>OY728137.1:644741084-647241084 GCA_963277665.1 Viscum album | reverse complement strand
GGATCAAGGAAAAGTCATTCTATCTAAAACATGGAACTAGTCCGCGATCTTTTTTTCAAGATTTTTTATTTGATGAAAAAAACGGAAACTGGGTAGAAGTGTCTACTTTGTAATCTTTTGATATGTAATAGTTATGTCCTAATTATCCAAAACTCTAAACCTTAAAAGATCCTCAATGTGAATTATTCCTTTAATTCAGTATTATGTAATTTTTAAGGTCGGGTCCTTATAGTGTATGAGTATTTAATTCATGATCATTTTTTAATAGAAAAAAACTGGTAAAAATGTATATTTATGTAAGGGAAGCTCAAAATGTATTTAAAAAAATTGTCACTTATCCATTGTAAATGTGAAAGGGGAGTGGTGAGTGAACCCATCCCATTGAAATGTTGGTAGGTCATGAAAACCTTCAATGTTTTAGGTGACCTTAGAGTTTTGTTTTCAAAACCATGCATAATATTTTATGAAAAATTACTGAATTTTTATTTATTTATTTTTAAATGTAAGTATTTTCAATGTATAATATAGTTATGAAAGTTATTTTCAAAAATATATTTTCAAAATTAATTTTAATTTTTTTTCACTGGCCTTTTTAGGACCCCTTACTATGTAATTTAATGATCAACGCCTATTTTAATTTTTTTCCAATAGGTTTAGTATAATTTTATAATGTCCTTCACTTCACATAAAGAGTTAGCACACTCTGAGTAATTTAGTTCTATTTTATTTTTTCACATCTTTATTAACTTGTAATGCATATGTATAATTATCCAAAACCTAGACCGGAAGATGTCCTAAAGTGTAATATGCTCTATGTATTTTTTAGTTGTCATCTATAAAAAAATTAAATAAAATTTTTTTAGTACTGAATTCAAAAGTGAGGTTTTAGGGTATTACACTTGGTATCAATTCAATAGTCTAGAAAACATAGAAGATTATGCATTTTTTTTCTAAAAATATCTAAGCGATAGGGTACAGAAGTTTCACAGTTCTCGTCTTTCATAATTCTGAAAGAAAAAATTCATGATGTTCTTAATTCTGATAGGAAAATTACTAGGTAATAATTATTTTAAGGCAGAAGAGTGAAACCTCACAAAAATTTTAAGATATCAAATATATTTTTAATAAATAAATTGTTTTATAATTTAAATAAACAATGTGTATATAAAACTTGACTATGCTTAATATTTAAAACTATATAATAAAACATGGAAATTATATTACATAATATCAATTATGTTTTAATTATTTTAAATCATTTTATTTTTTAACTAAATTCTTATTTTAAAGGAATAAAATTTTAATTTAAATTAATATTTAAAATTATTAACCAATACTAAATCATTTTAAAATTCTGTTTTAATTAAACCATTTTGAATATTTATTTCTATCAATTAAAAATAAAAAAAATACTATATGTTTTTAAATATATATATTTAGGCATTAGTAAATGATTTTTTTTGTAAAAATGATAATTTGAATAACAAAATTTATGCTAATTTGAAAAGTAAAATAATCTGACATTAAATAAAATCTTTGATAAATTATATTTATAAATTTAATTATAAATCTAGGATACTAATTAATCATTTACCATTATTTAAAATAGATAGTGTCAATATATAATAATATTTTGCTTGAAATTTATTAATTATGAGTATTAAAGATATAATAATAATAATAATAATAATAATAATAATAATTGTAATGTTTAATTGTATAGACACAAAAATTTTATACAAATCCTCAGTTTGAACCCCATTCCATGTGAAATTTTTATTATATAACACTATAAATTGGGTTTCCTCCTCTCCACATCTGAATCTAGTCCAAATTACAAGTCAATACTTGAGTAACTGTTTTTTTTAAACACACTTTTTATCCTGATGACACACAGTCAATATACCAACCATGATTCCATTACACTAGGAGGCATAAAAAAATTAATCATTGACACTAGGGTCTAAACATGACTCCTAATTAAACTCCATGGTATGATACTATACCAACCCATTTGACCAGCATGCTCCACTCACAAGAACCAGTGCATGATGTTTTGACTGATTCTCAGATTATGTTTCCATAATCTCAATCCCATTTACAACACAAAGACTCCTTCTGAGACTATAACTCCTATATATTTTAATAATAAATTCTCTCTTTAACAATACCATGGTCAATATCATGTTCCACATGCAACATCGATCTTAAATGAACCATGATGTACTATATAAATATTAATATTTAAATAAAACTGTTATAATATAGCAGTTAGTTTGGTGGGTATGAATAATAGAAACCATATAATTGCATATATATTGAATGTTTTTTCTAAAAAAAATATAAAAAATAATATTTTAATTATTAATTTTCTAAGAAATGAATTTAATTACTTTTTTTAGGTTAATGATTAATTTTTCTTAGAACATTTTTTATAAACAATGCATTTTGATATTAATAGATTAAATTAGAAAATTTAATAATTATTTATTATTTAATAATTATTTTATATATCTAATATAAATAGTTACATTCATTTCACTCTGTTTATTAAAAAATCAATGATGATAAAGACATTTAATTCTTCCAAAATATATTATCTTCAAGAATTGGGGTTTACTGAATTTTGGGTGTATATGTATATTTAAATAAAAAAAATTAAGAAATATATTTTAAAATATGGATATAATTATTTAATTTATCATCTAAAAATTATCTTATTTTTAATTTTATGTATTTTTTGAAATGAATGATTTTTGGTTGAATAGTGAAAAATAAAATTTCATACCAAACTATCATTACTATTCTTTGTATAATTTAATTTAAATTTAACACTATATTTCATATTTGTTTTTAAATTAACCTAATATCAAATTTTTAAATATAATATACTTAATTCCAAATAATATTTAATTATATTTCATTTTCTATAAGTTTATTTGTTTCTTAAAAAACCTATTTGTCTAAAAACAATTTTTCCATGCATTTGATACAATTATATTAAATGTAATTTCAACTACTTTTAAAAATTTAATCTTGAAAATGGATTTTATATTTGAAATATTCATGTTCAAATTATTTTATAAGGTCTACTTAATTTTGAACCATAATGAATAGTAACCATATTAAATTCATATCACAACATAAAATGAAAAAATTGGTTAATCGTGCTTGAAATAGTGAGATAAGTCTTAAAAGTCACTCTCAAATTTCCTAAATCTAATTGGACGAAATTTTTTAATTCATTTGTTATCATAAAAATAAATATATGCAAATTTTTTCCACTTTCTTGTGATTATTAGCTTTAATTTTTTTGAAGTAATGTGTAATGAAAAAATATCACTCTCCCCCAAATATTAGGTTATCTTAATTTGGATATAGATAAACATAATATATAAATTAATATAGATTATAAAATTGATTAATACTAAACTGTTTTGATTATATTTAAAGGAAATTATATATAGTTTAATTTCATTGAACACTTTCACAACATTGACATTTTTCTTCTACATGTAGTAGAAGATGAATGAAAATTATTTTAAAAATATTTAATGTAATATTTTATAGATTTATTATCTTGATACATGAATATATTAGATAATTATAATTTAAATGTGATGTTGGTAGATTTTAAATTCTAGTTCAATTTTTTATTGATGTCTTTAAAGTAAGTTTTTTTGTAAAAATTCTAAAAATGACTTTTAATGGTATTTAATATTTAAAAATTATCATCAAATCATTATAAAATAATAAATATCCAATATTAACTCAAATGGATGGAATTGTTTTTAAACTATCCTGAATGGTTCATATATTTTCTTCTTTTAATTTTTATAACTACTTTTATGACCCCTTGACATTGAAAAAATTATTACAAAATTTGTGGGTAAAAGGGTTAAGGATATGGTTAAACTAAGTGGTAATATTAAAAAATAGATATAAATATTCCTAATAATTATTTAATTTGTTTATATATAAATTATACCCTTTTTATAATTCAGTTATATTTTTATCCATTTTACTTGAGTCATACACATATTAAACGTTAATATTTATTATATTTACAAGATTACCACCATCCTCATTTACATATGGAAACCCCCTCTAATATCCTTATCACACATCATGATACATTTATTTCATAACAAATATAAAAATATACCTTTTTCTATTCTTTATCCACTTCTTATATGTACTTCTGTCACCAAAATACCAACCTATAAGGCTTAATGTGTAATCCAAAGGATGTTTTTCGAAAACGGGTACAAATCTTAACTGATTGTTTTCATGTTTATTTCTTATTACACGTCTATAAAATCATATATGGCCATACTGATATGATAACATAAGAATAAAAAATATTCTAAAATTTTATTATTTTGATGTAATAAAACCTTTTCATCTCCCTTTTCATGCTACAAAAAATTGAGAACATTTATCTTTTCTATGTGTAGACTAAAACCTTCATAAAAAGATGCTTATTTATTATCATTAAAACAACCAAATGATTGTTATTATTATGTATTTAATATATATGTAAGATATTAATTAAATAATAAATACTTATAAGGAAAATATATTACTTTACATCTCACCCTTTTAGTAGTTAAAAATTATAACCTCCCTCATGCACACATGTGGACTACTACCTCCATGAAACAATGTCAGTAATTTATCTTAACCCCATTTCATGAATATTTATAAAATATTATCTAATGTGTATAAATTATAATTATTTTATTATTAATATTATGGGTATAATGAAACTATATTCCCTTTAACCATGGTTAACCTACCAAAGTTGTTTTGGAACGATGAAAAAAATTGTACTCAAAACATTTGACATAAACCCAACTTATTAATAACTAAATAATTTGAAGTAATAAATGAAATGAAAGGAATATTGATGATAAAAATAATATCAAATTTTTTATTCCTAAATTTAAAAATTAATAAAATTTTATTATTCAATAGATAGAAAACATAAAAAATGATTTGGGAAACGAAATAAGAGATTTGTGGTCCCAACTTCCTTTCATTGAGGCATATTCCATTTTCACTACATTATTTTTTTTCTATTGTTTATATAATTCCATATTGATGCATTTTATAAATAAATTTCTAAAACTCGTGTTTTTTAAAAATCAATTTAATATTTTCTTCATTGATGTTCTTTTAATTTAAAAGTTACTAATGTGCTAAGGGGTATTATTTTAAAATATTATTTTGCAGTATTCCATTGATAATTTTTCCCTGACTTCTCTATGTTTATAAAATGATTCATTAATGTTCATTTTATGTTTTAATATTCTAAAGGTTCATTTTCAAATAATTTTTAACTTCGTTATAAATATTTAAAATTATTCTTTTCAAAAAAAATTCACAACACACTATTCAAATTCTCCAAAAGTGTGAAAAGAATGTTCTCTATTAATATTTACAGTTTGAAAATATTACCCCACTATAAAGACCATTATTTTCAATTAATATTACATTAAAAAAATAATTTTTTATTTTTAAATTAACAAATTTCCAATAATTTCTAAAAATATTCATTTTAAATTTTATTAATATAATGTGATATTGTCATCTTTCTTTATAGGAGTGGTTCAAATGATATTTAAATTTTATTTTAATATAATTAAAAATTCATAAATTTTTCATACTATTTAATGGGGGTATGTTCTAATAATACCATTCACCATATTTTTTTGGATGCAATATAATCTTGTAGTTCCACTTATTGACCGGGGAAAATATCAATATGTCATACGATTGTTTTTAATATGAATTTCTATGTTATTTAGGTATTAGGTTGTTATTAATTTAATTACAATAATTAATAAACTATGATAAGTATGTGATGGGTGGGGCATGATTATAAATAGCCCATAGATTCCTTAATAGGCCTCCTGATATATACCATATTTGTTATTTGGGGTATTTATGCATAATTATTTATGATGTATTGGAATGTGGATTTGAGGGTATGTTTATGTTGATTTATAAAAACTATGTTGTAGTATGATAATAATGTACAACATTATGAATTCTATCATTATGAAATCATTTATTATTAACCATGTTATTAATTATATCTTTATCCTTGGATATATTTCATATTCTTGTTTTTGAGGGTTTGATGGATATCATTTCATTTGATAAGATAATAAAATTAACATTGATATAAAAGACTTTTTATGATATCCTATGGGTAAAACATTTTTTCAAGATAGATATTTTATGTTTTTCAAAAAACCCTCTGGAATTAGTTATTTTACATTATGGTTTTTTATGAATTATTTATTGGAAAAACAATTGAAAAAAAGTTCTTTTTAAGATTAAGTAATTGATTATTTTAAATTTGATATTTATTATGTGAAAAAATAACACTTTTGGGTTTTCATGAATTAAAAAGGTATTAACATGTTTAGTTTTTCACATAACATACTGAGATTTAGTTTTCTCAACCAATATTTTAAAATGTTTTCCACATGGTGTAAGGATGTGTATTTATTATATCAAATTTAAAGGTGTCATGTCATGAAAAATGAAAATATTTTTAAGAATAAAACAAGATTGTATTCATAAGAACCTATTGGATGGGAAATGTTAGAGACTTGTTATGGAATAAGAATATCTAGCTATAATAAGAAAAATTCCCATTTGATGAGAAATTAAAAAGATTTAATATGTGTAAGTTATAATAAGTATCTAAATATTTGGACATAAAAATATTATCCAGGATGTCATGTAGTCAATTTTTTTTGAATTTGTAATTATGGAAGTATAAAATTGGGTCACATTAGTTGGTATAAAATAAATTATGTTAAGAGTATGATTTAATTACTATATTTTAGTGTGTAGTTCTGGGGCTTTATACTTGATATCAATGCAATCTTTAAGATAACAATATGGGTTATGATGATTTAGATGATGATATTTTAAGAATTTTAGATACCATCATGGGTTAATAATTCTAGTTTAGATCATAAATTTAATAGGATAAAACCCTTTTTTAGGATTTATGTGATTGAATACTATGTTGATTAAGGATATTTTGGGATACATTTATTAGAACAAAACCCTTGGTTTAAGTAAATATTTTATTGAAAATGTTATTTTTGAAGAATTATGCTTATATATATTGGTGACATAAGTTTGAAGCATCTAAAAACCTTTTAGGGTTATATGATCATTAATGTTAAGGTAATTATAGTTAATCGGATAAAAAGGTTACTAAATTATAGGAACATAAGTTTTATAGTAATGATAACCTTGAGATTAAAAATTTATTTCTATACTAAGTGATTAATATTATTATTTAAGAGGATCAATGTATTATGAACATTATATGATAAAAATAATTGGAATTTTTTTCTATAATGTTATTTTAATTGATGAATAAATATGGAGATATATTTTAGAAGAATATATGATTTTAATATGGAATTATGGCTAATGAGGTTATTTATGGGAAATAATTTCATATAATGGTGATTATATTATTAGGGTACATAATTTTTTATTATGTGACCTTATGAGTGAATAATGTTGTTTATAGATAAATTTTAAATTAATTTTGGAATAGTATGTTTTCAAATATTTCTAGTTTTTGCATTTTCAACTTATTAAGTAATATTTTGAATAGTTTTAATAATAATTAATAATGGAATGATTTATGTTTAACTTTGTGTGTTATTGTTGTTGCTATGGATATTAATTCATATTTTATCAACTAATGGTTTATGCATATCAGATATTATCCTAACTTTTTGTAATCCTTTTTTGTTTTGATAAATAGTTTGTAACATGATAAATAAATTTTCATCCTATTCTAGATCTTATGATCTATTAGGGGTTAAATTTAATTATTAATGTATGAAAAATTTATTATGAGTATGCATTTCATCGTGTAATAGATAATATATAAATTAAAACTGATCGATGAATAAAAATGGGTCAAATTAGACTGATGAATTGGAAATAAATAAAGTACATATATTTTAATAAAATATATTCCATGATTATAAAATAACTTCTCAAATATATAATATTTTATGTTAAAAGAAACAATAAACAATAGATGTATGATATTATAAACTCTTATAAATGTATAAGTCCTATTGATGTATATGGATTTATAATTTCTTTAACAAGAATTAGATATTAATGTTTATTATAAAATCAATATATAATTTTACAACTATGTTTTGATAAATTCATTTTGAAAGAATAAAATTCAAATTTTTAGGACCCAATTTTTGTATTAGGGGGATAATTTAACACACTAATTATTCAAAAAGAAATTATCTATAAATAATACCTTGTTCGATAGAATGTACCTCACAATAAATAGATCATACAAAAACCCTGATATACTACATAAATATCATTATTTATATATAATAATTATAACTTAGTCATTTTTTGGCAGGTAATAATAGGAATAACAAAATTGTTAAATATTTTTTGGAATTTTTTCCATAATTAAATTAATAATCAATCATAAATATATTATAATTTTTTAAAAAATGTCGACAAAATGTTTTTTAGTTAAAAGAAATATTTTTATTAAAAATATATTTATGTGAAGAATGTATTTTCAACAAAAAATATTAAATTAATCACTATTGATAAATTATTCTATTTAATTTTTCAGATTATATGTCAAATTACATGAATTAATTTTCATTTCATTATGGTTATTTGGAATTTAATGGGGATAAATTCGTTTTATTCTATAAAAGTACATTTTCTCCAAAAAATAGTTTTATTAAATTGTGTTGTCATATGTTATATTTATTTTCAGACCCTATTAATTGTTTCCCAAAAATCGGACAACATTATTTAAATATTCATGTAATAATTATCTTAGATTGTATTTTTGATATTTTTCTAAAATGTGTAATTTTTTTCTAAATTGTGAAAATGTAGACTTTTGCAAACCTATCATTTCATTACTTTATATCAACTATTATAAAAGTATCGTAATATATTTTTTATTTTATTTTAATGTAACATATGATCCATTTGATTAAAAATAATCATTTTAATTACATATAAATCATTGTTAAGTATCATTTTGTCATAAGATCATTTTTATGATTTTTTTTTAAATAGTTTTGAATAAAATTTGGCTACATATGTTTAAATGATTTTCTTCCACACACAAATATTTAACCTTGAAAAATGGATTAAATATTTTTAATTATATTTTTATATTATATCATATGTTCCATTTCAATATTTTGAAAATGAACAACAATTATGGTAAAAGTTTTGGACCATGATAAACGGTAAATAAATGTTCAACTTATAGGATAATGAGTAAAAATATGTCTAAATCTATTATTAACATTATTTTATGTCTCTATATAATAAATAATAATTATAAATTAAAAAATATTGTTATTTTATTCTACTTTATTTTGATTATGATATTTATATTATTTTATGTAAAGAGTAATTACAAAATGTAACAATATATAACTTATAATGATTTTATGACTTTGATATAGAAAAAGATAGCATATAAACAATTATAGATGATAAAATTGATGAATACTAAACTATAATTGTTATATTAATATAATTTTACTTTTTATAGATGGTATAATTGCTTTGAATGCTTACAAAATGATGACACATATATTTTGAAAGAAATTGGAAAAGCATGTAAATTATTTTCAGAACATTACAAATAATATGATATAGATGAATTAAGTAATTACATGAATTTATTTAATAATTATAATGTATATTTTATTTGTTTAGTATTATATATTCAATCAAAAAAATTTCTTTATGTCTTTAAATTCATAATTTTTGGGTAGTCTAAAAAATGACATTTAATGGTATTTAATGTTTAAAAAAATTGTTTTTAAATCATTAAATGTATAAAAAAATAATATATTAACTAAAAAGGATGGTTGGTTTTAGATCTTCTCATTAATTTTTCGTTTTTATTACAATTATAATTTATAAAATTTCTTTAATAACCCATATATAATGAAAACTTTGTTACCATGATTGTGGTTAAAATGGTTAAGAAGGAGGTCAAACTATGAGATAAGGTTCACAATGACACTTAAAATTGTATAAAATTTATTGGTCGAAATTATTTATAACGAATCCACCATTTCAAATAAGAAAATTCATTTTTTATGCAGTTTAAATAAGTATTACACATGTTAGATATTAATATTTTTTGGTATTTACATGATTTTCACCTACATCATTTATAAAAAAGAACAAAATATCCTCTCTAAATCTCACTTTATCCTAAATTTATTCTATCAAATATTAAACCAAATAACATTCAATATTTATAATAAAATTATTCGTAGTTATGATCTTATAAAAATACCATCCTAGAAATCTTAAAGTGTAAGCCAAATGAGGTGTTCCAAATAAAAGGTATGACTCTCAACTGATGGTTTTGATGATTATTTATTTATCCCCCTAAATGAAATATTATATAACCATACTGATATGATAAAATAAATATAAAAAATATGATTAATGGTCAATATGTATATTTAATGATTATTTTCCATATATTTTCCCATCATATGAGAAGTGAAAACATTGCTCATTAATATGTTTTTACAACCAGCTCCACAAAGCGATGTGTTTCATTTTTCATAACACCCTATAAAATAAGGATATTATGAATGATTTTTTTAATATATGTGATTTTAATTAAAATATTATGATTCTAGAAATTAAATATATTACAAAACATCTTACCCTTCCACCCTCTTAAAAAATATTATTTCATTTGTGCATACGTGTGGACTACTATCTCCATGAAGTGAAAAAATTAATTTTTAATTTAAACCTTTCATGAATTGTCATAAAATTTTATAAAATATATAATAATGATAATTATTTCATGATTAATATTTTGGATATTATGTAACCATAATCCCTTTTAATATGATCATCCTACTAATTTATTTGGGAATTGTGAACCGAATGTACTCAAAACGTCTGACGTAAACATAAAGGATTTAGTAACTAAAAAAGTCAGGGTAAAAATGAAAAAAAAGAATAATTGTAATTGAATAATTATGAAACTTTTTATTATGAATTAATGAAACTAATATAATTTTTTTAATCATGATTTATAGAATATATAAAATGATTTGGGACATGTGGTATGGGATTTCTTATCTGAATTTTCCTTCTTTGAAACATATGTCATTTTCAAAAAATGGTTTCATTTATGATATGTATATACATCAATATTATTTCCTTTTATAAATTATTTTTTAAAATTAATGTTTTTTAAAAATTAATTTATATTTTTCATGGACAATCCCTTTCGGCTTAAATATGACCAAAGAGGTAAAGAATTTTCTATTAAAAACTAATGTTTTTGTTTTACATTAAAAACCATTATCCTCCATGAAAAACATTCATAAAATGGATCAAGTATGTTAATATTTATATTTAAAATATTTTTATTGGTAATTATCAATTATTTTTGAATTTTTTTATAAATTGTTACTTGTAATCTTTTCTAATGTCACCTGTACAATCAACATGTGTCTTTTTAAAAAATTATAAAAAGAATTATCTATTTATTGTATATGGAATGAATTAATTTTACAATCATCATGAACATTATTTAATCTGAATATTACTATAATAGATTCCATGGTCATTTTTAATGAATGAAATTTCTTTAAAATTCTTGAAATTTATATTTAATATTTTATCAAAAGAAAGGGATATTTGTCTCATCCATTCATAGAAAGGTTCAGATTTAATTTCAGATTTTTTTATTCAATTTCAATATCATTTTATTATTCTTATGATTTATTAAAGATATAAATGAATGATATCGTCCACCATATTTCTCTTGATAAATTAAAATCATGTAATTATATTTATTGAATAACGAAAATACTAACATTTTATGGTATTTTTCAGTTTTAATGTTTATAATGATTATTTATTGTGTTTTTTGTTTATTTATATCATATTATGAATGCATTAGACAATTTATGTGTCGGTAGAGGCCCAATTATAGATATAACCTTGATTTATCATAGGTCTCATGAGTAAAAATATATGTACTATTTCATATAACTATAAAAATATTTTACACATTTAAACTACCTATTAATAAATGAATATTCATTACATAAAATAATGATACATGAAAAAAAACATTTTGGTATTGTTAAATTTGAATCCTGGAAACAAAAAAAACTTGTTAACAAGTGAACTATATCTTCTACTAATATATTCATCATAACTAGAACCCTTATTAGACTTTTCATATATAGAAAAAACATTATAACACGGGGAAGGGAAGCATAAGAAAGTCTAAGATCAGATACCCAGTAATAGATAATAATTGAGATATAAATGATCATATAAGTATAACATTATCCAAAGGTCATGATAACATGATAATTACATTTGAAAATTAGACACTACAAATCAAAGATTGCTAAATTGAGTCATCAAATACATCTTGGTAGTTCATAAGATAGAAACCATAAAACAATTAATTTTTATAATCCATAAGAGCATTAAAGTGTCATAATACATAGATTTTAGGAATACACCTAAGAATATAAAATATTACGTTAAGAAAATCTACCAAGAATTTAATTTCATGATTGGATTGGGAAAACCATCCTTGTATATACTTCAGTCTTGGGATAACATATTGTGTACACTATCATTATCATGGGATAAAAATGGACCCCATTTCATTTATATGATAACCTTCTATGTACCATTTGAGCTCATCAATCATTAATCATTACCCAATGCATTGGAGGGAGAAATTGACTGATTGTGTCCTTGGTTATAAAACAAGCACTATAATTTTTTATTACTTAACCACAATAATTGTTTACAATGTGACCACCATAAATAATGAAAAACATAATAATACGTGACCCAAGATCATAAAACATTGATCATATCATAACACACAAAAGTAAATGGGTTTCAAAAACCAGTCATCAGGTCATCATATAAAAACCCATAGAAAATGAGTGGTTTTAGGAATATATTTTCAACATAATAATTAAACATATAGAGAAAAAGAAATTATGTAACAATTGGGTAATCTACCATGTAGATATTATGTAACATCACTATATTTCTTCTTTTATAGAGAATGATTTCCAAATATTTCATGGATCATTTCTTGAGAAAAACAACTTTTTTACTACGAAAAATACCTTTTCAAAACTAAATGTTCACAAAACCTTAGGAATATCAATTTCATTAAAAATAAAATCTAAAACCTATGAAGTAATCATGAAAACATCAAGTGGGTATAATGGTAGAAAATTTTGTTCCTGATATATAAGATAAAGAAAACATTCCTTTTATAATTTGGTAAAAATTCAAAAAGTAACTTTCTTGTAAATTGATAAGAAGAATTATTTGAAATAATTATTGGATATTTGAAATTTAGGTAAAAATTAATTTTAACATTCTTTTGGGAACGATAAAAAATTTCGTTGAAAAATTTATAGAAAATATTGGCATGAAATAAAATGTATTTTCAACTAAAGAGAGAAATGATATATATCTTCCTTAAAAACATTAATTTAGACTCTTAATGAGAAAAATGGAGGAAATGAAAGGAAAAAAATATATTAATGAAATAAACTAGGGAAAAAATCAATGATATTCATGGTAGGTTGATTATAAAGTTCCATGATCAAAAACATTTTCATAAACTATCCGTATAAATGATTATATTTTAACATAACACCCTTACAACTTTGGTAACATTTGATTCATAAGGCACATTTGAGAATATCCTAAAATGAAACATTAAATTTCATTAAAATAAATATATTAATGATATAAAATGGAAAATATGAAGTATATTCACAATAAAAAAACATTTTTTCCAATTTGGTATAAGTATACAACAAATAAATGAGAGACTATAAATCTATTACATTATGTCTCAATTTTTTTCTCACATGATTCAATATCATTTATAATAAATATAGTTTTTGGGACATATTTTATATAAAAATAATCATATATACCATATATATTTACCTATAACAATTTATCCCATTTTTATTAATAATTCCTTATTAAAATCTCTTTTCAAGTAATAATTGCAACATTTTTCATGTATATTTTTGTTCGGTGGTTTTGGTTTGATTCCTTTGATCATGGTTCAGTAATCTCTAGAATTTTATAAATGATAAAAATATCATATATATTCATTATATAAGTATTTATTATAATCTGTAAAATTTATCGATGGAAAAAGAATTACACTATTCATGGAGACCATAGGCCTTGTAAACGCGTGATCATTGTTTCCATTTTCTATGAGGTTGGAATGAATGGAAATTAAATATTAATTAAACATCATATAATCAATAATATTTCACATATATCATTTTTATTAAACAAAATCCATCCTTATTACCATATATTTAAAAATAAAATGAAGAACATTTCGCAACACATAATTAAGGCGGTAGTACACCTGTATGAATGAGTGACATTTTCATTTTCCAAATAATTTGAAGTTTGGAAAGAATATGTAAAATTATAATTATTGAATAATAATAATTTCATAAAAATCATATAAAAATATTAAATATTTCATTATCTCCATCCTTGAGAGGTGGTGATGGAAAACAGATTACATAAGTTCGTGAGGCGGTAGTTTGCCGTTCACATAAATGACAGTTTCATTTCCCATTTGATGGAAGTTGAGATAAATATTGGTTATCCAAAAAACATAAAACCATATAGGTATATTTTATGTATTGGTATTATTATATTTTAATTATTGAAACATTAATTAAGGGGGTGATCAAATAATTGAAAATAAATTGTTCAATGAAGAAAAATACCTTGGCTTAGAAAGACCACTTTTGGATCCCTTATTAAGAACCCCAGGGAAAATATTTTAAACTTAAAATAAAATTTGTAAAATGGATATAGATTTTAGGGGATATATATTTGTAGGGGTTTTTTGACAAACATTCCACAGGTGCTTTGAAAAAAGTGAGGAGAGGATTGTACATTTATAATGGAGGGGGAGTGAATTTTTTGTCAATACCAAAAACTATTCAATAATGGGAATTCACTCTTAGTAAATGTTTCATAAAATTGATAAATAATAGAGGATAGGGTTGATATGGTCGACCCAAACCAAAAACATTAAAAAGACACTAGTTTTAAACATGTTATTTCTATAGCCACTTTGTTTTCTCACCTTTTCCATTTTAGTTTTCACCTTTGTAACTTGTAATATATTTTTTACCTAGGTAATTTATCCTTTAAGAATAAAAGTAAAATTTTCCATACATGATAACTTTCACCAAATTATTATTAATATTAAATAAAATTTACCAAATAAATATCCTTGGGGTGTTTATAATTTATTTTAACATTTTCATGAAAAAACCTAAAGAACCTTATTTTACCCATAATTGGAGTAATTATTTTTTCAATAATTTTAATATTAATTTTGGACAAAAATTAATTTTTCGATATTATTTAATATAAATTATTCTTATTAAAAATATATAATCCAATCTATCAAATTAAATTCATATAGGTGGAATAATTTAATTTAAAATTAAACCCATAGATGTGGTGAAATTGTTTTTCCAAGTAAGAAAGATTTATTATGTAATGAAATTGATACTATATAAATTCAAAATGAAATTTATTCTAATGAGATGAATTGAATTAACTAAAGTATATTTTAATTATTTTTACTTTTAATAGTATTTTGAAAAAGTTAATCATTTTATATTCTTTAAATGAAAACGATGTTTTCAATAAAAACCAATATTTTTCACTATTCATCAAAAATTTATCTTCTTTGTAAATTTAGTAAAATTCAGTGCAATATAATTTTTAATTTATTTCAAAAAGAAATGTTTTTTTGAATTTTTTTTTCAAATTGGAAAAAATTTATTTTTTAAATTTTTCAAAAAATAAATAAAGATCATTTTAAAAAAATATTAATTTTCCAAGAATTTTAAAAACTTTACTAAAAAATGATTATTAATTAATATATTTTATTTATATAATACTATAATATATAATTTAAAAAAAATATGGTTATTACTCTTCATACTTATTTGTTTAATAACTATGTTATAACAATCATGTTTAAATAATAATATTAATAGTATATTATGGTTCGTTAAAACTCAGTGATGCGTGTCACACAATCTATCATAGTAATTATTATTATTTTAATTTTTATATAAAATCCCAAACTATTTCATTATACCCCTCTTAAAATGACCCCTCCCCCCAAATTTCATCACATTGTTACAAACAGCTCATTATACTTCATCCTCGAAACATTCTTAGGTTCCCATATTGCTTTTCATGATGGTTGTTTCTCTATAAAACCTTAAGTATATGAGTGGTCTTGGTTCCTAGAACCTTGTATCTACAATCCATAATATCCACTGATTTTTATTAATATTTCTGATCATTCTATAGAGTTAAGGACTTTGAATGCAAGTCATGTGATGAATCATGTATGTACATCCTCGGGAGAGATAAATGGATTACATTGTCATCCTGAGTGAGGTTCGGTGGAAGAAAATAGTGATAAACCAATGTCTTTATAAGATCAAGAATTTAAAAGGGACAAAAATACCAAAGTCAAAGTTTACACTTTTCTCCAAATATCATAACCTTTTTGAATAGATAAATTCATAAAAATATCTTCTCAACAGTATCAAATTCCAATCACATTGACGATTATCTATGTAAATTTTCTTTCAAATTTGATATTACCATATGTGTTGATAAATGGATCTAACATTATATTCCATTTATTTTGGAATATATAGTAATAATATATTTCTTTAACCAACTTCAAATCAATAAATTTGATCTCTAAATTTCGTACCATATAATTATTCATAACGAAACATTTGAATTCTTGAGTGAAAGGTGTTGTTGTAAGAAAAGTTGAATAGAGGAAGGTTTTGATCTCAAACAACTTTTAGAAACATATAACAAGATCTCATCATATCCTCTATGGTTTTAATTTTTATTTCAACCATAACATCTATCTGGGAATGATGTAAAATTCTAATACTAAACTATGTATGAAGAACTTGTTGATGAATTCACTAGTCCTTCAAGTTAAAATTATGATCATGATCTGATACAATGGAACGCGGTACTCCATGAAACCTTACCACTACCTTAATTAAAATCATAAAAAACTAAAAAAATATAAATATTCTCTAATAGTGATAAAGTGTGATGACTTAGTGAGAAGATTGGTAAAAAACATATTGCATTGTCCCCTTTAGAAATTCGAAGCTCCCGATGAGAAAATACGTGGTGATGTTTTTCCATTTACATTTTGGTATAGGTAATGGTTGTAAAAACCCCCTAAACTTTTTTCTCTCAGACTTATCATGCTAAGAAACATAGTACCAAGATAAAAAATCTCTAGTAATTCTCTTCATAACATCCCAATATTTATTCTATTTAAAGTCTTTATAAATCATTTTACATGAAGTATGAATAAAGAATGAAGAACTATGATATTACTCTAACCGAAACTTCTTCAAATAATTTATGGATGGAAAAAAATAAGATCTATAAACCTTATCATTCCATCATAATTATGGAAATACTCATGAACCATTGTAATCATCTTCTGCAACTCTATATCATTCTTATATGCATCATTAATCTTCACATGGATAGATGGTTGAAAACTTATTTGTGAAAGATAATATTGATTCCTTAACTCAAAATATCTAGATCCACCCTTTGAAAATATTGAAATAATGGATCTTTTTAATCCTCGTAATGGGTAATCTCACATGATACTTCTGACATAAGAGATCAACCCCATAGTTCCCTTTCTTAGGGTGGTAATATATTGAGAAGTAATAATATTTATAAAATCCATCCATATTCTATAGTGCATGTTCAACTATTTATATATGAACATATAATTTAAACTCTTATGATTAATATATATATATATATATATCTTTTCTCCATTAGGACTATTCCACCTTATCCTTAAAGAAACAATATCTTCAACTAACTCCAATTCATGAGTGTGTAATTTTTCCCACGAACCTTCAACATCCATAAGGCATAAGATATTAAAATTTTATTATTTATAGAATACATATCAATTCATTATTGTATATATCACTATATTTTAAAAACCCTTCACTACTATAGTGTTATGTATGCATTGATTTACATACTAAGCTTCCTTTTAGTACCTTGAAAATTTCCTCAAATTCCACTTTCTAGAGTAACTTAGATCCCTTCCAAGTAAAATTAGAGATTGGATTACATATTTTTGGTAAAATCTAAACAAACCATTGATAATATTCATCCAAAAAAAGAACACTTCATATAATAGTCATAGTGGTTGGTATATGTCAACATTCAATAACTTATGTCTTTGATGGATCTACTGATATACTCTGACTTGATATTATATAACCAAAAAATGAATCTTTTTATATCCAAAATTCACACTTTTTAAATTTTTCACATAATTTCAACTACCTTAGGTCCATATGTACAATTTTCAAGTGATCTTAATGCTATTATTACCCTTTGAATATATACTAATATCTTCTATAAATATTACCACAAAATAATAATGAAAATATCAAAAGCCTATATTAATTAAATCAATGAAGATTACAAGGGAATTCATAATATTGAATTGAATTAGTAAATATTGATAGTTTACATACCTTTTATGGAATTCAATTTTTTGTATATCCTCTTTAACGACCCTCAATGGATGATAACTAGAATTAAGGTCAATCATGGAAAAGTATTAAGCTAGAAATTTTTGATTAAAAAATCATCAAAAGTGTCGATGATAAATGTTATTGATTTTGGTTTTTTTAGGTCGTGATAATCAAAGAAGTAACACATCATTAATTTTTTTATTAAAAAATAGAATAGGTGTACCCCAAGGTGACACACATTGATGAATAAATCCATTCTCAATATCATCTTGTATTTTTTTAATTCTAATTACTCAATATGTAAAATTATATAATAAGTTTTAAAAATAGTTTCATATCTATGTATGAGTTATATTGAAAATTCAACTTCTATGTTGAGTGGAATACAAGGAATCTCTTCCAGAAAATCATCAATAAACTGATCTACAATAAGAATATTATTATTGGTGAGTTTTTACCAAAACACATTATATATATACCCATTTTAATGGGAATCAAGGCATGTATAATGGAAGTGATTATAGTTGTAATTTTGTTTATATCAATGGACTTATATATGATCCTTGGTTTGTTTGTAATATCGAATATAACATCCCTCCTTGGAAATTTATGGAATATTTATATAAAGAAATCCTATCCATGCCTATTATAACATCTAATTAAATCCAATTGAGAATAAAAATATTTTTATAAATCATATTCCCACAAATTTTAAGTGCATAAGAATCATATACTTGTGATGAAATTATTATACCATTTAGGGTTCTCACTACCAATTCAACATTTTATCATTGGGACTAGGAGTTAGCCTTCTATGAGACTTTTGCTGGTATACATGAATACATATAAATAAGTTCAAACAGGGAACATTTATATATGATAATACCTTTAAAAACACCAAAAATATCATTCTATCTTAAATACCTTACTAAAACAATAATGGTTTGCATCACCATCAACCCTGATTGATCAAAATGATTAATCAAGATTAAATATCTAAATTGATTTATAAATCATGATAGGTTCATTTCAATCTATGAAACATTAGGTTTATCCTAGGTTATTAATGATAAAAATCTTTTCAAATCCTTCAAAATAGTTTGTAATGTAAATTTATGACAACCTATGAATATCCTCCTAGATTTTCAAAACAAGTTTTTGGATATACATTTTATCTTATAATAGATGATGATTGAGTCCAGCTCAATGTTACATTTTTTGAGTTACTACCCATAGAGTTAAATATTATAAAGACACATTCAATTTTAGTATGTTGATAGGGATGTTATTCTAGTAAAACCACACTCTATTATTTACCAAAACTAAAGACATTATTCTATACATAGTATTATCCTATGGTTTCTCACTTATGTATTCTCATCTTAATTTTCAAAGGCTACCTAAAAATTTCCCTCATAACAACTATAGGGGTCCAAACAATTATTATATTTATATTATATCTTAATAGACTAATATTCGTTAAATAACATAAATATACCTAATAGAATAAAAAGGTCTAGTGCCATTTGAATAATGGAATAATAATAAAATGGTTCATATGTAAAATAAATATTTTTCTAATAAGTTATTCAAACCTATTTCCCTTATTAGAGTTATCATACATAATTTTTTTTATAAAAACATAATTAAATGAATCACATGATAGGGTTATCTGAAATTCTAAGTAAGGGTAAACAATGTGGATATCAATGATCAAATAATCATAACATGAGAATATGTGTTTGTGAACATGATCTTAAGATTTGAAAATGAAACCCTACACATCAAAGATCACAGTTTTGAGTAATAGAATAAAGAATAATTGTATATAAGAAATTAATAATAAATAAATCAAATAACAAAATACATGATATCATATCTTTGGAAGAAGATATATAATTTTTTCGTAAAAAAATCACAAAAAATATTATTTAATGGATTTATACCAAAACATTCAAAGCATGTTATGCCTGGGTTAACCACTTGTGTACCTAATCTAGGCTTGTTATAACCTCAAATATACCCTATTTTTGGCTTGATATAACCAATTTTTTTATCCTATCATTGGCATGGTAAAACCTCCTATGTACACTTTGTGATCATATAACATTAATCCTTTCACAATGAATTGGAGGGAGATATAGGTCTAAGCAATTGTTAGATATAATGTGACCACTATCATTATCTATATTGTAATCACTATCTTTAGTTATAAAATAACCATCAATTCATAAATAAAAATATAATAATTTGTTCCAAAATATTTTAAAACATTCCTCATTTCATAAATCACGAAAATAAATGGGTTTCATAAACGTTTCATAATTTTATTATAGAAATCCCATGGAAACAGAATGGGTTTTATGTACATATTTTCATAATAATAATAAAATATCCAAAAAATAACAATGATTGTATAATTGGATTATATCCCTAGTAAATCATACACAAAATGAACATATGTCATATTAGATAGATAATTATATTGAATGATCACTTGGAACATTTATTGAAGAAAATAACATTTTTTACATTCAAAATTACCTTTTGAAGACTAAAATATCAAGAAACATTGTGAAAATAAATTTCATTGAAAATAACCATTGAAAAATAAAATGAAATATTTCAAACATTTAGTGGAAATGAAAATGGGTAATTCTATTCATGTTTTACAAGCTAAAAGAAAACATTCCTTTCACACTATATAAAACATTCAAAATTCAAGTCATTTTTAAAATGAAAAGAATATTATTTTTTTAAATCTATAACATGTTTAAAAATTATTTGAATCAATATTTTGAGTATATACAAAGCCTTCATTAAAATATTTTTCGAAACACTAGACATGGATGAAAAGGTATTTTCAATAAAAAAGAGAAATAATATCATTTTTCCATAAAAAATATTTTTGTAATATTGAGTACAAAAAAGGAGGAAAATGTGTGGAATAATTTTATCCTCATGAAATAAACATATGAGAAAAAATAAATTATTTTCTTGAGAGGTTGACGATAATATTTCATCATTATAATCTTTTTTATAAACTATCCTTATAAATGAATAGATTGTGACAAAAACCATTACCACTTTGATAACATTAAATTCATAGGTAAATTTTGAGAAAATATTAATATAAAAATATACATATAATTAATATAGTGTGATTTATCATATAACATTTCAAATGGGTAGTATATCCCACACACAAATTAAACTAGTGGTGAATATAGAATATGTCCCCATAAATTAAAATGAGACTAGAAATCCTATACCTTAAGTATTGAGAATCTTCACACATGTTTTAACCTCCAGTATAATACATATAGATTTATTATACATATTTTATATAATAAGTCTCATATTTATCAAATATGGTTGACTGTTAACATTTTCTCATCTGTTTATTGAAAATTCCTTGTTAAAATCATGTATTATTTAATAATCACATTGTTTTTCATGTATGTTTTGGTTTAGTAGTTTTGGTCTACTTATGTTGATCATGGTTAGATCATATCAATAATTTTAAACATGATATAAATATTATTTAGACTCATTATATATGTATTTAGAGTAATGCCAAAAATTTATAGATATAAAATGAATTATGTCGTTCATGGAGATAGTAGGCCATACATACACATGAATATTATTTATATTTTCTTGATGGATGGATTGAAATAAAAATAAATATTAATTTAAATTCTTAAAAAATAGTAATTATTTAATATACACAATTTATATATATATAATCAAACATTGTTACTATCCATGTTAAAAAAGGAAAAACCTTTCACATCACTATGTGGATGTTATTGTCCACACGTGCGCACGAGCGACATTATCATTTTATAGTGATTCGAAGGTAAGATGGTATATGTGATGTTAAAATTACATAAGTGTTGTATCATCATAAATATCATATATATGCATTAAATCCATAATTATCCCAAGTCATGATAGGTGGTGATGGAAAATGAAATTACAATAGTTCATAAGGTGGTAGTACGTCGCACACACGATTGAATTGTTTTCCATTTGATGGAAGTGGAAATGGATATGAATATTCAAAAATTATAAAAATGTGCCAGTATATGGTAAATTATTATTTTATTATATTTTAATTATTAAAAAATTATTGAAGGTGGAAAGAGAATAAGTGAAAAAAAGATCTAGGTGAATGCAATTACCTTACCTTAAAAACCTCATTTATATATCTTATTAAGGATATTAAGGTTGTTATTATTGTAAAAATAGAAGATTTATAAAACAAATAAGGATGTTTAGCAGAGAATTTTTCATTTTTTTGAATGTGACAAATATATTAGGAGGTGTGAATTACTAAGGAGAGGATATGACCTTTTATAATAGAGGAGTGTAATTTTTTAAAATACACAAAAATATTCAAAAATTGGAAGTGAATATCTAGAAAACTGCCATAAAAATTGATAAATAATTTCTAGGATGGATGATATGGTTGACAAACAACTCCTTGAAAAGGTAATACACATGTTTTAACATGTTGTTCTCTTATACACTATTTTTTCTCACTTTTTCCAATTTAGTTTTCACCCTAGAAACAATCCTCTTATTATTTAAATAGATAATTTACCCCTAAAGACTAAAAATAAAATGAGACATGTTGGATAATTATGAACCAATGATTGTTAATATTATATTAAATTGATTAAATAATGTTTATATTTATTTTGAAAATAAATTTGATCATATCCATAGGTAACACACTAGACCCCGTTTTAATCTTATATATATTAATTAGTTTTTTTCTATTTTTTACTATTCTTCCAGAAAAAAATTAATTTTAACCTAAAATATAATATATATTATTTTCATTCAAAATAAATAATCCAGTTAATGAAATTAAATTCATATCAGTGGAAAAATTTATTTTAAAAACAAACCAATAAATGAGATGAAAAATTGGTTCCCTAAGGAAGTAGTTTACAGAAGTAGAGAATGTTTTAATATTTAAATTCAAAATATAATTGATTTCAATGACCTAAAATTAATTAATAATAATATTGATTCAATTTTACTTATAATACATTTTTTATGAAATAAAACCTTATAAAATACCTAAATGAATAGGCAATTTGCAAAAAAATATTAATTATCCTTATACATAGAAAAATTAATCTTTATATAAAATTCTAAGAAAAACAAAATTTCATAATATTGAAATTTTTATTTCAAAATGGTGTAAATTTTGTAAAATAAATTTTCTTAATGGTTCAAAAGTAACTCTTATTAATTTCTCATGAAAAAAAATCATTTTTTATAAAAAAAATTCAAAGAATTTAATGAATTTTCTAAAAAATTAGTGTTTATCTATCAGTATATATTATTTATCTAAAACCTCTATACACAATTTTAAATTTATTTATTAATATTCATACCTAAAAATTTAAGGTCTATGTTATAATACTCATTTTTAAATAATAATATTAATTGTATATTATGGATCACTAGAACTCAATGTTGTTTGTAACAAAAGTTATCAAATAAATTATATTTATTTGAGTTTTTTTCATAACATATTAGAGTGTTATATTTTTTGTATATCTAGTCAATTATTTATTACGTCTTCAAAGAGGGCCTTGATGATATGCTTATAATGTCTTTGAATAAGACTTTCAAGGTGTGGTTATGGTGTCTCTAATTATGAATTAGATCATTATAAAATTATTTATTTTTAAATATGTGATTATTTTATTTTTTTATCCTTGTATATATTGCATGTTATAGTTACTGATGGGTTTTATGGAAATATTTTGGTAATGACCAAACTTTTCATGAATGTATAGATTATTTTTATTTGAATTTAATTCCATAGTTTGGCACTTGTACAATTACTTAATGGATTCATGAAGGTTAGAAGTGTTTCCAAGGCTTGTTCAGAGCCTAGAGTCTTTGAATTTGGAAAAATAGACTAGACCACATGGTTAGTAGAAACCATGCAGCCCATCTCACATGGTTTCTCCTAACTGTGTGGGGTAATTTAGAGGGGATCAGTGTGACACAAATTTTTCAATAACCATGTGACCTGAGTCACACTCACATTTGAAATTACAATAGTTTCGGGAGGCATGTTACTTCACATCTTCATACGGTTAGTGAAATTTTGCCGAACCCATGTGAGTTCCCTCCCTAGGTAGCTCATGACACATGGTTAGTGCACATTTCGCCAAATTTTTATCCAATATGAGTGACCCAATATATCTTGGGTAAAATTCCATTTTCCCTTAAAATGTTTTAAAACATTTTGTATACTCATCCTCATAGGTTTCTTAATAACATCTTCTTCCAAACTCCAAACAGATAACTTTTTAAAGGGTTGGATATCCATGGGTAATCAGTTTAATCACGTTTCATCAAGTATATATTTCTCTTCCCATCTCTTATTTTATTTAGGTTCAAGCTCATATTCCCTATTTTTAAGGTGTTGGTCTGTTTCAATGATTTTTGCAGTTCTTCTTAAAATATGAAGCCAATATTGGATGAGGATTCATCTATGGACCTAATATAGATGGTTTAATTTTTTTAACTAAATGTTGTGATTTATTTATATCTTCTTTATTTGTGCCCCACACTGACCATTGTATCACATTTACATAATTGTGTTCTTTATTTAAAAAAAAGCATGGATGTTTTTATACATCTCTACACTCTTCATTAGTGAGTATAGGAAACTGACCTCTTGAAATTCACATTATTGGGTGTGCCAAATGAAATTACCTCATTATAGTTAATTTTTTAATGGACCATACACTACCTAAGTGTTCAAGAAGACATGGAAATAGAAATTCCCTCTTTTATATAATTGTTTCTATAGACCAAAACAACATGTATGCTTAGTCTTAACTCCAAGATATCTTTTCAATTCCTTATAAATAAAATAGCATAACCGAAATTAATGGTTGTGGGTGGCATCATCATTCCACCGATTATATGATTATAAATTTTTATTCTATAAATTGTGACATAGTTGGTTTTAGTGGACTTGATTTTTATAGTGCATTTGAGGTGATCCTTCATGTTTATATTTATTATTAATAGTATTCCATTTCTTTTGGAGATTGGGTAATGGTTAATGAATTTTTTTAGTGTCAAATTTCATATTCCCTTACACTAGTTTATAATCATGAAATCTTAAACCATTATACATTTACATGGGTTATGAGAACAATGTTCTATGTTCCACAGTATCTGTTTTTTGGAATGAAAACTCACCCAACCATATCAAGTGATGGGAATGTTGTCCCAAATTCATACAAGATAATGGTCTTATACCCTTTCAAGAGACATTTTCTCAATAGAGTAGTAATATATCCTTGGGTAACACCCTGGGTCCGCCTAGCACCTTGTATCCATGTATTTGGCTCTAAACATCACCACGTATAGTGTACATATAGATTATATGATATATATATATATATGAATACTATATATATGGATCATAATTAAAATCTTACATATTCATATACCAATGTAGGTAGAGTAAGATAGGTGTCCTATAGGAACCTTTGATGGCTAGTGTTTATTATTTATTGTTGTTTATTATTCATTTTACCTTCTCACTACTATGTTATATACACTGACTAAATTTTTTCTAGACACAGTTGATGGTGACCTAATGAGTTTCTCTCACTCCCCACATGGGACACCTTTGGTACTAGATTAGTCTTCACGTCTATGAGAATGGATAAGGGAAATAACCCTACTATAGATGGGTGGTCTATTTTACTTATACCATAAAACATAGGAGTAGAGGACTGATTCAATGCTTGTGATCCTAGAAGAGTTGTCTTTTGGAATTTTTTTTATTTTTATAGAGTTTTTTGTATATGGGCATCCCATGTATCTCATATTTTCATTTTTATATATCTATATCTTCTAAAAATATTATGTATATGACATAGCCTATGGGTTCTGATTATTATTAATTCTACTGGTTATTTACATTTTCGTAGTTGATTATCCTTTTATTTCCACTATGCTATTTGTTTCATTAGGATTATACAATTGTATTTTTATTTATTATATTAGATATTCAACTCTGATATTGGGATATTTATACCCACTGTACCATCCTAGACCCTCACTGATAGTCGATATCCTCTTGCATACAAGGATGAACACTTCAGTCCATGTGACCTGTCATGACTCGACCCTACCCGGGCTCGAGCCGCAACTACCCCACGACCGCCTCCATTGGCCAGGGGTTGGCGACTAGCGCCGAAGGAAAAAAAACTCGGGGAGGCCTTTGCCTAAGTACCTGTATGCACACACATGCATCACACTCAATGTAAAAGTGCAGAGTAAAAGAAAAGACAAGTAAAGAAAAGGGAAAATTCTATATATACAAACCAAAAATGTGCATCGACCTCTAAACAGTACAAGCAAGTGCTGAAGGTAACTGAAAAATCAAAGGGAAAAAACACGCGCCCAACTAGAAAAGTGACACAACCCGACGACAGGTAAACAAAAAGGAAAATAGCTGGAAGGGTCCCCCACATGGAACTCGACTCCGACCACCGCACACAGTCCAAGCTCCCGACTCCTAAGCTCCTCTGACGTCACGACCAACCTGTCCGTCGTCTACAAGGGCACACCAAGTTTGGGAAAATCCCAAGCAGAGGTGAGTATAAAAATACTCAGTAGGATACCCCGAAGGCTCAAGAGAGCAACAAAAGAGGTACCAAAGGGTGAGCAGTAGAGCGGACAGGGAATAATAGAGGAGTACAACTAAAAGTGCAGTAAAGAGTCCAGCTCAACCCAATAAGAGAAAGGAAGTAGACTCATCCAAACCGAAGGAGCTGGAAACGGTGAGAAGATGAACTTCCCATCGAGTATTCGCTACCTAATGTAGGAGAGTAGACTCATCCAACCACGAGAAGATAGACACGGAAAGCATGTGGCATACCCCGCACGTCTTCGCCTCTCCTGGAAGGAGAGTAGCCAAAACCCAAGAAGTGGCTACTAGAACAAGGTATGTACAAATACATATGCTCAACAAGAAGCCTAAACCAAATCTTAAGGGGATATCCATCCTGTAGCTCATCCCAAGAAAATTGAGTCGCCAACAGTCCCAGAAGTAACACCATCGATGCCCACCATCCCATATGCATGCCCCGAACTACAAGTGAAGATCTCAAACACCGCATCTCGACACTATCTGCTTTGGGCGACACTGAATCTCCCGCACAGTTTTAGGTTGCATCCCAAGGACGCGTCTCGGTGGGGGAAAAATCCTCGTACTTAAGAGTTCAGGGGGAATGTCAACCTCAACTCGTCACTACCCCGCGGTCGAGAGGTCTGCTCAATGTCGACATGCGAACCCCTGCCCAGCCCCGCTGGAGGGTCCCTGGATGTCGAGGGGTTCCCACTACAGGGAGACCTGGAAATTCGACCAGTGCCACACTACCCAGTCCCGTAATAGGGTATTCCACAGGAGGGTGACCCGGATAAATTTGGCGATGGGACCACTACCCAGCCCAGCTGGAGGTAACCCAGCATCGGGGACCACTGCCTAGCCCAGGTCGAGGTAAGCCCGGAATCAGGGACCACTGCCCAGCCCAGCTGGAGGTAAGCTCGGCATTGGGGACCACTGCCCAGCCTAGCTAGAGGTAAACTCGTAACTGCTCTGGACATCCCTGCTGGATGGTACTGCTCGGTGAACACCGCTTTACTGGCCATCCCTGCTGGATGGTACAACTGGTGAGCCCTGATTGCAACAACCTCATCCCTCATGGAAACAACCTCAGCCCTACTGGTAACAACCTCAACCCTACTGGTAACAGCCTCAGCCCTACTGGTAACAACCTCAGCCCTGCTGGTAAAAACCTCATCCCTGCTGGTAACAACCTCCTGAGTAGAGTATCGGTGCCCACGTAAAGTTTTGGTGACACCGAAAGCACAAGAACTCTACCATGGAACACGGAGCAATGGGAGAAACTCCTCAGGCCTCACAAGGCAATCCCGCTTGAAACCACTGAGTCACTGTCGAAGCGGACCGATTCAACTCATCCCAGAAAGTGGGAAAACACCCACGCTGTACGAGCACACATAGTCACAAATTGTGTTACTGTCCTGTTAAAGGGAACGATACTGAAACCCCTCACAGCTGAAGAAACAAAGTAATAAACCATCTATGTCGGCCAAACCATCGAGAAGAGGACCAGGGGAAAACTCAACCCTGCTGGTCAACAAACGAGAACAAAGGGACCCTCTACATCATGAGAGGTCAAAAGTACACAATGCATATCATGGTACACACATGGGGCCCACACAATGTGTGGCCCCAAGTCAACCCCCAACCAAGCGCACAAACGTCCTCAGGTACAAACAACCACATGTACCTCTAAGCATTCCCGTATACTCCCAGAGTATACCAAGTTCTAGCCCAAAGGCTATCGCGCACACGACACCCAACATCAACGCGAAGGAAAGACGTAACAAATCCAACCTTCCACCTCAACAGCCGAGGCACAGTCAACCATATCTCTTTATACACCAACCTCACTCTCCTAGGAGTTCACATGATCACACGCCAAAGGACCGCTACAAACACGGTAGAATACCGCCACCGGGGCACCATTCACATTTCCAAAATTAATAAGATCATGCAAGAGGCTCCGCACAACTGAACGGATCACAACATTGTAATCCTCGCAAAAAAACACGCGAGATCGACTACTTACCCACCTCCAATGGATATCCGACCGAAAATTCACCAACACCGCATCACGCCCGAACGACATCCCGTGATCCCGAGCCTCGGCCCCTAAAAAAGTCGGGTGCATCACACCTTTGGGATTCCCTCGGGAAAACACGTCAAAAGCACTACTCACTTGAGTGCAATGGATATCTGGAGAAAAATGTCCATTCCCACGCACCGCACCCGAGCGGTGCTATGTGGGACCCACATCCCAGTCCTGAAACTCAACGGACGGATCACACCGTTGCGATCCTCTCGAAAAAGTACAGGAAATGGACTATTCACTTGTCCAAAACGGTCACCTGGTGATAGAGATGGAAAAATCACCGTCAAATCTCAAACGACCTTCATGGGGCCCGCACCATCGTGTGGAATTACAACGGGTAGACTGTGCCAAAGCGATGCCCTCGAAAAACACCCAACATCAACTACTCGCACGCCCCGAACGGACGTCCGAGAAAAAAGTTGCTAAAAGCTGCACGCAGCTCAAAGGACTGGTCATGGGGCCCACGCCTTAACTCCGGCCTCAATGCCTGAAAACACCCTAGAAACCTCCGCTTCAACGCCAGGGTCATATCTCCGCTGAGGGCGCTCAAAACAGACGTCGGATGTGTCTGCGCTGCTCTAAACAAGATTCTCGGGGAAAACGCTCGTCCACTTAAAGACATGTCGCACCTCCGTGGCCCCTCGTTTCGGGGATTAAAATTTCTCAAAACCATCTCAAAAAGTCCGCCTCGGTGATACGACCCTATAGATGCAAACCGGAAACAAATCGGACACCCGTAATGAGAATTACGGGTGTCCGAATAGGGGGGGGGGAGGTCCACTTGGGCTGGACTGGCCTGGACCGGCTGGTCCCCCTGACCAGGCCCGGCCTGCAGCTCAGCCATGCGGCCCGGTGCCGGTTCACGGTCCGCCTGCACACTGGACACGAGAGCCGGTCACCTCGTAGCGTGAAGATCCGCCTGGCGCGGGTCTTTTCTTCCCCCGCGGTGTAACACCCCAAGCTTCCACGGTACGTTTCCCTTCGAATAATGCGATAGCGTGTGTTGTACGCAACCTCGAGTTCTAACACACACCACAACTAATTAAACTAGCCGTTGTGAATAGTAATACCTAATTTTTGAAATCATATATATTTTATATTTTAAAATGGACTTCATTTTTAGATTCGGAATATCAAAATTAGCCTAGGGTGAAATTTTGGTACATTTCGGATAACTTTCATATTTTGATGAATAGTGAAAATTTCTAAATTTTAATTAAAAACAACTTTTTAATCAAAATAATTAATAGTGATAAATTGTGATTTTGAGTGGTTTTAATGTATATTTAGAATATATTTTTACCATTTAATATAATGTTGGTCATTGGACATAATTTTAAAATTAAACCGAACATAAACAAGTGTCAATCTTTTGATAGTTATTACCTCTTAAAAACACGCTTTTTGTTTTGACAGCGGGAATTAATTTTAAATTAATTTCTGCCACTTCTGTGTTTTGAATTTAGGAAAATGGATTCCATATTTGGAATCAGGATGTCCAAATTATGTAAATAGGTAGCTTTTATTTTTACACATTTTGAATAATTACTGCGGTAAATATTTTATTTACCATGGTTAAAGGGTAAATCCGGTAAATAAGGGTTAAAAAAAATAATATTATAATAATACTAAATTACCCTAAAACGTGTCTCAACCCTATTGGTTGATACATGGTCGACCATGGGCATCTTTGGGTCTATTATGGGACCCCATGGATCCACTTGTAAGTGATAATGACACTTTATTTTAATTTAGTTAAAATGAATACAAAAATGACACAAGCATATATCTTTTAGAACAACAATTTTTACATAGGGTTATATATGTTGGATTTTAGATTATAAATATTCATTAGAAATCTAAAAAGATTTCCTACATAATGATATTTTATTTATAATTTTTAGACATTAAATAATTTATTTTATTTATGACACAATGATGATGCAGTAATTACTATAATAGTGAAAAATTAAAATAATTGATATTATAAATACCCAAATAAATATAATATGAAACTTTTAATGAATTAAACTAATTTTCTAGGCTAATATGATATATTAGGATTGATTTAATGGACTTTTTTCGAAGTAATCAATCTGTTATGAGTTTAACAAAAATCAACTATTGAATAGTGTCAAAATTGACATAAAAGAGTTCTTAAAACAAATATTATATTATTAATTGATATTAAATTCCTAAAAATCTAAGGTTCGGCCAAGAGACTTATATTATGATAGGTTAATCATTAATGGACCACTTGGGGGTCGCTTGGATGTATATAGTAAGTTTATTAACCATATTATATAAAAATACAAAGAGTCATTGTAAAAGTGAAACTAATTAACTTAGAGTTAATACTTAAAGATAAGGTTAATATAAGTACCCAAACCTGTCTAAATTCTATTGGTTGAGTGGTTTTAGACCTATCCCCACCTTAACCTTTGAATAATAAGCTTTGGAGCCATTAGAAACCGAATATGAATTTATTATAAATTAATATTTCTAGCTTTTCCAAAGGTGCCCCTCACCCCTCTTATAAAAGGGCACTCCTCCTTCTCATTTATTCACACCATCAAAGCCTTTTGGTTCGGCCAAACTCTGCCCAAATAATCTCCCAACATCCCGCACTACAACCTAGAGGCCTTAGTTTGATCATAAATCCAACCTAAGGAGCCCTTTTGATCAAATTAAAAGGAAGAACCTGAAGAAGAGGTAATGATTTCACCACCCTTTTCTAAGTTCATTTCTTCTTCCACTTCTTCTTCCTTTGTTCTTACCATTCTAAAATAATAACTCCAGTATCTCACATATACTGTGATGTTATTATAATTATGGTACAACCATATTCATTATTCTATCCACCCTTTGAATAACATGTCACCATACGTGCGTACGTACGGCTTACCGTCTCCACGTCGTGGTGTAATTGTTATTCAATATAATATTATTTGGATGGGTATAATAATGATGTGTAACTCATGTAAATAATAAATATAACATGTTAATGATTCTGTATATATGATATACCATTCATTTATATATTATTTTAATATCAAAAGAATGATATTGTCGCTCGTGCGTACGTACGGACTACCGTCTCCACGAACGCGATGAGATTCATTCTCCATCGTATCCATTCAAGTATAATTATCATTTTATGATTTAAAAATGATGTTTAAGGACTTGATAGCATTCTGGATATGAATAAGATACAACAAACATGGCTTATGTAACAAAACATATAAAAGAAAATGAGTAAGTTAACACCCGAAACGATGATAATTCTAAGATATTATTAATAAATCAATGTTAACAGATCATATATGATATCATATTAATATATATGATTCTTGTATAATTTAATAACAATTATTTCACCATTATACAGGAGTTTAACCTACCCCAACCAAGGAAAAGTACAAGGTAAGGGTTATTTCACAATCTCTTCTTTATCTGAGGTTGTTTATACGTAATAATCTACTGGGATCTCGTTATCATCCACATCCATGTTTCTTCAAAATGTATTTCAAAACATTTTTACTATTTACATGAATATGGGTTAAAGTCATTTATACCCTTATTTGTCTTTTTATAAGAGGTTTATAAAGGAATCTTTCCGTCGTTTTCAAAACAAGGTCCTTTTTAACCTTTTCGACAGAATTGAGGTAAGAATGTTTTTTTAACTTATACGGCGGGTGCGGTTATTTTCCGCCGTTATAAAATCGTCGAAGCTTTCCATACAAGCTTATAAGAATATTTTCAAAGAAAATGTTTTATTTTATATGGATCTTAAATGATTTCAAAATAAAAGGAGATACTTCTTTAAAAAGAATTTTGATTTCATCTATTTCAACATCCTTTGATGGATTTTAAGATTATTTGAAGTTGATTTATTATGATACAAAACTTCTATATTGTATTGAAGGTTTTGTGATATGTTTGACTGTGGATGTGCTATTTTTATACCATTCATAGTTTATGGTGAAATTATTGACATTTCGTATGCTAGTTTTAATACGAATGTTTATGTTATGTTTAAACCTTTTCATATGGGAATGCATTGGACTTAATAAGTGACGGGTGGAGCCCGCTATAGCTCCTCGATGCATCGGTAGGTCTCATGAGACAAACTAGTGTCTTGGCACAAGGCCTTGACAAAATCTTATTTGTAGTCTTGGCACGAGGCCTTGGCTATGTGGTTATGATAGTCTGGCATTATGCATTCCAACATTATGAAAGTGGTTATTGATATTGCATGTGATTATTCGATTAGTAGAATATCCATGTGAACAAGTAAATGGCATAATTTCATTTTACTTTTACCATACCATGTTGAAGTTCAATTTTAAAAGGCTTTTGTTTTAGTAATTCATTGCCTTAAATGTTTATGCTTATTTTGAATGTTCCGCTATATTGTTATCCTTACTGGGCATTTGAGCTCACCCCTTTTCTATGTTTTATTTTTCCCAGGTAGTGAAGAAGTAAATTATGATTGACTTGCAGGGATATTATGAGGGGATTATAGTGTGGACGTTGGAAACATTATGTTGTTGTAGTAGTTTTTCATTTTATGATGTAATGTAAAACTTATGAATATATCTAGTGTTTCCAAGGCTACTAAACAAATCGGTCTTTCGGGATTTGATCTTTCTTGTGATCATGCCAATGTTATGTAATAATGCACCGACTCTGGGTAGCTGGGGTCGGGGCGTTACAGTTGGTATCAGAGGAAGTTTAGTACAAACCTTGGAAGCTAGATTTAGATAAACTCTGATTAGAGCACGTATACCTAAGATGAACTTTGAGGATTAGTATAGAAGAACTTCCTAGAATTTTGGTATTGTAGAGATTTTGTGAGTTTTCCGAGCAATACATCCCTGTCTGGATACGAGCAGGTAGAGGTGGCTCTGGCACAGATGTACCTAGGGGTAAAACCCGAAAACACCGCTTTGAGCTAGACTCGAACGGGAACTGGTGCACGACAACGGGCCTTGCTGCACTCTTGGTTACGACACTCCCGGGGGATATGATTAGGATAACTCTCATTATCTTTACAAATCATTATGAAGGGTTTATGAGTATATACTTCCTCAAAGAAAACATTTTTATGATTATGGATTATATCCATAAATAGTTCAATTTATGTTAAGTGTTTTATAAGTATGGGATTATGTATTTTGATTCATAAACTGATCTAGTTTATGCCATTGTTTAGAAATGGCGCCTAGTGGAAGAAATGGAAACCGTATCAATGCACGCACTCCATGTAGGGATTGCCCTCCTGTTCAAGATAATTATAGTGGGGCTGGTGATGCAACTGGTGCTGATCAGCTAATCACCGTACTGGGACAACTTACTCAGGTTATGAATAATAACCTTACCCGTATGGAGCACCCTGATCCGCAGCGTGGAGGATCAATGTTAGATCAATTCATGAGACAACAACCACCAACGTTCAATGGGAGTGCAAATCCCTTAGTAGCTGAGCAATGGATATTTTCCCTAGAGAAAATATTTCAGGCTTTGGGGAGTAGTGAAAGGGAAAAAGTTACCATGGCAGTTTACCGCCTCACTGGAGATGCTGATCAATGGTGGTCATTGATTCAAAACATGAAGGAAGATGATGAAGTATCAAACATGTAATGAAGGGAGTTCAAAGATCTGTTTTTAGAAAAATACTTTCCTCGTGACCATCGAGCAGATATGGAAAGGCAATTTCTGAGTCTGAGACAAAAGGAGGATGAGAATGTCACAAAGTATGAGGCTAACTTTACAAGGTTAGCGAGGTATGCTGGAGATTATATTCGCAACCCAAGAAGTAAGATTGATCGTTTCTTTGATGGGTTAAAACCATTTCTCCATCGAGCATTAGTCTCACAATCCTTTTCGTCGTACGAAGACATTGTCTCATGTGCTATCAAGACTGAAAAAGAATTCTCTAAGTCTTATGACTTTAAAGCGAAGCAAGAGAAGAAGAGACCTGCTGATCAATCTGGGAATGGAAATAAGGGGAAGAAGGGAAAGGTTGAATATCCATCTTGTGGTAAATGCGGGAAGAAACATCCTGGTGCTTGCCTGAAGGGAATGGGAGTCTGTTACAAGTGTGGTGAAAAAGGCCACCAAGCTCATGATTGCAAGGGGAAGAAGGAAGCTACCAACGTTCAGTGCTACAATTGCAGGGAGATGGGGCATTATGCAAATGCATGTCCTAAGCGTCAGGAGAACTTACCTCAGAAAAGGCCAAGGGATCAAGGCCAGGCTTATGCTATCACTACTGCTGAGGTAGAAGCTCCGAAAGACGTGGTGGCAGGTAATTTAATGGTTTCCTCAAGTTTAGCAAATGCATTATTTGATTCTGGATCATCGCATTGTTTCATATCTTCCCAGTTTGCTAAGAAAATTAGATATTTCCAATTTGATTTAAAAAGGGAGTTGTCAGTTAAAACTCCTAAGGGAAGTATCGTTGCAACAAAGTTTTGTGAATCAGTCCCCATTAGAGCACATAAATTTTCTTTATCTGCTGATCTCATCGTCATACCTATGATTGAGTTTGATATAATCCTCGGTATGGACTAGATTTCGGACTATGATGCGAAGATTTATTGTAAGAAGAAAGAGGTTACGATTCTTGATGATAATGATAAGGAACACCTTATTTTTAGAGCAGAATCGTCACCACCTAATTCTTATTTAGATCCACCCCCAGTAGTTCAACTTAATTCAATTATCGGGGAGGAAGAGAATGAAATAACTGTCAGTGAGGAAAGGAATGTTCAAATAGAGGATGTACCTATTGTGAAAGAATTTGTAGATGTATTTCCGGAAGATTTACCTGGACATCCTCCAGAACGAGAAGTTGAGTTTTCCATTGATTTGATTCCTGGATCAAGGCCTATATCGAAGACCCCTTATAGAATGGCCACTGTATAGTTAGTCTAACTAAAGAAACAACTAGAGGAATTGAGTAATAAGGGATTTATTCGCCCTAGTGTTTGTCCATGGGGAGCCCCTGTTCTTTTTGTTAAAAAGAAAGATGGATCTATGAGGTTATGTATCGACTACAGGGAGATCAATGCTATAACGATAAAGAAAAAGTATCCCCTACCTCGTATTGATGATTTATTTGACCAACTGCATGGAGCTCAATACTTTTCAAAGATTGACCTTCGATCTGGATACCATCAGTTGTGTGTGAAGAAGGAAGACATTCCGAAAACTGCATTTCAAACCAGGTACGGGCATTACGAGTTTACTGTAATGCCGTTTGGATTGACTAATGCACCCTCTGTATTCATGGATCTGATGAATAGAGTCTTCAAGGAGTATCTCGATGAATTTGTGGTGGTATTTATTGATGATATCTTGGTATACTCCAAAACCTACGAAGATCATGAAAATCACTTGCGCATTATCTTGAAGACTCTGAGGAGGCATGAATTATATGTGAAGTTTAGCAAGTGTGAATTCTGGCTTCAGGAGATTTCTTTTCTTGGCCATATTGTCTCTAAAGATGGAATCTCTGTTGATCCTTCTAAGACCAAGGCAATCCAAGAATGGCCAGCACCTACGAGTATAACTGAGGTACGTAGTTTTATTGGCTTGGCAGGTTATTATCGACGTTTCGTCCAGAATTTTGCCCGATTGGCTAACCCATTAACGAAGCTCACACGTAAAGGGGTTAAATTTGTTTGGAAAAAAGAGTGTGAGGAATGTTTCGAAGAACTGAAGAGAAGATTAGTCAATGCTCCTATATTGACTCTACCATCGGGGAATGATGGGTTCGTTATTTATAGTGATGCATCAAAGAAAGGACTTGGTTGTGTCCTTATGCAGAATGATAGAGTTATTGCCTATGCATCACGACAGTTGAAAATTCATGAACAAAACTATCCTACTCATGATCTTGAGTTAGCAGCTGTGATCTTTGCTTTGAAGATATGGAGGCACTACCTCTATGGTGAAAAATGTGAGATTTATACTGATCACAAGAGTTTGAAGTATATTTTCTCACAAAAAGAACTCAACATGAGGCAAAGGAGATGGCTTGAATTACTCAAGGATTATGATTGCACGATACACTACCACCCGGGGAAAGCAAACAAAGTAGCAGATGCTTTGAGCAGAAAAGACCATGGAGTTCTGAACATGATGAGAATTGAAAGGGACCCAATTTTCATGGATCTAGAGAAGATGGACATGGGAATAACCAGGGAAGGTGAAACATCAATGATTTTTCAAATGGTTGCCAAACCATCTTTACTAGACAGGATTAAGAGTTCTCAGACCGATGATGAAGAATTCCAAAAGAAGATTAAAGCTGTGAATGATGGGAGATTGAGAGACTTTGTGTATGAAGATGGAATTTTGAAATTCGGGAAGAGACTTTGTGTTCCCGATTTACCTGATCTAAAAAGGGAATTGCTGGATGATGCTCATAGTTCCAATTTCTCTATACACCCTGGGAGCACCAAAATGTATAGAGATTTGAAGGAACATTTTTGGTGGGACAACATGAAGAGGGAGATTGCTGATTTTGTGTCAAGATGTATGGTTTGTCAACAAGTCAAAGCTGGAAGGCAACAGCCTGGAGGAGTCATGCAACCTCTTCCCATACCGGAGTGGAAATGGGACAATATTACGATGGACTTTGTCATGGGGCTACCAAAGACTCCTAGAAGGAATGATGCAATATGGGTTATTGTTGATCGTCTTACCAAGTCAGCACATTTTCTTGCTATAAGAGAAGATCTACCCCTAGAACGTCTAGTAAGACTATATATTAATGAAGTTGTGAGACTTCATGGAGTACCCCTATCGATTGTTTCTGATCGTGATCCCCGTTTTACTTCAAGATTCTGGAAAAGTCTTCAGAAATCCCTGGATACTGAACTTCATTTGAGCACTGCATACCACCCTCAGACAGATGGACAGTCAGAACGGACTATTCAAACCTTAGAAGATATGTTGAGATCTTGCTCACTTGACTTTCAGGGTATGTGGGATCAATATTTACCACTGGTAGAATTTTCCTATAACAATAGCTTCCATTCAAGTATACAGATGGCACCATATGAAGCGTTATACGGAAAGAGATGTCGTACACCAACCTGTTGGGATGACGTTGGTGAAAGAAAACTTGTAGGCCCAGAACTTGTGGAGGAAACGGTGGAAAAGGTGAAGGTAATCCAAAATCACATTAAAGCAGCTCAAAGTAGGCAGAAGAGCTATGCCGATAATCGAAGGAAGGATTTGGAATTTCAAGTCGGTGATCATGTTTTCCTGAAGGTATCTCCGTGGAAGGGAGTCATACGTTTTGGTAAGAAAGGTAAATTGAGTCTCAGGTACATCGGACCTTTCGAAATTCTAGAACGAATTGGGGCTGTAGCTTACCGATTGGCAATGCCGCCAAGTCTCTCCAAAGTTCACGATGTGTTCCACGTATCTCTGTTGAGGAAATACATGCCTGACCCAACGCATGTACTCACCTATGAATATTTAGAACTGGAACCCGATCTGTCTTATTGCGAAGAGCCCATCAAGATTCTTGATACGAGAGAACAAGTGCTGAGAAACCGGACGACGCGTCTGGTAAAAGTTTTGTGGAGGAATCATAAGATGGAAGAGGCAACGTGGGAACCCGAGGAACTTATGATGAAGAACCACCCGAGTCTTTTTATGCAGTAATACCCTAGAAATTGCGAGGACGCAATTATTTTAAGGAGGGGAGAATGTAACACCCCAAGCTTCCACGGTACGTTTCCCTTCGAATAATGCGATAGCGTGTGTTGTACGCAACCTCGAGTTCTAACACACACCACAACTAATTAAACTAGCCGTTGTGAATAGTAATACCTAATTTTTGAAATCATATATATTTTATATTTTAAAATGGACTTCATTTTTAGATTCGGAATATCAAAATTAGCCTAGGGTGAAATTTTGGTACATTTCGGATAACTTTCATATTTTGATGAATAGTGAAAATTTCTTAATTTTAATTAAAAACAACTTTTTAATCAAAATAATTAATAGTGATAAATTGTGATTTTGAGTGGTTTTAAAGTATATTTATAATATATTTTTACCATTTAATATAATGTTGGTCATTGTACATAATTTTACAATTAAACCGAACATAAACAAGTGTCAATCTTTTGATAGTTATTACCTCTTAAAAACACGCTTTTTGTTTTGACAGCGGGAATTAATTTTAAATTAATTTCTGCCACTTCTGTGTTTTGAATTTAGGAAAATGGATTCCATATTTGGAATCAGGATGTCCAAATTATGTAAATAGGTAACTTTTATTTTTACACATTTTGAATAATTACTGCGGTAAATATTTTATTTACCATGGTTAAAGGGTAAATCCGGTAAATAAGGGTTAAAAAAAATAATATTATAATAATACTAAATTACCCTAAAACGTGTCTCAACCCTATTGGTTGATACATGGTCGACCATGGGCATCTTTGGGTCTATTTTGGGACCCCATGGATCCACTTGTAAGTGATAATGACACTTTATTTTAATTTAGTTAAAATGAATACAAAAATGACACAAGCATATATCTTTTAGAACAACAATTTTTACATAGGGTTATATATGTTGGATTTTAGATTATAAATATTCATTAGAAAGATAAAAAGATTTACTACATAATGATATTTTATTTATAATTTTTAGACATTAAATAATTTATTTTATTTATGACACAATGATGATGCAGTAATTACTATAATAGTGAAAAATTAAAATAATTGATATTATAAATACCCAAATAAATATAATATGAAACTTTTAATGAATTAAACTAATTTTCTAGGCTAATATGATATATTAGGATTGATTTAATGGACTTTGTTCGAAGTAATCAATCTGTTATGAGTTTCACAAAAATCAACTATTGAATAGTGTCAAAATTGACATAAAAGAGTTCTTAAAACAAATATTATATTATTAATTGATATTAAATTCCAAAAAATCTAAGGTTCGGCCAAGAGACTTATATTATGATAGGTTAATCATTAATGGACCACTTGGGGGTCGCTTGGATGTATATAGTATGTTTATTAACCATATTATATAAAAATACAAAGAGTCATTGTAAAAGTGAAACTAATTAACTTAGAGTTAATACTTAAAGATAAGGTTAATATAAGTACCCAAACCTGTCTAAATTCTATTGGTTGAGTGGTTTTCGACATATCCCCACCTTAACCTTTGAATAATAAGCTTTGGAGCCATTAGAAACCGAATATGAATTTATTATAAATTAATATTTCTAGCTTTTCCAAAGGTGCCCCTCACCCCTCTTATAAAAGGGCACTCCTCCTTCTCATTTATTCACACCTTCAAAGCCTTTTGGTTCGGCCAAACTCTGCCCAAATAATCTCCCAACATCCCTCACTACAACCTAGAGGCCTTAGTTTGATCAGAAATCCAACCTAAGGAGCCCTTTTGATCAAATTAAAAGGAAGAACCCGAAGAAGAGGTAATGATTTCACCACCCTTTTCTAAGTTCATTTCTTCTTCCACTTCTTCTTCCTTTGTTCTTACCATTCTAAAATAATAACTCCAGTATCTCACATATACTGTGATGTTATTATAAGTATGGTACAACCATATTCAGTATTCTATCCACCCTTTGAATAACATGTCACCATACGTGCGTACGTACGGCTTACCGTCTCCACGTCGTGGTGTAATTGTTATTCAATATAATATTATTTGGATGGGTATAATAATGATGTGTAACTCATGTAAATAATAAATATAACATGTTAATGATTCTGTATATATGATATACCATTCATTTATATATTATTTTAATATCAAAAGAATGATATTGTCGCTCGTGCGTACGTATGGACTACCGTCTCCACGAACGCGATGAGATTCATTCTCCATCGTATCCATTCAAGTATAATTATCATTTTATGATTTAAAAATGATGTTTAAGGACTTGATAGCATTCTGGATATGAATAAGATACAACAAACATGGCTTATGTAATAAAACATATAAAAGAAAATGAGTAAGTTAACACCCGAAACGATGATAATTCTAAGATATTATTAATAAATCAATGTTAAAAGATCATATATGATATCATATTAATATATATGATTCTTGTATAATTTAATAACAACTATTTCACCATTATACAGGAGGTTAACCTACCCCAATCAAGGAAAAGTACAAGGTAAGGGTTATTTCACAATCTCTTCTTTATCCGAGGTTGTTTATACGTAATAATCTACTGGGATCTCGTTATCATCCACATCCATGTTTCTTCAAAATGTATTTCAAAACATTTTTACTATTTACAAGAATATGGGTTAAAGTCATTTATACCCTTGTTTGTCTTTTTATAAGAGGTTTATAAAGGAATCTTTCCGTCGTTTTCAAAACAAGGTCCTTTTTAACCTTTTTGACAGAATTGAGGTAAGAATGTTTTTTTTAACTTATACGGCGGGTGCGGTTATTTTCCGCCGTTATAAAATCGTCGAAGCTTTCCATACAAGCTTATAAGAATATTTTCAAAGAAAATGTTTTATTTTATATGGATCTTAAATGATTTCAAAATAAAAGGAGATACTTCTTTAAAAAGAATTTTGATTTCATCAATGTCAACATCCTTTGATGGATTTTAAGATTATTTGAAGTTGATTTATTATGATACAAAACTTCTATATTGTATTGAAGGTTTTGTGATATGTTTGACTGTGGATGTGCTATTTTTATACCATTCATAGTTTATGGTGAAATTATTGACATTTCGTATGCTAGTTTTAATACGAATGTTTATGTTATGTTTAAACCTTTTCATATGGGAATGCATTGGACTTAATAAGTGACGGGTGGAGCCCGCTATAGCTCCTCGATGCATCGGTAGGTCTCATGAGACAAACTAGTGTCTTGGCACAAGGCCTTGACAAAATCTTATTTGTATTCTTGGCACGAGGCATTGGCTATGTGGTTATGATAGTCTGGCATTATGCATTCCAACATTATGAAAGTGGTTATTGATATTGCATGTGATTATTCGATTAGTAGAATATCCATGTGAACAAGTAAATGGCATTATTTCATTTTACTTTTGCCATACCATGTTGAAGTTCAATTTTAAAAGGCTTTTGTTTTAGTAATTCATTGCCTTAAATGTTTATGCTTATTTTGAATGTTCCGCTATATTGTTATCCTTACTGGGCATTTGAGCTCACCCCTTTTCTATGTTTTATTTTTCCCAGGTAGTGAAGAAGTAAATTATGATTGACTTGCAGGGATATTATGAGGGGATTATAGTGTGGACGTTGGAAACATTATGTTGTTGTAGTAGTTTTTCATTTTATGATGTAATGTAAAACTTATGAATATATCTAGTGTTTCAAAGGATACTAAACAAATCGGTCTTTCGGGATTTGATCTTTCTTGTGATCATGTCAATGTTATGTAATAATGCACCGACTCTGGGTAGCTGGGGTCGGGGAGTTACACGCGGGGTTGCGGCGCGCGACCCCGGTCTCCCGGGTCAACCAGCCAGCACAGCCAGCCAGTCCTTCCGCTACGCGCCGCACGAATCTGCCGCGGCTGAAGCTCGCCATCGCGCCGAAGAGCACCGCTGCCAACCGCCACCGCTGAAGAGTGCCGCCACCAGGTAGAGAAGCCGCCGACGCCGAAGCCCCTGCCGCCGCGGCTGGAACTCGCCGGAAAAAGGGAAACCCGCCGAAAAAAACCGCCAATACACGCAATTTTCGCCGGATGAATACGGATGCCTCGGAGCTCGGAATTTAGATCCGAAAAGATCGTTAGAAAGATAATTTCACGGACTACACAATCAGTGGCTTTTTTAGACAATCCAACAACAACAAGATGTAATTAACTAGGCTCAAAGTAGGGGGGAGAATGAAACAAAAAAGTCTATCCTACCTTGTTGGGCTTCGCCCGAGGCTTGACGAACGGACCACCGGAGATGTCGTGCCCCGCCAGAGTTGCCTCGCCAGAGTGGAGGAGGAGAGTAAGGGCTGGCCTCTTGCTGCTATCCAGGTGAGGAAGAAGAAGAGGGAGGGGTGAGTTAAGCATTTAAATAGAAAACACTTAACCACCCGCCCGTCGGCCCGAACCCAAACTCCCGATGGGGTCGGGATTAAGCCTCTCCAGGGCTAAAAACCACACTCTGAATGCAACGACGGTCTCAAAATTTTAATCCGAGACCCCGTTAAAATGTTATAAAATTGAATGTCTTAGGCTGCCAAATTACGAACATGCCACTATGGCCATTTTTCACAGACAGGCCGCGCCCGCAAAACTTTCAAATCTCCTAGGGTAAACGGCACATTCCGAACTGAACAGTGCCCTCAGTTTTTCAATCCGAAACACATTTTAAGAGATACTAGAGTTTCACCATAAAACGAATAAATTAATTATTTAATTTATCCATTCCTCATACCGTAAGGGAGCGAGGGGTCCAAACGTCCCGCGCAGACATACCTTATGTCGTTCCTAGGGTAAACACCCCATTCCGGACCCATCCGTACACTCGAATATCTGATCCAGAACTCTGTTTAAGAGGTATCCCATTTATTTGGCGTTTCCAGTGTGAACACACTGAAAATTTAATTTCGGCAACTCCGGGGCTCAGAATCACACGCCGTCTAAAGGCACTGCTCTGGAATATCGTCAACAATATTCCAAAGTCTTTCGTATCAAAACCGGGTTCTTACATCATTCCCTCATTCAATATTTTCATCCCCGAAAAGCAAAACTAGGGAGAAACACAGGGTACTAAGCCCACGCCTGGCTTTCCCATACCCAGAAGAACCCACACACAGCTCTATGTCACCACACACAGACCAGATGATTGATCCGTTCATGTGAGGTCAGCCCTTGCCGATGTCGCACACCCACTCCAGACATTGGGGGTTAGATCAAGGCAGTAGGGATTCTCATCATCCCTCTCCACGGTCTCAAACTGTCCGAAGGACCTCAAGGGTAGCTCACCTCGCCGACCGAACCCTTACATTGCATGTTGCGAGTGGAATCACCGCCCGCACCTGGAACAAGGCCCGACGATTCCTTCCTTCAGAATATCCATACGGTGAAACTCCCAAGGATATCTGATCACGAAAGGTTCCACAATCGATTTCTCTCAACCAAGACTGTCTTACATGCTGGGGGAGTGATGAAGTCGACACCATCGACTAAAGAAAAAGTTCCCACACCTTTTATCATACCAACAGAGGGTTTCACTGACGCCCCGCGCCACCCTGGTAAAACCTCACGCAAGGAGCAGGGAGGAAATCATTCCACACACAAAATCTAACAATTCTACTGCAAAAAGTAGAAAAACTGTAGGGTGTACCTCCTACCACCTCATTCTCTACGAGATCGTAGACATCCAAACCTCGTGGCTATCCTCGGTCGCAACTGTCACCTCCCGGAGCCTGTCGTCAACCACCTAGTGGTGATGGAAAGACATCATAAAGTCGTCCCCCACTTCCAGCTCCTCCCGCTCCTCTGCTAGCACCACCTCTCTAGGCACGACTCCGATCACAGCGTTGCCGCCGTCGTGGTGGTGCACCTGCTGCCTGCCCGAAGCTCTCCGCAATTCGGATCGGGCAGTCTCATGCCAAGTGACCTCACCCATCAGAAGCATAACACAGCTGCTCCCTGAGCTATCTTGGTGCCCTTCGGCGCCACTGTGGTGTACGGCCACGGCCGGGAGCCCAATCACAGAAGGGAACCCTCGGCTAGGGCCACACACTTTTTTGCCACAGTGGTATATGACCACTTCTCCAAAACCGACAGTGGAAAGGCCACCTGCCTCGAGGTCCTGCTTGCCGACGCCCACTAGCTGCGGTATATGTCTTGGATCTGACGTGCCTGCTGCCCCCACCAATTATAAAATTTGACAGGAAGCCCTCTTTCACCAGTGCCTACTCCAGCACCCCGACATATTTGGAAATACCCAAGGGTACTATGACAGCATGAATCTCTCGACGGACACCGTGCTCAAACTTTTGCGCTCAGATGTTGTTGTCACGGACCAAGTCTGGGTAAAAGCATGCACTGTTTGCAAAACTAGCGGTGTACTCGGCCACCGTCATCCCTCACTACTGAAACTACAGGAGCTTCTGAATCCAAAAGGAGTGCAAGAAGGAGGGGAAAATCTCCTCACTGAACAACAACTTAATGTCTCCCCATAAAAGTGACGACTCGTCAAGAAACTGAGTCACCAGACTCCACCAATTCGAAGATGCTCCACAAAAAGGGGTGGCTTCCAAAGCCACTCTCTGTTCTGTCGGCATCTGCACAAACCTGAAAAGGCAAACCACTGTCTCGAGCCATGCCTCTGCTGCCTGAGGGTCTGGCTCACCACTGAATCTCAGCAGTCTCTGCCGCTGGAACTCACGGAGCGCACTAATCCTATACTCAAGCTCAGCCTACTCTACTGAAACTATCTTCTGCTCAACAGGTGGGGTGCAGCTACCAGACCACCCAATGAAAGGGCTCGAATGATCGGTCCTGGACTGTGGCCTCATAGCTCACAGGGTCGTCGTCACGCACCAAAGCTGGTATCTTGGCTGGCTGTCTTCACGGAGACATCCTGAAAATTATCAAGGAGTGATGTGGTCAGATGAACATATATGTATTTACCAATAACAACGATGGGGAGCCAACTAAATAAGGACAATCAAGACTCAGTCCTATGTGATGCACAAACAAATTTCCATGCAACAAGTGTCTCAGCATGCCCAGTCGACAAGCGAGTTATCAGTGTCCTGGTGAATGGATACGTCAGCCACCGCACCATCACTGGAGTCCCTGGCCTGAGATCTGCTCTCGAGACACTTTAACAATGTTTCCTTAAATCACAATCAATTCCTCTTTTAGGGATCTCCGAACAACATCCCAAGGAATGAACCACCTCTGATACCACTTTGTCATGACCCAACCCTACCCAGGCCCGAGCCGTAACTACCCCAACCTTGTCTCCATAGGATAGGGGCTGGCGACCAGCGCCGAAGGCACAAAAACTCGGGGAGGCCTTTGCCTAAGTACCTGTACGCACACACACGCAGCACACTCAATGGAAAAGTATAGAGTAAAAGAAAATACAAGTAAAGAAAAGGGAAACTGCTATATATACAAACCACAAATGGTCATCGACCTCTAAACTGTACAAGAATGTGCTGAAGGTAACTGAAAAAAGAAAAGGGGAAAAACACGTGCCCAACCAGAAAAGTGCCACAACCCGACAACAGGTAAACAAAAAGAAAAAATAGTTGGAAGGGTCCCCCACCTGGAACCCGACTCCGACCACCGAACATGGTCCATGAACCCGGCTCTTAAGGTCCTCTAACGTCACGACCAACCTGTCTGTCGTCTGCAAGGGAACACCAAGTGTTGGTAAAGCCCAAGAAGGGGTGAGTATAAAAATACTCAGTAGGATACCCAGAATGCTCGAGGGAGCAACATAGAAGGTACCAAAGGGTGAGCAGTAGAGAGAACAAGGAATAGTAGAGGAGTACAACTGAAAGTGAAGTAAATAGTCTAGCTCAACCCATCAAGAGAAAGGAAGTAGACTCGTCCAAACACAAGGAGCTAGAAATGGTGAGAAGATGAACTTCCCATCGAGTCTTCGCCACCTAAAGCCGGAGAGTAGACTCGTCCAACCACGAGAAGCTAGACACGGGAAGAACATGGCATACTCCACGCGTCTTCGCCTATCCGGGAAGGAGAGTAGCCAAAACCCAAGATGTGGGTACTAGAATAAGGTATATACAAATACATATGCTCAATAAGAAGCCCTAACTAGATCGTAAGGGGATCTCCATCCTATAGCTCATCCCAAGAAAAGTGAGTCGCCAACAATCCCAGAAGTAACACCATCGATGCCCAACATCCCACACACCTGCCCCAAACTACAAGTAAAGGGCTCAATCACCACAACTCGACACTATCATCATTGGGAGGCACTAACTCACCCGTACGGTTTTAGGTCGCGTCACAATGACGCGTCTCGATGGGGGAAAAACTCCTCATACTTGAGAGTTCTGGGGGAACATCAACCACAACTCGTCATTGCCCCTCAGTCGAGAGGTCTGCTCAAAGTCGACAGGCGACCCCCTGCCCAGCACCGCTGGAGGGTCCCTAGAAGTCGACGGGTTCCCACTACAGGGAGACCCAGAAAGTCGACGGGTGCCACACTGCCAAGTCCCGTAATAGGGTAATCCACTGGAGGGAGACCCGGCTAAAGTCGGCAATGGGACCACTTCCCAGCACAGATAGAGGTAACCCGGCATTGGGGACCACTGCCCAGCCCAGCTAAAGGTAAGCTCAGCATTGTGGACCACTGCCCCGCCCAGCTGGATGTAAACTCGGAACTGCTCTAGCCATCCCTGCTGGATAGTACTGCTCGGTGAACACCGCTGTACCGGGCATCCCTACTGGAGGGTAAAACTGGCGAGCCCTACTCGCAACAACCTCAGCCCTGCTGGAAACAACCTTAGCCCTGCTGGTAACAACCTCAACCATGCTGGTAACAACCTCAGCCCTACTGGTAACAACCTCAGCCCTACTGGTAACAACCTCAGCCCTGCTGGTAACAATCTCAGACATGCTGGTAACAACCTCCTAGGTAGAGGATCGGTGCCCATGTAAAGTGTTGGTCACACCGAAACCACAAGAACTCTACTAGGGAACATGGAGCAACGGGAGAAACTCCCCAGGCCTCACAAGGCAATCCTGCTCCACACTATTGAGTCACTGTCGAAGCGTACTGAGTCAAATCATCCCAGAAAGTTGGAAAACACCCACGCTATACTAGCACACATAGTCGCAAATGGTTCTGCAGTCCGGTGAAAGGACATGGTACTGAAACCCCTCACTGCTGAAGAAATAGAGGAATAAGCCATCTCTGTCCGCCAAATCATCGAGACGAGGACTTGGGGAAAACTCAACCCTACTGGTCAACAAACGAGAACAAAGGGACCCTCTACGTCATGAGAGGTCAAAAGTACGCAAAGCAGATCACGACATGCACATGGGGCCCACACGATGTGTGGCCCCAAGTCAACCCCCAACCAAGCGCACAAATGTCCTCAGTCACAAAAAACCACATGTACCTCTAAGTGTTACCGTATACTCCCAGAGTATACCACGTTTCAGCCCAAAGGCTATCATGCACACGACACCCAACGTCAACGCGAAGGCGAGAAATAACAAATCGAACCTGTCACATCAATGACTGAGGCACAATCAACCATATATTTTTAAACACCAACCTCACTCTCCCAGGAGTGCACACGACCACACGCCAAAGGCCCGCTACAAACACGGTAGAAGAACCGCCACCGGGGCACCTTTCACATTTCCACATTTAATAAGATCATGCAGGAGGCTCCGAAAAACCAAATGGATTGTACTGTTGTAATCCTCGCGAAAAAACACGTGAGATTGACTACTTACCCGACTGCAACAGATATCCGACGGAAAAGTCACCAACACCGCCTCACGCCCGAACGATGTCCTGTGATCCCGAGCCTTGGTCCTGAGCCTCGGTCCCGAAAATAGTCGGGCGCATCGCACCATTTCGATTCCCATGGGAAAACACGTCAAAAGAAATACTCACTTGAGTGCAACGGATATCCGGAAAAAAAGGTGCATTCTGGTGCACCGCACCTGAGCAGTGCTACATGAGACCCGTATCCCGGTCCCGAAACTCAACGGACGGATCACATCATTGCGATCCTCTCAATAAAGTACACAAAATGGACTATTCACTTGTCCAAAATGGTCGCCCGGTGATAGATATGGAAAAATCACTGTCAACGCCGAAACGACCCTTGTGGGGCCCACACCATCGTGTGGAATTACAGTGGGCATACTGTGCCAATGCGATGCCCTCGAAAAACACCCAACATCGACTGCTCGCATACCCCGAACGGACATCCGAAGAAAAGGTCTCTAAAAGCTTCATGGAGCTCAAAAGATGGGGCGTGGGGCCCACGCCTCAACTCTGGCCTCAACTCTTGAAAACAAACTAGAAACCTTCGCATCAACACCAGGGTCGTATCGCCGCTGACGGTGTTCAAAAGAGATTTCAGATGTGTCTGCGCCGCTCTAAACAAGATTCTCGGGAAAAACACTCGTCCACTTAAAGACACGTCGCGCCTCCGCGGCCCCTCGTTTCGGGAATTAAAAATTCCCAAAACCATCTCAAAAAGTCCGCCTTGCCATATGGCCCCAAAACCGCAGACGAGATACAAATCAGACACCGTAATAGGAATCACGGGCATCCGAAGAGGGGGGGGGGAGGTCGCCTTGGGCTGGACCGACCTGGACCGGCCGGTCCGCCCGACCGGGCCCGACCCGCGGCTCAGCCGCGCGGCCCGGTGCCGGTTCGTAGTCCGCCGGCAGACTGGCCACGAGTTACGGTTGCCTCGCAGTGTGAAGACCCTCATGGCGCATGTCTTTTCTTCCCCCACGGAACCAGCCGGCACAATCGGCCAGTCCTTCCACTCCATGTCGCGCGAAGCTGCCGCGGCCGAAGCTCGCCGCTGCACCGAAGAGCACCGCCACCAGCCACCACCGCTGAAGAGCACCACCGCCAGGTAGAGAAGCCGCCGCAAGCTGCCGCCGCCGAAGCCCCTACTGCTGCCGCTAGAACTCGCCGGAAAAATGGAAACCCACCGGAAAAATCCTCCAAAACCCCCAATTTTCGCCGGACGATTGCGGATGCCTCGGAGCTCAGAATTTCGTTCCGCAAAGATAATTAGAAAGATAATTTCACGGACTACACAACCAGGGGATTTGTTCGACATTACGATAGAAACTAGATGAAATTAACTGGGCTCAAAGTAGGGGTGGGGAAAATGAAACAAAAATGACTATCCTACCTTGTTGGGCTTCGCCAGAGGCTTCACGGACGGACATCCAGAGTTTCATTGCCTCATCAAAGTTGCCATGCTGGAGTGGAGTAAGAGAGGAAGGTTTGGCTTCTTTCTTCAGTCCAGGTGAGGAAGAAGAAGAGGGAAACGGTGAGTTAAGCATTTCAATAGAAAACGCTTAACCACCTGCCCGTCGGCCCAAACCCGAACTCCCGACAGGGTCGGGATTAAGCCTCTCCTTGGATAAAAACCACGATTTGAACACAACGACGGTCTAAAAATTTTAATCCGAGACCCTGTTCAATAGTTATAAAACTGAATGTCCGAGGCTACCAAATTACGAACTCACCCCTGGGGCCATTTTTCACAGACGGGCCGCGCCCGCAAAACATACACCTCTCCAAGGGTAAATGGAACATTCCGAACTCAACAGTGCCTTCGGTATTCCAATCCGAGCCACCGTTTAAGAGAAACTAGAGTTTCACCCTTAAACGAATAAATTAATTATTTAATTTTTCCGTTCCTCGTACCAAAAGTGAGTGAGGTGTCCAGACGTCCAGCGCTGACATACCTTATGTCCTTCCTAGGGTAAACACCCCATTCCGGACCCATCCGTACACTTGGATCTCTAATCTGGAACTCCATTTAGGAGTTATCCCATTTATTTGGTGATTCCAGTGTGAATGCACTAAAAATTTAATTCCGGCCACTCCGGGGCTTAGAATCGCACGCCGTCTGATGACGCTGCTCTAGAATATCGTCAAGAATATTCAAAAGTCTTTCACAGAAAAAACCATATTTTTACATGACCCACCATCTTAGGGTACCGGTTTAGTGAATCATAGTTCAAGACATTACAAATTTCTATTGTAGATTTATTTCCTTTTGTGTGACTATTTGGATATTAGATATGATACTAGGATTAAATGTAATTTTGAACTGTTTATGTGCTTTTGAGTAGATAAACCATCTATATGGGGAACCTAAATTACCTACGATGGGTTATTGATATTATGATTTTTCTCCTCTTACAATTTATACAATTTTCACCATTGGGTGATGGACAGGTTTTTTTATATTGTTTCTGTTGATATTTTTATTCTTATAGAATTTATTTTCTATAGACTTTTTATAAAATGAATCATAATTTCATCCATAATCATAGGCACATTAGGACAAAATTTCCATGTATTTTTCCATTCTACGTCAACTTTCTATGTATGTTTTTATACTCCATATAGTTAGTTCGTATTTTTTATTTATGTATTTTGTTTACACTTCTTTAAGGGGAAATAAAATTAAAAGAATTATTGTTCTAAAATAAATATAATTTTTTCCACCTCAATTAGTGTTGATACCTTAGTTATCCTATTATATCATGTTTTGGGTTATGGACCTATTGATTCCTTGGACCGAAACAACATTCATGATTGGGTAACTTAAATCAGAGATTTAATTTTGGGAGTAAATACTTCTATAAATCCTAAATGTTGAATCTTGTTATCAAATCATTATTTATGACCTATTAAACTCTAATTCAATATATAATGGTTAGTTTGTGGTTAAATGACTTTCTAATTAAAATTTATAAGGATTAATATTTTTATAAATAGGAAATAGAAATAAGTTTATCTCGACCATGGTATATATATAATAGTAATAAATCAATGACATTTGAACATTTAAATTAAAAGGATACCACTAAATGGTATGCCAATTGAAATGTAAAAGGCGTTTTCCTATATAACTTGCAATTGAAACTCCCTATACCAGATCTGATTCCATGTGAAAAGAGACTTTGACTAGAAATCGACCTTAGTATAAGGTAGTTGGGGGGGTTCTCTTACGTTCACATGTCCCATTATTTTCTTTCCTTTATCACATAGATCTGGATTTTGTATCATGTAGAGAGGTGTGACCTTTTATAAAGAAAATTGGTATACCTATCCTTTTATCTATCTAAAACTATCTAAATTTTTAAATTCTATTTTGAGGTGTGAATTTTGAATTATAGTATCATTCCACCACGATATCCTCAAGTCATATACACAGAAGGTGATGAAGACAATGCACCAGAGGTGGTGGGCATCAAGCTACTGATGATACCTCATATAGTTCCACCTATGACCCCATTTATTGTTCTTGATATGGGAACACATGTCATATTTTGAGATATTTTTTTATGATGCTAAATATTCAAGGGGTTTCTTGACCTTCCATAACTGTTTTAGAGTGGGCTTTTCAATTTAAATAGTAGAATACACCCACTTTCTCAAGGGATAGAACATATCATGTTGAAAAGTCATGGATGGAGGCCATGATTTATATTTTTGACCATCTAGGGATTCCACCAGAGTAACGGGTCAAGTTCATTGCTTATATGCTACACAGTTTTGCCAAACGACCGTGGGATGTTGTTAACTAGGAATAATGGCATCATGAAATAGTCTAGAAAAACTTCCATAAAATCATTTATAAATACCTATTTGATGGACTCTTCTGGATGAATTAGATAAGGATTTTATGAACCTTCATAAGTTATCTATATATTTTATAGAGCATTCAAATCAAATTACTAAGACTTACATATTTATCTATCTCTAGTGAGTGATGATCGTATGGCCTAGAGGTGATTAAATAATTGGTTGGTATATGCTATCTTATCATAGGTAAGTATTTTTCAGCTAATAAAAATTTTTGATATCATGATGTAGGCCCTCATTGCTAAGAATAATTTAAGGGATATAGATATTCAGAATCTTGGTGGTTTATAACCCAAACCTGGTAGTGTTTGTTCTAGTAGGTCCAAGTGATGTCTTAGGGATCTCATGGGGTAGTAGTAGTCACAAAACTCAAACTGATAGTTTCTTAATATTTCACAATTGTAGGAAGCCAAGAAACAAAAAACCTCAGTGCATGCTCGATCTAGTGAAGTGCATTGGCTACTGTAGGATAGAGAATATCCATTACTCCTGTATGATTTTTCCATGAGTTCCAAGTGAGTGGGGATCTACACCTAAGCCATATTCCCGATTGGGTCCAGTAGTATCTCTCTAAAAAGTGAGCTGGAATAACACTTACCACTTAGGACAAATTGGGGATTAAGGAAGAGGTAGTCAGAATAAAAAAATTTAGCACCAGTAGAGTAGGCATACTTAGGGAAGTCGGGCTATGACTCTGGGCCATGGTATGGGACAGTTACATGTAGTGAAACCATGTGTGGAGGATCAATGCACTAGATATTATACTATTTTAGGTTCTATTATAGTAACCTCTACATTAGATTATGCTTTATTTGACTCAAGAACTTCACAATATTTTATATCAGAAATAGTTGTGGAGAGTCCTAGCCTCAAGATATTGTATTATTGTGGTTTTATGATAATCAATACCTCATTGGGTAAATGATAAGAGTTCATCCACGATTGTAAGTATTTTCCCCTTGAGATAAGTACATATCTCCTTGATTGGAACCTTTTAATCCTTTACATGATAAGGTTTTATGTAATTGTGATAATTGACTGGTAACTTCCCTATCGAGACCATATTCACTTTTATCACCAGAGGATGAAGTTTTCATTACTAGAGGGTAGTAGACATATCCACAGGGGATTATTTGATGGACTTATAGGATAAAGGATTTATCTAACCTAGAAATTCACATTTGGGTTCACCGGTAAATTTTTTCTAGAAGGCGGAGAGTAACATCATTTTCTATGTAGATTATCAATTGTTAAACCAAATCATGGTAAAGAACTGGTATCCAAAACCTAGAATAGACTACCTATTTGATCATATCAAGGTGAAATGTTATTCTTATTTATTTATTTTAGGTTATTAAATCATTAGGATGGATTAAAATCTTCAAAAACACCTCATATAACTTTTAGAAGAAAGTAGGTCTTTATTTGTACCTAGTAATGTCGTTCGGTCTCATGAATGTGCTCGCTGTTTCTATGGATTAATGAATCAATTTTTTCTGCCATATTTGGATTCATTAATGATTATTTATATGGGTGAAATATTATTATAATAGCATTCTATACACGACCATGAAAAACATATTGAGATTGGGATGAATACACTTTGATAGAACCATCTTTATGTTATACTCAACAAATTCATCTTTTGGATTGAAATTTATTTCTTACATGGACATATCATCTTGGAAATAAGAGTATAAATAGACCTAGAGAAGGTGGGAGTCTTAAATTACTAGGAGAACCTAGTAAAGTCATTGATATATGGATTTTCTTGGGGCTAGTTGGGTATTACAAACATTTCATCAATTATTTTTCACTCCTACAAGTTCCTCTTATGGGATTTACAAAGAAGGTTGTAAAATAGATATGGGTTGAAGAATTTTAAGTATCCTATCAGAAGTTAAATGGATGATTGACTTAATCATTGATCTTAATTCTTCTAGAGAGTGGAAGGAGCTATACTATTTACTATGACACATAATTTATCAGAATGGGAGTTATTTTGATGTATGATGAGTGAGTCATAGAATATGAGCCTCATTAGTTGTGTCCTCAAAATATGAATTACCTAAAATCAAACATGAATCATCAAGATATCATTCACACTTTACACTATTCGGGGAATTATTTACCTAGGTAGAGATTTATGGTTTTCATAGACCACATGATCTTCATGTATATATTTATGTGACGTGATCTAAATCTCAAGAATCACATATTGGTTGAGTGCCTATAATACATTGATATTGAGATTCCAGACATGCCTAGAAAATTTTAATTATGTTGGTGTTTTTTGGATCAATAAGACACAAAAATAGGTTATTCTAAAATACATGGATTCTCATGACCATGTTTTCAGTGATGCACATTGAGATTCAGGTGGATCACAAGCATACTAACCACTCAACATAAGAAGTGACATTTACCATTATAAAAAGGGAGAAATGAAGAAATTTTGAATCCTAAGGGCCTAGTACTTTGGGAAAGACTCTCAGATGAAGATTCATCTTCTTGTTGTACTATGGATGAGAATGGTACCTTATGCTTTCATAGTAATGTATTGGTCTTCAGATACATTAGAGAGGAGTAGATATGAGAATCACCCAGATCAGTTTGGGTGTTAAATCTCAGTGTCACCAAGATGTATCAAGACATACTCATTGGTATTGGGGGATTGATATGAAATGATAGATAACAGACTGTGTCACTTAGTGTTCCACCTATCAGTAGGTGATTATATAAAATCAGTGAATGATATAAATTTTACTTTCATTGTTCATTCCATAGTAGAAAGGAAATGGTGTTTACTTGTACCCCATAAAATGTTTTCCTAGATAACCTTATAAGAGCAATTAAATATTTAATTCATTGATCATTTGATGACGGCCACACATTCCTTAAATGTTCAAGAGATATTTTAGGTAGAGAAACATGGAACGCTATATGTTAAAGAGGTCACACATCTTTACAAAACTCCCTATTATATCACATATGACAGGGATGATAACTTCACATCTCAATTCCAAAAGGATTTTCAAGAGGCCATGGGTACACAGAAGCTTCTATGTATGACCTATAACCCTCAGTCAAAATAGAGAAATAGAATGTACGATTGATGTGTTAAAGTTCATTCTTCATGCTTGTGTCCATGATTTCAAGGTTTTTTGGGAGAAACGGAACCCCCAGTTAATCCCACATACAATAATATCTTTTATGGTACTATCTTGTTGGATGAATATGAATCCTTATATGGAAGACCTTTTTGATCAGCTTTCGGCTGATTAGAGGTAGTTGAAGCAGCTTTTCATAGACCACATATCATCTAATAAACTTCAGAGAATGTCCAATTGATTTGGATGTACATGTTGAGAGACCAATCTAGAAAATATTCATATTCTAATCAAAGAGGAAGAATGCTTGAGTTTGAGGTAGATGAACCATTTTTATTATGTGTTTCACCAAGGACTTTCCATTTAAATAATAAATTGTAGGGTATTCTTTAGCCTATGTTTGTTGCACACTTTATGGTTTGGAAACATATAAGACCAGAATCATACCTGATAGAACTTCCTAACAAAATGAAGTTTCTTACATGATGTCTTTCATATATCCCAGCTTCACTGTTATTATCTAGACCCATCACATGTTTTATATCCTAATGTGATTGAGTCAGATGTGGATTCTTTCCTCGAGGAGTATCCTGTATGTATTATGGATCTTAGTGTGAAGACTGTCTTTGGCAGGTCAGTAACATTAGTGCGTGTAATACGATAGCACCACTGAGTATAAGATGAGACTTAGGAGCAGGATGATGATATATGAGCCCAGTGGCTAGAACTCTTCTCATATTTTTTCACATTACAATTAGAAATCAAACTCGGGGATGCAATTCATTAAGGAGGAGAGGTTGTAATGAACCAAAATTCCATGGAGGTAGGATTTTTTCCTAGATTTAATTCATTATTTTTGGACTTATAATGTTACCTAATGATTTCATCGAGGAAATGAATGTGTATGGGGATTGTTTTGGGATTGTGGTCTCAAAACACAGAGAATGAGAATGGTCCACACGGTTAGTAGAAACTATGTCACCTTGCCCCCATTATTTCTTCTAATAGTATGGGGGCATTTCATAGAGGAGCAATGGGGAAAACTATTTTTATTAAACATGTGATCCTAGGAGAATTACCATGAAGGATTTTAGAGGATTGATGGAAAGTATTTCTTCACAGATTATGGACGGTTATCCAAACAGTGTGCCTAGCCCATACAAGGTCATTCCTTAGAAAGATCCTAGAAGACCGTTGGCACATGATTTAGGAAACTATGTAGAAAAACCATGCGACCCATGATTTCTTGGGTAAAAATTCCATTTCAACCCAAAATATTTTAATTCCTCCCCCATCTTCTCCATTATTATATAGCATAAAAACATCCAGATTTCTCCCCTGAACACATTTCCTTCGCCACCTCCAAGGGTTACTGATAACCTTTTCTTCCATACTTCAAAAGGATCACTATTATAAGGGTTGGATATCTATATATAAGATAATTAATCCTATTACTTATATTATACTTTTCTCTTGCCAAATGTTTCTTTTTTAGTTGCACAATCATATTCCCTATTATCAGGGTGTTGGTCAGTTTCTCTCATTTATTTCATTATAAAACAAATTTTAAGTCAGTATAGGATAAGAAATCATCTAGTTTTCTAAGGTAGGTGGCTTTGTTGTTTTCTCTAAAATTCTTGTATTTTCATTAGGGCTTCATACTGACCATTTCTGCATGTTTCTCGAAACGTTTTCTTTCATTTTAAATAAATTCAAGCATGTTATTATACATACTCAGTCCCATTATATGTTATTATAGGATTCTGACATCTTTATTTCCACCTTTTTGGGTGTACCAAATGAAATATTCTTCCATATACCAAATTTCTTAATTGAAAAAACACCATCTAAAGTATTTATCTTGAATTAGAAATGGAAATTCCTTATTCTATGTAATTTTTATATTCAAAAAAACCCTCAATGTGTGGTTTTAGATCCATGATATATTATCCTTGTGTTATAAATTAAACATCTTAAGTCGAATTAATGGTGGTCGGGGCACAAATATGACATCTGTTATATAATTATAGATGAAATGTTTATAAATGGAGACACTCTTGGTTATATTGGTATTGATCATTATAGTTAATTAGAGGTGATCCTTTATATTTTTTATTTATTTTCATTTTCATTATTCCATTGCTATTGGTGCGTGAGAAATGGTTATGGTAATTTTTTAATCATGATATTTCATACTCCCTTATATTAGGTGTTAAGCCTAACATATCACACCATTATAATTTTACTTGGGAGATGAGAATGATGTTCCATGTTACCCTATATTGGTTGTTGGACATGATAACTCACCCCCCTCATATCAATTGATTTGAAAAATGTCTCACATTCAGTTGAGATTATAGACTTGTACCCACTCTGGTGCCATTAGCTCGTTCGACTAGTTGTGTATTCCTGAGAAATGCTCTAGGTGTATATATGACCTATTGTACATGTATATAGATATAAACATCCTATCATTAAGAATAGATATACATATATTTGAAATATATACATACAAATATATATATATATATATGATTTATATATATTAGGTTATTGATCAGAATTATACACCAGCCTAGGCCAATGAAGGAAGAGTTGGCTATGTGTCCTATAGGAACTTGACCTGGATAGTATTTCTTATTCAAAATTTCATATTATTAATTTTACATACACAATAATATTCTATGTATAATGGATTGATTATTTCTGGACACTATTGGTGGTTGCCTACTGAGTTTATCTCACACCCTACTTGGGCCCCATTTGGTAACTAAGTATACTTCATTTATATAAGAGTGCATCAGGGAAAGTTCCCTACTACAAATACTAGGTTTGTTTTAGTAATAACATTAAGAATTGGAGAAGAGGACCGAGCGTATTCTCAAGATGCTAGAAAATAAATATTTTGGTCATTTTTATTATATTATAGTATATTGTATATTCCATTCCAATGTATCCCCTATATCCCATTTTGTAAATCATTATTCCATGAAATCATTATGTATATAACTTAACCTATGGGATAATAATTATTATTATAATTGTTTGTTATTTATGATTACAAATTTTATATTCCTTTTATGTTCGTAGTTTAATATATTTCATTATTCTTATTCATTTGTCTAATTTATTTTTAATATCCATTGTGCCACTTTGATATGAGGGTATATTATCCCCTCTATACCACCCTATACCCTCACTACTAGCCAACTTTATATAGAGTATGGGGTGGAACGCTTGGGGCCATGTGACCCATTAGATCAGAGAACCCTTTAAGTCAATCCTAGGTTGGGATGTTGCAATTTTGATTTCATAAGATAAGAAAATGAAAATTTCCTTAAAATATTTTTTCTCAACTCCTATGGGTAACAAAATTTTGTGAAGGAAAATTTTGGTGTTTTTTGCAAAACCCCCTGAATTCGGGTATTTTAATTTATTATTTCTTATGAAATGTTTCATGTAAAACATTGAAATAATTTTTTATTTTAATAGTAATTATTTTATTATTTTATAATCAATTTTTATTACATGAAAAAGAAACCATCCTTATGGGATTTGAAGATTTTTAAATGGATTATTTGGATTATTTTAATATTATATACCTTATTAAGATTTTTCCCCATCCTATATTATAAAATGTAGTTAAAAAGGTCCAAGTATGTGTATGTATTATAGAAAGGTCAATGGTGAAATGTCTTGAATGAATAAAATGTGTCATTAAGGAAAAAATAGTGTATTCATAAGAACCTATATTGTGGGAAATACATCAGAATTATTATGGAATAATAAAATATTGGTACAATGGGGAAAATAAAAATTTTATGAGAAATATATGTGATTTAATATGTAGTAATTTTCTGAATTCTCAAATGTGATGGGCCTAAAAATATAGTCAAAGAAGTAAGTGACTCGTTATTTGTTTAAAAAATTAATTATTGAAGTTAAAATTTTTGCTACTATAGTTGTTATCAAATTGAATATATAAGGAGTATGATTTTATAAATGGACATCAGTTTATGGTTCTATGAAACTAGAGGAACCACACATGAATTTTGAAACCAAGTCTATCTTCTTACCTGAATCCCCTACCATTTCAACCATCCATAAACCGATAACACCACATCCACAACTCTTTTTACATGAGGGTATTTTTCCGATGAATGGTTTGATTTTTAGCATTAAAAATCAATATTTTTACCCCCATATAACCAAAAAAATGATCATTTATTCCAAAACCACATTAGTTACCATGAATATTGACTAGAAATGACTAACCTTCTCATAACCATGTGATAAAACAAAACATCGATCCCCAAATTAAATGATGGTTTTCAATTATACTCATCATTTATAAAACATTGAAGTGTCATCATATAACTCATCCTTATCAATATCATTATCCCAATTATAGTAATCTAATACAAGTAACTTATTCTATCTATTGGTTCTCTTCACCATATAAATCACCTATAGGGTATAAAATTCAACTGGACCTAACAAAAAACTCACCAAACACACATCAAGTGTCTTTTCACATGGAATCATCAAAACACACCTCAAGGTATCCAACCCTAAACCTGTAAATAGACCTCAAGCTATAAAAACCTAACACTAAACTACCATTCCATGATCCTGTAATATCATGCTCCCTCAAAACTACCCCAATATACATGATTAATACGTAATCCAAAAAACATGGTTATCTTGATCCATCATAGAAAACCATGAAAACATAATCTATACATATGATGGTCACATTTCACATCAAACAACCAAAACAGGTCCACACCATTGACCAAACATGGTAGTTTCCACGAAATCATGCCTTCTAATAAATGTTCAAAATCCACTCACCTTTTTCATTCCTAACCAAAACAAAAAATCCCATTATTCTGTTTTACACAATCACAATTTTATTCTTCCAAAACCCCATAAAATCATTTTATACACTTCAAAACTCAACTAAAATTTCTAAAACAGCCTTTAGGATACAAAGGGTTTCACCATAACTGAAAATCTAAAAATTCCTATTATAACAACTCATTTATTCATAAAAACCAATTCCATTACCAAAACTATTTTAAAATAAGATTTCAAAAATCATTTCACTCAAATTATCCTAAACACATAATATCAAAACCATTTCAAAATCATCATCTCCAAGATAAATTTCAAGTTGAACCAACATGTAAATTCATTTCAGACACACATCATGACACAACATGAGTTTTCCTTATAAATCTAGGGTTTCCTCATTAAATAGGGACTTATCAAAGACTGCACATCCAAATAATATTTACCTATATTGGAAAAAGAAAAAACCATCAAAATAAATTAGAAATTCCCCCCATATCCACATTTATCCAATAACAACTTACACTATTTTTAAGAAAATGTCATTTATATAATACATTGATTCAATTATTATAGATTGTAAAATAGAGTCAGGTAAAAAACCAACCATAGGATCATGTATTATACTCCATAAATATTCCTCTTTAATGATTCATTACAACCTCATTAGATCATATTTTATCCCAATGACTCATACTGAGTTTCATCTATCCCTCATTGGGGTATCCTGTTTAAATTAAGACATCACATATCCTAGAGTGACTTGTCAAAAAATAATTAATCCCCATAAATCATGGATTTTAACCAGTTTCAAGCTATCAAGACATGTCCTCAATCATCCTCCTATGTTCTAACAACAGTAATCCACCTATAACTGCACTACCTATTCTAAATGAAGCTCTGATACAACTTTACAACACACGATCCATGATAGACTTAATGAAACACAACCAAGAAATATTTATAAGACCTTATCTGTTCCTGCCTATGTTCTAGAGGAATATGAATAGTATCATGGGACTAACAAAGTTGTGGGGAGACCATTCCATCTAAAAATAATCTTGAAGTTCATGCCAAAATCTAAGGAAAATTTAGCATTACTCATATGTATAGAGGACATCACAAAAACTTATTGACATACAATAGGGATCCCCTCAGGTCCCCATAGTATATAATTGAAATTAGTACATTAATCAATATTATTGATTAATATAATATTGATCTATAGAAAATAAGATTGGAATAAGAGGAATCACATATAATAATGACACATTGGCCAATAGATGAAGATCCATAATGGAAAAATTAACATACCATCCAATGACCCAACTCACCTACCATGCTTCCATTTATAGAAAATTCAAATCCTAGTAATTTAACAATGTTTCTTGATCTACGAAATAACTATGTAATAAGAAAAATAGTAATCTATACCCATGTACATAGAATCCCATGTCATGTAAATGGATATGGGGTGTAAAAAATAGCCTATTATGAATACCTAATACCCTAACAATACTGAGTGCTTCTATAATTAATTGGATGTGCGTGAAACATATATAAGTTGTATAATCATTAAAATGTTACAAAACCGCCTAGAAACATAACAGAAAAATAACATACATCCATACTTGTTTGGTCGTTGTGTGTTATCCTGGCCCCCACAATCCCTAAATCAACCAATAGTGGTGCCATTATAGAAGGGAGATGTCATCTCATATGAAATATTGATACATACCTAACGATATAGGATAAGGTGTTTAAATATTTTCTCAACCCACACCAAAATATGGAATTTAGGGTTTCATACCATAATATAGACCCTTCTCATTCACTAGTGGGAGGTCACACATCTAGTGTTTTTCTAGTAATGAACATAACCTGAACACATTGGGTAAGGCGTCATCTAATGAATAACTAACTATCTAAAGGATTAGGACATCTTCATATGCCCATATACCTCGAACAACCACTTATTAATTATGGGAGTGTGATTTTCCATTCTTTATGTAATACCATTAACAAAACCATTGTGTTTCCATCATCCCAAGAATTAAAAGGTGAGGTTCACTATCCTTATCACATATTTAAACATGACACTACTCCCTATGTGTTACAATACCCATGGATACTCACAATAAGGTATAATATCCATATATTATTTCATACCATTAAAAATTACCCATATTGATCCTCAACCAAACCATACTAATGAAAGGATCAAAATGAAAACCATCCTTCTCACTAAAGAAAAGATTTTTCCTTAGGATTCTCTCTCCCACTCAGTTTATAACCTTACATTACAAGTGAAACATATGCTGTGCTCATATCCCAAAAAACTAATCACAAGTTCATTATTAGGGGACTATTCCCACAAGACCAAGTGACCCATTTCAAACACACTCAAATTTCACTTCAATACTAATGTAATATTCCACTTCCATCTAAATCTACAATCCATTTTATACCACAAGTTTCTTTCTCATAGGGATACAAATAGAAGGCATGACTAATTTGGAAAAAATTCTAATGGGGTTATGAACACAACAGACATCTTTTTTCATCAACAAGAACACTAGGAATTAACAACCATTATGCACATCAACCACACTGAATTTAAAAAATACAACATCATGCTCACATGGACAAACAAACAAAATACATCACAAAAAATACCTCCAATATAAATTTATAATCCATGTAAAAATCCACTTTTAATATAATTTCAAAAAGGATCACATGATTCATTACTCATGCTTTCCCCATCAGGAAAAAACTATTGAAATAATATTTTGAAAAATACCTTTCCATTATGAAGTACCATTTGAAAACCTATTTCTGAAATCACCCAATTCCCTTTATAAATCAATATTAAAAATAATCCTTTTAAAATAAAATTTTAAAAGGAACCATTTCCTCTATGAAATCACACACACACCACCCAACTAATCCATTAATTAGTCCATAGATACTCATTGGAAAAGGGTGCCAACATTAAACCATTTAAAAAGCTATATGATATATGTTGAATATTAAGATGATTTGTTCCTACGAAAAACATATATAATATCACAAAAATCATACATTAATTAGGAATATATTCTGATTATACAACACAAAAATAAAATCACAAAATAAATGAGAGAATCAAATAAATCCAATGCCACTACCCCAATTAGTGATCCCAAAATTAATAAAGGATCTTATATAATCCACTATACCCACAAGAACCAATCTCATCTATAAAATACATTAAATTTATTAATTAATCATTAAAAACCAACTTAGCATAAGGAAATAACCAACTCCAAAATCTTCAGGCAACCCTATGATACTATATCATTAATAAACATGGTATGGTCTGCCATTGTAATTCACCCAAATCTTGGGTAAAAAGGAAACAAATTATATATCTTAGGTGAATGAAAATTTAAACTAAATTTGGTCAAAAACCTAAGGAATCAAAATAAAAAACATAACTCACGTCAAATTATAAATAATGACTAGATTCACCCCCCAATTCATCATGTACTAGATAGTTATGAAATCCCCATCATGAACAATAATTTCCCCATTCTCGGGTGATACCATTCTTCCAAAACCCTATCTAATGATTCAAACATTCATAACAAATAGGGGAGGGTGTAGAGAGGAATAGTAAGGATAATTCATTTAATATATTTTAAAAAACACCCCCTACAACTATTGATGGAATTAGACAAAACGGAGGGGTATAAGGAATCCAAAAATTTACCTACCTCACCATTGTAATAAAAATAATGAAGTATCCCTGAGCGGGTTTTAAAAATAAAAACCCTAGAAAAACTTGCACAAAATACCTAAAAGAGAGAATATATATTCTTACATGGCGTGAACATAGGTTTAAAATGTGAATTCCAATAACAATTGAACAACCACACCCTGGCTCAACATTTTCATGGCATGGAATACAAGTTTATGTTATTATTTCTTTTGGGAAGTAGTCCCTTTACCCAACATAGACATCCAAACCATGAAAACATGAAATAATTTTCATTCACATCATTAATTACCTGATCAAAATTTTAATGACCTACAACTATAATTTGCAACAACCCAACATCGAAAATAATTTTCTAACAAACCCTCAAAGATTCAAGACACCACTCAAGATTCAAACCTTATCTAAAAAATTATATCATAGACTGTAAAATACTATAAATCCCATGATGAGTCATGGTTTTTTGAAACAAAACCCTCGCTAAATAAAAACAAATTAAATTTCCCTCATTAATTTTCAACCCATGGGGTTGAGGGAAATTATATCAGGATTAATGATTTTGTGGTCTATGATTTACTAGGTATGATTTTCTTATTCAATGTTTAATGCACCTTTCTTAAATTCTCATACCGAAATTTCCATCCTATCTCACTTATGTCCTCATATTGTTATCATAAAAATTCATCATGTTATATGTATAAGATCTAATATTTTCCTATGCATACATTCCATAGGTTACGAATAATATAATTTTTTATGAAATGTATATAAGGGTATAATTTTTAAGACAATTTTTTGGAGATATAGAACAATATTTGTAAAATGATTTGGTCATGTATATTATTTATAAAAAAACTAAAAATATATGTTATAGATTGTGATTTATTATTAAATTTAATGAATAATCTTGTAAATTGAAGTATTTTTTTATTTTATGATTTAATTATGTAACGAGAGGATAAAGAGGCTATGTGATTTGATGGGAGAAATTTCTTAATTGGTTGATGTGAAAATTGATAGGAAAATGAAATAAAATATAACATGATATATCCCAATAAATTTATTTATAAGAGAATTAGATTTGGAGATGTATATAGTTATATAATGTGTGAGATAACTATCTATGTAAGGAATGATATTTTAATAATAAAACCCCACTAAAATTAGTGCATGTACTTGAGGTTAAATAAGAAGATAGAGGAACCTCATATTAAAGCATCGACTTGTAGAGTCTAATAAATTACAAGTATTAACTCATTGTTTAAATGGATAAATCTTTATAAATTTTGTTAAAATAGTCCGCAAAATATGTTATAAAATATATGATACTACTATGTTGGCATTTTACACACTGTGGATGTGTGTTTTCAGGATAAAGAGCTAAATAATGGAAGAATATATTATAAAACATCCCAACTAAGAATGAAGTGAGTGAGAAATGATTTTATTAGAAGATGTGTTACAAGAACCAATATTTTAAATATGGAATTAAATTATTGTAAAAAAGGAAATTTGGTTGACTCTATAATTATTAAAAAAATAAGGAATATTGTCTTCATTGAAAAGAAATATATTTCTATGAAAAATATAATTTTGGATCTGAAAACATATAATGATAATGGAGATGAAAATGTGTAATATGAATATATGGAAGAGTGTGTGGATATTATAAAACCAATTAAAAAAATATAAAGGATTAATGAATAATAAATACCCCTAATGTTTAGATAGGTGAAATTAGTTATAATATGATATGATTCATAAAACAATAGATGAAAAAATTAAGTGAATTATATTTATAGGGGTAGCTGCATTATTTTGAAGAAAAATGAGTCGTGAAAAATTGGGATTTATATTAATTAAAAAGATAATGATGAGTTAAAGAAGATATATTTATTTAATAGTTAAAATTTATAACCATGATAGTTTAAAATTTACATCCTTTTAAATAAACGAATTCCCTTAGATATCATATGCTAAATGCAAAACCATGCTTAACAAAAACTCAATACATTATTAATATATTATTTAATGGTTACCACTATAACAAAGCCATTAAATTGAATGATTGAATTGGAAAAAATAAATTATAAAAATATATGGTTTTCACACATTCATTGGTTATCAATTTATAAGAAATAATAAAAGGAATCATTTAAATGTAAAATATGTTTTATGAAAAAAAATTCAAATAAAACGGTTTTTTCGCTTCTTACACACTTATTATAAAATTAAATTTTATTATATTTTTAAAATTTTTTTGATAATTTTTTAAATTAAACATATATAAATTATCTTATGTGAATTTTTTGTGGTATTTTTCTAAAATGTTACAATTTTTTATGAATATAGATAAATAATGATATTTATTCAAAATTACATTTTTGTTTCAATTATTTACCAAGAAAAATAATATTTCAAATTGGGTTTATATTAATAATAATATTATTATATTATTATAAATAATATTTTAATACAATTTTAATAAATTTACTTTTTATATTTTTATTAAAAAATTCCATATATATGAGAATTTTCATCTTGAAAACCAACATTTCTTCATGTCTGTAGATTTGGTTTTATATTTAATTCATAAAAAATGTTGTATTTAATTAAATATAATGGTTTAACTATTTTTAATATGAATTATTTTTATTTCATAAATGGTCAACGTAATTTTTTGAAATAATTAATAGTGTAAAAAGAAAAAATTAATTAAACGATTAAGTTAAAAATGGGTTTATCGGGGGATAAAATAAGACGATAAGAGTGAAATGACCTAAAAACATATATAAAACATAATTTTTGAACATAATTATACACTTTAATGTCTAATTATTGATTATAATTATTTTTGGACACTTTTGGAATGTAAAAACATGTGTACTTGTTCTTCTTTTCAAAACATACAACCATACCACCCACCTCACTTAAAAAAGTTCACCCCCTATCCTCTCTTTTTCAAAAAATAATTTTTTTGGTTCAAGAAAGTCTTATAAAAATCAATTACCATGTTCCATTAACTCATTATTTAATACTTTATTTGGAAAAAATACATTTTATGAATACTTTACGTATAATCATAAGGAGGTAGTTTGAGAAGTGGTAAAATTCAAAATGTTGTATGTTTGTCAAATTTCTTATTCCACATCATTAAAAACATATTATTTATGATTATATAATTATATAATTATATCCCACACACTGAAATTTTATTATGTTATGGAAATTACCTATATCTCTCACCTCTTCCATCAAATGATAAATGATAACATCGCTCTAGTGTACAACAAACTACTACCTCACGAACCGATGTGGAATTTTTTTCATCAACTCCTCTTACATTTTTGTGTGATGATTGATATGAAGTATATATATGATATTAATTACATAATTATAACAATTTATTTATTATATCATATATTCCTTTTTTACTTTCCCTTATGTAGGGGATATAATAACGTTACTCATGTATATGGTGTACTACCACCTCATGAAGCGAACACTATACCTGGAAGGTAATAAGGATAAATTTAATGAATACTTATCATATAAATAAAATGATTTTGATATTAATTTCATATTTATAATCCTTAAAATATAATATATCATTTTATTTATTATATTTTCACTCACTGAAGGATGATAATGCCATTTTTGTAGATGAAGACTACCGCCTTCATGAAGAGATGTGATTCACTTTTCATCACCAAACCTAATGGATAATATATATAACTATATTTAAAGAAAAAATATGTTATTTATGATATTATTATCAGTATTAAAATATAAAATATTACTTACATTGTTTACATAAGGATCATAGAAAAATTGAAATGTTACTCATGCATACGTATGACCTATGGTCTCTAAGATCATAACATACATCATTTGTCAAGAATATTTTCATTATTTTTCATAAAACTATAATTTATGCATATATATTATAATTATATCACTAAATATGTTGTAATAATGAACTCTTAGATGAATAGTCAACCTACTGAAGTCATTTTTGACACATAAGTTATATTTCATCGAAACACCCAATGTAAACTTAATTGATTAATTTTTTTATATAATATGGTAATAAGTAAAATAAAAGTAATAATAATATTTTAGAAAATTGTTAATAAAGTATATAATTTACATATGTTTATTATTATAGAAGATAAGGAACATACATGGTGAGTCAGACTCAACGTTTGGGACTTCGTCCCAATTTATCGTCATTAGGGCATATTGTAATGTCACTCACAGAAATTATTTTATATGGCGTATATAAATCCAATTTAAAATATAATATCATTATTAAAAAATAAATAATGGTATTTTATATAAGGACCCAGCCTTAAAAGATTTCATAATCTTGAATTAAATGAATAATTCACGTTGAGTATCTTTTCCAGTTTAGAGTTCTTGGAGAATTATGTCATAACTATTACAGCTCAAAAGACTACAAAGTAGACACATCTACTCAGTTATCATTTTTTTCATAACATAAATACGCTTAAAAAGAATCATGTCTAGTTCTGTGTTTTTGATAACATGTATTTCCTTGATCCCATCCTTGACCTTATTAATCATTAAGTCCTATGGAAAACATTTTAAAAACATTGGATGAGCCTAAAAAACTCAGTAAGGGATACAAAAAGAAATAAAACTACTAGTTTCTCAAGACAACAAGTAAATCATGAATACTTTATCATATTTAAAACTTTTCACCTTTATTAATTATTAAATACTCTTCACTGAATAAAAGATCACTTCTTACCCTTTTGTAACCAAAAGATCACCATAAATCCCATATAAAGAACACATAACATATAAAGGTAACATGGGACAAAAACATACATAAATGTTATAACCATGCAGTTGACTTCAACACATGTCACTAAAGGAAATATCTATATGATCGACTTACATACCCAATGCATTGGAGGTTATATCATAACCACCCATCCTAGTTTTCATGGCACCACCCATCATTTGGTTTATCACGTTACCACCCGTCAAATGTCCAAGTACCATTATAAAATCAGAACACATAAAACCAATATAAATGAACGATAATATTTACACATTTCATTCAAAATATTTCATTTAAATATATTGACATAAAATAATCATTTACCAAAACCATTTTCAATACCAAAATACATGAAAAAGTATATGGTATTTATTTTCTTTCATAACATTATGTCTTGTTGAGAAAGCCAATGATCCAATAATACTCACGGCGGTGGAAAGGTCGTTGTCACCACATACATTAAAAAACATTATTTTCTCCATTTAGTAAAACGATTCTTAGAGAAAATATTAATTTTGAATAAATGATAAAGTCAAAGGGGTTTATAAACCATATAAAATAATGTTTTGTATAAATGAAAATATGCCTCAATGAAAAGAGATTGAGATGAAGTCCCTTACAAAAAATGTATCCTTAGTTTAAGGATAAATCAATGACATAATTATGTGTGACAAATATAAATACCCCAAATATAAGTGTATATTAAGTTTAAAAAAATCATAGGTCATTCACACATATTCATAGCATGACATAATCACGAAGTATAGGATTAACCCAAAGAATTGAAATTGGGTAAAGAAGTTCCCTTATATAAATTTTACAGCCTAACCGCGTCACATTAAACTTCAGAGATATGAGTTGATGAGAGATAAAAGGGTAATCACTTTTAAATACAATTTACATCAATAAGTATATATAATAACATATCCCAACATAAGAAGATGTGAATTAAAAGACATAACAAAAACAAGCCTTTTAAAAAGTGGAGGGTGAAAGGTTCCCTTACCGATTAGGTAACTTACAAAACATACACCCCAAGAAAGAAAGACAACAAAATGTTGATGTAAATACACATAAATTAATGTATATTACACAAAGAGTATAATAATGTGTAGTAAATACACCAATCAAAGGAGATAGTGACAAATATAGCATGAATCTCACGGGAATAAAAAGTAAGATAAAACCCCCTTACCTAGTTGTAATAAATCTAGTTGTATGACCAAATGATAATAAGCACCAAATTAATAAAAGAATACCACGAATATAAATATAATCATGATAATATATATCAAATTTAAGTAAACAATAAACCAAATGCAATAAATAAATAGAGAACAATGGAAATCTCACGAAATTAAAAGTGAGATAAGAAATCCCTTACCACGTGTCCGACTTGACTGGCTCGTATGTTCTTTATTCTTCCGGAATGATAAAATTAAGTTAATTTATACTTTCTTAAGAAAATTTCTAAAGTTTTTTATTTCTTATATATCACTTATTACCATGTTATAAAAATTATGTAATCATATAAGTTAATAATGGTTTTTTTCCGATATTTGGTACTTGAGTCAAAAGTGAACTTCTTATATTTACAAGTTGTTCATGTCGTAAAATATCTATTTTCTCCAGAATTATATTAATGATGTAGATATCATATATATAATAAATATATAGTATATATATATATATGTATTTATAAAAGTACATAAAATTTGAAGGTAAGAAATGAAATGCACCGTTCACGGAGAAGGTAAGCCGTACGTACGCATGAATGCTACTTTCATTTATATTTTGCAGTTAATGGAATGAAAACATTATGATATAAAGTAATATTATAATTAATGTATAATATCATATATAATATCATTAACTAAATCTTTTATACATCCTGCATATGTCATTAACGATTCAAATCACATTGAGGGGGCAGTAGTCCGCACTTCCTAAAATGAAATTATCACTTTTACTCATTATGGAAACCATAAAGGTATGACATAAATGAAAAAATACATAATAATAAGGAAAAAATAAACATAATTTATATCATATATAAATATAGTTACATATTAATGGCCACCATGAGAGGTGGTAGGAGATAATTGAACAATCATCATTTCACGAGGCAGTAGTTCAGCGTCCACAGAAACAATATGTTCTTCACCCATTAGATGGAGGTGTGTATAAGTGTATCTCTAATAATTATAATAAAAATATCCTAGTATATTTATGATTCTTTTTTTGTTACAAAATAAAGGAATAAAAAGAGTTTATGGGGTTGGAGAAGCAAAATAAAAAAAGAACATAAGAGAAGACATTACCTTTATATTTGGTATCTCTTCTTGGTTTGAACCAAAAGGGTTTTTTTAAGTGCTATCTTACTAAGGTAAGGATTCTAGGATTAAGGGAGCTATCTTGGGAGCTAATTTGAGTAATGTTTGGACGATTCATAGGGCTTGAGTAGTGTGAAAAAGGGGTAAAAAGTGGGGTCTTTTTATAAGGGAGAGGAGGGGCTCTTTTGGAAAGCTTGAAAATATTATTTTATTATATAATTATTTTAGGTTTATAGAGGTCCATAAATCATTAAAGTGAAAGATAAGGTGTCCCATGTAATAAATTAAATCATCCAATAAAAATTGTACAATTGTTGGATATTATTTTAAACATTATCTTCAAATTTATTTAAATCATTCATTAATGACGTAAACACTGCATCATCATTGTGTCATATGTAATTTTATATATTTGAAGTTTAAAACTTATAAAAAAATTACCATGATTTAGGAAATATTTTTAGCTTTCTAATGAATATTTTCAGTCCAAAGGATAATTTATATAACCCCATGTAAAAATTGTTTTAATAAAACAATACATGTTTGTGACATTTTTATATTTACATTAAAGAAAAAGTTATTAATGTAATTATAATACCCAAGTGGCTCCATGGGGCCCCAAAATTGACCCATAGATTTTATTGGTCGTACATGACTCATCCAATAAGGTTAGGACATGTGTTAGAGTATTTTTATATTTTTATAATATTATTTTTACCTAAAATTACCCTAATTACCTTTAATCGCGGTCAATAAAACAGAAATGTTCCTATTCACCAAAAATTATTTTCATCCCATTGAACCACATTTTACTTAATAATGACAACCATGTATGTTTGATTTTTGAAATTCAATTCATATAAGCGGTAAAATTTCATTTAAATGAAAAATTCAGTTTTTAACAACTTCTTAGTGGTTTCACTATTCAACAAAAAATTGATGTTTTTAAGAAAAATACAAAAAATTCACCTTAATCTATATTTGATATTACAAATTCAAAAATTATGTCCATTTTAACAAATTAGAAACATCTAATTTTCATTAATTAATTTTATAATTAATTCCCGCTGTCAAAACAAATAACATGTTTTTAAGAAACAATATCTATCAAAACATTGACACTTGTTTATATCCAATTTCAAAGTGAAATTAATTCAAATGACAACTATTGGATTAAATGGTAAAAATATATTTTAATTAAACATCAAACTAAATTAAAAATATAATCTAACTATATAAACAAATAAGATTAAAATGTGGTTTTGACTTAAAATAAAACATTTCTCATTATTCATTAAAAAATGAACTTTATCAGAAAAATAACAAAAAATTACGCAAAGTAAATTTTGATATCCCGATTATAAAGAAAATTTTATTTTTCCTAATATAACATATATAATTGAAAAAATATAAATTTAAAAAGGTTTCTCCATAAAAAGGTGGTTAATCGACCTTTTGAAGAATATTAGACTATTTATGCTTAAAATTGGATTCATTCGCATTTTAAGCCTCTATAATTTATTGTGTAATTGTTAAAATATTTAACAAACATATATAATCATTTTCTATATAGTTTTGTTCACTCCCTCAATTAAAATGTCTAGGTTTTAACTAACATTTTAAATATTATTGTTATATTATTAGTGTGCAACGTAAGATTTAAAAGAAACTCGTTTTTGCGTATTAGGTACGCCATTTGACCTAGTATCCACTTTAAAGTAATATTAATATTTTATTCAAAAATATTAATATATATGATAATTTAATATTCATTATTTACCTGGGATGTTACATCCTTCCCCCCTTTTGGATATTGTGTCCTCGCAATTTTAAAATTGGGCTCAGAAACATTATTGAAAGCCCCACATCAGAAAAGGAGTAAATAAAATTATCACATTAAAAGAAATAAAATGAAGTACAATAGTCACCTGAAAAAACCCATACAAGGATTCCATGAAAACATGGATAAGAAGGAGAAAAAACCCACTGAGTTCTGATGGAGAGTGATAGAAAACATGTTTAAGAGAAAGTTAACCACCAGAAAATCACAAACTTGTGATGGGTTAAACAGTATTTGATTCCCCAGTAGGAATAGTTAACAGACAAAGTTTTTGTTTGAAGTTAATTTTCATTAAGTAATTTATTTATGATATTAACTAAAACATAAGGAAACATAATCACTTTTCATGTATACTTTCATCTTTTACTAAATTTCTTACACAAACTCATATTTTCTCCAAACAATGAGTATTCAAGATGACTTGTTCTTATTAAGAGAACTAAAATCAACTTAAAGAGAATCACATAATCCATAAAAGACGAACTATATATTTCCCATGTCATTAGACCTTCACCAAAACCAAAATGGTTAGTACAAGCTCATTTAATCCCCAAAAGGATATTCTTTCAAAAAAAGAAAAACTACCCTTAATCTCCAAAATTTGTCCAACAAAACCCAAAGTTCATCAAATACCATTCAATAAATAGATATCCATAAAATACTTCAATGTAATCCAAACTATTATTTAAACCCAAATCTCCGAAGAATTTAATCACATAGTCTTCCAAGATAAATCTTTACATTTATCTCCGAATAACATCAGTTACTCTTAAAGTCTCATATTGAAATGTAATTAACCTAATTACATATCCTCCATGATAGGTGAATCATTTCCATAGATAACCCAAAATCAACTTATTCTTGATTCATAAAATCGTCTAACTAAAAAGAATAATTCATACTAACCAGGGACTTCACGTAGCCCAGTTTTAGGTGATAAATAACAGTCGCACTTTGGTTGTGGGGTCAATTCCCATAGCTTCGTCCAACATGACGGGTTGTCACACGGTCTGCGTGTCATACCTTTTAAAAAACAATAAAATTTTATAACATTTCCCCAAAAGAGATAAATTCTTCAAAAAACCCATAACATATTTAAACCACAAAGGTTATATAATAACATTTGTTTTTCATCCCAAAATGTATTAATCGTTAATTGTAACACCCCGACCCTAGTTACCCAGAGTCATTATATTATTTTAATACATTGGCATGATTACAAGGAATCAAGTCCCGAAGGACCGATCAGTTTAACAATTTTGGAAAATAGATTACATACATGAATGTTACATTATACTTCATAACATACAAAACAACATAAATAATCCATTATGAATGCCATTATTCCCTTTTCATAACCCTGTATATCAATCACAATAAACTTCTTGGAATCGTAGGAAAAATAAAACATATAAAGGGGTGATCTCAAATGCTCAGTAAGGGTAAGCAATACAGCGAAAACTTTCATAAATAAGCATAAACATTTAAGGAAATGTATAACTAAATAAAAATCCTTTTAAACTCGAACTTAAGCATAATATGGAAAAGATAAAATGAAATAATGCTTTTTAATTATTCACATTGATATTCTACTAGTCGAATAATCACATGCAATATCAATAACCACTTTCATAGAGATGGAATGCATAATGCCAGACTATCATAACCATGTAGCCAATGCCTCGTGCCAAGACTACAAATATGATTTTGTCAAGGCCTTGTGCCAAGACACTAGTTTTCCTCATCAGACATACCGATGCATCAAGGAGCTATAGCGGGCTCCACCCATCACTTACTAAGTCCAATGCATTCCCCATGTGAATAGGTTTAAACATAACATAAACATTCGTATTAAAACTAGCATACAAAATGTCAATAAATTCTCCATAAGCCATGAATGGTATAAAAATAACACATCCATAGTCAAACATATCACAAAACCTTCAATGGAAGTTTTCTATAATAAATCAACTTCAAATAAGCTTAAAATCCATCAAAGGATGTTGACATATATGAAAATGATGATTAAAACTTTTTGAGAGAAATATCATTTTTGTAAAATATTTTAAAATTTACACATTTATAAAGGAAGTAATTTAAAAGTGATTTTTGAATCAACGTGTCCCATACCACTTTGAAACATTTGACAATAATTACCAATTAAAAAACAGTCATGCCCATATAAATAAATCCTTAAAATCATTTTGAAAACATGGACATTAATTAAAATTATTTAGAATGATAAATCATTAAAACATTTAAAATTATGATCTTGATAAAGAGTACCTTTAAAAATCCTTAAAATCATCATTTTGAAATCATTTTTATGAAAAATGCACATGGATGATAAAAATGTCCCAGTAAATACTTACACATAAATAATCTCGGATAATAATGAGATTGAGGAATTAACCCTTACCAATTTGGTAACTTACGAAACATACAACCCATGAAAGATTTATCATACAATGAATATGTAAATACACATAAATTAAATTGTATTACACAAATAATACAATTATGGGCAGTACATACCCCACACAAATGGTAATAGTGGCAATATGGCATGAATCTCACGAGAATAAGGAGTTAGATGAAAACCCCTTACCTTGCACTTTACTTTATTCGAAGGTACGTTTAACCTCCTGTACGAAGATCATAGTATGTTATTAAATTATACCAGAACCATATTAAAATTTATGATATCATACATGATTCATTTATGACTTTATACTACCGATTTAATAATAATTTCCATGTTAAATTAACATTTCGTGTGATAATAGTTTTCTTAGCGTACGTGTTTTAACATGTTACTCTTGATTGTATCTCTTAGATCATGATTTAAATACATCCAGAATATAAAACATGATAAATATATCATATATATTTAAAATATAAATATGTATAATAGACATATATATGAAATGGAAAACACCGTTTATGGAGACGGTAGTCCATACGTACGCATAAACGATGTTTCTGTTTTTATATATTATTGAACGGATGTAAGTGAATGTATGTACATAAATACTTATATATATATATAAATATATATATCTCTAGTAGGATTATTATGCCATATATTACATACTTATTATTAATATATATTTTTATAATCATCGATGAATGGTGAACTTGGAAATGAATCTCATCACGTCCTGGAGACGGTAATCCGTACGTACGCACGTGCGAAAATATCATTCTTTTGGTAATAAAATAATATATAATTTGATGTTATATAATATATACAGAATAATTATCATATTATATTTATTATTTAAATGAATTATACATCATTATTATGACCATCTAAATAATAATATATTGAATAACAATTACACCACAACGTGGAGACGGTAGGTCATACGTACGCACATATGGTGACATGTCATTAAATGTATAGATAGAATACTGAATATGTTTGTACCATATTTATAATATCATCAAAATATATATAATATACTGGAGTTATTATTTTATAATGGTAATAACAAAGAAAGAAGAGGTGGAAGAAGAAAGGAACTTGAAAGAGGGTGGTGAAAACATTACCTCTTCTTTGGGTTCTTCCTCTTGATTTGATCAAAAGGAATTCATAGATTGGATTTATGACTAAAGGAATGCATCTAGGATGAAGTGAGGGAAGTTTAGAGAGTATTTGGGTAGGGTTTGGCAGATCAAAAATGATTTGAAGGTGTGAATTAATGAGAAGGGGGAGTACCCTTTTATAAGAGGGGTGAGGGGCACCTTTGAAAAATCTAGAAATATTATTTTATAATAAATTCATATTCGGTTTCTAGTGACTAAAAAGTGAATTATTTAATTTTTAATGTGAGGATGGGTCTAAAACAACTCATCCAATATGATTTAGAATGTTTTCGATCACTATATTAACCTTATCTTGAAGTATTAACTCTTAGTTAATTAGTTTCACTATTACAATGTCTCTTTGTATTTTTATATTATATAGTTAATTAACATACTATATACATCCAAGAGACCCCTAAGGGGTCCATTATTGATACACCTATCATGATATAAGTCTCTTTACCGATCCTTGTATTTTTATGAATTTAATATCAATTAATAATATAATATTTTTTTTAAAAACTCTTTTATGTCAATTTTGACACTATTCAGTAATTGATTTTTGTAACAATCATAACAGAATGATTACTTCAAAAAAATGTTAATTAAATCATTACTAACATATCATATAAAGAAAAAAAATTAGTTTAATTCATAAAAAGTCTCAAATTATATTTATTTGGGTGTTTATAATATCAATTATTTTAATGATTCACTATTATGGTAATTAATGCATCATCATTGTGTCATGAATAAAGTAAATTATTTAATGTCTAAAAATTATAAATAAAATACCATTATTTATGAAATATTTTTATCATTCTAATGAATATTTATAGTCAGAACCCCAACATATATAACCCAATGTAAAAATTGTTCCGCTAAATGATATATGCTTAAGTCATTTTTTTATTTATTATAACTTAATTAATATAAAGTCACATTATCACTTACAAGTGGATCCATGGGGTCCCAAAATCTACCGAAATATGACCATGGTCGGAAATGTATCAACCAATAATGTTTGGAAACATTTTAGGGTAATTTAATATTATTATAATATTATTTTTAACCCTTATTTACCGGATTTACCTTTTAACCATTGTAAATAAAATATTTACCAAAGTAATTATTCAAAATGTCTAAAAGTAAAAGTTACCTATTTACACAATTTGGATATCATGATTCCAAATATGGAATAAATTTTTCCAAATTCAAAACACTTAAGTGGCATAAATTAATTTAAAATTAATTCCCGCTGTTAAAACAAAAAGCGTGTTTTTAAGATATAATAACTATCAAAAGATTGACACATGTTTATGTTCGGTTTAATTGTGAAATTATATACAATGACCAACATTGTATTAAATGGTAAAAATATATTCTAAATATATTTTAAAACCACTCAAATTCATAACTTATCAATACTAATTATTCTGATTAAAAAAGTTTTTTTTAATTAACATTTATTAATTTTCACTATTCATCAAAATATGAAAGTTATCCGAAAAGTACCAAAATTTCACCCGTGCATAATTTTGATATTATGAATCCATAAATGAAGTCCATTTTGAAAGATAAAATTTATTAAATTTCAAAAAGTGGGTATTACAATTCATAACGGCTACTTTGATTGGTTGTGGTGTGTGTTAGAACTCGAAGTTGCGTACAACACACGCTACTGTATTATTCAAAGAGAAGTGTACCATGAAAGATTGGGGTGTTACATTCTCCCCTCCTCCAATAAATTACATTATCGCAATTTATGCTCGGTATTGGAAACCTGGGTTTGACATTTCAAAATGTCTGAGTTGAAATCCCACATCGAAAAATGGATTAATGAGGCCTCTATTGAAAATAAAGAGTGGTAAGTATAAAGGTTACTGAAAATAATACATACTAGGGTTCCATGTAGGAAAATATGGATATGGAAAAGAAATAGAACGATCAATGTCTGATGGAGAGTGGTAGAGAACATGGCTATGAAAAGGCCAACAATCCCAAAGCCCTAAACTTGTGATGATCTAAAGTACCATCTAGGACAAAAAATTTTATAAGTTATTTTTCTTAATGTTGAGGAATTTATTTATGAGATTGAATAATATACTAAGGAGATAAACTTACTTTATAATTAGATTTTTATCCATTAATAAATTTCTACCACACACTCATCTTTCACCCCAAAACATAATACAGCTCAAAAATACTATATTTATCTTAATCGTATTGGGTTCCAAATATAATGAATTTATAATTCACATATCAGACCTTTTAAAAAAACTAAATTATACCATCCAAGAAATTCACGTAGTCTAGTGGTAGGTGATAAATCCCAATTTCACTATGGTTGTGGGTTCGATTCCCGCAGCTTTGTCCGACGCGACGGGTTGTCACATAGTCTGCGTGTTGTCCATTTATAAAAATCCAAAAATAACCTTTCAAATGTAATCCTATCCAACCCCCTAGACTTATCCAAAATACTTCTATAAACTCTCAGTCCAAAATTTATATGAAAGGTAAACATAATTTAGATCCTTTTTACCCCGTAATAGCATGTGAATACCTTCATCATGTTTTCTTTTAAAACACTGAAATATCCTGAATTGCCATAAAACATTATTGATTACATTCATGCTCCCTTATTATTTATAGAATACTGGATATACTCCTTCTATCCAAAAATTTTGTAAACTCCAAAAATGAGAAATCATTAATCAGTTCCAGGTAGTTAATAATATCGAATATAATTTATTAAAATCAACCACCTCTTATTCCAAAATCACTACCTCATTATCAGTACCATATTAAGGATTACCTTTCCATCAACCATGTATTTTAAAAAAAGTAAATCCTACTATTAAGTCACTTTTCATAGAACCATATAATCTCAAATCCTCAGTAAAGTAGTACTGCAGTACAATCCTTATTTATCTCCATAAATCATGTAACCAACATACTGTTGATACAAAACTCAAATAAAATAATTCTATAATGACAACATAAGAACACTAGTTATTCCTCCTTATCTGAGGTAGTATCAAAACGTTATTATCATCCAATAGCATCATATGCGGCATAGTCTGATGACTGGGACATTGGTTCGCGTAGTGTCCAAACTCCTTGTAGATGAAACATTGTACATTTGAAACCTTTTTCTTACACTTATAGTCACATACATGGTGTCCTTTTTCTCCACACTTATAACATACTCCCATTCCCTTCAAGAATTTTACATGGTGATTTTTTCCACAGTTATCACATATGGGAAAATTATTCTTTTCCATATTCCCTTTATCCATCTTCTTCTTTTTCTTCACTTTCTTGCCTTCAATGCCATAGGACTCGAAGAATTAATTACTTATCTAATTAACACATGATACTATTTCTTCATATGTTGAGAATATGTGGGAGAATATTTCCATTCTAAATTCTGGCTTAAGGCCATGAAAGATATGATCATTCTTACACTTTGGATCATGTGTATTGCTGGAGTTCTTATTCATTCTACTCGGTTCCATTTCTATACAATAGCATAAAATAGGCCAGTTTATGAATTACAATGAAAAATTCAAAACATGTAAAATACCTAACGGAAATTGAACAGTTTATGGATATAATCCATAATCATAAAAATGTATTCTTTGAGAAAGTATATACTCATAAACCGTTCATAATGTTTTGTAAGGAAAATGAGAATTATCCTATGAATATCCCATGGGAGTGTCGTAACCAAGAGTACATCAAGGCACGTTATCGTGCACCAGTTCCCGTTCGAGTCTAGATCAAAGAGGTGTTTTCGGGTTTTACCCCTAGGTACATCTGTGCCAGAGCCGCCTCTACCTGCTCGTATCCAGACAGGGATTTATTTCTCAGAAAACTCACAAAATCTCTACAATATCAAAATTCTCGGAAGTTCTTCTATACTAATCCTCAATGTCTATCTTAGGGCTATGTGCTCTAATTAGAGTTTATCTAAATCTAGCTTCCAAGGTTATTTATAAACATCCTCTGATACCAATTGTAACACCCCGACCCCAGTTACCTAGAGTCGATGCATTATTTTAATACATTGGTATGATTACAAGGAATCAAGTCCCGATGGACTGATCAGTTTAGCAGTCTTGGAAAATAGATTACATACATGAATGTTACATTAAACATCATAACAAACAAAACAACATAAATAATACATTATGAATTTTATTATTCCCTTGTCTTAACCCTTCATATCAATCATAATAAACTTCTTGGAATCCTGGGAAAAATAAAACATAGAAAGGGGTGAGATCAAACGCTCCGTAAGGGTAAGCAATACAACAGAAACTTTCATAAATAAGCATAAACGTTTAAAGAAATGTATAACTAAAGAAAAATACATTTAAACTTTAACTTTAGTATAATATGGCAAGGATAAAATGAAATAATTACTTTTACTTATTCACATTGATATTCTACTAGTCGAATAATCAAATGCAATATAAATAACCACTTTCATAATGATGGAATTCATAATGCCATACTATTATAACCAAATATCCAAGGCCTCATGCCAAGACTAAAAATAAGACTTTTTCAAGGCCTCGTGACAAGACACTAGTTTGTCTAATGAGACCTACAGATGAATCTAGTAGCTATATCGTTCTCCACCCGTCACGTACTAAGTCCAATGCATTCCTCATATGAATAGGTTTAAACATAACATAAACATTCGTATTAAAACTAGCTTAAGAAATGTCAATAAATTCTCCATAAACATGAATGGTATAAAAATAACACATCCATAGTCAAACATATCACAAAACCTTCAATGGAATTTTTTTTATAATAAATCAACTTCAAATAAGCTTAAAATCCATCAAAGGATTTTGGTAAAGATGAAAATTATTATTAAATATTTTTGAGAGAAACACTCTTTTTTCAAAATCATTTAAAAGTTAGAAATTTATAAGGGAAGTAATTTAAAAGATATTTTTGAATCAATGTGTCCCATACATCTTTGAAACTTTTTAAAATAATTATCATTTCAAAATAGTCATGTCCATATAAATAAATCCTTAAAATCATTTTGAAAACACGGACATTAATTAAAATGATTTAAAATGATAAATCTTTAAAACATTTGAAATTATGATCTTGATAAAGAGTACCTTTAAAAGTCCTTAAAATCATCATTTTGAAATCATTTTTAGGAAAAATGCACATGGATGATAAAAATGTCCCAGTAAATACTTATACATAAACAATCTCGGATAATAATGAGATTGTGGAATTAACCCTTACCAATTTGGTAACTTACGAAACATACAACCCATGAAAGAGTTATCATACAATGAATTTGTAAAAAAACACAAATTAAATCGTATTACACAAATAATACAATTATGTGCAGTATATACACCACCCAAAAGGTAATAGTGGAAATCTGGCATGAATCTCATGGGAATAAGGAGTGAGATGAAAACCCATTACCTTGCACTTTCCTTTAGTCCAGGGTACGTTTAACCTCCTGTATGAAGATATTAGTATGTTATTAAATTATACCAGAACCATATTAATATTTATGATATCAGACATGATTCATTTATGACTTTATACTACCCATTTAATAATAATTTCCATGTTAAATTAACATTTCGGGTGATAATCGTTTTTTTATCGTACGTGTTTTAACTTGTTAATATTGATTGTAACTCTTAGATCATGATGTAAATACTTCAATAAAATAAAACATGATAAATATATCATATATATTTAGAATATAAATATGTATAATAGACATATATATGAAATGGAAAACACCGTTTATGGAAACGGTAGTCCGTACGTACGCATAATCGTTGTTTCTGTTTTCATATAGTATTGAACGAAAGTATGTGAATGTAAGTACATAAATACTTATATATATAAATATATAAATCTAAAGTAGCATTATTATGTCATATATTACATAATTATTAGTAATATGTTTTTTAATTGTCGATGAATGGTGAACTTGGAAGTGAATATCATCGCGTCGTGGAGACGGTAATCCGTACGTACGCATGAGCAAAAATATCTTTTTTTATATTAAAATAATATATAATTGGATGGTATATCATATATAAAGAATAATTATCATGTTATATTTATTATTTACATGAATTATACGTCATTATTATAATCATCTAAATTAAAATATATTGAATAACAATTACACCACAACGTGGAGACGGTAGGTCGTACGTACACACGTATAGTGACATGTAATTAAAGGGATGGATAGAATACTGAATATGGTTTTACCATATTTATAATAACATCAAAGTATATATAAAATACTGGAGTTATTATTCTATAACGGTAATAACAAAGAAAGGAGAAGTGGAAGAAGAAAGGAACTTGAAAGAGTGTGGTGAAAACATTACCTCTTCTTTGGGTCCTTCATTTTGATTTGATCAAATGGACCCCATAGGTTGGATTTCTGACTAATGTAATGCCTCTAAGATGAAGTGAGGGATGTTTAGAGAGTATTGGGGTAGGGTTTTGCCGAACCAAAAGGCTTTGAAGTTGTGAATTAATGAGAAGGGGAAGTTCCCATTTATAAGAGGGGTGAGGGGCACCTTTGGAAAAGCTAGAAATATTATTTTATAATAAATTAATATTCGGTTTATAATGGGTCAAAAGTGAATTATTTAAATATTAATGTGGGGATGGGTCGAAAAAAACTCAACCAATAAAATTTATACAGGTTTGGGTCACTACAATAACCTTATCTTGAAGTATTAACTCTTAATTAATTAGTTTCACTTTTACAATGTCTCTTTGTATTTTTATATTATATAGTTAGAAACCTTACTATATAAATCCAAAAGACCCCCCTAGTGGTCCATTAATGATATAAATATAATTAAATAAGTCTGTTGGCCGAAACATAGATTTTTAGGAATTTAATATCAATTAATTATATAATATTTTTAAAAAAAACTCTTTTTGTCAATTTTGACACTATTCAATAATTGATTTTTGTAAAAATCATAACAGAATTATTACTTTGAAAAAAGTTAAATATATCAATCCTAACATGTCATATAATCCTATAAAGTTAGTTTAATTCATAAAAAGTCTCATGTAATATTTATTTGGGTGTTTATAATATCAATTATTTTAAATTTTCACTATTATGGTAATTGGTGCATCATCATTGTGTCATAAATAAATTAACTTATTTAATGTCTAAAAATTATAAATAAAATACCATTATGTAGGAAATCTTGTTATCTTTCTAATTAATATTTAAAGTCTAAAATCCAACATATATAACCCTATTTAAAAAAAATGTTTCTAAAAGATATATTCTTATGTCATTATTTTTGTATTTATTATAATTTAATTAATATAAAGTGTCATTACCATTTACAAGTGGGTCCATGGGGTCCCAAAATCGACCCAAATAATACCATGGTCAGAATTGTATCAACCAACAAGGTTAGAACATGTTTTAGGGTAATTTAGTATTATTATAATATTATTTTTTAACCCTGATTTACCTGATTTATCCTTTAACCATGGTAAATAAAATATTTACCGAAGTAATTATTCAAAATGTATAAAAATATAAGTTACCTATTTACACAATTTGGAAATCCTGATTCCAAATATGGAATAAATATTTCCAGGTACAAAACAAATAAGTGGCAGAAATTAATTAAAAATTAATTCCCGCTATCAAAACAAGTAGCGTGTTTTTAAGATATAATAACTGTCAAAAGATTAACACTTGTTTATGTCCGGTTAAATTGTGAAATTATGTAAAATGTCCAACATTGTTTTAAATGGTAAAAATATCTTCAAAATACACTTTAAAACCACTCAAATTAATAATTTATTACTACTAATTATTTTGATTAAAAAGGTTGTTTTTAATTAAAATTTAGTAATTTTCACTATTCATCAAAATATGAAAGTTATCCAAAAAGTACCAAAAATTTTACACTTGGATAATTTTGATATTCCGAATCCAAAAATGAAGTCCATTTTGAAAGATAAAATTTATAAAATTTCAAAACGTGGGTATTACTATTCATAATGGCTACTTTGATTGGTCATGGTGTGTGTTAGAACTTGAAGTTGCGTACAACACACGCTACTGTATTATTCAAAGAGATGTGTACTGTGGAAGTTTGAGGCGTTACATTAATTGCCTCAAATTCAAGGATCATATAATCCCAATTGGATATTTAAATTATATCCACAAAATACAAGATAATTATTCCTTGAATAAAATTTTCCTATATCAAACATCAGGGTTACACATACTATAAAAAGACTTCTAATGTAATTCCATCATTAAAAGAGCCTTAATACTTTTATGAATTTAACCATCCAAAAATATACCATAACTCTTGAATCCCGCATATGTTTACTTCTTACTCATTCAACATTCTTCATGATCCATTATCCATTCATTTCCAAATTATCCTAAAGTACTTCTTTCCTACAAACAAAATCATGAATCATATCCTAAGATTTCTATAATAGGAAAACATATGTTAAGAAATAATCCATACCTTTCATTGGCCATTGTCAGTTTCTTCATCCTCAATCGGAATGGCATTAGGTATTGGTAAAAAAATATTTGTACGATCCTGGTGATCCCATTCCCAAAAAAGCTTCGTAGGACATGTTTTTGCATAATGACCAAGTACACCACATTTAAAACATTCAATTGATCCCTCAGAAAGGAATTCTTTCCCTTTCCTAGAGTCAACTAGATGCTTCATTTTTTCATGGAAGATTATTGCATTATAACCTTAATTTCAATATCTATAGAATCTTTCTGTCCATTTGAAACATTTTCCAATGTGTTTATTTAGACATCATTGAGTCATAGGTTTTTGAACACAATTACCTTTATGATTATTACCTGAACTTCTGTAGGGATTTGTTTCTAGAATATATGATGCCTTCTAAAAATAACTAAGTTTCTGGTGGTCATTAATGACTCTAGATAGTTGGTTGAGAATAACCACAAGTGCTCTTATTGTAGCTCCCATATCATTCAATTGCTCATTCAGAAAACCGTCACAATTTTCTTCACATCCACTATTACTTTAGTGCTTGCTAGATCTAGAAATTTACTAAAACCAAAACTTTCAGTGTGAGTGTATCAGTAAAATCATCCTATAATACTAATATATAATTATTCATGTTATCTTAAACTCATTCACTTTATCTAAAAAAACTATGACTCTTTCTAGAATCCTAACAATTATGGTAATGTCACTTATGCTTAAAGAATACCCTAACCTCTAAAGTTATCTAAACCTCCCTTTGATACCAACTATAAGGACCCAGCCTTAAATCATTACATAATCTAGAATTAAATAAATAATTCACATTGAGGATCTTTTCATGATTAGAGTTTTAGAGAATTATTAAATAACTGTTACATCTAAAAAGACTACAAAGTAGACACTTCTACTCAGTTTCCATTTTTTTATAAAATAAAAACACTTAAAAAGAAACACGTCTAGTTTCATGTTTTTGATAGAATGTCTTTCCATGATCCCATCCGTAACCCAATTAATCTTTAAGTCCTGTGGAATTTTTTTTAAAAACATGGGATGAGTATAAAAAAATCTGTAAGGGATACAAAAAGAAGGAAAACTATTTGATTCTCAAAACAACAAGTAAATCATGTATACTTCATCATAAGTAATACTTTTAACCTTTATGAATTAGTAAATACTCCTCACTAAATAAAAGATCATTGCTTAAACTTTTGTAACCAAAAGATCACCATAAAGTCCATATAAATAACACATAACATATAAAGGTATCTTGGGACATAAACATACATAAATGGAATCACCATACGGTTGACTTCAACACATGTAACTAAATAGAATATCCATACGGATGGCTTCCATACCAAATGCATTGGAGGTTATAACATAACAACCTGTCCTGGTATTCACGGAACCAGCCGTGATTTGTTTTATCACGTAACCACCCGTCAAATTTTCAAGTACCATTATAAAATCATAACACATAAAACCAATATAAAGGAATGATAACATTTCGAAATTTCAGTCACAATATGTCATTTAAATATATTGATATAAAATTATCTTTTATCAAAACCATTTTTAATACCAAAATACGTAAAATATTATATGGTATTTAGTTTCTTTTAGAACATTACGGCTTGTTCAGGAATCCAAAGATCAAATAATACTCACGGCAGCGGAAAGGTCGTTTTCACCGCATATATTAAAAAACATATTTTTTTCATTTAGTAAAACAATTCATCGAGAAATGATTCTTTTAGAATAAAAGTAAAAGTAAAAGGGGTTTATACACCATATAAAAGAGAGTTGTGTATAAATGAAAATATGCCTAAATGAAAAGATATTGAGACGAAGTCCCTTACAAAGACGGTATTATTAGATTAAGGATAAGTCAATGACATAAACATGTTTGAAAAAAATTAACACCCAATATAAGTGATTATTAAGTTTAAAAAAATCATAGGACATTAACACATATTAATATTATGACATAATCAAGAAGAAGAGGTTTAACCCAAGGAATTGAAATTGGGTAAAGAAGTTCCCTTACAGAAATTCGACAGCCTAACGACGTCACATTAAAATTCAGAAAATGAGTTGTTGAGAGATAAAAAGGGTATCTCATCACTTGGACGTAAAATTTAAAACAATAAGGATTTAGAAGAACATATCCCAACATATGAAGATGTGAATTAAAAGACATAACAAAAATAATCCTATTAAAAAGAGGATGGTGAAAGGTTCCCTTACCGATTTGGTAACTTACGAAACATACACCCCATGAAAAAATGACCATTCAATGTTGATGTAAATACCCATAAATGAAAGTATATTACACAAATATTAGAATAATGGGCATTACATACAAATCTCAAAGGAGATAGTGACAAATATAGCATGAATCTCATGGGAATAAAAACTGAGATAAAACCCCTTATCACATTGTAATAAATTGAGTCGTATGAAAAAAGGATAATAAGCACCAAAATAATCAATGAATACCATGAATAAAAATAGAATCATGATAATATATAACAAATGGAAGTACAAAATACACCACATGCAATAAATAAGTGGTGAACAATGGAAATCTCACAGAATTAAAAGTTAGATAAGAAATCTCCTACCACGTGTCTGACATGACTCGCTTGTATGTTCCTTGTTCTTCCTGAATGATAAACATAAGTTAATTTATTCTTGATTAAGAAAATTTTTTCATGTTTATTATTTCTTTTAAATCATTTATTACCATGTTATAAAAATTATTTAATCATTTATGTTAATGATGGTCGTTTTATCGATATTTGGTACTTATGTCAAAAGCGAACATTTTATATTTACATGTTGTTCATATAGTAAAATATCCATTATATCCAGAATGATATTCAGGATATAGATATCATATATATTATATATATCCAGTATGTATATTTATTTATACCATTATATAACATATTAAGGTAAGAAATGAAATGCACCGTTCATGGAGACGGTAAGCCGTACATACGCATGAATGATACTTTCATTTCTATTTCACATTTAATGGAATAAAAACAGTATGATATAAAGGTATATTATAATTCTAGTATAATATAATATATAATATCATTAACTAAATCCTTTATACATCCCTCATATGGAAGTAACGGTTCAAATCACTTTGAGGGGGCGGTAGTCCGCACTTCCTAAAATGAAATTATCACGTTTACCCATTATGGAAACCATAATGGAATGGAATAAATGAAATAATAAAAAATAATAAGGGAAACATAAACATAATATATATCATATATGAATACAGTGAAATATTAGTGGCCACCATGAGAGGCGGTAGGAGATAATTGAACAATCATCATTTCGTGAGGCAGTAGTTCACCGTCCACAGAAACAATATGTTTTCCACCCATTAGATGGAGGTGTGTGTAAGTGTATCTCAAATAAATCTCATAAAAACATACTATTTTATTAAATATACTAGTTTTGTTACAAAATAAAGTAATCAAAAGAGTATAAGGGGTTGGAGAAGCAAAATAAAACAAAAGAACATAAGTGTAGACATTACCTTTAAATCGGGTAACTCACCTTGGTTTGAACCAAAAGGGTTTCTTGAAGTGATTTCTGCCTAAGGTAAGGATTTTAGGAATAAGGGAGGGATATTGGGAGATTATTTTAGTAGAGGTTGGACGAGACAAAGGGCTTTATAAGTGTGAGAAATGGGTAGGAAGTGGGGTCTTTTTATAAAGGAGAGGAGGGGCTCTTTTGGAAATCTTTAAATTATTATTTTATTATATAATGTTTCTCGGTTTCTAATGGTAAAAAAATCATTAAAGTATAAGATAAGGTGTCCAATTTTTGAAATAAAATAATAAAATAATATTTGGACAAGTTTTGGATATTCTTTTAAACTTTATCTTCATATTTATTTAAATCATTCATTAGTGATGTAACCTATGAATCATCATTGTGTCAGAAATAATTTTATTTATTTGATGTCTAAAAATTATAAAAAAATTACCATGATGTAGGAAATCATTTCATATTTCTAATTAATGTTTTTAGTCAAAAATGTTTACTTATATAACCCCATGTAAATTTTTTTAGTAAAACAATACATGTTTGTGACATTTTTATTTTTTACTTTAAATAAAAAGTTATTATTGTCATTATCATACCCAAGTGCCTATATGGGGCCCCAAATTGACCCATGGATTTTCTTGGTCGGCCAGGACCCATCCAATAAAGTTAGGACATGTGGAAAGGTATTTTTATATTGTTATAATATTATTTTTACCTTAAATTACTTTAATTACCTTTAATCGCGGTTAATAAAACTCAAAAGTTACTATTCACCAAATTTTTTTTTCATCCAATTAAACCAAATTTTACTTACTAATGACAACCATGTATGTTGGATTTTTGAAATTCAATTCACAGAAGTGGTAAAATTTCATTTAAACGAAAAATTTATTTTTTAACAACTTCTAAGTGGTTTCGCTATTCATCAAAAATTGATGTTTTTTAAAAAAACTACAAAAAATTCACCCTAAGATATATTTGATATTTCAAATTCAAAAATGATTTCCATGTTACCAAATTAAAAACATATAGGTTTATTTAAATATTTTTATAATTAATTCCCACTATAAAAACAAATAACGTGTTTTTAGGAAACAATATCTATCAAAAGATTGACACTTGTTTATGTCTAATTTCAATGTGAAATTAATTAAAATGACCACCATTGGATTAAATGGTAAAAATATATTTTAATTAAACATTAAAACAATTAAAAAGATAATATATCCATATAAAAATATTAGAATAAAAATAGGTTTTGAATTAAAATAAATCATTTTTCATTATTCATTAAAAAATGAACATTATCGGATAAATAACAAAAATTTACACAAAGTAAATATTGATGTCCCGATTCTAAAAAAGATTTTATTTTTCCAAATATAACATATAAAATTTAAAAAAAAGTATATTTAAAAAGGGTTCTCCATCAAAATAAGGTTAATCGACCGTTTAAAGAATATTAGAATATTGATGCTTAAAATTTGATTCATTCACATTTTAAGACTCTATAATTTATTGGGTAATTGTTAAAATATTTAACCAACATATATAATCATTTTTTAAGTAGTTCTGTTCATTCCCTCCATTATAATTTATAGGTGTTAACTACCTTTTAAAATAATATTATTATATTATTAGTTTGCAATGTAAGATTTCAAAGAAACTCATTGTTGCATATTGCGTACGCCATCGAACATAGCATCCCATTTAAAGAAATATTAATATTTCATACATAAATATTATTATATATTAACATTTCATATTCATTATTTACCTGGGATGTTACATTTTATGTTTTAATTTTAATTAATTTATCCAATGGTATTTGGATTGAACACTACCAAGTGGTAAACAATTTTTTAAATAAATTTATTTTTATTTGGTTATATTTCTTCCACATTTGACTTTGATATTCTATGATTATGAATATAATGACATTTGATTATATTATATTGTATTTTCACTTGTTATATGTGGATTTTCATTTGATACACCTATTATAATCATATATTAACTCTCACATCAATGTTATGATTATTGTAATGGATTTCATCTTAATTTACATTTCATTGAGACATTTTTTATAAACATATTCACTTATATGTGGTGTAGATACAACCCCTTTGATGTATTTAAAATGAATAAATATGTATTCATGATCTTTAATATTTAAATTCATGGTTAAATATACTATTTATATTATGTATAAAAATATTTATTATATATTTTACCATTCTTACACACAGTGTTTACTTTTAAATTCATTTGATTAACTCAAGAAATATTGATAAATATGTGTTCTTTACTCAATGAGGATATTTTTTGATATGTAATACTATTGTTGTTCTAAAAATATTATTCCATATATGAGTAATTATTTGGTCATGGAATTATGGGTGGAGCCCTATTATTGATATCCCCTTGATGTATAAATACGTCTCACGAGGAAAATCAGTTGGCCAAACCAGATGGATTTTTTACCCCCTAGATTTAAACCTTCATGAGGAAGTTCTTGATTGTATATTTTTTCATGATTACTAATATAATTACATCCAAGAATTAAGTATTTCCTTCATTGATATTGAAATTGTTATTATAATCATTATCCATGATATTTTTGAAATGATATTATCTTTGGATGCATTTTATTCAATGTTTATTGATTAAATGAAATAAGTTTTTAGTTATTTACCTTTACATATTGATTATTACTTATTTATTAATGATAGTTAAGTTATTTATTAAACGTAATGTGTGTTATGTTATTTTAAATTTCCATATTGTAAATAATTTATTGATTCATGGTAGATTTGATTGTATGTTACCCTTCTAGAGAACTATAGGTCACCTTTATCTTGTATCCTTTCTACATGATATGCTAAATAATTTTGGAATGAGTTCAAGGATGCCCGATATTTTCCAATACTATGATTTTTATTTTATAACCCCTCCTAAAATGGGTATCATATATTTATCTACTTCATTGATACTACTAAAACAATCTGTCCTTTTGAATTCGTTTCCTTTTATATAATCCAATGTAATAAGGTAAGTACAAGCTATGTGTTACTGGTGTCGAGGTTGTCACAAATAATATGAAAGAAGTTTATACAAAAGGTATTATCAATATAAGTATCCTTGTGAAATAATCATTTAATACAAAATTTGGGTCTCGAAGAAAATGGATGCTTCACTATTAGAGTCCAAATCTGTTAACATGAGGATGATATGAATGCAACCCAATCCTCATTAATATAATTAATAACTATATTTAGTGGTTAAATATTTTTGGAGGATAAGATGGAGGTGTGATCATTTAGGTAAATTCATTAAAGGGAAATAAAAATATGGGAATTGAAATTGATATATATGGATGTCATATTTGAGTTTGAAAATGGAATGTGGTATAATGTGAACTTGGAAATATAGGTGGTGTTGGAGCATTTTTTAATAATTCACATGCTTTAAACAAAAATCAGGTTATATCAAGACAAATATGGAGTGAAAAAATTATTTAAAAAAGTTTCAAAAAATATATATGGTGATGATGATCCTTCTATAATGATGTTATTTTCTCAAGTTATATATTTTTCAATAATAGGTATCTAATAAGAGTTTATAAAAATTAATATAAAACATATACCTATTAGTTTAAGACCATGAATAATGTGAGGGATAAATTAAACAAGATAGAGTAATTGTGATATAAAATACCGAATTCATGATTTATTTATTTTTGAGCTCACTATTGGTATTATAATTTTTAAATGATATTATTTGGATATTGAAAAAATGATACTACTATGGTGAATACTACTGTACTATTTACAGTTGAAATTGACGGAATTTTGGGAGAGTAGGAGCTTGGAATTGAATGGCATAGAGCGTCATCTAGAAATAGAGACATACACTATGATTTAAAATATTAATTTTATTAATGGAGGAGGTGTGATATAATTTATTTCATGAAAATCATATTCTTAGAGGGTTAGGTGAATGAAATGGGAAACATTGATCTTATTAACATATTATTTTTATTACAACATATATGTTTTAAAGAAGATTTTTTTATATTTATAGATAGATCATTGAAAAGTGGTTAGTCCCCTTATTTAAAATATTAGATAAATCATATATATATATGAGGAAGATGAGTTACATGGTCAAATATGGTTTTTCTAACAATTTTTTCAGAAAAACTAATTTGGTGATTTGTATTATTGAATCTATAAGTTTGAAATGTTTTTAGAGTGAAAGGATAAATGGATTTGAGTGGGCATATAAAAAAATATTCTTAGTAAAAGGTAGAGATGACGATTTAATGAAAATAAAGGGAAATAATCACCATTGAATCAAGATAATATGGATGTTTTTAGAGACATTTATTTTTGAATTTAAAATAGAAAATGTGTTTAAGATTTTTTTTATTGTACATACGGGATCATAAATTTTATACTTTTTTTAAAAATGGGGTGGATATTGAAAGATATTTATGGCCCCTACACTACTATTATGAACTGGAAGTCTCTCATTATGTTGATTCTTTATTAAAAAAGTTTACATTACTGATAAGGAGGTCGATGATACTCTTAATTTGAATAAATACTTTGAATAACCTACTGATGATCCCAATGACACACGTCTGGATAATGATGATTATATTGAGGAGGTTCCCATAAGACTCAAAAATAGGAAATAATCTATTTATTGATCAAAATAGATAAATCACTCCACAAAAAAGACCAAGAATAATATTGAATACACTAAATTAGAGAGATCTATTGTCACCAGATCCTTAAGAATATAGATATAGGAAATAATTATTTATTCACAATCTAAAGAGAAAAAAAAATTAGACACTATGAAGGTCACCCCCTTTATGTTATTTGATCATAATCGTGCTTCTGTCGTGGTTTAGTCAACACCATCTTCTGATTCTAGAAGTGATTATGATAACTTTTTTGATCCAGAATTTGTAATTCATTCTAGTTTACCTATTAATATGTCGAGTATATAAATTACTAGGTCAATGAAAAACATTGAATCATGTTAAACAAAAAATAGGATCGATATATCATTTCATATGTAAACCTTCAATATAAATAATAAATTCACATCTGGATGAAGAATAGATTTAAGCAGAATCCCTCTTTTAATTGTAGAAATAGTGTATATAAATTATTTAATTTATGATACTTCTAAATGTTGATGGTTCCATTAGAGTTTTTTAACAAATATTTTTTAGATAATTTGGTGTGTTGAGATTACTTAGTTTATATATAAGGATTCATATAATTCTTTCTCCTTTTCCCCCCATTTTATAATCTAGTGGTCTTGGTTATATAGAATTATCATGTTCATTTTGAGGTTCTATTATATATAGTATTTTTTAAATTTTTTGATAATGAAGCTATAAATTGATAAATTTATAATATCATGACAGAATTATTTATAGAGGTGTGTCTGGATTTCATAAAAACATGTTCCGATTTCTTTAGAAGACTTCTAATTTCTAGTGATGTCTTTAAAGGTTGGTATATAGTGGATTTCTACAGGTAGTTTCCTGGGTTGTGATGAAAATAATTAGTGGATCCAATTCTTCTACATACTATAAAGATAAATAGTGGAAAGAAATATGTTTTATTAAAAATGTCAAATGAAATGATTTTTTTTTCAAATCCACCTATGTTGATTTTGATGACATCCTTTTTTGTTATCATGCACCTCTCTAGTGTGGAAGTGGATTATACTTTGTCCATGTAATCATATGTTGTTGTCTTTATTTCATCTATATGGATACTCTCAATGATGATTTCTTTGTTTGGATGTATATTTTATGACCTAAAGGATGTGATCTAATTTTATATATTCAACTATCATTGATCATCTTTTATTGATGTTTCATGATGTTTTCATTGAGAATATAATCAAATGGAATAGGATATTGCAGACATGAATTATTTTCATTCATTTTATGATAATGTAATGGTCACTTTCAATGATAAAATAGGTTTTCAATGTATTAATTTGAAACTTCTGCCAAATATATAGATATTACTTGAATTATTCTATTTCATATTGCTCTTTATTCATTTGATTCAATTCTAGTGAAATAATTTCCGACCAAATATTTTAACCTTTACACTTTTATTTTTCTAACATTTTTTTGGTTTTTGTGTTGGTCTTCCAATTCATAGATAATTTAATTCAAAAATAAAAAAATCCAAAATAGGATATTTTGAAAACATAGAGGCTGTTTATTGGATTTTTATCAAGAACTATATGTTTTCAACTAATGTTAGATATTATTTAATTATAGATGGTGTTATATTATAGTAGTTTTGAGAATTAGGTTGGCTAAAGCGTTTCAAAAAGAATTTATATTTTAGATATTTTTGGAAAAAAATAATTCTTAGAATTGAAGAACTAGGTAATAAATATCATAAGGATTTTACAGAGATGGGATGAATGTGATTATTTACATAATGAAAGAAAACAATTATTACATCCTGATTATAATTTTCCTGAAGTGTATAATGTCATTGAATAAGGATTAGTGAATTTTGGTGGTGTAATGTTTTTATGTATGTATAATATTAATCCAGTGTATAATTGAATAGAATATTCAACTCTTCCTATAATATTGTAATAAATTTTCAAGTTTTCAAGTATGATAAAAAAGATCCAATTATTTATGTTTGGTTGAAAAGGGTATCAAACTATTCATATAAGGTTAATATTGAAGTTGAACTAGCCATTATTGTTTGAATCATGGTTTTTTATAATCATGTATATGTGTCCAAGATTTGTTCAAAAATTATTTTAAATAAATCAAATATTCCATAAGCGATATCCTAATGTGTGGTTATATGTATGTATTGACATATAAAATTGAATAAATTCTTTCAAATATTCTTATTAATTTTTTGGGTATATGAAATGAATAAATTTATAAATATTTAAAGAAATATATATTAATGATTTTAAAGGAATAAAAGGAAATATATATTTCCATATTTAATGTTTAAACTTCTAGATTTATAAGGAAACTTTAAACATAAAATATGTCACGATTTTATGGAAATATTTTTTTAATATTTTATATGATATTAAAAATGGAATATAGAGTGGATTTCTAGATAATTTATGAAAACAAGAATAAATTTATTTATATTGAAAAAAATATATAATGTTGTTTTTGGTTCATATAATTGGTAAATACATAGAAAAAAATAAATGGAATGGAATTGTGTGATATCAACATATCTTGAAGAAGACGAGTTTGATGGGAAACACAATTAGTAATTTCTATTAACTAAAAATCAATTTATTCTTGTTAGCCACTCTAGAATAGTGAAGGTAGAGACCCAAAGCTTGACGTACATGGAAATTACATTACTTTTGTAGAATACATAATACATTACAAAACAAACGCCCAAAGACTGTATTAGTTTAGTTTATTTTGAAACTCGGAACATAATCTTCTAATCATGGTGAAAGATCTTAAACTTCTCCCATAAAGAACATCTTTTTTTCTACCTAAAACCTTCATTTATATCCTGGGTGAAAAAAACATAAAAATGGTGATCTCAAATGCTCAGTAAGGGTAATCATGTAGAAAATAAAACAACCCATATACATTTGAACTTAAAAACATTAACATAATGTTTAAACATCAAAATCTTGAGCAACGAAATTAAAAAAATTAGTACATAAGGAATATATCATAATGCTACATAAATCATGATAAAATAGCGTGGGAATAAAAAATGTAATTGTGGAAACCATTAAACACATGTTATGATTTCCATAGTAGCTAAATAATTTCTTCCAAGCTCATCATAGTGGACAAAGCGCATTACTGAACTGGGTTTACATGTTGTTCCATCCCTGTATTACAGAACTGGATTCACTTTCCATTCTAACCATGTCTATATCATGAGATATAAATCATTACCCAATGATTTTTAGGGAGATATAGGTCTCACCCATATCATAATGAAATAATTCTTATGTGTTCCACAACAAAAACATAAATCATTCATCATAACCCAATGAATAAAATGGGTTTCATAAACATCATCCCATCATAAAATAATACATATCAAACAAATGGATATAATTTCATCATAAAAAAATTGAATCCACTTAAATCATAGAGACATTATACTTGAAACATACACATATGAAATAATGTCATCTTAGATGGAAAATGGTTTTGATAAAACACTTGAAATAAATTCTTGAAGGGAAATATCTTTTCTTCTTCAAAATCATTTTATTTTTACAAAATGCAATGAAATTTTAAATGAAAAGGATTTTTTAGAAAACAGTCATGAAATATTGTAGATTAAGATTCATAAAAATAATGCGTTATGAAACCATAAAAATCCGTTCATGTCATATAAGTTAAAAAAACATTCTCCACATACTTTTAACGGAAAAGTCAAAAAAGTACCACACATGGTAAAAAAAAGAAATATTCCTTCCATAACACATATTAAAAGTAAAAGTGGGGTAAAAATGACTTTAAACATACATATAATAATATTAAACACTTCATGGAAAAATATTTATAGACATGGATGAAAATATAACCCCAGTAAATACTTAAGTATAAGCAATCTTGGATAAAAATTAGATTGAAAAATTATCCATTACCTTATGTCTGATATGATTTTTATGTATCCGAACCTCTTTTATAATGACATAATAATCTCATTGAGTTATTACTGAATCATATTCATTGTTATGATATCATATATGGTTCACTTATGACGTTATATTACCCGTTCTTTTGTAAATTTCATGTTAAAACACCATTTTGGGTAAAATAATTTCATTTATCATACACGTTTCAACTTGTTGTTCCTGATATTATTACCCATATCCTGATTTAATTAGTTCCAGAATGTATAACATTATTTTTATATAATATATATTCAGCATGTAAATATATATGATAGATTGATAAATGGAATGAAATACACCGTTCATGGAGACGGTAGGTCGTACGTAAGCATGAACGCTGTTTTCGTTTCCTTATTGAATTGAATAGAATTAAGTAAATGATACATATATGTACATAAATCCAGTATAATTATTATTTAATATCTTTCATGATTATTTATTATATATACCGTATAATCATACTTTATTGGTTAATCATGAAAAATGAATCACATCGTGTTCGTGGAGACTGTAGTCCGTACGTACGCACAAGTGATGATATCATTATTTTGATATTAAAATTGTAAATAATTGGATGGTATATCATATATACAGAATCATAATAATGTTATGTGTATTATTTATATAATTTATACTCACTATTATACGCATCCAAATGATGAAATGTTTGAATAACAAACTACACCACGATGTGGAGAGGGTATGTCGTACATACGCATGTGTGGTGACTTTTTCATTCATAGGATGGATAAAATAACAAATATGGTTGTAAAATTTTTATAATAACAGAACATTATATAGAAGATAGTTTATTTATTATTTTATAATGGAAACAACAAAGAAGGAGGATGTGGAAGAAGAATAGAACTTGAAATAGTTTGTGAGATATTTACCTCTTCTTCGGATTCTTCCTTTTGATTTGATCAAAAGTGCTCCTTAGGATGGCTTTATGACTAAAGTAAGGCCTCTACGATGAAGAGAGGATAGTTTATAGGGTACTTGGTCAGGTTTGGTCTGAACCAAATGGACTTATAAGTGTGAATTATAGTGAAGGGGAGTGCCCTTTTATAAGAGGGGTGAGGGGAACCTTAGGAAAAACAGAAAATATTATTTTTTAATAAATTTATATTCAGATTATAATGAATCCATAGTGACATATTTCAAGTATAGGGTGGGGATTGGTCTAAATAATCTAAACCAATTGGTTTTAGTCAATATTAGGTTACCATTATATCCTTATCTTTTAGATTTAACTCTAAGTTAAATAATTTAACTTTTACCGTGTCTTCTTGTATTCTTAAACTATATGGTCAGTTAATATACCATAAACAGCCAATAGAACCGCAATAAGTTAATTAATGTCATATATATTATTATATAAGTCTTTTGGATGAACCATTGATTTCTAAGACCATTATATCAATTAATAATATAATATTTCTTTTAAAAACACTATCATGTCAAATTTGACACTATTTGATATTTTGTTTTTTAAAAATTTATAATAGCATTATTATTTCGAAAACAAATCATCTTACCAACCCTAATATGTTACATTAAACTAGAAAGTTAGTTTAATTCATAAAAAGTCTCAAATTACATTTATATGGGTATTTATAATATCAATTATGTTAATATTTCATTAATAAGGTAATTACTATATCATCATTCTGTCATAAATAAATTAAATTATATAATGTCTAAAAATTATAAATAAATTTTCACTATATATGAAATATTTTTATCTTTCTAATGAATATTTATAGTCGAATTTATCTTATGTATAACCCTATATTAAAAATGTTTTAGTTATTAAACGTTGATTTTAACTCTTTTAACTATTCTTTGAATTAAATAATAATAAATGTCCTAATCTAATCCAAGTGGACCAAAGAGGTTCATATTTTATTCATAATTTGGTTTTTGGTCGAATTACACTTATCCAATAGAATTAAAACATGTTTTAGGGTAATAATAATATCATTTTTACCCTTAATTACCCTATTTACCTTTATCTATGGTAAAAAAGTAAAAAGTTACTATTCACAAAAAAATTATTTTTATTTATTGTACCATATTTTACTTCTAGATATTCAACATGTTTCTAAGATTTTAGAAATTAAACTCATATAAGTGGTAAAATTAAGTTTTATGTAATTTGAAAATGCTCTTATGAGGTGGGTAAAAGACGGAAAAACGTTCAATAAAATTTTTATATATCTAAAATTATTATAAAATGAACCCAATAAAATAAATTTAACTTATATAGGTATTATGTATATATTTTTACCTAAAATAGATTTAAATAAAATAAATTATTATCTAAAAAAAGTTGGTATTAACCAATAACTCATTGTTTTCAGTATTCATCAAAAATTGAATGTTTTCAGAAAAATACCAAATACTCTCCCTAAGATGATTTTGATATTCCAATTCCAAAAATAAAGTACATTTTGAATGATAAAATTTATAAAATTTCAAAAATTGTGTATTACTATTCATAATGTCTAGTTTATATAAAATTTTAATAACATATCGTTGTTTAATGAAACTCGGTATTGCGTACAACGCAAGCTATCGAGGAAGGTTGCTCTTGTTTGTAATGCAAGCCAAGAATAGTGTTGCGTATACTATAAGCTAATACGGTGTTGTGTATAGTGCAAGATAATTTTGGTGTAGTGTGAAACAAAATACATCAAATAAATTAAAAAGAATAATTGTCCTAAAATCTCAGGGTGTTACATTCAACCCCCCTTAAAATGAATTTCTCCCTCAAATTTTGTCATGGGTATAAATGGTTTTCTACTTGAATGTTTCTTTCATAGAAACCCACATCGTAAAAAATAATACTAAATCATCATTTTAGAAAGGATTTTAGAAACATAACAGATAATGGTTGCGCCCAAATTTACCCTACTGGTAAAAGCGGTCGTTGAAGTAAGAGTAGGGATCAAATCCACAGGGACCAAAGAAGAAACCTTGAGACACTATGATTTGTTGTTGGATTGGCTATGAAGAAGCCAAATTTGAGGTATATTTTAATTGGATAACTAAAGATATAATTTAAATAACTTATAATAAAAAATTATGTGAACTAAATAATTATTGATGGTTGGTTGATCTTAGGGTTTTGCTTGGGGTGGATTGGATGAATTTCTTTTCTTAGAAAGTTTCATGTCATTAATTCAAGACATATCCAAACAATGAGATAATTCTTCCAAATCATTCGACAATCTAATACCTACACAATTCCAAGTCCAATCAACAATTTACTTTGAGGATCACTTTAATGAGAACTCAATGTAAATAGATCATACTAGCACTCAAAATGTGTCATCGTTAAAGTTGGCAAAGATGAAAAAGAATGTAACTCATCAAATGGAAATCCTAAAATAAAGAATAGATTTAAATATTAAGTACATGAAATAACATTAAATCCCTGACCTTGATACTCACTTGGATCAACCATTAAGAGGTTATCCCTCCATTGATTCTATTCTACCAATGGAAGAAGGATGTAGACTTATGGGGGTGGAATTGAAGAAGAAGAAAATTATTAAAAGAATGAACACTCCACCGTTGTGTGATTGAAATCACAAGTACTAGTGTGAATAATTTCACACCTTGATTCAACGGTATCAATGTGTGAAGAAAAGGGAAAAAAATGAAGAAGAATAAATTTTATTAAAATACTGAATGTGAATGAAAAACTTACATTAGAGAAATTGACGATGCCATTACAAAACGAAAGTGGGAAATTACAATTGAAAGAAAAAAAATGGATTCAAAGAAAAATGTTAGATGATTATTCCCTTCACCACAAGCTCCTCATATAGTCATATTAGGAGCCTTATGTCCACCCCAATAAGAAATTCACCCCCCAACAAATAAGAGAGTCAAAAGGATGGTGAAGAATCAAAAGGAAAATTAATGTTACAAAGTTGACCACAAAACCAGCCAGATTCATCCTCCATTTTGACGTGTGCCTTTTACACTCCATAAAGAAGAATCTGAAGGTGTCATAAATATAAAATATCTCCTTCCATGTGTCTTATAGATTCTCTAAAAATTTCAGGTGATTTGGTTTATCCGTTTTGGAGTTATGTTCAAAATGGTGAGCTGTTTTTATGAGAATTCTACTATGGCCCACCATTTTAATTCTAAACTTCAGCCCCTTGTATCGCATTGAAATATTCGGAATTAGATCTGACCACTGTTGAATAAAATGATCCATATATTCTTCTCTTTCTACTGAAAAAATGTGAGCTTCATTGGGCATGGTTTGTGGGCCCCACATTTGTTTGATGGGCCTTAGGCCCATTATGCTTTCTCCATCACATTTCTGCATTCAGGTGAAACATTCTTCATCTTCCCTTGGGATTCATCCATCGGACCTAAAGGATAAAATGTTTCAAACAATGTGATTAATAATATACCAAAATTTCAAATTCATAAAATAAATATAATGTTGTCCACAAACAATTGAATGATTGGGCCCAAATTTTCATTTTAAACATGAATTTCATTTAAGATGAGAAATGAAGTTCTATTTATGTAATGCACTAAAAACAATGCTTATGGACTTTGGAGCAATGAATATAAAGATATTAACAATGAATATTAGACACGTTCAGTGTCTAATCACACCCCCGAACTTGAGTTTTGCTTGTCCCGAGCAAAATAAATTACAAATATAAAATTCAAATCCCCTTTTCCAAAAACATTTTAATACACATTGCTCAGCCAAAGACCTCATACCAAAACAAATTATGAAACTTATCAAAATCATTTAAAACAAGATATGTCCATAAGCATATTCCAAGCCCAAGCCCATTCTTTTTTTCAAATTCATCGCCACATTTCATCCAATTCCAATTAAGCATGATAAAGTGTTGTGCATCACAAAAGTTATGGGGACCATTTTATTGTTCAAGGGGAAAAAATGGAAGCACTATGTGGGAATCACCATAAACCTTAAGATGAGTATCCATTTTATTTGTTTTTTATTTGTTTTTTTATCCACATTAGATATGAAAAGACTAACTCTGGGCAAGGCAGCTATGGAGTCGCGATCTCCAAGTGTCGAACGCCACACATATTGTCAATTCCATTCTCTACAATAGAGATATAAAGCCTAAATATGTGCAAGATAACTATGGAGTCAAGATCCCCAAGTACCGGACACCATGAATTTGGAAAAAACATTGCTCTATGTGGCCATTATTTTTTTTTCAATTTTTTTTGTTTTTTGTTGTAGTTTTTTTAGATAATAAAATTAAACAAAAAGTGACCCCAGAACCCTATTATATAATAAAAGGGACCCAAGAACTCAAATTTACACCCACGATCTAGTACACGTGCATTGTGGAATTTTTACTAAGAGGATGAAAATTTGAACTTCGAAAAATAACATTAGACAACCGCACCTTCTAAAAACTATGCTCATGAATTTAAACATGCATTAAAATCAGAATCAAAGAATCCAAATTTTTCGATATCCAATTTTATAGTTTGCAATCTGTGTTATCATGTTCAATGTTAATGGAATTTTTTCTTTCCATGCATGTTCTTATTGAAAAAATCATTTTTATCCCCCCCCAACTTAAATAACACTGTCCCCAGTGTTTAACGAACAAAAAAAGTTAGAAGGGGGTAGGAGAGGAGTTCAAAGAAGAGATTTAAAATTAAAATCATGGAATGAAGTCACCTAGTGGTTGATGATGATAGCACATCCCAATGTATCCCTTCAATCACGGGTTCGATTCTCAGTGGCTTTGATGGTGGTGAATGGATTTTCCAAATGACTTAAGACATGTCCTTTTAATTTTTTTAACCTATAAAAACATAAAAATAAAACAAAACAAAATAAACTGATGATACATTTTCTTATTTATATTTTCTGGTTAAGGTATTACTCAGATATCACACCACGTGACATAGATGAATATGGCGCTCCCCATTCATACCCATCCTTACTCATAAAATCAGAACAGGTCAACAGCTTATGGTAATTTATTATATGAAAAATAAAATGATTCAAAATGATTGGAAACATGAAAACTATGGGTTTCCTCCCATTAAGCGCTTTTGTTTAACGTCGTTGGCTCAACTTGTACCCCACAACTTATCCAATTCCAACTTGCAAAATGTTTAGGACCCCATTTTTGTACACATCAACATTATTAAGATTGATTTTTTAGAATTTGATTCAGGTGAAATCCCGTGGTCAATAATTAGTGTGGATGTCCAAGGAAATTTAGTAATGGTTGATTCGGTTGAATTTCTAGTATTTCCCAAGACATCAATTACCATTCCAAAATTATTGGTTTCTTGAGAAGAATGAACTACAAATACAAGTTTTTTCTTATCTCTTATAGTGGGATTCTTGAGTTCAGAAGAAATTAAAATACTTTTGAGCTCCGGTTCACTGAAATTTTCTAAAGGAGATTGAAAAATTAAATCAAAATCAGTTTCTTCTCCAAAACATTTAGAAAGAATTAGTTCATTTTGAAAATAATATTCATCCTGAAAATTGTCCAGTTGAATATCAGAATTGTGTGTGGGATCAATGTTTGGTATTTCCCCCAATTTTTAAGTGATTGGTGGTCCTAAAAATTCACTAATGGATCCATGTTTAGGAAACTCAATCCATGATGTCAAGTTATTATATTTTGAATTAAAAAAAATCAATTTCCTTCTGATTTAAACACTCTTTAGCTTGACTTTCAACATTTCCTGACCAATTCAATTCATTATCTAACTCTGAATTCCCAAATTCTAAAGTGAGTTCTTCATATGTTTTAATATTTTGTAGTTCAAACCTCAAAGATGAAACCTTAGAATTCATTATCTCCATTTGATTACACAATCGTTCAAGAATTCTTCCAGGAATAGAGTTGATAGATGTTTGTACATCATTGACTTCCTCATTATTTATATTTTCAATCATTCTTGATAGGTATGGAAGTTGATCTTTTAAATAGTCAGCATCCCATTGATTATACATCTCATCTGTTGTGGTGTATTCAATTAAGGTTTGGTAAATGAAATTTTCTATGTGAGGTGATTCCCAATATTGATTTACGACATGATTATAGAATTGGTTTATGAAGGGGTGTTTTGGAGGATAATCCATTGGATTTGATTGAAAATTGGTTTTGGGATTTTTTAGACACACAAAAACAGAAAGGGGAAAAGGGAAGAGAAATTAGGGTGAGAATAGAGTATTTGGGGTGTGAAAAGAAGATGAGGGTCTAAGGTACTTACTTGGTTCCTCAGAAATGGCGCCAAAATTTGGTTGTGCCCAAATTTACCCTACTGGTAAAAGCGGTCGTTGAAGTACAAGTAGGGATCGAATCCACAGGGACAGAAGAAGAAACCTTAAGACACTATGATTTGTTGATGGATTGGCTATGAAGTGGCCAAATTTGAGGTAGATTTTAATTGGATAACTAAAGATATAATTTAAATAACATATAATAAAAAATGATGTGAACTAAAGTTTTATTGATGTTGGGTTGATCTTAGGGTTTTTCTTGGGGTGGATTGGATGAATTTCTTTTCTTAGAAAGTTTCATGTCATTAATTCAAGACATATCCAAACAATGAAATATTTCTCCCAAATCAATAACAAATTTAATCCCTACACAATTCCAAGGCCAATAACTAATTCACTTCGAATATCACTTTAATTATCACTCAAAGGAAATAGATCGTACTAGCACTCAAAATGTGTCATCGTTAAAGTTGGAAAAGATGAAAAAGAATGTAACTCATCAAATGGAAATCCTAAAATAACGAATAGATTTAAATATTAAGTACATGAAATATCATTCAATACCTGACCTTGATACTCCCTTATATCAACCCTTAAGAGTTTATCCCTCCATTGATTCTATTATACCAATGGAAGAAGGATGTAGACTCGTGGGGGTGGAATTGAAGAAGAAGGAAATTATTAAAAGAATGAACACTCCACCGTTGTGTGATTGAAATCACAAGTACTGGTGTGAATAATTTCACACCTTTATTCAACGGTATCAATGTGTGAATAAAAGGAGAATAAAAAATGAAGAATAATAAATTTTATTAAAATACTGAATGTGAATGAAAAACTTACATTAGAGAAATTGAATATGCCATTACAAAAAGAATGCGGGAAATTACAATTAAAAGAAAAAAACATGGATTCAAAGAAAAATGATAGATGATTATTCCCTTCACCACCATATCCTTATATAGTCATATTAGGAGGCTTAGGTCCACCCCCAACAATAAATTCACCCCCCAACATTTAAGAGAGTCAAAAGGAGGGTGAATTATCAAAAGGAAATTAACGTTACAAAGTTGACCACAAAACCAGCCAGATTCATCCTCCATTTTGACGTGTGCCTTTAACACTTCATACAGAAGAAACTGAAGGTGTCATAAATAGAAAATATCTTCTTCCATGTGTCTTATAGATGCTCTAATTATTTCAGGTGATTTGGTTTAGCCGTTTTGGAGTTATGTTTAAAATGGTGGGATGTTTTTATGAGAATTCTGCTATGGCCCACAATTTTAATTCTAAACTTCAGCCCCTTGTATATCATTGAAATCTTCTGAATCAGCTCTGACCACAGTCAAATAAAATGATCCATATATTTTTCTCTTTCTACTGTAAAAAGATGAGCTTCATTGGGCTTGTTTTGTGGGCCCCACATTTGTTTGATGGGCCTTAGGCCAATTATGCTTTCTCCATCCAATTTCTGTATTCAGGTGCAAAATTCTCCATCTTACCTTGGGATTCATCCATCGGACCTAAAAGATAAAATGATCCAAACAAAGTGATCAATAATATACCAAAATTTAAAATTCATAAAATGAATATAATTTGGTCCACAAACAATCGAATGATTGGGACCAAATTTCCATTTTAAACATGAATTGGATTTATGATGAGAAATGAAGTTCTATTTATGTAATGCACAAAAAACAATGTTTATGGACTTTGGAAAAATGAATATAAAGATATTAACAATGAATATTAGCCACTTTTAGTGACTAATCAGATACCCAGAGTAACTCATCACTGGGTTTCCACATAGAAGAATATAGGTGAAAATATGGATATGGAAGAGAAATATAACCATCATGTTTCGATGAAAAGTGGTAGAGAACATGGGTATGAAAAATACGACAATAAAAAAGTCATAAATTTGTGATTATCTAAGGTACCATCTGATTTAAAAGATATTAGGGTACTAGGACAACTTTTTTGGTTTTCAATATCATTTCCCTAAAGTTGAAATTTTTTAATTAGAACAAATACTTACTTGATTTTGGTACAATCTCGTCGTTGGTAATTCCATGAATAATTTCCAGTTCATATCATAAAGAAATGAAGTTTAATTATTTATTCGTGAAGTGTTAGTAGATCATGTGATAGAATAATGGGTCATTCCATCTGTCTCAAACAAAAGGTTGGCAAATGTTATCAAATATACATAAGTCCATCTATGATGAGGTTAATTGTATATTGTTCCAAAAATGGACTTATACTTCATCTATCATGACACTTAATAAAATAAAACTAGTTTCTACAACCTGTAGGCCAAAGGTAGGTGATAAAGGCCTGTCTCACTTCGGTTGTGGGTTTGATTCCAACAGCCTTGTCCGATGTGACGGGTTGTCACCCATCCCGTAGGTTGTCCTTTTTATAAATTACAATATTATAACATTCCAGAAATAACATTGAAAAAAGGTTATATCCTTAAACAATATTATCTTATGTACAACATAATCCATTTCAAATATTTAGTCTTATCCAAAACACTTATACCCAAGCTCATAGTATAATGACAACAATTACTAGAAATGTCATCAACCAAACATGTGAATACCATCATTTATCCCCCGTATATCATAAGAAATATCTTGTTGTTCACATTGCAAACATGTGAACACCTTAATCATGTATTCTCATTAAATATTAATTACCACATAATATTTGTGAAAACATGAATTCTATCAAAATTCAACTCTTTCCACATACCAAAATCCCATAATTTCTATACACACAAACCATGATATCAATTTGTCCTTATATGAGCTCATTAATACTATCAAACATTTAATTATCTCTTTATCCCTTAATTATGCGCATATGATCTTCTTTTCAAAATTATTTCAATCACTTTTCATGGTTTCGGTACCATTCAACATATACTTTCAGATACTTTAGGAAAAAAAGTAGTGTAACAATCCTTAGATGTTTCATTACTCCATAGTACCATACGTTATTCTTGATAAGCATGCAATCATTCCACTACCTTCATAAACCATTGACCAAGCTTCAAAAATTCTTTCATCTAATATATCATTTGTTGTCTCTTCATCATCATCAACATAAATACTACCCATACGACCATGCTGATTATCTTCATGAGACTTTCCCTTAGAGAATTGGTTTGCATAATGCCCATAAAATACATATTTAAAACATTTAACCGTTGATGATGTCTTAGAAATACCATTATCCTTGTCCATGGAGTTAACTTAACCTTATCCTTTGCAATTACTAGATTTTTTTCCTTCATTCTATTATCCATCATATTCTCCATTAACATGAATCCTCTTGTTTCTTGCTATTTCTTAAAACCCAAAAAGAATAGTATGAGTGGAAAAACTCATACTAGAAAAACAACATAATAAAGGGGGAATACATTCAATCTATAACATCTTTGGTTTAATTATATGATCGTTACCATAATTCTAGGACTGTAACCTATACTTATTCTTAACCTTAGGGACATCCCTAGACATACCTTAGAAATATATCTAGGGATCTCACTAAAGTTTTTGAATCCTTGTTTTCAAAGGCTAACTAAACCTTCACTCTGATACCAACTGTAAGGACTCAATGCTTGACGTATATGGAAATTACAATAATTTTTTGGAATACTTAATACATTACAAAACAAACACCCAAAGACATAATTGGTTTAGTTTCTTTGGAAACTCGGAACATAATCTTCTAATCATGGTGAAAGTTCATCAACATCTCTCATAAAGATTTACTTTTTTCTACCTAAAACCTTCCTTTATATCCCGAGGGAAAATAAAACATAAAAAGGGTGAGCTCAAATGCTCAGTAAGGGTAAACATGGAGAAAATAAAACATCCCATATAAAATTGAACTTAAAAACATGAACATAATGTTTAAACATAAAAATCATGATCAATAACATTTAACTTGGTAGTATGTAAGGCATATATCATAATGGAACATCAATAAAGATAAAATAGTGTGGGAATAAAACATGTTATTGTGGAATCCATTAAGTATATGTTATGATTTCCATAGTATCCAAGGCATTGCTACCATGACCATCATAATGGACAAAGTCCATTACTGAACCAGGTTTACATGTCGTTTCATCCCTGTATTACTGAACCAGATTCACATTCCATTCCATCCATGGCTATCTCATGAGATATAAATCTTTACCCAATGAATTTGAGGGGGATATAGGTCCCACCCATCTCATAATGAAATCATTATTACGTGTGCCACAACATAAACATAAATCATTAATCATAACCCAAAGAATAAAATGGGTTTCATAAACATCATCCCATCATAACATAATCCATATAAAAAAATGGATATAATTTCATCATAGGAAAATTGAAACCATTTAAATCATTGAGAAATTATAATTGAAACATACACATATGAAATAATGTCCTCTTAGATGGAAAATGGTTTTGATAAAACACTTGAAATTAATTCTGGAGGAAAATAACCTTTCTGTTTCAAAATCATTTTCTTTTCAAAAAATTCCATGAAATTCTAAAGGAAATGGATTTTGTTGAATGTAGTCATGAAATATTTTAGAGTTAGATCATTAAAATACGGTGTTATGAAACTGAACAAATACATTCATATCGTATAAGTTTAAAAAACATTCTTCTCATACTTTTAACGGAAAAGTAAAAAAAGTACCACGTATGGTAAACAAAAGAAATATTCCTTCCATAACCCAAATTAAAAGTAAAATAGGGGTAAAAATGACTTTAAAAATAAAATTAATAATATTAAACACTTCATTTAAACCATTTTTATGACATGGTTGAAAATATAATCCCAATAAATACTTACGTATAAGCAATCTCAGATAAAAATGAGATTGCAAAATTATCCCTTACCTTATGTCTGATATGCTTCGTATGTATCTGAACCTCCTGTATAATTATTTAAATAATATCATTGACTTATTACAGAATCATATCAATTGTTATGATATCAAATATGTTTCACTTAGTACTTTATATTACCCGTTCTTTTGTAAATTCCATGTTAAAGCAGCATTTTGGGTAAAATCGATTCATTTATCGTACGTGTTTCAACTTGTTGTTCTTGATATTATTACTTATATCCTGATTTAATTAATTCAAGAATTTATACCATGATTTATATATAATATATATTCAGTATATAAATATATACAATAGATAAACAAATGGAATGAAATACACTGATCATTGAGATGGTAGGCCGTACGTACGCATGAATGTTGTTTTCGTTTCCTTATTGAATTGAATAGAATTAAGTAAATGAAATATATATGTACATAAATACAGTATCATTATTATGTAATATCTTTCATTATTATTTATTATATATACTTTATAAACATACTTGAATGGTTAATTATGGAAAATGAGTCGCATCGCATTCATGGAGACGGTAGACCGTGCGTACGCATGAGGGATGATATCATTCTTTTGATATTAAAATAGTTTATAAATGGATGGAATATCATATATTCAGAATCATAATAATGTTATATTTATTTTTTATTTCATTTATTCACATTATTATTCCCATACAAGTGATGAAATATTTGAATAACAAACTACACCACGACGTGGAGATGCTAAGCCGTACGTACGCACATGTGGTGACTTTTTCATTAATAGGATGGATTATATAAATAATATGGTTGTAAAATATTTATAATAACATAACAATATATAGAAAATACTGGAGTTATTTTTTCATATTAGAAACAAAAAAGAAGGAGGATGTGGAAGGAGAAAGGAACTTGAAATAGGTGGTGAGATATTTACATCTTATTCGGGTTCTTCCTTTTGATTTGATCAAAAGGGATCCTTAGGTTGGATTTATGACTAAAGGAAGGCCACTATGATAAATTTATGAAATTTTAGAGGGTATTTTTGTAGGGTTTGACCGAGCCAAATGTCTTTGGAAGTGTCAATTAGAGAGAAAGGGGAGTGCCCTTTTATAAGAGGGGTGAGGGGCACCTTAGGAAATACTTAAAATATTATTTTATAATAAATTCATATTCGTTTTATAATGGATAAAAAGTAAATTATTAGGAGGATAAAGTTGGTATGGGTCAAACTCCTCTAACCCAACAGGTTTTAGACAAGTTTAGGTCACCATTTCAACCTTATCATTTGTATTTAACTTGAAGTTAAATAATTATCTTTTACTAGGTCTTCTTGTATTCTTACACAATATGGTTAATAAACTTACAATAAACTTCCAATAATCCCCAGTAGGTTCATTAATGTCATAATGGTTATTATATAATTCTTTTAACCGAACCATTTATTTTTAGGACCATTATATCAATTAATAATATAATATTTGTTTTAAAAACTATTTTATGTCAATTTTGACAATATTTGGTATTTTGTTTTTTCTAAATTTATAATAGAATTATTATTTCTAAAACAATTAATATAACCTACCCTAATATGTTATATTAACCTATAAAATTAGTTTTATTCATAAAAAGCCTCAAATTACATTTATTTGGGTTTTTATAATATCAATTATGTTAATATTTAATTAATAAGGTAATTACAGCATCAAAATTGTGTCATAAATAAATTATATTATATAATGTCTAACAATTATAAATAAAGTACCATTATGTAGGAAATTTATTTATCTTTTTAAAGAATATTTATAGTAGAATTTATCTAATGTATAACCCTATATTAAAAATGTTTTAGTTATTAGACATTGATTTTAACTCTTTTAACTCTTCTTTCAATTAAATAATAATAAATGTCTTAATCTAATCCAAGTGGAACAAAGAGGTTCATATTTTATTCCTAAGGTTGTTTTTTGTCGAATTACCCTTATCCAATAGAATTAGGACATGTTTTAGGGTAATAATAATATCATTTTTACCCTTAATTACCCTATGTACTTTTAACCGTGGTAAACAAAGTAAAAAAGTAGTATTCACTAAAAATTATTTTTATCTTATTGAAACACATTTTACTTATTAATATTAACTGTGTATCTCAGATTTTTGAAACTCAACTCATAGAAGTAGTAAAATTACGTTTTATGTAATTTGCAAATGCTTCTAGGAGGTGGGTAAAAGACGTTAAAATGTTCAATAAAATTTTTATAAATCTAAAATTATTATAAAATTAATTCAATGAAATACATTGAAATTATATAGGTATTATGTATCTATTTTGGCTTAAAATAAATTTAAATAATATAAATTATTAATTAAATAAAAAGTTGGTTTTAACCAATAACCTAGTGTTTTCACTATTCATAAAAAATTGTAGGTTTTTTGAAAAATTCCAAAATTTCCCCCTAACTTAATTTTGATATTCCGATTAAAAAAATGAATTCCATTTTGAAATATAAAATTTATAAAATTTAAAAAAGTGGATATTACTATTCATAATGGCTAGTTTATATAATATTTTAATAACATATCGTTGTTTAGTGAAACTCAGTATTGCGTACAACACAAGGTATTGAGGAAGTTTGCTCTTGTGTGTAATACAAGCCAAGAATACTATTTCATATACTACAAGATAATACGTGTTGGAATATAGCGCAAGATAATCATGGTGTAGAGTACAACAAAAGACATCAAAGGAATTAAAAAGAATAATTATCATAAACTCTCGGGGTGTTACAGTGAAGCTATTGTAATGATTCTTAAAAATCACTTGAGTAACTCAAATAATGTGGTGTTAAATATATTTATTCTATTTCAAACGGGGTAGATTATAGATTACAAGAAGAAAAAATCATTTATTATATTTATATAATTTTGGTTCAGGAACACTAGAGTAATAGATAATATTTTATTTGTTAATTATATTTTCAGATTTAGTATAGAAGATACTATTTTTATCTTATGTTTATAGAAGGAACTCGGGTCTGTAAATTGAATGAAGACCCACCATTCTATAGTATGTCAAGAGAGTAGATGAGGAATTATCCCATGATTGATTAGTAAGAAATTACTAAACATATTATACATAAATTGTTCATTTTTATGGTGTGAACATAGCTAAAATATGATTATACGTTTTGGTTAGTAAATATTAGTACACATGTACACAATTAGTTGTATTATCCTCATATATATCCCATTTGGCTAAACCAAGTAAAATTATTATATCATTATCCATGATTTTTTTATATACCTTCATTGTGATGAGAATTTCAATTATGGATAGATTAAATTAGTGTCAGTTATAAATAAAGAAAAAGATGAATATAAATTAAAATATTGAAAATAAAATTTATATTAGAAAATGGAATTATTCACCCCACTCTTAGGATGTTTTTATGGTGACGGAAACAATTCCATCATGTTCTATCTTACTAGAGTATTTACCTAAATTTACAAAATAGATTGTGATTCACTGGGATATATTTTTTGTGAATATATCAATGAATAAAAAGTTCATTATATACTAATGTTGAGTCATATTTAAGATCCCAATCAATTAGGTTATTCTTGAGATTCAATATGATGTTATATTCCATTAGATTGATTTATAGTGGTCCATTAATGTGGTGGAAATTAATATGGGTAAAATAAAATGAGATATAACCACCATATTGACTATAATAGATTGTAATAAAGATTTTTCTACTTGGTACGAATTATCTAACACATTAAATGATTTTAGGCTTGATCATATAATGTGAATCCAGGAAAACTGTTGATAGTTTATGGAAGAACTATTTACTGTAGGCTTCATTATGATGTTGAGGGATAGCTGTGATAGAGAAGAATCAGGCTAGATAGAATATTGAAGAACCATCCATGGATTGTTATTAATGAATTATTCTTTAATGAATTAATAATATCTCATATAAAATGGATTAATGAAGGTTAAATTTAAAGCTTAATGTGATTAGGTAGTGAGAATACATAGAAATAATCAATAAGAGTATTTATATTCTATATTATTATTTGGTAATTTCTTGAAATTATTTGTGAAAGTTGAATATATTATTAATGTATTTTAAGTTTTTTTATATGATATAGAGTAATTGGAGAAGGTATGAGAAGATTTCATGATGTTATGACGTAATTTTTAAAATTTCATGAATTTGTTATTGAACCATAATATTTTTAATACAATAATATATGTAATGGTACTGTTGAATGTCAATTATGTACACAAGGGTGACCAAAATCATGATGAATGGAATTTTGAGAATTACTAAGTCACATAGTGATATGTCAAGGTAAATTACATAATACATAAAGGTTATCAAAATTTTCACTGTGGATGAAAAATGATTCCCAGAGGGAAAGAGATTTGGAAAACTCATAATCCACACTATAATATGTATAGGCATGATGATTAATATGCAATGGTTTCCACAATTTATATATAATAGTACCGAGTTGGAATGATATTTTGAATGTACCTAAGATACTCTATGATACATCAGAGATAATTTCTGGACACCTAAGTGTTATTAATGTATTTGAAAGAAAATAAACAAGGTTAATAATTATAGGACATGCAGTGGTAATTAGTTTGAAATTATATTTGACAAAGTTCTCAAGACTCAATGTGATACACAAGAGATAAATAGAAAATATTCATGACATGTAAGGGTTTATATATGTTAGTTAATTTATAAGGGCTGATCTATACAGTACATACTAGTTGATCTGAAGTAAATGATTATAACTAAGTGTCATATGGTCTTAGTGGGAGATATGTAAGACTAAAAAATCATCACATATGGGTAAATAATTTGAAATGAAATTATGTTTTTTGATGGAGTATTCCAAATTTAGAAAAATTTGATGATTAAATAAGTGAACTCTAATATTATATAACATCATTTAGTTACATAGTAAGAAAAAAATCAAGATGGTATTTTTAGATAATCATATGAGATGATATATAAGAGGATTAATTCTATATTATTATGAAGTATTCAAATAATATTTTTTAAAAAATAAATCATGGCAATAAATGTTGGAGGATGTTTTAGATTACTATCAATCAGTTTACTTAAGAAGATAAATATTTTTTAATACTAGTTTATAAATGAATAATAGTATTATAAAATAAGGGGGAGAAAGTTGATGTGATCCAATTGAGAAATTAAATGAGATTATTTAGAATATCATGGTGCTTATCAATGAGTAATTTCTAGATTAAAAATATAGAAATTATATTCATCTGATTATGGGAATATAGTAGAGAAAAGTAAGGTTGAGTGTTTTTAATGTGAGATATCTGGATACTTAATCATTAATAGAGATTATATTTATTAATTTTGAAGATAAAAAGGAAGTCTATTAAGTACTGTGGCTTTATAATAATTATCATTAAATATTGAAGAGGATAATCAGATGAAATAAAAAGTAAAATATTTAATTTTTCCAAGGAAAAATTTATACTACAAAATATATATATTTTTTATAGGATCATAGGGAAGAAGATCATGTTTATTTTTCATCACCATCAATCTATATCCTCAATAAGGCCAATTTTTTGGGTCTATATTCTCTTAAAGCCCTTGTGATGAGTGTTTTCTTAAACCATATCTAATACTATAATATTTTCATTTAAATTTCACCACATATTGTTTTCATATAATATATATATATATATATATATAATTAAAATGAATAAAACAAGAAGGCTTAAACATGTTTTTATAGTGAAAAAAATAATTTTTCATAGATATATGTGGTGTACATAAATTTGAATATGAAAAATATAGTTTTTGGCAGTTCAAAAAAAAGAAACATTTTTCAACATTATCCATATTGATAAAAAATAATCCATCTAAAATTATAGTTATTTTTTAGTAAATTATTATTTGTCCTATGGTGTTCATAACCATACATTAATATTTCTAATTTAGACATCTTTCTCTAGTAATGTTCTTTTTTTCAGAAAAATTTAGGACCAATCCTCATTCTGGTAATAATAATTTTTTATTAGATTATTAAATTTGAGATCCCATTAAATTTTGAGAGTTTTTTTAATTTCCTATAATTTTATGGGATATTTTTTCTTGACATGGACCTTTAATTTATCCCTTTTTTTAGATGAAAATAATCTCAGTATGAAAATTTAATTTTTGGTAATTTGTTTTCGTAAGTTTCATGTGAAATTATTTTTTAGGATCACTAAAGATGAATTAATTTTGATTCACTACACAATACTATCTATGTTTCATTTAAACATTCATTTCTTACCATATTTATTAATATCCAGTATCAATTTTTTTTTTATTTTGATAAATCATGGATTTGAGTTACAGATGATTTTTTTGGTTTCACAATACTGATAATCACTTATAGTTATTAAAAATGAAGGATCTATTTTTTATCTAGTGGATGCATATATTGAGGTTTCATAACCCTAATCCAAATAGAATATCTAATGAAGAAGTAGAGTTTTATAGTGATATGGTCTGAGGTTTTATTATTGAGTAGGATTAAAACTCAATTAGAGAATCTCAAGGATGAGGGTTTTATTCACACACGTATGTCACCATCTGCATCATCAATTTTCAATGGAAATAAGGAATGTGATTGCTTTTGAAATTTAATATATTATAAAAAGTTTAAATAAGGCACCATGAATAATAAATACCTTCTATAATAAATTAATGAATATCTTGATCAACTCAAGGGGGATTGATAGTTTTCTAAAATTTCCCTATATCCTAGATGCCATTAGTTGAGGGTAAGGGAAATGAATATATCATAGACCAAATTTAGGATAGGAATGGGAATTGTGATTATTTTTTCATTTTTTTGACCTTATTATTTCCTATATCATATTCATGGTCCGGATGAACTAGATATTCCACTATTATCATGACACCATTGTTCTAGTGTTTATGGATGATATATCTGTCTATTATATAATAAATGAATACCCTACGGCCCATATGTATTTTGATTTGATAACATTAAAGGTGTATTTATTATATGCAACATTATCAATATATTGATTCAAGATTCAAGATATAAAAATAATTTTTTGTGTTGTTTCCAAATTTGGTATCACTAGAGATTCATAGAATAATTAAGTAGTGATGTCTTTGGGGTGGCCCAAGAATTTTTTTAAATTAGTTAATGTTTTCACCCGGTTGGGAACTATACGTGATTCATTTGGAAATTATCCAGGTTAACACCACCTTTTATATCTTTTAGTCAATTTTGATGAAGTTTGGCTGGGAAGATAATTATCAGAGATACTTTGAAGAGTTAAATCTCTAGTTAACATTGAATCCTCTTCGGATTCTACCTAATCTCAATAAGGGCTATATTATGTATTGTTATCTTTCCCTCTACCAATGGAAACTCAACTGGTTCATGTTCTAGAGAGTGTAATGACCTTAAGAATGCCTCCATGTATTCTAGTGGCTATCGACTAGTGGTTAGAGTCATTTAGGATACCACAAAGAGAATATACCCTCTCATAAAATAATCAATAACACTAGGACTAACATTAAATATATATAAAACCTAAATTAACATAAAAAATAAATTAAATTTCCAATAAATAATTCTAACATAACATGATATAATAATAGAGTATGACATACATTATAACCATCCATGAAATTCAATAGGATCCCCATAGTTGGATCATATAAAAAAGATACAAAATGTAAAATTCAACCAAGACTAGAATCATTCCCCCAAAATTGGTCCTGAGTCTGCCCTGGTCCAGTCATCCAAAGTTCATACTAGATATCCTAAATGATCTCCAAGCATCAATCCTCTACCCCTATCCATATCTATAACTATAAGGTATACAAAAGTAACATCCAGTGGTCTGAGTAGGGTGAGTAAAACTCATTTGGAATCAACCATTAGTGCAAATAAATATTCTGTCTGAAATATATGTGTATATGAAGGTTCAATAAAATAGAAGGAAATGAAAAATAAAATGACTACACTAATACCCAATATATATGGAAACACAAAGGGTTGATCATACCACCTTCATCTAGTTCTAGATGTCTCTAATCATATAGTGAGATTATTCAACTATAACAAACCATACATGGGGATCATGTTCTACCATATATCATATACCTGGTATAATACCATCTTTGGTTAGTTCAAGATATCTCTATAAAAATGATTTATTAATATTTATTTATACCTTATTAAAGGAGATCCGAATATAATCATATCTAGATTTCCTCATTTGAGTTTAAATGAATGCTCCATGAGCATTTTCCTTTCATAGTATCAGGACTTCCACAAGGGTATTTACAAGACCTCTCCATGAATGCTTAAATTTTATAGTTAAATACCACTATAAAGGTTTTTACATTACCACTATACAAGAGTTTTAATTTTATATTATATAGACAATTTCCTGGGAATTTATATAACCATGTATCATGACTTCCCCAAGGGTGTTTCCAACGTCATACATAAATAAAAACTAGAGGGAATTTACCAATTTCATGTCAACAACATTTCATAACAATACATTCTAATTTTCTATTTAATTATCAATTTAATTACCCATAAAATGTTTCCATTTAAAACATTGATCCCATTTCACATTTTATAAATTTCTAATTCACATAACAAGTTTCACTTTATTTCATTATTAATAAATTCACATAACAATATCGAATAACAATTTCACAGACAATGGTATACCAATTCACAATATAAATATCATTTTATTATGTCACCTTTCATTTTATGAGAATCCATTTTTTTACTATAGCATTTAACCACTTGATGGTTCCAAATATAAACCTGGGAACCCTCTTAGAATAAACCTTTACATCAGTTCATTAGCACAATGAAATAAGGCTATAAATATCAATTAATGTGTCATAAATTTTCCATTTGATAAGAAATGAATTAGATTCAAGTCACTAATCTCCATTTAGAATTTCCATTCCCCAGCCCATAGTTCATTTAATAAAATTCATTAACCATACTATATAAAATATGGTTTTCTAACACAAAACATAAATAATCCATTTCCCTATTTCTCCTTCCAATTATGTCACATTGATTTACAATCCAAACTAATATATTCATAGAAATACTCTTAAACAAGGCATCATTTTGGGAATTACAACTATGAAATTCCATCCACACATTTTAATGAGTGTTAAACAAATGTATAAAAATAAATTTATTCAACTAAATTTGGTTAAGGATTAGAAAGCATGATTGACCGAACCATGAAACACATAGAAAATAATTCATGACATTGGGATTATTTAGGGGCCACCTTTAATACAGACATTAACATCAACTGATTTGATACTAGTATTTTATTTGCGATTAAACATATGAAAATAAAGAAGAATAATAAATACCTAAAAATTAGGATTATTAGTCATAAATAATGATAACCCATTTACAATGAGAGAAACCAATAAGGGGTTTTGAATAGTGTTACAACCTTACTTCTAGCCTCAAATCACCACAAATGACACTCCAAATGGACAAGGATCGTGAGATATACTACATTGAGAATTAGAGATAGGGGGGACATGAGGGGTTACTAGGAAATATAATAAGAAGTGAAAAATCCATGGGAAATGAAAAGTTGGTCGCTTTGTAAAATTTCCATGATTTATGTAGAGAACCAAACTTAACAAACATAGAAATTACATTACTTTTTTGTAATACTTAATACATTACAAAAAATGCCCAATTGTCGTATTAGTTGAGTTTCTTTGGAAACTCGGAACATAATCTTCTAATTATGGTAAAAGATCTTCAATATCTCCTATAATGATCTTCTTTTTTTCCTACATAAATCCTCTTTTTATATCCCAGGGGAATAGAAAACATAAAAAGGGTGAGCTTAAATGATCAGTATTGGTTAGCATGGTGAAAATAAAACAACCCATATACATTTTAACATAAAAACCTGAACATATAGTATAAACTTCAAAATATTGAGTAATGACATTAAACATGGTAGTACGTAAGTCATAAGTCACAATGGAACATCAATCATGATAAAATTGCATGTTAATAAACCATGTAATTGTGCCAACCCTTAACCAAAAGATATGATTTCCATAGTAGCCAAGGCATTGCTGCCCAGACCATCATAGTGGACAAATTCCATTACTGAATCGGGTTTACCTACCGTTCCAGCCCTGTATTACTTTACAAAATTTAGTTTCCTTTACAGCCATTTCTGTATCATGAGATATAAATCTTTACCCAATGCATTGGTTGGATATATAGGTCCCACCCATCTCATAATTAAATTCTTCTTACTTGTGCCACAAAATAAAAATAAATCATTCATCATAACCCAATGAATAAAACGGGTTTCATAAACATCATCCCATCAAAACGTAATCCTTAAAAAAATGGATATCATTTCATCATAAAATGAATCAAACCATTTAAATAAGAGAGAAATTTTACTTGAAACATAATCATACTAAATATTGTCATCTTAGATGGAAATTATTTTTGACAAAACACTTGAAATGAATTCTTGGGGAAAATATCTTCTCTTCTTCAAAATCATTTTCTTTTCACAAAATTCCCTGTAATTTTAAAAGAAATGGATTTTGTTGAAAATAATCATGAAATCTTATAGAGTAAGTATTATGAAAATAAGGCGTTATGAAATTTTAAAAATCTGTTCATTTTATATAAGTTAAAAAAACATTCTTCTTGTACTTTTGTCAGAAATTTCAAAAAGTACCTCATATGGTAAACAAAAGAAATATTCCTTACATAACAGAAATTAAACGTAAAAGAGGGGTAAAAATTACTTAAAAATCCATTAAATAATTTTAAACACTTTATGAAAGACATTTTATGGACATGGATGAAAAATATAACCCCGTTAAATACTTACGTATAAGCAATCATGGATAAAAATGAGATTGCAAAATTATCCCTTACCTTATTTCCAATTTCATTCGTATGTGTCCAAGACTCATGTATAGTGGGTTTATACATATTATTAACTTGTAACAGAACCCTAATAATATTTATTATTTCATATATGATTCACTTATGACTTTATATTAGCCGTTCATTTGTCAATTACATATTAATGCATCGTTTTAGGTAAAATCATTTCATTTGTCATTTGTGTTTTGACTTGTAATTTTTCATATGATTACATAGATCATGATTAATTACATCTAGAATTTAAATAATGATTTATATATAATATATTTATAATGTAAATATATATAATAGATTGATAAATGGAATGAAATACACAGTTCATGAAGACAGTAGACTGTACGTACGCATGAACGCTGTTTTCATTTCCTTGTTAAATTGAATGGAAGTAAACAAAATATATATATAAATAAATATAGTAGAATTATTATGTCATATGTTTCATGATTAATTATTATATATACTTTATAATCATTCTTGGATGGTTAACATGGATAATGAATCTTATCGCATCGTGGAGACGATAGTCCGTACGTACGCATGAGCGACAATATCATTATTTTGATATTAAAATCATATATAATTGGATGATATATCATATATAAAGAATCATAATAATGTTATATTTATTATTTATATCATTTTTACTCATTATTATACCCTTACAAATGATGAAATGTTTGAATAACAAACTACACCACGATGTGGAGATGGTAAGCCTTACGTACGCACGTGTGGTGACTTTTTCAATCATAAGATAGATAAAATAACTAATATGGTTGTAAAATTTCTATAATAATATCACAGTATATAGAATATACTGTATGTATTATTTTATAATGTAAATAATAAAGAAGGAGGATGTGGAAGAATAAAGAATCTTGAAATATGTGGTGAGATATTTACCGCTTTTTCGGGTTCTTCCTTTTTATTTGATCAAAAGGCTTCAATAAGATGGATTTCTAACTAAAGGAAGGCCTATAGAATGAAGGCAGGATATTTGAGAGTGTATTTTGGAAGCGTTTGGCCGAACCAAATGGATTTGGAGGTGTGAATGTGATAGAAGAGGGAGTGCCCTTTTATAAGAGGGGTGAGGGCACCTTAGGGAAATCTTAAAATATTAATTTATAATAAATTCATATTCTATTTATAGTGGCTCAAAAGTGACTTATTTCAAGTATAGGTTGTGGACGGGTTGATATTCTCTCAACCAATAGGTTTTAGACAAGTTTATGTTACCATTTTAACCTGATCATTTAGATTTAACTCTATGTTAAATAATTAATCTTTTACAATGTCTTCTTCTATTCTTACACTATATGGTCAATAAAATTACTATAAACTTATAATAGAGCACTAATTGGTTCACTAATGTCATATATATTATTATATAAGTCTTTTTACCAAACATTAGATTTTTACGACCATTATATCAATTAATAATATAATATATTTTTTAAAAACTCTTTCATGTAAATTTTGAAAATATTTGAGATTTAGTTTTTTCAAAATTCATAACAGCATTATTACCTAGAACAAAATTCATCTAAACAACCCTAATATATTATATTGACCTAGAAAATTAGTTTAATTCATAAAAAGTCTCAAATTACATTTATTTGGGTATTTATAATATCAATTATGTTAATATTTGATTAATATGGTAATTACTACATCATTATTGGCTCATAAATAAATTAAATTATTTAATATCTAAAAATAATAAATAAAATACTCTTATGTATTAAATTTTTTTATTTATAATTAATATTTATAGTCTAATATATCTTATGTATAACCCTATAATAAAAATGTTTTAGTTATTAAACGTTGATTTTTACTATTTTTACTCTTATTTAATTAAAATAATAATAGATGTCCTAATATAATCCAAGTGGAACTAAAGGATAATATTTTATTCCAAGGTTGTTTTTGGTCAAATTATACTTATCTAATAGAATTAGGACATTTTTTAGGGTAATAATAATATCATTTTTAACCTTAATTACCCTATTTACTTTTAACCATGGTAAATAAAAGTAAAAAAGTTACTATTCACCAAAAATTATTTTTATCTTATTGAACCACATATTACTCCTTGTTATTAACCGTGTCTTTCATATTTTTTAAATTCCACCCAGAGAAGCGGTAAAATTATGTTTTATGTGAATTTGCAAATTCTCCTCGGAGGTGGGTAAAAGACGGTAAAAAATTCAATGAAATTTTAATATATATAAAATTATTATAAAATGACCTCAATGAATTACTTTGAAAATATATAGGTATTATGTATCTATTTTGACATAAAATAAATATAAATAGAATAAACTATTATTTAAATAAAAAGTCTGTTTTATCCATTATCTTAGTGTTTTTACTATTCATCAAAAATTGAAGGTTTTCAGAAAAATAACAAAAATTCACCATAAGCTAATTTCTATATTCCAAATCCAAAAATGAAGTCCATTTTTGAAATATAAAATTTATAAAATTTCAAGAAGTGGGTATTACTATTCATAACGACTAGTTTACATAATATTTTAATAACATATCGTTGTTTAGTGAAACTCGATATTGTTACAACCCAAGCTATCGAGGAAGTTTTCTCTTGCTTGTAACACAAGCGAAAAATAGTGTTTCTTATACTACAAGATAATACGGTGTTGCGTTTAGCGCAAGATAATCTTAGTGTAGCGTACAACACAAAACATCAAAGAAAAACATTATTTCTCATAAAATCTCTGGTTGTTACATTCTACCCCATTAAAATGAATTTCACCCTTGAAGTTCGTCGGGGTTATAAATGGTTTAATATATGAATGTTTCTTTCATCAAAACCCACATCATAAAAAGGAATACTAAAACTTCATTTTAGAAACTGATGTGTGAAACGTAACAGTTACGCAAATTTACTCATCACTGGGTTTCCACATAGGAGAACATATGTGAAAATATGAATATTGAAGAGAAATATAACCATCAATATCTGATGTGGAGTGATATAGAACATGGTTATGAATAAAACAATAATCAAAAATCCATAAATTTGTGATGATCTAAGGTATAATATGATAAATCAGATATGAGACTATTAAGACAACATTTTTGGTATTCAAGATCATTTCCCAAACGTTGATGAATTTTTTTACATAAGGAGAAATACTTACTTGATTTAAGTGTAATATCATTGTTGGTCATTCCATGAACAATTTCCACTTCATATATATTAAAAGAAATGATGTTGAATTTTTCATTCATGAAGTGTTACAAATCATGTGATTGAATGATAATTGATTCCATCATTCTTTATCACAAAAAGATTAGCACAAGTTATTAAATATACATAAGTCCATATATTGTGAGATTAACCGTATATGATTCCAAAAACAGACTTATACTTCATCTATCACACCGCTTAATAAAACTAATTTCTACTAACCAGGGACTTTTTGTAGGCCAGTGGTAGGCGATAAAGGCCAGTCTCACTTCGGTTATGGGTTTGATTCCCGCAACCTTGTCTGACGCGACAGGTTGCCGCCCATCCTACTGGTTGTACTTTTTTCTAAAACAACATTATTATAACATTCCATCAATAATATCAAAAATATTTCTAGCCTTAATCAATACTAACGTATTCCCAACATAATCCATTCCAATCTTTAGGCTTATCTAAAATACTTCTGTCCAAGCTCATAGTATACAGAAAACAATTACTAGAAATTTCATCTACATAGCATGTTAATACAATCATTTATCCCCCATATATCATACGATATATCTTGTTGGTCACATTCCAAACATGTGAATACCTTAATCATGTATTCTATTGAAAAATGAATACCCGTTGAACCTTAGTGAAAACATGAATGCTGTCTAAAGTTAACTCTTTCCACATACCAAAATCTAAAATTTTCTATATACTCAAACCGTTATATAAATTTTTCCTTATATCAGTCATGATATCATTTCATTTTCTCTTTATCCCTTAATTATACCCATATAATCTTCTTTCTAAAAATATTTCAATCACTTTTCATGGTTACCGGTACCATATAATTATTGAAAACAAATACATAGATATTCCAAAATTCCACGATACCATAAATGAGATTCCAAGATACTATTTCGGAATCCCATTACTTAAACATGTAATCATTCCACAACATCATTTTCATACTCAACATCAAAAATAGTGATCTCATGTGACATCCCTTTATCCTTTGCCTTAACAGGTTGCTCATTTTGATCATCATTAACCCATGGATTAGGGAATTGATTAGCATAATACACCATTTCCTTTCACATGAAGCATTAAAGTGTTGGTGGGGTGTTCTGTATAGTTGTTTCTCTATTCACATCATTAGCTACCTTTTTCCCATTACTTCGACACTCAACTGCTCGATAACCTTATTTTCCACACATAAAACATTTTCTAGTACCAATTAGGCAATCTCCACCATGCTTCTTTCCACACATTGAGCATAAATAAACATTCATATTCTTTTCACCATTGTTCTGATATTTTTCCTTGAACTCCATATTTTTTTTCTTTTCAAAATCATGAGATAGATATGTAACACCAACATCCATTTCTACCTTGATACCACATCACACAATTTCTTCATATCTAATGAAGTCTCTTATATCTAATTCCCTTCGAAGACATGGTTTTAAGGCACTAAATAATCGATCAACTTTACATTCAGGTTGGATGATAATGCCCGATTCATACCTTGAAAGCCTTGTAAAATTCGCTTCATATATACCAATAGATTCATCATCCTTTTTATTAAGCTCAAGTGACTCCTTTTCCAACTTTTTTCAAAGAATATGAGGGAAGTACATATTGAAAAACAAGTTCTTGAACTCATCCCATTCCATTGATTCAATTTCATCTTGGGGCCTTGTATTCATAATTAGAGTCCACCACTGGCCTACTTCATCTTCTAAACGGTTAAAATGCAGAATGAATTTTTCATGTTTCGAATAGTGAAGTATAGAAAATATCTTTTCAATGGTACCGATCCTTTGTTCAACAACAAGTGGATTAGAAGACCCACTAAAAGAAGTTAAATGTTTCCTCATGAAGGACTCAAAAGAATATAGTTACCTTTTCTGATCATTTGGAAGTCCAGAATGATTCATATCATGTTTAAGTATAGCAATAAGTTTTTTCACTTCATATCCCATAACATTGGTTTGTTCAGAAGGGCAATCACTAAATTTTCTATTACATTGATCAACACGTTTCCTTAGGGTACCAACCATTATCAAAAACCTAAAAGTAATAGTGTGAGAGTAAAAAATCATGCTAGGGAAAACAACATAATAAAGGGGGAGTAATTTCAATATCTAACATCTTAGGTTTAGTTATAATATCATTACCATAATTCTAGGACTATAAACTATACTTATACTTTACATTAGAGACATCCCTAGACAAACCATAGAAATATCTCCAGGGATTTCAATAATGTTTTTACATCCTAGTTTCCAAAGGTTAACTAATCTTTTTCTCTGATACCAACTATAGAGACACGAACATGACGTACTTAGACATTACATTACTTTTACATAATACTTAATACATTACAAAAAGAATTCCCAATGACCATAATAGTTTAATGTCTTTGGAAACATAGAACATAATCTTCTAATCATGGTGAAAGATCTTCAATATCTCCCATAAAGATCATCTTTTTTTCCTACCTAAAACCTTATTTTATATCCCAGGGGAAAGAAAATCATAAAAAGGGTGAGCTCAAATTCTCAGTAAGGTTAATCATATAGAAAGTAAAACAAACCATATACATTTGAACATAAAAACATGAACATAAAGTTTAAACATCAAAATATTGAGTAAGGACATTAAACATGGTAGTACGTATGGCATAGAACATAATGGAACATCAATAATGACAAAATATCCTGGGAATAAAACATGTAATTGTGGAAAACCATTAATCACATGATATGATTTCCATAGTATCCAAGCCATTGCTGCCAAAACCATCATAGTGGACAAAGTCCATTACTGAATCGGGTTTACCTACCATTCCGGCCCTGTATTACTGTACCATATTTACTTGCCGTTATAGCCATGTTTATCTCATGAGATATAAATCTTTACCCAATGCCTTGAAGGGTGATATATGTCCCACCCAACTCATAATGAAATCATTCTTACTTGTGCCACAAAATAAACCTAAATCATTCATCATAACCCAAAGAATAAAATGTGTTTCATAAACATCATCCCATCATAATGTAACCCATATAAAACAAATGGACATAATTTCATCATAAGAAGAATCAAACCATATAAATAATATAGGACTTATACTTGAAACATAATCATACTAATTAATTTCATCTTATATGGAAAATAGTTTTGACAATACACTTGAAATGAATTATTGAGGAAAGTATCCTTTCTTCTTCAAAATCATTTTATTTTCAAAAAATGTCATTCAATTTTAAAAGAAAAGGATTTTGTTGAAAATAATAATGAATTATTTTTTAGGAAGATTTATGTAAATAAGGCATTATAAAATTGTAAAAATCAGTTCATGCTGTATAAGTTAAAAAACATTCTTCTTGTACTTTTGCAGAAAAAGTCAAAAATTACCTCATATGGTAAACAAAAGAACGATTCATTACATAAAACAATTTAAAAGTCAAATAGGGGTAAATATTAATTTAAAAATCCATGGAATAATAATAAACACCTTATGAAAAACATTTTATGGACATTGATGAAAAATATAACCTTAGTAAATACTTACGTATAAGCAATCTCGGATAAAAATGAGATTGAAAAATTATCCCTTACCTTATGTCCAATTTCTTCCATATGTGTCTGAGACTCATATATAGAAGGTTTATAAATATTATTAACTTATAATATAACCATAATAGTATTTAATATATCATATATGATTCACTTACGACTTTATATTACCCTTTCATTTTTCAATTCCATGTTAATGCATCGTTTGGGGTAAAATCATTTCATTTGTCGTATGTGTTTTTACTTGTAATTATTCATATAATTACTTAGATAATTATTACTTACTTAAATAATGTAAAACATGATTTATATATAATATATATTTATAATATAAATATATATAATAGATTGATAAATGGAACTAAATACACTGTTCATGGAAACGGTAGACCGTACGTATGCATGCATGCTGTTTTTGTTTCCTTATTAAATTGAATGGATGTAAATGATATATATATATATATATATATATATATATCCAGTATAATAATTATTTAATATGTTTCATTATTACTTATTATATAAACTTTATAATCATTCTTGGATGGTTAACATGCAGAATGAATCTCATCGCATCTTGGAGACGGTAGTCTGTACGTACGCACGAGCGAAAATATCATTATTTATATATTAAAATCGTATATAATTGGATGATATATCATATATATATAATATTAATAATGTTATATTTATTATTTATATCATTTGTACTAATTATTATTCCCATACAAGTGATGAAATTTTAGAATAACAAATTACACCACGACGTGGAGACGTTAAGCCGTACGTACGCACGTGTGGTGACTTTTTCACTCATAGGATGGATAAAATAATTAATATGGTTGTAACATTTCTATAATAACATAATATTATATATAATATACTTTAGGTATTATTTTTTAATGGAAACAACAAATAAGGAAGAAGTGGAAGAAGAAAGAAACATGAAATAGGTGGTGACATATTTACCACTTCTTTGGGTTCTTCATTTTGATTTGATCAAAAGGACTCCGTAAGATGGCTTTATGACTAATGGAAGGCCTCTAGAATTAAGGTAGGATATTTTAGATGGTATTTGGGATGGTTTTGTCCGATCCAAATGGCTTTTGAGGTGTGAATGTGGAAGATGATGGAGTGACCTTTTATAAGAGGGGTGAGGGGCACCTTAGAAAAAACTAAAATTATTATTTTATAATAATTAATATTCGGTTTATAATGGCTCAAAAGAGACTTATTTAGAGTATAGGGTGGGTATGGGTAGAAAGTAACTTAAAAAATAGGTTTTACACATGTTTAGGTTACCATTTTATCCTTATTGCTTATATTTAACTCTATGTTAAATTATTTATCTTTTACCGTGTCTTCTTGTATTCTTACACTATATTGTTAATAAACTTACTATAAACTACCAATAGAAACCAAATTGGTTAATTAATTTCATATATATTATTATATAAATATTTTGGCTGAACCATAGATTTTTAGTACCATTATATCAATTTATAATATAATATTCTTTTTAAAAACTCTTTTATGTAAATTTTGACATTATTTGATATTTTGTTTTTTAAAAATTAATAACAGCATTATTACTTCGAAACAAAATCGTATAGCCAACCCTAATACGCCATATTAACCAATAATATTAGTTTAATTCAATAAATATCTCAAATTATATATATTTGGGTATTTATACTATCAATTATGTTAGTATTTTATTAATAAGGTAATTACTACATCATTATTGTGTCATAAATAATTTAATTTATTTAATGTCTAAAAAATATAAATAAAATACCATTATATAGGAAATAATTTTATATTTCTAATGAATATTTATATTCTAATTTATCTTATGTATAACCCTATAATAAAAATGTTTTAGTTATTAAACCTTGATTTTAACTATTTTAATTCTTCTTTAAATAAAATAATAATAAATGTCCTAATCTAATCCATGTGGACCTAAAGGGTAATATTTTATACCTAGGTTTGTTTTTGGTCGAATTATACTGAGCCAAAAGAATTAAGACATATTTTAGGGTAATAATAATATAATTTTCCCTTAATTACCCTATTTACTTTTAACCGTGGTAAATAAAAGTAAAAAGATACAATTCACCAAAAATTATTTTTATCTTATTGAACCCCATATTACATATTTATTTTAACCGTGTCTCTCGGATTTTTGAAATTCCACTCACAGAAGTGGTAAAATTAAGTTTTATGTGAATATGAATATCCTTTTAGGAGGTGGGTAAAAGACAGTAAAAAGTTCAATAAATTTTTTATATATCTTAAATTATTATAAAATGTCCCCAATGAATTACATTGAACTTATATATGTATTATGTATCTATTTTTACCTAAAATAAATTTAAATAAAATAAATTATTATTTAAATAAAAAGTCAGTTTTAACTAATAACTTAGTGTTTTCACTATTCATCAAAAATTGAAAGTTTTCGGAAAAATACAAAAAATTCACCCTACGCTAATTTTGATATTCCGAATCCCAAAATGAAGCCCATTTTGAAAGATAAAATTTATAAAATTTCAAATAGTGGGTATTACTATTCAGAACAACTAGCTATATTATATTTTCACAACATATCATTGTTTTGTGAAACTCGGTATTGCGTACAATGCAAGCTATCAGGGAAGGTTTCTCTTGCATGTAACGCAAGACAAGAGTAGTGTTGCATATTCTAAAAGCTAATATGGTGTTTCATATAGTGCAAGATAATCTTGGTGTAGTGTAGAATGAAAGACATCAAAAAACATTTCTCATAAAATCTCATTTTGTTAGAATGAACTTGAAAAAAAACCACTTAGGAGGCCCCTAACAAGCCAATAGACCTGCACCAATAGGCTGAAGAGCCCATTAACCGTGTAGGTCTATGAGTCCTCCCATCAGCTATATAGTGCCCCTCACTAGCAAGATGACCGACTACCTGTATTGTTTTAGTTTAAGGCTCGGTTCTCCCATAAAACACCATCCTCGAACCTAAAAAACACCACATAATCTATTTATATCATTAAAAACATTCCAAACCCAGGCCCTCTTATGAGGTTGAAAAAAAGTAAAAATGAATTCACTCAAATATGGTTTGAGTTATATAAACTCTCTACCATACAATATATCATCATTGAGATGTTCTCCTAAGAATCACCAAGCCGCATTGGTGAAAACTCTTCCAACTGATCCCACGTGTTTAAGTCTCCCTTACATATCTTCTATTGGATATGTTTGTTCTACCACCACACTCAATCCAGTGGGACTATCATGTTGGGAATAATCTTTTTAATAGTGCCCACTATATGAAACATACACAACTCAATGGAGCCATCTATCTCAAGATCATTATAACTAGTTTCAAACCCATGGTCTTGATAATGATAATAACATCAATGTAGAGATACATTAATTATATCCAGTGATTCAATGAACCTCTGTTGGAGAGGCAATTAGTACTCATTGGAATAGTTTTATCTATAATATAGAATAACCCATCATATGTGAGTGTATGATGATCTTACCATGAATTATGATTGTTTCCTAAACATGGTGTCCCTTGTAAGAACATGTGGTCACCCACATTTAACTAATGAGGCCAACATCACTAACCCAAATATGACCTATACCTACTTCAGATAGTGTCCAAAAATTTCTATGATCATATAAACATGCTTTACGATCCCTTCAATTAGACACGACCTAATTAAAACTTACTCCCCATTCTTTAATAGGTTTTATTTAGTACAATATCACACCGACAGTCCCCATTACTTAAAGCCTTACCAACCCTTGCATCACAGTGCTGATAATTTCAACTAACTTCACCACAGTGACATGTTTCTGGTTTCATTACCATATCCATAAATTACCAATATCACACCTTTTTGAATAAAGATATTGGTATACACTATTCAATTTCTAACATGGATGTCTCATCATAACCCATTGTCTTACTCCATAGATTATTTGTAACACAATGCCTCAGATCTTCATTCATGTTAACTGGTTTCCCCTGAGCACTGAAACCTGAAAAACCTAATCTCTATAATAACAAACTTCATGAAATCATATTCAGTCAAACCACTTTATTTTCATCCCATATAAATTTGTAATTAAATAAAAATCACCCTAAATCTACATAGTTTTCACCAAAAAATAGATGAACATGGGTGTCTCCCATATCCTATCTCTCGATAAACTTCCTTTACCCTATAAACAAACAAAAACAAAAATGAAATTTAGGTGGGATTATCCATATGGAACCTATTAAATTCCAAGAGAACTTCAAAAAATACTTCTAAAACACTAAACTATCTATGGTGTTCTACCCACTATAGGGCTTCTATAACATCAATATAAAAAAAATCCTACCCAATATCCACCACCATCCAACATTAATATATCTAAACCCCACTTCTGATAAATGAATATGTTATCACATCAAGCCCCTATTGAGTCTCTTTTAACACCATGGTTCCCCACATGCCCACCTTCTAACTTTATTAAAAAAACCATCACCATACACCTGGTCATGATGGCCCTAAGTCAAGGTTGATGACCTTTATCACAACTACTAGACTATTGAGTTAAAATCTCTTATAGGACCTACCTATAAATATTATAAACTCACATTTGGTCTAGTGTTTAAGATTATAAATTTGAGTCACTCTATGATTTTTTCAGAAAAATGTTGAGCCACTCGGCATTTCACAAGACCTAATAGTGATCACACTACATCCTTCACTTTTCCATAATTTTCATAACTCATATCTCACATGAGTTAACTATATAAAAAAAAATTCCCTTATAGAACTACAAAAAATTAATACACAATTATAAAGACCTCGTCTCACACATTGATCATACCCAATTGCATCTAATTCCTATAAATGGTACACTTAGTCATAAGGCCAAGGATCTATTCCCAATACCACCATATGTCATAGCCTAAAGGGTCTGCACCCTATTAATCTTCTCACTCAATAAAAGAAACTCATATCATTCCATCATCATTTTATAGAAAATAATCCATTGAACTCATGGGAATCCCACAACCAAAACCCATAATTTAATAGAAAACAAAGTTGTCCAAGACCCAATTATAATATAATGGAATCTCAAAAGGTCTTAACCCTAACTGGTCTGTATAGGATGGCAAAATATATCCTAGAACATAATTCACACAAACCCAGAGTGTAAAAAAAACCACCACATCTCCATCCATTATCTTGACCTTACATTAGGAGTCATTGTAACACCCCAATCATCCGCGGTACACTTCTCTTTGAATAATACAATAGCGTGTGTTGTACTCAACACTAAGTTCAAGTACACCATGACTTACCAAACTAGCCGTTCAAAAGAGGTTATGAATAGTATTAAATGAATTTTAAATATTATATTATCCTTATAATTTTAATACATATTATGAGTTTCTAAGATATGATTTATGAACAAATTCATTTTTTCAGATAAAAGAAGTATTTTTCAAAAAAATGAAATTTTACCGCCTTTTAATGGCGAAGCATTTTTAAAACCAATATTTGAAACTTTTATATATTCAATTTGACAAAATGGAATTCTTCTTTAGAATCGGGAAATAAGAATTTAGTATCAATAATGTTTTGGTGTCTTTATGATAACTTTCATATTTGGGTGAATAGTGAAAAATACTATATTTTAACTGAAAACAACTTTTTTAATCAAAATAATTTATATTGTTAAATTATACATTTTAATGGTTTGGAAGTATAAATAGATTATATTTTTACTATTTAATCCAATTATGGTCATTTTAAGTAATTTCACCTTGAAATTGGACATAAACAAGTGTCAAACTTTTGATAGTTATTATTTCTTAAAAATACACCTTTTGGTTTCGACAAGCAGGAATCAATTTTAAATTAATAAATGAAACTATTATTTTTGGAATTTAGTAAAATAGACTTCATTTTTGGATTCAGAATAATTAAATTAGCCTCGGGTAAAATTTCGGTACCTTTCGGATGAATTTTATATTTTGATGAATAGTAAAAATTACAAAATTTTAATTAAAAACTACTTTTTTAATCGAAATAAGTAATAGTGATAAATTATGAATTTTAGTGGTTTTAAATTATATTTAAAATATATTTTTATCATGTAATACAATGTGGGTCATTGAACGTAATTTCACATTTAAACCAGAAATAAAAAAGTGCCAATCTTTTGAAAGTTATTATCTCTTAAAAACACGCTTTTTGTTTTAACACCAGGAATTAATTTTAAATTAATTTTTGCCACTTCTGTGTTTTGAATTTGGAAAAATGGATTCCATATTTGGAATCAGGATATTCAAATTTTTTAAATAGGTAACTTTTATTTTTAGACATTTTGGATAATTACTTCGGTAAATATTTTATTTACCATGGTTAAAGGGTAAATCCGGTAAACAAGGGTTAAAAAAATATTATAATAATACTAAATTACCCTAAAACGTGTCTTAACACTATTGGTTGATACATGGTCGACCATGGGAATCTTTGGACCGATTTGGGGACCTCATGGATCCACTTGTAAGTGATAGGGACACTTTATTTTAATTAAGTTAAAATGAATAAAAAAATGACACAAGCTTATATCTTTTAGAAATAAAATTGTTACATAGGGTAATATATGTTGGATTATAGACTATTAATATTCATTATAAAGATAAAAATATTTACTACATAATTATATTTTATTTATAATTTTTATACATTAAATGATTTAATTTATTTATGACAAAATGGTGATGCAGTAATTACCATAATAGTGAAAAATTAGAATAATTGATATTATAAATACCCAAATAAATATAATTTGAAACTTATTATGAATTAAACTAATTTTATAGGATAATATGAAATGTTAGTATTGATTTAAGTAACTTTTTAGAAGTAATAATTCTGTTATGAGTTTTACAAAAATCAATTATTGAATAGTGTCAAAATTGACATAAAAGAGTTTTTAAAACAAATATTATATTATTATTTGATATTAAAATTTTAAAAATCTAAGGTTCGTCCAAGAGACTTATATCATGATAGGTGTATCATTAATGGACCTCTTGGGGGTCTCTTGGATGTATATAGTATGTTTATTAACCATATAATATAAAAATACAAAGAGACATTGTAAAAGTGAAACTAATTATCTAAGAGTTAATACATAATGATAAGGTTAATTTAAGGACCCAAAACTGTCTAAATTATATTGGTTGAGTAGATTGTGACCTATACCAACCATAACCTTCAAATAATCAACTTTGGATTCATTATAAACCGAATATTAATTTATTATAAATTAATATTTCTAGCTTTTCCAAAGGTGCCCCTCACCCCTCTTAAAAAAGGGAAATCTTCCTTCTCATTTCTTCACACCTTCAAATCCTTTTGTTTCGGCCAAAACATGCCCAAATACTCTCTAAATATCCCTCAAAACAACCTAGTGGCCTTAGTTTTATAAGAAAGACAACCCAAGGAGCCCTTTTGATCAAATCAAAAGGAAGAACCCGAAGAAGAGGTAATGTTTTCACCCCCCATTTTCAAGTTCCTTTCTTCTTCCACTTATACTTTCTTTGTTATTACCATTTTAAATAATAACTACAGTATATTATATATAATGTGATGTTATTATAAATATGGTACAACCATATTCAGTATTCTATCCACCCTTTGAATAACATGTCACCATACGTGTGTACGTACGGCTTACCGTCTCCACGTCGTGGTGTAATTGTTATTCAATATATTATTATTCGGGTGGGTATAATAAGGACGTGTAAATCATTTAAATAATAAATATAACATGATCATGATTCTTTATATATGATATAACATCCAATTATATAATATTTTAATATCAAAAGAATGATATTGTCGCTCGTGCGTACGTACGGACTAGTGTCTCCACGAACGCGATGAGATTCATTCTCCATCATATCCATTCAGGTATAATTATCATTTGATGATTTAAAAATAATGTTTAAGATCTTTATATCATTATGTATTTGAATAAGATACATCCTATCCATGAAAAACATGGATTACGTAACAAAACATATTAAAGAAAACGAGTAAGTTAACACCCGAAACGACGAAAATTCTAAGATATTATTAAAAAAGCAATGTTAAAAGATCATAAATGATATCATATTAATGTATATTATTCATGAATAATTTAATATCAATTATAAAAACATTATAAAGGAGGTTAACCTACCTCCAACCAAGGAAAAGTACAAGGTAATGGATTTTCTTATCTCACTTTCAATTCTGTGAGATTTCCATTGTTCGCCACTAAATTATTGAAAGTGGTGTATTGTGTACTGTCATTTGATATATATTAACATGATTATATTTATATTCATGTTATTATGTAAATAATTTGGTGGTTATTAACTTTTGGTCATACGACTCAGTTTATTACAACGTGGTAAGGGATTTTCTTATCTCACTTTCAATTCCGTGGGATTTCCATTGTTCGCCACTAAATTATTGAAAGTGGTGTATTGTGTTCTGACATTTGATATATATTATAATGATTATATTTATATTCATGTTATTCTGTAAATCATTTGGTGGTTAATAACTTTTGGTCATACGACTCAGTTGATTACAACGTGGTAACGGGTTTCTTATCTCACTTTTAATTCCGTGAGAATACTATTGTTCACCACTTATTTATTACATGTGGTGTGTGTACTGCCCATGTTTGTACTAATTGTGTAATATACTTTAATTCATGTATATTTACATCATCATTGTATGATCCTTCTTTCATGGGTGTATGTTTTGTATGTTACCAAATCAATAAGGGAATTTGAAATTTCAATTTCCACTCATTCGGCTTTACACATACTTCATTGATTATTTTACTCCAAGATTATGTGTGTAACAGCCCAAGATTTTATGAAAAATATTCTTTTTAATTTTATTAATGTCTTGTGTTGTATGCTACACCAAAAGGAGCTTGCACAACACGCATCCTTGACTTGCCTTGCATTACACGCAATCGCAACCTTCCTCGATAGTGTGTGTAGTACGCAATAACGAGTTTCACTAAACAGCGATATGCTATTAAAACTAGCCGTTATGAATAGTAATAACCACTTTTTGAAATTTTGTAAATTTTATTTTTCAAAATGGATTTCATTTTTGGATTCGGAGTATCGAATTTAGCCTAAGGTGAAATTTTGGTACATTTCGGATAACTTTCATATTCTGATGAATAGTGAAAATTACTAAATTATAATTAAAAACAACTTTTTTAATCGAAATAATTAATAGTGATAAATTATTAATTTGAGTGGTTTTAAAGTATATTTAGAATATATTTTTACAATTTAATACAATGTTGGTCATTGGACGTAATTTTACATTTAAACCTGACAAAAACAAGTGTCAATCTTTTGATAGATATTGTTTCGTAAAAACACGCTATTTGTTTTAATAGCGGGATTTAATTATAAAATTAATTAATTCAACTTCTATGTTATGAATTTGGTAAAATAGACTTCATTTTTGAATTCGGAATATTAAAATATAGCTTAGGATGAAATTTTGGCATTTTTCTGAAAACTTTCAATTTTTGATGAATAGTGAAACCACTAAGTGGTAGGTTAAATACTAAATTTTGCATAAAACATAATTTTACCACTTCTGTGAATGGAATTTCGAAAATCCGAGAGACACGGTTAATATCAAGGACTAAAATGTGGTTCAATGAGATGAAAATAATTTTTGGTGAATAGTAACTTATTACTTTTTTTTACCGCGGTTAATAGTAAATAGGGTAACTAAGGGTAAATATGATATTACTATTACCCTAACACATGTCCTAATTCTATTGGACAAGTGTAATTCGACCAAAAACAAACTTAGGAATAAAATATGACCATTTAGGCCCACTTGGATTAGATTAGGACATTTATTATGAATTTATTTAAAGAAGGGTTAAAATAGTTAAAATCAAAGTTTAATAAGTAAATCATTTTTAATATGGGGTTATACATAAGATAAATTCGATTGTAAATATTCATTAGAAAGCTAAAACGATTTCCGACATGATGGTATTTTATTTGTAATTTTTAGACATTAAATAATTTAATTTATTTATGACACAACGATGATGCAGTAATTATCTTATTAATGAAATATTGACATAATTGATGTTATAAACACCAAAATAAATGTAATTTGAGATTTTTTATGAATTCCACTAATTTTCTAGGTTACTATGATATATTAATGTTTATTTAATCAACTTGGTTCGAACATATAATTCTGTTATGACTTTCACAAAAATCATATATCAAATAGTGTCAAAATTGACACAAAATAGTTTTTAAATCAAATATTATATTATTAATTGTTATTTTATTCCTAAAAATCTAAGGTTCGGCCAAATGAATTAGATAAGGATATATATATTAATAATAAACAATTTGTGGTTCGTTTGGCATGTTATAGTAAGTTTATTAACCATATAGTGAAAGAAAACAAAAAGACACGGTAAAAGTTAAATTATTTAACTTAGAGTTAAATATAATTGATAAGGTTTAAAATAATATCCAAACATGTCAAAATTTGATTGGTTGATGAGATTACAACCCTATCTCATCTAAGCTTCGAATATTAGTCATTTTTGGAGGTTTTTAAGTGGGGTTAGATTTATTATAAATTAATATTTTTAAGAATTCCTAAGGTGCCCCTCTCCTCCCTTATAAAAGGGCACCTCCTCCCCCTCCTCCTCACACCAATTTTGAGCACTCAAGCTCGGCCAACCCCTGCCATTTTCTCCTCTCCACTTTCCTAGAATAATCCTAGAGGTTCTGGTCTTCTCCAAAGACCAATCTTAGTTCCTTAAGTGGAGGATTCAAAGAGGCGTTCCAAAGAAGAGGTAATATCCATTACCGATCTTTTCAATTTCTTTCTTCTTCAACTTCTTCTTCTTTAGTTGTTTCATGATAAAGTAATAACATCAGTATTACTTACATACTGATATGTTATTATAAATATGAAACAACCCTAATTCACCTTCTATCCATCCTACAGAAAAATGAAATCACCGCGCGTGCGTACGTACGGAATACCGTCTCCACGCCGTGGTGTAATCTATTTTCCACCATCACCTTACAAGGATGGGTATAATGGTGTAATGAGTAACTACATATGATTATTATGAAGTAATATTGATACTGAAATAATATATATATACTCCAATACAATTCCACGATCATAGGAACGATATCATCACTCGTGCGTACGTACGGAATACCGTCTCCACGATGTGATGCGACTCGTTCTACATGATCTTCATTTCATAATGATTATATAAATGAATTGAATGAATGAATATGGTATATACTACACTAATACCATTCTGGAAATGAATTATCTATAACCTAAAGATAAGAATAAGAATTTATTCGACAAAACACGCATAAGAACAAAATGTTATAAGGACCCGAGTAACAAGTAACAATGAAATATTACTAACAAGAAGCTAATAATATGACCATATATGATATCATATCAATATGTATGATTCTGGAATATGTCAATAACATTATTTAAACCATTATACAGGAGCTTCGGACACGTACAAAGCTAATCGGACCTAAGGTAAGGGAAATATCACAATCTCATTTTTATCCGAGATTGTTTATTCGTAAGTATTTACTGGGGTGTATTTTATCATCCACATCCATGTTCCCTCAATATGTAATATTATTTCCATCCACCTACAATTGTTTAAATCCAATTTTACCCTTCTATGAGTTTTTAGTAAAGGATATGAAAGGAATCTTTTTTCGTTTTTCGTACGAGGTACTTTTTGGCTTTTCCGACAAAAGTACGAAGAATGTTTTTTTTTAACTTATACGGAACGAACGGATTTATACTGTTTTATAAAGCCTTATTTTCATGAGGCTTCCTCTAAAAGATTTCATGACTATTTTCAATAAAATCTCTTTCTTTTAAAATTGCATGATGTTTTGTAAAAGAAATTGATTTTGAAGAAGAAAGGATATTTTCCTCAAGAATTCAATTCAAGTGTTTTATCAAAATTATTTTCCATATAAGATAATAAAGGGTTCTGTTTCTATCCATATTTTTACATTGATTTGACTATGTTGTGATGAAATTATGTTTATGAATTCCTTTATCTTATATGAATGGTTTTATGATGTCATGTTGTTTAAGAATCCCATTTTTATTACATGGGTTATGCAATGATGTATGATTTATGATTTTGTGGCACACATAAGAAAGGATTCATTAAGAGATGGGTGGGACCTATATCTCCCTCCAATGCATTGGGTAAAGATTTTATATCTCATGAGATAGACATGGCTGGAACGGAAGGTTATTTCGGTTCAGTGATACAGGACTGAAACGAGGAGTGAACTCGGTTCAGAAAGGGACTTTGTCCACTAAGATTGTCTTGGCAATGAGTCATGACTAATAAGAAATGATTTTCCATGATTATGTGTGCATGCCACAAAGTTTCAAGTTTCATGTTATGATTATGGGGATCTCATTTTCACTTCTATGATTTGTTCCATGTTAAGATATTATGATCTCTTTTGCAGGTTGTGATTTTCAAAAAGATATGATATGATTTTTATTTCTTTTGTATACCCTTACTGAGCATTTGAGCTCACCCTTTTATGTTTTCTTTTCCCCAGGATATAAAGAAAGGTTTTAGGTAAAAAAAAATGGAAGATCTTTACGGGAGATATTGAAGATCTTTCACCAGGATTAGAAGATTATGTTCCGAGTTTCCAAAGACACTAAACTATTACGATCCTTTAGTGTGTGTTTTTGTTATGTACTAAGTATTCCGCAAATGTAATGTAATGTCCATGTACGTCAGGATACGGGTCTCTACAGTTGGTATCAGAGGAAAGGTTTAGTCAACCTTTGGAAACTAGGATGCGAAAATGTTAGTGAGATCCCTAGAGATATTTCTAAGGTATGTCTAGGGATGTCCCTAGGGATAAGTATACGTATAGGTTATAGTAATAGAATTACGCTAACGATCATAGAATTAAACCTAAGATGTTGGATATTGAAGGTACTCCCCCTTTATTATGTTGTTTTCCCTAGCATGATTTTTGCCTCTCACACTATTCTTTTTGGGTTTTAGACGATGGCTGCAACCCGAAGGAACCGTGTTGATCAATCCAATGGACAATGCAATGATTGCCCTCCTGAACAAACAAATTTTATGGGAGATGGAGTGCAAAATCTTATTGCTATACTTACACAAGCTATGAATCATTCTGGACTTCCAAATGAGCAGAGAAGGGAACAATATTCTATTGAGTCCTTCATGAGGCAACGTCCACCTTCTTTCAGTGGGACTTCCGATCCACTTGTTGCTGAACAATGGATCAGTACCACTGAAAAGATATTTTCAGTTCTTCAATGTTCTGAACATGATAAAGTCATCTTAGCAGTATATCGTTTGGAAGGTGAAGCTGATCAATGGTGGAATCTTATCAAGAATACGAGGCCAAGGGATGAAATTGAGTCCATGGAATGGGACGAGTTCAAGAACTTGTTTTTCAGTAAGTACTTCCCTCGTATTCTTCGAACAAAGATGGAAAAGGAGTTTATTGAGCTGAAGCAGAAGGATGATGAATCTGTTGGTATATATGAAGTGAATTTTACAAGACTTGAAAGGTATGCATCTGGCATTATCATCCAACCTGAAAGTAAAGTTGATCGATTTTTCAGTGGCTTAAAACCAAGTCTTCGAAGGGCATTAGCTATAAGAGACTTCAGTAGCTATAAAGAAATTGTGCGTTGTGCTATCAAGGTAGAAATGGAAGTTGGTGTTACATATCCATCTCATGGTTTTGACAAGAAACGAAAGATGGAGTTCAAGGAGAAATCTCATAATAATGGTGAAAAGAAGATGAATGTTTCCTTATGCACAAAGTGTGGAAAGAAGCATGGTGGAGATTGTCTTAAAGGAACTAGAAAATGTTTTAAGTGTGGAAAAGAAGGTCATCGAGCAGCTGAGTGTCGAAGTAATGGAAAAAGGGTTTCTAATGATGTGAATAAAGCAAACACTGCAGAGAACGCACCGCCAACACTTCAATGCTTCAAGTGCAAGGAAATGGGGCATTATGCTAATAATTGCCCTAATCCAAGGGTTAGTGATGATCAACATGAGCAACCACTGAAGGCAAAGGACAAAGGGAAATCACATGCGATCACTATTGGCAATGTTGAATATGATAACGATGTGGTGGAATGATTAAGTGTTTATGTAATGGGATTCCAAAATAATGTTGTATCATGGAGTATTGGAATATTTATGTATTGGTTTAATGTGGTATTCAAAGTGATTGAGATATTTTTGGAAATAAGATGATATGCGCATAATGAAGGGAAAATAAGAAAATGAAATGTTTAACAATATTCATGAGCTCATGATTGATATAAGGACTAAGTGATATCATGGATTGAGTATATAGAATTTTGAGGATTTTGGTATGTGGAAAGTGTTAACTTTTAACTGCATTCATGTTTTCACTAAGGTATTCAAGAGAATACATGATTAAGGACTTTGAATGTTTAGAATGTGACCAACAAAACATATCTTATGATATGTGGGGATCAACGACAGTATTAAATCTCTGGTAATCATTGTCACTATATTATGAGAGTGGACTGCAGTATTATGGATAAGCCTAAAGATTGAAATGGATTATGTTGGACATAAGTGAGTATTGTTTAAGGATCGAAGTTTTCTCGATATTATTGATGGGATGTTATAGTAATATAGTTTTAGAAAAAGGACAACCTGCAGGACGGGCGACAGCCCATCGCTTCGGACAAGGCTGTAGGAATCGAACCCACAACCGAAGTGCGACTGGCCTTTATCGCCTACCACTGACCTACAGGAAGTCCCTATTTAGTAGAAACTAGTTTTATTATATTAAGCAGTATGATATACGAAGTATAAGTCCATTTTAGGAACCATATATGATTAATCTCACTATAGATCGATTTATGCATATAATTTTTGCTAACCTTTTATTTGAGACAGATGGAATGACCCGTCATTCTATCACATTATCTGCTAACACTTCACGAATAACAAATTCAACTTCATTTATTTAAGAGATGAAGTGGAAATTGTTCAAGGCACGAACAACAGTGAGATTGTACCAAAATAAAGTAATTATTTATTCTAATTCAAATTTTCAACTTTAGGGAAATGATCTTGAAAACCAAAAATGTTGTCCTAGTGATCTTATACCTGAGGAATCAGATGGTACCTTATATCATCACAAATTTATGGATTTGTGATTTTTGGCTTTTCCATAGCCATGTTCTCTACCACTCTCCATCAGAACATGATGGTTAGATTTTTCTTCCATATCCATATTTTTACCTATGTGGAAACCCAACAATTAGTTTATTTGGGTAATCGTTAAATTTCATACTTTAGTTTTTAAAGCCAAGTTTTGGTATTCCTTTTTACGATGTGGGAAACTTTCGAATAGAAAACCATTTATAACCCCGACGAATTTCGAGGGCGAAATTCATTTTAAGGGGGGTAGAATGTAACAGCCCAAGATTTTATGAAAAATATTCTTTTTAATTTTATTAATGTCTTGTGTTGTACGCTACACCAAAAGGAGCTTGCACAACACGCATCCTTGACTTGCCTTGCATTACACGCAATCGCAACCTTCCTCGATAGTGTGTGTAGTACGCAATAACGAGTTTCACTAAACAGCGATATGCTATTAAAACTAGCCGTTATGAATAGTAATAACCACTTTTTGAAATTTTGTAAATTTTATTTTTCAAAATGGATTTCATTTTTGGATTCGGAGTATCGAATTTAGCCTAAGGTGAAATTTTGGTACATTTCGGATAACTTTCATATTCTGATGAATAGTGAAAATTACTAAATTATAATTAAAAACAACTTTTTTAATCGAAATAATTAATAGTGATAAATTATTAATTTGAGTGGTTTTAAAGTATATTTAGAATATATTTTTACAATTTAATACAATGTTGGTCATTGGACGTAATTTCACATTTAAACCTGACATAAACTAGTGTCAATCTTTTGATAGATATTGTTTCGTAAAAACACGCTATTTGTTTTAATAGCGGGATTTAATTATAAAATTAATTAATTCAACTTCTATGTTATGAATTTGGTAAAATAGGCTTCATTTTTGAATTCGGAATATGAAATATAGCTTAGGATGAAATTTTGGCATTTTTCTGAAAACTTTCAATTTTTGATGAATAGTGAAACCACTAAGTGGTAGGTTAAAAACTAAATTTTGCATAAAACATAATTTTACCACTTCTGTGAATGGAATTTCGAAAATCCGAGAGACACGGTTAATATCAAGGACTAAAATGTGGTTCAATGAGATGAAAATAATTTTTGGTGAATAGTAACTTATTACTTTTTTTTACCGCGGTTAATAGTAAATAGGGTAACTGAGGGTAAATATGATATTACTATTACCCTAACACATGTCCTAATTCTATTGGACAAGTGTAATTCGACCAAAAACAAACTTAGGAATAAAATATGACCATTTAGGCCCACTTGGATTAGATTAGGACATTTATTATGAATTTATTTAAAGAAGGGTTAAAATAGTTAAAATCAAAGTTTAATAAGTAAATCATTTTTAATATGGGGTTATACATAAGATAAATTCGATTGTAAATATTCATTAGAAAGCTAAAACGATTTCCTACATGATGGTATTTTATTTGTAATTTTTAGACATTAAATAATTTAATTTATTTATGACACAACGATGATGCAGTAATTATCTTATTAATGAAATATTGACATAATTGATGTTATAAACACCAAAATAAATGTAATTTGAGATTTTTTATGAATTCCACTAATTTTCTAGGTTACTATGATATATTAATGTTGATTTAATCAACTTGGTTCGAACATATAATTCTGTTATGACTTTCACAAAAATCATATATTAAATAGTGTCAAAATTGACACAAAATAGTTTTTAAATCAAATATTATATTATTAATTGTTATTTTATTCCTAAAAATCTAAGGATCGGCCAAATGACTTAGATAAGGATATATATATTAATAATAAACAATTTGTGGTTCGTTTGGCATGTTATAGTAAGTTTATTAACCATATAGTGAAAGAAAACAAAAAGACACGGTAAAAGTTAAATTATTTAACTTAGAGTTAAATATAATTGATAAGGTTTAAAATAATATCCAAACATGTCTAAATTTGATTGGTTGATGAGATTACAACCCTATCTCATCTAAGCTTCGAATATTAGTCATTTTTGGAGGTTTTTAAGTGGGGTTAGATTTATTATAAATTAATATTTTTAAGAATTCCTAAGGTGCCCCTCTCCTCCCTTATAAAAGGGCACCTCCTCCCCCTCCTCCTCACACCAATTTTGAGCACTCAAGCTCGGCCAACCCCTGCCATTTTCTCCTCTCCACTTTCCTAGAATAATCCTAGAGGTTCTGGTCTTCTCCAAAGACCAATCATAGTTCCTTAAGTGGAGGATTCAAAGAGGCGTTCCAAAGAAGAGGTAATATCCATTACCGATCTTTTCAATTTCTTTCTTCTTCAACTTCTTCTTCTTTAGTTGTTTCATGATAAAGTAATAACATCAGTATTACTTACATACTGATATGTTATTATAAATATGAAACAACCCTAATTCACCTTCTATCCATCCTACAGAAAAATGAAATCACCGCGCGTGCGTACGTACGGAATACCGTCTCCACGCCGTGGTGTAATCTATTTTCCACCATCACCTTACAAGGATGGGTATAATGGTGTAATGAGTAACTACATATGATTATTATGAAGTAATATTGATACTGAAATAATATATATATACTCCAATACAATTCCACGATCATAGGAACGATATCATCACTCGTGCGTACGTACGGAATACCGTCTCCACGATGTGATGCGACTCGTTCTACATGATCTTCATTTCATAATGATTATATAAATGAATTGAATGAATGAATATGGTATATACTACACTAATACCATTCTGGAAATGAATTATCTATAACCTAAAGATAAGAATAAGAATTTATTCGACAAAACACGCATAAGAACAAAATGTTATAAAGACCCGAGTAACAAGTAACAATGAAATATTACTAACAAGAAGCTAATAATATGACCATATATGATATCATATCAATATGTATGATTCTGGAATATGTCAATAACATTATTTAAACCATTATACAGGAGCTTCGGACACGTACAAAGCTAATCGGACCTAAGGTAAGGGAAATATCACAATCTCATTTTTATCCGAGATTGTTTATTCGTAAGTATTTACTGGGGTGTATTTTATCATCCACATCCATGTTCCCTCAATATGTAATATTATTTCCATCCACCTACAATTGTTTAAATCCAATTTTACCCTTCTATGAGTTTTTAGTAAAGGATATGAAAGGAATCTTTTTTCGTTTTTCGTACGAGGTACTTTTTGGCTTTTCCGACAAAAGTACGAAGAATGTTTTTTTTAACTTATACGGCACGAACGGATTTATACTGTTTTATAAAGCCTTATTTTCATGAAGCTTCCTCTAAAAGATTTCATGACTATTTTCAATAAAATCTCTTTCTTTTAAAATTGCATGATGTTTTGTAAAAGAAATTGATTTTGAAGAAGAAAGGATATTTTCCTCAAGAATTCAATTCAAGTGTTTTATCAAAATTATTTTCCATATAAGATAATAAAGGGTTCTGTTTCTATCCATATTTTTACATTGATTTGACTATGTTGTGATGAAATTATGTTTATGAATTCCTTTATCTTATATGAATGGTTTTATGATGTCATGTTGTTTAAGAATCCCATTTTTATTACATGGGTTATGCAATGATGTATGATTTATGATTTTGTGGCACACATAAGAAAGGATTCATTAAGAGATGGGTGGGACCTATATCTCCCTCCAATGCATTGGGTAAAGATTTTATATCTCATGAGATAGACATGGCTGGAACGGAAGGTTATTTCGGTTCAGTGATACAGGACTGAAACGAGGAGTGAACTCGGTTCAGAAAGGGACTTTGTCCACTAAGATAGTCTTGGCAATGAGTCATGACTAACAAGAAATGATTTTCCATGATTATGTGTGCATGCCACAAAGTTTCAAGTTTCATGTTATGATTATGGGGATCTCATTTTCACTTCTATGATTTGTTCCACGTTAAGATATTATGATCTCTTTTGCAGGTTGTGATTTTCAAAAAGATATGATATGATTTTTATTTCTTTTGTATACCCTTACTGAGCATTTGAGCTCACCCTTTTATGTTTTCTTTTCCCCAGGATATAAAGAAAGGTTTTAGGTAAAAAAAAAATGGAAGATCTTTACGGGAGATATTGAAGATCTTTCACCAGGATTAGAAGATTATGTTCCGAGTTTCCAAAGACACTAAACTATTACGATCCTTTAGTGTGTGTTTTTGTTATGTACTAAGTATTTCGCAAATGTAATGTAATGTCCATGTACGTCAGGATACGGGTCTCTACAATGTGTGGAATCACTATTCATTTGATTATGTCATAATTTCCACTCCCCTTTATGTGGATATACTTTTTATACACATAATCACTCCATTGATAAATTCTTAAGTCATCGGTATGAACTTGATAAGAGTAATTTTTACTCAATCTCGATTTGTTGAGATAAACATCCATTTCGTTGGTGTTGTTTTTACTAGAATATGTGTGAATGTCCCTTGATTGTTTTACACTGAATATCCAATCATATTTAGTGTATTTATATTTGTCACACATAATTATGTCGTTGATTTATCCTTAACCTAAGGATACGACCTTTATGAGAGATTTCATCTCAATTTACATTCTATTGAGACTTCTTTGTTGTTATACACTAAATCACTTTCATGTGGTGTATATAATGTACTTTGACATAGTATATCATGAATCCATTTATTCTCATGATATTACAAAGTTTTGATTACCTCAATTATTTGTATTCAACTGTCTCTCTTTTGGTTCGAAACTCTAACTAAAATAACATTTTTAAATGTTTTAAAGACCTATTATTCTAAATCTTGCTCATTAATGTCCATGTTTTAAAAAATGGTTTTATGGATTTATTTATATGGACATTAAATTATTAAAATTAAAACTCCTTTTGAATGTTTCAAAGTGGTATGGGACACTTTGATTCAAATATCAAATTTTAAACGGCTTCTTGACAAATAGTGTGACTTTTAAATGATTTAAAGAAAAAGGGGAATATTTCTCTCAAATAGTTTTGATGATTATTTTCATCTATGTCGACATCCTTCATTATTCTTGATTGAGGTTAATGTGATACAATACAATCTTCCATATTGTATCGAATGAATTATGTTTGACTATGGATGTGATATTTTTATAGCATTCATGGTTTGTGGTTAAAGTATTGACATTTCGTGTGCTAGTTTTAATACGAATGATTATGTTATGTTTAAACCTGTTCATATGAGGAATGCATTGGACTTAATAAGTGACGGGTGGATCCCGCTATAGCTCCTCGATGCATCGGTATGTCTCATGAGACAAACTAGTGTCTTGGCACAAGGCCTTGGAAAAATATTATTGTCGTCTTGGAACGCGGCCTTGACTATGTGGTTATGATAGTCTGGAATTATACATTCCATCATTATAAAAGTGGTTATTGATATTTCATTTGATCATTCGACTAGTATAATATCCATGTGAGTAAGTAAATGGAATTATTTTATTTTATCTTCGCCATTTTATGCTGAAGTTAAAGTTTAAAAGGCTTTCATTTTATTTATAAACTGCCTTAAGTGTTTATGCTTATCTATGGAAACTTCTTCTAAAATGTTATCCTTACTGAGCATATGAGCTCACCCATTTCAATGTTTTATTTTTACCAGGATTATGAAGAAGTAATTTATGAATGACCTGTAGGGATAGTATGAGGGGATATGAAGACAAGATGTTGTTGTAGTTTTTTTACCTTATGATGTAATGTATGACTTATGAATATATCTAGTGTTTCCAAGACTACTAAACTAATCGGTCATTCGATACTAGATCCTTTGTGATCATGCCAATGTTATGTAATAATGCACCGACGTTGGGCATCTTGGGTTGGGGCGTTATAGTTGGTCTCAGAGGAAGTTTAGTACAAAACTTGGGAGTTAGATTTAGATAAACACTAATTAGAGCACGTAGACCTAAGATGAACTTTGAGGATTAGTATAGAAGAAAATCTTAGAATTTTGGTATTGTAGAGATTTTGTGAGTTTTCCAAGCAATACATCCCTATCTGGATACGAGCAGGTAGAGGTGGCTCTTGCACCGATGTACCTAGGGGTAAAACCTGAAAACACCGCTTTGAGCTAGACTCGAACGGGAACTGTTGCATGACAACATGCCTTGCTGTACTCTTGGTTATGACACTCTCAGGGGATATGCTTAGGATAATTAACATTTTATTTACTAACCGATTTAAAGTATTAAATATATAAGATGAGAGTAAATGACCTTGGTTAATCCTAATGTGTTTCAAATTGAGAATATGGTGACATGTTAATCTCTAAATGATTTTATGACTACTATTACTCACACAATGCTTTCTGGTTTTAGTCAATGGCTGGATTCGAAGGAAGTCATAGTGACTTTGAGAATAATGTACAAGGTGGGAACGGTGGTGGAAATGAGCAACAAAATGAAATGTTGATAGGCGTAAAAGATATTGTCTTTATGCCAAATCAATTTTCCAAAAATATGATCAACAATATATATATTAACCAATTATCGGACTTAAAAAAGAAGTGAAAGGTGATGAATGATAACAGCTCCAGCAGTGGAGACCATGGAGAAAGCAATCCTCAATTTCCATCATGCAGGAAATGTGGAAGGAGACACCCAGGAAAGTGTCTCAATGGGACAAAGAAATGCTTTACATGCTGGAAGGAAGGACATAAAGTGAAGAATCGCCAAAGAAAAATGAAGAGTACTATGGAAGAAGATAAAAATGGTCCCAAGAGTCCATTTATAGTCATTTCCGGAAATGAAGAGGACCTGGCCATTACCCGAGTGAATGCCCTATTTTATAGGATATTTTCTTGGTCAAAGAAGAAGCTATGTGAAAATAAATGGTTGGAGAAATGTTTTAATAGTATTAGTGCTCCTTGTTGATAGGGTTTACTTTGGAATAATTTTCTCCTGTATTTGTAACCCGACAGTTTGCCATGTGAGAATGATATTTGAGGAAGAATTATCTCTTCTCTTGTGGATATAGGTATAAATAGTCATTTGGTTATACATGATCATTAGGGTTTGAGAGAATTATAAGTTATTATAATTTGGGATGAAAATTAAAGGTATGAGATAAGATTTGTGGTTAAAATATGTTATGGTTATTTTGAGGAATTTATCTCATTTTGGTAATGTTATAAAATAGAGTTTTCGAAAAGGACAACACGCAGACCGCGTGACAACCCGTTGCGTCGGACAAAGTTGTGGGAATCGAACCCCCAACCAAAGTGAGATTGGAATTTATTGCCTACCACTGGACTACGTGAAGTCCCTGGATAGTGTGACTAATTATTTTTAGTTAAATAATTTTATTGATCAATAATAAGTTGATTTGGGTTATTATGTATTATCAAATGAATACCCTTGGTATAGGAAAATGACTTGGTGATTAAGTGATAAATTTTATTTTAGAAGATGTTCGCTTTGTGGGGAACACTATATGCCCAAGGAAAATAGAATACTATGGGGTTTCATTTGTGGAGTAATGGTATATTTTTATCTACGTTTTTATTTTTGATTTATAGTTATTTGGGTTATTTATGGAAATGATAGAGAATATGTGATGAGATTAATTACTTTTAAGTATGTGACTTTAAGAGTATTTTATGTCATTTGGAGATACAATTTAACATGGGAGACTACATAATCAAATTCTTCTATGTTTTGGGTTTCAATATTAGTTTGGATTATATTGAAGTATTTTAAGGACAATTGATTATTGAATTATATTTATTTAACTTTCCGGTATTGTTGGTTTAATTTTAGAAATTAAGATTAGTGTTTATTTCTCTCATGGAATATCCTTTTGGGGGATTATTAGATCTTGTACTAACCATTTTGGTTTTGATTAATCTCTAACGACAATTTAGTTATATAGTTTATCCTGCATGGATCATGTGATTCTATAGAAGTTTATTCTAGCTCTTCCAGTGTGACCAAGTCTTCTTGAATACTCATCATTTAAAAAATGAGTTAGTGGTGGAAATTTATTAAATAATGAAACTATACTTAAAAGGTAAGTATATATCTTTATATTCTTAGTCAATATCATAAATGAATTCCTCATCCTTAGGTAATGTAACTTAAAAAAAATGTTGTCTGTTTACTTTTCCTACTAGGAGACTAATGATTGTTTGTCCCAACACAAGTTTGTGGTTTTCTTATTGTTAACTTTCTCCTGATCATGATTTCTATCCCTCTCCATCAGAACTTGAAACATAGTTTATCATCCATATCCATGTTTCCTACCTGGAATCCTAGTATTGGTTATCTTGGGTGACCTTTATACCTCTCTTTCTTTCTTTTAAAGTGATAGTTTTGTTGACTCTTTTTTTTGATGTGGGACTTTCCATTATATTCTCAGGCCCAATTTTTTTAAAAATTGTGAGGACACAATTTATTGAAGGAGGGGTGAATGTAACACCCCAATCTTCCACGGTACACTTCTCTTTGAATAATACAATAGCGTGTGTTGTACACAACACTGAGTTCAAGTACACCACGACTTACCAAACTAGCCGTTCAAAAGAGGTTATGAATAATATTAACTGAATTTTAAATATTATATTATGCTTATAATTGTAATCCATATTATGAGTTTCTAAGACATGATTTATGAACAAATTCATTTTTCCAGATAAAAGAAGTATTTTTCAAAAAAATGAAATTTTACCGCCTTTTAATGGCGAAGCCTTTTTAAAACCAATATTTGAAACTTTTATATATTCAATTTGACAAAATTAAATTATTTTTTAGAATAGGGACATATGAATTTAGTATCAATAATGTTTTGGTGTCTTTCTGATAACTTTCATATTTGGGTGAATAGTGAAAAATACTATATTTTAACTGAAACAACTTTTTTAATCAAAATAATTTATATTGTTAAATTATACATTTTAATGGTTTGGAAGTATAAATAGATTATATTTTTACTATTTAATCCAATGGTGGTTATTTTAAGTAATTTCACCTTCAAATTGGACATATACAAGTGTCAAGCTTTTGATAGTTATTATTTCTTAAAAATACGCCTTTTGGTTTCGACAAGGAGGAATCAATTTTAAATTAATAAATGAATCTTTTATGTTTTTAATTTAGTAAAATAGACTTCATTTTTAGATTCATAAAAACGAAATTATCCTAGGGTGAAATTTCGGTACCTTTCGGATGACTTTTATATTTTGATGAATAGTAAAAATTACTAAATTTTAATTAAAAACAACTTTTTTAATCGAAATAATTAATAGTGATAAATTATGAATTTGAGTGGTTTTAAATTATTTTTAAAATATATTTTTACCATGTAATACAATGTGGGTAATTGAACATAATTTCACATTTAAACCGGACATAAACAAGAGCCAATATTTTGATAGTTATTATCTCTTAAAAACACGCTTTTTGTTTTAACAACGGGAATTAATTTTAAATTAATTTCTGACACTTTTGTGATTTGAATTTGGAAAAATGGATTCCATATTTGGAATCAGGATGTATATATTTTGTAAATAAGTGACTTTTATTTTTAGACATTTTGGATAATTACTTTGGTAAATATTTTATTTACCATGGTTAAAGGGTAAATCCGGTAAACAAGGGTTAAAAAAATAATATTATAATAACACTAAATTAAATTAAAACGTGTCTTAACCCTATTGGTTGTTACATGGTCGACCATGATCATCTTTGGGTCGATTTGGGGACCCAATGGATCCACTTGTAAGTGATTGGGAAACTTTATTTTAATTACGTTAAAATGAATACAAAAATGACACAAGCATATATCTTTTAGAAAGACAATTATTACATAGGGTTATATATGTTGGATTTTAGACTATTAAAATTCATTAAAAAGATAAAAATATTTCCTACATAATGATATTTTATTTATAATTTTTATACGTTAAATAAGTTAATTTATTTATGACACAATGGTGATGCAGTAATTACCATAATAGTGAAAAATTAGAATAATTGACATTATAAATACCCAAATAAATATAATTTGAGAGTTTTTATGAATTAAACTAATTTTATAGTATAATATGACATGTTATTATTGATTTAATTAACTTTTTAGAAGTAATCATTCTTTTATGAGTTTTACAAAAATCAATTATTGAATAGTGTCAAAATTGACATAAAAGAGTTTTTAAAACAAATATTATATTATTAATTGATATTAAATTCCTAAAAATCTAAGGTTCGTCCAAGAGACTTATATCATGATTGGTGTATCATTAATGACCCAAACCTGTCTAAATTATTTTGGTTGAGTGGATTTTGATCTATCCCCACCTTAGACTTTCAATAATCAACTTTGGAGCCTTTAGAAATCGAATATGAATTTATTATAAATTAATATTTCTACCTTTTCCAAAGGTGCCCGTCACCCCTCTTATAAAAGGGAAATCCTCCTTCTAATTTCTTACCATCTTCAAAGCCTTTTGTTTCGGACAACCCCTACCCAAATACTCTATAAACATCCCTCAAAACAAGCTAGAGGCCTTAGTTTTATCAGAAATCCAACCTAAGGAGCCCTTTTGATCAAATCAAAAGGAAGAACCCGAAGAAGAGGTAATGTTTTCACCACCCCTTTTCAAGTTCCTTTCTTCTTACACTTCTCCTTTCTTTGTTATTACCATTATAAAATAATAAATCCAGTATCTTATATATAATATGATGTTATTATAAATATGGTACAACCATATTCAGTATTCTATCCACCCATTGAATAACATGTCACCATACGTATGTACGTACGGCTTACCGTCTCCACGTCGTGGTGTAATTGTTATTCAATATATTATCATTCGGGTGGGTATAATAATGATGTGTAAATCATTTAAATAATAAATATGACATGATAATGATTCTTTATATATGATATACCATCCAATTATATATTATTTTAATATCAAAGGAATGATATTGTCGCTCGTGGGTACGTACGGACTACCGTCTCCACGAACGCGATGAGATTCATTCTCCATCATATCCATTCAAGTATAATTATCATTTTATGATTTAAAAATAATGATTAAGAACTTTATATCATTATGGATATCAATAAGATACATCCTATCCATGACAAACATGGCTTACGTAACAAAACATATAAAATAAAACGAGTAAGTTAACACCCGAAACGACAAAAATTCTAAGATATTATTAACAAAGAAAAGTTAAAAGATCATATATGATATCATATTAATGTATATTATTCATGAATAATTTAATAAAAATTATTTCAACATTATACAGGAGGTTAACCTACCCCCAACAGAGGAAAAGTACAAGGTAAGGGATTTTCTTATCTCACTTTCAATTCTGTGAGATTTCCATTGTTCGCCACTAAATTATTGAAAGTGGTGCATTGTGTATTGCCATTTGATATATATTATCATGATTATATTTATATTCATGTTATTCTATAAATAATTTGGTGGTTATAATCTTTTGGTCATACTACTCAGTTGATTACAACGTGGTAATGGATTTTCTTATCTCACTTTCAATTCCGTGAGATTTCCATTGTTCGCCACTAAATTATTGAAAGTGGTGTATTGTGTACTGTCATTTGATATATATTATCATGATTATCTTTATATTCATGATATTTTGTAATTAATTTGGTGTTTATTAACTTTTTTTCATACAACTCAGTTGATTACAACGCGGTAAGGGATTTCTTATCTCACTTTTAATTCTGTGAGAATTCCATTGATCACCACTTATTTATTACATGTGGTGTGTGTAATGCCCATGTTTGTATTCATTGTGTAATATACATTAATTAATTTATATTTACATCATCATTTTATGATCCTTATTTCATGGGTGTATGTTTTTTATGTTACCAAATCAATAAGGGAATTTGAAAATTCAATTTCCACTCATTCGGCTTTACGCATACTTCATTGATTATTTTACTCCAATATTATGTGGGGAATAACTATTAATTTGATTGTGTCATAATTTCGACTCCACTTTATGTGGATATACTTTTTATACACATAATCACTCCATTGATAAATTCTGAAGTCATCGGTATGAACTTGATAAGAGTAATTTTTACTCAATCTCGATTTGTTGAGATAAACATCCCATTCATTAGTGTTGTTTTTACTAGAATATGTGTGATTGTCCATTGATTGTTTTACACTGAATATCCAATCATATTTAGTGTATTTATATTTTTCACACATAATTATGTCGTTGATTTATCCTTAACTTAAGGATACGACCTTTATGAGAGATTTCATCTCAATTTACATTACATTGAGACTTCTTTGTTGTTATACACCAAATCACTTTTATGTGGTTTATATAATGTACTTTGATATAGTATATCATGAATCCCTTTATTCTCATGATATTACAAAGTTTTGATTACCTCAATTATTGGTATTCAATTGTCTCTCTTTTGGTTCGAAACTCTAACTAAAATACAATTTTTAAATGTTTTAAAGACCTATTCTTCTAAATTTTTCTCATTAGTGTCCATGTTTTAAAAAATGGTTTTAATGATTTATTTATATGGATAATAATGTTTTAAAATTAAAACTCCTTTTGAATGTTTCAAATTGGTATGGGACACTTTGATTCAAAAATCAATTTTTAAACGGCTTCTTGACAAATAGTGTGACTTTTAAATGATTTCAAGAAAAAGGGGGATATTTCTCTAAAATAATTTTGATGATTATTTTCATCTATGTCAACATCCTTCATTATTCTTGATTGAGGTTAATGTGATACAATACAATCTTCCATATTGTATCGAATGAGTTATGTTTGACTGTGGATGTGCTATTTTTATACCATTCATGGTTTGTGGTTAATATATTGACATTTCGTATGCTAGTTTTAATATGAATGTTTATGTTATGTTTAAATCTGTTCATATGAGGAATTAATTGGACTTAATAAGTGACGGTTGGATCCCTCTATAGCTCCTCGATGCATCGGTAGGTCTCATGAGACAAACTAGTGTCTTGGCATAAGGCCTTGGAAAAATCTTATTGTAGTCTTGGCACGAGGCCTTGGCTATATGGTTATGATAGTCGGGAATTATGCATTCCATCATTATGAAAATGGTTATTGATATTTCATCTGATAATTCGACTATTATAAAATCCATGTGATTAAGTAAATGGAATTATTTTATTTTATCTTTGCCATTTTATGCTGAAGTTCATGTTTAAAAGGCTTTCATTTTAGTTATAAACTTCCTTAAGTGTTTATGCTTATCTATGAAAGCTTCTGCTATAATGTTATCATTACTGAGCATCTGAGCTCACCCATTTCAATGTTTTATTTTTATGAGGATTATGAAGAAGTAATTTATGAATGACCTGTAGGGATAGTATGAGGGGATATGAAGACAAGATGTTGTTGTAGTTTTGTTTTTACATTATGATGTAATGTAAGACTTATGAATATATCTAGTGTTTCCAAGAATATTAAACTAATCGGTATTTCGAGACTAGATCCTTTGTGATCATGCCAATGTTATGTAATAATGCACCAATGCTAGGCATCTAGGGTCGGGGCATTACAGTCATGGAACATTCCCAACTTATTTTCCACTTTTTATAGATTTCTCAAAACTATCCATCAACATGCCACACATAGCATCCCAAAAGAACCATATAAATTTATTCACAATGAATACCTCAATTATTATAAGATTAAGATATAAAACCAACGTATATAGTTGTATAAATAATCACCACTTAAATATTATAAGTTAATTGTTTATCTTGTTCACCATTTCATGACAACACTCCATAATAAAATTTTTCAACCAGAAAAACCCAGAATATACTCATCCCATTGGAAGACTATTGTACAACCAAATTAAACCATCATGGGTCATACCACATCAAATACATTTACACATTATTAATTAACCACTTAAAAATTCTCACTAAATGTAAAATAATCTATTTGAAAGTATCAAACTAGGGGGTTTTTTAATATGCTTATGAGACTTAATTTATGAAAAATCAAACTAAGTTATCACAAAATATACATGGAAATAACCACTAAACAATAAAAATACACTCTAAATCTACTAATTTATATAAAATAAAAAAGTATCACCTCAATAATAAGGTTAGGAATAAAAATAATCCTTCACCTTTTGGAAGCTAAAAAAGAACCACAACATTGATGTTGCAAATATCTATCCATAATAAACAGGGTATCTATGTTCTTATCACATGTATTTTTATGTCTCTATATAAAGAATATACAACTATCTCATATTTAAGGAATCAAACTTCCAGGTAACCCCTATCTTGGGATACCCTCTTACATCACATCTACATATGGAAATTTCAATAAAATTCATTACCACTAAATAATAGTGCTTAACTTAAAATTATTTTGATCAAAATCTCCACATCAAAAGGATACTCCCATTCTAAATTACCCTCTCCATCTCACATTCCCAAATACAAGATAAAAGAAGGGAAAACATCATAATATCCACATTTATCATTCCATATAATTTTAGGGACTCACATAAATGCTTAATTCAAAATATAACCTAACAATTCTTGGGTGATGAATAAACCCATAAAGGTCACTAAAAACAACAACATATCACGGGCCTCAGAGTCATAGATCCATGTAATGTCATAAGTTTCATAAAATAATTATATCATATAAATCAGACATCATAATATTCTAAAAACATGGGCTCTATCTCAGGACCATTTCCCCATCTTCAAGATCATGTCATTCACACTAGTCCACCCTTCAGAACACATTTCCATAAAAATTATCAATATCATAGTTCAAGGAATGAAATATTTGGAATATTCCCTAATTTTCACTACATGTTGTATTACATGGATATTATATAACTCATGTTCACTAAACATACCCATTAGACCATACATAGGGTCAACATCATGTATTAATTTTTTCTACATCATATATATAAGATTCATAAATTTACACTATTCATTTTTTTCATTTATCATAATTTCCTTGGAAAAGGATTAGTTCAATGAAATTTCAATTAAATTATACAATGGAAAATATTTTTCTGTTTAAATTGGAATTTTATTTTTATAATTTCACATAATAATCAAGATATGTGATCATAGAATACACTTTTATCCAGTTACATTATCTAAATCTTCATCTAACTGAGAGTCGGTTAGGTTAAATATCGACTACATGTTATTGAGAAAAAGTTATCTATAAATTGTAATATGAATTTTATTTAGAATATACCTCATGATAATAAAGTAAATTTAATACATAACACACCTTTATACATTTATAATATCATCTAAGAACGATTTCATCATGCACATATATATGAAAATATCATAAAAAGGGTTGCTGGCATTTTAAATACCCGACCTATGTCACATTTTGAGTAAAAACCATAGATGTAATGGGTATGACATGTAAATAATATATTTATAATATGATTCATGAACATATATTCTCTTAAGATTTTATAAAAGAGATTAAATCTGATTAATTAGTAACCACATAATCATGTGTATCATAGGAGTTGAAATAAGTTAACTATAAAAGATAAAACCATGAAAAACAATCTCATCCTTAGAAATAAGGAACTCCCTAGTACATGGGATTTACATTTATATGAACCTATTATATAGCATTTTATAAAAATAACTTTACTCATTTATACCATACTGAAATATTTAGACAAATTAAATCTCTCTGATACCACTTTTCCATGTCCCCATTTTGTGGCCACTCGACTGGTTCCTGGACCAGAGGGAGAGATGACCTCAAGAATAAATACCCATAATATTGGGGCTACTAAATAGTGTACGGGGTTCATAAGGATAAATTAGGGAGACTATACCCTCTCAATAGAGTGAAAATAGTTTTAAGAGTACCAATCAACACATACAACCAAACAGATAACCTCAAAGATAGAGGAAACTACCCCTAAATAATTATAACATCACATGATATAGTATAAATTAAGTATTTATTACATGATAACTAGTCCTATCAGTTAAAAATACCCCACATGGGTGGATTATATATACAATATAAAAAATATACAAAAAGTGTATTGTATCCAAATCTAGAAGCAAGACCATCCAAATTTTTCCCAATTCTAATGAGGTGATATAATCCACAATCAATCCAAGATAGTCAAAACAATGACAAAGAATCTATAATTTTCTCTTTTTAAGACCATCAACAATATGTATTATCAGGTACCAATCAGAACCCCATGAAATCTATGAGTACAACTCAATAAGAAACTACCAATGATGTCACTAATTATCCATTCTAAGATATATGTTTTTGTGAAGGTGCAACAATAATATTGGTAATAAAAAATTAATAGTCAAAGCTCATTTTTGGGCTCCATGATGACTCATGGGGTCACACATACATACTTAATCTAGTGTTATATGTCTCTAAGTGTGTAGCAGGATCATTCCAATCATATTTAACCACATAGGGGGGCTATGATCTACCCAAAAACCAATACCCAATATCATACCATCCTTTTCCAATACCATATCTATATAAAGAAATATACATACTCATTTTTATCGAAACGACATCAAGAGATTTCAAAATTTGATTAGATCTAGACTACCTCATGGTAACTTACATGAACAATCCCTGAGAATTAGAATATCATATTTTCAAGTCCATCAGAATAGATTTTACATGACTAATCCATGACTGGTTATATCTCCTAATATCAACAATACCACAAGGGAGTTCACACAACTCCTCCATGAGTATTTAAATTTCATACTATCAGGATCACCACATGGAAATTTATACAATCAATGTATTAGGTCCTTTCCATGATCATTTGTTTAATCATGCATCATGAACACACCAAAGTAATTCCAAAATTTGATATCAATAATATTTGATAATGATAAATTCCAATTAACCATTTCATTATCCATTTACTGATTTATCATTGTTTAAAATTTACTACATGGAACCCATTTAATATTTAAATATTTACCAAATCACTTTAAAAGTTTTAATTTAATTAATGATTCACTAATTACAATAATAAAATCCATTACACATTTCATTAAACATTTTATACCAATTTACAATATCAATTTAAATTGATGACCTCATATTTAACTTCAAGATGATCAATTCCATTTTACCATAACATTGAACCACCTAAAGATTCATAATATAAACCTGGGAATCCTCTTGGAATTAGAAATCACATAAGTTATTTATCACAAATAAATATAGTTTTTCAATATCAAGGAAAATGTCATATATTTTACATTATACTAGATATGAATTAGATTTAGGTTACCATTCATCATTTACTATTTCAAATTCTATGTCCTTAGTTTATAACCTGACATTCATTAATCATCCTTTGTAAAATAGGATTTTACAACCCAAAACATAAAAAATATATATCCCCATTTAACCTTGTGAATATTTTTTTTCATTTTACCATCCTAATGAATAGAATCATAGAAAACCTCTTAACCAATGATTCTTTTTTTTATTCCTTTCATTTCAATTAAATTAAGAAAATATTATGAGTTTTCAACCATGGGAAATAATTAATTTTTTAATTTAAATTAGTCAAGTCATGAAAAGATGGATTGAATTAACCATATTAAAAATAGAAAATTAAGTAACACTTAGGTATTATCTTAAAGTCCACCAACCTTATACACTTAGATTCCTTATTGTCTGATACTAGAATCTAGTTATTGATAAAATAAAGAAAATGAATAGTTTTTTACAAATAACATAAAATAGGGAATATTAAATATAAAAAGACATAGAATTAATTGAAGTGATAGAAATGAAGTAGGGAAGTAAATAGAGTCATAACCATACCTCTTGCCTCAAACCACTGTCAAGGATACTACAAAAGGAAAAGGATCTTGTGAGATCCTTTATCGTGAAGAGAAGAGAGGGAGGGGTGTGAGGGGATAATAGGGAATCAAATGGGTGGGAAAATCTTGGGGGAACCTGAAAGAGGGGTCATTTTATGATTACTATATTTTCATTGAAAAAACAACCTAGTATCCCATCAGCTAGTCTCTATCCCTCAACCGGCTAACTGATTTTCCCAGAAACCCTATAGGGATATCTATTTTCCCACCAGTTGTATGGAGGTCCCAGACAACCTATATAGTTGTCCTATTGATTTTTTTATCAAATATAGGATTATTTGTCCCTTAAAAAAACCATATACCCTTGAGAGACTCTCAAATACACGTTTATACCTTAAAATATTCCCAACTGATGGCCTCAACTAGGGTCTGACAAAAAATAAATATGAACACACCCTAATAAGGCTATTTCACACACCAACACACACATATATATAATTCCAAAGGTTCAGGATTGATATGTGTGTTGAAGAAACATATTCATATAAAATATTTTGGGTCTCACTAGTTATACTAAGATGTTAATAAAAACCACAACCATGACCTTTAGTTCGTGGTGGTGATGTATACATTGAAAACATGGGGCTACCAACTTTTTGGAGTGTAGTTTTTGGTAATTTAGATGATTAATGTCTAATTAATATTTTAACACAAAGGGAACTAAAAATGTTACTTATATTTTAGATTGTTTATCTAATTTATTTGAATTTTTATATAGAAAACACCCTTGGAAAATAAATGTGGGGGCTAATGTGTTACTATAAAAGTTATCGTCTTAGGATGTAAAATATTCATTAGATGAATTGATCTTGTTGTTTCTGTTTGTTGAGGTATTTATATTTTTGATAGAGGATAATGAATAGGTTTTTTCTAACTTGTATTCATTAAATTAATTCCACAATTTTATGGATCTATCTTGAGAAGACAACAGATCCTGATCCTCAATGCATTAGAGGAACCATAAATGGAATAGGGAAAATGGGGGGATTGTTCTCAATTTCATAGTGGTTCTTTCTACTTTAGAAATTGTCTTTTTGTTTCCTCATTTTTGTGGAATGATTTAATGGAATTTTAGAACCTATAAAGATTGGTTGTTTTCCCTAGGGATACCATGATGTTCTATGATAATAAGAAGTGGTATTGGTAGACTAGGATGATGTTGGAAGTTGAAAATTTCATATCCTGATGGATAATTTTCAAAGAATCAAATCTTTGTATTAGAGGCTAATTGTGTTATTATAGCCCCTTCCAATAATGGTGTTAAAATGAAATGTTATTTCATTGGATTTCATGGTCAACATACCTCATACTCAAAGGAAGAAGACTAAAATATTAGATGGTGATCACATTTTCCATAGGATATCTCATAGTCTGGGACATCATCAATTGGGTAAAACAGCTTAACTAATTCCTCTATATGCGGTACCATTTGAGATTTTGAAGAAAAATGGAAAAGTGGATTAACATATAACTTAACATCACATTTGAAAACTATTCATGATGTGTTGCAAATTTAATTGCTAAAACATCATCATATTGACTCATTCTATGTGATTCAATGGGATGAGTTGGATTGGGATCATGACACCTCTATTGTAGAGAAGCCTGTTCAAATAATCTATTAATAAAAAATATTTTATGGGAACTAAATTCAATAAGTTAATTTTATATGTAATCATAGTGGTAATATTCATTTGACATTGGATTGAATGTTTTTTGGGATAGATTTGTGTCCTTGCATGTTTTTAGAATATTATACCTAAGGACTTTCTAGGGAAAAAAGTTTCCTTGTGGGTAGAATTGGGACACCCTCTCGATCACTAATAAATATTTAAATTGTTTTTTATTTTTAAAGAATTTATTTAATTTTTTTAGACTTTTTGGAATTGTTCATGTAATTTTTGGGGGCGTATAGTTTTGAACCATATGGTTATATATTATGGAATTTGTATTTTTAGTATAGAAAAGGAACAACATATGTGGTTGTACTATGGAAGTTTACCACACTCATTGGGGTCCTCAGTGTTGAGACCTACTATTTTTTATTGATATGGTTCCTTCATTCCTGTAGCATTGGGATATGTTTTGGAGGCCCAGAAAAATTATATATAGGCCACAGTCAATATAGGACTTACCTTAGAGCTAAAAAATGTGGAAACACCCCTTTTAAATTTTTAATATAGTTGTTTTGTGGTTAGTGGACCATAGCTCAACACTCTTGAAAGTGATATTGAAACTTGATATTTGTGACCCCATGTATTTTTGTATAGAATCTATATAGTAGGATCCTAAAAGAAATTAAATACATGTTTTCATTATCGTGGCTATGTCAAAGCGAATTCTAGATGGTGTTTTTCAATCTAAAATGACTAATTTTACCCAATTAAATATAATTCCCTCTGACACCTATTCCCCCCATTTATATGAAATAGAAGAACTATCTATGGAAACCTTCATTATCCTTTCCCCATTGGTGGCTTTTCTCAGATAAAGAGGTTTTTTCATAGTTTACTTGTGAATTCAATTATATTTCTTCCCCTACTTTCCTTATATTTAATTCTCATGCATTTACATTACGTATGGACAGCCTATCCACCCATGAAGCTGGTTTTGAGGTTAGGGGTGGGTTTATAATGAAATTTAATGATTATTTAGGTCCTCAATGAGATATCCTCCTAATTTTTTTTCAATTGATATTCATGGATTTCCCTTGTTTTATGAATGATTTTTCTATATAATTCATATTCACATTCACATACCTATAGTTACTAGATTTTCATTGGTTTTTATTGATTGAATATGATTGATTTATGTTATAAAAGTGAATATTATTTTTTATATATAAGTTTTAGTGTGTTCTAGAAAAATTATTCTTTTATTTGGTTTTTATTAAAAATAAATTTGATCAAAGAAATAGTTTGATAAAATATTTTAAATTGGGTTTGAATCCAAATGGTGTTTTTGAAGGATTTTATGAATAGGGAAGTGGGTATGTTTCCTAGATTTTGTGAATGGGGATTATTGAATATGTTTTTAAATTTATGTCTCTTCTTAATATGATTCTTATATATTCTTTAAATTGGTAGATCATAAGCGTATATGGGAAAAATAGATTGGTGACACGCTTCTGTCGATTTTTCAATTATTATGGAATGTGTCTCAAGTATATTAGGGTGAATATAATTGGTATTTGGGACTCAGGGAGATTTTTAGAGCTTTAGAAATTTTTATTTCCATGTATATAGACTAGGAATCCTCAAACAATTCATGTTTACCTCGGGGATTACGGGTAAAGCCCAGTGTGTGGATATTGTTCCTGTTTAGTGATGCAAGGAATTATTTCATTATTTATTTTTTTGTATATTATAATTTTGATTATGATTCATACCCTTAGTTATAATTTAGTATGTCCTCGTTAATGTTCTAAAAGAACTGTCATTATTTAATAAAAACGATGAATTTTTCAAGTGATTTAAAAAAAGTTTCATGTATAATAAAGTGATGATTTAAAATAAATGAATCCAAACTATAATTAATAGGTTGAAATTTGAAATATATTGTATCAAATAATAGTGGCATCTTACATGGGTTTTACTCAAACATTAAACATGAATTTGGGTGTGTGATGATTTAGTTTTATAGGATATATGTAATGGTAAATGAATGACTTCTTATAGTAGAATTATATGATTCACATCATCCTTATTTGTTGAATATTGGCTGGTGACCATGGTTTACATGGAGTATTTCTCATGGGGTAATATTTCTAATTCCTCTATTTTATATATTATGGATTTATAATGGTATAAATCACATTTTACATGTACTTATATTGGTTTTATATCGAATTTTTGTTTCCATGATCACATTATTTCATGGTATAAAGTGTTGGGTAATGTTTTTCTCATTTGGTTATTGTTCTGATCATTATTCATCATTTAGGAATTTTTATTATTTGTAAATGGTTAAATTTGAACATGAAATTTTGATATATGGATGGTTCATGTTTAATTTTTGGGTGGAATATATGTAATTTAATGATGAAATTATTCCCACTTGGTAATTTTTGATAACATGAAATTAGTTTATAACCAATAAAATTGAGAATAATCTAAAGGAATTGGAGAAGTAGAGGCCATGTGATGGGTCATTCTGACATGGGATGGTTTTTTGAAGTACTATTAGTTAAACATTGATTCTTACCATGGCATCGTACAACAACTACTTGGTATTCCCTTGATGAGTATGTGATTCTCATTTAAGTGCAGAAAATTAATATTTAGATGAGTAAATGGAAATGTATAATAATGATAAATAGTTTGTAAGAATCGATGATGAGATGATATTTTTGTATGAATGTCAAACTATATGATATCATAAATATATATATGGGAAAATAGATTTTTAAAATTTTCATATTATGACAACAATTTAGTTTCATAATGCAAGGAAGGTCAATTGTGAAGGGTTTCCATTAGACTAAGGTAATTATTTTGATTAAATATTATCTCATATTTTCATAAAATATTCCAATTCAGTTTTCATTGTTTGGATTCTATGTTGGATTTAATAATTGAGTACATAGATATGAAGACAACATTATTCTATAGAGGATGAGAATTATATGGGGAATTATATAGATTTTATTGAAATAAGTAATTATTATTATCTCTAAATGTTGAATAAGAGTTTATATAGTTCAATGTAAGATCCGTAGTAGTGGTTTCAATTGTTGTAATATGTCATTTTCATCAGGGATTTAGCAAGGCCATTTCTGATGATGACATTTTTTCTTCAAGGATTTTTTTATTATGATTCTATTATATTGCTTATTTATGTATAGGATATTATAATTATTGTATATGATGCATGTAGAATTGATATAATGGAGACACATTTTTTCTATTTTATTATGATGAAATATTTTTGGCTCGATAGACATATTACTCGCATGGAAATATCCTATGATGGAAAGTACAATAAATGATTTCTACCACAAGATAGATAAATTGAGAAGCTACTTAGATGTTTTTCTATGGATATAGATAATGTTTTTAGTACTATTGTTGATTCACATTTAATGAAAAATTATTTTCATTAACATATTACTGACTATGAGAGATAAAAGATGATACATATTTCATATTCATTAACTTGTGGCTACTTATTATATATAATGGTACATACTAGACTCAACTTAGTTAATTTAGTTTCTATGATCAGTGAATTTGTATCCAATCTTTGTAAATAACTTTGGGGAGTGGTGATCTATATTTCTAGATATTTTAATGGAATTTTTGATATAAAATTGTATTTTCATAGTGGTAAGTCAATATGTTTTGTATTTTAGTTTAAGATATTCTAGGGGATATTGATTAGAGGAAGTAATATTTAGGCATTGGGTCATTTTCACATGGTTGGTAGTATCTTAAAAATCTAGATTACAATGATTTATTTCATGGTAAACAACTAATTTGGATATTATTATAGCTATAAAGTTTTGTAAAATGTTTTTGTGGGTGAATTATATTATTCACAAGATATACGTGAATAAGGAAATATAATTTTCATTTTTCAATACTCAATGTTCCATTCTTTTGGGAAAGAATCCCAAATTCGAAGTATGATAAAAATCATATCAATTCACACAATAATTTAATATGAAATGTTCAAAATTATTGACAATTAGAAATTAAGAATGTTCACACAGATGATTCTAGGTCTTACATATTCACCTAGATTCTTCTGAATATAAAATATGAGGCTTCACATCTAATTATCTATTTGGTGGTAAATAAATAGTCTAGTTTAAAGGGGGCTACTGATCTAGGTTGACCCCATATTAGCTCCCAAATGATAACACATTTTGTTTTTTGAAAAAAATATATGTTATTCTCTATAGGATTCATTAAATAATATTAATTTTTTTTGGATATAAGTTTTTATATTTATTTTTTAAAATAAAATAATACAAGACAGAAAAAAATAAATTTTAGGATGAAAAAAATAACATTTTCCATTTATTTGTGTGGATGACCAAACATTTATGACAGAAATATAATATTTCTATAGTTATCAATGAATTATTATGTTTAGACATTGAAAAAATTGATAAGAGAATAATTTTTGAGATATTAATAATTTTAGGACACCTTTTTATTCAGATAGTGGTCTTCAGGGCGGTACAACCAATTTTTTAAAAAAATACTTTCATAAGATGTGTTCTTCATCTTATGGAATCTTTAAGACAACAAAATCATTCACATAAGGAACATATTTTATCAATGTATTAATTTTAATATCCCATTCGTATTTTATAATACTTTTTCATACTTTCTTGTTTTTTATGAGTCTGTATTTTGATGATGTTCCTTTTTTTTGGGTGTTACAATTAAACTATTTATTTCAAACATTAATTTTCATTATTTTTTTGGTATATTAGAATTATGAATAATTTTTACATGTTATATATAAATATTATTTTTTTAATGATTAAGTATTCCTTAGATTAATTGTATATCTCACATCATTGTGAGTACCAACACAAATTTTTGAAATAAAACCTTGAAAAAACAAGAATTAGAAAGAAACAATGAAGATGAGAAAGATTTATAAGGATATAGAAGTTACACCATTAATTTATGGAATCCTTAACTTACATCTAATTTAAATTTTTATTATATATATAATAACTACTTTTATAGGCTTAATGAGTACCCAAAATAAATCCACCATACAAGAGAACGGGATCACGAGTCCTAAAAACAACCAAAATTTTAAATATAGGAAGAACCATTAAACAATCTGAATCAATAACAAATAAAAACCATTATATAATAAAAATATTTCAAAACAGGATAGTAAAATTATTTATACTACATATCCCACTACCCTAAACAGCTTTCAGTAGTAAAAATCCTAATTATACGAGCTAATATTTCTAGTATAGAACCCTATCATCAAGGTCAGGATGAATTCATAAAAGAAATTTAATGCATTAGAAGATGAAGTTAGAGAGAATAATATATGAATCAATATTAATAAATTTAATACCATGCTATAAGATACGAGTATTCATATTTGTGTATATCCATTAAGTTATTTCTTTATATACGAAGTATAGTTACTTTTACTCCCTCATATTGACATTCTCTTTGAGTGTTAACTCAAAATCAAATCACTTTTCATTAGTGTATTCCTCATCCAAATTCCTTACAAAAAAACACATATATATATATATATATATTTAATTTTATCGTTAAATTTATATGGGAATAAGTCCCATAAAAAGGGTTAACTTTACCTTCCCTATCCCCCTAAACTACCATCCAATACTCATAATGAGATAAAAGAAAATTTACCTAAATATCATGATATTTTTTTTGTTCCTATAAATATGATACATTAATAATTTCATAGGGAGATCATGGAATTTTGTTCCCAAAAATCTTCATTCCCTTTATGAATTAATTCCCCTATTTAATGAGGTTAATTAGTTTACCTACTATTATAATAATCATAAATTTTTGAAACATGGTGTAGTATCCTTGATATATTATTTTCCTCCCCTTATTTATTGATTCCTACCCCATATCAATATATTTTCTCTTTTCATTATTTAGTCCTAAATAATAATAAAATTATTCAAAAATATATTCCCCTTTGGTTAAATGGGAATGGTCCAGATAAACAACATAATTTAATTTATATTTGGAAATACTTGTCCCCTCTGATCCTAAATAAACCACCTCTAGTTCATAATCATAAATAGCACCCCTAGATTTATTCGTCTTCCACCTTGGCACTAAAAATTCCCATTACCCACATGCATCAGTTCCTAAAGTAGGAATACCATTTTGTAAAAACTAGTTTTAAAACTCCAAACCAATTTTTTCACATATTCATTAATCATTAGGGCAGCTGAGACAAGTGATTTCCTTTTGACATTGTAAATTTTTTTTCTTGAAACTTTTTCATCCATCAAAATAAAATACTTACAATCATGTTCACTACCTCCCCTGATTGATAACTATTTTGGGTATAGAGATCCTATTGCAAATATCCCATGACTTTATTTGAGGTTACATCATTACATGTTGTAAATGAAAAAAATCATCTCATAAATAATAATGGTTAGGATATAAAGATTATCAATTTTTTAAATTAATTGAGGACCTCTAATATTAATTAAAGGATTTATGGATTATTTTACGAAGGATTTTTTCACAATTATTTTTTGTCTATCAAGCGGTATATGGTTATGAATTATAACTAGATTAGAAACCTGATGTAATGTAAAAATAAATGGTAAAAAATTTGGGATGTTGTAAATATATCACACAATTTATTAAATCCAAAGAATAAACTACATCTCATTTAAAAAAAATGGACCCCTTAATAAAATGGAATTTATTATTATAGTTATTGAGAAATAATGATTAAAGAATATAAATGATAAATATTTTTCTGCATTATAATAAATACATAACTCCTCTACGAATGAAAAATATTTTTAGTTAAAATCAAATAAAATAAGATAAATGAGTTATAAAACTATATGTAAGAAGTATATAAATGAATGAACAATGGTTTGAAAAGGTAAAATTTTAATGGGTATAAATAGTAATATTATTTTATGTTGAGAAAAATTACCTTGAAAATATGTGTCTTGAACTAAAAGTCCAATTGGGATGTATAGAAGTGGCACAAGATGGATCATACCATGTTATTGATAATGTATGAGATATTACCGAGGAATATTTTCAAAAGGGTATTATTTATAAATATATAGACTCTAGTTGAAAAAGAATCAAGATATAATATCTAAATACTCTTCTAATAATATATAATAAAAAAGTAATCCTTTTTCATAAAAAATATGTTTATACTAATATTGTTTCATATGCTAGTACAAGATATAAATAAAATTATATTAAAATATTGATGAATTAAATTTTAATAAATAATCTATTACATTAAGGTTGTTTTTGAGTATGATTAAGAATATTACCACCATAATAAGAGCATAGAAAATAAATTTTTAATGAAAAAATAGCAAACTAAAATTGTTGGCATGAATGAGGGTTGACGGAAAAGATCATGGTTCGCTAAATAACTATTGGTTTTATTGACCTTTTGGGCATATTTAAATGATTTTTTTGTAATATGTTAATTTATGGTGATTTATGGGTGCATATATCAAGGAAGATCATTATAGAGTTGATATAAATAATAGAAGAGTGGTTAAAGTTTTTTAATAAAAAAATTTAATATCTTGTGAGATTCTATGGAAAACACAATTTGAATGATCACATTTAAGATGAGTGTTGGATAATTATAACCAAACATGTAGTAAAATCTTTCAATAGATAAATAATAATAGAAAACATTAATTCACATGTACTAAAACAAGATGACTGAACCTTTAGTAGTAAAAAAAGATGAATTAAAAAAAGACCAATAAAGGAAACTATGATGGATGCAACACCAATAAGGACGAGATGTTTAAATTATGTAATAAAAATCCACATCACGGTCTTATGAAAATAATATATTAACATAAAAAATTAATTATGTAATATAGATCCAAAAAGAGATTCAATATATGTGGAAATCAAGAGTATGAGTTTAGTAGAACACAAATAAGAAGAAGAACATGAGGTGTTTCCAAAAAATTTAAGTAAAAGGTTTTGGAGAAATTTTGTGGATTGTATAAAAAACCTAGTCACACTCCATAAAAATGCATGAAATTGATACCATGATTGAAGGATTTGATGTATAATAAGGAGAAAACTATGAAAAAATATCTATTATTCATTTCTTGCTACTGTAGAATGGTAATTCTACACAAGGTGAAATAGATGGTAAAATACACCATGATAACTAAATAACCTCATGTCTTAAAAATTAATGTTGGACAACGTATAAAGAGTTTTCACCATACTGCAGTTCAAAGAAAATATTTTCTAGGATAAGAGGATTATAACGTCCCAGAACCTCTCACTAAGAAGCTATACATACCGACCTTATTCACATATGTTTTTACTCTTATATGTAATCTATTGAAGGTAATGTTTGTAAGAAGAGAATTATAATTCTATGAAATCCATACAACATGAATATTTGGGAATTATAAAATTCTTTGATAATTTATTCCATGTAACTTTATAAGTGGAATAAAAAAGGATACGGTTGAAGTAAATTCAATAGGATAAATACCATGATGACTAATGATTGAGTGTATTCTCCCATGTATCATTAAGAAGAAGAGAAAAATAATATATGATATCCTTACATTAGAATATAAAATCTAGATATTTTAGATTAAGATGAAGGTATGTAAATAAAATGTTGTGATACCTATTCTTATTATATCAAATGTAATTATTAATTTGGAGTCTATGTTACAAGGGAATTTATTTTTAAGGGCGAGTAATATTCTTACAAATGAATGATTCTGACGTGTTTTCCATGTTGAGTACATGTGATAAAATTACATCTAAAATTTGCATAGAATAACCCCTAAAATGGGATATAATAAGTGTTTTGAAATTTGGAATAGTTTATAGATAGTTGTGATATCCATATTAATAAATATTTTTTTACACAAGTCATGTTAATTTACACTATGTTTTGATTAATTTATGTCATATTTCTATATGATATGTGATTCAACTATTCTCTGAAGTTAAATGTGTTGTAACATTTAATAATGGGAATATTGAAGTGGAAAATATGATATTTCAACTACTGGTTAAATCCCCATTTGATTATGACTTTAACATTGCATTTTAACATTAAATAAATTATAAATATGGGATAGAATGATATTTAATTTAGAAATAAAATATAAATTGAAAATAAATTAAAAATCGGAGGGGATTCAATTTCATAATTGGATTGTGATACAGTGATATGTATTTTTTATCAATATTTTAGTGATAATTTATGTTTGTATATGGTGAATATGGGTAATGATAATGAGATAAATGATTATGGATATGTTTGTGATGAATCTGGAAGTTATCTTCCATTGGATATGTTGATAGAGTTCTATTCATTTTTTGGAAAATTATATTGGAAAATGTAACAAACATACAGTCACTATATAAACTATTAAAGAAGATAAAAAACTAAATCTTGTTGATAATTTGTAGCTTAAAAATATGATAATTATAGAGTTCGTATTGTTATTTGAATTAGTGACAAGTGATTATGGATTATTGAAGATTTTCATACTATATTATTCATTATATGTTTGAGAGATAGTTATGTTAGAGAAGAATCAAGATAGTTGGAACAGTAGGGAACTATCCTTGGATTATCAGGACTGAATGTTGCGATAATAAACCATGAATATATCTTAGATGATGGATTAAATTTTCTTGGTTAAATGTGGGATGTGATGAGGAAATGTAAATACATTTAAATACTTTGGATGAGTATATACAATATATAAAATGATTTGGGAATTATGAATATTTTTTTGATTAGTTTTTATATATTTATAAATTCATTTAATTTATTTCTAGATGAGATGATGTAATGGGTGAATCTTCAAGAATATTTAAAGTCATTCTGAGATATTTTATTAGTGTTCTAGAATTTGGATTTATATTTGAAAATTAGAAATGGAATGAAATACGTAAGGTTATTATTGGATGTACTTTAAATAATTAATGGTTTCCCAAACCATGATGACTATAATTTCCTAATTTATGGAGTCACACTATGGTACATCAACGAAAATTTCTCGACATGTATGGGTTATAACAATTCTCATAGTAGATTCTCAAAAGGTAATTAGAGAGAAAATGATTTGGAAAATTATTATGACACACTATGATACAAAAAGTTTCATTTTTCACTATATAAATTTTACAATAGATGTTGCATAAAAGTAATCATAGGGACTGATACATTTAATGTACCTAAGTCACATTATGATATGTAATATTTAATTGATAAACATGAAAGGGGTATCACAGTTTGTTAAAGGAAATATATATGGGTACTCATATGAGTATATGTAAGTATATTATGAAGGATGTGTCATTTGACAATGTACCCAATCATCATTTTGATTTGTTTGTATTAACCCAAAAATACAAATGATATATAATGGTTGATATGTAATCATAGTTATGTAAGGGTTGATATGTGAGGGGTTTTAGTTTTTGGTCCTAATCTAAATTGTATGTAATAGTTGGAAACCACCTAGATGAAACCCCTTGAGAATTATCACTCTGTCTGTTCAATCCAACAAACAAACCTGGTGATATAGAAATTTACTAGATGGAGATGTTCAGCTAATAACTCTAGAATATACTATGGAAACTCTCAAAAATGATATCAACCAGAGTTTTGGAATAATAATCTCTACCACTCATGCAATGTTTCCCAGAACATGGATGATAAACAAGAACATATTCTTCACAGAAGACTCTTGGATTTCACTTTACTAATATTTTTCATGAGTTCCCCTGATGTGGGTATGAGGACTTAACATATAGCCTTATTTTGTGATAGGAAAATCCTCAAGTTGGAATATAATATTTCAGGGTTACCAAACATTAGCGATCTAATAAATTGTTGTTATTGTGTATCGATTGTTTTTTATTTCAATAGATTGCTGACCACAAAACTAAGTGGTTCATGAAACTTTTTATCAAAAAAATAACATCTATAAAGAGGTATGGTGGCCTAGACCTGATCAGGCTTAATGATTTAACAACTGATTGAACATTAACCGATTCTAACTAAATTGTATAAGACCATAATAGTGTGAGTTTTAGTGAGTGTTATGTAATTTCTTTGATTTCTTTAAATGAAAATATTTTTTTTTCATTGGTGGATGAAAGGCTTTTTTTCAAGAAAGATGAATGGTACACTAAATATAAATGAATATCATCTCCTTTTTCTTTTCCATTCCCATATTCAATTAGTAAGGACAAAAAAAATATCCAATAATTCCTTGATTCAATGGTAAAAACATAATTTTTTTATTATAAATAAAGTAACCACTTTTTCAACTATGACATCCAAATCATAACTGTTCTTCCTAATGTAAATAGAATACTTATATTTATTTTTGATGAATCCATTTCTCCATAAAAATAAAAAAATTTAAAAAAATTTATATAATCATTATCCAGAAAACAAAAAAAAATCATCCATTGAACCTTTAAAGTATCATATGATCAATTTCACAGCTTCCCAATGTTCCCTTAAAGTATTTGACATGAAATTGATAACAACTCCCACAACAAAAGAAATATCTAGTCAAGTAAAAAACAATGAATACACCAGTCATCATATTTCCAATTATTATTAAACCTTATACTAGTCAATAAATTCTCCATCCATTAATGGTGCCTATAATTTGAAATGTTTTAAGTGTCCAACATAGGGGGTTGAGATAGGCTTAGAACATGTTATTATAAATCATTCAAGGAAATTACTAATTTATTCCTTCTAGGATAAAACCAATGTGATGTCATTAAAATATATCTCAATTCTCTTATAAAATATTTTCTAATATAGAAAGAGGTTCATAAATTCAATACTCTTTGATATCTTCCCATTTAGGTCCTTAATCCTTTTGAACACGGCATGCAAAATCAATATAAAATACACAATAAATAAATAAATATGAGATATGTTCAATTTCTTCATTTCCAATAACTAAAAAATTTACCAGAATCACATCATACAAAACATTCCTAAAACATGAAAATATAAAAATTACAATTCTACTATATTGGAAATTTCTTCAATCAATAAATTATTCTTTCAGATTGAATATTAAATCCTCTATTTTATGATCATCACAACCCCGGGGCTGAACAATGTATGTTTCATCCCCCAAATATACAAGGAGAAAAGATTTCTTCATATATATGTATATATATCATCCATTTGTAGCACATTGGATGAAAAAATTGTGGGAACTATCCAAATAGTAGTGAGTTTCACTACCAGTTATTTTTTAGAGAAGTCAATTCCATCATTTTTACTAAATACCATTCACCACCAAAATTTCCCATTATGTCTTACTTTAATCATCTTCTTATTTTAAAATAAATGCCCATTTTTTCCATAACCCATTTCCCTCATGGTATCTTATCCATGTACCAAATCATAATGATATTTTTAAGGAGTTAATTTCTTCTTAAATGATTGAATCTCCCTACTTAGAGTCTCTCAGTATAGATACATTCTATAGACTATACAGGTCCCCTATATCTATTATAAGTATGAACATCATATTAACTCCAAACCATTGTATATTTCCTCTAATATGAGTGGATATCCTCATAAAAAACTCAAGTTTTTTCATATTAACATCGCTATAGGATAATATTATATCTAGTAAAGGTATTTCTGATTTTTCACTATCTGAGCCGTTAATATCTATAAATATCCTTTCTAATCTACCTATTTATGGTACCCTGGGTATAAGATCTCTAACCTCTAATTTTTGTCTTGAATTTTAAATTTTGAGGTTTTTTTGTAATATCAATACAATATTTTTAAATTTAAAATTTTTAATTGTAATCAACTTCGTTCTAATCTAGATTTTTATATTTCCATAAAATTTATTCATTTAAAACAAAACCTTAGATCCATAAGACATGATTCTATTCATCATACCATAGGTGATAAACAAATTAATCATACAAATGTTTAATAAGAAAACATGAATTATATTTCAACTAAACCATATATCTTTATTTATAATCAATATAATTATATGAAAAATATCCAAGTTTCCTGATATAGATGAACCTTTTACTTTTTACTGAACAACTTTCCTCAGAATGTTCATGTCCTATAGCTGAAACTAGTCCTCTATTCATGTAGTAAGCTAATTTATTCATGATTTATACCCACATTTACTTAGTTATTCATGTGTGAAAACTCATGCTCCAAAATTTATATGTCAATATATGATTCAATTTAGTAGTAATTCTATTTTATTTTAGAGACCCTAAAATTTTAATCTCATGCCTAATAAATTTATTCTTATAGAAGTTATTATATTTTTTCCAAGTGTAATCCACACCATTATATGCCAGGATAAATTTTAAATTTATTTATCCCTCTTCATAAACCATATAATTCCATTGAATAAGTGAATTTAAATCCTCAGATTTATTCTTTTTCAATTGTATCCAGACCATATAAGTATCATCGTTATATAAGTTTACAAAGTAAAATAATCGTTCATATAAGAAAATAGGTCTCGGACTCCGAACATCAGAATTAATAAGTTCCATATTTTACGTCCTCAAAATAATTCCATAAAAGTTGAATGGAACTATATATTTTCCTAAAATATAACTCTCATATCATCCATGGTCATAGTGACTGAGTTTTTGTTTTCCCTTCAACACTAGAACCTTATGAAATCTCTCACTCAGGTCACCAAACATATTATGCCAATTTTCTAAACTATCCAATAATTTTGTTCTTATAGTTTCAACTTCATCACTCGGTATTGTAACATAAAAGGTACCATTTTTTACTCCATGTAAAATCACCATATAACCTTTACTGAATATCAAAATTCTATTAGAAAAAATTATTGTGATACCCGCATCATGAAGTTTTCCATCTATAATGTGGTTCTACTGGAGACCTAGAATGTTATATAACATAATTTATATTCCACTTACATAAAATTTTCACTAGAATTTTAAAATCACCATTAATAACTATATCTAGAACATCATTGACCTATATATGCAATATTTCTATGATTCTTATTACGAAATAAATAATGAACCCTTGCTTACAAGTTGATTAAATATTTGAGAATGGGTAGTTAACCCTTAAATCTTTAAGAATTATCATACTATATAACAAGTTAGTCCCTTTATATATTGTACTAGTTGACTTTGTCTGTTAAGAATCAAAATACCCTTTATGATACCTTCAATCTTTCATGATATGAACCTTTTACTCATAAATCCAATATATAGGTCTCAAACATGTCGATTTAATCCAACTTATTATTTAAAAATTATACTACTATGATTTCTTCTTGATACATTCTATTTGTTGAAATGAACATCCTTATTGAGTAGAATTTAGATAATTAATAGATGCACTTTTATCTTAATGTTTCCTTAACACCTTTTTAATGATAAAGTCTCAAATACCATCAAACATGATATTTTTCCACCAACTCGATTTTGTCACTCCTTTCACCATTAAATCCAAGAATTTTAGATGTTATGAAGGAAGAGGTAAATAAAAATTATAATCTTTGAATATTACCTTCACATATTCAATATTCCTATGGATCATGTCGAAGTCATTCACTTGATCGAAAGTAAGGCTTTTATTCGAAATCCCCAAGTTGAACATTATTTCAAAAATAAAAATATTGATAAGAGTTATTGTATCCTCATATATTTTAGCAAAAGATTCAATAACCTACTTAGTATTTTTATCCACTATAATTTTGAATGAATCATTTTTCAATAGTAACATCCTGATTAAGGCTGAAACCTTCTTGTGTGGTGGCCCCCATGGAGTACTATTTGTTGTTTCAAACCACTCTCCAGATATAGTAAAATTGAGATATTGTTTATCAAAATATATCCCAATTTCATTTTAAAAAAGTCAATGTTCATTCAATATAATTTATCTATAAAACAATTCCTTCCACAAATGTTATTGTTCCAAAAAAATAAACCAATATTGATAAAATAAGTACTCCTCCATCCATTCAAATTAATGGATGGACCCGGTGAATAAATAATTCACCAAATAAATATTCCCATATGATATATCTAGCTTATATAGTATAAAATTTCCAAAAATTCACCCATTGGAGTTGTTTACAATAATAATTACTAGTTGAGCTGTGTTCACTGGAACTAGGATGAGAAGTTCAAACCTAATCACCAAAAAAAACTCTTTTATCAAAATTCAAATAAAATTAAATGAAAAGAAAATAACGAATTACAATGTTTGGGAAAATTCATATATCCATTTGAGAACACTAAAAACCTTATCATTTTAGGATATACAATAAATTACAAAACATTACCTCACTCTCAATCTATTATATTCTTGTAAAATTAATTTAGGACCATACATTATTCAGTTATTTATCACATCATTGTAACAAATCCAAGATGGGATACCACACATATTTATAGAGGTATTAGTTTGTTCAAAAATTTGAAACAATGGATTATCTTCATGGTCATCCTTCTATTGATATTATATACTATTGACACACTATAAGACTATTTAATGAAATTTCCTTTGGATGGTTACTATGTAATAGTAATATGACAAACCTTCTCATTATTACACTTTAATTCGTGATTTATTACACATAATAAAACCCAAAATAATTGATAATTCTAGTGTATTTTGGAATTTAGAACATTACACAACATGTTAAAATAGTAAATACATCAACTTTATAGAAAAAATCCTTAACATGAAAACACTTAAAACTATATGTTATTACATGGGGATATATATACGAAACTGTTATGAAATAAATCCCAGTAAGGGAATTAACATGGTATATCCTGAGGAATATAATACATTATATGTAATATACATATAAATGAGATATAAAAGGGGTGAGAATCATAAACATGAAAAATAAAGCATGTTATAACATGATAACATATAGAAAACAAGGGAAATGTGGATGCAACTTAAAAAATGCATCAGAAAGAGAGGTCAAGGTTAAGATCCAGGACATCATGATTCATAAAATCCAATGATAGATTAGGTTCACTTATTAATTCATTGAATGATGTATCATGAGGCTAATATTCCAACCAATTCATTGGATGGATATATAATTTCGGGTGTACCAATCTCTTTCATATCATTATAATGGTTATGTGTGCCACATAGATCATACAAAATGGATTCAATCATCATCATATTATTTTCTAAGATCAATGAGTGTTGGATATATAAAGGTATGTCCCCAGAAAGTAAATATATGTTCATAAAGGTGAACAATCTTTATAGTAAATTTCTGTATTTATTTACTACACAATTGATTGGAATGAAAAAACATAGTACAATTTCAACATCAGGACTGGGGAATATGAATGTTCACAGGAGGGATTAATGAGATTAAAAGGGTTATCTCATAATTTAGGTATACAATTTACCATAAGGGGAATTTTATGAACATATATCAATTATATTAAATGAAGTTAAATCACATAATATAAAGGAGATACTTGAATAAAGAGGACAAGGAGAGGATACCTTACCTTGAGAGTGTGATTCAAAATACATGGGAGTAGATTTTTTAGAGCATGGGGAACCTTGGGAGGACTATAGGGAGGGAAGGGATGAGTGAGAACATGATACAATGATTTTTAGTGAATATAAATGGGATATGGGGTTGGTTTATATAGAAAATTATTGGAAAATTTTATTATTTTTCAGACATAGGTTTTGGACACTATATAAAAAATATCCAAAACCTGAATCCTTACCTTGATTATGGTCAATATTTTCATTCAAATGGGCTTATTTTTCATTAATTTGTAATTAAAAGGTATTGAAATGAATAAATAATACCTTAGATGATCTGGAAGTGAGTCATACTCTTAAATAAATGATTTCAAAACCATAAAATATATTATATGTTTTGGATGATTCCTAAAGGCTTTATAAAATTTAAAAAATTAATATAGAATCAAATTATTTTAAAGGATAAAACATATTTTTGTTCAAATATAACCATTATTGTATTTACTAAATCATTTTTGGGTCATTATGATGTTATAATACACACCTTATATTTATCCCGTAATTAATTTTTACTTAAAAAAGAGACAATCTCAAAAAAAATTTGAAAAATTCACCATTGGATAATTTAGACATGCTGATTCAAATTTTTTTATTAATTTTATTAAAATAATTTTCTAAAAAGATAGATTGTCACTTTTATAATATAATCGACATTTATTGAGAAATTTTGGTTTTTTTGACAATAATAGTTTTCAAACTATTATATGAACTATATTTGACTTCATAAAAATTATATGATCAATTATAGGTGATAAACATAATTTAATAGTAGTATTTTAATAAAAAAATTATTCTAAAAATCCATTAATTTATCAAAATAAATGACTAAATTGAAAGTTAATACGTATTAAAAATACAATTTTTGTTTTAATTATATAGTAAGAAAAATTGTTTATAAAGTAAAATAATAAGTAAAATATGAAATTTGTTTTATTGAAAAAACATTATACATATTAATTTTTTTGGTCTAGATACATATCCCATTAAAACAACAGAAAATTCACTATGGTTAAGGTACATGATTGTGAGATTCTCATGGGGTGTTTTGGCATACATGGTTTGGGTCGTGACCTCAATGATCTTGAACTTCTATAGTAAGTAGTTTCACTCAAGCATAACTTGATAGATCTCGTATTAAGTTTGGTCGAGGGAAATGAATAGTGATTATATCACCCTCATAATATTTTATAAATTAGATTTATAGGGCAGGATCCTGCTGTTTAAGGCTATCACATCCTTTATCTAGTCAATTAGATTTTTAAAACCCAGGATTTAGAGTAATCATATGATCATTGTTCAATGACTATATAATCAATTGTTATTATATTTAGTGATCTTTTAAATTTTATAGGATATATTTAAACCAAAATAGTTCATGTGTTTTCAAGAAATATATTAGATAATATGACATTTAATTCAATAACAAGGGGAATTTTATTTATAAAAGTTATGGTCATTACAATCATCCCCCTTAAGAAATTTCACCATTAAAATATATATTTCCCACACTAAAAAATATTAGGGTAATTCTGTTAAATTGCATTATCAAGTTCCCATGTCACATATTCACAATTTTGGTTTCTCTATGTCACTTTTACCAGGTGAATTTTCTAATTTCGTAGAAATTTCTCTCTATGATCTAAGATCTTCACTGATTACTCCCTATATGAGATATCATTATCCAATGGTTCCACATATGGATTGAGAACATGTGAGGTGTACGATATGTAATTTATCAAAATGAATACATATAATACATTGTGTAACACCCCAATATTCCACAATTAATTTAATTTTAAATAAATTCAATAGTTTGTGTTGCACACAACACCGAGTCCGCGCACACCATGAACTATAAAACTTACAATTTGAAAAGAGATTATGAATATTATTAACAAAATTATGAAATTTATAATTTTTTTTAAAAATTAATTTATTTTTAAATTTTTAATATCAAAATTATCTTAGAGTGAATTTTTTTATCTTTCTGTAAAGTTTCAATTTTTGATGAATAGTGAAAAATACTGCATTGTTGTAAAAAACTGATATTTTCATTTTAAAAATTATTTTTATTTAAATTTATTTTTATGTCATAATATTTAAATAATAAATATATTATACCAATTTAGGTTATTGGAATATTTTTATAATATAATTAGGTATATTTCTTTGGAACTTTTGAATGTCTCTTTTACCTATATTCTCACCACATCTGCAAGATTAGCAATCAAAGTAATTTGTCCATTTTTAGAATCGAATTAAAAAAATAGTCATAAATGGTTGTAATTAGTATGAATTTTTTGATCTAATATAAACAAATTAATATTTTCAATAGTAAATTTAGTAAATTCTTATTTATTTACCATGATTAAGAGTTAATCGATTAATTAAAGGTAAACAAAATAATATAACAATATTATATAATGACACAAAAACATGTACTAAATTCATCATATATGTGTTTTTAGACCTGAATAAACTTTATTCATAAAATATGATCCTTTTTAAGTATCTTTTGTAAGAATAGAAAATTTATTATATTTTATTTAAAGAATAGTTAAAAATGTCATGTTCAAATTTCAACAACGATATCATTTTTAATATGTTGTTTTATAAGTGATATGGTAGACTATAAATATTATTTAGAAAGAAAAAATGTTTATATACATCATAGTAATTTGTTTATAATCTTTGAAAATAAATAATTAAATTAAATGGCAACACAATAATGATGCTGTAATTGTTCTATTAACAGAAATATCAAATAAATGATATTAAAAATACTAAATTAAATAAAAATTGACATAATTAATGATATCAATGAATATTATAGATACATTATTCTTGTTAGTAAAATATTTAAACTGTTTATTTTGCATTATCATGTTGTTATGATATTTTTAAAAATAAAAATAAGGACAAGTATCAATATTATAGTTTATGATACTTTAAATACATTATATATTATGAAATGATACAAAATTCCTAAAAATATATATTTAGGGGAAAATAGTATAATATTAAATATTTATGAAATTATCCAATTTTGGTTCATTTTTAATTTTAAAATAAATATATTAACCCTATTTTTTAAAAAGGCAAGTTGTTATGGTATGAGTTAAATTGTTTAACTAAGGGTTAAAGCCAAAGGATAAGGTTAATTATGTGCCCCAAACAAGATTAAATTTATTTTTAGAGATTATTTATATCCATAATTTTAACATATAAATAACTCACTATGGAGCTATTTGAAATCAAAAATTAATTTATAATAATTTATTGGCTTTGGAGTTTTGTAAAGTGCACCCCATCTCTTATAACAGGGAAACTCTCTTTATCTTTTCTTTACATCACTAAAAAACATGGTGTCTCACAAACCCTATATAATTCTCCTACCAACATACCTATATCCATCTTATAGGTCATTATTTATAAGAAATAAAAACATTAAAGTTCTTTTTTGCAAGTCAAAATGAGATACTCAAAGAAGACGTAATTGTTTTACAAATTTAGTTCAATTCCGTTCTTATTCTACTTACTATACCAATGTTTTTTCTATATGAAAGTAATAAATAAAATATGATCTAAAATTTGGGATGTTATTATGATTATGGTACAACCATATTCCTCCTTTTATCCATCCTATGAATAACAATATCACTATTCGTGTGTGCGTACAACTTACTGTCTCCACTCTATGGGGTAATTTTTTATTCAACACTACATTATTTGGATGGCTATAATGGTGAGTATAATTGATATAAATAATTTATATGACATGATACCTATTTTTTTATAACTAATATACCATCCAATTCTATACTATCTAACCATTAAGTGAAAGATATCATTACTCATGCGAATATACAACATACCATCTCCATGACGTGATGAGATTCATCCTCCACTAAAACAATTTAATAATGATTATGAAAACTAATATAATGAATTAAAATAATACTCATTAACTTAATATTATTATGGATATGAAGAATATATATCTTATTCATAGGAAACACGATATATGTGACAAGATAAACATAAGAAAATAAAGCAATTCATGCCTGAAATAATTATAATAATGAAATATTAATAAGAAAATGATATAATTGGAGTATTTATGTTATAATAAATAATAGATATAGTTTTATTATAACTTAATAAAATTATCTATCTGTTATATATGAGGTTAAATCACTCTAAAATAAAGGAGAGTACGAGGTAAGGATTAATTTCATAATCTCTTTACTATCCAGGATTGCTTTTACATAATAGTTTACTGGGATATATTTATCATTTATGTCCATGTTACATAAAATTGTATTTTAAATGAAAATTCATACTAGTATTTTATAATTTTTGGAATACATTTTACTCATATTCTATTTTAAAAAAGGAATCTTTTTGTCATTTTCCTTATGAGGTACTTTGTTTGACTTTTTTAAAAATGAATAAGAATAATTTGATTAACCTATATAATATGAGTGGATTATTCCACCTTCATGATACGTTAAGGTTTTTATGATTCCATTACAATCTAAAATGATTATTTTCGATGAAAATATTTTTTTAAAATTTTATGTAATTTTAGATAACTATTTTCATTAAAAAGGGGTATTTATCTAAAGAGATTTCTAATGTTTTTATTAAATATATTTTCATCTATGAAAAAATACTTTATTGGATATTCTTTTTAATTGAGTTTGAGTTATTATTAAAAAAACATATCATAATGTATAAGGGTTTATTAATAGTTTGACTATGGATGTGTTACTTTTATATCATCATGGTTATGTATAATGTATTAAGATTTCGTATTATATATTTAATATGAATGCCTATATTGGTTATGTTTTCCCCTTTTTGTAATCATGATAATTTAATAAAATAATGCACTATCTCCTTGCTTATAGGGTTGGGGAATTACATTTTTTATTTGTATGATATTTTGTACAAACCATGGATACTAGATTTAGAAAATCATTTTTAGGGAAACATTCCCCTAATATATACATTGAGGATAATTATATGAGAACATAATTAAATTTTGTTAATGTAGATATTATATGGGTATTACTAGAAAATACATCCCAGTCTAATTACAATAAGTGGATGTGGTTCTAGAATTGGTGTACCTAAGAGTAATAACTCTAACAAGGTGTTTTTATCTTGACTCGGGGTAACCCGGTACTTGAAAATGGGTCTTACTATGCACATGGTTTGAAACTCTTATGGTATATGATTATAATAATTCAATTTTCTATTTTCATGAAATTATAAAGTATTAAAATATTAATATGTATCCAAAAAACCATGTTTATTATTATGAGATTATATGTGCATAAAGTTTTAAATTTGTGTTACATATTTTGAAATTACATATTATAATTCATAACCGAATCTAGAAGTTTTCATAGTTTATAAATGGTGCATAGTGGAAGAAATAGAAATTGTATCAATGCATGTAATGCATGTAGGTATTTCCCTTTTATGAAAGATAATGATATTGGACTAGGAGCTTCAAGTGATGTGGAACAACTTATAACTATACTAGGATGGCTGAATTGGGTTATGAATAATAACCTTACCTATATGGACCAGCCTAATCCCCAACATGGAGGATCAATGTTTGACTAATTCATGATAAAGTAACCTCCCACATTAATGGGACTACAAATCCATTTTTAGCTGAGTAATATATTAGTTCAATAGAGAAAATATTTTTGTCATTAAGGTGTAATGAATAGGAAAGAAATTTAATGGATGTTTATCGTCTCTTAAGATATGCTGATCAATGGTGTTCATTAATTTAAAATAATGAGGATGGAGAAGTAAAAAATATGGAATGGATATAATTTATTGAACTCTTCCTCGAAAAATACAATCATTGTGATCTATGAGAAGATATAAGGAGGATGTTTTTGAGTCTAATGTAGAAGGAGGATGAGAATGTTGCAATGTGTGAAGAAAATTTTATAAGGTTAGAAAGGAGTTATGTATAACAGAAAAAGTCAGGAACCGGTGGAAGCCGGCCCTAAGAAAAATAAAATAAAAGTAGAAGAATTAGGCGTACAATGGGTTATTACAAAATCGAGTGTACATCACCCCACATCTATCAGCCATCATGAGTGGGGCACAAAAATCAGGTGCTGTGAAGGACCACGCTCCACCAGAATCAGTGAGTGTCCTCTTTGCTAGAGCATCTGCCACCTGGTTGGCCTCCCGATAGACGTGAGAGACCTCCAGATGCATTTGTGATACCGCATTCAGACAATCAGCCCATTGCGGCATCATGCACCAAGGCACATTGCGTGTCTTGGACTTCAATGCATCAACCGCAGACTGGGAGTCAGATTCCATCCATATGTTTCGCCAATTAAACCGGACAGCATACCTGACAGCATATATAATGGCCCAATGTTCAGCTTCAAAAGCAGTGCCAATTACAATGGCATGGCGGAACCACCCTTTGACAAACCCTCGGCAGGTCCGGAACACTCCCCCACACCCCGACATACCCAGTGCGCCCAATGCAGCCCCATCAACATTCACCTTGATGCAAGATGTAATGGGTGGGATCCATCGAATATGTTTCAACATACGGGGCTTGCGTGATCGACCCGAAACACCAAGCTTTCTTAAAGTTTGGAGATCATCTATTGTGTTATACAAGGTGCCCTCCTGGACCGCGGAGGCCACATGCACCTCCCTATGGATCGCCATCATCCCCTGCTGTATCGTGGTGTGACCACCCTCAAACAGCATGCAATTCCGTGCGCCCCAACAGTTTGCAAGTACGGCCGCCGCTGCCACTAAGAGCAGATTTTTTATTTGATCACTACATGTAACCTGCACCAACCTAGCCAGCAGGTCTAGAATCGGCCTGCCCATATCAACCACAATCCCGAACAGATATTCAATGTACGCCCAAAGCTGTTTGGCGTGCCTACACTCCACAAACACATGCTACATCGAGTCCTCCTCTGCCCGACAGATCGAACACATCGATGCCATTTGAAAGCCAACACGCTTGAGCAGGTCCATCGTTGGAATCCTCCTTCTCCACAATCTCCATATCAAGAGGAACCTGGCCGGCTGGATAAATCTCTCTTTGAAGTGCAGCAGCCATGCCAGCACAGCAGAGGAACCCAGACAGGCTGACCGGTAAATGTCCCTGATGTTAAACTGCCCGGTTTTTGAGTGAACCCAAACCAGTGTATCCACATCCATAAAGAAATAGCCATTAATTTCTGCAGCCACCTGCATAGGAATTTCAAGAGTGGTTTCCTGCACCTGTGAAATGAAATCCTAAATGGACAAGTGGGCTGCTGCACTTGGCACATTCAGGTCACGCAGGGGCTGTGAAAGCCACTTTGTAGTCCAGCAATTCATGGTTGACTCCCTAAAAACCAACCATTTAGTGTCCTGCACTATCTTCCCGTATGCCTGCTTGAGGGCTGCCCAAACCGATGAGGCAAGATGATATTTATAGCCATTAAAAAGCCTTCTTGTAATTCTAATCGAGAGGAAATCATCATCAACCTCATGCGTAATTATATTCCAAGTGAATTTCCCAATCAGGCTATCATTGAAGGTGCGGAGGTCCTTTATACCAAGGCCCCCCCATCTCCACCAGCTTTATACACTCCTTCCATGCTACTGTGACCAGCTTCCTTTCATGTGGCGACACTGTCCATATGAAGTTTCGAACCATGCCTTGAAGATCCTTGATGAGACCTCTCGGCCATCTATAAAGGGATAAGGAATAAACGAACTTCGACGTGATCACTGAATTCACCAAGAAGACCCTTCCAGCTAGTGACATAGCCTTCCCCTTCCAGCTGGCCAGCTATCGCGTAATGCCAGCAGATATGCCCTCCAGATACTGCCCTTTCACCCTTCACCAAAACAGTGGGACCCCAAGGTATTGGAAAGGGACTGCTCCCCGCCTCACCCCGAGATACCTTACAATCCTGTTCTTTTTGCCAACCGGAACCCCATTCCCAAAAACAATCGAGGATTTGTCCCAGCTTATGGCCTGACCCGCCACCTCTTCATAATGACTAAAGAGGGCCTTGATTGAACGTACGGTTCTCCTTGAAGCTTGTCCAAATAATAAGATGTCATCTGCATAAAAAAGATGGGAGGGAACCCTCCCATTCAGGCCAGCTCTGATCTGCTTGTACCATCCCATATGACAAATATCATTGATGCACCTACTTAAATAATCTTCCGCAAGCGCAAAAAGAATTCCAGAAAGTGGATCCCCTTGCCTTACCCCCCTGGTGCAAGGAAAGAAGCCCCTCGGGACCCCATTCACCAGAATTGACAGCCTTGCAGAATTGAGAATTATGCGGATCATGTTCAAAAAGCCTGAGGAAAAGCCATACCACCAGAGGACATCCAAGAGAAAATCCCATTTCAATGTGTCAAAAGCCTTATAAATGTCAATATTAATCGCAAAGTTCCCCTCCTTTGAAGCCCTTCTTAGGAGGTTAACACTCTCAGAGGCCATGAATAGGCATTTCTGGATGCTCCTCCCAGGGAAAACCCAAATTGATTCATAGTGATCATTCCATAAACCAGCCCACCCATCCTTCTCACCAAGATCTTACTAATAAATTTTGGTATTGTATTCCCAAGAGCCACTGGCCTGAAGTCCCTGATGTCAAGGGCATTCTCTTTCTTGGGGATTAGGGTAATAAAGCATGAGTTCATCCCAAGTGGCATGTAACAATGAGAGAAGAAGTCCTTCATAGCCAGCTCAAAGTCATTCTGCAAGATGTCCTAGTAAAACATGAAAAACTTATTTGTAAACCCATCAGGGCCCGGGGCACTCCCCAAGTTGAGCGACAGGAGGGAAGACCTTATCTCCTCCTTGCTTGGGGGAACAGTGAGACACTGATTTAACTGATCATCAATGCAGGGACTGATATTGCCCACCATGTTGTGAATGCTGGACTGCCCGTTGTCAGAGTAAATGCCTTTAAAATACTCAACCACAGCCACTGCACTGTCCTGCTCCTCTGTGTAAATACGCCCATCAATGCTGATCACCTTTATCCATCCCCGTACATTCTTCTCCTTGTGCAATCTATTGAAGAATTTGGAGTTCCTGTCCCCATCTTTGAGCCACCGCACATTCAATTGATTCATTGCCAACCTTTCTTTAACCATGAGAAGGTCATCAAGATTGTTGTGGGTGGAAATTTCCTCTCGTGAGACCCTCGCCTGCTGCCCCTGATTAATCTAAAATCTATCCAAATCATCCTCTGCTCTCTGGATCTTCTCATCAATCTTTGAGAAGGAATCCCTGCTCCATGCCCTTAGCAGTCCCTTCAGATGCTTCAGTTTGGCAGCCATTCTGTACAGTGGGCTTCCAATTGTGTCCAGCTTCCATGCTTCAATCAAAAGTTCCCTGCAACCTGGCATTACAAGCCATCCATTGTTGAAACGAAACGGGATAGGTGCTGACCTTGCCACCTGATTCTCAACATCCACAACAATCGGGTTGTGATCAGAGTGGTGCTTCGGCAGTGTAAAGCCAGAGACCCCATGCACTGCGACCCAATCATCAATACGGACAAAGCATATATCCAGCTTGCTCGCTTGTTTCCCTTCCCCGGTGTACCTACACCATGTGAAATCATCACCAACAATTGCAACCTGATCAAGATTGAAAAAATCAATACATTCAGCAAATTTAGAAGCAGCAACACTATTAAAATATGCTCCATTTTTTTCCTCCGGGGATAGAACAGTGTTGAAGTCTCCAATCAGTAGCCACTTTTGGTCCATCCTTGTAGAGATACCTCTGAGCTCCTCCCATAGCTCTCTCCTCCTTACGTATGAAATGGAAGCATAGACAAAAGATAATGAAATATTGTGTCCAGCATTGATGCAGTTCACCAGAATACTCTGGGGACTGCTGCTACATGAATTAACCTGTATGGTGTTGCGTGCTAACACCCACAATTGATCCATCGAGGATGAAGATTGACTACTAGCCAGAAAATTATATCCTAGTGACTCCCACCTGAAGCCCTTCCAGTTAACAAACAACACTTTAGGCTCTGCAATACCTACAAACATCGGTTTGTAGGTCAAAAGATGATGTCGCAGGGCCCTGACCGTGGGGGAATTCCCCAGCCCTTGACAGTTCCAATACAGAATCCTCATTTCTTACCAGCAATACCTCTTGTCAGAGGTCCCCCTTTCTTCTCCACCGAGGCCTGCATTGGACCTTTCTTCCTTGGACCCCCTTGTCCCTTCTTCAGGCCATGCCCAGGGGCATTGATGCTCCCTTGCTCCTTGAGTACCTGATTCACATCGCTGTCATCCTTCTTGAACTGTGTTTGAACAACAGATTCCCTATTCAGCTCAGCCACTCCACCATCATGCTCTTCAGCAGCCGCACCTACATTGCTACAATCTGCAGGAACCCCCCCTTCCACCTGCATCATCCTGCCATCCGCACAATCTGCAGATACTATCCCCTCCACCTGCATCATCCTGCCATCTGCACCTATCATCTCACATGGACCCACTACAGGCTCCTCACCACCTGGACTGTGCTGATGCCCTTCCTCCACCTGCACCACCGTGCCAACTTCAGCACGCATCCCAGCCATTCCACTGTAAGCAGAAAAATTTCCCTCCACATCTGAACATTGATCCTCCTCCACCTCCTCCGACCAAAGTCTTCCACTCAGAGGGAGGAAGGTGTTGCTGGCATTGAGAGGGGGGTCACTGGCCACCTCTAGTCTCCTTCGTGCAGCCTTGGAGGGGGAGATCCGAGTGAAAGCCCCTCCTGGGTCAGAAGCCGGTTGTCGATTGCAGGCCTCACCATCTCTGTGCACCCCATCCTGAGCAACATCCATCCTGCCCACCACAATAGCACCAGGATTAGGGTCCATCCTGTCATCAGCAACCTGGCCCCCCAAAACCACAGGTGGAAACATTTCTGCTGCAGAGGAAGATCCCTCTATCGCCAGGGCCCCCTTCAGCCCAATCCCAGGTCCTTGATCGGTACCATTGACCTCAGGTGGTATTGCATCTTTCATTGCTGCTGCAGATGAAGGCCCCTCAATGACCGGATCCCCCTTCTGCACAAGCCCAGGCCCTTGACCAGCACCATTGCCCTCCAGGCTCTCCATCTGGCATTTTTCCTTCCCCTTCCTTCTCCTACAAGTGTTCTCCTCATGCCCCTTCATCATGCAAGTCTGACAAACCATGTCTCGCTTGCATTCAGCAATTGTGTGCCCAAAGATCAAGCATCTCAAACAGAATCTTGGTTTCCTCTCATACAAAATTTCAAGACTTGTACTATCATCTCTTGTTGTCAGAACCACCTCCTCCACAAGCGTGCTTGCCATGTCGACTTCGACCAAAATTCTGGCATAATGCCCCAGCTTCGGATTATCCGTCTGCCTATCCATTCGAATCGGATTGCCCACCGAAGAGGCAATATCCCATAGGATCCTCATATGCCAGTACAACCAATTGAGTTTGTAGATTCTGATCCATAACTGAGTTTGCGTGTTGCGGACGTTCATTGTATCAAAATTTCCATCCCATTCCTGCACCTTCAGGAATCCCGGATTCAAAGACACAATCCCATTGCTCCATGCCTTCCTATTCCCTTCATCAAAGGGGAAAACTACATGGTAGTGCCCCCTGCCCATCGCTATCATCCGCCATTCATTAAAGCCCCACACCTCAGCAACCCTTTGCGTTAGGTCCTGAAATTTCCACAGTCGCTCCCCCTTAGGGATTATGACCCTCGCAATGATTGAAAATCGACATAACTTTACCCTTTCTTCCACCGCTTCTTGACTAGCCGCCACATGAGCAATCTTCCCCTTCCGGATCACTGTCCCCGGCGGAGGGGCATTAATATTTGAGAAGGAAGAGCCCACAACGTTCTTCGCCACCTCAGCAAAATTCCTCCCATCCTCCGTAGGGATTACATTACTCCCATCATCCTTCCTCGTGAAAGAGAACATTGCTTTATGGCTAAGAGGCTCATCTAGAGGCCGCTTACCCCCATCATCTTCCACACGAATCCCCGGTTTCCATCTTTCTGGGTCATCATCATCACCTGCGACGGGGATCCCCCCCGGTTCCCCTTGCGCCATCTGTGGAAATGATACACCAAGGAGTTATGTATACTACATATGTAACCTAATAAGTAACATTGATCGACTCTTTGTGGGTTAAAACCATTCCTTTAATCAGTATGGGTCTGAAAATATTTATCATCATATGAATATATAGTCTCATGTGCTATCAACATGGAAAATGAATTCTAAAAGTCCTATGAATTTAAAGAAAATCAAGAGAAGAAGTGGGTGGTTGAACACTTTGGAAATGAAAATGAGTAAAAAGTGAATAAGGGAATAATTAACATTCTATCATGTGATAAATATGTGAAAAAGACATCGAAGAACATGCATATTAGGTATGGGAGTTTGTTACAAGTGTGGAGAAAATTGCTACATATCTTTTGATTGAATGGGAAATAAAGAATATATCAACTTTCATACTACTTTTTATGATATGGGACATTGTGAAAATTATTTTCCTATGAATCAGGGAATGTTTCCTCAAAAAAGGCCAAGGGAAGACGAGATAGATTTTTCTATCAAAACATCTAAGTTTGAAGTACCTTTTGTTATCATGGAAGGTTCTTTAATAATTTCCTCAAATTTATCCAATGTATTATTTGATTGTGGATCCTTAAATTCCTTTATATCATACTAGTATTATGTAAAAATTAGACATTTTCAATTATCATTAATAGGAGAGTAATATGTAAAAACCCATGAGGGAAGCCTCATTGAAACTATTATATGTTAGGAAGTTACCACAAGGGAATATAAGAATGATTTATCTGTTGAATTTATCATCATACCAAAGGTATACATTGATATAATCCAAAATTTGTACTAGATTTGAATATTTCTTTCAAAAAATTATTATAATAAGAAAAAAGTTGTGATTTTTTAGAAAGATGTAGAAATCATTATATTTATTGAAATACTTCATCGTATGATTCTTATCTACATTCACCTATGGTAGATCTTCGAAAAAAATTATTGGCGGGGAAGAGAAAACAACATCAAAGGGTGAAGAATGAAATATTAGAATTGAGGATGTTCATATTGTACATGAATACATTGATGTATTTCAATAGGACATACCTGGACATCCTCTAGAGAAGGAAGTTGAGTTTTCTATCAAATTAATTCATGATTAAGACCAATCACAATTACACCTTATATAATAAACATAGTGTAAGAATTTGAGATGAAGAAAAAAATAAAAGAGTTTATTAAAAAGGGTTTTATTTACCCTAGTTTTTCTCCATGGGTACCCATAGTTCTTTCTGTTAAAAAGAAATATGGATCAATGTGGTTTCCCATTGACTATATATAAATAATGGTATTATAATAAAAAAAATGTATCATCTACCTCACATTTAATAGTTGATCGATCTATGTCATTCTATTCAATATTTTTTAGTAATTGAACTTCATTCTGGATATCATCAATTGTGTTTAATAGAAGAAGATATTCCAAAGATGGTATTCTGAACTAGGTATGAACTTTCTGAGTTTACAGAAATGGCATTTGGATTAACTAATTCACCCATTGTATTTATGAATCTAATGAACAGAGTGTTCAAGGAATATCTTGATGATTTTTCCATAGTATTTATTGATGATATCTTTGTATACTAAAAAATAACCAAGGCAATGAGAACCACATGCAGATTGTTTGGAAGAGTCTTAGGTGAAATGAGATATATAAGAAACATAGAAAGTGTGAATTCTAACTTCATGAAATTTCATTCCATTTCCATACTATCTAGAAAGATGAAATATCTATTGATCTTGTTAAGACAACGGCAGTACAAGAATTTCCACCACCGACAAGCATAATTGTGGTACACCATTTTATTGGATTAATAGGATACTATTTTAATTTCATCCATTATTTTTCTTGATTGGATAAATTGTTAACAAAGCTCACATGTAAAGGGGTTAAATACATTTGGAGAAAATATTTTTAAGAATGTTTCGAAGAATTTATGATAAGATATTTCAGTTCTTATATCATTACATTACCATCTAGAAATAATGGGTCATTGATTTATAGTGATGCATTAAGAAAAAGAACCAGGTCTTTTCTTAATTATAATGATAGAGTTATTTCTTATGCATCAAGAAAATTATAAATTCATGAACCAAACTACCCAACTCATCATCTTTAGTTAGGTATAGTAATTATTTCTCTGAAGATATAGAGACACTATCTCAATGGTAAATGATGTGAAATATATACTGATCACAGTAGTTTAAAATATATTTTCTCACAGAAATAACTCAACAATATACAAAGGATATGTCTTGAGATACACAAGTATTATGTCGTCAAAATGCACTACCACCTAGAGAAGGAAAATAAGGTAAATGATACATTGAGTAGGAAGGACCATGTCGTTCTGAACAAAGTGAGAGTTGAAATTGATACTATGTTGATGGATCTATTAAAGATGGATATGAGAATTATAATAGATGGTTATACATCATGACATTTTTAAATTATTTCCAAACCATCATTATTGGAAAGTATAAAATGTTCAGAGTCTGATGATTATGATTTTCAAAATAGAATTAATGCTATGAATGATGGGAGTTTGATTAAATTCATATATGAAGATTGAATTTTGAAATTTGGGAAGAGTATTTATGTTCCATCTATACCTAAGATAAAAAATATAATTACTATATGATTCACATAGCTCTAAATTCTCAATACACCCTAGTAGCACTAAGATGTACTGAGATTAGAAGGAACATTTTTGGTGGGGCACCTGGAGAGAGAAATTTCATACTCTGTGTCAAGGTGTCATATTTTCTAATAAGTTAATTCTCAGAGACAACGTCCTAATTGAATCATGAAACCTATTCTTATACCTATGTGGAAATGGGATGACATTACAAATGACATTATATATATATTTTACAATAGAATCCAAGAAGGAACAATGTAATATGGGTTATTGTTGATCTCCTTAAAAAATCAGAATATTTTACTTCTATAAGAGAATATTTACCTCTTGAAATCCTAAAAATAGTATATTAATGATGTTGTAATACTTCATCGTGCACCTATATCAATTTTTTCTGATTGAGATCCCCATTTTACAATAAAATTCTAGAAAAGTACTTAGAAGGCTCATGATACTGAGCTTCATTTGATAACTTGTTACCAAACTCAAACTAATGGGTAATAAGAAAGGATTATATAATAATTAGAATACATGTTGAGATCTTTCTCAAATTACATTCATGGTATGTGGGATTAGTATTTATCCGTGGTATAAATTTCAAATTTCAATAGCTTTCATTCTAGAATTCAAAGGGAACTGTATGAAGTGTTATATAAAAAGATATATTTTGCAATAACTTGATGGGAGGAATTTGGAGAAAGGAAGATTGTAGGACTAGAACATGTGGAGTAAAAAACATAAAAAGTAGAGACTATTCAAACCCATATTAAATCATCTCAAAGTAGGTGAATGAGTTGTACTGAGAACTGAATGAAGGATTTGGAATTTCACGTAGGTGATAAATTTTTCTTGAATGTATCTCCAAGAATTGGTGTTATAATATTTGAAAATAAAGGTAAATTAGGTCCCACGTACATTGGAAATTTTGAAATTCTTGAACGAATTGGATCTACAGTTTACTGTTGGTTAATGCATCCGAACCTCTCCAACGATCATGATATTTTCCATTTATCAATGTTTTAAAAATATGTGAAATAGTAATGCATCCACTCACCTATGAAGAAATATAAATGGAACCTGATATGTCTTATTGTGAAGATCCAATCCAGATTATTGATACCAGGGAACATGGGTTGATGAACTTGATAACTTGGCTGGTAAAGTTTCTTTACAGAAATCATTAAATATAAGAGGCGATGTGGGAAGTTGAGGAATTTATGATGAATAACCATCCAAATATTTTTAGAAGGTGGTATTATATAAATTTTTAGGATGGAATTATTTTAATGAAGAAATAATGTAACACCCCAAGATTCCATGGTATTTTTATTTTTAAATAAATTTAATATTGTGTATTATAGAGAACAATGAGTTCGAGTGTACCATAATCTATCAATTTAGCTATTTAAAAATTAGATATGAATAATATTAACCACTTTATGAAAATTATAAATTTTATTATTCAAAATATACTACATTTTTTAATTTGTATTATCAAAATTATCTTATGGTGATTTTTTTTTTAGAATAGTTTCTATTTTTTATGAATAGTGAAAAATACAGCATTGTTGTTAAAATATGATGTTTTCATTTAAATAATTATTTTGATTTAAATTTATTTTAAAATAAAAATAGATAAATAATACATATATTAACACAATTTAATTCATTTGACTAAATTTTATAATAGAATTAGAAATAATTATTTTATGTTTTGAATGTTTCTTTTACCCGCCTTCTTACCAAATCAGTAGGATAAGCATTAAAAGTAATTTTTTCATTTATATGAATAGAATTTTAAAAAATAGACATAAATGGTTGTAATTAGTAATAATTTATTGATCTAATAGGATCATCTAATTTTTTTGGTGTATAGTAACTTTAGTAAATTTTAATTTAGTTATCACTGTTATGTGTTAATCTGGTAATTAAAGGTAAACAAAATAATATAATGTTTTTATAAAATTACCTTAAATCATATCCTAATTTTATTGTATAATCATTTTTCGACCAAAATCAATCTTAGGATGAATATACGATCCTTTTCAGCCACTTTATTAGATTATAAAATTTATTATATTTTATGAAAATAAGAGTTAAAAATGTCATATTCAAATTTTTATTACTATTTAATTTTTAATATGGGGTTAGTGAAATAGTCAGCTATAAATAGTACATATAACGATAAAATATCTATCTATACAATATTAATTTAGTCATTATTTTATAAAATAAAAAATTAAATTCAATGGTGACACAATAATGATGCAGTAATTGATTTATTAATGGAAATATCTGGTAAATGATAATAAAAATATTACAATAAATATAAATTGATATAATTAATTTTACCCATCAATTTTATAGATATATTAAATATTTTTTTGACATATTTTATGTTTTTATTTGAAGTTATAATGTTGTTATTATATTTTGAAAAATATAAATAATAAATAATATCAAAATCTACATAAATGATACATTAAAATAAATAATATTTTTAAATGATAAAAATTTATAAAAAATAAATTACTTAAAAATAAATAATATAATGTTATATATATCATAAATGATCTAATTGGGGTTCTTTTCATATTTTATAGTAACAATATTAACTCTATGGTGTAAAAAGACAAGTTGTCGCGGTAAGAGTAAAATTGTTTAACTAAGGATTAAAGCCAAAGGATACGGTTAATTTTGTACCCAAAAAATATATAAAATTAAAATTTTGAGATTATTTAGATAGAAACTCATATTATATTTTAAATAACTCACTTTGTAACTATTTTAAACTGAAAATAAATTTATAATAAATTAATAGTTTTTGATTTTTTCAATGTGTCCCTCCCCTCTCTTATAAAAGAGAACATCTCCTTCTATTTTATTCATATATATAACAAAATTTTATTCATAAATCCCTAACCAATTATCCTCCCAACATCTCTCAATTAATTGTAGATGCCATACTTTGGGATGAAATCTGACCTAATAATTCCTTTTTGCAAATCAAAAAGAGATACTTGAAGAATATGTAATTATTTTACAAATTGAATTCAATTTATCCTCTTCTTATACTTCCTATTACTATGTTTTTTCCATAAAAAATCAATAACTCTAGTATCATCTAAATTATTAGATGTTATTATAATTATGATACAATCGTATTCATCCTTTTATCCATCCTTCAAATAATCATATCACCATGCGTGCATTTGTATGACTTATCGTCTTCATAGAATTGTGTAAATTTTTATTCAATGGTAATTTATAAATATGGGTGTAATGATTAGTATAATGGATATAAATAATTAATATGATATTATAATAATTATTTATAATAATTATGCCTTCAATTCAATAACATTTAACCATTAACGGAGTGATACCATCACTCGTACGTATGTACGGGCTACTGTCTCCACGACGTGATGAGAATCATCTTCCAATACAACCATTTATGAATAATTTTGAATATATATATATAATCAATTAATATAATATATATAAACCTAATATAATTCTTGATATGAATAAGATATATCCTATTTTTAATAAACAAAACTTACGTGACAAAATAATCAGAAGAAAATAAAGGAGTTCAGGCCTGAAATAATGATAATAGTGAAATATTATTAATAAAATAACATAATATGGTCATATATGATATAATAAACAATTTATATAGAAATTTTATAACTTCATAAAATTATTCAACCATTATACAGGCGGATAATACCCCCTCAACTAAAGGATAGTACGAGGGAAGGGTTAATTTCACAATCTCTTTAATATCCAAGATTGATTTTACATAAGACTTTACTGGGGAATATTTATCATCAATGTATATGTTTCTTAAAAATGTATTTCAAAATATTTTTTCTTTAATTTTAAAATTGTTTAAGTACGTTTTTACCCATGTTCTATTTTATAAAATAAATCATTTTTTTTGTATTCTATAGGAGGAACTTTTTTGACTTTTTTTTGGGAAAGTACAAGAAGAATAGTTTTTAAATTATATTGCATGAGCAGATTTTTCTGCTATTCGAATGCCTTAACATTTTATAGATTCATTTACAAGCATAAAATATTATTTTCAATGAAATTATTTTATTTTTAAATTTTTTGGAATTTTAAATAATTATTATCAATATAATTGAGTATTTCCTTAAATATGTTTCTAATGATTTTTTTAAAAAAAATTAATCTATTTCATTATCCATTATTGGATCTTGTTATTAAATAAGGTTGATTTATGGTGATAGGAAAAATCATATTATATTGAAGGTTTTATTAATATTTTGACTATATATGTTCTAATTTTATATCATTCATGTTTTATGGATATTTTATTAGGATTTCATAGGCTAGATTTATTAAAAATATTTATGTTGGTAACTAATTACATAATAGGAATGAATTGAACTTAGTAAGTGACGATTGGGGCCCACTATATACCCTTGATGCATTAGTAGGTCTCATGATGAATACTAGTTTGGGTTTTTTCTTGTTTATCTATGGTTTTGGCATGAGGCCCTGATAGTGTGGTTATGATGTCCAGAATTGTGTATTCCCTCGTAATGAGATTAGTTATTTATATTACATGTAATTAGTCATATTGTAGAATATATAGGATAATTTTATATAGATTTATCTTATTAATTATTTTCATATTATACTCAATATTATTTTTAAATGGATTGTGTTTCAGTTTTATACATTGCCTTAAATTTTTATTCTTATCTTTGATAACTTCTGCTATATTTTTTTATCCTTACTGAGCATTTGAGATCACTCATTTCTTATGTTTCATTTCCCCCAAGTTGTGAAGTGGTATATTATCATTAAACTACATGTATATTCTAAGGTATATATGTTTATTAAATGGATATACAATTTTTTTTCATTTTATGATCTAATGTATAACTTATGTTTGTATCTAGATGTTTTAGGCAACTAAAATTAGCAGTCCTTCGAGATTTGATTTTTTGTAATACTGAAAATGTAATGAAATAATTACATGGATCTAGCTGACTAGGTTTGGGGAATTACACATCTTGAAGTTGAGATAGGTTATCTAGGAGTGCTAGTTGATATGTCACCACTCTGATGAAATCACGGATGTGAAGGGGACTGATGTATCTTGGAATAAGTTTTCCCTTATTCCCAAATCTCTTGCATTTCATCCCTGATGATATATATTGAAATACAATGGATCTAACATCAATCTATAGGCCATATCAATGATTGTCAGTATAACTCTTATATGAATTCTAAGTAGCCTAAAATATGCTGTCAAATGTTCTAAACCTTTTCCACCATTTCCATATCCAATTTAGGACCAGAAAGTTTTATTTCCCCAACTTCATCCCAACATGTAGGTGTTTGAAACCTCTTAGTATAATTTGGTTCATTTGTATCCCTTTGGATGCTTGAGTTGAAACTATTATTGTATGAGAACTCAACCAAATAATCATGTTTCTCCCATAATCCTTCAATGTCAATTAAACAATATCTCAACATGGCCCCAAGTGTCTATATATTTTTTTAGATGGGACATCAGTTTGAGGGTGGTATGTCATGATGAATTTCAACTCAGTATTCAGATCTTATTAGATACTCAATAGAAAATGGAGGTAATATAGGATCTCAATCCTATATAATCTATATTTGTCTCCCATGAAACCTCACCACTTATCTAATGTATATGCATAAAAGTTAATCAAGGGAGAAGTACTCTCAGATCATAATGAAGTGTAAAATATTTGTAAGATGATCCACCATAATCCATATAGAATTATTTACACTTTATGTATTTAGAAGTCCACTTAAAAAATCCATGGTGATTTGTTCCCATTTCCATATAGGTATGGGCAATGGTTGCATCAACCCCATGGATATTCTTTATTTACTCCTTCCCTTCCTTCCATAAAATAAATCATGGTGTATATTATGTGATCTTCTTCCTCATATTGTACAAAAATTAGTGATATCAGAGAAATATATACATATTTGTGGTTCCTGGGTAGATGAAGAAGGTTGAGTTATGTGAACCATCTGAATGTTCCTTTTTTAACTCAGTGTTTGATGGAACACATAGTCATGACCAAAACATAACAACTCCATCTTAATTAAGAATGAACTCTAAATATTTATCTTTTCTTCTAGATATCACTTTATTTTGAATTCCCAGATCATCTATTTAATTATCCTTTAACATCTACATAAGGGATGACTATGAAATAATTTGTAAAAGTATTGATGATGTTCCATCCATTATGATTCCCATGTCTATCCTTTTTAAGTGTATGAATATTGGATCCTTATAAATACTCATAAATGATAAAATTTACGGATAATTTCTACATAGATCATCTTCCATATTATTATATTTCCTAGGATGGTAGTGTGTTGGGTAGTCATAGTACTTCATTAGCTCTAACTATCATCACTGACAAATATTCAACTCTTTATGTGTGAATATATACATAGGTCTCTTATGATATGTATATATTTCAAACATCTCCACAAATAGATAATAACTCCACATTTCAAAGTGAAGATAAATTCAAGAAAATCTAGATCAAGTTTTGGGTAGTTATTTTCATGAACATTCAATTGACTTGAGGAATAGGCTATCACTTTATCATTCTGCATCAACACAAATTCCAAGCCTTTCTTCGAAGCATTACTGAATAATAAGAAAAGTTCCCCACTTTTGTGTTGCATAAGTACATGTGCACTGATAATAATTTTTTAAACTCCTTGATCCTTTCTTCTCATTAAATATTATAATCAAACTTGACTACCATTTGAGATTTCTTGGTTATAGAGTTTGACAATCACAAGAAAGTTATCCTAAATCAATGATAGTACCAAGTTAATCCATGGAAACTTTGGATATCTTTCACATATACTGTCTTAATAAACCCCTAAATTGATTCTATTTTTTAAATGTCCATAGATATCCCATTTCATATGACAATATTCCCAAAGAATGATATTTAAATCAACAAGAAATCACATTTTTTGTACTTGTAAAAATTATTCTCCTTTCATAACGTCTTTATCTGAGTGCTCAAATACTACTCATTATCTTTTTTTAGAATATATTATAATATCATCTATAAATTCTACTAAAAATTTGTTGAGGTAATATATAAATACTATATTCATTAATAAAATGAAAATTTCTATACCATTAGTAAGACCAAATGGAATTACATTGAACTCATAGTTACCATACCTTATATGGAATGATGTCTTGGGGATATCCACATTCATCACCCTAAATTAGAAATATGCTGATCATAGATCCACCTTGAAAGAGTATTATTCTTCACTTATCCAATTGAACAAGTCATCAATATATGGTAGTGGATACTTATTCTTTATCATGATCATTTGTAGCTCATGATACTCAATGAAGAGGCTCATTAACCCATCCTTATTTTTGACTAATAGGATTGGTGCACCACATGGTGAAGAACTTGGTAGTATGAATTATATAGATAGATTCTCCTGAATTATTTCTTCATCTCATTATGTTCTAAAATATCCATTCTATATGGATTCTTGGATAATGAAAACACCTTCATGTATAATATCTATTGAAAATTCAACCCCTAAGCTAGAAGGAAGACCAAGAAATTCTTTGGGAAACACTTCAGCACATTCCCTATCAATGGAAATCTCCTCCAGTATGATCATTCTCTTAGTCTCAATCATTTGAGCTTTATATTTTTCTTTAAAGGGTAATGATATGCATTCTTCAAATTCTAGTTCTAAATAATATTCTTATATATGTTTGCATTTGTATATAATCGGAAGATGATTCTCGTTGTAGAGAGTGATTTGATTCTCATGGAGATTAATTTTTCCTCTATATAGGGAAATCCAATTCATACCCAAAATAGAATCAAATTACACCATAGGGAGTATAAAAAAGATATATGTGAAGATAAAACCATAAATTTTGATAGTGGATGAGTTATCTACATAGAATGCAATAATTTCCCCACTTTCCATTTTCACCGACAGTACTACTTCTATGGTTTGAGATTCTGTTGGAATAGTTTTCTAAAATTTCATGACATGAAGGATTTCATATAACCAAAGTAAATAAAAAGATTCACTATTCTAAATTAATAAATATTATACCTATCATAAATTCATTATCAGTTCCACCTTAGTGGTTTTGATATCCTAATCTCATTTTTTCTACCTTAGAGGTTGATGGTTTTCTCAAAAAACCCTTATCTTAGTGCATTGGTTTGAAAGGTTTCCCAGTTCCTTAAATTTGAAACAATGAAAAATTTGATGATGTTTCACCAAATAATTTTATTCCTCCATCAAAATATGGAAATTCATCTATCAAAAATCAACATCTAGGTGTCATTATTTTCAACTACTAAATCATTTTCTCATCCCCCTTAGGAACTTTCTTTAGTGCTTCCATCCACACCATTGAAAAGTGGGATGCCAAAATTTCATAGCACTACTAGATTTATCCATTAGATATATAAAATTAAACTACACTTTCAGCTTCTTATCCCTATTATGTCATTGATATTAGACAATATTTATCTAATCTTTTAGGGTAAAATATACAATTTACTCATAGATTTTAAATTCTCAGATATCAAGGGATTTTCTTATAATAATTTTTTACCCACCAAAGAAATGGTAAAAAATGAACATGGAGGAAACTAAAAATCAATATGCATATTGGGAATGTCTTGCCGAGTTTTATTCATATGCCCAGATAGATTCATCATATATTTTCATTTGACAATTCAAATACATTCCTATTTTAATTATGAGAGTGCGAGACAAATATTTACTAAAAAACATTTTTTTATACCTTCCACCCCACCACATGAATATATTCCTTAAGATTTGTATTCTTGATCAATTTCCACTAGTTCTCATATTTTTCCTCCATATGATATACATCTGTTAGAGCCTTATCTTTCTTGGAAAATTGAAGTATAAAGAAGATATTTTTAATATAGTTGATCGATTGTTCTGTTATAAAGGGATTTGATGATCAATTAAAAGTAAAATCCTATTATTTCATAAAGGTATCAATTATAGAATTTTTTCCTTAATGATATTTTTGTGATAATCTTGATCACGGTTTATCTTCAAAAACTAACTTAGTTTTGAGTGTATTATTAAAAATTTTATTATTCTTCCTCTCATCAAGTTGGGCATCTTGTTGAGGAAGTCATAATACCACCCATAAAATTGGTTGTTTACATAATTCTACATAATTTGATCCATTGTCTAGAATAAATGAAAAATTCAGGGATGAGTGTTTTTAAACTGTTAAAAAAATAAACTTCAATACAATTTCATTAAGGTTATAACTTATAAATAACATTAATTTCATAACTTATGAATTTATAGGATTTAATATATGTTATTCATGATTCATTTACTAATATAGACACATATAAAAATTCTTTCCCCTTAATAGTGGTTATTAATGAGAATTTCAACTTAAAAAATCATATTCCATGTTATTTTTAAACAAGGTGTGAAATAAGTCAAGCTTTTATGAACCCGTTCTCTTTCGAGTCTAGCTCAACATAGTGTTTTTGGGTTTAAACCCAACATACTCTTATTCCAGAGAAACATCTATTCCTAGTATCTATAAATGGATGTATTTTCTTTATAAACCTCTTATTATATAATTTAACAAAATTTAAAGATGTTTTCTTATACAAAATTAATTCATAAGGCATTCCCTAGTGTTTTTACTCCTATTCCCAAAAATAACTAAACTTTTATTTTTGTAGAAATTATGACAAAAAAACACTTTATTACACATTAATTCCTGATTTATTACACATAATAAAACCAAGATAAATCAATATTAGATGTTTATTTTAGAATTAGGTATATTACATAACAACTTAAAAATGAAATACATTAACTTTATTTAAAACTTCATTAACATGCTCATATTTAAAAAAGTATGGGATATCCTAGGGACATACACTAGAAATGGTTGAGCTATAAATATGAGTAAGGGAATAAACAAGTAATATGATATATAATTTAATAAATTTTAAAATATAGTAATATTCATGAGACATAAAAGGGGTGAGAATCATAAAACGAACAAAATGGATGATATGACATGATAACATAATGTCAATATGGGAAAGGAATAATCAACTTAAAAAACTGAATAAAAAACCTAGATCAAGGATAAATTCGAATAAATAATTTTTTAAAGACTATAATGATGTATTAGGTTTACTCCATAATACCTTTCATGATGACTCATGAGACTAAAAAATTACCCAATTCATTAGAGCACTATATAATTCCAAGTGCACTTGTTACTTTCATTTCATTCTCAGGCTTATGTGTGCCACATATATCATACAAAATGATTTAACTCATAAACATATTTTTCCAAGATAAAGGAGTGTGGAAAAAATAAACATAATTAGCCAATAAATAATAATATGTTCATAATGGTGAAAACCCTTTATATGATATGGGTTTGGGTATTCATAATATAATTGTATGGAATGGAAAATCATAGTGAAATTTCGGCAGCATAATGGTGACATATAAATGTTCATATGAGGGATTTGTTAGAGTGAAATGGGTCTATCATGATTTATTTATAAAATGGATAGTAATATGGATATTAAATAACATATATTATAATTAAGAAATTATGATAAAATACAAAAGATAAAATGCATACTTAAATATAGATGATAATAAGAGGATTCCTTACTTTGAGAGTGTGATTTCAAATGATTGGGATGCAATTTTTAATTTATTGGGTCACCTAGGGATGACTATAGAGTGAAGAGGGATGTCTAAAAATATTATCCAAGGATTTATACTAAATATAAATTAGATATCAGGTGGGTTTATATAAGAAATTATTGGGGACTAATTTTTTATTTTCTGAATCATAGGTTTTGGAATATATATAAAACAATTACCAAAACTACAAACCATATCATGGTTTATGCCCATGTTTTCTTTTAAATGGGGATGGTATTCATTATTTTATAAATAAATGGGATGAAATTCATAAAATAATTCCATTTCTGAGGCATAAGTGATTAATACTCCACAATAAACTATTTTAAAACAATAACATATATAATAGGTTTTGGAGGATTTATAAAGTCTTTATAAAATTAATAAAATAAACATAAAATTACATTATTTTAAATGGAAAATATATTTGTTTTTGGATAGAATTTATAGTATTTATTACATCATTTTTGGGGTTATTATGATTTAATAATACATACTGTATATTTACACCATATTTAGTATTTATCCAGAAATCTGACTCTTTCAGATAAATAATGAAAAATTCAACACTGAATATTATCGATGTGTTGATTAAAAAAATATTATTTTTATTAATATAATTCTACTATCATATTATTCTTTACTTTTTATGTATTATTTACTTTTATTGGGAAATCTTGAGGGTTTTTATTACAATAACAGTTTTAAAGCCCATATAAAAAATACATTTTACATTATAATAATTATATAATAATTTATATTTACTAAAAATTAATTAATAATAATGTTTTTATAAAATATAATTTTTTTTAGAAATCTGTTACATTATAAAAATAAACATATTTATCTAAATTTAAAACTAATTAAAAATGAAAATTGTGTTTTACTGTATAAAAATAAAAAAAATAGTAACTAACAATAAGATGTAAATAAAAAAATTATTCTATTGAAAATAAAATATAGTTATTAAAATTATTTTTTTCATGATAAATATCTATTTAAAACACCATAAAACTCTATAAGGGTAAGGTTCATTATGGTGAGATCTTTATGGTGTGTTTTGGCATACAAGGTTTGGGGTGTGATCTTGACGAGTTTGAACTTCTCTCATAAATGGTTTCTCTAAAGCCAAAGTTATTTGATCTCAACATGGTATTAGTCAAGTAAAAAGACCAGAGATATTATCTCCCTCATAAGATCATATAAATGGTCTTTATAGGGTATGATCCTGCTATTTGAGGTAATCTTTTCCTTTTTTCTATGTCAATAGGATTTGTTAAGAACTATATTTATAAAAATAAAATGCTCACTCATAAATGTCTTTATTATCAGTGGTTATGATGCTTAATGGTCTTTTAAATCCAATAATATATAATAAAAACAAATAAGTTTATGTGTTTTCTATAAACATATTACATAATAAGTCATTTAAATCAATAATAAGGGGAATTTTATTTATAAAATTAGGGTTCATTATATGTCATTACCTCTATGAGGGTGACCCTTCCAATATTTAATGGTTCATTATAATCCCCCATACCCCTATAAGGACAACCTATGAAAAATGTCAACGAATGATCTATTCAATTGCCTCTATCCAATTATCAATGGCTCAGTGTAGTAATCTCTAAGCTTGATGAACTGATTCATTCCAAACTCTATTCGGTACACATGGTCTATTAGACGTTCTATCTAGGAAGAAACCTTCTACCCAAGAACTATAAAACATTACACTAAGAAGAAAATCATCAGGTCTATCTAAATATTTTTTATCCGATCAACTCATTCTAGAAACACTATTTTGGAAAAATTCTAAATAAAATTTCAGAAACACAAATTGTAAGGGTGGATTTTAAATAAAGGTTTTTGTGAAAGTTATAAACATAAATCCTAGGAGTTATGTAAGAATAATAAATCCCAATATAATTTTAATTTTTTTTATTACAGAGATTTTTAAAAGGAGTCATTTGAAGTTAAAAATGTTGGACGATGATGTATTAGACATAAAAAATTATATATCAGGATGATTCTAAAGTGTCAATCATGATTGATGATGTGTTTACTAGATAATTAAATGAGAATATATTAAGGATATAATTTTTATATTATTCATGGGGTTTCAAATAAGTAAATTTCAATATCATTAATTATGATAAAATCTGGAAGATTTCCTATGAATAGTATCAACCGGTTTAAATGAGAGAAAAGTAATTTGTGGAATAATAGTTTTTACATAAAGAAAAAAAGTCCATGATTATGGGGAGTACGACCATGATATTTATTTGAAAAATTGAGTGATATTATAGACTTTGGGATAATTAGCCTTCTTGTATTCACATGTGTAATATTGTAGATATATGTTCCTTGGACTGGACAAGAAAATAATAAGGTTTATATTACAATATTAGGGTCAAAAATTGTAAAAAATCCATGAGATAGTATATTATCATCATAACTACTTGGAATATGGTGTCATTTGTTGGGAATTTATATGTAGATTCATATAACATAAACAATTCAAAGGTTCAATCATTAATAGGGGAAATCAATAGAAAATGGAATTTTTTAAAAGATGGTTACACTGATTCACCCTCCCAATCAGAGTGACCACATAATTCTACCAGGAAGAACATTATCTACTCTTATTTTTTAGATCAATTTCTTACAAAATTCAAAATATAATTTAAAGACATTAGAAACAGATCATTTTTACAATATACACTAACAATGTGATATATTAATCATTTTCATACAAGGTATCATCAGAGAGAAAAATAAAAAATATTGTAATGTTATTAAAATAATTAAGAAGGTATTATTTTTAACCCATTGTTTGGAATACATTAAAAAGTTATAGTCCTGACACATTTTTTAGTGATATCCCTCTAGTTTCCTTATTTTTCTAGATTTAACTAGTTGATAAGACCTCCTCCTTAATATATTTATATTTCTCCTTCTAAATAATAATAAATTTCATTTGTTATGGATGAAAGAATCCAATTATACTCATATATAATAATGATAATTAGTTATCTCTCTCATCAAATCTATACATGTATATTCCCATAAAATAATGTATCAATGAACTCAATCTTTTTCATCACTTCTCACTTAGAATACCTATTAAATTTATTAAGAATATAGAAATGATTACTTTTAATATTATACAATCCTTCTTAAATTTTTATATTATTATCTCATATGATTTGACATTATATGATGAATTGATTTTAGATAGACAATCATCTAGAATCAAAATTGAAATATTTTCTTTTTCTATGATTATAGAAATAACTATCAATTCATATAATTTTCTTCATGTTCCTTAGACATGAAAATTATATTAAGACTCCAACGATCTCAATAACAATTTCACATATGATAATTAAAACCCCATGATAATATAATTTTAATTTTGTAAATTTTTTTACTAAATAATATTTAATTTTGTTAAAACATAAAGTTTAACAATTTAGTTTCTATATTCATTTTCATAATATTTTTTACATTAACATTTTTTTACATAAAAATTATGTTTTTAATGACAAAAAACCAATAATTTAATTATATCAATTTAACTTAGGTATTTTTTACGAATTGATTTAATTTTTATTTGATTATAAAATATGAGTTTGTGTATAATGACCTACCAAAATAAAACACATGGAACACATTATAAAATTATGATTATTTTATTACTTTATCTTAATAAATTACTAAATAATGGTATATAAATTCCAAAAAATCAAACTAAGCTCAATATGACAAAAATAACAAGTAAATAACATGTTTATGAGTTTTAAATATGATGGTCCATGTTATAACAGAAATATAATAGATATAAATTCCATTGAACTTTTATAATATTTTTTTCAAAATAATATTTATTTTTTTAAAAAAAATAGAGATATTTTTTTGATAAAGAAAATTGACTAATATTCATAGAATTTACAGAATATATATTGTATCAAAAAAGATATATGATAGTATGAATGGGTAAAGTATACATTAAAAATATGACCCTTAAAATAATAACATAACTGTTTAAATAATTAACTAACCTTATATGTATCTCTTTAAATAACTATATTATTGAATATATATCATTATATTAATTTAAGAGACCATGAATGAATATCTTATGTGATAAATATAATGACTTAATTCGTATAACTAAAAATTAAATTCTTTTTTATAATGTGTTTTATCATTATTTATTTAAACATAACATTTTAACCAATTTCTATATTGGATTTACCACACATATATATTTATTTTGGAGAAATATTCTAAACATTTAGTATCATCATTTTAGAATTATTCAATTGTGAATTTTTTACTATTTTTATTAAAGAAATGAATTTTTCCGGAATAATAAAATATAGTATTTTTGTATGAATTTTTCTTTATTTCATTATTTTGATATAATAATAAAAAAAATAATTCTGGAATAGTTTGGACAATGAATTATACATATTTAAAGATAAACATTGTACTATAAAAAAAATAAACGTAATGACTATGTTTTTATTTGATTAGACTTTTGAATATATCTATATATATCTTGATTTTCCTCAGAGTCGGCGTGGTGTTTGTGTGTTTGAGGACACATGAATTTATATATTGAAAATATTAATGTATTTTAATGCACATTCATGCATTGTTTTAGGGAAAATGGTTCTATAATTGTTTAGGACCTCATATGGAAAATTTGAGACCCAGTTGTTTATTGTACATGGGGTTTACCCTAGGAGATACAAAAAATTTGGTTGCTGCAAGATGTATAGTTGGGGATATCATTAGATGGTATGTTAAAAGAATTAATTTTCTTAATTAATTATATTATTTAATAATCCTAAAATAACCCTTCCCCAATAAATAAATCAGTAAGATGTTTTTTCTAATGTTATCCTTTTATTCCTAGGTATCGTTGGGAGGAGATAGTCATTCTTAATTGTAAAATAAACATCGATGATCAAGTGGTGATCAGATCAAGGTGGATCAAGAGGCAGAAAACAAAACATACCCGCTTCATCATTAGTAAATGAATTATACAGGATCCATGAATCCTAATCCTGGTAAAGTTCATTAATTTTTATATTTACACCCATTTTAATTCCTTAGGCCTATTTTATAAATATCTACAAATTTCATATGTGTTTATCTATATTTCGTATGATCCTGACTGAATTTTTTTATTCTTGATTGGATAAATATTTCTTGAACCTTCACATCACCCTTTATTGAAAAAATTTATATTTTTTGTCTGGGATTTAATTGTATAAAGATAGATTTGAATTTTTCATTTTCATTTTCTCAACAATTATTCATATTCTTCACCAATGGCACATAGGGTTTCAGTTTGAAATTATTTGGGTATGTACAAGCATGATCAAACCCCCAGATTTTTGGGGGTTGGGAGAATGATGTGAAGGATGGTGATTTATTGATGAATGTGGATTATTTCTGGGTTTCTTATGATGCCCATGGTTTTGGGATAGTGAGTGACGATGAAAATGGTGCGAGATGACTAATGAATCCATGTGGGGTTCGGGTGGTCAGAATCCAACAACCAATGATGGATCAGGTATAGATGGCCCCAGATTTGAGACCTCCAGATGTGAATCATGGATGAAAATATGACATTAATGACATGGTGAGATGAATGATTCTTTCTTGGGATTCATAAAAAACCAACTACATGACATGTAGTCCAAGAACACATTTCATGTTGTCTTCGGGCTGTAGTGTCTTTGGTTTTGGGAAAATTAATGAATCGCATGTTGTGTATGGAACATAGACATCTTGTGATCTAATGCTGCATAACTTGGAGTTTTCTCTAAGATTACAGATGTACAGTAATGTCTAGAGACATAGGCATTCCCAAGAGTACATGGGAATAAACTTATACTCGGACACGTCTATGTACATGGGATGACCCAAACTACATATTCATGACTAGATGTACCTAGGTAGTCCCAGATGTACACGATCATAGCCCGGAGCACATCATATTTCCTTGGGAAGCCGAGAGAAGGTATATAGTACATTACATATTGTTTATTACTACATACATAGCTATAAATTGGGTAGGAGAGGACACAACTAGGTGTTCTGGTGAGGAAACACACTGTGTGTGTAACACCCCGAGATTTTATGAAAAATATATTTTTTAATTTCATTAATGTCTTGTGTTGTACGCTACACCAAAAGGAGCTTGCACAACACACATCATTGACTTGCCTTGCATTACACGCAATCACGACCTTCCTCGATAGCGTGTGTAGTACGCAATACCGAGTTTCACTAAACAACGATATGCTATTAAAATATTATTAAAACTAGCCGTTATGAATAGTAATAACCACTTTTTGAAATTTTCTAAATTTTAGTTTTCAAAATGGACTTTATTTTTGGTTTCATAATATCGAAATTAGCTTAGGGTGAAATTTTGGTACTTTTCGGATAACTTTCATTTTATGATGAATAGTGAAAATTACTAAATTTTAATTAAAACAACTTTTTTAATCGAAATAATTAATAGTGATAAATTATTAATTTGATTGGTTTTAAAGTATATTTATAATATATTTGTATAATATAATACAATTTTGGTCATTGGATGTAATTTCACATTTAAACCAGACATAAACAAGTGTCAATCTTTTGATAGTTATTATCTCTTCAGAACACGCTATTTGTTTTGAAGACGAGAATAAATTTTTAAATTAAGTAATGTAACTGATATGTTTTGAATTTGGTAAAATAGACATCATTTTTCAGTTCATAATATCAAATATATCATAGGCCTAATTGTTTGTATTTTTCTGGAAACATTCATTTTTTGATGAATAGTGAAACCACAAAGTGGTAGTAAAAAAAACTGATTTTTTCATAAAACTTAATTTTACCGCTTCTGTGAGTGGAATTTCAAAAATCTGAGAGACACGGTTGATGTCAGTAAGTAAAATGTGGTTAAATGGGATGAAAACAATTTTTTGGTGAATAGTAACTTTTTACTTTTTTTACCACGGTTAAAAGTAAATAGGGTAACTAAGGGTAAAAATTATATTATTATTACCCTAACACATGTCCTAATTTTATTGGATAAGTGTAATTCAACCAGAAAAACCTTAGGTATAAAATATGACCATTTGGGCCCAGTTGGATTAGATTAGGACATTTATTATTATTTAATTCAAAGAAGAGTTAAAAGAGTTAAAATCAATGTTTATTTACTAATAAATTTTTAATATAGGGTTATACATAAGATAGATTCTATTGTAAATATTAATTATAAAGCTAATAAGCTTTCCCACATAATGATATTTTATTTATAATTTTTAGACATTACGTAATTTAATTTATTTATGACACAATGATGATGCAGTAATTACCATAATAGTGAAAAATTAGAATAATTGATATTATAAGTACCCAAATAAATATAATTTGAGACTTTTTATGAATTACACTAATTTTCTAGGTTACTATGAAATGTTTGGATTGATTTAATTAACTTTTTCCGAAGTAATCATTCTGTTATGAGTTTCACAAAAATCAACTATTGAATAGTGTCAAAATTGACATAAAATAGATTTTAAAACAAATATTATATTATTGATTGTTATTTTATTAGTAAAAATCTAAGGTTCGGCCAAGATACTTATATCAAGATATATGTATCATTAATGGACCACTTGGGGGTCTCTTGGATGTATATGGTATATTTATTAACTATATATTATAAAAATAGAAAGTTACACGGTAAATGTCAATCTAATTAACTAAGAGTTAAAACTAAATGATAAGGTTATTATAATGACCTAAACATGTCTGAATTCTATTGGATGAGAGGATTTAGACCCATACCCACCTTAGCTTCGAAATAAATCAATTTGGATCTATTTAAAACCGAATTTGACTTTATAATAAAATAATATTTTTAGTTAGTCCAAAGGTGCCCCTCTCCTCCCTTATAAAAGGGCACCTACTCCCTCTCTTCCTCACACCACATTGAGCCTTCATGCTCGGCCAAAACCTGCCAAATTATCTTCTCCACTTTCCTAGAAACATCATAGAGGTTCTTGTCTTCCTCAATGACCAGGTTTAGTTCCCTAAAAGGAGATCTCAAAGAGGCCCTTCAAAGAAGAGGTAATGTCCGTTACCGATTCTTTCAACTTTATTTCTTCTTCCACTTCTTCTTATTAGGTTGTTTCATTATGAATTAATAACATCAGTATAAATCATATACTGATATGTTATTATATGTATGAAAAAAACATTTTTCACCATCTATCCATCCTACGGAAAATGAAATCACCGCGCGTGCGTACGTACGAAATACCGTCTCCACACCGTGGTGTAATCTATTTTCCACCACCACCTTACGTGGATGGGTATAATGGTGTAAATAATAACTATATATGATTATTTTAATTTGATATTGATTCTGAAATAGTATACATACACTCCAATACAATTCCACGATCATGAGAACGATATCATCGCTCGTGCGTACGTACGGACTACCGTCTCCACGACGCAATGAGATTCATTCTCCACGTTAACCATGCATGAATGATTATAAAGTATATATAATAAGTAATCATGAAATATATGACATAATAATGATACTGGATTTATGTGTATATATATGTGTATTTCATCTACTTAATTCCATTCAACTCAATAAGGAAACGAAAACAGCGTTCATGCGTACGTACGGCCTACCGTCTCCATGAACGATGTATTTCATTCCATTTACTGATCTATTATATATATGTATATTCTGAATATATATTATACATAAATTATGTTTTATATTCAGGAATTAAGTAATCATGATCGAAGTAATCATATGAATAATTACAAGTCAAAACACGGACAACAAATGAAACGATTTTATCCAAAACACTCTTTAACATGGAATTTACAAATGAATGGGTAATATAAAGTCATAAGTGAACCATATATGATATAATAACAATGAATATGATTTGTCAATAAATCAATGATATTATTTAAATCATTATACAGGAGGTTTGGATACGTACGAAGCATATCGGACCTAAGGTAAGGGAAAATGTTGCAATCTCAATTGTTTTCAATCCGAGATTTCTTATACGTAAGTATTTACTGGGGTTATTTCTATCATCCATGTCCATGTTTTATAAAAGTGTTTTCTTGTATGATTAAATTCCTTTTTACCCATTTTTTTACTTTCACTACATGGAATGTAAGGAATATTTCTTTTGTTTACGTTACGAGGTACTTTTTTGACTTTTCCTTCAAAAGTATGAGAAGAATGTTTTTTAACTTATACAGAACGAACGGATTTTTATGGTTTTATAAAGCCTTATTTTCATGAATCTTACTCCAAAATATTTCATGACTATTTTCAACAAAATACTTTTCTTTTAAAATTTCATGACATTTTGTGAAAAGAAAATTATTTTGAAGAAGAAAGGATATTTTACTCAAGAATTCATTTCAAGTGTTTTATCAAAACAATTTTTCATCTAAGATGAAATTATTTCATCTGTATATAATGTCTCTATGATTTACATTGTTTCACTTTTCATATTATGAAATGATATTCATTTCTTTTATATGGATTATGTGATGATGGGATTATGTTTATGAAACCCATTTTATTCGTTGGGTTATTATGAATGATGTATGTTTATTTTGTGCCACAAGTAAGAATGATTTCATTATGAGATGGGTGGGACCTATATCTCCCTCCAATGCATTGGGTAAAGATTTATTTCTCATGAGATAGAGATGGCTGGAACAGAAAGTTAAACCGGTTCAGTAATACAGGACTGGAACGAGGAGTGAACTTGATTCAGAAAGGGACTTTGTCCACTAAGATGGTCTTTGCAGCAATGCCTTGGATAATATAGATATCACATCATGTGCTTAATGGTTTACACAATTACATGTTTTATTCTCAAGCTATTTTATCATGCTTAATGTTTCATTATGATCTATGCCTTACGTACTTCCATGTTTTTTGTCATTGCTCATTCATTTGATGTTTAAACATTATGTTCATTTTTTTAAGTTCAAATGTATACGGTACTTTTTATTTTATCCATGCTTACCCTTACTGAGCATTTGAGCTCACCCTTTTTATGTTTTCTTTTCCCGATGATATAAAGAAAGGTTTTAGGTAAGAAAAAAAGGGGAAGATCTTTATGGGATATGTTGAAGATATTTCACCACGATTAGATGATTATATTCCGAGTTTCCAAAGACACTAAACTATTACAGTCCTTGTGTGTGTGTTTTTGTTATGTACTAAGTATTCCGCAAAATAATGTAATTTCCATTTACGTTAAGTTTAGGGTCTCTAAAGTTGGTATCAAAGGAAAGGTATAGTCAACCTTTGGAAACTAGGATGCGATAACTTTAGTGAGATCCCTAGTGATATTTCTAAGGTATTTCTATGGATGTCCCTAAGGATAAGTATACATATAGGATATAGTCCTAGAACTACGGTAACAATATTAGAATTTAACCTAAGATGTTAGATATTGAGGGTGCTCCCCCTTTACTATGTTGTTTTCCCTAGCATGATTTTTACCTCCCACACTATTCTTTTTGGGTTTTAGAAAATGGCTGGAAACAGGAAGATTCATGATAATGGAGGATATGACGGACAATGTAATGATATTCCTCATGAGAAACCAAATGAAATGATATTTGGAAGTCCAAACATCGTTATTATGCCTAATCAGCAATCTCATAATATGATCAATAATCTCCACTTTGGTAAGTTTCCCGACTCAAATAATAAGAGAAAGATGGAGTTTCATGATGATCATAGAGGAAAGAAAGTTCAATTTCCCTCATGTAAATCATGTGGGAAGAGGTATCAAGGAGATTGATTCAAGAGAACTGGAAGATGCTTTGGGTTTGGAAAACGAATTACACAAATCCATTAAGTGAAAAGGAAAAGGTTCAGTTAACAACATGGATGAGGATAATGATATTGCTATGACATCAAAAATGGTTAAATGTTTTAAATGCAGAATGTACATGAATTATGCAAACCAATTCCCTAAGGGAATGTCTCAAAAAGAGAATCAGTACGGCTGTATGGGTAGTATTTATGTTGATGATGATGAAGAGACTAAAAATGATATGTGAGATGAAAGAATTGTTGAAGCTCAGTCAATGGTTTAAGAAGGTTGTGGAATGATTACATGTTTATCAAGTGTAATGTTGTATAAGTAATATCATGGTACTATAGAATAAATAGACATCTAATTATTGTTACATTGTTGTCTTTCCTTGAGTTTTGAATGTGTATGATTAATGGTACCAATATCCATTAAAGGTTATTCAGATATTTTTGGAATATAGATGATATGCGCATAATGAAGGGATAAGGAGAAAATTAAATGTTTGATAGTATTCATGAGCTCATGAATGATATAAGGAGAATGTTATATCATGGTTTGAGTATATAGAATTTTTGGATTTTGGTATGTGGAAAGAGTTAACTTTTGACAGCATTCATGTTTTCACTAAGGTCTAATGGGTATTCATTTTTCAAGAAAATACATGATTAAGGTATTCAAATGATTGGAATGTGACCAACAAGATATATGGGGGATAAATGATTGTATTCACATGCTTGGTTGATGACATTTCAAGTAATCTTTTTCTTTATACTATGAGTTTGGACCGAAGTATTTTAGATAAGCCTAAATATTGGAATGGATTATGTTGGACATAAGTTATTATTGTTTAAGGATAGAACTTTTTTTTCGATATTATTGATGGGATGTTATAGTAATAGAATTTTAGAAAAAAGAAAATCTGCAGGACGGGAGATAGCCCATCGCGTCGGACAAGGATGTGGGAATCGAACCCACAACTGAAGTGCGACTGGCCTTTATCGCCTACCACTGGCCTACAAGAAGTCCATGTTTAGTAGAAACTAGATTTATTATATTAAGCAGTATGATATATGAAGTATAAGTCCATTTTGGGAACCATATATGATTAATCTCACTATAGATGGACTTACGTAAGTTTTGATAACTTTTCTAACCTTTTTTTAGACAGGTGGAATGACCCATCATTCTATCACATGATCTGCTAACACATCATGAATGACAAATTCAACTTCATTTCTTTAAGAGATAAAATGTAAATTGTCCAATTAACGACCAACGGTGAGACTATACCAAAATCACGAAAGTATTTCTTCTAATTCAAATTTCATCAACTTTTGGGAAATGAATTTGAAAACCAAAAATGTTGTCCTAGTGATCTTATATCTGATGAATCATATGGTACCTTATATTGTCAAAAATTTATGGATTTTTGATTACTGGATTTTCCATAGCCATGTTCTCAACCACTCTCCATCAGAACATGATGGTTAGATTTCTCTTCCATATCTATATTTTCACCTATGTGGAAACCCAGTGATTAGTTTATTTGGGTAACCGTTACGTTTCATACTTTTGTTATTAAATATTGTTTTTGGTATTCCTTTTTACGATGTGGGTTTATATTAAAGAAAATTTCGAGTAGTAAACCATTTATAACCCCGACGAATTTCGAGGGCGAAATTCATTTTAAGGGGGGTAGAATGTAACACCCCGAGATTTTATGAAAAATATTCTTTTTAATTTCATTAATGTCTTGTGTTGTACGCTACACCAAAAGGAGCTTGCACAACATGCATCATTGAATTTCCTTTCATTACACGCAATCGCGACCTTCCTCGATATCGTGTGTAGTACTCAATACCGAGTTTCACTAAACAACGATATGCTATTAAAATATTATTAAAACTAGCTGTTATGAATAGTAATAACCACTTTTTGAAATTTTTTAAATTTTAGTTTTCAAAATGGACTTCATTTTTGGATTTATAATATCAAAATTAGCTTAGGGTGAAATTTTGGTACTTTTCGGATAACTTTCATTTTCTGATTAATAGTGAAAATTACTAAATTTTAATTAAAAACAACTTTTTTAATCAAAATAATTAATAGTGATAAATTATTAATTTGAGTGGTTTTAAATTATATTTAGAATATATTTTTACAATTTAATACAATGTTGGTCATTGGATGTCATTTCACATTTAAACTAGACATAAACAAGTGTCAATCTTTTGATAGTTATTATCTCTTAAGAACACGCTATTTGTTTTGACGAAGGGAATTAATTTTTAAATTAAGTAATGCAACTGATATGTTTTGAATTTGGTAAAATAGATATCATTTTTCAGTTCATAATATCAATTATAGCTTAGGCCTATTTTTTGGTATTTTTCTGGAAACTTTCATTTTTTGATGAATAGTGAAACCACTAAGTGGTAGTTAAAAAAACTGATTTTTTCATAAAACATAATTTTTCCGCTTCTGTGAGTGGAATTTCAAAAATCCGAGAGACACAGTTGATGTCAGTAAGTAAAATGTGGTTCAATGAGATGAAAATAATTTTTTGGTGAATAGTAACTTTTTACTTTTTTTACCACGGTTAAAAGTAAATAGGGTAATTAAGGGTAAAAATGATTTTATTATTACCCTAACACATGTCTTAATTTTATTGGATAATTTTAATTCGACCATAAAAAACCTTAGGAATACAATATGGCCATTTATGCCCACTTGGATTAGATTAGGACATTTATTATTATTTAACATAAAGAAGAGTTAAAAGAGTTAAAATAAAAGTTTATTTACTAATACATTTTTAATATAGGTTTATACATAAGATAAATTCAATTGAAAATATTCAATAGAAATATAATAAGATTTAATACATAATGATATTTTATTTATAATTTTTAAACATTAAATAATTTAATTTATTTATGACACAATGATGATGCAGTAATTACCATAATAGTGAAAAATTAGAATAATCGATATTATAAATACCCAAATAAATATAATTTGAGACTTTTTATGAATTAAAATAATTTTCTAGATTAATATGAAATGTTACTATTGATTTAATTAACTTTGGGCGATGTAATCATTCTGTTATGAGTTTCACAAAAATCAACTATTGAATAGAGTCAAAATTGACATAAAATAGTTTTTAAAACAAATATTATATTATTGATTGTTATTTTATTCCTAAAAATCTTAGGATCAGCAAAGATACATATATCAGGATATATGTATCATTAATGGACCACTTGGGGGTCGCTTGGATGTATATGGTAACTTTATTAACTATATATTATAAAAATGCAAAGTGACATGGTAAATGTCAATCTAATTAACTAAGGGTTAAAACTAAAAGATAAGGTTATTACAATGATCTAAACTTGTCTAAATACTATTGGATGAGAGTATTTCGACCCATCCCCACCTTAGATTTTAAATAAATCAATTTGGAGCTATTTAAAACCTAATTTGACTTTATAATAAAATAATATTTTTTGTTATTCCAAAGGTGCCCCTCTCCTCCCTTATAAAAGGGCACCTCCTCCCTCTCTTCCTCACACCACATTGAGCCTTCAAGCTCAGCCAAAACCTGCCAAATACTTTTATCCTCTTCCCTAGAAACATCCTAGAGGTTCTGGTCTTCCTCAAAGACCATGTTTAGTTCCCTAAAAGGAGATCTCAAAGAGGCACTTCAAAGAAGTGGTAATGTCTGTTACCGATTCTTTCAACTTTATTTCTCCTTCCACTTATTCTTATTCGGTTGTTTCATTATGAAGTAATAACATCAGTATAAGTTATATACTGATATGTTATTATAAGTATGAAACTACTCTATTCCACCATCTATCCATCCTATAGAAAATGAAATCACAGCGCGTGCGTACGTACGGAATACCGTCTCCACGCCGTGGTGTAATCTATTTTCCACCACCACCTTACTTGGATGGGTATAATGGTGTAAATAATAACTATATATGATTATTTTAAAGTGATATTGATTCTGAAATATTATACATACACTCCAATACAATTCCACGATCATGAGAACGATATCATCGCTCGTGCGTACGTACGGACTACCATCTCCACGACGCAATGAGATTCATTCTCTACGTTAACCATTCATGAATGATTATAAAGTATATATAATAAGTAATCATGAAATATATGACATAATAATGATACTGTATTTATGTGTATATATATGTGTATGTAATCTACTTAATTCCATTCAACTCAATAAGGAAACGAAAATAGCGTTCATGCGTACGTACAGCCTACCGTCTCCATGAACGGTGTATTTCTTTCCATTTACTGATCTATTATATATATGTATATTCTGAATATATATTATATATAAATTATTTTTTATATTCTCGAATTAAGTAATCATGATCTATGTAATCATATGAATAATTACAAGTCAAAACACGGACAACAAATGAAACGATTTTACCCAAAACACTCTTTAACATGGAATTTACAAAAGAATGGGTAATATAAAGTCATAAGTGAACAATATATGATATAATAACAATTAATATTATTCTGTAATAAGTCAATGACATTATTTAAATCATTATACATGATGTTTGGATACGTATAAAGCATATCAAACCTAAGGTAAGGGATAATGTTGCAATCTCAATTGTTTTCTATCCGAGATTGCTTATACGTAAGTATTTACTGGGGTTATTTATATCATCCATGTCCATATTTTATAAAAGTGTTTTCAAGTATGTTTAATGTCCTTTTTACCCATTTTTTACTTTTACTCAATGGAATGTAAGGAATGTTTCTTTTGTTTACGTTTCGAGGTACTTTTTTGACTTTTCCAGTAAAAGTATGAGAAAAATGTTTTTTTAACTTATACAGAACGAATGGATTTTTACGGTTTTATAAATCCCTATTTTCATGAAGCTTACTCCAAAATATTTCATGACTATTTTCAACAAAATCCTTTTCTTTTAAAATTTCATGACATTTTTTGAAAATAATATTATTTTGAAGAAGAAAGGATATTTTCCTCAAGAATTCATTTCAAGTGTTTTATCAAAACCATTTTCATCTAAGATGAAATTATTTCATATGTGTATAATGTCTATATGATTTACATTGTTTCACTTTTCTTATTATGAAATGATATCCATTTCTTTTATATGGATTATGTGATGATTGGATTATGTTTATGAAACCCATTTTATTCGTTGGGTTATTATGAATGATGTATGTTTATTTTGTGGAACAAGTAAGATTGATTTCATTATGAGATGGGTGGGACCTATATCTCCCTCCAATGAATTGGGTAAATATTTATATCTCATGATATAGACATGGATGGAATGACATGTTAAACCGGTTCAGTAATACAGGACTGGAACAAGGAGTGAACTTGATTCAGAAAGGGACTTTGTCCACTAAGATAGTCTTGGAAGTAATGCCTTGGCTAATATGGAAATAATATCATGTGCTTAATGGTTTCCACAATTACATGTTTTATTCCCATGATATTTTATCATGATTAATGTTTCTTTATGATCTATGCCTTACGTACTTCCATGTTTTATGTCATTTCTCATGCTTTTGATGTTTAAACATTATGTTCATGTTTTTAAGTTCAAATGTATATTGTATGTTTTATTTTATCCATGCTTACCCTTACTGAGAATTTGAGCTCACCCTTTTTATGTTTTCTTTTCCCCAGGATATAAAGAAAGGTTTTAGGTAAGAAAAAAAAGGGGAAGATCTTTATGGGAGATGTTTAAGATCTTTCACCCTGATTAGAAGATTATATTCTCAGTTTCCAAAACACTAAACTATTACGGTCCTTGTGTGTGTGTTTTTGTTATGTACTAAGTATTCCGCAAAAGTAATGTAATGTCCATGTACGTTAAGCTTAGGGTCTCTACAGTGTGACCCCATGTGCGCACCATGTAATATTTTCAGGATATTAATCCTAACATATCCCATTATTCTTCACCTATATGTTGACATTTGAGTAGCATATCACAAGAATTGTTTTAAATATAATAAAATTGTATCATTTTTAGTTGATTTTGTGATATGAAGTGAGGTGATTTGAGAATTATTTGACCTCAACAGACTCAAAAACCATAAAAGTTATTGGGAGGGATAAACAAAGAGTGTAAGAGGATGGAACCCTCCTCCCGCACTACAGTGTGGGTCCCCATACAATTTTCATTGGTTGAGTGGTACCCCCTAATGCACTAAAGTGAGGGTCCTCCATCTATTGTGTGGAACCCCTTGACTCACTAGGGGGTGGGTCCTCCATTTATTTTGAGTCACCCCTTGAAACACTAGGTATCAGTACTCAATATGCTAACCATAACCCCCATATGAACTAGGTAGTGGGTCCTCTATATGGTTAGTGGAACCCCCTAATACACCAATGAGAGAGTCCTCCATACATTGACTATCACCCCCTATCGTACTAGGGTGTGAGTCCTATATACATTGAATGGTATCATCTGAAAAACATGGGAAAGGGTCATCTATTATAGACTATTCCCCTTTAATTTTTTAGCCTATGGAGAGGTACAGGTCATCCCTACATTTTATCATATCGACATGTGAGATGTTGGGCATTATAGATTGACCATTATAAATATAAGTGGAATTATCGGCCTTGGGTGGACAATGGAGGTGGCACTACCATTTATCTCTCATATGTGATTATTTTTAGGATATATATATATATATATCTATGTTTGTGTGTGTGTATTGTGTTGTGTTTTAATTTACCTATTTATATGAGATAAGAAGAAATTTTTCAAATCATTCTTTGGATTCCTTTTGGGTTTTCAGGGTGTCCTATTTGGAATGTATATAATCAACCCTGCATGGTATTTTCCCTCACCTATCATTTCATAAGGAGATGATTTGAAAATATATGGTGTTATCACTATAACATGGTGGTATTCATGTGAATAGACTACATTTATTGGTTGGTCATAGAGATCTTGTGTTCGGATCTCTCAGTTATCTCTTTATTATAATATCATTTATGCTAGGACTTAGTTTTTGGTTGGGTGTGTGTTTCCTCAAATTTTTTGATTTGGATTTGTACTTCCATACTCTGATGTATTCCCTATAGTTTAATTCATGAAAGGTTGTACTCAAGATGTTGATGTATTTTTTTTAATCCTATTCATTTCTTAATGGAGATAGTTGTGTGAATTCATACATATTTTTAGGCTATGCCTCTCATTTATATTATTCCTTCTCGATTCTTGTCTAAAACCTCTTGAATATTTGATATAGAACTGGCATTGTCACACCTAACATTCTTCCAGTCAAGAAAGCCTTGTTTGTTCGAGTTAAGAAATAGTGGGGTCATAGTAGTTACATCATTTTAATAGTGTTTGGAATTTTACCCTATATGAGGATTGGTTTAGAAATAGGTAAATTGGGTCGTAGCGTCTCACATATAACTACCAGGATAGGGAACCAATTGATAATGAGGTGGTCAATGTATCCATTCATTATAGCATTGACTACCATATTTTCAACTCAACATATCAAGACATTGGATGAATAGAATAATGGTACATTCTTGAAATATGATGATGTCCTTTAATTGACCTTTATCTGTTATCTCAACATATATAATCTCATCTGAAAATGGTATGTCCTAGTTAGTTTTAATAATCCTCTGTAATGATATCTAACTAGGTTACCGATACCATATCATAAAAGAATATCTTATGAGTTATGATCCCTCATATTATGGGCTATCTCATGAGGTGCTTACTCTAGGTATGTAGGAAGTATAACCCCTTCCATTCAATAAATATATATTTCTATCAGGACATACTAATGATGTAGACATGATTATAACACTAATGAAGTTCTAGAATAAGATATTACTATAGTTATATAGAGAGATACTTACCTAAGACACAAATATTTTACATGAGTCATTGATTAGAGTCTTAAAGATTAATCAAATCAAAACTGATTAGATGTTTTCCCTAACTGCAAATGTCTTCCACAGATCACTTGGGAACTAGTGGAGGTTGTTCACGTAGACTCATGATGACATGACACTATCATTGATAGACATCCATCAACTATTACTTTAGGTCTATTACCCCTCATTATTGAGATCTATGTGGATTACAGAAGATCTTAAGCTACAATAAGGTGGTATAACATTGGTTGATTATACAACGAGGTTCACTAAAATTTCATATTCATCCCTCACTATAGTACTAGATAGTAATTTCTAGTTGTGAATGTGTGAGAAGGGTATCTAAAGAAGCATCCATTCCATTTATTTCCCATTTAACATTCCCATTCATGCATGAGTACTGGAGGAGTCTTCGGTGGAAGAGAGATTCATAGTAGAAGGTTCATAGTAGTTGGAGTTGGAAGGGTATGTCATGGGGATGAGTTATTTTCATCAGCTAATAGGAACCAGTTGATAGGGTCATGGAATAGAAGACCTCATCATGGCCAAAATATACCAAGTGGTGATGTGGTAAATGGTTTTAATTGAGGATCTTGGAAACCTAGAGTGGGTAGATGCTACAATTATAATGGGATATGTTACATGGATCATAATTTACAAACCCATCAAGATGATATGGGAAGGAATAAATGGGATTTACTGTTATAGTAGAGGAAATGTCTTTATTAGGGATCTCCCAAGTGTAGCTGGGAGATCCCTAATGAGGAGTTTTTGGAAGATGGGTGGTTGTAGCTGTGAATGGAGGAGTAGTTTGTCGGAGATAACACAACAAGATACTCCCACCACCACCAATAGGTGTCCCATTATAGTCTCAAGAAGATGGTGGTTAGGTCCACATGAATTTTCTAGCTATAGGGGGTTATGAAAAGGCTATACATGAGATGATTAAAGGTGCGATATTGCTTTTTTATTCTCATTCCCTTGTATTGGTAGAAACATGTGTGATTAATTTATTCAACTCCTTATCCTTGGTATGATTTTTAGAGATTCTATTTGAGAATGTATCCAAGAAACTATTGATAGTGTTTCTTATAGGGAACTCTTATTGAATATCACTTATTTGTCATTAGTGTTAGATGGTTCTTGGTAGAGATTATTTCGATAGGGACCAATTGGTTATTATAGTGCAACATTATGATGAAACATTAGTTATGAACCATTTCTCCATGGTTCAACAACCAATTTACAATCATAATAGTTGAGTTAGATTCCATCAGACATATGGGATGAGATTCTACTTTGTGGGTGGGAGATATCTCATGGTTTTTTAGGTTGGTATTGTGAGATGAAAGATATAACCCATCACCCACCAATTTAGGAGACTATCCCTTGGTGTATCAATATTTTAAGGTATCTAAATTCATTCATTAGTGGAGTATTATATGACCATCTTCCCAAAGTATTTTATGAGAAACAATCTGTGTAAGGAGTTTAAATTTTTCAGCAAAATACTCACTAAAACCACACTAAAATATTATTTCCAATATCATATGGCCCGTACCAAGATCTAAGAGCAGAGAGTGTAGTTGGATGAAATTCAAAAACATTTTTATCAGACCAAGTGTGTCTCCCTAGATAGAACTAATATTTTTTATGAAAAAATAATATGGGATCTTTATAATTTCATTTGATTATCATCACTTGGACTAGGTATTGATAATGGAAAAGTACCCCTTACTATGGATTTTTGGGATCTTCACCCAAATGAGAGGCCGAATATTGTTTTTGAAGATCAAAATCAGTTCCTTCTTCCACTAGTTGAGGGTTCACGAGGATTATTTCTAAAGACGGTATTTTGATGTCACCATAAAGAGTTTTTCTCCCCCACAATTGCATTAATTGTGATGAATTCTCCCACTATTTTTATGGATATTTTAATCAATAATATCCATCCATTCATGAATTGTTTTTTATTTTCCTTCATCATGGAATACTCATTTACTCTACATCAGAGGAGGAGCACACATGTAATTTGAGATTAGTACTAGACTTAATCTAGGAGAACCAAATTTACTGAAATCTCTCAAAGTGATAGTTTTTAATTAATTAGGTTCACATTATGGGATATGTAATCTCTGATCATGTTTTAGGTTTGGAAGCAATGAATATTGATGTGGTTCTTGAATATGATCCATACAATAGTGTGATAGGGGTATGGGATTTCCATGGTGTTGCAGGGTACTACAAGAGGTTGTCGGAAGAATTATTCATCTTATCATCCCTTTTGAACACCTTAATATGAAAAGGGATTTTATTTAAAATGTCTAAAAAATATTATATATCCTTTTAGGTGTCGAAGCTAGGGTTGACTAGTGCACTAATGTTGACACTACTAAAGCATGGTTATAGTATGCAGTGTTTTGATATTCCAAATGATCTATGATCAAGTGCATGTTAATGAAAATTTATGAAGTAGTTACATATGGTTTGAGGTAGTTGGAACCCCATGAGATAAATTGCATGACTCGTAACCTAGAGTTGGCAGTGGTAGTCTTTAATCTAAATATGCTGAGGCACTGTCTTCTTGTTTACTTTTTTTGTGTGGTTCACTCAAACTATCACAGTCTTAGGTTCATCATTTCTTAGAGAGATATTATCAAGAGGTAATATAATTAGATGGATATACTATAAGACTATAACATAGAGATAATATGTATTATTGGGAATAGAAATGTGGTGTTATATTCTTTTAGTATGAATTCATATTATATCTTAGAGGTGGATACATCTATGAAATTCAATTTGTTATAGATTATTGTAATAGATAAGAGGGGTGTAAACATTTCTTCATCCAATTATGGTGATTCCTATGCTTTATCAGTTTTTTAGAGGATCTATTGGGAGAAATAAACTATGGGTTAATTCATTTCTAGATATCCTAAAGAGATTTACCATATGGATTCTATGAAAGTGGAGATCATATATTCTTTTTTAATGGTACAAATATTGGTGTTGATCACTTTGAGAGAGGTTGTGTTCAGGGAGTCTAACTATTCAACATTGGATATACATACCATTGTGGAGAAAATTAAAAAGAACCATAAATTATAGTTTTGGTTGGATGAGCTAAGGTGGGGGTGTCCACAATTTAATCTCTTGAAATCTCACATGTGAATAGGTAAATGATGAGCACCCCGTTTTTGATTGTTTGAAAAAAATTGAGATCCTAGAGTGGAAATGGGATGAAATATACATGGAATCTATGATCTATAATCCATGGATAAGGAGTGTCCATGATGGTATTAGGTTTATATTTGATATGCTTACTATGTTAGTACACTTCCTTTCTATCAGGGGGAAAAGTATTTTTGAGTGTCTTTGGAAATTTTACTAGTGGGAGATTATCTTTCTTCACTAGGCACCTTCAATGATTTTATCTGACTTCTTGTAAGACTTTTTATAGATTTTAAAGGATCATTTTACATTAGTATAGTATTATTATAATAATAGTTATCTCTCTAAAATGAACACTATACATTCTATGTCCATTATAGAGACTACACAGGTCACCCTTTTTCTGGATGGACTATGGAGAGACATTTTGTTTGGGATAAAGATGGTGTATGAAATTATAGAGAAGTTACATATAATCAATTAGTGTGTGAGGACAACCCTGAGATGATATAAATCTTCTATATATTGATGTTACAGTCCTTTTGGATTTTGAGTAGAGTGTTGTTTTTTCCTATGATTCCCATCAACATGTTAATTGCATAGATTTTGTTGGGAAATAAATATATATACATCGTTTATTGAGTTGTTTGATATCCTATAGAATGTTGGTGATGTTTCATACCACTAAGACCTTTATCTATAGCAAGACAGGGTTCATGAAGTCTTCCACACGTCACAAATAAGGAGATATGCACATGTTCTGATGCAAATTATCTAATAAGGTAATCTATACATCAATGATGGATCCACCTTCAGCGAGTAACCAATGAAAATTGAGGATATATCATAGAGGATCCCAGATGGATGGATAAATCCTTCATTCAAGTGATTTGGCAGCACATGAGCATGTAGAAGATCTCTTAAGAGATTGAGATTCAGATGTGGACATAATACCCCAACCTTTTTGTGTATCTTTTTTAGGATGAAAATACGTTACAAAGGGTATAATTTAGTGACATTTAGTTTTTATTAGTCCATTGAATATATCTATGTATATATGTGAATTTATCCTCAGAGTTAGTGTAGTGATTTATTGTCTCATGAAACCAAAATTAATATATAAAAAATATTAATATATTTTAATTCTCAAATACAAATTAGTTTATTGAAAATGGTTTTCCATTTTTTAGGCCTCAATTTGGAAATTTGATACAAATATTGATGAAAAAATGTTGTATTTAACCTAGGAAATTCTTAAAGTATGTCGTTGTTAGATGTTTTGTTGATGTTTTCATTGGAAGAAACATGAAATGAATTAGTTATTTTAAATGATTAATTTATTTGATAAACTTAACCTAATACTCCCTCTATTGATACTTTATTTATATTTTTTATAGGGTTATATTTATATTATATGGTATCTATTGGACGATAAAATTGTTCTTTTATGGGAGATTGAGATCAGATAAGTAGTGGTGATCAGGTCGATATGGATCAAGAGGTAGGGAATACAAAAAAACTTCTCCATCATAGGAAAACATGTTCTTCACCAACGAACAATCCTAATAGAGGTGGGGCTCATTATATGTGGATTTAAACAATATTAAATTTCATAATCATAAATTTTCATTATCTACATATTTGATCCACATTTATATTTTTTCCAATGGGAACTACTATATTTTTGTATTCTTGATTGGATAAATACTTATTTCACCACATGTTAACCCTTTATTACTTGATTACATGATCATTGATTGAGATCACATCAACCAATGAGATGTTCAATTTGTTCTTATTCATTTATCTGCAAAATTTTTCATGATATTCATTGTTGTCTAACGAGGACACAATTTAACATTTTTTGTGTGGATTCCAGCACGATCGAACCCCAATATTCTTGGTGGTTGTGGGAACAATTATGTAGGATAGTGAATTGGGGTAGGATTAGTATGGCTTGTGGGTTTCAGGAGGTTCCTCCATGGATGTGGGATCTAGAGTGGTTATGAAAGTGGTTCCAGGATACAAATAGAAATACAGGGGTTTTGGGTGGAAAAAATCCAGACACTAGCAACATATCTAGCATGGACTAGCCCAAATATGAGACTGCCAGTGAATATAATTATTGAAATTCAAGTGGTGATGACATGACAAGATGCATGATGATTACATGGGTTTCATGAAAATAGAATACTACAAAATAATAGTACAGGAAAACATTTTGTGTTGTCCCATAGCGGCGATGGAAATGGTTTCAGGGAAGATAAGGATCATATGTTGTGTATGGACCATTCATGTCGTTTGACCCATTGTTAGTGTCTTGATGTGTACAACATGAGTAAATGGGAAATGTAACAAACATGAACATGATAATGACCCAGATTACATAGGAACAACTCGGTACTCAGACTGGTCCAGGTATATGGGCATCAACCGAACTACATGGGCATAAACACTTATAAATGAGCACAACCAGATGTTCATAGGAATTGTCAGAAGCACACAAGAAGAATATTGATGACTTATAAATTCCATGAAATACCATTCAATGTCATGTATTTATAATGGTCCACCCAATCCATGTTTATGTGAGGACATGTCTAGGTCTCCCACTGAGGTCACATGACATGGGACAGCAGGTGCATGCCATGTTAATTAATCAAGATATTCGACCTTGAATCTGCCCTTTTTTGGGACTCAATTTTAGGCCATTAGTAGACTATCCTGAGTAATTTTATGCATGGAACGTGATGGTATTAATCATGGTGTTTTTTGAGAAATGTCATGAGGTTTTCATATATTTACTCATCCTTTGGAGATGCTAAACATGTTATAGTAATTGGGCTGGATCATCAGTGAAAGGTCAGGGTTTAAAACCCCATGTTTCATTAGGGCATGGCCTCATTCTATATTCAAATATTGATTGGTACACCCTAATACATTAAGGTGTTGGTCCACTATATATTTAGTGGTTTCCCATAATTCACTAGGGAATGGTTCCTCTCTATATTGAGTGGAATCACTGATAAAATAGGGAGTAAGTCCTCCACATTCCACATATCACCTACTGATTCACTAGTGCATGGGCCCTCTATACAAAGACTGAAACTCCCCTGACACAATAAGGTGGGGGTCCATTATATGATGAGTGGAACCTCATTGATGCAATAGAACACGAGTCCTTTATACACTGATTGGAAATCACATAGTATACTAGGGAAGATGTTCTCTGTTGTAGATTGAACCCCCTTGACTATGCAACATAATAGGGAGGTTCATGTTATCCATATTGTATCTTTTACAGACACATGTGATGTTGGGAATTGAAGATGAAACAATGTAGTTGTAGGAAGAATCATCATCCCTATAGGGAAAGTGGATATGGAAATCCCATTTCTCAATCTTATGGGTTTCCTTTTTGAAAATATATAAATTTTGGGATTTTGTTAACTTCGTTTTTGGAGTTGTGATGATATTTTTCATTAATATTTTGTTTATCCAATTATGGTTTTAGAGAACCCTACTAGGTATGTATATACTCACATCTATATGGGATCTAAAAGAAATTTTCATGTCTTATTAAAATGGCATACAGTTCAATGGTGACATCAGTGAATCATAGTGGGCGGACATGAAGATTATGACCTGGGATCTCTAAGAAATTTCATTAATCTAGTTATTGTATGGTTGGGGACTCACCTCTAGTGGGGAATGTATTCATCATATCTTATAATTCATATTTATTTGTTTACACTGATAAATTCCATATAGTATGTTACATGAATTGCTGTTCTCTATATATTGTAATATTTATTTTATTACTCTATAGTTTCTTTGATATGGTTTTGTGAATTTATACTATTACATAGTCTAAGGCCCCCAATTATATTATTCCTTATCATCACTTTATTCCATCTCTAATTCAATTGGATTCGGGCTTCGGTATCCCATGTCTAGATTTTTTCTGACTAGGAGGACCTTGGTGTGGGGGGGCATAGAAATAAAATTATACTACAACACTATAAAACATTTTACAGTGAATAAAAAAAATTTATAAAAAAAATTATTCCTTTTACTCATAATTATAGATAGATTATATAAACTTTGAATCTGGATATTATATTGCTTTAAAAGTCATATAAATATATACTTTAAACAAATACATTTCAAAGGAATAAATAATACAATAAATGGAAATTTTTGTCACTAAATTACATAATATTAATTATTTTATCTCAAAATACCATTCCCTTCATCTATACATTAACCCTCTCATACCCATTGCAAAACTGTTCCAAAAAGTTTTACATAGACTACTTATTTCCATATTTCCCAACCAATGGCATATTATATACCTTTAGATGTTATTATATAACCCCATACCATCATTCCCTAGTTCAGTTCTAAAAATAAATTCATTAAACCCTACTTTTGATATAAGGTGAGAAAAACCTATCGTTATTTATAGAATTACTATATGATTTACATTATATTTGAAATAATCATATAATTCTAAGAACAAAAGTTTTAGTTTCTTTTAGGATTAACAACCACTTATTTTTTATCCCAAAGGGTGTTTATTCCACTATATTAATATTTTATTTTTTATATCATCAATATCTCCCAAAAAACATCTCAATATAAAATTTCATTCTAAACATAGTCCTTCAAAATAATTACAAGGGAAAATAAAAATAAAACAATGGGGCAAGATCAAACACTTAGTAAGGGAAAAATAATAAACATTTTGTCAATGGTTAGATCATAATATTAAGATAAAACATGAGTATAGAGAAATATCACATTAGAAGAACATCTGAAAATATTGGTTGTGCATAAGCCATGATAACAAGAAATGTCTTCACAATATAGAGAAAATGAACAATGGAATAAGTGTGTGAAATAATGAGATTCTAAATTGGATCCATGAAGAATAACTATAGTCATTTTGATATTGAATTTCTTGAAAATAAAGAATGATAGTAAACCATGGAATTAATATAGGTATTGAAATAATAAAATAATATATAGAGAATCACTACCAATTTCATATAACATAGTAGAGAATTAATCAGTACCTAATACCCATATTGGAGCAAGGTTCACAATCAAATTACTATAAAAACATTGGATAATGATTCACTACTGGATTCCTATCAAAATAGTAGAGAATGATTTGTAACCTTAATTCTATAAATATATTGGAGCATGTATAGTGGGGTAGTTATCACTACCTAATTCACATAATCGTTTTAGAGGAAGCTTCACTAGAGAATTCTTATAAACATTATGGAGAAGGTTTCCATACTTATTCCCATAAACATTGTAGATAATGAATCACTACACAATTCCCATAAATATAGTTGGGTGGGCCTTAATTTCATATTCACATAGTAAAGAAAGTATCATTTTACGATTCCCATATTAGATCGAGAATCAATTCTATATTCCCATAATTATTTCATGAGATATATATCCTCGACCATTAAATTAGAGTGATATATAGAACCCCACCAAAAAATCAACCACAAATATGTTTGACACGTGAAAAAAATCAATAAACACCACATAAAGTACCCATCGAATGAATAATGGGTTTCAAAATATTTCAAGATGGTATTAACAAAATATTCAACAAGAATGTAATCAGTTGATACCCAAAATTCAATCGCCCCAAAATAATATTTCATGTTAACATTGATAAGGCAATACATGAAAAATAACATCAAATAAAATAATAAATTTAGAGATATATAACAAAATGGTAGTGAAATTGTATAAGTGTTTTATATAAAAAAATTTCACTTTTTTGTAAGAGATAAAGATATAGGAAACTTGGAAATTTCATTTTCCCAAAGGCCAGATGAATGAAATTGAAATGTATTCATCTTAAAATATGTATTTGGAATGAGATACCAATAATAATTCATTATAAATGACATAAAGTTTTAAGAAAGTTCATTTGAATTTTTTTGACTTTTATTTTGAAAAATAATATTCGATAATACAGCCATAAATAAGAAATAATGATTTCTGAAAGGTGAATTGAAATATTTACAAAATATATAATTTTGGAAATAAAAATTCAATAAAATATCCTTGAAATTAAACAATTTTTTTCAAATGAATTGTAGAATTAACGATAAATAATTATATTTTTAAAGGATAGGCAATCATTTAATTATTTTAAAACACCTTTGTTGAAAATACAGAATGTAAATTTTTTTAATAATAATTACTTTTGAAAGGATTATAATGTATTGATCATGGGTACATAAGATAAAAATTAATGATGTTTCAAAATATAAATGTGATAATTGATGAGAAGGGAAATTGTGGACATGAAAAAATCACCATTAAAGAGTATGCGAATTATTTATTACAATGTCATAATTTTACGGGGAATAAATTAATTGAGTAGGAATATTTGAATAAAATGTTTCATTTTACCCAAATAGAAAGATAAAATCAGCATTAAATAAAAAATGATATGGTAGAATAAAATAATCATTGAATAAAAACACGATAAAAAATATGCATTATAACTCCATAAAGGGATTTAATTTAAGAAAAACCTTTAAAAAAATTTTATATGTTATATTGAATGAAATTTAAAGAAAAAACTTGATAAAGATCTTCAAACACCATGAATTACATGAATATGGTTAAAAAAACATTTTGATGTAATCAAACTATATCAAAGATATCATGGTGTATAATGAGAAATGAGACTCAAGGAATTAAATGTGGGACATGAATTGTAAAATATTGATATTTTATTATATATATTTCTATTCAATGAAATTAAATTTCATTGATACCTTGGTGTATACGAAACCCCAAATCTAGAGGAAAAATTATATAATATACCATAATAATATAGTTATTTTGTTGGAAGAGTGAATAGTAATTAATCAATTTTTTAAAAATGTAAAAGTTTTTTAGATAAAAATATTATATTGATAAGTACAAGTGTCTTTAATAATGAATTATATGTTTCACAGAAACAATACTCTTAAAAAATTGTTTTTATTTATTTGTATGAATAAATAACATGATTAATTTCTATCACATTTAGATTTTTTTGACATAATGAACTTTATTTTTAATTTAAGAATTGAAAATTAAATTATAGTAAATTTTGGATAATTCTATATCAAATTTCATTTTTTATGAATAGTGAAAATAATAATTTTTATTTAAAACAATATTTTCATTAAAAGAATAAAAAAATTAATTTTAAATTAAAAATTATTTCAAAATTAAAATTAGATAATTTATATCTCTAATATTACTATTTTGTTTATTAATAATAATTTGTTTGTATTTTTTTTATAAAAATATTTTTTTCTATAAAAATATTTTCTCAAGACAACATATTTTCAGCGCATATTGAGGGTGGGTGGTAAAATTTTTAATTTATATTATTACACACCATTGAATTCAATTTTATTAAATGGATTCCATTTTTAGATGCATAATTTTCTAATTATTAATGTGTTAAATCTCATTTATTTTCATTATGAATAGAAAAAACAATAAATATTTTTCACTATAGTTATTGTTAATATGTGTTTACTTTGGGGTACCAAACCAAGAGATAAGTGTATGATTTCCAATTAAAATAGAATATAACATATTTTATATAAATATCTGTGCATAATTCTATACCAAATTTGAATAATTTGATATTTAGAAGAATGTCTATTGATATTGAGTTTTTTATATTGAAATTTTGTACAAAATTTAATGTGTCTCCACACCCCCACTTATAAAAGGACACCTATCATTTTTCTTATTTACAAAACGTTGATCCATATGGCTCAAAAAAACTAAACAATTATCTTTTAAAATTCAATCTAAATAATGTAGACCTTATACCCATCTTGATTGAGTATTCCAAGGGTCATTAAGAAGAGATCTAAAGGAAGTTTATCAAAGAAGAGGGAATAAGATTGCCCAACCTCTTTCAATTTATTTCTTATTATACCTATCTAAATCCAAGGTATTCATCATAAAATAAAAAATTAAGTATCATAAATATACTAAAATTTTATTATTATTATGTAACCACCATTATTCACCATCTTATATATATAAATTGAAATTAATGTTTCACTCATGCGTACATGTGGACTATCACCTCCATGTGAGAAAATAATTAATATTCTATCCATATATTTAAAGGATATTTATTATGATGGATTTATTGTTAATATATTATATTTTTGATAATATTATGCTTCTATAATTTTAATATCATATCTTAATTTGTTCCCTTTTGATTCATTGGAAAATGATAATGTCACTCATGTGTTTTTGTGGACAACCACCACACTAAAGCGATGCGATTCGTTTTAAATTTCTACTTTACATGGATGGTAATGGGGCTAAATATTATTAACACACAGAGAGAGATATATATATATATGATAGATATCATATAATAATTATTCTTTAAAGGTAAATTATTATTTATATTTCTTTTATTCCATCATTCAAAAATTGAAAATAACATTTTTGTGTGTGTACAATCTACCATCTCCATGAATTGTGAAATTAATATATATATATATATATATATAATTTTTGGATAAATAAATAAACAAATAAATATATATATGTAATGTATATATATAATATTAATATAGTGATGAACATTATAGAGTTTATGGACTAGTGATAAAATTATATGGAAATGAACTACCCAACCAACATTCTCATGGAAAATAAAAATTTTAACACTAGGAAACTAGGATTCTAATAAGGAGGTATTAATAAATGGGTGATAAATGATATATATTGGATAAAAATGATATTATATGTATGTATATGAATCTATTAAATAAATATAATAAATTAAAATTTATTAAATTAGATGTTTGATATGTTCAAAGAAAGTCAAACTCATGGTAAGGAAACAACATTAAAATCTCATTGTATATTGGCATTGTTTATAATTATGTTTTTTAAAATGAAATTTTATGACATATCTACCAATAATTTTATGAATTTTATTTTACTTTGATATTTAATGTTTTAATTAATTTTCCTCTCTTTAATTACTCATAATATTGTGGAAATATTTTTAAATAAAACCTAAACATAATTCTTTTTTCAGCCATACTTTTTTTATTCGATCTCCATGAATTCTAAGAGTATTTTAGAATTTTTTTAATATTATCATACTTGTGTTTATATTAAATTTTATCCATTATTTAATTTCCAACAAATGGTTAAAAATGATTTATCTTTTCATATTCTTAATTAGGTACTTTTGTCATTTTTGAGAAAAACTGAGAAGAATAATTGTTCTGTCATACATGACATGAATAGAATTTTACACCCTCATGGAAACCCAATGATATGAGGATTAAATTAAAATAATCCATTTTTCATTTCATAGAATAAAATTTCCTTAATATTGGTAAAATTTTATATTTTAATTATGTGATTTTAAAGTGGATGTTATATTTTCCTCGAGAAATGTTTCAGTGATATTTTAAAAGAATATTTCATCCATGATAAGACCTTTAATGTTACTTATAACGAATTGGAAATTTTTTCAATGATACTATCCATTTACATTAATATAATGACTTAATATTATAAAGATTTATTGTTGATTATGTGTAACCCATTTCTTTCACAGGGTTTAATTACGTAATAATGAATCCTTTATGAAACCTTTTTTTTACATAGGTAATGTTATAATGAAATACTGAGATGTTTATTAAACCTATTTCCATTGGAAGATATATGAAATGTGTAATTTTTTAAGATCATGTGGCATACTAATGTATGATTATTATTATTTTAATGGTGGGTTTGAAATAATATATCCCTCCAATGCATTGGGTAAATATGGATGTCTCATGAGATGACAAGGACTCGATTGGGGATTGATCCTATTTTTGCAATGGTTTTTTCCACAATGACAGTATTTAGAGTGAACATTAGCTATGGATAATATGGAATGGGTAATAAACTCAATCTTTTATGATATTATTTAATGTGATTCTTCACTAATGAAATCGTTTTCTATGATTACATGTATACGAAAAATGCTTAATTATGCCAATTTTATCATCTCATAGATGATTTTATTTTATTATTTTAGGAATAATATCTTATTATCTTCCATTATTTATTATATGATGTAATATTATGATCTATGATATTATGGGTATGATTTTTAAATGTCCAGATCATTTTCTCATACCATTATACCCCTTATATGCTTAATTGATCATTGATATCTACCTTGTTTACCATTATTGACAATATGAGATCACCCTTTCTTATGTTTCCATTCTAAATGTTATAAAGAAATGATATTTTTATGATATTTCTAAAAATTATTTTAATTATGTGTAATATATTCGGAGATGATATTGATATCTTATAAAAAAATTATGTATGTATCCACGATTCCAAGAAACAAAATATATATGATTGTGGGTGGATAATATTGTTATACATTTAATATTCATCTTATAATAAGTAATATTTGTGTATGGAATGTATAGTTCCCTATAGACAATATTATAGAAATATCTTGTAACCTTTGGAAACAAATATGATAAAATATTAGTGAGAACCCTATGGATAATTCTGTATATTGGATAATGATTTGGTAATAACCACAGATAACTTAGGTTTATCCTAAGGTTCCATATATTGATATGATGGTATCCTAATTTAGAAATACTAAAGAATAATTTTCATTATTATATGTTTTTTAATCGTATTAAGGATGTTTTTGGTAAAAAACCATTTTAGTTTTATTACGGGATCGTAGATAGAATGATGGTACTGAGGTTGTAATTGGTATACTCAAATGTGGAATCACCGTATTTGATATTAGTTATATGGATTCATATATATCAGCAATAGTCTCATGGAATGTAAATTCATATCCTCATTGATTAGATGTCGAGTTAGAAGTGAAAAATCAAAATCCTAATGGTATAGTGTTCACTTCTCTTGTCTATAGTTATTATATGATTGAATATTACAGAATATGCTACCAACAAATCTTTTTATTCTCATTATTGATGAATTCAATGTTATCATATGAAACAAATTGATATAAATCCCATGTCAATTTCCATGGAGGGGAAGTAACATTTTATATTCCAAACCAACTTCTGATCATCTATCATTATAGTGAGAAATATATAAAAATCATGAAAATTAAATCCATTGTATGGGTCATCATTCCTATTAAAAATGGATGTTTATCTTAGGTGGTTCAAATAAAAATCTGCATCTGAGATATTCATATTGTAAGAGAGTAATTTTATGATTTTCAAGAATAATTTTCATTCTTTATACCAAATTTTGATTTTCATTCAATAGAAATCATACATAGAACTATACCTATTTGAAAAACTTCTTATAAAATGTCCCTGACAGAGTTATAGGAATTAAAGAAGAAAGGTCAGGATAATCCTTATTAGGAATTCATTCATACATGTTCATCACCTTGGGGTTCAACTATTATTTTTTGTAAGAATAATGATAGATCAATGTTACTCTCTGTTCATTATATGGAACATAACAATATCAGAATCTTGAATAAGTGTCTTCTACCCCGTATTGATTATTTTATTCTATCGATTACTTGGTGGAAAATATTTTTCCAAGATTTCTCATTTATTTATATAATTTTAGTTAAGGGTAAAAAATAAAGAAACACCAATGATAACCAACTATATGAGGTATGAACACTATTCATTTATAGTGATTCCATTTGGTCTTACTAAGGAACTTTATATTTCCTTGGATATAATCAATAGAAACATAAGAGATTTCCTTGATTAGTATTTTGTAATATATATTGATGAAATTATTATATATTAAAATTATATGGGAGAACATAAAGATAACTATAGGATTGTACAGAAGTCCCTAAGAAAGGAAAATCTATTTGAAAAATTTAGAAATTATAAATTTGCAGTATAATTTTTTATTTATTTTTGGTCTTATAATCTCAATCTATTTTGTATCTATGGAACCATAAAAGATATTTGTAATTGTACAATTCCTCAAACCAAATAATATTATTTCATTCATCATTATTTATAGGTTGGATAGATATTATCAATGAATTGTGGATAATTTCGCATGACTGTCTACTCCACTCAATAATTTAACTTATAAGGGGACCAAGTTCGTTTTTATAAATTAATGTGGGGAATTTCCAAGGAATTTAAGATAAAGTTACCTAAATACCATGTGATTACATTAATTTTCTGTGTATAAGGTTTAGTGATCTAGAGTGATGAACCATATAAAAGAATAGGATGCATCCTCATGCAGAATGATATGGTGATATCTTATAACTAACAATAATTGAAGGTTCATGAGAAAAATTACCCAAATCAAGATTTCGAGTAATCTGTGATAATCGATACATTAATGTTATGAAATTATTATCATTATCGAGATATGTGTGATATATAAAATAATAATATAGGTTAATGTCGATATTCACTCGAAATGAGTTAGGTATGAACTAGAGAATTTGGTTGGGGTTGATTAATGATAATTACCACTCAAAACATTAGCATCATGGTGATTTTAACAAGGTGTCTGATAATCAAATTTAAAAGAATAATTAATGATTATCTATGTTGAGGATAATTAAATATTCCATATTTATGGATTTTCAAAGGCTAGATCTACAAATATTGAAGGATGGGGTGATATATTATCTTAATAAATGGTGTGTTCAACTATCTATCCATGTTATTATTAAAGATTTAAATAAAGAATATGTAGAGATTAAAAATAAGGTGATAAATTTTTATGATTTTTACCTTGGTTTTTATGTAATAATAAGGATTGGAACCTTGTTTGTGTTCTCTCTATAACAGATTTGATGAATGAGTTTTGGGGTGAATCTCATAGATAATAATTCTCTAGACATCATGGAAGTGTGAAGATGTATATTGATCTAAATGTGTGTTTATAGTGGGATAAAATTAAAATAGATATTGCCATGCATGTTTCATAGTTATTGGAATGTAAACATGTTAAGGCTTAGGGAAAAAAGTGTAAGGAGGTGTTACAAAAATAACCCATAACAGAATGTAAAAGGGAACCCATTACAATGGATCATTTCATTGGACTCCCCATATGTAACACCCCAAGCTTCCACGATACACTTCTCCTTCAATAATGCAGTAGCTTGCATTGTAAGCAAGTTCGAGATTCTAACACACCACGACCAATAAAAGTAGCCATTATGAATAGTAATACCCACTTTTTGAAATTCTATAAATTTTATCTTCCAAAATTGTCTTAATTTTTGGTTTCAGAATATCTAAATTAGCTTAGGGTGAAATTTTGGTACTTTTTGGATAAATTTAATATTTTAATGAATAGTGAAAATTACAAAATTTTAATTAAAAACAACCTTTTTAATAGAAATAAATAATAGCGATAAATTATGAATTTTATTGGTTTTAAAGTATATTTATAATAGATTTTTACCATGTACTCCAATGGTGGTCATTATAATTATTTTCACCTTGAAATTGGATATAAACAGTTGTCAATCTTTTGATTGATATTGTTTCTCAAAAACACGCTATTTGTTTTGACAACAGGAATTAATTATAAAATTAATTAATTCAACTTATATGTTTGTAATTTTGTAAAATAGACATCATTTTTGAACTCATAATATCAATTATATCTTAGGGTGAATTTTTGGTATTGTTCTAAGAAACATCAATTTTTGATGAATAGTGAAACCACTAAGTAGTAGTTAAAAAAATAATTTTTTGATTAAAATATACTTTACCAATTTTTTGAATCTAATTTCAAAATCTGACATACATGGTTTTTATTATTAATTAAAATTGGGTTCAATAAGATGAAGATAATTTTTGGTGAATATTAACTTTTAAGTTTTATTAATCGCGATTAAAGGTAATTAGTGTAATTTAAGGTAAATATAATGTAATAATAATATGAAATTACCTTTTCACATGTGCTACTCTTATTTGATGAGTCATGGCCGACCAATAAAATCATTGGATCAACTTGGGGACCTCATGGAGCCACATGGGTAAGAAAATGACATTAATAACTATTTATTTAAAGTAAAAATAAAATTGTCACAAACATGTGTTATTTTACTAAAAAAATTATTACATGGGGTTATATAAGATAAAACTTCTACTATAAATTTTAATTTGAAAGATAAAAAAATTTCCCACATCATGGTAATTTTTTTATAGTTTTTAGTCATTAAATAAATAAATCTATTTATGACACCATGATGATGCAGTGATTACCTCATTAATGAAAATTTTAAATAAAATGAAAAGATAAGGTAAAATATAAGACTTACACTTGTCTAAAACCTGTTTAATGGGTGGATTTAGAACCCTTATCACCTTATCCTCGAAATATATCATTTTGGGACCTTTAAAATCTGAAAATCATTTCATAATAATGTAACATTTCATGACTTTCCAAGAGTGCATCTCCCCTCCTCTTGTAAAAGGCCCCCACCTCTACCACCTTATTCAAACATTCAAAGACATTTGGCTCATCAAGACACTGATCAAATACTCTCTAAACTTCCCTATATTACTATTAGAATCCCCAATTTGTTCTGAAGTCTTCCCAAGGAATCCTTTGGCTTAAATCAAAAAGAGTTACCTGATTTTAAGGTAGTGTCTTCTCTTATGTTCTTTTGTTTTATTTTTCTTATCCGACTACTTAAACTCTTTTTATTCCTTTATTTTGTAACAAAACCAGTATATTAAATATTCTAGGATGTTTTAATGCGATGTATTTGAATTACACTTACACACACCTTCATCTAATGGTTATATATTATACTGTTTCTGTGGGTGGAAAATTACTACCTCACGAAACGATGATTGTTCAATATTCTATTAACACCTCTCATGGTGGCCATTAGAATGTAACTATATTTATATAAGATATATATTATGTTTATGTTTTCCTTATTCTTCTGTATTTTTCATTTATGTCATACCTTTATGATGTCCATTATGGGTAAACGTGATAATTTCATTTTTGGATGTGCGGACTACCGCCCCCAGAAAGTTATTTGAATCGTCAATTCCATATGTGGGATATATAAAGGATAGAGTAAATTATATTATATATGATATTATTCTGGAATTATAATACACCTTTATATCATAATGATTTAATTCTATTAAATATGAAATAGAAATGAAAGTAGCGTTCATGTGTACGTACGGCTTACCGTCTCCATGAATGGTGCATTTCATTTCTTACATCTAAATGTTTTGTAATATTATAAATGAATGTATATACTGGATATGTATGATATATATGATATATAATCATGAATATAATTCGGGATATAATGGATATTTTACCACATGAACAACTTGTAATTATAAGAAGTTTATTTTTGACTTAAGTACCAAAGATCGACAAAACGACCATTATTATCTTAAATAATTACATAATGTTAATAACATGGTAATAAGTGATATAAAAGGAATAATGAACTTGAAAAAGGTTCTTAATCAAGTATAAATTAACTCTAGTTTATTATTTAGGAGGTTAAATAATTATCGAGTCAAGCCAGACACGAGGTAAGGGACTTCGTCTCAATCTCTTTTCATTGAGGCATATTTTGTTTTATACAGAACTTTATTTTATACGGTGTATAAACCCCTTTGACATTTAATTTTATTCAAAAGGAATCTTTTTATATAAATCATTTTTACTAAACGACAAAAGGAATGTTTTGTCTTACATATGAGGCGACAACAACTTCTCCGCCGCTGTGACTATTATTTGAGTTTCGTCTTCCTCTACAAGCCATTAAATTTTTAAAATGAAAAACAAATACCAAATTTTAATTTCCTATTATTTTATTATTGAAAATGTTTTTGATAATGTTTTTATTATATCAATGTGTTGTATTGATATCTTGTGATTTAAATGTGGAAATTTTATGTTTCCTTTATGCATGTTTTATGTGATACGATTATGTTATGGTTTATGATATGTTTAAACCTGTTAATATGAGGAATGCATTGGACTTATTATGTGACGAGTGGATCTCTCTATTGCTCTTCGATGCATCGTTAGGTATCATAAGACAAACTAGTGTCTTGGCACAAGGCATTGAAAAAATAATATTTGTAGTCTTGGCACAAGGCCTTGACTAAGGGGTATGATAGTTTGGCATTATGTATTCCATCATTATGAAAGTGGTTATTTATATTTCATGTGATTATTCAACAAGTAGAATATCCATGTGAATATATAAATGGAATTATTTCATTTTATTTTTTCAATATTATGCTGAAGTTCATGTTTAAAAGGATTTTGTTTTAGTTATACATTGCCTTAAATGTTTATGTTTATTTATGAAAGTTTCCGCTATATTATTATCCTTACTGAGCATCTGACCTCACCCATTTAAATGTTTTATTTTTTCCAGGATGTGAAGAATTATTTTATGACTGAACTTCAGGGATAGTCCAAAGGGGATATGAGTGTGGACTATGGAGACCATGTTATTTCAGTTTTTCACATTATGATGTAATGTATCATTTATGAATGTATCTAGTGTTTCCAAGGCTACTAAACTAATCATTCTTTCATGACATGATATTTTTTTATCATGAAAATGTTACGTAATAATGCACCGACTATGGGTAACTGTGGTCAAGGCATTATAGTTGGTAACAAAGGTAGTTTAGTATTTACCTTGGAAGCTAGATTTAGATACACTCTGATTAGAGCACTTATCCCTAAGATAAACTATGAGGATTAGTATAGAAGAACATCCAAGAATTTTGGTATTATAGATATTTTATGAGTTTTCTGAGCAATACATCCCTGTCTGGATACGAGTAGGTAGAGGAGCCTTTGGCACAGATGTACCTAGGGGAAAAACCTGAAAACCCTGCTTTGAGCTAGACTCGAACGGGAACTGGTGCACGACAACGGGCCTTACTGCACTCTGGGTTACGAATCTCCCGGGGGATATGCTTAGGATAATTCCCATTTTATTTACAATCCATTATGAAGGGTTTATGAGTATATACTTCCTCAATGAATTTTTTTTATGATTATGAATTATATCCATAAACTGTTCAATAAATGTTAACTGTTTTAGAAGTATGGATTATGTATTTTGGTTCATAAACTGATCTAGTTTATGCCATTGTTTAGAAATGGCCCCAAATGGAAGGAATGGAAACCATATCAATGCACGCACTCCATGTATGGATTTTCCTCCTGCTCAAGGTAATTATAATGGAGATGGTGTTAAAACTGGTGCTGATCATCTTATCACTATACCGGGACAACTCACTCAGGTTATGAATAATAACTTTTCTCGTAGGGATCACCCTAATCTGAAACATGGATGATCAATGTCAGACCGATTCATGAGGAAAACCGCAAACATTCAATGGGAGTACAAATCCCTTAGTAGCTGAGCAATGGATAAATTCTTTAGAGAAAATATTCCATGCCGTGGGGAGTAGTGAAATGGAAAAGGTTATCCTGGTAGTTTACTGCCTCACTGGAGATTCTATTCAATGGTGGTCATTGATTCAAAACATGAAGGAAGATGATGACGTATCAAATATGGAGTGTAGGGAGTTCAATGATATTTTCTTTGACAAATACTATCCTCGTGACCATCGAGTAGATATGGAAAGGAAATTTCTGTGTCTGAAACAAAAGGAGGATGAGAATATCGCAAAGTATGATTCCAAATTAACAAGGCTAGCGAGTCATGCTGCATATTATATACGTAACCCAAGAAGTAAGATAAATCATTTCATTGATGGGTTAAAACTGTTTCTCCATCGAACATTAGTATCACAATCTTTCCCAACGTATGAAGATATAGTCTCGTGTTCTATCAAGACAGAAAAAGAATTCTCTAAATCTTATGACAATAATGTAAATCAAGAGAAGAAGAGAACGGTGGAACAAGATACAGATAAAGGGAAAATTGGAAAGAGGGATTTTCCATAATGTGATAATTGTGGGAAGAATCACCCCAGTACTTACCTAAAAGGAATGGGAGTTTGTTATAAAGGTGGAGAGAAAGGACACCAGGCTTGTGATTTCAAGGGAATGAAAGAGGATATCAATTTTGAATACTACAATTGTAGAGAAATGGGGAATTATGAAAATGAATTCCCTATGCTCCAAGGAAAATTACCTTAGAAAAGGCCAAGGGATCAAGGACAATATTATGTTGCTACTACAGTTGAAGTGGAATAATTAATGTAGTTGTGTTTTTGGACTCAAGGATTATATTCTGGTTATAAGAATAATGTGATATATATAAGGATTATACTACAATACATGTTGTTTTCATTATGGTTTTAATATGATGAAGGTAATAATATTTTTAGTATGTGAAAATAAGAGAAACTTTACTTTGTTTGGGGAATCTGATGTTATAATTGATTTTGGAATTTAGAGACCTTTTAGAGAAAGTCTGGACAGAGGTATTTTGGATAACTATAAAGGTTAGAATAGATTAAGTTGATCTTTGGATAGTACTGTTTAAGATTAAAACATTTTTTGAAGATTACTTTTGGAATATTATAATACTATACATTTAGGAAAAGGACAACCTGCAGGTTGGGGGATAACCCGTCGCGTCGGAAAAAGATGCTGGAATCGAACCCAATACCATAGTGTGACAGGCCTTTATTACCTACCACTAGCCTATAGGAAGTCCCTGGTTATTACAAATTTTTTTTCCTAATCTAAATGGTATGTGTTAATATTTGGAACCTTGTATGATTAGGATAAATATAATATTTTTGAGTTCTATTATCTTTTTCAGTGAAAGATTAGTTTGTGGTAGAAATTAGTTGAGGTTTGAAACTCTACATGTTAAGTATATATATATCTACCTCTCTCTTATTTTATGAATAAATTAATTCTTAAACTTTAGGGAATGGATATTAAAACAAAAATGTGTTATCCTAATACCTTATGTTTTGTTGACCTGATGATATTTTCATCATAGATTGATGGCTTTGAGGCCCTTAATTTTATACTTCTTTTTCATTGATGACCGCAATCAATCCCTATAAATATTTATGCTATTCATCTAATTATGGATATATAATATCCACCAATGTTCTCCTATTCGAAACCCTAATTTGGTGGTGATTACTCATTCCTATTTCCCTCTTATTAAGGCTAATTTTATTAACCTTATTTCCAATGTGGGTTTTCCCCAAAGGTATTTTCTACTTTCAACCTTTTATTTTCGAAGAACAATTTCAAATTTTTAGGACACAATTTTTTGAATGAGGGTAGAATGTAACACCCCAAGCTTCCACGATACACTTTTCCTTCAATAATACAATAGCTTGCATTGTACGCATGTTCGAGATTCTAACACACTCTGAACAATCAAAGTAGCCATTATGAATAGTAATACCCACTTTTTGAAACTTTATAAATTTTATATTTCAATATTGTCTTCATTTTTGGTTTCAGAATATCTGAATTAGCTTAGGGTGAAGGTTTGGTACGTTTTGGATAAATTTTATATTTTGATGAATAGTGAAAATCAATAAATTTAAATTGAAAAAAACCTTTTTAATCAAACTAATTAATAAAGATGAATTATGAATTTTAGTGGTTTTAAAGTATAATTAGAATATATTTTTACCATTTATTCCAATGGTGGTCATTATAATTAATTGCACGTTGAAATTGGACATAAACAATTGTCAACCATTTGATTGATATTGTTTCTTAAAAACACGCTATTTGTTTTGACAATGGGAATTAATTATAAAATTAATTAATGAAACTTATATGTTTTGAATTCTGTAAAATAGACATCATTTTTGAATTTGGAATATCAATTATAGCTTAGGGTAAATTTTTGGTATTGTTCTAAGAAACTTCAATTTTTTATGAATAGTGAAACCACTAAGTGGTAGTTAAAAAACTATTTTTTTCGTTTAAAATAAACTTTACCTCTTCTGTGAATTGAATTTCGAAAATCTGACATACATGGTTTTCATTAGTATGTAAAATTTGGTTCAATGAGATGAAAATAATTTTTGGTGAATAGTATCTTTCAAGTTTTATTTATCGTGATTAAATGTAATTAGTGTAATTTAAGGTAAATATAATGTTATAATAATATTAAATTACCTTTACAATTGTCCTACACTTATTGGATGAGTCATGGACGACCATTACGATCCATGGGTCAACATGGAGCCCCCATAGAGCCACTTGGGTAAGAAAATGACATTAATAACTTTTTATTTAAAGTAAAAATAAAATGGTCACAAACATGTGATGTTTTATTAAAACAATTACTACATGGGGTTATATAAGTTAATGTTTTGACTCTAAAAAATTCATTTGAAAGATAAAATTATTTCTTACATCATGGTAATTTTTTTCTAATTTTTAGACATCAAATAAATAAATTTATTTATGACACCATGATGATATAGTGATTAACTCATTAATGAAAATTTTAAATTAAATGAAAAGATAAGGTAAAATATAAACCTTAAACTTGTATAAAACGTATTGGATGGGTGTATTTCGAACCCTTATCACCTTATCCTCGAAATATATCATTGTGGGACCTTTAAAATCCGAAAATAATTTCATAATATTGGAACATTTCATGACATTCCAAGAGTGCCCCACCTCTCCTCTTATAAAAGGCCCCAACCTCTACCACCTTATTCACACAATCCAAGCCATTTGGCTCGGCCAACCTCTTTCCAAATACTCTCTCATCTTCCCCCGCTTAATCATATAAGCCTCACTTTGGGGAGAAGTCTTCCAAAGAAGCCTTTGGCTCAAATCAAAAAGAGTTACCCGATTTTAAGGTAATGTCTTCTCTTATGTTATTTTGTTTTATTTTTCTTCACCAACCCCTTAAACTATTTTTATTCCTATATTTTTGTTCCAAAACAAGTATCTTCAATATACTAGGATGTTGTTATGATAAGTATTTTATTTACACATACACACACCTTCGTCTAATGGTTAAAGAACATACTGTTTCTGTGGGTGGTGATTACTGCCACACGAAACGATGATTGTTCAATCTTATTTTAACACCTCTAATTGTGGCCAATAAGATGTCACTATATTTATATATGATATATATTATGTTTATGTTTTACTTATTCTTATGTACTTTTCATTTATGTCATACCTTTATGATTTCCATTATGGGTAAACGTGATAATTTCATTTTAGGAAGTGCGGACTACCGCCCTCTCAAAGTGATTTGAATCGTTAATGCCATATGTGAGACTTATAAAGGATGGAGTAAATGATATTATATATGATTTTATACTATAATTATAATATACCTTTATATAATTATTATTTAATTCTATTAAATATGAAATAGAAATGAAAGTAGCGTTCATCCGTACGTACGGCTTACCATCTCCATGAACGGTGCATTCCATTTCTTACCTCTAAATGATATGTAATATTATAAATAAATGTATATACATGATATGTATTATATATATGATATCTAAATCATGAATATAATTCTAGATATAATGGATATTTTACCACATGAACAACTTGTAATTATAAGAAGTTTATTTTTGACTTAAGTACCCAAGGTCGACAAAACGACCGTTATTAAATTAAATAATTACATAATGTTCATAACATGGTAATAATTTATATAAAAGGAATAATGAACTTGAAAAAGGCTCTTAAGAAAGTAGAAATTAACTCTAGTTTATTATTCATGAGGTTAAAGAACGATCATGTCAAGTCAGACATGAGGTAAGGGACATCGTTTCAATCTCCTTTCATTGTGGCATATTTTTTTATACACAACTTTCTTTTATATGGTGTATAAACCCCTTTGAATTGTAATTTTTTTCAATATGAATATTTTTATAAGAAGAGTTTTTACTAAATTACAAAAGGAATGTTTTATCTTACGTATGCGGCGACAACAGCTTCTCTTTCGCCGTGACCGTTATTTGAGTTTCGAATTCCTCTAAAATCCATAACTTTTTTAAAATGAAAAATAAATACCAAGTTTTAATTTACTTTTCTTTTGGTATTGAAAATGTTTTTGAAAATGTTTTTGTTATATCAATTTTTTTTATTGATTTCTTGTGATTAAAATGTGGGGATTTTATGTTTCTTTTATGCATGATTTATGCGATACGATTATTTTATGGTTTATGATATGTTTAAACCTGTTCATATGAGGAATGCATTGGACATAGTATGTGACAGTTGGATCTTGTTATAGCTCCTCGATGCATCGATAGGTCTCATGAAACAAACTAATGTCTTGGAACATGGCCTTGACAAAATCTTATTTGTAGTCTTGGCACAAGGCCCTGACTATGGGGTTATGATAGTCTGGCATTATGCATTCCATCATTATGAAAGTTGTTATTGATATTTCATGTGATTATTTGACTAGAATAATATCCATGTGAATAAGTAAATGGAATTATTTCATTTTACTTTTTCCATATTATGCTAAAGTTCATGTTTAAAAGGATTTTGTTTTAGTTATACATTCCCTTAAATGTATATGTTTATTTATGAAGGTTTCCGCTATATTGTTATCCTTAATGAGAATCTAAGCTCATCCCTTTCTATGTTTTATTTTTCCCAAGATGTGAAGATATATTTTTTGACTGACCTACATGGATAGTCTCAAGGGGATATGAGTGTGGACTATGGAGACCATGTTATTGCAGTTTTTCACTTTATGATGTAATGTAACATTTATGAATGTATCTATTGTTTCCAATTCTACTAAACTAATCGGTCGTTCGAGACTTGATCTTTTGTGATCATTCCAATGTTATGTAATAATGCACCGACTCTGGGTAACAGGGGTCGGGGCGTTACACCAAAACCTCTAAAGCACATAATTATATTTGGGTTAATGTTGATGTCATTATGAAGTCATCACACTTCATTGATTTCAAAGAATATTTTTATTTTTATCATATTTTTATAATAGAAAACAATGAAGTGGTAAGGTATGTGGGAGTCATCAATTCTACAATATTTGATCAATATATGAGGGTTTTTTTGATGGTTTGGTGATGTCTTCAAAAATCTCTAGATTTATAGTTATGTTTTACTAAAACATATCATATATAGAAATACTATTAGTTTGAGGGAACCATTAATTCCCTAAAAGATATTATAAGGCCATGTTCTATATAGTTCAAAGCTGGTTGGGACCAAAAAACTCCCCAATTCATGTTTCATAGAACAAATAACATTAAATCAAGAATTTAGATTCCTCTCTTTGAATCAAAATAAGGAAATGCGTGTTGAACCCCAATGTGTTGGGATGTATTTTGGGAAATCAATCTAATGGTACCTGAGGTCACTGGTGGAAATCCCACCTATACCTACACTTCTTTCCAAATGGTTTGAAAAAACTATTGTAATAATGAACCTTTACCAACAGTTGTGTGAAACCTTTATTATAGACTAATATAAGTTCATTCTTCCAAATGGTTTTAGTGAACCATTGAATAAACCGCCTCCATACCAACATTTCATAAGAACAATTCAGATAAGCCTACCTAAAAATCCTCTGCTAACCATCGTTATCCTTCTCCCATGCTAACATCCCTTCATTCCCCACTTCTCCTTCCCCACAACACTACTCCACTCCTCCCCTCTTTGTTTCTGCTTCCATCCCAAATCCCCCTTAACTCTACTCTCATCCCACTTTTACACCCCTCATTCCATTACAACTCCTCCCCGCCACTCACCTCTTGCTGATCCCCACTCGCTAATCCTTTCTCGTCATTTCTCCCCTCTCCCCTTCTCCCATCCTGAGCCCTATCATTCATCGCTCTCCCCTCCCCCACAAACACTTCACTTTGTGTGTCATCCGAGGAATTTTCATAGAGGTATTCCACCTCCCTCTTAAATTGTTTCCCTTGAGACATTTTGGATTTTAGAAGTTCTTTTTTAGGGTTATTCATCGATTTATTGAAGTATGGTGTAATCAATCATTCATGATAGATATTTTTCAATAATTAAGAATAGGATTCCCCAAGATCAAGCCTTACTATTTTTTCACATCTATTTATTGATGTATTCAATTTTTTCAATTATTCAACGGGATTTTTCCAACAATAAATTTTATTATTTATTGAATATGAATTTTCAATTGTGTCTTTGTGTATCTGAGAATCATGGATGCAATTGGAGTTACATAAAAAAATAACAACATTGTGTAAAGGATTAAATTTTAAAAATTATTTTCCATTACAATATATATATATATATGTTAGTGATTGTTATGAGACATTTCCATTAGAGTGTTTTTTATGTCAACCAATATGGTAATAAGGTAGTTTTATCAACTTCTAAGTTATAACACTGATTAAGGCTTTTTTCTCAACACGGATGCTATTTTTTTGTAGCTCAAAAGTGTCTAATTTTTTCTTCACTTTCTTATTTCTCACATTATAAACATATTTTTGTTTTGTAAACATGGTTTTATCTTTATTCACATGTTTATTATTGGTTGAAAATTTCATATTAACTTGGGAAATTAGAGATATCTCAATATTTTTTGTTTTCATAAATATCGTTTTATAACTCATAAAACCATATGATCAAACATTCATTCTTATCATGTTCGACCTTCATCATAGGTGTAAATCCATTTTTAGCAACTAATTTAGAACATGATTAAATTATACCATTTTCATATAACTAATCAAAATCTTTTGTCTAGGAATCATAGTAAAACATATGATAGCTCCATGACCAACATAAATACACCATTAAAAAACTTCTTCAACTGTTGTTTATTTTCCTTAGAAAATCTCTTAGGATCTTCTTCACAAATGTCACCTACTAATAGAATTATATTTTCTATTTCTTGGATGGATTCTATTTTCAGTTCAAATTTTCTATCAAATTTTTTTTACATCATTATATCTATTTTTAAATAGTCTGTCAACAATCCATTTTTTATTTTATTGAAAATCCACATTAACGGTAAGTGGGAACCAACTGAAACATCCTTCTGTATCAAGTCACACCCTCACAATTTTTTAAATAGTTTATGATATATCCTTTCCTACCATAATAGAATAATATTCCATATAATATATCCACATGATGATCATCTCTCTTAAATGAGCAATTGGGAGTGTCTTTTTCTACTTTATTATTCAGTTCACACCTCAAGGAAGAGTTTTAACTTTTTCACCAACTTATTTAATAATGGAATCCTTTTTTCATTAATATATTCCTCATTTGAGTTTCTATAAACCAAAATTCCTCAAAACAGTTACCACATACATTGAAATATTCACAATATTATCAAGTCTTTCAAATATATTTTTAAGATATAAAATTATATTCATATATGAAAAACAATTTGTACAATATTTTTGTTATTAGTTTAAACTATTATCTCATTTTATTATTCTCTTATTCCACTTGTATGTGTATATATATTATACCAAAAATCAATGTCCATGTGCCCAAACATCCAGAAACACCAATGTTTAAAAAAATATTGTTTCTTTCTCCTTTGAGGTAGTTTTTATATATTTATAACATTGATTTATTTGGATAGATTCACCATAATTTTTTGGATTGGTTTGGGGAAATAATATTCATTCATATTCTCACATCCAACCAAAATGTATTGGTGAGTTTCGTTATATTTTATATCACTGAGTTTTTCATTAACATTGATCTTTTTACAACACTTACAAATAAAAAAGACTTAGAAATAATAAATTTAGTAGGTTAGTGGGATAAATTATTCCATTAGGATGAAGTGTAAGACTCATAAAATGTACTAAATATTTTTTACTAGTATGAATCTATTTTTAGTATAAAATATTCAATGTGATTTGACTAGTGACACTATTCTACTCAGTTCAATGTGGAGGTACATCTTTTTTTGATTCCAGATTCTACATGTTTTGGTCCATGCTCTATACACTACAAAATGTTGGAATATTTCTCATCCTGAAATAATTTTTATCTCTATTAATATTATGATTTTATTCATTATGCATCATGTTAATCTCTTGTATTAAACTATAAATATCTTTCACCCATTTATTTTTTTACATGTAGTTGAAAATCCTTGATATTTACAGTGACATTATAAAACTCATCTAATGTAGGAAAGATTATATAATTTCCATTTAGCTAATATAGTTATATTTTATATATACTAAGCTATAATGAAATTATCTCTTGTTAGGAATCATCAACAGGTGATCCCATGCTACTCAGTTCATCATGGACTACAAAAATTGTATTATTCTTTATTATAGGGAATATTGTATAGAGTAACCGATTGGGATTATATTGGAGAATATAATATTGGAACATCTTACCAATCATTGTAAGGAGTTTGGTAGTTTTGTGACTAAAGAATGTAATATTATTATGTTCTTATTCATGGTTAGAGTTTAGTTGATGTATTTTGATGCTTATAAATAAATTATATTTTATGATTGTATAAGGTACTATATATGGTCACTTTATAACAAGAAACTTGGCTCACATATCAGTTGTGGTTATGATTGTAGGAGGAAGTCATGACCCAAAAATGGATCTTTAAAAAATAACTCCATTGGATTATTTATTATTCAATATAATACTTTTATGTTTCAAATGATCTAAAACATGGATTGTATGTTATATTATATCTAGATATGGGATGATAACATTATCATGATATTGTTCAATTGTAATAACACATATCGTTCTATCACAAAAATGGAACCTTCTTGGGCCCATTATGGTTTACATTCTTTATCATCCCTTTATAGGATACATGTAAGAATTTTATCTCTAATAAAAAAAGGGTTGAAATTTGTGATAAATAATATGGCACATGCAATAAAAATATGATCTAGATTTAACTATTTTTTTTCTAATAGTTATTTTATAGTACATATCCCTTTTTTAATATTTTCATTCTGTGATATATTTTATTTGATTAGAAATTGTGTCCTCTAAAAATCTTTTCTTTTCAGAAGGGATAAAAATTCAGTTTTATTTCATCTTCAATGCACTCCCTCTTGATATTGTTGTTTCTTTAATTGAGATAGATTATATTATCAACACAATTTACAAATATTTTGTATTTTTTAAAACAATTATTTTAGAATGGTTATATTCACATAATGAGATTCTGATTGATTCTAAAACATAATTAAAAGAAACAGAAAAAATAGCCACAAATGAAGCTATCCATTTAATTATAAAATTTGATTTCACAGTCTTACACTTTTGAATCTCGTGCAAAAAATCGATTTTTTTCATTTCATAGAGCATATATTATTTCTATTATTATTTTTTTTAGCTATTATAGAATGACAATAGTACTTTCCTTAATCTTATACATACATTTCCTCCAATTCAACCTACATCTTTCTTGCAATATTGTCTTTTAATTCCATGAAGTTTCATTACTGTAGATCTTTGAAAGAAAAAATGTTTCATCTTGAGAAATCCAAAGAGAAGAGTGTGGAGTGTTCTCATTGTTTACTTTCATGCCACATTATATGTTAGTTATAGTTTTTCTTTTCCATATTATTTCACATCACCCTATTGTATTTTGTTTAGGGTTTCAAGAGCATTAAAAGTTTACATGGGAACTCATTTTGTGGATACAAAATATTGATGGATAAAACTATACTGAGGTATATGGATTAGTATGTACAGAGTCAATGGAGACAATGATGATTTTTTTTAAAAATAACGAGCAATTAAAAATTAAAAACCTACTATTCTGAAAATAATTAAAATGTTCTAAATATAATTATGATAAATTGATTCAACCAAAACAAAAACAATCCAAAACAATCTACTATAAAATAGACTATGCCTTTCTAAAAATAGTAAAAAATAATTAATGATATCTATAAAAAATTATCATGAATTAAACAAAATAAAACTCACCCAACTAGTCCTAGAATTCATTGAAATATTATATATTGAAAATTATAAATAGATTGTAACTAAATAAAATTTTATGAATTGTGAAAAAATTAATATTATATTTAAATAATGTTAAATAAACATATTATGATTCACATATTTAAAAAAACAAATCACTAAATAGAACTGAATTTATCAATGTGAATTTAATATATTATTTGATTCCATTATTTTTTTAGGAATGGAACAAAATATAATATATAAGTTTTGATCCAAAAGGATTATATACCATTAATAGGAAAAGTAATTGTTAATTAATTGGAATGTACTATTTGATAGTATCATTTTGAAACAATGATATATTTCCCATTTACTGTAGGATCATGATTTAAGCAATGGGGAATTGTGGTTCTTATATGTTGGGCAGTGATATGTATAGTCTCAGAAGACAGGTATGTTGTAGTTTAATTTGTATTTTATTTTCTTCATCACATTGGCCACTTGGGCCTTTTACTAATTTCTATGGATGGAGGGTAGTTATATTCTATGAAGGGGTCCAAAAGGGAACTGGAGGCAGCTATGCAGTTTTCTTTGTAGGGGAGGGAGATAGTTGTAGTAGAGAGATTGATTATTGTGTTTCATTTTTGTCTGTATTTATATCAAAATCCCCCATTTTATATGCATCCCTCATTTCTCTAGGATATAACTGCAAATGTTCGTGCATGTATCCAGATGAAACTAAATATTTACATTTCATTTGGACACCACTTTTCTTATACTACCAAAAATAATCTATCATAATCAAGCTCTATTTACTAAATATACAAATGATTTAAAATGATAATTCATAAAGAAGATTTTTCATGTTCTATACATCGACATATATTTGTGGTGTCTTCACCTTGATCAACTTGACATTTATATCAAGGAGTATGGTGATAGTTTTCACCTATCTCATGCTAAATCACTCCACTTCAATCAAAATGTAGTTAAACCGAGTGTAGTACAAATAATTTTAACTTAAGCCTCTCACTTCCCACATCCCAATGGCCCATTTAGATGGGCCAAGATCCTTTATCTCAAATATTTTATAAATTTCAATCATTATATCATTAAACCATTTCTTCGCCAAATCTAAAATAATCATATCATCATAAAAGAGAGGAAATATTTTTAAAATCCCATCACCCAATACCTTTTTGGTAATATAAATTGTCAACATTACCCTAGATGAACTTCTATTGAATCATAAGGTCATTAAACATCCACTTCCTCTTCTACTACCTTGAAGCATGTTACAGACTATAAAGGCTTTACAATGTTGTGAGACAATATCTTAGTTCCCATTCTCCATAAAAAAAATCTGAATTCCCCATGTAAATTACCACATCTAAGTCCCTATAAAGCTATACTATATTTATATTCAACTATTCTAGATGAGAAACCCCAACAAAAAACATAATCAATATCATTAGAATAGTCATATATTTAACTACTAGTGAAAAAATTTAATAGATATACACGTATATTATTTATTGGAACCCCTTTGTGGCAAGATATTCCTTATACATATTTTTACCACATAGCCCCTCCTTCATCTGATTTAGCCATTTATTATAAATAATTTTCTTCCTAGTTTACTTTTTTATCAGCTCCCATGTACCATATAGATGGAGGTATAATTATCATCAATCATGGATAAATCCCATTAATTTTATTCTTTACTATTTATTGCCTCTTTGAGGATCTTTACAAATCCATCTTCTTTGAGTGACTGATAATAAAGATAACTCCCATATCTTTTCATTTTCTTCCTTACTTTAGTAGACCTCCACAACTACCTCAGTGGCTCATCATCTTATGATATTGTAACTTATGAAGATATATATTCCATAAATCTTTAATTCATAAGTTAACCCCAATATTTTATAGGCCTAGGGAATTAGGATACATCTTGTTTTTTAAAGACCATTGTAACTTGAATCTCATCCATTGAAACTTCTAGACGGTCTTGTGTTTTTGGTACCATTTTCATTCATCTATTTTTTGGAACTTCTATAACTTCTAGATGCCCATTCGGTTAAACATCAGCCTAAGAATATAATTTCCGTTCATTAAAATTCTCAGATAAGTTTCAATCCTTAAACATAATCTATTAATTGAAGGAAAAATTTAAACTTATTAATATCCTATAATAATTTTTATCCAAGAGATAAAAAATAAAACTCTTCATTTACATATAATATAAAGTAACATCCTCAGGACATAGCTTCAAGTTTATCACTTTCCATGGATGAAACATGGATATAAATGGGTTGGGTAGAGACTTTGAGATAAGTGAAGTCAAAATTCCTTCCAAAACAAAAAAAAACGTTTGGTAGTTCATAACCTAATAGTGAAAATGAAGTCCTCTTCATCAATTATATCACACAATACACTACCTTTACCCAAATGACCTTGGAAAACCCTATGGTAATTCTTGTAATCTTATCATTTTTAACCAATTTTTGATTCCTCTTCTCCATGAATATATTATTTTCTAGACTACATGCTATTTTTTCTCAAACCATATGCACATACACTAGAAGAACCTTTGAAACTCTATACTTTTATACTCCCCACCATTATGAGACTATATGAACATCACCTTAAAACCAATTAACTTTTTCCACTTCGTCTCTCTATCAAAAAATGTTCCAAACACCTCATAAATTCTATTAAGAAAGAACACACACAATTTTTGTGTCACATTATTGATTAATGTTAGATAGAACAATGATCCTCTATTAGAATGAACTAGATCTATCCCTCATACATTTGTATAAACTAACTCTATCTTCTAAAACTTCAATACATTACATTCATTTTGGAAGGAAATCGTAATTATTTTGAAATATAGTACCTTCACACTTCCCATACTCCATAACTCTAATTTTTAACATACCTTTAGTAGTGAGGATCTTTATCCTCTTCTCACATAAGTGAACTAGATGGAAATTCCATAACACTAAAAATGTATCATATATTGCATAAATTGAAACTCTCTATATAATAATAAGGTACAACTTCCTGTCCTCAATTTTATTAGCCTAAACCGTGGAACGATGTAAAATGTTCTATGAACCATATATAAATGTGGTATAAAAATATACATCATCAATCCAATTAATATTAAGTCTCCTTTAATCCTAGTATCCACTACACACCCCTTAACTCAAATATACTTCTATTTCCCATTTTTAATGATATGTCACCTTTTTCTACAATTTTTTAGTAAGATGATATAAAATATAAACCTTTTTATATATTTTGGAAGCATAGTTCTTCAGAATTCTCCCACCAGATGTTAATGGGAATGAAGCTCAAGATTCTTTATCTAAGAAACATGATAATTAGAGATACTCAAAAACATAACACTCTTATCTTCTAAAATATTATTAAGAAATCCACATTCAGAAGTGTATTTTCTATAATTCAATATTCACTAATTGAAATCTTTTTTCAGGTATCCTTTCTTCCCATTATGCCAACACATGGGACCATCTTCGTTTGAGCTACTCTTACTCTAACATATTCGGATTTCACTTTTCTCTATCGTTTCTGTGTTGTGGTACTCTCCCCTTCCTTACACACTATATTAATTTCCAATAGATGCCTCCTTTGGATGAATTTAAACATTCAATATCAAGTCATTAATGTTAGAAATGACCTGGTTAGTTTTTCTGCTTGAATTAATCACTATAGTTTCCCTCACATCCCATGGTTTTGAATGGTTCAGGCTCAAATTCTGACCCTTTTCCATGATTGGTTAGTCTCCCCAATTGAAGATTCTCCACTATAAACCTATTTTGTCACATTAAGGACCTCTAAATACATAAAAAATAGAGACCCAGTATGCTCCTATTCTAGAGTCCCTCCAAATCATTCATCTTCCCACTAACTAATAAAAATCTAAGATTAAAAAAAGAGTATCTCCCTAATATCAAAGTTTATTCTACCCCAAATTATGTAGATATCCCTACATGAACCCACTAGATAAACTATTCTACTCATGAACATAATATTTAATATCTTTAGTAGATGATTGGCATGATTAGATATACTCATCTCAAAAACTCACACCATATCTTCAACTATCTGTGTCTCTCAACCCCTTGAAAACACATGAATAGATATATCCTTTTTCTTGAATGAATTTTGACTTCAATATCTTCTTTCTTTTTTTGTGCGTTTTTGTGAAGTTCTCATATTTCATATTTTTTTATTTTGAGTTATTTTAATTTTCATTATGGTTTGGTTATGATGGATCATGGTATACTATGTGTGTTTTCATTGTTGAGGGTTAATATGAAATGGAAATTTTTAAATGGGAATGTTTAAAAATAAATTGATTATTATAGAATACATGGGAATACTTTTATAATGATTTTTTAAAAGAGTCTAAAATGTTTTAGATTTAAAATGATAACCTATTTTTGGAAGTTTTTTCAATTCTGTTAGAAAAATTGAGAGCGTTAATTATTTTAAAGGTTTCAAAGTGATATTAATAAAGCATAATTAGAATATTTTAAAAGACTTTAGCTGAATGTAATTTTAAAATTTATGATTTTGAATTATTTTAATGTTAGAAATGTTTTAACAAAATCTATAATTGGATTTAAAAGGTTTCATAAACAATTAATGATTCTATTTGTAGTATGATTTTTTTAAAACCTCAAGGGTAAAAATGATGTTTTAATTAATTAAAGTTATTTTTGAAATAATTTTTATAAAACCATGTTGGGTTAAATAGGAGAATTTGGATCACTTATTCAATGAAGTAAAAGTACATATTGTTGGTTTTTTATGAATTTATAAAATATTAGAATTTTGTTTTATTTAAATGATGTCTCAAGATTACTTATTGGTCTAGTTTATGTCTAATGCGGTTGGATTTTTTATTTTCATTTTGATGGTGTTTTTGTTTATTGTTTTATAGTATAAACACATTTGGATTTAATGGATTCTTTGATTGATCAATATCTTAGTGGGAGGATTGTTTTGTTTTCCTCAGCCTTAGAGCTTGTTGTTCGTCTTTTCTTTTCATATTGTGAGAATTATTTATTTGAGTTCCAAAACATGAACCCTCTTCATTTCTCTAGGTAAAAATATTCTTAGGATGAATTGGTTTTTGTTCTGAATTTTGAGGATATTTTTATACAGCTTTAGATTTATGTGTCTCTTAAGGTTATGTTTGTAACCATCCTACTAGAGGGTCTGAGTTATAAGTTGTGGAAGTCTATCATTCATACAAATCCAGATAAATATTGTTCTTTTAAAAGTTTCAATGCATGGTTCCATTACCATTGATTCATAATAAAGTTAAGGTATTAATTGATATAGAATTTTCTAGCCTCTAATAAATAGATGAAATAGTGCTTGAGTACACAAATAATTTTATCCACTTGTTGACGTGCATTCCTAATCTAGACATGGATGATTCCTTATTATCATGGTGGTTTGAGTAACGTCTTTGATCATACTTTTTACTAGATGTTTCTTCCTTTGGAAATCACTTCTATAGAGTGTTTATGATATAACTATCAATATTGACACAATATTAGAAGAATCACTAGAGGTGTTTCATGGTTCATCTATTCCTACGTGTGGTGGAGGAATATCCAATAAGGGAAAAAGAATGTGTTATATGTCAGACCTAATAAGTGGTGGATTAAACATTACATATTTTTTCACACTGGTTTCTTCTTGGATAAAATACTTGGTTTTATATCAGTGCCAAAAATTGTGACATAAGAAATTTTATTGTAATGAATCTAATAGATCTTTAATACATGTGTTAATTTGGTCCATTTGTAAAGATTATATGGAGGGATTTCATATAATAAAGGTAAGGATAAATGTATCACTTCTAAAGAATATCTAAAATGACCTATTAAACTTTATAAATATGTAATCATATTTATTTTTGTTCTGATGAAATATGTTTCCTCTAGTTAACATTTAATTTTTGGAGGTTGTGTTTTGAATTATTTATGTATTTTAGTGATAAAATTTTTAAATTGTTCAATGTATACAATGGATTCTATCTTGGTGAATTAACGATCTAGTTTATATAGATTTATAGACAATATACTCTCATGTTTAGTGTTTCTATACATTAATGAAATGATTCTAAACAATGTGAATATATTGGGTTACATGAATCAATTTTGACTACATGATGGAGTCGTTGGGATTCTAAATCCATTGAGGTTATTCATATTTGTTTTGTTATATTGGTTAATATTTAACTATCCAGTATGAGATATTGAATACACTAGTATGACTTTTACCTTTGTGATTGATTGTGATTATATTCATTTGGTGTAATTAGAACTTTTTTTCCACTGTACTGGTAAGTCTCTTTTACCTCAATACTAGTATGGATATTCTATAAAAATGTATACATAATTATTTTCCTTCAAATATTGAGATTTATTTCTTAAAAACAAGTGTGAATGATGTTCAAAAATCATTTACAAATGTATTAATATTTTTTAGAACTTTAATTTTAGATTCTATCCTTCTAGATATGCTATAGCTCTTTCCATTATTTTAAATTTTCATATTTGGAACCTGGAATTATCAACTTGTTGTGGATTCAATATAGTGAATTTTTACATTTTCTTTTACCTATGATATATAGAAATTTATATTAAGATCCTTAAAATTTTGATCATTATCTTTTAGATTAGTTTCTATCTACTTCAATTTGGTTCAAACTTCATTTCTAATAATATTATTTATTGTAGCTCAATTTTGAGAGGGAAACAATTTAATTAATTATTTCTCTAGGACTATCTATTTTTTTACTTGGTGATTAATTTCATAAAGTATCTAACTTTTTTACTTTCCCATGGTCCCTTCTTATGTATATCTTTATTTATGGTCAAAAGTCTCTTCATCTTATTTTTTCATTTGAATAGATCTTATACTTTGATTCTATTAAGTTTTTATACCGGTAAGGTGTTTTACTTTCATATGCTTCCCTGTGAGCTGCCTGCTACTGGATGGTGAGTGAGCTACTTGCTACTTCCAGGAAGGAAGGCTTCTGGAAGCCTACTATGTTTTTATACCAATTGTATAACTATAACATTGGTATTAAGTATGTAATCTTGTGTATACCAATGGTTCAACTAAACCATTGGTTCCATCGAGCCCGTACCCGAGTGGTAAGGGCTCTGGCATGGCATCCAAGAGACCCAAGTTCAAAACTAGGTGGAGTAGAATACTTGGGAACTCTAGAAGCACTGTAGTAGGCACTGTATCATATATTAGTTGTAGGTATTGTTTAGTACTATTGAAGCTATAACTTTTCACCCAATTTGGGAATTCGGGCCACCGGTTTGGGCCTACGAGTCTCACAGAACTTTATGTCATCAAAGCCCTTGAGGCCATAGGGCCTTCAGGCCACAAAGTCTATGGAGTAGCCATGTTAACATAGAGATGTCCCCATAAGAGTAACCTAACAACAAGAGTAGTAGTCACCCGAAGAAAATCTAACCAGGCACCAAGAATCTTTGTATGAGGCAATGCTAGACGATCACCAATGCAAGGTGGGTGCTTGGTGATCAATGTTGCAAAAGCTGGGGGATGTTATAGAGGGTTGGGACAAGGGGCATGTATGGGTTCCCCTTCAACCCTTAAAAGAAGGATTATCCATAATAAAAAAAGAAGGACTTCAGGCCATTCGAGTAAACTAAACCATTGGTATTAATTATGTAAGCTTTCATATACCATATATTCAATTGATCATTTGGTATTAGGTATAAAAGAATGCATGTTTTCCAACGGTTGAAGCTAAACTATTGTAATTATTCCACATAATGGTTCAAAACTGTTGAGATAATGTTATACTAATGGTTGAATACCATTGGTATAAATATATCCTAATGGATTCCAACTGTTGGGATTGGGTTTAACTAATGGGTAACCGTAAATCATTGGGATATATCAATTTCAGGATCACTATACTAATGGTTCAACATGAATCGTTGTTATAGGGATATCACAATTCCCAACACCGCAACAGTTTGATAATCCATTGTGATAGATTATCACAATAGTTTTAGGTCCTATCCCAAAAGTTTTCAATTGTTTGTATAATATAGTTTTACAGTAGTGGGTAGCTGTGGAAATTTTATATAAATTTAGATGAATTAAAAAAACTCGTCAAGGTATCTCAGAACTGAAAGAAATATTATAGAAACATTTAATGATGAAATATTGAATTTGAAGTTAGTGAGAATTTATTTATAACAATTTATAAATTGAACAAGGTCATGAGATTATGAAATAAGGGAAGGTTGAGACCTCAATATATTGGACCCTTCATGATTCTTTGTTTAGAAGGGATGGTAGTTTATGGCTTTGCACTTCAGCCAAATCTCTCACAAGTTAATTACATGTTCCATGTAACTCTCAAAAGGAAATACATACCTTATCATTAAAATATAATGAACTAGGAGATTATAATTTTGAATTATGATCCGTCCAATTAACAATAGACATTAGAAATAATGGATCATATATATAATGTTCAATGGAACAAGACCACTCACCTGGTTAAAGTACTTTGAAGGAATAATAAATTTGAAGAACCTACACGGGAAACTAAAGATGTGTTGAAATAATTATCTAATCCTTAGTAAGAAATAGAGTGACAATTTTAATGTTGGAATTAATTTATATTTGGCAATAATGTAACATAATGAGATATTACAATATGTTTCTTTTCATATAATTTTAGTTACTTCAATAGCTTATGATACACACAACCACAAGTCCAAATGAATAGTAATATAGAGTACAATTATAACCTACCCCTTATGTTGGAAGAGTGAATAGGAATAAAAAATTTATAAAATAATGCATAAAGATTATAAATAATGAATTTATTTTGATAATTATTAAAATATTTATTAATGTATTTATGTTAGTCAAAAATACACTTTTCCTCAAAAATAGTTTTTATTAATTTCTATGAAATGATAATATAATTTGTATTTGAAAAATTTAGACAAATTATTTTAGAAAAAATGATAAACAATTTTAATACCTTAAATTCAAAATTATCATAGTCTTATTTTTTTAATATTTTTAGAAAAGATTTATTTCTTGATGATTAGTGAGCTTTGTAATTTTTTTTGAAAAATATATTTTCATTTAGAGGGTTTAAAACATTTAATTTTATTTTAAAACGATTTTAAAAGTAAAATTTGTTCATTTATATTATTAATAATCAATGTCAAGTCATTATAAATAATATTATATTGGAGTTTTGTATCAAATCTACTTATACTTAAGAAAAATAATTTCTATAAAATAATTTTTCTTCCTGTTTTGAGGTTAAATTTGAAATTAAATTATAAATATTATTGGAATTGATTTTGTAAAAATAGAATCCACAAATGTATTTATAATTTCCATGATTTGTAATTATTCGAGTTTCATTTTTGGTCATAAATAATAATTGAAATTTTAAAAAATGTTTCACAATAGTTAAGGGTTAAATGAGTTTACGTGGGGTGGGGTAAAACCAAGAGATAAGGGTAAGTCTAAAAATTAAAAATGCATAAATCCTATTGTATGACCATATTTAGACATAATCATATCCCACATATGAATATATATTCATTTTGAATCATTTTTCTTGAAAATTATTCAACTATATTGAATCTTTTAAGAAGTTTCAATTATGTCCTCTCCCCACTTATAAATGGACAACATCCTTTCTCATCTATAAACCACATAAAACTATCAACCCAAAAAATTTATATAAAATTATATTTTAAAAATACCAATAAGTTAATTATATTTTATGGACATGTTAAAAAAACATTCCATGTGTCCTTAATAATGGATCTAAAGGATGATTATCAATGAATGGTTACTCATCTTTACGAATATCCTTAAATTTATTGATTATTATAACTCTGAATAATCTATCATATTCGTAATAAAATAATAAATTATTTATCATAAACATAATGAAATGTTAATATTATTCTAGAGAACCCATTATTCACCAATTATTTTATCAAATGGGATGTGGAAGTATCACCAGTGCGTAAACATAGACTACCGCCTCCACATAGCTATAAAATTCACTTTCCATCAACACGTTTATTTGATGGTTTATACGATGGGTTTAATATTTATATATTATTTTAATTATATAGTTTATATTATATATTAATTATATCAAATTTTTTTTATTATATTCAAATACGTTGGAATATGATAACATTGCTTCTGTATTGGTGTGGACAACCACCACCACGAAGTGACGATATTCATCATTCATTTTATCTTCACTTGGATGGTTATAAATAATTATTTATTGAATATATATATAATATAAAAATGAATTTTAAATGGTGAATTATTACTTACCTATAATTCATTTCATTCCATCCTTCAAAAGTAAAAATGAACATTCATGCATACATATCACCTATCATCTCCCTAAATGGTGTAATTCATTTTTCCATAACTTCATTTCATGGAATAATATATATATATATCGATTATATATGATAATTAAATCATTATTAAAATTATTTATATTATTTAACCCTGATTAAATTTCAATGACCAGAACTACATAACAAATATTCTAATGAAAAATGAAACAATTACACCTGAAAAAGATGTTATTTTTTTAAAAAACTTTGTGTTAAAATATTATAAGTGTATAATATATGAAATTATATCCAATTAAAAATCTCTAGTATAAAATTATAATAAATTTTAATATATTATTCATTAGGTTAAATGGATTTTATGAAATTCTAACCTGGGTTAAGAGAATTATGATACACTGTCACTGTTTATCAATAATATTTATGATTAAGTTTATAAAGATAAAATTTTATGAAACATACCACAATAATCCTATTAATTTTATTATACATTGGGTATTTTTGTAGAATACATGTTTTCCTATCACTTTTCCCTCTTTATGAACACAATAGAAAAAAGGAATGTTATATATAAAAATAGACATTAAATATTTCTTCGATTGAAAATAATTTTCCTTCCATATCGTTGTTTAAGAAAAAAACAGTAATATTTTTAATAATATCCAATTATTTTTTTATTTCATTTATAACCATGACTATGTTTTTAGAAAAAATTTCATAATTTATCTTCTTTTTAGTTTATGAATGTGGCATTTATTAAATTTTTCTGAAAATTTGAAAGGGATCATTTATTAAATATACATGGAATGAACAAAATTTCTCACTCGCAATATCACTCAATTAACTGAATCATCCTTTATATTTTACCAAGGAACTTCTGAAAGATATTTTTTCCTTAATATTTAAAGACTTTTTAGATTATAAATAAGTGATTTTAAAGTGAAAAGTATATTGTCCTCATGAAATGTTCTAATGATATTTTGAATTCAAAATTCATCTATGATTACATCCCTTGAAGATACATGTCATTTACTAGAGATATGGTTTAATGATACCATACAATTTCCTCATTTGGATGTCTTATGATAAATATTTTTTAAGTATGATTAAATGAAACTTGTTTCATTCACATTGTTTAATTATGTTACGGTGACACATTTTTGAAAACATTTCTTTTAAATAAGTTATGATTGGATGAAATGATGAAATTTTTATGAAATATTTTTTAATTTCAATTTTTTATGCTATGATATATGTTTTTTGAGCTTGTGGTACAAAAATGTATTATTTTCATTATGTGATAAATGGTTCTAGAATTAAATATCTATTTAATTCATTGGGTAATGATTGATATCTCCTGATATTACAACTATTGGAATGTGGTGTGAACATTGTTTAGTATGGGTCTTTATCCACTATGATTTTCATTGGATTGAACCTCGACTAAGGATATGATGGAATTAATGTAAACCAAATCTACTATGATAGTATTTGGAGTGAACCATGACTATGTATAAGACCGAATAAGGATTTATTACAATCCAATATGATAGTCTTGGAAATGATCCATGACTAATGAAATGACTTAATATACTTTTTTGTATACAAAAAACATAATTATTATGACAATTTTATGCTATAATGTCACATATTCTTTGATTCATTTATGATTCCTATATATTAACTACCAAAAATTATGCCATGATTCAAGATTATAACCGATGATATGTTGGGTATGGTTTTCTAAAATTAAGATCATGTTATAATACCCTTATTCTAATTTATACTTATGTGATATTTGATATATCCTTTATTTACCCTTATAGGGAATCTAATCTCATGCATTCTTTTGTTTGCTTTCATCGGGTTATGAATATTGGTTTTAAATATGATATTTCTAAAAAGGATTGAAGTTACGAAGTAATTTGTTTGAGATGATGTATCTCTAATATGAATAATTTGTTTATGTATCCAAGATTCCAAATAAAGTAAACAAATATGATTATATCATTGGTTATAATGTGACATATTAAATATGCACCAATTTAGATGTAATATTTATATAAGAAAAGTGTGGTCCTCTATAACAAACCACTTACATTATTTCATAACTTCCACTAAAGTACCAGAATCATCTATATAAAAAAAATCATAATAAAATATTTTTTTACCTTTTCCATAGATATAACATTTTGTAAACATCAGTTACAAATAATCACTACATGTTTATTATTTATTTAATATATATTTTTGTATCATGTGTGAGTAATATTGATCATCTTGAAAAATATTAGTAAAAACTCTATTATAATATATTTATAAGATTTATGGGGGTAAAAACACAAATAAACACACACACACACCACACAAACTGGTGGGATAGGAATGTCATAGCTCCCTAATTGGATATCCCACCAATCAAGCATTAAAAATTTATTACATTACCCATAGCTCAAGTGGGCATGAAGCATATAACATTGCTAGAAAGCCTAGTGTAGTGTCATTCATGAATCATCATGACTGCATCACTAGGCCTAAATCATGATTGCATCACCTCCAAAATCATCCATGCATCAATGACTACATAGTACTATACTAATACCTATGCGCAACATGTCTTGATACCAAGACCTCTTGGATGCCAAAAATGAGTCTTTACCACTTGAGTACTGGATCGTTGGCTGTAAAACACTATTATGTTACATCATTGTACAAGTATTCTTCATTAAAAGACAATAAAAGGTACTATAAATGATTATTTATAATTATTTATAGTGTTATAATTTCATTCTAGTAGAGTTTTGGTTGAAATCCTTAAAATTAAATAGGTGATGATCATGTTTTAGGGATTTTTAAAGAATGAACATTAGTGATTTAATTAATAATTTTAATACAAATGTTACAATTAGAGAATCAAAATAAAATATTAATTTAATTATTTATATCATATTTTTTTAGTAATTATATTTTTATTTTCCTTCATGAAGTTAAATTATATCATTTTTCATGTATGTGGTTAGACTTACATAAACACAAACATACCATTATTAAGGTCTAATTATAATTAAAGAAGTAGTTTATTTTTGAATACTTACATTTTTAACGAAAATTAATGAAATAATTTAGTTTTTATGTTCGCGAATCATATTTTATGATTTTTTAATAAATAATAAATAAAACAAATGAATAATAGAAAACATTACATTGTGGTTGTGGTAGTCCACACACACATAAATGGAAGTATCATTTTTCATAATGGAAAATTGGAATGGTGGTAAAAATTTGTAACCATATAATAATAAAATTTAGTTTAAAATAAATATTTATATAATTATATATCAATGATAAAATTTAATTTGGGAATGTAAGATAAATATAAAATAATTTCAGGTGAGTTATTACCCATTTATAGTAGTTGGGCTTTCTGTTAGAGAACTCCTAGGAAATAAAGGACATATACTAATTTTTTTATAAGATTATAATGGAATTGAAATATGATTATAGTGGAAGGATAAAGTATATAGTTTTTTTAGAAATCTAAAATTTTGTATTAGGCATGAAGTGATTTCAAGAGGCCCCAATTATAAGTGGTGAGAATGGAAGTTCGGTAAATATTTAAAATTAATAAAAAGAGAGCACATGTTTCACTTGTCATGAGAACTAAAAAATTCACAATAATGTAGTGTGGGATAATAGATTTTCAATATACCTTAAAAATTAAATTTTTACCATTTTTTAAACATGTTTTAAGTCCTTTATTTTTTTTAATTTTACCATTTTTGGTTTTATCGTGGTAATAATTTTTAATAATTTAATTTATTTTCAATGCCCAATAATAAAATGTATTAAATAATTTGTTCATTTTTATTCCAAATATTAAATCTACTATATTAAATAAAATTTATTTTTATAATAAAAAAACCAATTTGTACATTAATTCATGTGATGTGAAAAACGATTTTTTTGAAAAAAATGTATTTTTACATTTAAAATTTATGTTTGGGATAAAATTATCAATATAATTGATTTTCATGATATAAATTGGTTTATTTATAATAAAAATAATATGAAGTTTACATTAAAATATGTCTAAAACATAACTATTAAAAATAATATTCAATTAAAAGGAAAGAAAAAAGTTTTTGTTTTTATTAAGAAATATTACTCTTGTGAATAAAATGATGAAAATAGGTTTTATAAATAAAAAATATTATTTTTTAATGAATATATTTAGTTTAAAAATATATATTTTATCATGAAAAAATTATTTATAATTTTTTATGATATAGTTACTTCTTTATAGAGTTATAAATATTGTTGTTTTAGTAAAAATTGTATTTTTCCCTATTGAATAAAAATAAATTAATACATAAAAATTCCAAAAAAATAGCATTAGTGTTATATTAATATTTTTAATTATAAAATAATTTTTTTCTAAAATTGAAATTATAAATTTTATAAATTTAACTTTTAAATTAAAATTCAAAGTAAAAAGGACACTACTTTTATTTGAAAAAAATTTATTAACATTAAGTGTCCTAAATATAATCTCATATCAATTTTTAATTTCAATAATTTTAATATATTTTTCAATATATTTTAATATAATATATTATCAAAATATCAATTTAAAAGTAGAAAATATCAATGACTAAAACATTAAATAGTTATTTAATAAAGAGAAAAAAATAAATATTAATAAATATTAATTATTTATCCTCTTATCTTAGTAAATTGTAATTGATTTATATATTTTACATTACTAGAGGAATCGTTCATCCTATAATTTCTTAATAATTTCCATCTAAAATGTTGTGTCAAATTTTGGTTTGGTGTAACATTCAAAGAAAGATGTTGAGAAAAGTTTTTATTATAAAATATTCTGATTCTACATTCCACCCCTTAAATAAATTGCATCCTTACAATTCAAATTCCTCATTCACTAATTTAAAAAACTAATGAATCCATAAAAAATTCATGATGAATATTATATTAGGATATACAAATCACTCCCTTTAGTGATACTAGGAAAATATTTATCCCAATTATGCTTATTTGGAAGTTCTAAGGGAAATACCATTCCCAACATCATTTCTGTGATCAGCTTTCGAACCAAATTCTATATAAAATGTATTATGATAATATACAATAAAATATGATAAAATGATAATTGTAATATAAAAACTAAATCGTAATATGTATTATATAATGAAACCAGAATTTATAACTTTGATTATTTTGTGTCAACTATGTTTCACAAGGTTCATATTTTAACTCTTTAGTTCAACCAACGTTACATTAAGTTATGTTCTCAATATACTCCATTAAATTAATTAGGAATAAAATCCTTCTTTCTATATTTTAATGAAAATATGTTTAAAAAAATATTATCCATCTAGAGTGTCTATCTAGGGGTATAGTATTAATCTTGCTGATCTTTCACTAGAGTAAATATTGATTTGATACTCCACTATCATTTTTCGGATGATTACCCCTTAGTTAATCTATTTCACAACTACATACAATTTCCATTATCCAGAAAAGGAAGAAACTTATGGTATAATTACCCAATATCTACATTTACAAAAATTATTTATTATATCTTAATCGTAGGATTTTCCATTATAATAATTCCTATGGTTTTAAATAAATATCTCCCAAACTATTTCCCAAAATAAGTACACTAAGCCTACAAATTCTACACATAACATTGATAACAAATGATGCTCCCTAGACCTACACATTTGAGTCTGGTGCTAAAAATTATTTCTTTAAACACCATATTGGATACAAAGTGAGATGAACCTATAATTATTAACAACTATAAGGGAAGATTAACATTACATCTTAGAATCATCATATAATCACAAGAATGTACGATTTAGTGTCTTCGAGTACTATCTCCCATTCTAATATCATACAAACATGGTGTTTTTTCAACTATAATTAACTTTCCTTCTTATTTCCCCATCATCCCCAAAAAATAATTTCTATATAATATTCCCTTGTATATATAATCATATTAACAAATTCCTAGGAAAAATAAACAAAACTATGGGGTGGTTATAAATTCAATGTAAAGGAAAAAAATCATCAAAATTTCATCAAGGGTTACATAATTAGAATATGAGAAAAAATGTACAAAGATAGATATATTATTATAGGAATAATGAATAATAATAGTTGATGATAATGCATTATATAAATCCATTTATTCTCAAAAGGGAAAACATATATAATGGCATTAGAGTGAAAAACTACGAGATAATACACAAGAGCCACATAGAATAGTAATATGCATTCATATATTAGATTTCATAAATATTAAGCATAATTGTAAACAATGGACTCATCATATGTGAAAAAAATCATAAAATAGTATGGAATGAATCACTATCTATCTTCATATAACATGTTGAAGATGACATCACTACCCAATTATCATAGTGGAGTAGGCATCACTACAAAATTCCCGTAAAAATATTTTATCTTATTCACTATAATATTACCATAACCATAATGGTACTTTTCTAATACCTGATTCACATAAATATATTGTACCATGGATCACTTCTATATTCCCTTAGTGGAGAATACATCACTACTAGATTTTTATAAACATTGTTGATCTAGCTTCACTATCTGATTCCCATAAAAATAGTAGTGCTTGATTCACTTCCAAATTCCCATAAAAACATTATATAATACATAACTACCTACAACACAACATGTTTTTATGAATTAATCCTTTTCAATTAAATTTTAACTTATTGATAGTTTTTATTTCACAAGACACTAAATATAGATTCCATTAAATGAAATAACCAAATTATAATTTCTTTGTACATGACACCAAGTTATATTTTCACTAAATTAAAACCATATAATATATTTCAGTACACATGACTCTATATTTATCTTTTGTTAATTTTTTTTCAGTTCCTTCAACAACTTGTGTTACTTGCAGGATCCTGTTTTACGAAACTACAATAAACTTTAGTATTACTATTAAAAGATTATTGTAGTTGTCACCAAGCCATTGAAAAGTAAGATATGAATAATATTAACTAAATTATGATACTATGTATTAAAAACCTTTATAAAATTAAATATTTGGTTATAAATTAATTATAAATGACGATAAAAACTAATTGAATATAAAAGATGGGTTTTAATGAAAAAATATTTTTATGGCAATAATTTTTTTTATCTTAATAAATTAAATGAATCACTTTTTTGGAGATATAAAATTTAAATCTATATATTATAAATCAAATAATTTCTTTTTAAATTAATTCAATATGTTTTATTGGAATAAAATAAGAAAAAAAATTACAAATAAAAAGCTATATTTTTCAAAAAAGAATTTTTTTTCCTTTTAAGGGAATTTTATTATAAAATAATTTTTGAAAAATTTATAAATCATATATGAAAACATAAACAACATTTTTTAAATATTATTATCAAAATATTATTTGGGATAATTTTTATATTTTTTCTGAGAAGTTACATTTTTAATTAATATTCAAAAACACTATATTTTAATTCAAAATTACATTTTCATCTAATTTATATAAATATATAGATCATATTTTAATTTTTTGAAATATATTTATATAAATTATCTATACATTACGAAAATTTATTTCATTGGAATAGATTTGACAGTGAAACTGGATATAAAAATATTTCAAACATTTGAACACCTTAACTTTAAAATTTTTTTTGCCTTGTCTATGAGATTAATATTAAATTAATTTATAAAAATTATATGTATAGAATTATAAAAAAATCCATATTTAGAATCATAAAATATATAATTTATAGTAAGTTCAAATTAGTTTTGGAGCAAAAATATTAGTGAAATTAAATAAAAATAATTACAACAATTAAGGTAAAAACTTGTTTACTGAGTAGTTAAATATTAACTAAAGTGATTAAATTAAAGTGTATGACATAAAAAAGAACATTTATGGCCATTTATAAACCATAAAATATGTTTTAATGAAAATATACCATTATTTTCGGTTCATTATGTAGTGGAGGCCTCTCAACATTGATTACCCTTTTATATTTACAAGAATTTCACTCATCCACCACTATAAAAGGTAACCCACCCCATAGATTGTTTCCACCTCTAAAGACATTTGGATCGTCCAAAAAAAGCCAAAATAATCTACAAAATTCTCTCCCATCAACACATATAAATCACTTTTCTTATAAATCCATCCATGGAATCCCTTTGGTGCAAACCAAAAGGATTTACCCAAAGAAGAGGTAAATTTTTTTAATAAGAACATTACTTTTATTTCATTATCAACCACATAAATTGTTATTATTACTAAAATATAAAATAACCCTCACAACATAAATATACTTATAATTTGTTATGTTAAGATTACAACCTTTATTAGTATACACTTCCATCAAATGAGATACACAATCATCATTCATGTGTATGACGGACTACGACCTCATAGACCAATGCTGTTTTTTATTTCATTACTACCTTTAATGGTTTGTAATAATGATGAAATTAATGTTTTTATATGATATATATGAAATTTATGATTTATTTATGAATCTATAATTTTTATCTTACACATACCTTCATTATTTCCATTTTTTGGAATACGACAACTTCGTTTGTGGATGTGTGGACTACTACCTCCCCAAAACGATTTGATTCATTCACACATTACATGAAAAGTATTAAGGATGGGTAAAATAAAACTATGTTATATATATTAAATTATAATTATAATATATGTATATATATATATATCTTTACCTTTTCATTTTTGCAAAATACATCAAAAAAATGAAAATATCTTTCATGCGTACGTACGACCTATCGTGTCCGTGAACTGTGCAGTTAATATCAAATTCTAAATTTTATATATTGTTTTAAATAATTATATACTGAATATATATGACATTTATATAATTTTTTACATTTTTTTAAATAATTAAATCATGATCTATTTAAGGGGATGATGATTAAAAATTGAAAACATATACGAATAACAAAGCAGTTGTTACCAAACTGTAACATTAAGATGGAATTGTTATCAAATACCTAATATAGGGTAATAATTAAATCATATATGGTATGATATAATTGAATATAGTCCTCTAAAATATTCATAATAATATTTTATTTATTATAATGTATATTTTAATTAGTTTGAAAAGGGTAAATATATATTGTATGAGGATTTATAATAACACTTTTATTTCTACGAGACAAATTACTTATTCCGGCCTAAATATATATTTTTTATTTAGGAAATCTGTTTTGAGGGAATGTGAGAAACAATGAAATTTTACATTTCATAACCAATTCGAAACTCATAAAATATTAGAAAACTATTCCAGAAAAAAATTTAAAACTTTTGAATTAATATCCATATGTAATCTCTAGTGGATAGATATCACATTTGTATATAGATCATATTTTATGAGATACTCTATGTGGTAGGAAAACTTATCCTAGGTATGAATGTATTTTTCCACATTTATTTTCCCCTCATCGATTCTTATGCCATATTCACCACTTGTTTCCTTTTTGTAGTTTATATGCTTCCCATTAATTTGTTATATAATAGGTATCCTTAAATTTGTAACAATTTATATATACATTTAATGATATGTATTTCATGGGGTTTTATAGTTCAAAATTCCCCAAATCAGTAAGTTAATTAACTCTCAATTTTCTTTCTTTGAGCCCACGATTCCTTATTCACCTATATTCATTTACAAGGTGTATATACTACCATTTTAAATTTTATATCATGAATATCATTATTTTTATGTTATTTTAATTTTTATGTATTTTTTTACATGGGTATTTTTATTCAATCCTACCAATGTGGTAACAGTTTATAGATTAATATAATCATTTACCCTGATTATTTATGATTTTCTTCCATTAATGAAATAATATGATCCATCTCTCAATACTTCTCATGTATTTAATTATAATATTTTTATTCAAGATATATTCATTTAATGGTACCATTTTAAATTATTTTTTAGTTAATATAATAAATAAAATGTTTTTATGAAAATTATAACATTACATTTATATTTAAATATAATTATATGATCTTCCAAAACCATGTTTTCAAGAAAATAATTATCAAAGTTTCTATTATCATCCAATTAAATTTAAAATAAATTGATTCCTATGTTTCAGAATTTTATTTTATTTAAATGGAGTCTTCTTTTGTTTTTTTGATTGAGGAAATTTTTTATGATTTTTATGGGGTAACAAGAATGTTCAGCTTATATGGATTCATCTGCTGTTATGAACATCATTTCATTGAATCTTCATTTCAATGATTAAAAGATCACTTTTTTGATGATGTTTTTTCCTAATACTTATTTAAATTATTTTTTTCAATGTGGTTTAAAAAAAACTGTTTTCAAAAGAAATTATGTTTAGATTTTTTTATCAATATATTTCATGGATTCCATTATATATATATATATATTAAAAAATCTATTTTAAATGAAAATTATTTCAATGATTTCAACGATTATTTTATAAACTTTCAAGGGCATTTTTAATGAAAAATTATTTCAAACTAATTTATGTTATAAAAAGTGTTGTTAAAATGAAAAAATGATATTTTGTTTAAGAAATGTTTTAAATAATTTTTAAATAATATTTCGTAATTTTATCAAATTGGTTTTCAAATAAAAGGATTTGTAAATAATTTTATGTTTTAAATTTTTTTTCTAAAGAATAGTTTTTTCTCTTAAGAAATTATCCAAGTTATCTTTCAAAATATTTCTCCATTAATGATGATATCATTTTATATAGTTTATTCTTTACTAAGGATATGATCTAAGGACATAAGTTTTATTCTTTCTTTGATTGGTTAATGATTAAGAAGGCAATATTTTTACAAAACCCATTTCTATTCCATACTTTATACGATTATTAAATGTTTATGAAACCCGATTCCATTCATGGATTATTCTATGGTTATGAAACTTATCTATTTTTCACAAGTTATGATATGATGAAATGTTTATGAAACCGATTTCATTTCATGGGTTATGATATGTGGTTTATGAAACCCATTTTTTATGGGGCATTATATGATTAATGGTTTATTATCTTGTGTCACACATGTGTATGAGTTAATTATGAGATGGGTGGGACCTATATCTCCCTGAATTTCATTGGGTATATATTTATATCTCATTAGATATGCATGGATAGAACGGGGAGTAAACTTGGTTCGGTAATGAGAATTGTCTTCCTAAATGGTATTGAGAGTTACCCTTGACAACTAAGATGGAATTTAGGAGTGAACATTGACTACTAAGATGGTTTATGAAGTTAATCCAATCCAATTTAAGGAATGTTATGTGATTTGGGATGGTTTTGTGTCCCACCTAGAAGCTGTAGCACCCATGAAGTGCCTTGATATGTTTTTATAATTATCCTTGACTTATAGGGAATGATTTTATATAATATTATGTTATCCATGAATTATATATTATATTTCTTTGTTATTCATTCATGTATTATGATATTTATTCAATTATGATTCCTATATTATGAACTCCCAATATTTATGCCATGAATGACATATACGATATTTGATAAGTTCAATATTTTCTAAAAATATTATTCTCTTGTATTCATACCCTTGTTTTCATGTTATACATAAGTATCTACTTTATTTACCCTAGATGAGAATTTGATCTCACCCTTTTTATGCTTCCTTTCCCCAGGTTAGGAAGAATGGTTTTTAGTAATATTTATAAATGGGATGATCATTGTGGAAAAAACTGAAGATCATTAACCATGTTATAATATAGTTATCCAAGATTTAAAATACATTAATCGATCACAATCCTAAAAAATTAACTTTTTTAATACGATGAATATTAATAAAAAACAATATAACATCTATGTATGTTAAGAATGGGGTGATATAATTTGTATCAAAAGTGAGGTTTAGTTCATCTATGGAAACTATTCTAATAAAACTGTAGTGTGATATCTAGGGATATTTATATGAAACTTTATAGGGATGTATTTAAGGATTAGTCTAGGGTGTCATAGACTTAAAATAAGGTATCATGATTTAGACAACCTATAAGTGATTTTTCGTGATTATGTGGTTTTAATCTATGATAATTTCCCCTCACACAATGATTTATTATTTTAGTAATGTATTTGGAACTAGGAGAAACTAGGTTAATATTGAATGAGATATAAAAATTTCTAATGATCAATATAAAGGGATGATCAATGGAGGAAAGGGTGTTGGGATCATTCTTAATCAGGTTTCATAGAATATGATTAAAAACATGTACCTTATCCAACTATCAAACTCATAAAAGAATATAAATAAAGAGTTTGATGAGTGTTAATGTAATTATGTCCATGGAGGAAATATCATTCACTTTCCTTTATATCCAGAATTTGGATTGAAGTACCTTAAGGAATGTATTACTGTAACAAGAAGAGGTTTTGTATATAAAAAAGGTCATAAATAAAATAACTACAAAGTAATATAAAAATTTTTGTTAACACAATGAATAATATTAATGGTCTACCTAAATAATCATATATAGTTGATTGTTTTAAATTTGGAATGAAAGGGAATTATAAAAATTGATTTCATAAATGGATATCTCTAGAAGAGAATCAATAAGGTGGTACAAGAAATGGTTATCATTATAATAATGATGATACTACTTATAAATGTTAATGAAAAGAGTTTTTGTGTAATAGTAGGAGTTAGTATTGTTAAGGGATTATGGATAAAGTGGAATAATCAAAATGTTTAGATATTTGGTTTCAAAAATTATCAATTGTAAAATAAACATGATTGTTCTGTTTATTATTTTCACTTTGTATTTACAAGAATATGCTAAATGGATTTGATATAATAGAAGAGTGATTTAATAGAAATATGATATTCATGGGAATCATATTAATAAGTGAAAGACATACCATAATATATTCAGAATTTTGATATAATGATGTTTGAATAAAGATATGTTTGCTGTGAATTTTTAAATTTGATGGTAATTATTACATTGGAATTGATTAAGGATTTGTTGAGAAATTTTTTATTCTATCATGGATAGAGTTTATAGATTTTTTTTGATTTATGGAATATATGAAATAATCATTGTAGTAACAAAGAATTCATGTTTTTAGTAAGTATTTATCTAAATTCATGTTATTACCATGTTTCATGAGAAGAGATGATGATGGTATTGACATGTTTTTTATGTGACAAATAAGATAAACATTATGATATAAGGGGGATCGATGTTATGTTTATTTTGATAAATTTCGTGACCCTTTTTATTAAGTGTTGGACATTCATCTTTTATATGTTTTATAAGGTTAAACAATTATTGAATGGTTTATGTTAAAAATAATATGGGGTTTTATAAATTAATGTATTTTCTCTCTATATTATGTTTTATGCATATTGGATAAAATTTTCTAAAAATATTTGTTATGATAAAGAAAAATTCAATGTCCTATTATTATATTTATGGTTCTCATGATATACTAATTATTTAAGAATTAAAAATTCACTTTTATTTCCTTGAATATGAGATGATGTGAAAATTTATCAAGGCACAACAAAGGGTGGGATTATGATGAAATCAAGTTAGTATATCATCCCATGAAATTTATTCAACTTTATAAAAAGGGTCCTTATTTTTTCCATTCTTGTCATTTTTGATGATATCAAGGAAACTTTTCGATATAATTTAGGTATTCTCTTACTGTTCATTAACTATCTTCCAAACACATTCTATATCACTATCCATGAGAACTAGTTTATCACATTTCCCTTCCTTGTTTACCTTTTGAAACAATGTTTTATCATCAATTAATACGTTGTGGAGTTCTATGAATGGACCATTCACATATTAAAACATCGATAACCTAGCCTAATTTCAAGGGAAAATAAATTTTAGTGGTAGTATAATCTAACACGCAGATTTTTTATTAATTATTTTTTTCTATTTAATTTCATCATTTCTATATTTTGAATTTCATGCAACAATAAATATTGCTTGTGTTATATGAAATCACAAAGCTATTATATATTTGTACACAACACTAAGACAATATTTCAATACATGAAACACATAGATTATATTTTTGTACACAAAACACTATTTGTTTTCTTCCATTACCCACAATTATGAGTTCCTTCAATAGATTTCATTATATTCTCGAACAAGTTTTACTAATCTATAATATAATATTAATAATATTATTAAAATATCATAATAGTAATCACATTTCCATTATAATTAAATATATGAACAAAATTGAAAAAATTATTATACTATGGTTTACACATGTTTACAAATTGAATTTTTTTAGGTTATCAATCAATTATAAATGAAAATAAAAATCAATTGAATATAACGGATTTTTGTTTGTGAAAAAAATTCAAAATGTCACTCAATATCAACAAACTAAATTAATACACATTATTAAAAATATATAATAATAAAATTAAGAAATTTTCAAATTTTCAAATTCATTTACATTCATAAAATATTTTTTATGGGCATAAGATAAGAACAAATCTAATTTTAATCAAAAAATGATTTTTTCCAAAAAGGTTGTTTTCACCTTATAATGGAAGACTTGTTTTAAAAATAATTTCTGAAACATTAATAATTTTTATTTTAACAAATAAAATTCAATTTTATAGTAGTAAAATTAAAATTTTCTTTTGTTTTACTTTTATTATTTTTCTAAAATGTTTCATTTTTTATGAATAGTGAAAACGCTAAATTTCAATTGAAAACTGCATCTTCATATAATTTATTTAAATAGTTAAATGATATTGTTAATTGTTTTTAAAGTATATTTAGGACTTTTATAAATATATTAATATGAATTAGGTCATTGGACTCAATTTCACATTGAAATTGTATATAAAAATATTCCATACGTTTTAGAAATTTGCACTTTAAAAACAAATTTTTTCATCGCGTCTATGAGAATGATTTTAAATTAATTTATAGAAATCCTGATTTTAGAATATATAAAAATTGATTCCATAGTTTTAGTTACAATGTTTTATAATTTATAGTTTTTTCAACATATTTTTTTACCAAAAATATTATTGAAAGTAAATAAAAATAATTAAAGAGATTAAGGTAAAACTGAGTTTATTAGTAGTTAACCGTTAAATTATGGGGACAAATAACCTATAAACATGTACAAATTACATGTTATGACCATATATATTGTTTTATCCATTTTAGCTAAAATGTACCATTATTCGAGATATATTATGTAAGGTAGTCTTCTCAATCGTGTTTACCCATTTATATTAACAATAATGCAACTCCTCCACTACTATAAATGGGAACTCGCACCACTCACTTATTCACACAAAGAAAGAATAGCGAATGATCCAAAACCATCAAAAATAAGCTCTTAAATTTCATCCATTCGACGTAAATTCATTACTTTTGGCATAGATCTAACCAAGGAATTCATTTGGTGCAAACCAAAAGGAGTTACCCCAAGAGGAGGTAACATCCTTCAATAAGCACTTTTCTTTAATTTATTCCTCCACAAAAAAATTCATATTATTACATAGTTATATAATATAATAATTATCCTAAATATACATATATTTTACCATATAATGTCTACTACCTACAATCACAAACAATTCTGTCAAATTGGATACTCAATCATTGTGTGTGTGTTCGACGAACTATTGTCTCCAAAACTGATGTCATTTGTTATTACATTACCACATTTAAAGGTGCATAATATTGATGAAATTAATATTTTTAATTAATATATATGATATATATGATTTATTTATTCTTATTTAATTATTATATAATTTATACCTTAATGCATTCCATTTTATGGGAATTCGAAATCTTCATTTGCGGACTTGTGGACTACCGCCCTCTCAAAGCAATGTTATTCATTAAAAAAATACATTTAATTTATTAAGGATGGGTTTAATAAAAATATGTTATATATATGAAATAATAATTACAATATAATTATTATAAATATATATATCATTTAGATTTCTTTCTTAAATAATAAGAAATGAAAATAATAACAACATTCATGCATATGTATGACCTACCATCTCCATGAACAATGTATTAATTTAATAATCAAGATTTTATAGATTATTGTAAATAATTTTAATATATATATGTTATATATATAATTTTTAATATTATATAACCAATCAAATCATGATCTATGTAACAGGATCACGAATAAAAATTCAAAACATGTACGAAAAACAAAGCAGTTATGACCCGAAACGTAACTTCAACATAGAATTGTCAATAAATGGGTAAAAAGGGTCATAAGTAAATTGTATATGGTATGATATAATATAATATGCTAATATAATAGATTTATAATAATACTATATTTATTATTTATTATGTTCTAATGAGTATGATGAGCCAAAACATAAGGGAATGGAATTTCGAGTCTCACTTTAATTTTCGTGAGATTTATACCTAATTACCATGTTGTTTCTATTGTATAGTTCATATAATTTCCATGAATGTATTATATGATTAATATACTTAATTTTTTACTGTTTACATATAAATTGTATGATATTTATTTCATGGGGTTTTACAGTTCAAAAGTTCCCATATTGGTAATGTAATTTTGCCTCAATTATCGATCTTTGACACCTGTGTTTTATTATGGACCTATATTCTTTTATGAGGAGTTTGTACTACCATTTTTAAAGTTATATAATAAATATTATTCTTTTCATGATATTTTAATCTTCATGTAATGTTTCTTACATGGATATTTTGATTCAATGTTTCCAAATTGGTAAGAGTTTATTGCGACAAGGTCACCATTTATCATGATTATTAATGATTATGAATCCATTGATGAAATATTACGATCTGTCACCCAATAATTACCATGGATTACCTTATAATACTTTTTTTAATGATATTTTCAACCAATCATACAATTTTTTCACTCTATGGTACATAATATGATTAAGAAAATGTTGTCATGAAAATATGACCTTATTTCGATTTTCTACTAGAAATCTGTGTTCTTCCAAAATAAAGTAATTTACAAATGTTTTCCAAACCATTGTATTATTATCCTATGATATTTGGAAGACATTTTTACACATTTTTACCTTTTTAAAAACATCATTTTAAAATGTAATCTTCTTGTTGTTTTCTTGTTGAGGCACTTTTCTAAGAACTTTACGATGAAAAGGGAATTTTTATCATCTACCAATTTAACTTCCATCTTGAGCATCACTTCGATAAAGATTTGTTTTCATGTTTACATGAATAATTTTTTATGATTTTTTTCTAATAATATAGAAATTATTTTTTAAAAAATATTTTCAATTAAATATGTTTTATAACTGTTTTTCTATTTAATAAATAATTTAATCAATTTTTATTGATTCCTTTATATGTTTTAAAAAGGATATTTTCAAAGTAAGGGATTTCAATGGTTTAAAAGATACTTTTTTATTTTTTCAAAATGTTTTTGGTCTTAAAAATTATTTTTCAAGGAAAAATGGTATTTTCCTCAATAAATGATTTAAATGATTGTAACAATTAATTAAAAATTTGTCAGTCATTTTTCAATAAAATTATTATGAAAATGTTTTAATTTTAAAAAAATGATTTTTAGAAGGAGGTTATTTCCCACAAAAAATTATCCAAGTGTTTTTTTCAAAATCTATCTCTATCTGAGATGATATCCTTTGATATATTTTTGATTTAATAAGGATATGAATCATGTACACCATTCAATTTGTTTCTTTGAATGGTTTATGACTAATATGAATGGTTTTTTATGAATCCTATTTTAATTTCATGAGTTATACCATGTTAAAAATCTTATGAAAACCACTTAATTTCATGGGTTATAATATTATTATGAAACATATATATATTACATATGTTATGATACTATGAAATGTTTATAAACACTATTTCATTTCAAGGGTAATGGTATGATGTTTATGAAACTCATATCCTTTTATGGGTCATGATATGGTGAGTGTTTTTATAAGGAACCAACCTTAAACATTGCATATTCTTGAATTAGATGGATAATTCACATTGAGGATCATTACAAGTTTATATTTATAGAGAATTGGGCATAAAAATTATATTACATATCAAAAATTACAAAGTAGACAGTTCTACCCATTTTCCATTTTTTCATAAAATAAAAACTATTAAAAAAATGTGTCATGTCTAGTTCCATGTTTAAGACAACAAGACTTTTCCTTGATCCCATCCTTGACCTTATTCCACATTATGTCCTATAAAAAACTTTTCAAAAACATGTGATGAGTTTAAAAAGGTTAGTAAGGGTTATAAAATAAAGAAAGGACACATTAGATCATAAATACATATAGAACATAAACTCTTTTACTTACCTTATGAAATGATAAGATTTATGAATAACACATAGAATTCATAAATCATAAAGGTAACATGTGGCATACATAACATACTTACATTGTAGCTATCACGACTACATAGTGAGTTACTTTGGAATACTTATCATAGTATATTCCCTAAATCTCTTAGGAGAAACCTTCATGTTTACCTCCATCACATTACCCAATGAATTGGAGATCTATCTCAGGTTCACCCACCATAGGTTTATCAGGGAACCACCTGTATACGTAAATAATTCCCCGGAACCATAACATGATCATAACAAATAACATAAGCCTAAAGGAAAGATAACATTTCCATATTACAATAAAAATATAACATTTCAATATATTATCATATCAATACCATTATAAAAACAATTTTCAATACCAAAAATAAATAAAATATTATATGGTATTTATTTTCCTTTTAATAACATTACGACTTGTTAAGGAATCCAAAGATAAAATAATACTCACGGTGGAAGAAAGGTCATTGTCATGACTTACGTTAAAAAGAAACATTATTTTTTTCATTCAATAAATATCTTTGTTGAAAAATATTCCCTTTTAATGAAATGAAATATAAAAGGTGTTTCTACAGCATATAAAAGAAATTGGTTATTATAACAAAATATTCCTCAATGAAAGGCGATTGATACGAAGTCCCTTACCTCATGTCCGACTTGACTAGATCACTCTTTAATCTACTGAATAGTAAACTAAAGTTAATTTATACTTTCTTAAGAAACCTTTTCAAGTTTATTATTTCATTTATATAACTTATTACCATGTTATAAAGATTATGTAATCATTTATGTTAATGACATTTATTTTGTGAATATTTGGTATTTGAGTAAAAAATGAACACCTTATTTTTTACAAGTTGTCCATGTGGTCAATAGTTAATTATATCTTGAATGATATTCATTATTTAGATATTATATATTTCATATATATCATATATATCCAGTATATATATATATATATTTATTTATTTATAACAGTACATATCATTTGGAGGTAAGAAATGAAATGCACCGTTCATGGAGACTATAAGCCGTATGTACGCATGAACGCTACTTTCATTTCTATTTCATATTTTAATGGAATTAAAAAATAATGATAAATTTGTATATTATAAGTCTATTATCATATCATATATAATACCATTAAATCTATCTTTTATATTTCCCATGTATTCCATGAACGAGTCATATCACTTTGAGGGGGGGGGGGGTAGTCCACAGTTTCTCAAATGAAATTATTGTGTTTACCGATAATGGAAACCATAAATGTATTCTATAAAATGAAGAAAAGATTAATAAAGAAAACATAAACATAATATATAACATATATAAATATATTGTAATCTTATTGGCCAAAATTATAGGCCGTAGGAGACAATCGAACAATCATCGTCTCGTGAGGCGTTAATTTTCCATCCATGGAAACTGTATGTTCTTCACCGATTAGATAGTGGTCTGTGTAACTGTAGTTATAATAATTCTCATAAAAACATCCAAGTATATTTAGGATACTGGTTTTGTTATAAAATAATGTAATCAAAAGAGTTTAGGTGTTGGAGAAGTAAAATAAAAGAAAAAAGTTAAGAAAAACTCTTAACTTTAATTTGGGTAACGTCCTTTGGTTTGAACGAAAAGGAATTCTTGAAGTGTCTTCTGACTAAGGTAATGATTCTAGGAGGAGGATAGGAATGTTAGGAGATTAATTGGGCAGAGGTTTGACGATCAAAAATTCTTGAGAGGTGTGATGAATTGGTTCGAAGTGCTGTCCTTTTATAAGGGGGGGGGGAGGGGCTCTTTAAGAAACTGTGAAAATATTATTTTATTATATAATGATATTCGATTTATAATGGTCCAAATGTAATTTGAGTCAAATATAATATGACTCATGGTATAAATAAAATCATCCAATAATAATTGGACATGTTTTGGTTGTTATTATAATATTTATAATCTTTTTTATTTAAATGATTTATTATTGAGGTAAACACTGCATCATTATTGTGTCATAAGTATTTTAATTTATTCGATATATAAAAATTATAAAAAAATACCATGATTTAAGAAATATTTTTATAATTACAATTAATATTTATAGTAAATATGATAACTTATATAACATCATGTAAAAATTAATTTATAAAGAGATATTGGTTTATGTCATTTTTGTCTTTACTTTATGTTTATTAAAATAATGTTTCATTATCATTCATAGGTGGCTCAATGGTGTCCCAAAATCAACAAAAAGAGGCATGTAGTAGTATATGTATCAACCAATAAAATTACGACACATTAAATGGTAATTTTATATTATTATAATAATATTTTTTTACCCTTATTTACCAGATTTACCCTTTAACCATGGTAAATAAAATTTTTAGTGAAGTAAATAAAAATAATGTCTAGAAATAAAATTTAACTAATTAAAAAATTTGGACCTCTTGATTCCAAATAAGAAATAAATTTTTATAAATTCAAAACATATAATTGGAAGAAATTAATTTAAAATTAATTCCTGTTGTTAAAACAAATAGCGTGTTTTTAATAAATAATAACTATCAAAAGACTAACACTTGTTTATGTCCAATTTCAAAGAGAAATTAATTAAAATGACGAACATTGGATTATATGGTAAAAATATATTCTAATTTCACTTTGAAACCAATTAAAAATATAATATAACAATATAAATAAATTATATTAAAAAACAATTATGAATTAAAATGCAATATTTTTCACTATTCATTAAAAAATAAACTTTATCAGAAAAATTCCAAATATTTACTCAATATATATTTTTATGACCCCATTATAAAGAAGGATTTTATATGGTCATGTAAAATGTATTAGAGTGTAAAAAAACTATATTAAATTAGGGTTCACCTTTAAACGGTGGTAAATTGGCCTTTTAATGTTAATTATGCTTAAAATTAGATTCATTCACATTTTAAGCCTCTAAATTGTTATAGGATAAATGTAAATACATTTAACAAACATTTGTAATCATATTGTAGTTAATTTTTATCATTCCCACCAATACAACGACTAGGAGTTAATTACCATTTAAATTAATAGTATTATATTATTAGTGTGCAACGTAAGATTTCAATGAAACTCGTTGTTGCGTATCTGGTGTGATATAAAACATAGAAACCCCTTTAAAGAAAAGTTAATATTTAATTCAAAAATTTTAAAAAATATGAAATATGTATTATTCTTTATTCACCTAGGATGTTATAGTTTTTTTTGTATTTTGGTACACAAATGTATGTTTTAATTATGAGAGATGTGGCACCTATAACTCTTTAAAATACATTGGGTAATGATTTATATCTAATGATATATAAATTTATCTAATTAGTATTCAACTTAAATTAGTAATGTACAATGTCTATTAATCTGGTTTTAGTAGTGAACCTTGTCTACGAAGATTTTCTTACAATTGAACCTTGACTACTATGGTGGTTTGGGGAGTGAACCCATTATACTATATGAAATGGTATATGATTGGGGATGGTGGTGTGTCTTGTCTAGTAGGTTTATCCCCATGATTTTACCTAATAAGTTTTTTCAATGATCCTTGATATATGGGGAATTATTTGACATGCTTATTAGTTTTCCATAAATTACATGTCTTTTTCCAATGTTATTATTTCATAGATTATGTTCTCAATTCCCTTATGATTCATGTCTTATGAACTACCTATATTTATATCATAATTAATTTATATTATTTTGGATATGCAGGGCATGATCTTAAAATATTACTCTCTTGTTTTCATACTCTTATGGTCATGTTATTATTATGAATCTTGTTGACTTACCCTTACTGAGCTTCTGAGAACACACTTTTATGGTTCCTTTCCCCAAGTAATGAAGAATGGTTTTATATTGTATTAATAAATGGGGATATTTTTTGTGAGAAATATTTAATATCTTACACAATTTTAGAGTATTTTGATCCATATTTACAAAGACAGTATACTATTTTGGTTCTCAGTCATGAAATTTTTTAATGTTAAGAATATTCATAAAAATGTTGGAATATCCATTTTTGTTGATCTTGATTTTCTATATTTCCTAATTACCATAATAATATTGTTTTAGGAATCAATTACAGTTTCAAACAGTGTATCATGTATAATTTCTTGATTCCCATATTTGAGTGAGGATCAATACTCAATTCCCATAATTACTTCATGACATATAAATCCTTAACCAATGAACTGGAGGGATATATAGTATCCCAACCATCTATAATCCATAAATATATGTGATAAATTAAAATATTTATTAAAAACATTATAAAAACCCATGTAATGAAATGTGGGATTCAAAATATTTCAATATGACATCACCAAAAATGGCATCGTGAATGTAAAAATTTCCTAGAAACTATTAAATCACATAGAATAGTATTTAATGAAAACATTTAGTTGGTGAAACATGAAAGATAAATACCAATGAAATATTTAGTTTAGTGATAATGTTGGAAATGGTAGTGAAATATTAAAATATGTTTATAAAAAATACTTATAAAATTTACATAACTGTTGAAGTTATGTGTCACTTTGAATTGTAATTTTAAAAAATGTAACTTTTCATAAATTTTAATGAAGGAATTATGAAAATCTTTATCAAGAATTAAATCTCAATGTGTATTCTTTTAAAAGTACATAATGGATTTAAAAATGGTAAGGAAAAGTATCATGAATACTTTTACATTTAAAAATAATATTCAATAATGTATCCTTGAAAAAGACATAATGGTTTCAAATAGATCATGTGAAATCATCATAAAACACTTAATTTTAAAAAATAAATATCAATACCAGAAACTTTAATGCCAAAATATTTATCAAAATAAATAATATGTTGAATATAAAAAATTCATTTTGAAATGATTCAAAATAATTTAAATACTTTAAAACAATGTTGTCAGAAATGCCCATCGTAGAAAGGGTTACAAAAACATACATTTAAAAATAGGGTAATGGAAAGATAAAGGTGACATGTGATAACACAAAATTTTCTTTATATATATATATATATGATATATTTATAGAGAAGGAAAAAGATAAATATGTAATAAAAATCATCGTTAAAGAGGATGTGAATTACTTTTAAAAAATTTATTATTTTAAGTGGATGAAATTTATCGAGGAGGAATATTTGAATCAAATGTGTCATTTTAGATTGATATAAATATAATTTACCTTAATATACAACATTAGGGAAAAATAAAAAAATTATAAGAAAAAATTTCATGAATATGCATTATAACTCAAATAATGGAGTTGAGTTAACAAAACCACATACAAATTTAGAATGTTCTATACTAAAGGCCATTTAAAGAAAGAAAATTATATGGATATTAAAACCCAATGATTTATATTAATATTTTAAAAGACATAAATTATCCAGTAATCACACAATATCAATGATTTCATTTTCCAAGAATAAAAAATGTCTCATAGAATTAAATATTTTGGAAAAAACTCATTAATTTAATTCCGAACATCCATTAACGATCCAAAATATCCAATATAAATAAATAAATATCATAATAACATGTTTAGATAGATATATATATATATATAATATTTTCTAGACATCATTTAAAATTATTCACTATATGTATATTAGTTAGTTATTATCTATTTCAATATTGGGTGTGAGTAATATTGATAGTTTTAAACTAGTTTCATAATAGTGATTTTATTCTTCATTATTATTCTGATGTTCATCAACATTAGATCATAATTTTTTTTGAATTTTTTATTTATAATTATTTATATTTCTATAATTTCATTCTAGGCGTTTTTTATGATCCTTAAAAAGAAATGGGTGATGAGCTTGTTTTTGTGAATTTTCATGAACATACATTAGTATATTAATTTATGAGTTTGATATTAATGTTACCATTATAGAATTGACATAAAATAATTATTTACAAATTTATATCATAAATTATTTTATTATATTAATCTATGATTTTTTTATTTCATTGTTTAAGTCAATGGTTATACCGAACCAAACAATAACATACAATAATTAATGGAATATTATCATCTTGAAAGTGGTTACATTTAAAGTAACATAATTTTTAGGGGAAGATAATTTTTTTATTTAGATATTTTGAAGGTGTAGAATCATATTTTTAGATATTTTAATTAATTATAAATTAACTTGATGAAAAATGAGATATATTACATTATGGAGATGACAGTCTGTACACACAGAAATGAAATTTCTGTTTTTCTTAATGAAAAAGTTGAAATATGGTTATTTTTTATTCCCCAATATTAATAAAAATAAATATAATGAATAAAAATTTAATTATGTAGAAATTATAAAAATATATTTTTAAAATTTAGATAAAAGAGAAAAAATGATAGGGAGAATTAGTAATCACATTTAAAAATTGGGGTTTCACTAGCGGACTCCTTCAAATGGGGAACAAAGAATAAATTCATATTAAATGAAACAAAATGAAGTGAAATATTATTCTATGGGATGTAAAATGGGCATAGTTTCAAGTGGAGGCCAAAAGTATGGAGTGTTCTTGAAGTGGTTGTGACATTCCCTTTTTATAAATTGTGACAATGACATTATTGAAAATATGGAAATAGAATATTAGGAGATATCAATTTTCACATGTAAATAGGGATAAATAAATGGTAAATAATGGACTAGGGGGATGAGTTAATGTTGATAATACTTCAGACAATGATTTTAACAACTATTTTAAATGAAATTAAGTCATTTTAACTTAGAGTTTAATCTTTCAATATTTTTTCTTTTAGCATTATAACTAATATTTACATAAATAATTTACTTTTAATGATAAAAGAATTAACTGGTCATTGAGACATAATTTTTGCCGACTAATTCAAAATATGACACTCATTTTATTAGAAAAAATTTTGTTGAGTAATTAAAATAAATTTTAACTTTAGAACATGTAATGTTTAAAAATATATTTTTTATGATTTAAATAGTTGGATAAGATAAATATATCGAAATAATTATTTTACCTTATATGAATTGAATATTTATTAAATAAAAAAATTAATTGGTATTTAAATCAGTTTGGAAAATAGTATTTTCAAAAAATTATTTAATTAAAATAAAAGAAAAAACAACTTCTTTGATTTTAATATATTACATAAATAAATAAAATATTGAACAAAAAATTTAAAATTTAATATAGTGTTTATAAGTAAATATTTTTATTCAATGAAGAAATATTTTATCGTGAACAATTTTTTATATGTTTTTTGTTATACTTACTTCACAATAGATTTATACACATTGTTGTTTTAGTAAGAACTATAAATTTCACTATTCACTAAAAATCAGTTATTTCTAAAAATTCCAAAACCTTAAATTTTTCTAATATTTTTATATGGAATTTAAAAAAGATCTTCTTTATTTTTTAATACGTAAACATTAAATAATTTAAATTCACATTTTAAATAAAAATTCCAAATATAAATTAAAATCATTTTTTAGGAAATAACGATTTTAAACATTATGTGTTCTTAATATTGTTTTTATATCAATTTTAATTTTAATAATGTTAATATATTATTTAATTTTTTTACGTAATTTTTTATTATAATAATAATTTAAAATTGGTTGAACTAATTTCTTAAAATGATAAATATTTATTTGATAAAGAACATTTTTTCTAACTATTAAATATTATTAATTAATTTTCCTCTTAATGTATAAAATTTTGATTGATTACTATATTTTTTATTAAAATGGTTTTTTCATATTATAATTTCTTATTAATGTTCATTTATTATATCATGAAAAATTTTAGTTTGATGTTGTATCTGACATAAACTATTGAAAAAATTATTCTTTTGCAAAATCTCATGGTGTTATATTTCTTGTCTCTGTACACCCGAAGTTACCAAGTAATAAAACACTTGTCCATAGGGGTATTATCAAGTGGTAACAACATTATTTCCTTAGTTTCATATTTTATATTAATTATTCAATATATATTTTTGTAAAATTCCTTTTTAAACTAATTAATCCAAATATAGATATGATATTATTATTTTTATTATACCTAAAGGATGTTTTATATAATAATTGTACATAATATTAATATTATCTGCATACCATCCATTAATATTTCCTTGTATTCTTAGTTCTACCACCGATAGTGAAGATTCCCTTTTCTTATTAATCATTTATCTATCAAATAATTCTTGGATCACATATACTATATATATAAATACTCATATATTTTTATGTATGTATGTATGTATATATATAATTTTCTATAAATTTTTATTTAGTTTTATGCTTCTAAATATAACTTAACTCTCATATACATATAAAATATCAACAATTACGTATCAAAAAAACCATGGATTGATTAAAATAATCATATCCATTTCAATTTTATCATTATTAAAATATTATTAAAAATATAAAAATGGTAAGAAATTATAATTTTTTTAAATGAAGGTAATATAGTTCTAGTGAAATGTTTTAATTTATATGAGTTTGTTGTATATGTGGTTTTTTTGGATGAAGAAACATGAGACCAAATGTATGAAAATTATTCTCTCAATATCAAATAAATTGATTATGTCCACCCTTATTTATGTAAATTCACCTATAATAAGGATATAAATACAAATAAAAATAACATGTTATATTGTATTTTTATTTCTGGGAAATTACATTTGATTTTTTAACCACCCATTTATTAGATCATAAATCATTTTTTATAAAATCAATTATGGGACCTCTCTTTATCTATATTTCATTTATAATTATATATAATTACCTAATACCATTTAAAATCATTAAATTTATTCCCTATATAAATCATTATATTAATTTTTATAATTTATTTTTACATCAATTTATATTCTTATTTATTTTTATCTCAAAATGTTATGTGTAAGTAATATGTAATAATGATTTTAAGGGATTTACCTCTCTCCCAACTCTGCCTCTTCAAGTTTCATGTAATATCCACATACACATTCTTCTTTTAAATAATATATTCCACCCAATTGATAGTGTTGAATCAATTATAATTTATGATATCCATTCCATTTGATTATCTATTTTTTTAATAGAAAATATTATATGTAAAATTGTTCTCTCTCCCATTATATATAAAACGGTCCCTCTTAATCCCCCATATTTCTATATATTCTTATAGAATATTTATATTTAATTTATATTCTCTATAACCATGTAATTGCTTATTTTTTATTTTTAAAAATTTACTCATCATTATCCTAATTTTATCTTAATTTATGATTAAAATATATATTATAATATTTTAAGTGGTTTCCCAAGTTTTCCATTTATTTCCAATCACTTCATCTTTTGGATCAAATTATTTTTATAAAAGTAAAATTATTATTTGGTTTATTAAAATTGAAATCCCTTAAGATCCTTCCCTTTCATTTAAGGGTTTTTATATATACTTTAACATTTATACATGATTTATCTAATGTCATCTTTTATATTTTACTAATTTATTTTTCTACATCTACATTAAATATTATTATATGAAATAAAAATATTATCATTTTACTCAATATTCTTTTTGGAACATATGACATTGATCAAATTAATATGTGATGGGTGGTCCTAGAGTCAAACAACCCGCAAATCTATTGGGTAAATCATATATTTCAAGGGACGTTACATATGGTTCATGGTATGAGATTCAAACATAATATGTTACGATGCATGGGTAGTGATCCAAGCTTATAATATTACTACGAATAAGGATAGAGACTTGAAAGCTAAGTTATGATATCTTAAAAGTAATCCATAGCATATTTTATGATAGTTCACAATTATTTTCCTTCAACATTCCTTTTATTTCCATTTTTTTATTCCATAATATCTCATGGTATTACAGATTTCAATTAAAATTTTTATTGTAATTAATTATGATTATGTCATGTTATGATCTCATGTAATAATATATTATCACTTAGTATCTGATATTGATTATGTTTCCAATTTTTCAAATTCCTTCCCCTTACATGTCCTTTACCACATCTCAATAAAAAATTTTAATTGATAAAAAATTAAAACTATTGGTTGAGTGTGAACACGTAAAAATAAACACCCACCCGAAATTAAAAAAACATATACCAACAAATAATAAGAAAAAAAACAACAAATCATCTAAAAAATACCATTTTTTTAGGTAGAATAGATATTTATGTTTTTCTATATAAATCCTATGATGTTATGTTTATGTAAATGGGGGAGATAGTCCTAATTGTTTTAAAATATGAATTCCATGAGTGTAGGATATTCATTGCAGCGAAAATGTTAAAATCCCAACATATAAAAATGACATTTAATTGAGAGCATAACCATTTCATTTTGTCATATTTTAGTCCATATATCTATATTTACCTAATCAATTTTTTAATTTTAGTGTGACACACATCGGGTCACTAGTATATATAATTTTTAATGTTATATACCTTTTAGTTTTTTTGAAGTACACAAGTACCATGGGCGGAAATAATATTTCATGGGAAGACATAATAAGGGGAAATATTCATGAATGATATGTCTAACAATGAAGATAACAATTAGTGGGTGATTTAGGTTAATAATATGGTGTTTTTTGAGGTTTGAGGACCATTTTCTAAACATTGAATCACCCATGAGTAACCTTGTAGCTGATCTAGGCCACATAAAAATTGGATTTTCAAAATTTCCTCAATCATATTTCAGGGGATTAAACCCTAATTTTATACTATGATCATGTAAACCCCTTTATGTTTTTGTAGAGGAGCATCCACTCTCATTCCATGGTGATTTATCTTTGATACTTGGTTGAATGGATTGAGTTATACCATTTAATTTGATTTTCCATCTTCTGTTCCCATTGTAATGCTTATTATTCCGTACTCATGGAATTAAGGAACCCCAATTTAGTGGCTATGGGAGAACCAAGGGTTTTAATTTGGGGTGTTTTTTATTGTGATGGATTATGTGTGTGAGGACTTGATCTTAATTTTTAAATTTTTTTGAAGGTGATGAAGTGGGAACCTTTTCAGATGAAGGTGTTAGTAATTTGGAGTTTTCAATGGATTAACATTAAATTATGAATCAACCTTTCTTTCTGTTAGTTAAATTTGAAAATAAATGATTTATTATAATGGACTATCCCTTCCAGACCATTAATTTTTCAGTTTTGGGGTTTTTAGGTCTTTCAGAGGTGGCATTAGTAGAATCATTTGATATTGGAAGTTCTATAGGTATTTTGATGGATATTCTGGTCATGAAATGTTTACACGATGTCAATTAGTGGTTTACAACTTGTGATGAAATATAGTTTCAATTATTTTATTAAGTAAGGTTATAACCCATGATACAGATTCATGTTGTGAATGTAATTCATTATATGTAATAAAATAATGTCCAGGGCGATGTGAATTTCAGTAGAAGTTGTTTTTATGGAATTACCAGGTAATTCACGATGTGAATTTGTTTCATGTTGTGAATGGGGAAGGATTTCATGTTTAAAATTATTTTGTTCAAAAAACCCATAAACACTCATCAAAATTTCTTCCTCTCCATTTTGGTATGTCCCTAGGAGAATTTTATGTATTTTCTATACCTCAATCCCGCAGCTTGATCTTGTGGGTCTAATGGATACGAGTTGGAAATCGGTGGCCACCGCTTACCTTCTTCTTGGTTTTTTCTATTTTTTTCTCCAAAGGATCCAACACTATTACATGGTATTGTATTTCATGTGGGTTTAGATTTATTTTTATAACCCTTGATGTGGTGTAGGTTGATCTATGGGTGTTGAATGAGTTTTTGTTTTGAGGTCACTTCAATCCACCACATGATGTACAGAGAGTCAGTAAGGATTGGTTGGGGGTAGGGAGTCCCTTTTTTCACTATTGTGTATCATGTGGGAGGGGTTCACTCTTTTTTATATATTGGGGATGTATTACACTAATATAATCAAGATAAAATAATTTTTTAATTTAAATTCAATGGTAAATGGTAATGATTATCATTATTTTATAGCTTTGTTTTTTTGTGATGTTGTTTTTATATTGGATTAATTCGCCCTTGAAAATCATAGCTGTTGGTATCCTTTTTTTGAAATATAGTTGTTGTAATATAGAAAATGTTTTGTATATTTTTTTATATCACCAAAAAGATAGAATTTTTTTTCCAATTAGATTTGGATAAAGAAAGGGTTTCCCATAAATTTATGAATTATGTGATAATTCCCATAAAATAGAAAAGGAATGCTATAAAATCATATTTTTTAATCTATATAATGGTCTTTAATGTGTTTTTATGTGTTTCAATGCTTGTGGGGTGACGATGTGTGCTTCCTATGTGATGTAGTGTGATTTATTGTTTTTTATAAGTTCATATGAGGAAATAAGGCCATGATTTGTTTGGATGTTCTTTTGGGGATGTGAGGTGATAGTTTGTTTTGGTGATTCATATGGGATGGCCAGGTGATGATCTGTTTGGATTTGATTTTGGGGCGATAAAGCGATGGTATGATTGGAATAATGTCTTTCTGTTGAGGTGTGGCTTCATTTTGATATAAGTGAAGGAAAAATTATTTAATATTGATTTAAATAACTTTGTATTGGTCTGGTTAATAGGTTGGAAAATAATTATTAACAAATACATGATCGTTTGTGGGGATATTTTTTGTTATTGGTAAATATTAAAATAAATGGGGTAAAAAATTGATTTTTTTGGTGGAGTTTGAAGTGTCTTGGGGTTTGGGTTTTGTTATGCATTTAAAGCTGGTAGAAAATTAGGGATTTTTTTGAGTTAGATAATTTTTTTAGTGAACCCATGGGTTGGGATTGCGTGTGGATATATTTATATACTTGTATATTAATTTTTATTTCTATATTCACCCCACCCGCGTAGAGAACTCTATGCAAAAAATTGTATTTTCACATGATATGGTGGTGTTTTACTAAGATTCTAATGATGAGGATTGATGGATGGTTACCCTCACATTCTTGATATCTCTTCTAGGTGTGTAATTATGCATAATATGTGATGGTGGGAGATTATTTAGTACACTACATGATGACCTTAGGTGTGTTTTGGGTGATATGTGATATAACTATGTTGTACGGTGGCTGTCTAGGTATTCTGAGGAAATATGTGACTTTCTAGTGTTGTGGGGTGGATTATTATGGCGGTTTCTCATGGTACTATATAGGAATATGATTTATTTCCATCATATTCATGATACCCTACTAATCATGTTGTGGATGTGGTTGTGATGTGATGATCCAATTGTCTTTAGGTGAGATAAGATGTGTCCCTGTTATGGGGTGGTGGCCCAAGTGTCTATGAGTGTGATGTGATGTTACCATGCTTGTGGGGTGATGGTATATGCTATTTGGATGATATTGGTGTTCCAGGACATATGATGTTTCATTTTAAGAGCATAGAATCTGTGGGAATGTAGTGTGGGGTATACTTTATCAATATACGTCTCATTATGTTACCATATATGGATTGATTTATATGTTGGGTGTGCCTTCATGAGGTTGGGATGGAGAGTTGACGTTTTTAGGTGTTTTTGGATCTACTATTTAGTCATCGGTGAATCAATTTTATTCTTTCACATGTGGATGATATAATTGGGGTTTCTTACTGAGTATACATGTATTCTCACCCTAAATATATACACTGATTTTTTAGTTTCCAGGAGGATTATGTGAATCATGATGAACAATAATAACTCAGAACCCTAGATCATTACTACATCTCTACATTAGCATTTCATTTTTTGGAATTTATATTTGGGGAATATTACTTTCACATATTTTATTTATACATGCATTGTAGGATGGTTTTGGTTTCTTTTTATATTATGACATGGGGATGTTTTTGGATGATAAATATTGTCTTCTAATCCTATATTATTATAGAGTGCATTGCCACCCATTTTATGAGTTTTTCACTACCCTTGGTGCTAGTCTCCAACCCAAGGCCTATAGAAGGTGGGACTTAGGGGACCATTATCTATCTCCCAACATTGTAGTACCTTTGGGGGAGTGAGTCATGAAAGAGTGGTATTAGAGGTTGATGGTCGAGTGATAGGATGGAGTCTAGAGTTATGAATAGTGAGGAATGTTTCAGTTGGTATGGAAAGAAAGCTAGTTGATCTTGGTATGTAACATTAGCTAGGGAGACCCACTAGGACATAAAATTTTATGCCCCCATGATCCATTGAATGGACTCTAATATTAGTTAATAACCATGTGAGGCATACTGATTTATAGTTTAGAGACCTAGGATATATACATGAATCATGCTAAATTGTTTTCCAGCTTGTGTTGGGTTGTTTTGAGAAAGATAAAATAAATTAAGTGAATTAGAATGAATCTAAAAAAATTATATTCTACTAGGATTTGGAAATTCTTGTATTATTAATATATTGGATCATGGACATCTTCAAAATGTGGCTCAGGTATCTGATGTTCAATATAATGATCTTATTGATCATCATAGTGTTAATATGTTATAGGTGTATGAGACTTGGCAGAGGGATTTTCACGGTTTTCAGTGAATAGATATGGAGATGTAGAAGGGTTGTGTTTTAGATGTGAAGACAAAGATCTAGCTGAAGAAACATGAGATCACATTTAGTTTGACATAGTCTTTTGTGGGATACTATGTCCCTATTATAGTTACTCAGATGTGGGGAGAAGTAGATTAGGGGTGGAATTAATATCTAGGTGAGCGTAATGAGGTATCTGTTTCATGGGATGACATTCAGAAAGATTTCTAGGAAGAGTTACTTTCATCAGCCATGAATGCAGTGGAGAGGAAGAATCCTATTTCTTTTTATTATGGGAGTATGTAACTATGGTATTTTGGAATCATGTTAAAGGAACTTCTATGTTTTTTCCCATATTTGTTTATGAAGAGTCTCACATGAGACATCATGTGTATGAATTCCATCCTTCCATTTAGTATAAAGTTACTCTTTTTATGTTTCCACTATATATATATGTTTATAATAAGGTGAAGGAGATAAATAGGATTCACTCATGAAGAGGTTAACCACAAATGGGGAATTATTAGGGTTCCTTGGGGAGATGTTTTTTAGTGGAAGGTATCAGGAACCAGGACCATCAATGTTTTGACAGGTACATATTCGTCCTCAGTAGCTTCCGTTACAGAATTCTTGGGATAGTGAATTCAAATATTTTTTTAAATATATCAGGATAGTGTGTTTAATGTGTCAGGATTATTTCCATTTCCAAAATCAGTTATCAGGAGATTTAGTCTCTAGACGAGTGTGTGATATTGTAGGTGTCTTATGATGGTTCCCATCAAGGATTAGAATGTGTAGTGATGCAGTAGAAGGATGTGATATATAATGGGTCTAGGATGTTTCATCTTAATGAGCATAACTATGCCACCCATGATATAGATCATACAACCATTGTGTTTGTATTGATGTTTTGATGGAATTACCGCATTGGGGAGGGATTTGTGGTCTTTACAGATCATTACAGATTGTGATGTATCTTTTATCACTATGTTCTGAAATTTTAGCAGTGGTTTCAGATGATGTTTCTTCTGGAATATGATTTCTATATCTATTAAAGCCTGATGAAGGTTAATGTAGTTTCTAATTCATTGATTTGGATTTACGGAGAGTATTTTGTTCAGATATATGCTGATTTTCAGAGAGAAATATAAGATTTGGTAACATTGATCTTAAATTAATGGGTAATTTATGGTAAAAGATGTTTTCTTCAAATGATAGTGTAGCCTTTCTTGATGTATTAGTGGGATTATTGTTAGTGGGGTGACTCATAAATAGAGGTGACATGAGATCGTATTGGCAATTGTGATGCTTTATAAGGATGGTTAGAGGATTTTCAAAACAAGATGATGTTTTAGGAAAGAGTATTTTTTAATGGAGATGCATGAGTGTGTCCTTTATGAGTTTTCAAACACACATTTATAATTACACTAGGGAGTATACAAGATGTATTGTGGCTTCAAGATTCAGTTTTGGTGGCCTGAGATGAATAGGAGGTGCCATAGTTTGCGGGGAAGTGATTGATTTTATAGTAGGCGAATTCAAAGATTCGTGTTCCCAGAAGTTTTTTATATCCTTTGTACGGTATTGATTAGAAAGGGTATAACATCTCAATTTTTTTTTTCAAAGGTTTAGCTTGAGCTCTAGGTAGTTGTTATACTATCTGGGTAATCATGGATCAGTTGACTAAATCATCCCACTTCTTAGTGATTAAGGATTTGGGCATAGTAGATTCTATTTATAATATGTTAATGGATGAGGTGTTGGGGTTTCGAGGATTATGATGTCTATTATATTTTATATAGACACACATTTTACCTCATGAGTCTAGAGGGGGTTTCCGTATTATTTTGGAACATAGTTACAACTTATCACTTCTTTAAACTCTAATACATATGGGAAGATTGGATAGACCATCCAAGTGATGTAGGATATATTATGGACATGAATATTAGACATTGGAATATCATCGGAACAAAACATTACCTTGGTTGAGATTTATTATTATAACAACTATCACTCATCCATGGGTAAGAACAAATTTGAGGATTTATAAGGGAGACCATATCCTTCTCCATTATACTGGATAGATTTTGGAGAGGAATTAATTATTGTTCTTGATTTGGCGTAGATAATAAGAGAGAATTATTAGCTTGTTCATGAGGTTATGGAACTAGCGAAGGACCAATCAAAGACCTATGTCAATCACAAGGTAATTCCCATTGAGTTAGGGGATGGATACCATGTATTCTTTACTGTTTCCCCATCAATTGGGAAGTTTAATATTGTTATGGGGAGTAATATTTCTTCTAGTCTTTTCGAGGAATTTTAGGTTATTGAGTGAGTTTCTGATCTGGTGTATCAGTTGATGTTGACACCACGACTAGAGAAGATTAATGTTGTCCTCCATGTCTCTTTGATCCATCGATATTGTTATGAAGAATCACATTTCATTTAATAGGGATTAATGGATATTGAATATGATTAATAATTTGTGGAGTGTCTAGTTGAGATCCATGATTACCAAGAGATGGTTTTTTGGATGGAAAATTCCCTTAGTATATGTGTTATGGAGGCATGATGGTAAGGAAGCTAGTACTTGGGTGTGAGGGACTCGAATGCATTCCCAGTACCCATAAATTAAGTGGAGTTTTTTTCATTTTTGTTTTTTATAGTTGATATTTGGTTTTAACCCTTGTTATCTTATCTCATGTCACGTTTTCACTGATTCATGATATATGATGTGTGATAATGTTTTGAATTATGTAAAAGAGAGGAATAGATTCAAAATTGTGATATATTATACTATGATGTGATTAAACACACATGAGTGAGTTTTTATAGACTATAAAGTATAATATCATGAAATGGAAGATGTAATTCCTTGAATCATGTGTTTGGGGTGGTGTGGTTTGTTGGTTATTGTGGATTTTGGGTTAGGATACGTGGAGAATAAGATAATTATTAATTTGTTTTGTGGAAGTATGGTTGTGTTAAAAGAGGATTTTTCAATTTTTGTGATATTATTTGTGGATTTATTGGTTGAAATGTTTGGATGGTGGATGAATTTTCATTATGAAAATTTCCTTGAGAGGTATCTCAAATGGTGGTTGTTTAAAAACTGTTTTCATTATTTAGGTTTGTTTATGATTATTGAGGATGATAATCATTTGAGAGGTACAAATGAAATTTATTATTTCCTCAAGGTTGATTACTTAATCTATTTTTGGAGTAAGAAATTATTTGGTGGGTTCTTGATGTGATTTCATGGTTGTTAGAGGTGTAGTATGGATACTGCTAGATATTCATGTCATGAAAGGTTTACACGATGTGAATTGGTGACTCACTACATGTGTTATTGGCCAGTTTCATGGATTTTATACATATGATGGGAACCAATGAAATAGATTCACTATATGAAATTAATTCATAATGTGTAATAAAATAAAGGATAAAGTGAAATAAATTTCTATTACAGTTGGTTTTTTAAGGAATTTTTATTGAGTTCACATTGTTAGTTGGTTTCACGATGTTAAGGGGTGAGAGATTCTAGGATTTAAATTTATTTTTGGACAAAGCTTCCTCATTTGGTATCCTTTCTTCCTCTCATTTTTGTAATAGCACTAGAATATTTTGAGGGTTCTTACAACACTCTTAACCTCACCTCAGTCCACTGGTTCTGATGGATTCCACTCAATGATTAGTGGTGATCCCTTCTATTCTTTTTGGTTGTTTTTATTATCTTACTCTCTTGGGGATCTTCTACGGTGGTTTTTTTGGGATGTGAGTTGGTATATGTTTCTAAAACCCTAGTTACAGTGTTGGTTGATCTATGGGTGTTTTCATGTGATTATGGTATATGCTAATTTTTTCTTCACACAGTGGTGTACAACGAGTTGGAATAGATTCTTTGAGATAAGGAACCATTGTTTATCACCTTTTTTATAATGTGGGAGGTTTTTAAAATTATTTTATATAAAGGGGATGATTTTATCTAGCTTAATCAAGATAAATTAATCACTTAATCAAAATTGTACGAGAAAGGGGAATGATTCGCAAGATTTTATATATTTGATATTTTTTGATGTCATGTTTTTACAGGATGAATTCCCCACTAAAAATCATGGATGTTGGGATCCTTTTTATACATTATATTTGTTGTGATATGAATACTTTCTTTCATGATGTTTTGTTATCAGCCAAAAATTTAATATTTTCTAACCAATTATTTTTGGATCATGATATTTTCCTTAAATTAATGGATTCGGTGAAAATTCCCCTAAAATAATGTGTAATGAAATAAAATCACTTCTGTAAAAATACATAAAATGGTCTTAGGTGTGTTGTCATGTGTGGATGTGCTTTTTGGGTGGAGATGTGTTGTTTTGATGTGATGTGGGTGATGAAGTTATTGTTTGGTTGTGATTTTTGGGGTGAAGAGTTGATGGTTTGATTCATCTTTTGAAGGAAATGAGGTAAGGGTTTGTTTGGGTGTGATTTTTGGGTAGTGAGGTGATGGTTTACTATGTTGTGAGTATTGGATGGGAAGGTGATGGTTTAGTTTTCTATGATTTTTGTGATTTGTGGTAATGGCGTGTTTTGAATATCTTTTGGAGAAGAGTGGTTTTGGTTTCTTTGGTGGCTCTATTAGGGAAGTGGGGTGATGGTTTTTTTGAAAGTGCTTTTGGGGTGGTGAGGTAATTGTATGATGCGGTAATTATATTTTTTTGAGGTGTGGTTACATTATTCATGATGCCTGATTAGTGGTGAAATGATTATTTAATAAAGATTGAAATAAATGGTGGTTGTTTTGGATAATGGGATGGGAATGACTAATGAAAAAAAATGATGGGTTGTGTGAATAAATTAAGTTTTCTCGTAAATAATGAAATGAATATGATGGATAATGGACTTGGTAGTTGTTGTTTTATGTGTCTTCTTACTTGTGCGGTGTTATGAATTTTGAGGTGGCAGTGAATTTTGGGATGTTTTGAGTTGGTTAGTTTTATATTATGTACCCATAGGCTAGTATTTTGTGTGGATATATGTATATACTCTTATATTCTTCATGATTTATATACTCACCCCATCCTAGTCGAGAACTATGTTTTGACAGTCATATTTTCACATGGTTTTTTTTTCACAACATTCCGATAATGAGGATAGATGGATGACCACATGATGTTATATAGTGTATCTTCAAATTGAGTTGAAATTTATAGGATGTGATGACCAAAGGACTAAGATTGAACTAGGTTATTACCTTTGGGTTTTTTGGTGAAATGTTATATGATCCTTCTTTTGGGTGGTGGCACTTGTGTTTTATGGTGTGATATGATATTTTCAAGCTGTGGGGAGGGGGAGGTTATGGTGGTGGTCATTCATGGTGTGAGGTGGGAATAAGGGTGATGTAATTCATGTTTATGATACCTTATTAATATGATTGGGAAAGTGGTTGTGATGTGACAACCCATGTTTTTTCATGTGGGATGTGATGTAATCGTGCTATAGGGCAGTAGCCTAGGTGTTTGAAACATGATATGAAGTGACTGTTTTTGTGCGGAGGTGGTATATGTTATCCATAACAGATGCGATAAACAAGATGTAAAATATTGGGGATTTAGAGTCGAAATTAAATGGGAAAGAGGTGCAGGGTACACATTATCAGTATGATTCTTATTATGTTTTTCTACTTGTCTTACAATATTTAGTGAGTATGACTTGGATTGGTCGGGATGCCTAGTTTACCTTATTAGGTGTTTTTGGATTTGTTTATTAATGTAAGGTGCATTAATATGCTTCATTCACATGTTTATAAGAGTTTTTGTTATCCAAATGAGCATACATGTATTCTCACTCTATGTATATTAACTCATTTTTAGGTTTCCATGCGGATTACATGGATCATTCTAGAAAATACTATATCATACATTTTTGGAATGTTTTTTTGTCGGTGCATTAGCTTCTCTTTTGGGTTTTACTTTTGGGGAATTTATTATGTACCTCATTTCTTTATATGTTAATAATAAGACAATTTTATTTTCCCTTTATATTATGTCATTATGTTTTTTTGTGGATGATTCATATTATCACATAGTCCTATATTATTTTAGCGGGAAATGCCCCCCATTTAATGATATTCTTTATACCGTTGGTGCTAGTAACTGATCCAATTACTACTAGAGGTAGGATTTAGGGGTCACTATATCTCTCCCCTAATTATGGTATCTTTGGAATGTGGTGTTCAAAACCTTTATTATCAATGTGTATCCCATATTTGATGTGATAGATGACATGTTTTTTTGGAAATTTTGTTCTTAAGTAGAGTATTCCAAATGGTTGTGTCTATTATTCAGACCATGTTCTTGATAAAATTGATCAAGGATGTTTCATAGATTTAAATGGGTTTGATGTTCTTTTTTGAAATTGATTTACCATGGGAATATATTTTTGATAAAATTATTAATTTTTTTTGATTTTTTTGTGAAATGGGTTTTTTTTGATATAGTAACTTTTTTTTGATTATGTTGGCATAAAGTATGACATGGGGTAATGAGGGTTTGAGTGGGATTTTTTTTTCAAGAAACCATGTGAACCTTCTTAGGGAAGAATATGCAAAATTCTATTTTGGGTTGTTTGAGGATCCATGTGATCCATTTTACAGAATACATTTCAAGCTTCCCTATTGGTTTCCAGGGGACTATGATATCCTTTCATTTGGGACGATCATGAGAGATTCCATTTTTTAATGAGATATTATGAGAGTTATTAGAGTTGGGACTCAGGAAGACTATGAGATCTTATAAATTGGATAGACACATAGAATACATGTTATACTCACCCATGATAGGCCTAATGGTTAGAGTCCAAATTGCACCATACTCATTACATATTTGTTTATATGATGTATTCATTTGGTTAGTTACATATTTATGTGACGAGATATATAATTCACAATCTCCACTTATATGGTATCAAATTTTTGATGTTATCCTCAAAATTTGTTATGGATTATTTGGTTTTAAGAGAATTTAATTTCATAATGGTCTACTTATCAATATGATCTATTTTTGGGTTTTATTTTGGAGAATCAATTTTGTTTTAAATGTATAACCAATGAAATTTTAATGTTATATTTTCAAAATGGTATTTTTTCCAATGGTTTATTTTAGTAAAGTGTTTTCAAACTATCTTACTGGTTTGAATGTGTAAAATACTTAAATATATTCATGGTGGTATCAAAAAATTATATTTTCCACACAATATATATTTTATTTTGAGGATATGTAAAATTTTTCAGGGGAAAAATTTGAAGGAAAGGGAACCATGTTCTTGGGTGGATCTTCTTAATTAACATAGTCTATGTTTTTTAGAGGAAATGTGGTCTCGTATGGATTGAATTAGTTGGATTTTTATTGATATATTTTACTCATCCAGATTTATGGATGGAATCTATTTTTATTTTTTAACATTCTATTGTTTTTTGGGTTTTTACATGAGATAACACATATATATGAACTATATTGCATGTTTTTCATTTTTATTGTTTCTATTGTGAATGTTGAATTCCATAGTATTCAAATCCTTTTATATTGTTGATATTTATCTTATTGGAATGGAGTATTGGTTTTATGGATGGGTCATGCTTCTTTACCGTAGGTAAAACTATTCCTAAGAGGATGTTGGTTATGGATGGTGGTTATTTCCATTGCATGAAAATTGAGAACATGATTTTGGCCTTTTTGAAGGTCAGCTCGGGAGATAAGTGGGGTTGCATCTAGTTGGTTAATTAGAAAGTGGTGTTAGAAGAAATTTTATTAGGGATTCAGTGGTATAATGGTCTTATAACTGTAATGACTTGACATTTAAGAATGAGGGAATCCCTGAAACGCTCTTCATTGTGTCGGACATTGAGTTTCCATGGGTGGTTTGGGATTTTGGTTATGTTTTAAGGAATTTTATTTATTGTTTTTATGATATTTTAATGAATTTACTAGTTGTTATTCTGTCATGGGGTGAGGCAACGGGGCATTTTGAGTTGTAAGGGTGAAACATACAGTTCTGGAGGAGTTTCATAGTTATCAAATACATATATTTGAAATTGTTGAATACATGTGACCTTGACTTACAAATCATATGTTAGATTGATGGATGAAATATTGTTTTCCTAACTAAATGAAAAATCTATACATAATGGGAAATTCTAGATATTTTTTATATTTTATTCTATTTAACATGGAGTCACTTGCAATGCTTATGATGCTCATTGAGACCAATGATAAGGGTTATTTGTTTGATGATATTTGAGGATGAATTTTTATTGATGATGATTGTATTTTTTTTCTTGTTAATAATTCTTCCTAAAAGGACTGTACTCATGAATATACAGGGTGTTGTAGAGAAAGGCTCATAGGTGAGCCCTCTTATTTATCTAGCTATATTTGAGTTGGTGATTTTTAAAATTCAGTCATTGATTCATGAGTGTGGTCGAGACAAGACGTCGATGATAGACTATGCTCAAGATTTTTTTATGGAAAACCCACCGGTGTTCCATGGTGATAAATAACCTAATGAACCTATTTAATAGTAGGACCTTATCAAGATAATATTATAATTATTGAAGTCCCATGATACCTAAAAGGTGGTAGTTTTCCACATATGTTCTAGAAGGAATTGATATGACATGGTGGGAGTCGATGGTGATTTTGAGGAGGCACATAGATCTCAGATGGACCACATTCTTGTGAGAGTTTAATGAGTAGTTCTACAAATATTCCTCTAGGAAAGTGATTAACTAGGAGTTCTTGAATCCAAATAAGGGGCATCATTTAGTGGTGAAGTATACCACCTGTTTTAATGAATTTTTGAATGGTTCTCTACATCTATATGTGAACGAATACCTCCAGGCTTGATGTTTTGAGATGGGTTTGATGTCAGAAATCATATATATGATAATAATTATGTGTCTACCAACCTATTCGAAGATTTGTGAAATGGGAAAGATTTTATATTTATATTTTATTATAAAGATAGGTTTTCATGGTGTTCCTTCAGTTGAAAATTACTATATTCCACCATATAAGAAAAAGTGGTAGTGGGATATATCTCATTGGGGTAGTGGAAAGAGTGTTTTACAGCTGAAAAGTTCATCTCATGTGGATTCCTTAGAGAACAAACCCATTTTTTATCAATGTTTTAAGGATAGAAAAACTAGAATTAGTCCCTTGTATTTTATAATGGTGTTCCATAAGTGTGGATATCTAGGTCTTATTTAGTGCATCAATAAATTGGCTTCATAGGGGATCTCCTTGAGATCTACCATTTTGAATGGTTATCATCTCAAATCAAAGGATTACATGGATGGATAATATCTCGCTCATGGTAAATGAGATTTTAACCAAGGTAAGAATACTTAAAGAGGGTTAGATCTAGGCAATATCCATACAAAATATGGTATTCTAGAGGATTTATATTGTGGGCCATCCACTTCTAGAGGTATACTGTTTATATATTATTCTTTGGAATCAATTTTATTTTACACTAGTAAATAACATTCCATAATTTCACTAATACTATTTTATTATTATTTTTCAATATCATTTGATGAAGTATTATAGGGATATTCTAGCCATTTTTGGTAGGAAGAATAATCATTGTTTGAAGTGTCCCAAGAGCTGTGTTTTTGTAGACGGTGTGGAAGTAATAAAACAAATAATTGTTTTAGACCTGTACATATTCAACATTATTATTAATGTGGACTAGTTTATCTACTTCAGAGATATAGTGAAATTTTATTATTTTAGGTTATATTTACTCACTCCTTACAGAAGCAATCATATCTTTCAGGGTGAGTGGAAATCATGTTTTGGGATGGAAGGAAAACTTTCTAAAGAGTTAGTGTTGATCTCATGCCAAATTTCTAGGAAATTCATTGATGTTGTTGAGAAGTGATTAGTGGAATTAATTACTATGGTTTTGTTCAGGTACCTAGATATGTTTATATTGGGTTTTTCATTATTTTATACCCACTAAGAGGTTGACTTTACTATAAATATACTACCTAAGGCATGTTTGATACTATACCATATTGTTATATATCTCTGACCAAGAAAAAAGGGCTAAATGGTTAGCTTTAGGTCATAGAAGATATGAATTTTATCCATCATAGTGTGTTACCATGGTCTTATCTAGTTAATCATTAAATGATTTCATATGTGAGAATCCACCATTGCATATAGTATTGTAATCTTATCCAATAATCCTTGAATAATAAATAACAGTTTCATAGATTTGATAATCCATTGGATTCCATATATCGACCTGAGATCCAAGTACTACCAATGATTTTCCATGAAGAAGATATTATAAATATCACCTTTCCTAACTGGTGTGAATATTTTGAGTATTGGTTATTCCATTTTTATTACAATTTCATATGATGTCTCTATGAAATTGGGGAACTAATTATTTCAATACTTATTGGACCCCTTCAATCCCATGTTTGTGGAATATATCATTGTGTGCTAGAGGATAAAAAGGATCACACTAACCAATCAAAGGTTGTTTTGGGTTCCTTGATAGACCATTGAATATATTACATGATATCTAAGTTCCATTTTTGGATTTATAAATTAATGATTTTGAGCTACAACATCTATGAGGATTGAGTGTTAGTGGATAAAAGAAATATCTTATAGTGATGTCTGGTAGAAGCCTAATAATTTATTTGACATCTTTATTTTTTTATTTACTAGGTATAATAGATATTTAACTCATGAAATTTCCAAAATAGATTCCACATTGATATCATTTACTTGAAATGTAGAAACATTACGTTGGATGAGAAGTTCAAGAGTTTGTTTTAGACAATGAAGGAACATATGATATCTATGCTAGTTTTGATTCATCCTAAACATATAAGATATTATTCCATATTTTTTTATGCTTCATGTTTTGATTTGGGACATGTATTGATGTAGGATAACAATGTGGATTCATATGGCTTGCGAAGGCTATACTGATATGAGGGGAATTATCCCACCCATGACCTGGAATTCATAGAAGTTATACATGCATTGAAGACATGGCTGAATTTTCTCTTTGGGGATTATTTTAAGGTCTTATTTTATTATAAGATCGTAATGTACAACGTCAAACAAAGGAACATTGACATTTTTATATTTTACATACTTATTTGGATATAAAAAACATTGTCTATACACATTAATTGAATATTCATGCCTGTATATAATTAAATTTTATAATTATTATTGGATACATGAAATATTAGGAAGTAGACATAAAAAATATTATTTCATGACAAGGAAGATGGTGGGGTAATTGTTTCATGCCAATGACTAAATATAGAGATCATAATCAATGTTGCAGGTTGAAACTAGTTGAAAGCTTCTAGGAATAAAAAATTCTTGCAATAAAATATTTTTAAGAACTAAACCTTGAAGGATGGTATGGAATGAAGCCAAGAAGTGGAGAAAAAGAAGTGGTCTATGTTAGACCAGATGTTTTGTGGTGTGAAACATGTGCACATTTCATTACACAGCCCATGATGACCTTGAAAATATTCAATTTGTAAAAACATGTAGTGGGAGGTTTATCACAACACATTACAGGTTGTGAGAACTCTATTCATTATGTGAAATATTTTGAACCATAAAATGAACTAGTACAATATAAAAAAATTATTATGGACACACCTATGAATGACCCATGAATCCCTATTAAAAAACAAGACCTATTGAACATACTTTTATAACCCACCAAGAACCAAATAAAACCTATTAATATAGACCTTGGGTGGAATTAAAAGAGAAAATGTTCTTGAGATTTCACACCTATGTGAAACTGTTACAAATCAACATCATTTAGGTTTTCTTTTCATGTTTTTATTTATTTTTATTCAATGTACCGCATAATTATAATTTTATTAGTGTGTTTCCATTCTATCATAATCCAATCCCAATCTCATTATTTAAATATCTCCCTTTTCCATCCTCCACCTAGATATCTTTCATGAAGTAATGGAAAGTGACTAACCCTACGATTGGAATTGGGGGAAGTTCAACATTGTTCTTAAATTATATTATTTAACTCTTTAATTATATTAATTTAATTTTTTCTGAATGAGAGGTAAGTGAATGGGTGCAGTGGTCATTAACAATGACATGAATCTCAAATTCATTCATATTTTATATAGATAGGGGTGGAATTTTGTATACCCCAGTGCTTTCTTAGTAATGAATAAAATCCCACTAATTGTAGGGAATAAATATCCATGTAAGGAGGGTTGGATAATCAAATTGAAAATAATAATTATTGTACCCACATTACCAATACATTAGAATATGTTTTTTATTCCCTATATTCATTTTGTTCATCTGTATGATGGGATAATTGTATTTTTAAATTTCATCATTTGGAAAAAAACCATGAAACCAATATTTTCATAAATTATATAAAAAAAATATTATAGGTAATTTAGAATTATGTAATTTTTCAATTTCAGGATCCTTATGTGAGATTTCCTTGGTCAACCTCTATATTATATTATCGAAAAAGAAATGTGTTTTTGTATCACCTTATGACATGCATATCGAAAACTGGAACCATTTCATTGAGCTAAGTAAGGTTTCATTCTCGTATTTATTTTTACATTTTTTTAATAATTTTTTTATGATTTATAATGAAATTTAATATAATAAAAAAATCTGACTCACTCTGGTCTATAGAATATGGTGATTCTTTTTATTATAGATAGATTTGGAGAGAGGAAATATAAAAACCATTAAATCATAGTAATTCAAGGAGCTCATCCAGGACCTTCAAGAGACCATTGAGAACTCGATAATTTAATTATTTTCTAGAGTGTCAAATAAAATATAGTATTACATCCCAAAAGATTATCAAGAAATAGAGAAAACAAAAGTGTAGTCTTCATTTTTTCCACCCAATTTTTATGATGAAATTATACCTGTGTAGTATCTAGAACAAGAGGATGAAAATGAAATTGATTCCTTGTTAAAATAGATTAGTGACGTAGTGCAATAACTAGAGAAATAAATTTCATGTAAAACAAAATATATCCATGTGATCTGTAAAAAAATGGAGAAGGATTCTGATATTCTTGTTGAAGAGATTTAACTTCCAATCATTGATTATAAATAAAATGAGGTGGTACCTGAAGGTCATTTCTACCATGATCAACCAAATTAATGGGAGATTTATTATTAATAAATGATTTATAATATTCATTAGAGAGATTATCATGATCTGGTGAACTTCTAGAGAGAATACATTATTGAATATGATATCACTTTTGATGAAAAAGTTAGTGAATCAGTAACATTTCATATCACTCAATCCCTAAAATAAAATGAAAACCCCCACGTGGATGAAATTTAAGAGAGATAGAGGAGCTTGAATACCTATATCAACTAAGTACCATTCAAATTTATGAGGATATTTACACTGATGATGTAATTATTATTGAACTGACTCACGGATTTGACCCCCTCGTGAACTCATTTTGTTCATATTTCAATGAAACTGAATTGAGTATCACCTTATTTTGATTTTAATTTATAGATTTGGATAACTCATGATATTATATGTAGAAATATGATGAAAAATTACCTATTGAGGAATAAATAGGGCTCTAAGAACTCATTGAAATCTTATTGGAAGGAGAATAAGAAGTGATTAATGTGGCTCTACCAAAAGAGACCAAGACAGAATATTATCATAATAGAAGGGGATATTTTTATATTAAAAATTTTAATTTTAACTTAATTTAAATAATATTACATATTAACATACCTTTATAATATTATTTTATTGAATAATATTTAAGGTATCCATTGGAATATGAAGAAATTATTATAAAAGTATCAATAGATGAGGATGAGTTTCTATAATTCATCTTACCAATTCCGTGAAAGTTGTACCTAATTGAGAATGTGGAGGATCTTTAATTCTCTATTCATGGATTCCTCCATAATATGAAAAAATTTGTGCAATATAGTAAAGAGAGAGTGTGTTGTTTCAAATCCAAGAAGTTATACCCACTAATAGAAATTGACTAACAGATTGTACTAACCATCTTGAGGTAGCAAGAACACATGGTTCACATAGGGGATCAGACCAAGAATTATCTTTCCATTATTTTATTTTATTTATTTAAATTAAAATTTAAATTATTATTTTTATGCATATTTTATGTTATAGTAATGATTCATGTATCTTTTTAACATCAATATCATAGTCCTTATGCTTATAATCGTTGTTTTATTTTTATGTCCATAAACATTGAACATGGAAGAAGATGAAAATTTTAAGAATATTTATAGATTTATGGTAAAAAAATTACTTTAAATCATCAATTTATATCACCAAATTAATGTAATTCACATCATTAAAATGCGTTAGAAGATATATGTTAAATGAATATTCAATTAATTAATTTAATTCACATCATAAAAAAATTTATACAACAAATAATGAATAAGACTTTCTCCACCCAATCTAAATATTCCATACAAGGGGAGTATGAGTTTTAACATAATTATTTTATGTCACTCTAATGTTATTTATATTTTGATGTTTAAAAGATAATATTAATTTCCCACATTGAAGTCTTTCAGTTTTGTATGGTTCTTAAAGACATAATTTTCTTAGTATAATCATTATGCTATGTTTTAATTTTGACAATTGAAATTATTAGATGAGTAAAATGTTAAAATAAATGATTAAGGATAATAAATTGGTGAAAAGTTTCACAAATACCATTTTTTGGAATTATTTTTTAAATGAAAATATTTATAGATTTTTCTGGTTTTTATTTTATGAAATTAATTTGGATTAAGATATTCTTTTTTTAATCTAATTGATTAATTGAACCAAACCTTATTTTCTCATCCCTGAGAAAAATTATAGACCAAATATTTCTCATCTCATTCTATAGTACATTTCATATGAGACCAATGCATATTTTCTTCTATAACATTCCTAGAAATTTATCAATGATATGACCATACTAAATAAATTTAAATATGACTGAGAAAATAAAACTATAATTCCATTTATCCCTAAAAACACAATTGAATTAGTCCTACTTTTTTACTTATAATCCTTGAATGACATATGAAGGTAATGATCTTTGTTATAAGACTATTATATCCATTCCTACCATAATCAGAGTATATTTCATGATATTAAAAATACTAATCGTAGGGGGAGAGTTTCTCCATGGTATGTGGGGATGTAATTTATTTTTTTGGTGGTTCATTGGACTTTGAGAGAGGCCACACATTCATTGTACATTATTATTCAACTATCTTACTAAAATAAAAAAAAATTATAATAATAAAATTAAGAAATAGGTTGTGTCTTTTTAGGATAATAAATTACGATTTTTTTATTGAATGTGTTTTGATCGAATATAGATTGGTGGTTAATGTTAAATTTTTCTTACGAATATCTTTTTAAAAATAAAAAAAGAAAAATAAGAAAAAAAAGTAGAGTAATAGAGTGTTATTCATTCATTATGCTGATTTTTTTCTTGTTCCCAAATTAATCTTTAAGTAATAGGGAGATGACATTTTTAAGAGTACATAATTATACTTATATTTTAATATCATGCAATATTATAAATAGTAAAACCTCGTTTTTTAAATTATTCAATTCATTAAATATCTACCCTTCAGCTATAGAGAAATATGATCCTTAATTCAAAGCTCCCATGGCTAGTTTTTATTTCTTTCATTACATGATGTAGTTGTGAGATGCCCTGAAATTTAATGACCTCAAACCAATTACCTTGAGTCGGTGGTCATATTATTAAATTGGAACTAGATACTAGGAATCACATCCTAAAAGACCGAATAATATTGTAGTCTTAATAAAATAGATATATAATTTAAATTAACATAAATTTTGAAAACATAAAATAAAAAAATAAAACCATTATTATTCATAATGTATCCATATTTATCAATTAAAAATTAATTCCTAACATCCCTGGGAAAATAAAAAATAAAAGGGTTTATCCTAGATGATCTATAAGGGTATGAATATAGTATCATCTAAAATGAATAGATACAAAATAAATATTTAATTGTAAAAAATTGAAACACATTCTATTTAAACAATAACATAAGAAAAATAATGATAGAAAAAATGATTATCAAATAAATGTATTTAAATAATCACATGAGCTTGAAAATATTCCATGAATATTATATCTAATCAAATAATCACATGGATATGAATAATTGATCGATTTATGAGGGAATTCAGAATTAAAAGAATCTGGACCATACCTTCAAGACGTTTTCCAAAAAAATATAAATTTTTGGGTTGAAAACTATCTTATATGTCCATCTTATTTGTTTCACGAGACCCTTGGATGAATCGAGAGGATATATATCTAGGACCCGCCTATCACTTACAATTTACAATGAATTCTTAATATGAAATGGATGAAGAATAATAAACATAAAAATTTCAATTGAAAAACTAACATAAGAAATTTTAGTACATACCCCAATAAAATAAAACAATCATTCACCATATAGATTTTTTTTGAATGGTAATAAAATTATAAATGATTCGTCATACTATTCATAAACCATAGAAGTACTGAATAATGATGATATATATAAGACATACCTGTAGTGTATCCTAAATAAAATAAAGTTTTGGTGTTATTGATGAAAAGAAATACCATTAAAAATATTTTTAAAACGTTTTTGAGGAAAACAACCTTTCAATTTTAAAATGTATTAAAATCAAAAAGTTAAAAAAAATTGAGAAAAATTTTATATGAAAACAAACTCTCAAAAAATTTAATATAATATTCAAAACATTGATTGGTAAGGACAAAAAGATAATTATTTTATTCCGTATAGGTTAAAATAGTGATTTATTTCAAGTTTTATGTAAAATCAAAATGATAATTTTCTAGAAAACATCATAAATATTTAATTCAAAAAAATGAGATTGTGAAATAAACCCTTACCAAATTGGTAACATCTGAATAATAACCCCCATGAAAGAAATAGAATTAAATGAAACATTAAATACATTTATTATATATATATTATAGATATAAAATATCAAAAGATCCAGTATGTATTCCATACAAAAGTTAGACAAGATACCCATACATTTGGTTAGAATTCCTTCGTATGTGTCTGAAACTATATTATATCCCATAGAAGTAATGTTTAGACAAGATACCCATACATTTGTTTAGACATCCTTCGTATGTTTCTGAAACTATATTCTAATAAATATAAATGAATTATATATATATATATTATAAATCCATAATAATATATCTCATATAATATATGATTTACCTATAGTCTTTTGTAACAAATTTATTAACAACTCTATTAAAATAAAGGTGTCGAGTGATAATTGTTTCGTTTTCCATGTATGTTTTAGTTCATAAATTTTAAACCATTTCATATGATCACGGTTAAATCATTCGAAAATTTTTATCCATTATATAATTAAATATATATTCATTATATATTTATTTCATGCAATAAATATCAATTATATATATATAATGGGTATCATTGTTCATAGAGATGGAAATCCATACATACACATGAATATGGATTTAATTTTTCAAAAAGGATAAAATGGAAGAAAAATTAATATAAATTAACATTTAGAGAATAATTATTAAGTTATAAATACAATTTATAATAATCAAATAATTCCTTATTTTCTTTCATGTGAAAATAAAATGATGAAAATTTCATACCGCTACGTGGAGTTAATAGTTTGCACTTATGCCCAATAGACATTATGGTTTTCCAATGGATTAGAATATAAGTATATATATATATGAGATAATATATTTCTATATTTATTATATGTTCATATTTATCACATATATTCATTAATTTTGACATTACAACCATTCATGCAAATAGTAAGAGAAAAAACAATTTTCTTTATTAAGCGTTATTTCACCATACACCTAAGAAATGTTATCATATCCCCTATAGAATAGAATGTTAAAAGTTATATGTCACATAATTATTAGATAATTATAATAATTTAAAAAATTTCAAATAAATAAGGTAAATCTATAATAATATATAGTACTGAAATGTGGTGATAGAAATAGAATTATATCAGTTCGTGAGGTGGTGGTCAACCATACACATGGTTTCCATTTTCGTTTCCAATTTGATAAAATTAGAGATGAATATGTGTTATCAAATTTAAAAAATAGAATATCTGTACATATGGGATACTTATTTATTATATTTCAAATTTTTATGATGGTTTTTTGTAGCTGTAAGATGATATAAAACAAACAGTTATGTTTAAGAATTTTACATCTTCTTTGGAGAGCCTCTTTAGGTTTATACCTAATTCTTTCATAGGAAGGATTACTAATAAAAATAAAGACTCACTTATGTTTTAGATAATTAAGGAATATATTTGGGAATATACCTTCAAAAGCAAAGTGTTTTGGACGTTTTAATATTATAGGAGAGTGGGTGGACTATTATAATTGTAGAAGTGAACACACTTGTTATCCTTGAAAATAAAAACTGACAACCATGATTCATTCATTCAAAAACACTAAAAATGGTTCATTGTAAAACCATATATGTTGTAAGGTTTACTTATGTCCATAACATTGGTTTTTAACATTTTATGTAATTTTTAATCCTTATAATCTTAATTTAACCCCTATCTGACCCATTTTTACCTTAACTGTGGTAGTTTATTTTTACTACTTTCATTATCCATTATGCTCAAAAAACAATTTTCTATATTTGATAAAAATAATTATTATAATTCTAAAAATAGTGTCAATTATTCCAAATAAAATTCATATAAGTTATAGAATTCAATTTAAAAATAAACCCGCAAGTGCCTGGTAAACAGGTCTTCCAAAGAAACAATTTCAAATGATTGTTTTAATATAAAAATTCAATATAAAATTGATTCTTGTGACATAAATGAGTTAAATTATAATCTAATTTTACTAATATTATATAAATATAAAATATAATTTAACTTTTTAAATAATTTAAATGGATGTATAATTTTTTAAAGATTTATTATTATTTTTCACATGTCATCAAAATGTTAACATTTTCATAATATTATCAAAATTTTATCCAAATATGATTCTAAAATGCTTATTTAATTTTTTTTTCAAATAAACTTTCAAAAATCAATAAAAACTAATTTTAAATTTTTTTAAATTTTTTTATTATACTAACTTTTAGAGAAATAAGTATTTCTAAAAAAAATAAATTTTCATTATAATGTTTTATATTTTATTTATAATCAATAGATAAATAATGGAATTATTTTATACATTTTTAAACCATATAATTTACTATATTTATATATTACTATTCATATTATCTAACAAAACATCCTAGTTATCATGGTCATGATTAAATAATAATCTTTTAATAGAGTAATTCATTTCGTTTAAACTCAGTGACCTGTAGATTTCAAGATATAGAAGAGATTAAAATTATTTAAAAAAATATAGAAAAGTCTCAATGTGTTACATTATATTCTATGAGTAGTCTTCTGTTTCATATATGATATCAAATATGATGTTCCTATTCTTAAATCCTATGGTGTTACATTCTACCCCCTTAAATAAAATGTTTCCTCACATTTTAACTTTTTTCTCAGTAGTCAAGGTTTTGACATTTGAAATAAATCTTCATGAAATCCCAAATCCTAAAAATTGATGTTAAATATTTCTTTTGATAAGAGATAAAGGGATGTATAAATGATACCCAGAATATCATATTACTATGTTTCCATATAGGATAACATTGGTGGTAAATGAAAATATGGACATGGAATAAATGAAGAAATAATTATGGTGAGTGACAAAGATTTCAAAAACCCTGAACCTAGTAGGTTAGAGCTGGTGCCTTAGTTAATTAAATTGGTACTATGAAAATGTGTTTTAATCTAGAAGTACTAAATATTTTTGTCATTTTGGAATCCTAGATAAAAACATAATAATTACATTAGAACTTGAAAGAAATAATAATATAATAACTCTATTTGAAACATACATAACTCCAATATTATCCCTGATAATACTTCATAATATACGACTTTTGATTCTAGTAAAAAATAACAATTATGAAAGGGGTGATGTAAGATTCATAGTAAGGGTAAAAAATAATGAGGAATATATCCTAAAAATAAACAATAAGGAAAGTTGGGAAACTAAAACTCCTGATAATAAAACATAATATTGATCATAATATGGCCAAAATATAATCTTAGTAAATAATTCCATATAAATAATCCCACGAAACATAACCATATATATTCTACTAGTCTAATAATCACATTATTTTTCAACTAATAATATCATAATGAGAAAATGCATAATTTCAAACATCATAAACATACAATCACATCCTCAACTAAGATGTTTACATAAATGGTTAAGGCATTAGCCAAAACCTATTCAAGTTTGTCTAATGAGACCAACCAATGCATCAAGGGGCTATAGAGAGCCCCGACCATCACATTCTAAGTCTAATTAATTACTCAAATGAACATGGTGAAACATAAAAAATATATACATATGAAATGTAAAAAACATTTACCAAATCAATAAGCATAATTACTAACCATTGTAAGTGATATGGTGAACGATATCAAGATAGAACATCCACAGTCAAAAAATTCATAAAAAATTTAATAAAATATGGAAATTTGTATCATGAAATATAAATCGCAATAAAACATAATATTCAAAATAGTTTGTTGAAATATATGAATATAGTCTAATAAAATCATCGATAAAATTTTGAGAGAAATAACCTTTTTTTTACTTTGGAAAGAATATTTCATTTGGGAAATAATATGTTTTATCATAAAAATGTATTGTAACATGAATATCCCAAAAAAAGGAAAGGTAGTTAAAATGAAATTATGTTTTAGGCTTTAATTATTTAGATATTAAGTGAAAACATGTAAAATAAATATTTAGGAAGCTTTAGAAATGAGCCGCTTATGTACAATTTAAGAAAAATACTAGATATTCTTTAAAACATGCTATGGAATATTTTTTATAAAAAAAAGACATTTTTTCATAAAAAATTCAATGATTTTAGAAAAATAACGGTGTCATTAAATATATCATAGTGTGAATTTGAATATGGGTAAAAAACTAAGAATTTCCACTTGATAGAGCTTTCTTATGAGGGAATTATTATGAAAGAATCCTTATAAAACATGTAACTCCCCATAAAATAAATATGGAATATTATTTTTATATATATAACCATAAAATATAATTTATGAGGAGTAAATAAGAATAATTAATAATTAAATTTAGGTAAATAGAGATAAAGTGTAACCCAATTGAAAATAGTGGTTCTCGGAGAATCCAATACCTTATGTGAAAAAGAATTATTTACTTGTACTTATCATTACATATAATAAAATTAAATACATTAAATAATTTTTTTTATAAAATTTAATACATTAATTTTAGTTTTTATAATATTATTATGATCATTTATGACCTTTTGGTGTGTTATAATATTGAATTATGTCATTCGGAAGTGTTCGTTTCCTTGGATTTCATGATTTGTTCACTTGTATACATGTATGAATGATTGTGTAAAATGAAAATGACTATCCAAAATTGAATTTATATTTTATTAATGAACATATGTAATAATAATTGGTTATATAAGGCTTTTGGTTATTTTGGGCGAGGATAAATCCTTAAATAATACGTTACTGATAGTCATTTAGATTATTTTTTCCAGTTTTTTGATCGTTATGAACTAGTTTTTTATTATCAGTTAATATCATAGATATATACTAGTTATAAAACACTAAAAACTTCAATATATATAATAAAATATGTATTAACCATAATAATGGTTTTATAACCATCATTGAATAAGGAAAGGGAAAATGAATTTGCATCGTCCATAATGGCAGTAAATTATCACATCATGAATGATGTTTTCATTTTTAGAAAAAAAAGTGACAGTAGAAGAGGCTTAATGAAGGATAATCCGTTTAAAAAATAAAACTATAGTATATATAATATATTCGATTTAGCATCCATTTTTTTCTATAAGTGTTAATAATAAAATAATATTAACAGAAAGTAGAATAAATTGAAGGAGGACGAAAAATGATTTACATATTGATATCTTCTCATTAAGAACCTCATTACGGGACTCAGAAGTAGCCTTTTTGTGAGACCATAAGCACTATAATGTTAATAGGGGTGAGTAAAAGGTAATTTTTTAGAGTATATTTGAGGAAGAGGGATCATGTTTATGAAACTATTTGAAGAAATGTGTCTCCTTTTATATTTGTAGTGTGTGGTAACTAAGGAATTACTTAAAATATTATAAAAATAAGAATTCTAAAAAAGGAATAAAGACTTTAAAAATGCCTAAAATGATATTATATTACATTTTAGATGTAGTATTTTCATTTATTTTACATTTTTAATTATTTTTGTTTTTTATGTAATTAAATTCAATATTATATTCATGAAAATATTTTTTTCAGATTAAACACGATTCATAACCATGACTTTAAAAACAAAGAGATTATGATTAAAATGAAAATAAAATAATTTATTATATCTTATAAAGGTTACATTTAATATATATATATTTTTATTACATTAAAATAACAAATTATATTTATTTCATTATTTTTAATATCATTTATTTGATTAGTTCATTAATTAAATAATTATTGCATAATCGGTGTACAAGGCATTAATGTAATTATTTATTCCCTAAAAATAAAAAATAAAATTCCATGAAGAATATAAATTTATAATATTTCAGAGGACTAACTATTGTTTAATTAAACATCTAGGAACCCATATATTAAAATATTATACTAATTAGAAACTATAGTGTGAACAACTTCTCTATCTTTTAAATAAAACAATAATAAGTTCTTTAAATGATTCTAGTTGGTCCAAAAAGGTCCAAAATTTAAATCAAAATAATATATTTCCCAAAAAAATCATATAAATTTAGTTTTATTCAGATTCTTGGGTCATTTATGTTTTCTTATAATATTAATTTAAAATATTTTTTTATCTTTCTTTAGTATGCACAAGCACTTCATCAACATTTCATAAGCGTTAATGTTATTTATTTTATATAAAAAATTATAAATAAATTAATAACATAATAATAAGTTAATTAGGTTCAATGTAATCATTTATATTCGACAATAAAGTATATTTATTCACATCCATGTCAATACAACTTCTTTGATTTTGTGATTTTTCTTTTCTTGCCTTTTGCAAGCACCACACATGCATTTGGATAAGTCTGATGTTATATAACACTAAATTTATATTTTAAAAACAAAAAAAATTAGTAATACATAATAATTAATAAATATGTCATGAAAAAATAATAATTACTAAATTATTATCTATATGAAGAAGAATATGAATTTCCCAACATTGCACAGGCATTGCGTCGGCACTAATAGTGAAATTTGTATTGATTGTTAATTCTATTATAATATGCTTGTTCCAAATTATATTTGTATAGTATTTATGTTATAAAATCATAATTTGGTCATTATTTATGATTAATTAAATTCTGATCAAAAAAATTTCTTGATGACATTACAAAAATGCAGTATTTTATTAAATTTTTTTATTTTTACTATTCACAAAATTTCATATTTTTTAGTATATTTTCAAAAAAGTCACCATAACTATTTTTTGACATGTAGAATTTAAAAAATGGACTAAATTTTATAAAAATAAATTTCTGTATATAAATTTTTTAATTTTAAATAAAATCACCCGTATTTAAAAAATAATTATTTGATAATTATATATAATTTTATAACATTAAGTAATATATTACTATCTCATAAAATCATCTTATAATCATAAGACAATAAAATATATATTTATTAATCTATTATATGAAAATAATGAATCTTTTAAATTATTGTATTATTAATTAAATTCTAAATAAAATTTAATGTATCATTAAAATACAAACTCTAAATTTACAATTTTTAAAATATTCGTTTTTTTATTCCATGATATAAATATGTTATATTTTCATTCATAAGATACTGAAAATTTATTAAGTCTTTTCTTGGTGAAGTTACTATTCTATTGATCAGATTACAATTCCTCATGGGCACATTACTATTCTATCAATAATGTTAGTAGTATTCTGTGGTTTGTTTAAGTTTGGTACATAAGCTATCAATGATGATAAATTTAAAAGATACATACAATAAAATCCCAAGGTGTTATAGATATAATTTATCATAAGAAGGGGAATGATCAGTAAAATTTAACTATCAAATTCCATAAATCTATGATATTTTAATGAAATATTTCATTTATCATAAATGAAGGTACATTGATAACATTTTTTCAAGTTCCCATTACTAGAGTTGAGGAATTTGTAAAGACTAATAATTTATAATTTTTTTAATTATAGGGATTTATTATGAGTCTGTGAAAATTGACGGCATGTGATTCTGAGGCCCGGAGATCCCAGAATAGAATTTGGAACTATTTTTTAAATTACGTTCAGTAAACATGCGAGCATGGATTTAATACTTTTGAATCGGTCCTCAGATTGAAAATATGAGGGCACCGTTGAATTTCTAGGTCCAGGATTTTCTTATTCAAAGCTTAACTTTGACCGAAAAGGGTCAGATGAAAATGTTATATTTTGGACCTTTCGAAAAAATAATAAAATATCTAATTAAGGTATTCTATTTTTACTGCAATAGTTGAACGCTGATTGGTAGGACCGCAATATAAGGTCTAGCATTGAATGAGATTCCTTTAATGTAAGGACCCATTGGTTGTGTAACTGCGATGCTCATATGATAAAATGGAACATTAATTGTGGTTCATTAATGAACCATATTAATGAGTGCAATGTGGGTGGTTCCTATTCTTTTATTTAATGAAACATTCAGAATGGGATTTTTAAAGATATAAGAGGAAGCTCTGATGAAACGTTGGTAACCACTACCTCCAATGAAGGACATGGATTTGATCGACGATCATTGGAGGATTTGAACCGGACATCGATGGGCGATAATGAGCGCCAACAAATGTGAATCCAATCCTCTTCCCGCAACAACATTTCCAAGTAAGGGTTTTGACTTTAATTCTAATATTTAATGATATTCTAATTTCTTCACATGCTATAATGCTAACGCGGAGGGCACGGGCCTAACCGAACAAGGCCCTTCCCCTCCATCGATCTCGGTTTGAGGCATTCCTGATGGCCGACCAAACAAATTGGAGGCAAGATGAATCCAAGGGGCATACGGTAAAGGTGGCATCCCTAGAAGCCCATAGGTGCAGCCGTGAAAGAAGTAAAACAACCAGATCTTCACTTGTGGCCCGTGGAAGCACCTCCGGCACGACATCCCTAGTACGGCGGCACTGGAGATGGGTGGCCGCGAGGAGGTGGTGGCTCCCACATGCACTACGTCGAATATAGAGGCAGTCAACCAAAGTCAGCAACATTGAAGGTGGGTGGCACACCAGGAAGGAGGTGGCAATAGCCAATGATTTTCCGCTAAATACGTGTCACGGATTTGGCTGCGGTTGAGGGGCCACGACTCTGGTTGTGCAGGTGGCAGACCTGGGTCTGTGGGTACGCCCTAGACTGGTCCACCAGACTGGTCAGTTGGAAGGGTAGAACCTACCTAGTAGTTCTATTTTGTTAGCCCGAACATACCACATCCCTTCAGGAGGGGAGCAGACCTTGTGCCCATCTAGTGGGCCAGGCAAGTTTGGTGGGCCGATGAGCTGCACCAAGTCGAGTGGGACGAGACGGTTCCATGGACCAGCGGGATGAGCCCATGGCCCAGTGGTCAGGACCTAGACCAGTCGGTTTGGGCTGATCCCTGCCACTTTTTCCCCGGCCCAGCGGACTGGGTTAGGTCGGTCCGCCTGGGTCGGACCGGACCCATACCCAATTATGACCCAATTTTGCTTAAAACACCATATATTATAAACCAGACGTCTATTTAAAGAACCGTCTTTGGCTCTGAAATCCTTATAATGATTTGGTCTTTTTTATGTAATTCAATTGGGTTTTGGAGAAAGTTGGAGTATGTACCGGATAGATTGGACTTGAATCCAACCAGTCCCTCGGTACTAAAATGCCTATGAGATACAGACCGAGCGTCCGACTGACGCCCCATCTATTTCAATGGAACCCATTTGACATGGTGATTTTTTAGGTTACTTCTTTGTAGGACTTTATAGTTTTATAGGTACAACTGATGTCTTGGGGAGAGGATCCTCCAAGAATCAAGTGTGCTATGTGAGAGAATGTAGTGGTTGGTTGTGACGTGAAGAAAGAATATTTATCCTCTAAGTGGGTCAGTAGCTAGAGATCCTCTAAGTGGATCAACACCTAGTGATTCTATATGAGTCTACACCTAGTGATTATATGTGGGTATGCACCTAGCAATCCTTTGAGTGGGTCGGCACTTATAGATCCTCTAAGAGGGTCTCCACCTAGCAATCCACTATGGGTCAGCACATAGAGATCCTATGTGGGTCAACACCTAGCGATCATATGTGGGTCATCTCCAAGAGACCATGTGCAGTCATACAGCAAGAGCCTCTCGACAGAATAAGATTATCTAGCTCAAGACTAATCATCTTTATTATTTTTCTCTAAGTTTTATATTTGGTGTGAAATGCCTTTTACTTTATGATTTTTGATCGTTGTCTTGATTTTTGGTTTTTCATTTGAGGAATTCTGGGAGACCTTAGGGGTCTCAAGGTCCCTACTGGCTATTGTTATAATCAACCCTACTTGGGCTTCGCCCGCAACTTGTTCTGTCTTGTGCAGACACTGGACTGCTTGAATGAGACATGGAGAGGTTGGACATGATAGTTTACAGAGGTCACTGGTTGATGTGGAGAGCTGCAGTGATGAGTTCTACCTACCCTTCAAGTATGATCCTTGGAAGATAACCTCAGGAGCTATTTTTACCATTTTTCTGTATTTACATTTCATTTGGGATAATATTCTAGCACCCCATTTCTTTCAGTACTTACTTTTACGATCAATAGTTCTTTTTGTGGTTTTCTTTCATTATTTACCCAGTCTTCCTGTGTAAAGGTTTAAAGGTAAATGTCATCCCTTTTTGGTTTTCTCCATTTTGGTTCTACTCACCAACCCCTGGCCAATGGAAGGAGGGATTAGGGTAGTAATAGTATGGGCCCCAAGGGACGGTTCATGACAAAGTGTTATCAAAGGGCGGTCAGTTCTACACAAAGAACAAAGTGTATATGATTTCAATGAAGAAATAGTGTTAAATGTATTAAGTTTGGGTTTTAATTTGGGGAGTTATGTTTTAGTATAGTGGTTGATGTATCCATCCATCAAGACCCTGAATAATGATTTCTGACTCGGTACTCGAAAATATTGTCTGTGTGTGTTTTAAAAATGGTGTTTTCCTTTTGATATCAATTGATTCAGCTCACCAGTTATTATTTATTGATAGAAATGCACCGGTTTTTTATATTATGTTTCCACATAGACCGCCATCTAGGATTCTAGTGAAGGATCATGATGACAACCCCCCCCCCCCCCTGAGTGACGAGGATTAGGTGCAAGGTCCCTCATACGACGATGGTACCTTCAGGTGGATTACCTGTAGCACCACTGCCTATAGGAAAGAAGATGCCACTAGCCCCACCAGTTGACCATTCACACAGAATAAGTGCATTTAATGAGTTATAAAGATAGAGGCCTATGAGGTTTGGGGGTGTGATAGATCTCCGGGCAACTGAGGACTGACTAGAGGCTATGGCATGGGTTTTCCACTTAGTTGAGACACCAGTAGACCAGATGGTGATCCAAGCTTCTATCCACTTCATGGGAACAGTAGGGATATGGTGGATCTTGACGCTCCAGACACACGATGAGGCGACACTGTCTTTATTGTACTTATTAATCCACTTTAGGGTAGAGTTTGTACCAGCATATTTATGCTTAGTGCGTATTCAAGAGCTGCCTGCACTTACAAAATGACAGCCTGACAAAAGCCCAGTACTTGGCAAGATTCACTAACCACTCTTGCTACTCCACTAACATGGTATGTAACCCATTCATTAGGGACAAAAAATTTAATCAGGGTCTCCGACGGGAGATCATATCATCGATGATATGGCTCAATATCCTAACATAGGTTGTAGTGCTTGAGATGGTGCTATTGGTGGAGATCTTTCTAGTTGATCAGACACTGACAGTGAGAGACACAACCAAACGATAGGTATCCAAGTCATCTTTAGTAGGCAGTAGGCAGATGAAACAAAGGTCCAAGTAGACTTGACCTTCTATATGATAACACCGGGATGCAAGGTCAAAGGTGTGGAGTTCACGAGGCAGTGGAGGTCACTTGAGGATAAGTCTGTTACTCATGGGGCGGACATGGGAACTTCGATTGTGAATATCTGAATCCCCAGGTGGTTGATCAAAAAATGTTCGAGGGACCACTGAGACAATGATAGAGGTTCGATCAAATAGTATTGTAGGGTGGAGGATGTGGAAAAGGATCTGGTCGTACAGTAAGCAGTGGGCAGTGATTTGAGGTTTTACTACCACCACCTCCAAGTGGTCCACACTAACCACATGGATCAGGTGGATAGGAATGTGATGAGATACAGGTAGCTAAGGGCCTATAAACATGGTGCTCCAAATATGGTTTGAGGTACAATATATGTTTACTACACCCTATCTGCAGTTCTTTATAGACACTGGTTCTGGTCACTCTTTAATTTCCATGGATCTCGTTTAGATCTCGGGGATTCATGTTGATCCATTGGCTCGATCCTTACTATTAGAGACTACTATAAGATAGGATTAAATGATTACACATTGGTTCAGGTAGTGTGAGATCACTCTAGTAGTTGAGATCATAGGATGGGATCTCTTAGTAGTATCCTCAAGGCCTAATAATGTAATTTGTGGTATGGACTGGTTATCCACTTTCCATGTTCAGATCGACTATTTTTGGCACATAGTGCGGTGTGTCTGCAAGAATGAGACCATGTTTTTCTTCACATGTGATAAAGAAACTATTGCAACACATGATAGAATTTCTCATAGGAGGGTGTATCTGATCACTCATCATTTTTCTAGCCTCACCCTCAGTGTAGTTGGCGAGAGGAGTTCGAACTATCCTATTGTGGTGGACCAGTATACTGATATCTTTTCTGATGATGTTCGGAGACTACCTACTCATATAGAGGCAGACTTTTACATTGACCTATACCCTGAGATGACACTGATATATACACCGACATATTTAATGGCTACAATAGATCTTTGGAAGTTTATGGTATAATTGGAGGACTTGCAGAGAAATAGTTTCATAAGACCCTATGTCCTTCTATGGGAAGCCCTGATTTTATTCTCCAAGAAGGTAGATAGAAGATTGAGGCTTTGTGTGAACTATCAGCTCCTAAATTATGTGATCATGAAGAAACATTATCCTTTATTGAGGATTGATTATCACTTTGACCAGCTGAAGGGGGCACAATGGTTTTGGAAGATAGACTACAGATGCGGCTATCATAAACATAGGGTACAAGATGAGGATGTACCAAAGGCGACCTTCAGATTCTGGTTTGTCCACTATGAGTTTTTGGTGATTCCCTTTTGTGTGATAAACACACCGACAATGTTCATTAGACTCATGAACATGATCTTCTGGCCTTACCTCGATCGCTTCGTGGTGGTCTTCATTGACGAAATCTTGGTGTATTAGTGTTAGAGGAGCAACACGCCACTCATCTATAGATAGTTCTGGATACACTCTGAGAGAACCAACTTTATAGTATTCTCTTGAAGTTACAATTATTAGTATTAGAAGTCCAGTTTTTGGGTCATGCTATCTCAGAGGCTGGTGTTTCAGTGGATTCAGTGAAGATAGAAGTTGTGCTTACTTGGGAGCCACCCAAGAGTGTGACCGAGGTGTAGAGTTTCCTGGGGTTGGTTGGGTAGTACTATAAATTCTTACCTAACTTTTCCAGATTAGTATCACCCTTGTTAGATTTGAAAAATATGGGATAACCTTTCATGTTGATATAGAGAAGCTGGCATAGTTTCCACGAGCTGAGGTGGAGACTGACGATTGCCCCCATCTTGAGGATACCAGAAGAGGTCGTTGGGTATGAATTCTTCTGCGAAAAATGAAGGAGTATAATAGGATATTTCTTGATTCCTGAGTGAGTGGTGATCGCATACATCTCACAAAATATTAGACAATATGAGAAGAATAAAAATACTCATGACCTGGAGTTAGCGCAGTGGTCGTTTCCTAGAAGATGTGGCAATACTGCTTGATCGGTGAATGATTTACTGTCTATGATGATCAAAACAGACTCAGTTATATATTATCATAGAATAAACTAAATATAATACAACAAAGACGGCTACAGTTCCTCCAGGACTACGACATTGAGATAGTCTACACTATTGGGAAGTGGAACGTGTTGCCAGATGCACTCATTTGGAGGTTTGGTTTATAGTTTCTTAGGGAAGTGACAGAGAAGCAAGATAAATTGAAGTTATCCTTCATGGATAGTGATGGAGAATCTTACCTTCTATTTATGATAGTCACTCCAACACTCCTTTAGGGATTTAGGGAGGTTCAGCTTGGGGACGTTGATTGCGAGTCCATACATGGTCAGATATCCACATGACAGGCTTCTGTAAGATTTTATAAAGGTGGGGAGCACGTCATCTTTTTTAGATGACATACCAAGGTACCGGGGAAGTTATGAGATGATATATTGAGGGAGTTCCACACATCCCAGTGGGAAGTACATCTTGGTGTAGAGAAGATGTACCAAGACCTCCAGTGACAGTACTGGTGGCTAGGAATGAAGAAATAAGTGGTGGAGTTTGTTTCATGATGCCTCACTTGTCAGCAAGTGAACGCCAAGAATCAGGTTCCAGCAGGAATAGCATAGACACTAGAGGTACCAAAATAGAAGTGGGATAGTATCTCCATGGACATAGTGACAGGAATACCACAAAAATCTAGGGGACATGATTCCAACTGGATGATCATTGACCGACTCACCATGTCGGCCCACATTCTACCCATCCGAGAGCAGGGATTCGTAGAGGGATTGGGATGCCTCTATGTATAGTAGATTGTACGGCTTCATGAGGTTCCATCGATGATCATTTCATATTTTGATGCTCTTTTTACATCTCAGTTTTGGAAGGGACTCTAGGAGGCATTCGAAGCTCAACAATACTTGAGCACCGCCTTTCAACCTCATACAGATGGTCAAACGGAGTGAACCGTATAAATTCCTGAGGACATGCCCCTTTCTTGGGTATTTTATTTTGGCCATATTTGGGAGGGTCACTTACCCTTCTTGGAGTTCGCATACAACAATATCTATCACTCCACCATTGGAATAGAACCGTTTGAGGGCTTGTTAGGGAGACCATGTAGATCAACTCTATGCAGGACAGACCTCGGGGAGTCATCACTTATGAGTCTAGAGTTGGTATGGGATACCACTGAGAAGTTGTAGATCATCTAGGGGTGGATGAAGACTATAAAGTTCAATAATAAGTCTTATATTAATATGAGATGGAGACTCTTATAGTTCAAGGAGGGAGGCCATAACTTCTTGTGGGTCTCACCTCAATGAGGACTATGAATATATAGCTGAGGAAGCACGATATCTAAGAGGTTCATCGAACCATTGCAGTTTCTATGTATAGTAGGGGAAGTGGAATACCACTTATCTCTTCTCCAACAGTTGAACCTGGTGCATAATGTTTTCCATGGGTCACAGCTGATGAGATACGTGCATGACCCATTTCATGTTATTGACTAGGGATAGCTGGAAATTGATGTTTGGGAGACATTCACAAAGTTCTCGGTGGAAATAAAGGATCAATAGGAGTGAGTCATTAGTGGACGGTCAATCCCTCTAGTACGAGTTTGATGGCAGCACGAGAACCTCTAGTAGAGAACATGGGAGTGGGAGGCTTATATTCGTGATCAATTCCACCGTTTGCCCTCTTATATTTTGTAGTGTCTTTCAGGAAAATATAGGCCTATGGTGGGGAGAATATAAAGACCCAAAATTTCTTTATAATTTTTTTTAATTATATAGAATTTTTAAAAGTCTTTGAAAATTGACGGCATGTGATTCTGAGGCCTGGAGAGCCCAGAATAGAATTTTTTAACTTTTTTTAATTTACGTTAAGAAAACATGAAAGTGGTGATTTCTCTCTTCTAAAACGGTGCTCAAATTATAAATCTAAGGGCACAATTGAATTCGCAGTGCCGGGATTCGATTAGGTGAAACTTAACCATGACCAACAAGGGTTGGACGAAAATGTTTATTTTTGGACCTTTCAGAAAAATAAGAAAATATCTAAATACGTTGTATTATTATTTCTAAAACAGTAGAGCGGTAGATGGAGGTAGTGGATCATAATGTTAGGAATCTAATTAGATTCATTTAATGAAATGATCCATTTTTTGTGTAACCGCAATGCTCATAGGATTAAATGGAACATTAATTGTGGTTTATTAAAGAACCATATTTATGAAAGCAACATGGGTGGTTCCTTTTCTTTTATTTAATCAAACCATTCACTTGGGTTTTGTAGAGCTACAAGAGGAAGATATGATGAAATGCTAGTGATGACTACCTCCAATGAAGAATAGTGTTTTTATTGAAAATTGTTGGAGGATTCGAACCGGACAACGATGGGCAACTGTGAGCACCAATGAACATGAATCTTCTCCTTCATCCGCAACACTATTTCCAAGTTGGGTTTTTTATTTTTATTTTTAAGATCTAATGAGATTTTAATTCCTTCCATGTTATAATGAAAACATAGAGGGCATGGGCCAAACCAATTAGGGCTCAAACCTAACGTCAATCTTAGATTGTGGCGTTCTTCGTGGGTGACCAAGAAAATTTGTGGCAAGACGAAACTGAGGGTCGCATAGTCAAGGTGGTGTCCTGGTAATCACATAGGCATTGTCATGAAAGAGATTAGACCACCAGAGCTTCAAAAGTGTCCTGTGGAAGAAATGCTGAAACGACACCACAGGCACAGTGACAGTGGCAGCCAGCTCTCGCTAGCCTCAAGGAGGTGGTGGCTGTCGCAGGCACCACAGTGTCATCCAACGAGATTCCGTAGAGGAGGTTACACATATCCATCAATGGGTGGTGGAAGACCCATGCCCACAATTCCCTCTATAGACAGGTCCACTAGACCGGTTAACTAGAAGGGAAGCGCCATCCTAGCGGTGCTAGTTTCTTAGCCTGAACGGACAACATCCATTTGGGAGGGGATCAGACCCCATGCCCATTTGGTGGGCTACACCCAGCCAGTAGTTCAGGATGGTTCCATGATACGATGGGCCGGTTCCATGGCCCAATGGACTGAGCCCTTGGCCTTATGGCCCAGACTAGGCCCAGTGAGTCCGGGCTAAGCCCAGCCGCTTTGGGAAGGTACCAGTAGGCTGGGTCGGGTCAGATCAGACATTCGTTTGATAAAATGTATATGTATCTAGAATACATAAGATGGGCCAATCCTTTTTATATACACCACTTGGATTTTGGATATTGTTGGAGTATGTCCAGGTTGGGTTAGACACAAGTCCAACCGGAACCATAGTACTAAATTGCCTATAACTTAACCATCGGGTATCTGACTGACACATCATCTATTGTGTTGGAACCCTTATGACATGATAGATCTTAGGGTTAATTCTTCTTGAGAATTCATGGATGTTGAGGTATGAATGATGGATTGAGGAGTGGATCCACCTAGAATTAAGCGTGCTACGTGAGGGAAAACAGTGGTCAACTATGACCTAAAGAATGAATAGTGATCCACTGAGTGGGTCAACATCTAGAGATCTGCTGAGTGGGTTAGAACCTCGTGATCCCTATTGGTATGCACCTAGAGATCCTCTTTGGGTCTGCACCTAGAGATCCTCTGAGTGCAACAATACATAAAGATCCTCCGAGTGGGTCAGCACATAGTGATCCTCTATTGCTCAACACATAATGATCTTCTACGGGTCAGCACCTAGTGATCCTTTATGGTTCAACACCTAGATACCTTGTACAGTACTACAAAAAAATCCTCTCAACAGAATATGAAGATCTAGATCAAGACTAATCATCTTTATTCATGTTTTCAAAGTGGTATACCTAGTGTGAGTGGTAATTTAATTTATGCTTTATTGTTGATGTCATTATTTTTTTTCCTTTGAGGAATTTTGGGAGACCATAGAGGGTCTCGGGGTCCCAACAGGGTAATGTTTTTCAAACACCTGCATGGGATTCACCCGTACCTCGTTGTGTCTTATGAAGACGTAAGACAGCTTGACATAGACTTTGGGATCCTGGACTAGATGGTGTATGGAGGTTACTGGTTGATGTAGAGAGCCACAATAATGAATTGTACCTAACAATTAGGTAGGATCCTTTGAGGATGACCTTAAAATCTAGTTTCCCCTTTATTTATTTAGTTATTTTTTATTCAGGCTTGTAATCTGGCCCCCCTTTTCGTTCAGTACATACTTTTACTATCAACAGTTCTTTTTGTTGTTTACTTTCTTTGTATACACTGTCTGTGTGTGTATAGGTTTAAAGTCAATTCCTTCCCTTCTTGGTTTTTCCTTTCTGGTTATAGTCACCAGCCACTGGCCTCTGTAAGGCGTTCTTGTGGTATTCATGGCACGAGCCCCATGGGACGGGTCATGACATAATTCCTTTTCCATCTAAACTAAGAACAAAATAAAATATAATTACTTGATATCTTTTTATTTCATAGGAATAAATTAATCTTATTTATGTATTAAATTAATTCTCACATTATTAATTACATCAATAAATAATTAACTGAATTTAATTTTTAATCATGAAGCACATTTAATTGATTATTTGGGCACTAAGACATTTTTTCTATATCTAGATATTTTGGAAAACCAAAATGGAATGCACAAATTATCCAATAACATCCAAAATTAATATTAATCTATTCTATATATAGATTTCTTTATGACTCATCCATAATATTTCGAAAAAAATTTGAAGCCCAAAAATACAGAATAAAGGTTACTAAATCAACATTATTTTCCATTAAAAATATAATTTGGATCTTAATCTCACATTCCAAATATATTAATACCCTGATCTCTATAAAAACCTAATGAAAATATAAATTCCTCCAAAAAAATATCAATTTGTCAAATATATTATGTAAATATTAATTGGTAGTAAAATCTAGAAAATATAACATAAACTATAAAATCAATAAAAAATATCAAGGTCAACAAAAATATCCCATTAAAATCACTTTATCAACATTTTATCAACAATGATCAAATATAAATGGTTATCTTCACATACGCATTTGTTTTCCATGATGGTTGAGTGGCCACTTAATCAATTTTCTTGTCACTTGGGACAGTTAAATATATTCTCTAAAATCTTTAAAACAAATGTAGTAGTAAAATCCTTATTCATTTCCTAATTTATATAACCCTAATATCATTGAAAAAATACTCCCATAACATAATTATTGTATATAAACATAAGAAAATTAATCATTCCACTTTTTGTATAGTAATAATATACTCTTGACCAAGATCGATTTACTTATTCTAAGATATAATCTCTTAAAACTTGGGGAATTCCTTTCCTTAGTTCCTCATCTCTTTATAGATGAATAACATCACATTTTAAGAACCATTCATGACTATACCATCATGAGAATAGTGTCATTTCTCACAACATAGATAGAAAACTATCATTCTGCTCATGATAGTACCATATTTTTTATTTCAAAAACAATCACATGGGGAAATCCTTTTTCCCTTCTCCCCTTTGTCTATATTTTTCTATTCCTTAATCTTCTCCTCTTGTTTCCCATTAAATCTATAAGACATATATAATTATCTCTATCTTGAAAGTACATGGTATTATGTCATTGTATAATGGGAATTTTTTGGAGACTAGTTCTATTTTAAGAATTGGATTTACCCCCTCAATGAAATTTAAATATTTTTCATTGGATTATGTAGGTTGTCAGAAACATGAATTTATAATTTTTTCAATTTTTCATCATACATAGAAGCAATTTTATCTTTCATTTTTCTTAGACTCTAGAATATTCTATCTGTATCTTTTGATTACTAATGAGGAAAAAATTTCCATGGGAAAGATCCTTAAAATAATTCCATTCCAAGTATGTTTTTTCTTATTCATCCTTAGTATTTAGAATCAATATCCCTCATTGATCTGATTCTTCATGGAGATGAAAAAAATCCATGAAAACACTTTCCCTTTCATTACTAATCAAAGAAATAAATATCTTCCCTAATCAATTTATCCATTTCTCTACTAAAAATTGATTAATATTTCTATTAAATGATGTATATATTTTATTCATTGAGTTTTCTAAAATTACTTCAAAATTTTTTTGATCAGAATGATGCTCAATATAAGAAATTCTATTACAGATAAACTGAACCATATTCCCCAATATAGTTTTTTATATGATCAGTTCTAGCTATAACTCCAGCTTCATTATCTTTCTGAAGAGGTAAACCCTACATAGAGTACATGAATTGGTATACTTCCAAAAAAATATGGGAACTATTTATAATCAATGGAATATACTATAATAGATCATAAAATAATGAAATAAAATTTATAAACTGAATTTTAGTGAAATACATGACCTAAATTACAAATTTTAAGCATTTTCATTCTCATAATCATAAAAACTGTTTCTTTGGGAACATTTAAAAATCATAATATATTTTGAAGTCTTTTATAATGGTTTGTAATGAAAATGTGAAATAACAAAAGTATATAACCTATGAGTATAAAATATGGTGTGTAGTAAGGATTACTATCATATACCAGCTAATGCATGATTCAATTCCAACAAACATTTTTCAGATTAGTTACCCCTATGTACATCTATTCTAATACAAAATCCACTTGTATTATTTAGAAATGAATTTATTGATAGGAAAACCACACAATCCCTAACATACTAAAATTATAAGATGTTATTATATACTAATAATTATCCTTAAATTAATATATATTTTCATATTCCAAATATTTTTTTTCTAAATATAGTACCAAAGGTATCAAATAAAATTCCTCTGATACCAACTATAACAACCCCAACACCAGTAACTTAGATCCAATGGTAACCTTATTACACTGACACTAGATAAAAGGAAAAAAATATGAATGGTATGAGTAGTTGTGTAGTCTTGGTAAACAAGACACATAATTTAAATTCATATTACATTTTAATGCATCAAATACACAAATTGTATTCTTTTAGAATAATAATATTCCCTGTTGTGTATTCCTACATATTAACCAAAAAAAACATCCTGGTATCCTAGTGAAAATAGAACATAATAAAGTGGTGATATCAGATGCTCAGTAAAAGTATATGTAAAATAAATAAAAATGAATAAAAAAAATAATCAATATGTAATGGCAGATAATTGAAACACATTCCATTTAAATAATAACTTGAAAATAAAATAGAAATAATAAGGGATGACTAAATAAGGCCATATAAATAATCAAATCATCTTGAAACATATACTTAAATAATATATGTAATTAGATTAGAACATGGAAATCAATAAATGATATCATAATGAGGGAATGATAAATAATGGAAATAAAAAATATATTATCATGACCTTGTAAAATATAGTTTAAATATATGGGTAGAAACCCATCTGATTTTTCCACTCATTTGTCTCATCCATAGAGTGTGGATACATGTTCTATTAATTGAAAAATTTAATTAGAAACTACATTATATTAAAATATATTTAGTTTCTGACACAAATATCAAATTTTTACCCTTAGGGAGACTTAGAAAAATGTCCAATATAATGATGACATTGTGAAATAAAACATTACCACATTGGTAACTTTTGAATAAAAGGACCCATGAAAGAAATAAAAGAAAATTAAACATTAAATATCATGTAGTTCAATAGATTCATTATATAACATATAAAAAGATTAATTATATACACAAAAAAATTGAATAATTGGTGAATATGGAATATCTCTCACAGACGTAAAAGTGAGATGAGAAACCCTTACCTTATTATTGACGTATTTGTATATATCTGAAGAACATGTTTAATAAATATAAGAATTTAATAAATATATTAAATGACTATAATAAAATTTATCATAAAATATATGATTTATTTATAGTCTATTATCCCTCATGGAGACAGTAAGTTTTATGTATGCATGAAATGATGTTTCCATTTTTTCTCAATGGATGGAAATAAAGGAAAATAAATTTAATTCAACTACCAAAAATAATTACAATTTTATAAATATAAATTATATTAATTAAATTTATCCATATTACCATCTATCTATAAATAAAATGCTAAAAATTTAAAATCGCTATTTAAATGTTTTAGTCCACACATTCGCATGAGCAACATTATTTTTTTCAACGGATTTGGAGGTAAGCGGATAGATTCCATAATAATTTTATAGAAGTTATAGGTCATAAAAACATGTATTAATTAATTTTAACCACACTATATTCCATGTAAATTGTAAGTGAAAAATGAATCACGTCACTTCCTGAGGCGGTAGTTTGCCAAACACATGAGCCACAATATCATATCCCCCCAACAAAATGGAAATCGAGAAGGTATATGTAACAACCCAAGATTTTATGAAAAAAAATATTCTTTTTTAATTTCACTAATGTCTTGTGTTGTACGCTACACCAAAAGGAGCTTTCACAACATGCATCCTTGACTTGCCTTGCATTACACGCAATCGCGACCTTCCTCGATAGCTTGTGTCGTACGCAATACCGAGTTTCACTAAACAACGATATGCTATTAAAATATTATTAAAACTAGCCGTTATGAATATTAATAACCACTTTTTGAAATTTTGTAAATTTTATTTTTCAAAATGGAATTCATTTTTGGATTCGGAATATCGAAATTAGTCTAGGGTGAAATTTTGGTATTTTTCTGAAAACATTCAATTTTTGATGAATAGTGAAACCACTAAGTGGTAGGTTAAAAACTGAATTTTGCATAAAACATAATTTTAACGCTTCTGTGAATGGAATTTCGAAAATCCAACAGACACGGTTAATATCAAGGACTAAAATGTGGTTCAATGAGATGAAAATAATTTTTGATGAATAGTAACTTTTTACTTTTTTTTACCGCGGTTAATAGTAAATAGGGTAACTAAGGGTAAATATGATATTACTATTACCCTAACACATGTCATAATTCTATTGGATAAGTGTAATTCGACCAAAAACAACCTTGTGAATAAAATATGACCATTTAGGCCCACTTGGGTTAGATTAGGACATTTATTATTAATTTATTTAAAGAAGGGTTAAAATAGTTAAAATCAAAGTTTAATAAGTAAATCATTTTTAATATGGGGTTATACATAAGATAAATTCGACTATAAATATTCATTAGAAATATAAAAAGATTTCCTACATAATGGCATTTTATTTGTAATTTTTAGACATTAAATAATTTAATTTATTTATGACATAATGATGATGCAGTAATTATCTTATTAATGAAATATTGACATAATTGATGTTATAAACACCAAAATAAATGTAATTTGAGACTTTTTATGAATTACACTAATTTTCTAGGTTACTATGATATATTAGTGTTGATGTAATCAACTTGGTTCGAACATATAATTCTGTTATGACTTTCACAAAAATCATATATCAAATAGTGTCAAAATTGACACAAAATAGTTTTTAATTAAAATATTATATTATTAATTGTTATTTTATTCCTAAAAATATAAGGTTCGGCCAAATGACTTAGATAAGGATATATATATTAATAATAAACAATTTGGGGTTCACGTGGCATATTATAGTAAGTTTATTAACCATATAGTGAAAGAAAACAAAAAGACACGGTAAAAGTTAAATTATTTAACTTAGAGTTAAATCTAATTGATAAGGTTAAAATAATACCCTAAACTTGTCTAAATCATATTGGTTGATAGGATTTCGACCCATACCCACTTTAGCTTCGAAATAAGACCCTTTGGAACCATTATAAACCTATTTTGACTTTAATATAAAATAATTTTTTGAGATATTCCTAAGGTGCCCCTCTCCTCCCTTATAAAAGGACACCTCCTCCCCCTCCTCCTCACACCAATTTGAGCACTCAATCTCGGCCAACCGCTGCCAAAATATCTTCTCCACTTCCCTAGAAACATCCTAGAGGTTCTGGTCTTCCTCAAAGACCAATTTTAGTGCCCTAAGAGGAGGTCTCAAAGAGGCGCTTCAAAGAAGAGGTAATTACCGTTACCAATTCTTTCATCTTTATTTCTTCTTCCACTTCTTCTTATTAGGTTGTTTCATTATGAAGTAATAACATCAGTATAACTAATATACTGATATGTTATTATAATTATGAAACAACTCTAATTAACCTTTTATCCATCCTACGGAAAAAGGAAATCACCGCGCGTGAGTACGTACAGAATACCGTCTCCACGCCGTGGTGTAATCTATTTTCCGCCACCACCTTAATTGGATGGGTATAATGGTGTAATGAGTAACTATATATGATTATTATAAAGTGATATTGATACTGAAATAGTATACAAACACTTCAACCCAATTCCACGACAATGGGAACGATATCATCGCTCGTGCGTACGTACGGACTACCGTCTCCACGATGCGATGAGATTCATTCTCAATGATTAACCATTCATGAATGATTATAAAGTATATATAATAAGTACTAATGAAATATATGACATAATAATGATACTGGATTTATTTATATTTATATGTATGTCATCTACTTAATTCCATTCAATTCAATAAGGAAACGAAAACAGCGTTCATGCGTACGTACGGACTACCATCTCCATGAACGGTGTATTTCTTTCCATTTAATGATTTATTAGATATATGTATATTATGAATATATATATAAATATAAATCATGTTTTATATTCTGGAATTAAGTAATCATGATCTAAGTAATCATATGAATAATTACAAGTCAAAACACGGACGACAAATGAAACATTTTTACACAAAACGCTATTTAACATGGAATTTACAAAAGAAAGGGTAATATAAAGTCATATGTGAACCATATATGATATCATAACAATGAATATGATTCTGTAATAAGTAAATGACATTATTTAAATCATTATACTGGAGGTTCGGACACTTACGAAGCAAATCGGACCTAAGGTAAGGGAAATATCACAATCTCATTTTTATCCGAGATTGTTTATACATTAGTATTTACTGGGGTGTATTTTATCATCCACATCCATGTTTCCTCAATATGTAATATTATTTCCATCCACCTAAAATTGTTTAAATACAATTTTACCCTTCGGTGAGTTTTTAGTAAAGGATATGAAAGGAATCTTTTTTTCATTTTTTTCATACGAGGTACTTTTTGACTTTCCGACAAAAGTACGAGAAGAATGTTTTTTTAACTTATACGACACGAACGGATTTTTACGGTTTTATAAAGCCTTATTTTCATGAACCTTCCTCCAAAATATTTCATGACTATTTTCAATAAAATCTCTTTCTTTTAAAATTGCCTGATGTTTTGTGAAAAGGAACTGATTTTGAAGAAGAAAGGATATTTTCCTCAAGAATTCATTTCACGTGTTTTATCAAAATTATTTTCCATCTAAGATAATAAAGGGTTCTGTTTCTATCCCTATTATTACATTGGTTTGATTATTTTGTGATGGAAATATTTTTATGAATTCCTTTATCTTATATGAATTGTTTTATGATGTCATGTTGTTTAAGAATCCAATTTTTATTACATGGGTTATGCTATGATGTATGGTTTATGATTTTGTGGCACACATAAGAATGGTATCATTATGAGATGGGTGGGACCTATATCTCCCTCCACTGCATTGGGTAAAGATTTCATATTACATGAGATAGACATGGCTGAAATGGTAGGTTATACCGGTTCAGTGAAACAGGACTGAAACGAGGGTTACTCGATTCAGAAAGGGACTTTGTCCACTAAGATAGTCTTTCCAATGAGTCTTGACTAACAAGAAATGATTCTCTATGATTATGTGTGTATGCCACAAAGTTTCATGTTTTATGTTATGATTATTGGGATTTCATTTCACTACTATGATTTATCCCATGTTATGAAATTATGCTCTCTTTTGCAGGTTAAGATTTCCAAAAGTTATGTTCTTATGAATATGATGTGATTGATTTTTCTTTTGTATACCCTTATTGAGCATTTGAGCTCACCCTTTTATGTTTTAATTTCCCCAGGATATAAAGAAAGGTTTTAGGTAAAAAAAGTGAATATCTTTATGGGAGATATTGAAGATCTTTCACCACGATTATAAGATTACGTTCCGAGTTTCCAAAGACACTAAACTATTATGATCCTTGTGTGTGTGTGTTTTTGTTATGTAATAAGTATTCCGCAAAAGTAATGTAAAGTCTATGTACGTCAGGCTTCGGGTCTCTACAGTTGGTATCAGAGGAAAGTTTTAGTCAACCTTTGGAATCTTGGATGCGAAAACGTTAGTGAGATCCCTAGAGATATTTCTAAGGTATGTCTAGGGATGCCCCTAAGGATAAGTATACGTATAGGATATAGTCCTAGAACTATGGTAACGATATTAGATTAAACCAAAGATGTTAGATATTTAAGTTACTCCCCCGTTATTATGATTTTTGCCTCTCACACTATTCTTTTTGGGTTTTAGAAAATGGCTGGAAACAAGGTGATTCACGATAATGGAGGATATGATGGACAATGGAATGATATTCTTCATGAGAAACAAAATGAAATGGGATTTAGAAGTCCAAACATCATTAATATGCCGAATCAGCAATCTCATAATATGATCAATAAAGTAAAATTTGGTAAGTTTCCTGACTCAGCAAATAAGAGAAAGATGGAGTTTCATGATGATCATAGAGGAAAGAAAGTTCAATTTCCCCTATGTAAATAATGTGGGAAGAGGCATCAAGGAGAATGTTTCAAAGGAACTGGAAGATGCTTTGGGTGTGGAAAAGAAGGACACAAAGCCAGTAAGTGCAAAGGAAAAGGTTCAGTTAACACCAGGGATGAGGATAATGGTATTGCTACGACATCAACAATGGTTAAATGTTTTAAATGTGGAATGTACTGGAATTATGAAAACCAATGCCCTAAGGGAAAGTCTCATGAATAGAATCAGTATGGTCGTATGGGTAGTATTTATGTTGATGATGATGATGAGACTACAAATGATATGTGAGATGAAAGAATTGTTGAAGCTCGGTGAATGGTTTAAGAATGTAGTGGAATGATTACATGTTTATCAAGTGTAATGTTGTATAAGTAATCTCATAGTACTATGGAATAAAGAGACATATAAGGATTGTTATACTGTTGTCTTTCCTTGAGTTATGAAAGTGTATGATTAATGGTACCACTATCCATGAAAGTTTATTCAGATATTTTTGGAATTTAGATGATATGTGCATAATGAAGGAATAATAAGATAATGAGGTGTTTGATTGTATTCATGAGCTCAAGACTGATATAAGGAGAAGGTTATATCATGGTTTGAGTATATAGAATTTTTGGATTTTGGTATGTGGAAAGAGTTAGCTTTTAACTGCATTCATGTTTTCACTAAGGTTCAATGGGTATTCAAGAGAATACATGATTAAGGCCATTGAATGTTTGGAATGTGACCAACAAGACATATCTTATGATATATGGGGATTAACGACAGTATTAAATCTCTGGTAATTGATTTCACTATATTGTGAGAGTGGACTGTAGTATTATGGATAAGCCTAATGATTAGAATGGATTATGTTGGACATAAGATAATTTAAGGATAAAAGATTTTCGATATTATTGATGGGATGTTATAGTAATGTAGTTTTAGAAAAAGGACAACCTGCAGGACGGGCGACAGCCCATCGCTTCGGACAAGGCTGTGGGAATCGAACCCACAACCAAAGTGCGACTGGCCTTTATCGCTTACCACTGGCTAACAGGACGTCCCTGTTTAGTAGAAACTAGTTTTATTTTATTAAGCGGTATGATATATGAAGTATAAAGTCCATTTGAGGAACCATATATGATTAATCTCACTATAGACCGACTTATGTATATAATTTTTGCTAACCTTTTGTTTGAGACAGATGGAATGACCTGTCATTCTATCACATGATCTTCTAACACTTCACGAATAACAAATTCAACTTCATTTATTTAAGAGATGAAGTGGAAATTGTTAAAGGCACAAACAACAGTTAGATTGTACCAAAATAAAGTAAGTATTTATTCTAATTCAAATTCTTTAACTTTAGGGAAACGATCTTGAAAACCAAAATTTAGTCCTAGTGCTCTTATATCTGATTAATCAGATGGTACCTTAGATCGTCACAAATTTATGGATTTCTAATTGTTGGATTTTCCATAGCCATGTTCTCTACCACCCTCCACCAGAACATGATGGTTAGATTTTTCTTCCATATCCGTATTTTCACCTATGTGGAAACCCAGTGATTAGTTTATTTGGGTAATCGTTACATTTCATACTTTAGTTTTTAAAGCCATGTTTTGGTATTCCTTTTTACGATGTGGGTTTCTATCAAAGAAACTTTCGAATAGTAAACCATTTATAACCCCGACGAATTTGGAGGGCGAAATTCATTTTTAAGGGGGGTAGAATGTAACAACCCAAGATTTTATGAAAAAAAATATTCTTTTTTAATTTCACTAATGTCTTGTGTTGTACGCTACACCAAAAGAAGCTTGCACAACATGCATCCTTGACATGCCTTGCATTACACGCAATCGCGACCTTCCTCGATAGCTTGCGTCGTACGTAATACCGAGTTTCACTAAACAACAGTATGCTATTAAAATATTATTAAAACCAGCCGTTATGAATAGTAATAACCACTTTTTGAAATTTTGTAAATTTTATTTTTCAAAATGGAATACATTTTTGGATTCGGAATATCGAAATTAGCCTAGGGTGAAATTTTGGTATTTTTCTGAAAACTTTCAATTTTTGATGAATAGTGAAACCACTAAGTGGTAGGTTAAAAACTGAATTTTGCATAAAACATAATTTTACCGCTTCTGTGAATGGAATTTCGAAAATCCGACAGACACGGTTAATATCAAGGACTAAAATGTTGTTCAATGAGATGAAAATAATTTTTGGTGAATAGTGACTTTTTACTTTTTTTTACCACGGTTAATAGTAAATAGGGTAACTAAGGCTAAATATGATATTACTATTACCCTAACACATGTCCTAATTCTATTGGATAAGTGTAATTCGACCAAAAACAACATTATGAATAAAATATGACCATTTAGGCCCACTTGGGTAAGATTAGGACATTTATTATTAATTTATTTAAAGAAGGGTTAAAATAGTTAAAATCAAAGTTTAATAAGTAAATCATTTTTAATATGGGGTTATACATAAGATAAATTCGACTATAAATATTCATTAGAAAGCTAAAAATATTTCCTACATAATGGAATTTTATTTGTAATTTTTAGACATTAAAAACTTTAATTTTTTAATGACACAATCATGATGCAGTAATTATCTTATTAATGAAATATTGACATAATTGATGTTATAAACACCAAAATAAATGTAATTTTAGACTTTTTATAAATTACACTAATTTTCTAAGTTAATATGATATATTAGTGTTGATTTAATCAACTTGGTTCGAACATATAATTCTGTTATGACTTTCACAAAAATCATATATCAAATAAGGTCAAAATTGACACAAAATATATTTTAAATAAAATATTATATTATTAATTGTTATTTTATTCCTAAAAATCTATGGATCGGCCAAATTACTTAGATAAGGATATATATATTAATAATAAACAATTTGGGGTTCTCTTGGCATGTTATAGTAAGTGTATTAACCATATAGTGAAAGAAAACAAAAAGACACGGTAAAAGTTAAATTATTTAACTTAGAGTTAAATCTAATTGATAAGGTTAAAATAATACCCTAAACTTGTCTAAATCCTATTGGTTGATAGTATTTCGACCGCTCCCCACTTTATCTTCGAAATAATACCCTTAGAAACCATTATAAACCGATTTTGACTTTAATATAAAATAATATTTTGAGATATTCCTAAGGTGCCCCTCTCCTCCCTTATAAAAGGACACCTCCTACCCCTCCTCCTCACACCAATTTGAGCTCTCAAGCTCGGACAACCCCTACCAAAATCTCTTCTCCACTTCCCTAGAAACATCCTAGAGGTTCTGGTCTTCCTCAAAGACCAATTTTAGTGCCCTAAGAGGAGGTCTCAAAGATGCGCTTCAAAGAAGAGGTAATTACCGTTACCAATTCTTTCATCTTTATTTCTTCTTCCACTTCTTCTTCTTAGGTTGTTTCATTATGAAGTAATAACATAAGTATCACTCATATACTGATATGTTAGTTTAAGTATGAAACAATCCTATTTCACCATCTATCCATCCTACGGAAAAAGAAATCACCGCGCGTGCGTACGTACGGAATACCGTCTCCACGCCGTGGTGTAATCTATTTTCCACCATCACCTTACAAGGATGGGTATAATGGTGTAATGAGTAACTATTTATGATTATTATAATTTAATATTGATACTGAAATAATATATATATACTCAAATACAATTCCACGACCATGGGAACGATATCATCGCTCGTGCGTACGTACAGACTACCGTCTCCACGACGCGATGAGATTCATTCTCAATGATTAACCATTCATGAATGATTATAAAGTATATATAATATGTACTAATGAAATATATGACATAATAATGATACTGGATTTATTTATATATTTATATGTATGTCATCTACTTAATTCCATTCAATTCAATAAGGAAACGAAAACAGCGTTCATGCGTACGTACGGACTACCGTCTCCATGAACGGTGTATTTCTTTCCATTAAATGATTTATTATATATATGTATATCCTGAATATATATATAAATCATGTTTTATGTTCTGGAATTAAGTAATCATGATCTAAGTAATCATATGAATAATTATAAGTCAAAACACGGACGACAAATGAAACAATTTTACACAAAACGCTCTTTAACATGGAATTTACAAAAGAACGGGTAATATAAAGTCATAAGTGAACCATATATGATATCATAACAATGAATATGATTCTGTAATAAGTAAATGACATTATTTAAATCATTATACAGGAATTTCGGACACTTACGAAGAAAATCGGACCTAAGGTAAGGGAAATATCACAATCTCATTTTTATCCGAGATTGTTTATACATTAGTATTTACTGGGGTGTATTTTATCATCCACATCCATGTTTCCTAAATATGTAATATTATTTCCATCCAACTACAATTGTTTAAATACAATTTTACCCTTCGGTGAGTTTTTAGTAAAGGATATGAAAGGAATCTTTTTTCGTTTTTTTCATACGAGGTACTTTTTGACTTTCCGACAAAAGTACGAGAAGAATGTTTTTTTTAACTTATACGGCACGAACGGATTTTTACGGTTTTATAAAGCCTTATTTTCATGAACCTTCCTCCAAAATATTCCATGACTATTTTCAATAAAATCTCTTTCTTTTAAAATTTCATGATGTTTTGTGAAAAGGAATTGATTTTGAAGAAGAAAGGATATTTCCTCAAGAATTCATTTCAGGTGTTTTATCAAAATTAGTTTCCATCTAAGATAATAAAGGGTTATGTTTCTATACCTATTATTACATTGGTTTGATTTTGTTGTGATGGAAATATTTTTATGAATTCCTTTATCTTATATGAATTGTTTTATGATGTCATGTTGTTTAAGAATCCCATTTTTATTACATGGGTTATGCTATGATGTATGGTTTATGATTTTGTGGAACACATAAGAATGGTATCATTATGAGATGGGTGGGACCTATAACTCCCTCCAATGCATTGGGTAAAGATTTCATATCTCATGAGATAAACATGGTTGAAATGGTAGGTTATACCGGTTTAGTGAAACAGGACTGAAACGACGGTTACTCGATTCAGAAAGGGACTTTGTCCACTAAGATAGTCTTGGCAATGAGTCTTGACTTACAAGAAATGATTCTCTATGATTATGTGTGTATGCCACAAAGTTTCATGTTTTAAGTTATGATTATTGGGATTTCATTTCACTACTATGATTTATCCCATGTTATGAAATTATGCTCTCTTTTGCAGGTTAAGATTTCCAAATGTTATGTTCTTATGAATATGATGTGATTGATTTTTTTTGTATACCCTTACTGATCATTTGAGATCACCCTTTTATGTTTTCTTTTCCCCAGGATATAAAGAAAGGTTTTATGTAAAAAAAAGTGAAGATCTTTATGGGAGATATTGAATATCTTTCACCACGATTAGAAGATTATGTTCCGAGTTTCCAAAGACACTAAACTATTACGATCCTTGTGTGTGTGTGTTTTTGTTGTGTACTAAGTATTCCGCAAAAGTAATGTAAAGTCTATGTACGTCAGGCTTCGGGTCTCTATAGTATATGTGATATAATAATTAAAAACCTAAAATAATTTAATAAATATAATATAAATATGTTAAATCCATAATTATTTCTGGCCTTGAATTTTGGTGATGAAAAAATGAAGTAAATCTTTTGGTGATACAGTAGCCCATCTTACACATGATCGGCAACATCGTTTCCCATCTGATAGAAGTGGAGATGGATATTATTTAAAAAATTATAAAAAATAGTATATTAGTATATAGGAGTAACTAGTGATATTATATTATCATTTATTATATTATTTCATGGAGGTGTAAAATTAAATTAAATAATCATGCACATTTAATAATTTTACCTATTATTCGGAGAGCCTCTATATTTTTATACCAAATACCTTTTTTGGAGGGATTACTAATAATAATAAAACCTATAAAATTTAGGGTGGGTATTATGTAAAATATTTTGTATGTTCTTGGAAAATTCAAATGGTTTGGGAGTGTAAAGAGAGGAGGAGAGGGGCTGTCCCTTTATAAGTGGGGGAGAGTAGACATTTGGTATTTTTGAAAATAAAATGTGACACCCACATTTTTATCAGGGTATAATAATCAATAATTTAGGTGATAAGGTATATATATGGATATAAAATGAGTTATTTATAAGTTTATAGTTATTTTCAACCCCTATAATTATAGTCTAACCACCTATAAATCCATTTTTACCTTAATTGTAAGTAATTTATTAATATTAATTTCACTTTTCATTATAGTAAAAAATTGTATTTAATTTATTAGATAATATAAATTATGATAATTTATAAATTTAATCAATAATTATAAATTTAATTAATATAAGTGGATGAATTAAATTTGATATTAAGCCCACATGCGTGTACATCTTTTTCTAAATAAAACAATTTAGAACATTAAAATTTATATATCATGATTTAATATTAAATTTTTTAAAATTGTATACATTAGTTAAAAATTGATATTATTGTATCAATTTTACTTTAAAACCTCTTTAAAATATAAATTAACTTTGTTACATTTTTTTTAAAAATAAGTATGTTTTCAATCAAAATCATTATTTTTAACAAATCATAAAAAGAATTAATCTATTTAAAAAATTCCAAACAATTTACCCAAAGATACAACCAAAATTTATATTTCTGAAAAGAAGTTTTTTTATTTTAATTATCTAAATGTGAAAAAAGAGTATTAAATAATCATATCAATGTACGATTAGACTATCTTAAAGAAAAATTTTGTTATTTTGAAATCATTTTTTCATTCAAATGATTCTTAATTTATTTATAACCAATCGATAACCAATGAATTTATCTTATACCTGTGTAGTCCAATTAAATTTCCAAATTTATTTAGAATAATTCCAACCTAAAAAATTAATTAATAGGTTATAATGATCATGATTAAATAAGAATATTCTTATAGCGTATTATATTTTATTCAAGACCGGGGGTGCGTTCATTTCAAGCTATTGAATAGATTGAATTAATTTAAAAACAAATATATCATAATGCCTTATGGTGTTAAATTCTCTTCTAATGTTGATGTTTCGTGTCATATATGCTATCAAATATGTTGTTACTATTTTAAAATCTTTGGGTGTTATGTGTAAGCTTATAGTATGTTCTATGTACATGAGATATGAGCACAAATTAATGAAATTTTTTACCTCAAGATATAGAAAGATAATTAAATGTGAGGTCTATTACAATTGGAAATAGAATTAATAGGTAATTGATAAAAAAAATTGAATGAAGGAAGATAACTGTTATTTAGAATGTAGGAAGCTAAAATTCATGATTTAATTTATTTCATCAAAGATTTAATAATTAGATAAATTCATTTGTGGGAATTGTTAATTTTATCCTCTTTAAATATTTATTATACTAAATTAGAATTTAATTTTTTTTAATGAAATCCATTGATACATTTTTGAGATTGTATTATTAAGGAAAATAGAGTCATAAGTGTAGGGTAATTTAAAGAGTAATATTTTTTTACTTTTTTGAATATAAAAACAATTTTAATAAACATTAATTTGTTATTATGTATTGTATTTAACTGATTTTTTAATTTGTGTAATGATATTAGAAATATTATAAAATGAGAAAAAATTTGTTGATTTCATGATAAGGAAGATGGTCGGGGACATGCGGCAGGACAATGACCAATTCTTGAGCATAAAAATTAAGAAATAGGATGAGACTTTGTAACTGATACTAGAAAACCCCAACTAGCATCATGAAATTTATTAAATTAATAAACCCTGAAGTATTACTAGATGTGATTCCAAGACACGAAGCAGACCCATGAGTTCTAGGATAAACACACTTTTTTCATGAAGTAAAACATATGGTCATGCCATGACACACCCAATGACCAGCTTGAAAAATTTCAAAGCATTGAAAAATATATAATAAGGTCAAACTCGCATATTCATTACTGTGATAAAACTATTCATGACAAGGAACATTGAAAACTGACAATAAATGAAAGTAATTGAAGAAATTTATAATAAAAACACCTTTGATTGACCCCACAAATATCCATTATGAACTGAGACATATTTATGTGACATTTCTGATACCCTAATAAAAAACTATTTCATATAAATATACGCCTATGTATTATTGATCAAAATATAAATAGTTTGGGAGGATTCCCTATTATGTTGTGTTTTTAGGGACCAAGAGCTTTTAGGTTTTTATTTCTTATTTTAATTTCATTTTTTCAATGTTCTACATTTTCAAATTTTTATTATGGGTTTTAATAACATCTTCTTGGAATAATAATATATATTTCTCAATCTCTCTCTTCAATATTTTTACCATGATCTCTTTTAATTAACAATAGAAAGTTACCAAACTGAGGTGTAACACCCTGAAATTTTGTGAAATATTTTTTTCCAATTAATATATCTTTTCGATATTTTTTCATTTAATGTGACACTAGAAATAGTTATATATATATATATATTAAATCAATATGTCTTATATATTTCATTCACATGTAATAACAGCTTGGATTTCACTGCACAAAATATTGACTTGCCTTGCACTATATGCAATACCAGCTTGGCTTAAGCTACCAGCTAAACCAACATGGTGTACATTGTAAGAAACAAATTTTTCTTGTAATATTTTTTTTAAATGAGATAATTATAACCTATAAATTAAACATAGTTATATTAATATTAGTAACTAATTTTAGAATATTATTTATAATTATTTTATAAATATAAAATATATTGATAATAAAAGATATTATTTCTGGTAAAGCCCTTCTAGGTCTAAAAATATCGTTTTCTTGAATAAACCTATTTAAATAATAAAATTTATGTTATAGTTTTTTTGAAATTTATTTTTATAAAATAAAATAAAATATTTTTATTTTATAATTCCAAAATTATCAAAGGGTAAATTTTTGCGACTTTTCTAAGAAGCTTAATTTTCTATGAATATTGAAAAATACTATGTTTTCGTTAATAACTATCTTTTCCTTAAAATAATTGTTATATAAAAAAATTTATTGTAAATTTATAAACAATTTATATCTATTAATCCAATATAGGTCATTATATTCAATTTTAATTTGAAATTGAATATACAAACATAATAAAATTTTGATCTTCTTTATACTTTAATGATTCGTAATTTTGTTTCATCTACAGGATCATCATTAATCTTAGTTTTGATGCTTCTATAAAATGAATTTAAAAAAATGACATAAAACTTGTAATCATTATAATATTTATTTTCTAATTATATCATATTTATTTTTGGCCAAAATGTTTATTAAAAGTTATTAAAATTAATCACAATGATTAATATCAAATTAAGAATAATTAAGCACTAAACCACAATCTTAAGGGGAAAATAACATATCCACTTATACTAAACACATTTTATGGATACTATTAGACCATAAAACATGATTTATTGATTTAGGGTTGTTTTTATGGATTTTTTAGGTAAGAACATGTTTATGCCCAACTTTTTTTCAAAAATTCCATGTGAGTCATTTTCCTTCCCTATAAAAGGCAACCACGTCTCCCACTTCTTCACACATATAATACCTATTAAGATGAAAAAGCATTATATAATATAACTCTCATAACAAACCTATATTAAACTAAGAATACTTTCCTTGGGTAGATGGAAAACCAACGAAGCCTTTTGGAACAAACCAAAAGGGTTACCTGATTAAGAGGTAATGTCTTCTCTCAAGTCCTTTTTTTATTTTCCTTCTCCACCCCATCCAAATATCTTTATTATATGATTATATAACAAAAACATATACTCAATATACTAGGATGTTTTTATATAAATGTTTCAACCTATTATTACAAACACATCCATCTAACGGGTAACGAACATACTGTTTCTATGTTTGGAGAACTACATGCTCATGAAACATTGATTGTTAATTTTTCAATTACAACTTACCATGGTGGCATTTATGATGGAAAAAATGTTAATCTATTTCATATATTATATTTATTATGTATTTAATCTTATTTATTCATTTTATAATAAATATCTCTTTACTTTCCATTTTTTTTAATATGATAATTTCGTTTGAGGAAATGTGGACTACCACCCCCTCAAAGCGATATGATTCATTCATACACCTCATAGATAGTATTAAACATAGTTTTAGTGAATATATAAGATATATATGATATAATAAATCTACTATAAAAATGACATATAAAGAGACATACATAAATATATAAATATATATATATATATTTGTGTGTGTGTGTATTTTAATTTCATTCTATCAATACGACAGTTAAACGTAAATAGTGTTCCTACGTACATACAATCGATCATCAACATGAATAGTGTATTCCATTTCATTATTATATATTCTATATATTATTATAATATAAATATATTTTATATAAATTATATATAAATCATTGTTTACATTATGATGATCAAGATATAAAATATAATTAGCCAAGATTAACAAATTAAGACAAATGTGAATAATAAAGAGAATATTACCTGAAGTTAAACCTTTACACGATATTGTTAATAAGAAGGTAATATTAGGTTATAATAATAAAAATTTATTATATGTTATAATACGGTTCATTAAAAGTTTTATAAAAATTTATATTCATTATATAGGTGGTTTGAAAACATATGACGAGCGTGAAGACACAAGGTAAAAGTATTTCACCTCACTTTTTTTATTTCTCTGAGATATATGATATCTTCACAACTCATTATTTTTGTGTGTTGTATTTACATTCAATAATTGTATTATTTTTATGTTATAAAAAGATTTATGGGTATTCAAATATCAATTTTAGGATCATTCTTTCTTGGGGATTAAGTTTCAAGAGTTACTAAAGTGGGAAAATGATTTTTCTCAATTTTCCTTCTTTGAGACTCATGTTTTTTACGCACCTAAATTCTCTCTTGAGGTGCATATACATCCATTTAAAATGTTATATCATAAAACTACTTATTTTCATGATATTTTCAAATTCATGTATTTTTAGTTTCTTACAAGGAGAGTATGATTCCATATTACCATATGATAAGAGTTTATTAAAACAATCACATCTCATTATGAGATTGTTTTTGTCTGTGATTGCATTGATGGATTATAATCTTTCATCTCTCGAGAGATTAATGAATTGTCTTCTCCAGTATTTATTATTTATATATTAATAAATTGGAGCTATTTTATACTCATTGAAATATAATATAGTTAGTAATGTGTTTTTAAGAAAGCCCAACTTTACTGTCTCTTCGATTAGAAATATTCATTTCTTCAAAACCATGTTTCTTAAATTGGAATTATAAGAATATTATACTAATATGATATGATCATTAAAATAAATTATTACCATTTTTTTCTTTTACCATTTTTTCCAAAGGAATATTCTTTTTTATTTTATAAACTGATAATTTTCTATCCTTTTTATCATTTAAAAAGGAATGTTCTTTTTAATTAATACAAAAAATTATGAATTTATCCACTATAAATAATTTGAATAATTGTTTTCATATTATTGATTATTTAAAGAAAATAAATTTAAAATAAATTTTCAAATAAAATAGTTTTGAAAGTAATTTCATTCTTATTTTATACATTTACATGGGAAAAGGCCTTGAAAGAGTTTTAAATCTTCTTTTATAAGTTTTTAAGAAAATGGGTTTCAAAATGTATTAAAACATATTATATATGTTTTAAGGGAAAATTGTTTTCAAAACATTCTCAATATTATTTTATATATTATCATGGAAATGGATTTCAAAGTTTTTTCAAGTTATATTTAAAACTTTTCTAGTTATTTATAGGGAAAATGGTTTACTAAATTTATTCAAGGTTTATTTCTAAGATTTCAATATATTTTCAAGTAAAATTGTTTTCCAAATTTTTTCATGAACTATTTATAAAATGTAAAATTATAATCATATAAATGTTTTTAAAGAAGATTTCATGATTTCATTATTTTTTAAATGTTTTTTGAAGAAAAAGTTTTTTAAAAAGTTTTGAATCTAATTTTATAATTTTTCTAGTAAAAAGGTTTTCAAATGATTTCATGTCTTCTTTTTATGTTTTAAAGTCATTTTATATGAAATAGATTATTAAATGGTTCTATGTATTAAAAATTATTTCTCAAAGAAGAAATGATAATTTTCTCAAGAAATGTTTTTAAAAGATATTTCATGATTGTTTTCCATCTAAGATGACATCTGTTGATGTTACTCATTCCCTTCCATGAAATTATATAAAGGCTCCATTCATATCGTTTCTATTAATGGGTTACTCTTAATGAAATGGACTTTATGAAACCCATTTCTCTTTCATGGATTTTATGTTTATGAAATCCATTTCTCTTTTAGGATTATATGTTTATGAAATCTGTTTCTATTTCATGGGTTATGATTTGGATGAAATGATTTTAAAACCTGTATTTTTTGAAAATGTTGTGATATGTTTAGATCTTTATGATACCCAATTAATTTCATGGGTTATGATATGATTTTTTTATGATTTTTTAGCACATGTATGTATGATTTCACTATGAGATTGGTGGGACATACATTTCCCTCCAATGAATTGGTTAATGATTAATATCTCATGAGATAGACTTAGATAGTATTAGGAGTAAAATTTGACTACTAATATGTATATAAGAGTGAACCATGACTACTAAGATGGTATTAGGAGTGATATCATGCTACTAATATGGCTATGGGACTGAGGCATTACTGCCAAGATGATATTAAGAGTGAACTCATGCTACTAATATGTATATGGGAGTGAACCATGACTACCTAAATGGTATAAAGTGTGAAATATTGAAACTAATATGGCCATGGGCATGCACCATTACTACCAATACGGTGTGGGGAGTGATCCCATACTACCAAGATGATATTTTCAACAATGCATGGATACTATGGAAATTATATTATATCATTATTTTATTTCCATAATTCCATGTTTTATTCTTATGTTATACCTTCATGTATTATATTATTCATTTCCATGTGATTAATTGCATATGAACTACAAATCATTATTAAAATCTCTAATATGTAGTTCATGATATTTAAATTGTATTATCATGGTCCTTTCCCATTTGTTCATGGTATGATTACACATTACCTTTATTTACTCTCACAGGTCATTTGATCCCACCCATTTCTTATGTTTCCATTCCCAAAGATACAAATAATTGATATAGGTAGAATTAATAAAGGGAGATATTTTTATGTGTGATTTTTATAATATTCCACTAGGATAGAAGATTTTTTTCTAGTTTTACAATGAAACTAAACTATTACTATCCTTAGGCATGTATTTTTTTAATGTACTGAATATTCATCTAAAATGATATAATATGCATGTATGTCAAGCCAAGGTCTCTTTTGTTTGTATCAAAGGAAATGTTTAGACAAACATTATAATATAGGGAATGGAATATTTAGTTGGATCCCTTGGTATATTTTTAAGTATATTTCTAGCAATGTCTCTAAGGATATGTATATGGATGAGTCAGCATTTAGGAAAAATGTCATGGAATTTTGTTAAAGGTTATTGTGAGTGTTTTCTTATAATTATATACATATCTAGATGCTACTAGTGTATATGGAACTAGAACCTATGTTCCTATGGGTAACAACTCTGAAAAAATGTTTTGGGCTTAACTTAGGGTAATCTGGTGCACGAAAATGGGATTTGCTGGACAAATGGTTTGAAAATACTAAGGGTATTCTTTGGCAATTCAAAAGAGACTCCATGAACCATCATGATGTATTTAAATATAATTTGTCTAATAAAAACCAAAGTTGATCCTAGGGTGTCATATACTAAGGAAGGAGTCATGATTTAGACATCCTTTATGAAAATCATTCTAGGACTATGTGGTATTCTCATATGATAATAAATGATAACACTATGTTTTTGGTTTTAGTAAATAGAGAGAACTAAAAGTAATTATATTAATGTTTAATGTTATGTATGATTTTATGATTATATGTTATGTGGGATGATCACTGGAGTGAATGATTTTTTGATCATTCCTAATAACTTTTCATGGAACATGATTAACAATGTTTAACTTACCCTACTCATATACTCACAAAGGAAGAAAATACAAAAGATAATTGAGATGTTGGGTAATAGAGATCATGGAGGCAATAATATTAGGTTTTCTTTACTTCAATAGTGTGAAAAGAATCACTTAAAAATGTGATATAGTAACAATAATATTATTTCACTATGGAAATAGAAGACACATATCAAGTGACTACAAGGGAAAACGAAGGGTTCATTTAATGAAATAGATATGAATATTTTCCACCCTAATACACCATAAAAGGTTCAGTGTATTATGGGTAGTGAAAATGGTCATTATAAAACCCAATTTCCCAAGATGAATTCTCCTAAAAAGGATTATCAAGGTGGTAGAAGTAATGGTTACGTTTCCGGTGATAAAGAGGCTAGAGATCAAATATTAAAGGAGAGAGGTATTATGATGAGTATCCTGGTCAAGGGATCAAGGATTAATTAATAAATGTTTTTATGTATTTGGATTCAATAAATATGTTATATGAAAGGTGAAATATATAAGTATTGTTCAATATATGTTTTTCAATATGGATTTATAGGAACACATTGAATGATTTTGATGGAATAGAAAATTTATATAATTACAAGGTTATGTCCATGAAAATCACATGATTAAGGGAAAGGTAACCCATAATATGTTCCATAGGTTATGTTAACATTTTATGGATAAATATTTGTGGGATATAGATAAGTAAATATTATAGTACTGAATACCTTGGATCTATGAAAGGACTTGTCTATAAGTAGTTTGTTCTATCGTGGATGATGTTTAAAACTTATTTGATTTTAATAATATATCCACTAATCAATTGATTAAGGAAGAATGATTTTTTGTAAAATTATTTTTGGTAATTAAGGTTTTTACCATGTTAAAATGGTATATATTATGATGGTATTCACATGTTTTTAATTTGACAACTAGGAGCTAATTGGTGTTATATGAGGGATTAATGTGAAACCAATTTCATGAAATTATATCTGATGCATTGAATTTTCATCTTTCAGGAGAGTTATAAGGTTAAAAATTTATTATATGTTTTATTTAAACTTCATATTATGTCAATAAGATTAAAATTTTATCTCTACATATATGTATGGATGCATATTGGATAGCATGTTCAAATTACTTTGTCTTGATGAAAATTGATAACAAATGGGATGAAATATCATGGATCTAAAGATTTATTATTACTTTAGGAATGAAAACATCACCTTCCTTTTTATAGAAAAGGGGTGAAGTTGATCATGGAACAATAAAGGGTGAGGTTGTTCTGAAATAATGAAAGTATAACTTTTCATTAAAATTTTTCAACATTAAGAAAAATAATCTTGAAACCAAAAATATTGTCATAGTACTTTGTTTACAATGAATCATAAGGTCCCTTAGGTCATTGAATATTTATGGATTTATGGTTGTTGAATTTCTCTATACATTGTTTTATATCACTCCCCCTTAGAACATGATTGTAATACTTCTCTTCAATTTCCATGTTCTCATTTCTCACATATATTCTCTAATGTGGGAATCTCGTTATGAATTAATTTGGATAACCGTTATGGTTTAAAATTTTCATTTATAAGATAATTTTTAGTATTATTTTTATTATATGGGTTTCTTGGAATAATACATTCATGTTTTAAACTTTTGATTACCAAAATTAATTTCGAGAGAGAAATTCATTTAAATGGGTATATAATGTAACACCTCAAGATTTTGTGAAATATATTTTTCAAATTAATTTATATTTTTCATATTTTTCATTTCACATGACACAATAAATTGTTATATATATATATATATATTAAAACACTCATTAAAACAATCATTTCATTATAAATACTAACTTGTCTTGCAATGAGGGAAATATATACTAGGATTGTAATACTCATAATAGAAACAAGGCTTCTACTACCTACAACACAGACTTAGAGTATGTTGCATGCAGCATCGATGTTTCAACGAAACTTCATTTTATTGTCATATTTTAGTAAGTGATATATTTATAACTAAGATATTAATCATAGTTATATGAATATTAATAACTAATTTACAAATATTATTTATAATTTTTTAATATATATAAAACAAATTGATAGTGAAATATATTATTTTTGGAAAATCCTTTCTATATTTTAAAATATAATTTTATTGAATAAAAAAATTTACAACGAATATTATTGTTAGAAAATAATAGAAATTTAATTTTATAAATGAAATAGTATTTCGAAATTTATAATTAAAGTGTTATATTTGGTTGATTTTTTGAGATTTTTATGAGAAACATCATTTTTTTGATGAATTGTTATAATAATGTGTTTTAGATAATATCCGTATTTTAATTTAAATAATTATTATACATTAAATTTTTTTTGAGTCACATTAGATAAATTTTACAAATATTAATAAAATTTAGGTCATTAGAATAAATTTTACTTTGGAAATTAATATTAAAACATAATAAACTTCTAAACTTCTTTCTACTTTAAAGACCCATAATTTCTTCTCGCCTTTAGGGTTAACATTAATGTTATTTTTTCCACTTCATTGAGTTAAATTTTTAAAAACTGACATAATAAATTATAATATTTATAATATTTTTTATCTATTTATATCATGTTAATTTTTGATGAAAAATATTAGTAAAAGTGTTTAAAATTAATCACAGCTATTATAGTTAAGTTAAGAGTAATTAGGGACTAAACCTCAATATTAGGGGACCAAATGACCTATAAACCTATCCAAACCATATTGTATGTCCATTAATAGTCCATAAAACTTACCTTATTTATTTAGTTTGGTTTTGTATGACTTTTTTAGGTAATAAGACGCGTACGACCTACTTGTTTATAAAAATTACAAGTGAGCCATTTTCCTTCCAGATAAAAGGCCACCAACTCTCCCAATTCAAGAAATACCTTCCTTTATACTATAATCATTAAACTTGGAATAAATAAAAACCATATAAACCTTTTGGAAAAACCCAATGGAGGTACCCTATTAAGAGATAACATCTTTTCTCAAGTACATTATTTTATTTTTCCTTCTACACCCCCTAGAAATATATTTATTATATGATTATATAACAAAACTCGTATACTAAATATAATAGTATGTTTTTATGTAAATTGTTTTACCTACACTTGCCAAAAACTCCATATAATGGGAAATAAACATATTATTTATGTGTATATCAAACTACTACCTCACGAAATGATGATTGTTTATTTTTCCGTTACCACCTACCATGGTGTCCATTATGATGGAAACTACATTTATATATTTCATATATTAAATATATTATATCAATAATATTTTTTATTACTTTTTACAACACATATCTTTTTTCACTTTACTTTTTGGGTTAATACAAGTACATTTTTTGAGGATGTGTGGAATACCGCCCGCTCATAGTGATATGATTTGTTCATACACCACATGGATTGAATTAAGGATGGTTTTAGTGAATATATAAGATATTTATTATAAAATAAATCTACTATAAAAATGATATATATACATATATATATACATATATGTCTTTTTATTTCATTCTATCAACACAAAAATTAAACAAAAATAGAATTTATGTGTACGTACGACCTACCATCTCCATGAAATGTGTATTCCATTTCATAATTACATATCATATAGATTATTATAATTAACATATATTTAATAATTATTATGTTTAAATCATGGTTAATATTCTAAAAATCATGATATAAAATATAAATACTTAAGATAATACAATTTAATACACATATGAACGATGAAGAGAATATTACCCAAAAGGAAACATTAAGATATGATTGATAGAAAGAGGGTAATATAAGGTCAAAATAAAACCATATATGGTATTAGATAAAATAATATTATTTTTGTAAAATATTTATCACAAATTTATATTTATTATACATGTTGTTTGTACATGTTCGATGAGAGTCAATACACAGGGTAAAGGGATTTCATCTCACTTTTTATATTTCTGTGAGACACATGAAATGTTCTCCCCAATTTATTTTTCTATGGTTTATATAATTACTATTATTTTATACTATTAATCTTATAAATTGATTTATGGGTATTAACATGTCAATTTTATGATCTTTCTTTCAGGGGGATTAAGTTTCAAAAGTTACCGAATTAGTGAAATGGTTTTGTCTCAATTTTTCTTTTCGATACTCATATTTTGTTATAAACCTAAATTAATTATAAAGGTTTATGTAATTATATTTAACATGTTATATCATGAACCTACTTAATTTAATTATATTTTAAGCTTTATTTAATATTATTTTCTAAAATGGATAGTCTAATCAAATGTTAACAAGTGATAAGAGTTTAATGAAAAAATCTCATCGATTTTCGAGATTCTTATTGTTTATGATTCATTTGATGGATTTTTATGTTCCACATATAAATAAATTCATGAATTTTATTATCCTTTTTTATTCATGATATATTCATGTAGTGGTACCTTTTTCTACTCTTTTGTAAATAATATAGTTAGGAAAGTGTTTTTAAGAAATCCAGACATTACCCTCTCTTCGGTCGGAAATATGTGTTCCTTTAAAAACATTTTTTCTAAAAAGGGTTTTCAATAATATTCAACTAATATCCTATGATCATTAAAAGATATTTTTCTATTTATTTCTTTTAAAAAAAATCAATGTAATCTTCTTTTTGTTTTTCGATCAACGCAATTCTCAATCCTTTTTTCTGTGAAAAAGTAAATGTTATTTTTACCTTGTATGTGATGTAAGGATTTATCCACTTTTAAAAAAATTATGATTTATTTTTATTTTTAATGTTCGTACAAATGAATAAATTTATAAAATATGTTTTCAGAGAAAATTGTTTTCAAAAAGTTTTCATGAACATTTTATATGTTTAGAAGGAAAATGTTTTTTAAATAATTTTTTAACTTATTATTTATGTTTTCAAGAACAATGGATTTCAAAAACATTTCAAACATATTCTCTATGTTTTCACAGAAAATGGTTATAAAAAATTTTAATGATTATTTTATATGTTTTCAAGGAAAATGACATTCTATATGTTTTTAATCTTTATTTATAACCTTTTAAAGTGTTTTTAATCTTTATTTATAACCTTTTATTTTATATGTTTTCATGGAAAAAGTTTTTGAAATGATTTAGAGTATCCTTGATAAATTTTAAAGGTATTCTATAAGGAAAAGAATATCAAATGGATTTATGTATTAAAAATAATTTTGAATGGTAGGATGATATTATCCTATAGAAATTTTTTTGAAAGAAATTTCAGGATTATTTTCTATATAAGATGACATCCATTGATGTTACTCATTCACTTTTAGTATCTGATCTAAAGGTTCGATTAATATCCCTTTTATGAATGGGTTATGCCTAATGACATAGACTTTGTGAAACCCATTTTTTTAGGGGGTTTATGTTAATGAAATCCATTTCTCTTTCAGAAGTTTTATATTTATGAAATCCATTTCACATTCACGATTTATTCATTTCATGAAATGATTATGAAACCTTGATCTTTTCCAAAGGTTATGATAGGTTTACATGTTTATGATACCCATTTAGTTTTATGGATTAATATATAATTCCTTATTATTATATGGAACATGTATTTATAATTTCACTGTGAGATGGGTGGGACCTATATCTCCCTCTAATGCATTGGGTAATGATTTATATCTCTTGAGATAGAATAAGATTGTATTTGGAGTAATCTCTGACTACTAAGATGGTTGTGGGGGTAAACCATGAATATCCATATGGTATGATTAGTGAACTCATGCCCCTAAGATGGCTATGGGACTGAAACATGAATACCAAGATGGTGTGTTGAGTAAAATCATGTTATAAAGATGGTCATGGGAGTGAACCATGACAACCAATATTATATGGGGAGTGAAAAAATTCTACTAAGATGGACATGGGAGTGAACCATGGCTACCAAGATAGTATGGGGTGTAAACCCATACTACCATGATAGTCTTGGTAGAAATTCCTTGGAAACTATAAAAATAATGTTATATGCTTATGTGTTTTCCACAATTACATGTATTGTTTCAAGGTTATTCATTCATGGATTGTGTTTATATTTCCTTATGACTCATTTCTTATGAACATCCAATCTTTATTATGATCTCTAATATGTATGGTATGATCTTCCAATGTTATTATTATGTTACATACCATTGTGATCATGTTACGATTGCACATTTCCTTTATTTACCCTTATTGAGAATCTGAGATCACCCATTTCTTGTGTTTCTTTTCCCTAGGTTATAATGAAATGTTTTAGGTATAATTAATAAAGGTGGAGATCTTTATGAGAGATTTTGAATATCTTCAAATAAGATAGAATATTTTTTTTATTGTTTTTGAAGACACTAAACTATTACCATCCTCTGGCATGTAGTTTTATAATGTACATAATATTCATCTAAAATGATATAGTATCCATTTATTTTGATCATAGGTTACTTTATGAGGAATGTACATGGGGGAGGATTCATGGAATTATTAATTATAATGATATAATTCTTTTATTAGTTTTATATAATATTTGGGGAATGTGAGGGAAGTTAATGGGTAAGGAATTCATCCAGAATAAAATGAATCTCAATGTCATTAATATTTTTATACTAAGAAGAGGTTCAATTTTTTGTGCTAAAGTTTTTTCCAAGGCATTCTGAAAATCCCACTCAAGGTTGGGAATAACAATCCATGTACAATGGGATTGATTGTCTAATTAAATTTAATAATGAAAAAAAATGTTTTACCAAACTGTAGGACCAAGACTATTTTTCACTAAAAAAAATCATTTCGTCTACATGCTATAATATATTAAATTTATCATTGAATATTTTAAAAAAACTCATGTCCATCATTTTCATAAATAAAAAAAATATTAAATAGTCTAGGTGAATTTGAAATATAATATTGATCGACTATTTTTATCCTAAAGTGAGATGACATTGGATGACTATCAAGACCCCCTTCCTCAAAAAATAAAGCAATGAGGGGAATGAGATAATGAACCTCGAGTCCTTCCACTAGTAAGGAACACATTTGATACTATATCTGAGGGAATAAAAATCACATGAGATGGGATCAATTACCCTTTATAGTAATATTGAGGTCAAAAAAACATGTGAATCAATACCCTTTCCACCCTCAATAGAAATTAGAAAATTTGTTATCATCGATTAATCCATAAAAAGAATCCCCAATAAGTAATCTAGAGTAAACACATCCAAAATGATACACAATAATGAGATACCACGTATTCCCTACCGTAAAGACTCTTTTCAAAGTCACTACACACTGTAGGGTGAATAAGCTCTATAAAACCACAACTACACAAAGAAAAAATAACATAAACCTAAACAGAAAAAATATCCTTAAAAACACAATCCAACTCACACCCTAATCCAAATAAACATATCCTAATCGAATCCACAAGAATATTAAAAGATAATACCAAGGTGAAAAGATAAATACCTCTCTATTTTTCATAAAACAAAAACCTCTAGAACCAATAGATTTAAGGGGAAGGAAAGGGGATAGAAGGTCATTATGGGGTTCCTAGGGTGTGTCTAGAATGAAAGAGGAAGATATCTGGTAAATTATAAGAAAATTAGTTAATAAAGGGACTATAAATCCTATATCCAAATGGTTTCACATCGTATAAACCTTACATGATGTCTGATGCATGGTTTTACATAAAACTCCATCTTTCGCCCAATATTTCATGACCTAATATTATTTAATCACATGTTATTAATTGAATTTAAATGATGTGTATTTGTCTCATGGCTTCCCCCTCTTGCATCATACAAGACACGAACTCACCGACATCACAATCCATAAATATCCATTATAGTTCATTTAAATAATACATAATGTGAATTTCCTAGAGTAACTCTTATGCACCTCAAAACAGAATAGAAAATCGTCAAAATTCCTCTAAAACAACACCATCACCAAACAATTACAACTTAAAAGGGCGGGAAGGAATGAAACATTTCATCAGATACTGCCAAAATCATTCGCACAGATAGAAATCCAAAACCAAGATTAGCATGAAGGGGGTCCAAACAACCACCCCAAGAGGTACCTTCCAATGATATCATCATACATAAAGCACAACCACTAGATAAATATGCCCAAAGAAATATCCATAAAACATATCACACAACTTATTTACAACGCAACCACATTGGACCAACCATCAAATATCCATACATCCCAAAAATGAGAACTGTCACAACCAAATAATCGTACTACCCTGAACATTAGAATCGTTGAATCCCATCCTCCCTGTAAATATATTCTCCACTAAGGGATAAAATAAAGATCCTATATGAGTTTAATCATATTATAGTATAATGAGTATCAATTATAATAAATTCATCCTATATTCATATTTAGATACATTTTCACACATCATACATAAAGAAAAAATTATATTTCATAAAACAAAAGGTTCCAAACATCACATCATAATAAAAAACAAAGGGAACAAAATTAAATCAACATCGAGTATATGGAATGAATCTGTATCTCCCTCTCTCTCATGTACTCTCTCCACGAAATCATTCCTCTATAATACATGAACCAATGAAAATGAATTTCCATGCACCACCTTATATTGGTGATCTTGGATCTCAACAGGATGATCAGCAAACATCACTTCATCCTCAATGTTAAACTTTTCCCACTCAATAATCTGGGTTTCATCATGATGACACAAAAAAGATGAGAGACATGGAACACATCACAGATCCTGTCAAACAATCGTGGAAAAATAAACTAATAACCCACCTCACCAACTCACCCCACAACATCAAATGGAAAAAAACATAGTATATATATTACCCATCTAGGAAATATCTTCTAACCACAGCACGGGGAAACACTAAAGAACACAAGCTTCCAAACATTGAACACCAAGAGTTGCCTTCTTTGATCTTCATTAGGAATATGTTGACCCTTCCTTGATTGAATCATCCGACTAACAAGATATGACTTATATATTATTCTATGCACAAAATATAGACACATAATTGCTACCTCCCCAAACACCATCAAACACAATGGAGGATGACTTGGTCTCTCATACACAGCCTCAAATAGAGCCATTTTAATTGATGATTAATACTTGTTTTTGTACTCAAACTCAACCCAAGGTAGGTGTCATACCCAAGATCCAAAAACATCCAAGATTCATTCCCAAAACATATCCTAAATCATCAAGATAGTACCTTTAGACATTCCATTTGACTGAATGTGAAAATCATTACTAAAGAATAAAAAGTTTTTAATCGAATTCCTTAATCCCTTAAAAATTCGTAAGGTAAAACCAAGGGAATAATTCAAAAAATGGACCTAGAAAATCCATCCAAATGCACCACATCACATATATACTTCTTATCCCAATAATACACTATGTTTGACTCCTTGATCTCTATGGAGTGGGCCAATTTAATCATCCAACCCATGACCAACTAGATAACATCACAAGCACCCTAATATTGGTGTAACCATGTGATGATATCAACTGATATGTCATCCAATTTCCATTAAAAAATATCTAAAGGCTATACAAAATAACTAAGAATATGATTCTTGACCATTACCATCAGGAAAACAAAGCACCTCATCATAAAAACCACTACTACTTGCTTCATACAATTACACCCAAATTGTATCCTCAATCCATGATAATGCTTGGATACTCCTAGTTTTACCTCCAGATGTGATATTTGAAACACTTAAAGGGAGTACATTACACATCACTACTATAAAAAAACATCCCCTGAGAAATCATTTTGTTCTGTCTATCCTCTCACCATCCCTCCAGAGCATCATTGTGGATAACATGACCACATGTCACATCTTTCTCTGAGATTCCCCTTGGATATTCCATCAATTTTTTCATAAAAGAATAATACACCATCATCTGAAATAACAATCATACACCATCATAAAACCATGAATTTTTTTTTCAAGGATATCAACTCCTCCATTCATTACCTCTAATTCACAACATCCTGAACAACATTTTTCCAAGAATCCCTATTTAATGAATAGACTAAAAAATCTGTTTTTCCTAAGGTGTGAAAGATCAAAATATTATAATAATTAAGAAATTGTATCCTCCTCCACTTCCAAAAATTCATATCACAATAAGAAAATATATTCCTCAACATCTTGTAATCCATGAAGTCCACAAAGGACTCCCCAATTGGTAATGCCACTAAAAATTTAGAGAATTTTTTTTTATCTAACTCATGAAGGGAATAGTTTTGATATGGGAGACATAAATGACTAGACCCATAAAGGATAAATTCCCAGTAATTAATCAAAACGTTTTCCATGCCTTGGTGGGAATCATATAAAAATACCTAAGACACCACTCCCTCATCAGGAAACTAAATCATTGGAGCACTGAACAAATTCACCTTTAGGTAACCGAATGATGGCACACACAAATAAGTGATCCCAAAAACATATTCCTTCCTAGGAAACACCTCCAATGGAGATTCAGCTCAAGAGAATTCATCCACAAACCTACGATAATATCATACAATAGAAAAAAGTGTGAAAATTCGCTATTTTCTTAGGTGATTCAAAAGAAAAAATTTCTTCAAACATAAAGGGTTTTCTTCCACACCCTACTGAGCCACCAAATTCTTGATTAAATGTGTGTATCATGTCAAAAAAAGTATATTTGATAACAATCCATAGTTTTTTGAAATCGAAGAGCCTGTAATATAGTTATGGCATAATTAAAATGGTCCTCCCATCACATTGAGTATATCGAAATATCATCACTTAATATGTCGATGAACTTTTACAAAAAATCAAAAATTATAGATGTGCTAACCCAATGAATATGTTTGTTTTGTTCATAACAACTAATGAGATGAAAATAAAATCATTTTTCTCATACATGCATTAGAGTTAATTCTTCAAGATGAAATCATCTTCCACTCTCATATAGGGATAACTAGACTAGAGATCTATATTAGAAAACCAACTCACCCCTCTCAAGTATCCTAAAAGAAATCATATCTTTGGATGAGGGTAATGGTTCATGACCATAACATAATTCAACCTTGGGTGTTCTATTCAAAACCTCATACTACCTTCCACCTTCTTAGATAATAACACTGGAGCACCCCACATAAACACACTAGAAAATATAATACCCTTTCTTTGTCTGATTATAGTTAGGATTCCTCAAACCCCACAACATAGAATGTTCTATTAATTTAGGATTTATTGAAATCAGAGAATACCATAGATATAATTCTATCCCCAAATCATTAATATGCAGATGAGTTAACATTATGATCTCCTTTGGGAAAACATCTAGAAACTCTTTAATGGACCAAGGGATCTCCCATATTCTATAATCCTCTAATTCCACAAAATACACATCCATCAAATAAATATTGCTTTTTGGACACTGAATTTTCCACCCTAAAACATTGAATGCCAATGAAAACCACACACTAGCCCTACGCCTATGAGAAAATGACTCTCCTATAAAATCATTTGATAATATTACCCATAGAATAAGACCATTGATTACATGGATAACATTGTATGGTTATATCTGTAGTAATAAAAAAACCCACAATACAGATGTAGTCACATTATCTTCCTACACCCCCGAAACACATTAAACAAGTCAGAATGGCCATCGATAGACAAATTTAACATAATGTTCATGGGTATCATATCTATGTATAGTCTAAGAACACACACTAGAGCATTTGAAACAAATGAGAATGACTCTCTTGAAATAAAAAAGGTGAAAATAGGGGTACTAAACAAATCCATCATACCACTAATGATTTATTCCCCTTATTTCACTTCTACATTCTCTAAATGAAACTAACCACACCCATATCCTCTACCTCTATAATAATGACCACCTATATGGACATGCATAGATTGTAGTCCCTAAAAATGAGAAACATTCTATTTTTGGGATCTACGAACTCCATCTATCTTTAGTGTATCATATGCTTTCTCCCCCTGCTTAAGAAATAGTATCGCTGGAAACTAGTAAAGAGGTTGGAACTAAACATGTCCAACTCTACTAAACTATTCTTAAAGAACCACTGGGAACTGATTCCACAAACCCCACTACCAAAACATACTAGGATTATATATCTAGGAAAATAACAAAATCTAATGGTTCCAGAAGGCTGAAAGGGAAACCAATGAGGTTAAATCCCCATTGGTTGAAACCATGATAGTACTGGTGCATTATACCAACAACTGAAAAAACCTTCTCCCAAAGAAACACTTCTTACTCTTCTCTCATGGAAATCCTCCTTGTATGTGTATCTAATAAATCACATACTCATTCTTCTAAAACAGTAGATAAATTAGAATCCTAAATATTGAAACTATATACTAAATATAAGGATTGAGTGACTCGTTATGATGTCACCCAAAACTTTTCTTATCTAGAAAATGATTTGGGGAAACATTCATAAGTTTCAAGAACATGATTCCCAACTCCCTTATTAATGTACTTTTCTTATAAAGATAAATGAGCACCTACCACTTCACTACCTTCATGTTTGATGAAAGGATATCTTCGTAGATCTCCTGAAATTTTACCCATGAAACATAAACCTCTTTATAATCTCCCATAGATATCATCCATCACTGATGCAAAGTTCCCCATATATAACTAATCAGCAAAGGGACCCAGTATCCTAATAGGTCACAGATCAAACTGAAAGATAACTCAAGCTCCTATACCAAGCTCTCTATATCAACATATAAAAAACTACCCACATACACCCCTAAATCATAACAATGGAAGTTCTGAAATTTTGTTTTTCTACAGATCATCCCCAAAACATAATCAACCCTATTTTGATCCACAAGATTCGCTTATTCAACCTCAAATTCATGATCAACCCATAGATTGCATACAGGATCCAAAATTGAGAATAAAACAATAATTTCCAAGGCATGGAAATATCAAATTATTATTTAGACTCATTTTAATTAGATTTATTCATTTCATCATTCCCAAAACAACCTAAATAAAATAGAAATGAGAGACATCATGATGAATGTACCTCTCCTATGTCTCTACCTCACAAACATGTCCATATCACTTGTTCATTCATAAAGACCATAGCCTTTGCACTAGATCACAGGGGGCCCTAAAATCTTATGTTCTCTCTAGAATCTACGACAATGTCACAAAACAAGTTCAAATGTATGTTTTTATCATAAAAAACCTAGAAATATTCAATATAATTAACTCAAAACTAAATGAAATATCTCAACCATAACCTATGATACCACTCTTTCACCACCCAACCCTCAAAAAATTCCACAATGAGGGTAGAGAGATAATGATCCTGATGTCCCACATCGAGTAGGTAATGGGTTGGAAACTAGAATCAACGCTATAAAAAAAACTTAAAATGGGAGGCATTAACCTCAATTATAATATAAGATCATAAGATAAGATGAATATTCAAAAATAAAATCCATCATAGGATTTTAAAATAACCCAAAACAATCCCACAATGCATGTATAAATAAAAAATATATAGATAAAAGTATATGAATGTAAATTATCCAAAAGTTATGCTAATGTAGTGACACAACTATAATCCAATTATTTTATCTAGTAATATCAGGAATAATCAATATAGTCTTCCTAGAAAGATAAAAATTGGATTATATACATGTTGTGAGAATAAAAATTTACAAATTAGAAAAATAAAATTCTCTTCTGCACATGCGAAAGAATCATATTAATGAACCTATTAGGAAATAGAAGAACCAATAACACCTAAAATACTAATATATCAATCCCCACGATACCAATGGATTATCACAAAAAATAATTCATGTATAATGACATAATAAATATCATATTAATAAAGGGTATCCCATAAAACATTCCCACTAGTTTTCACTCTCACACCCCATCATCATCTGCCTTGGAACTCCCATCCCTTCTGAATAATTTATACCACCACCCCATAGAAAAATTACTTCACCTATCATATAAATAATCCTAGGACATTACAACACAACTATATCTAGAGTAGTATGGTATCAAGAACATTAAAGAAATCAACCTCATTCCCTCCTACATTTATGCATGACCCCACCAGAAGAATCCTCACAAAATGGCCACATCACATCTCGTCGAAGAACACCTTGGCCACAACAATACGATACTGTCACATCATATATCCCATGAAGACACCTATACCACCTCAAACAACATGATTATATCACCTATAACCCAAAAACACTTTGGTCATAATCCCAAAACACAGAAACATGAAACTACTATAGAAAAAACTGGGGTAATCACCTAGTTCAAAAATAGACCTCCCACCATCACAACCTATGCATATATACTCATCTGGATGGGGGGTATCCATCCATCCATCCTCATCGCTAGGATGTAAGGAAGAACACTTTTATTTCAATATAAGAGTTTTGAAACATAGTTATAGATATGGGTTGGAAGAGTATATAAATCTCATGGAATATTCAACTATATTTATATATCCACATAGAATCCCAAACTATGGGTTTCCAATAAGACACTAACCATCTCACAACACCAATACTTCTTCTACAACCTCTAAATTCATAACACCACACAATGTGACATAAGACCCATTCCACATTTCAAACTAAACCCATTATATGAACCATTAGTTTAATTAATAATCATCGACCACATTTAACCACAAAACCCGTCATTTATTTTTTCATTACAAATTTCCATATACTTAATAAAAAAACCCATCCATTTAATAATTTTTTTAAAATTTATTCCATAATTACCTAGGCATATATATCAATGAAAAGACACATCAAAATAGAATTGTAATACCTATCATAGCATCACCTCACTATCCCACAAGCATGACCAAACTAACCACCACATTGCTACTCCAATAGCATGACCAATAAATAACCACCTATCTTCCCCAAAAGAACTACTAAACATCCACCATGTCACCACCACAAAACCATAGACAAACAATCCCAACCTGCAACCCCAACAACATAGAAAAAACCCCACCTTGCATCCCAAAAAGTACGAGTAAAGGAAAACCATCTCACCAACCAATGGAATGCACAAATAACCACTAAATCAACCCCCCAAATCATGGCCATACAGCCACTAAATTTCCTCAACAAAATCATGGCCACATATCACCCATCATCCCCACATCTTATCGAAACAACAAATCACTTCCTCATAAGAACGAACACGCATCACAACACATAAATGGCCATTTACATATCAAAAACGATTAATTTATAAAATTTTAGTTTATTTTATGGGTGTCATCACACAAGAAATAATATTTGGGAAACCATTTCATTTGATAAAAATAAGTTTTTAGCCAATTCCCAATTTCAGTGATATCTCAATAATCATAAACAACAAATGATTCATGAAACACATAATCTGGTGAAAAAAAATCCCCCAACTGCCATATTTTTAGAAGAGAATCAAGCCAAAAAAATAAATCCTTTTAGGATTATATCAATGTTGTAAAAGATTGATAATAATAAAACATATCTACTTTAATTTAAATTATCCAATTATATGGCTTTTACTAAACCATCACAACCATATCTCATAGATAGACAAGGGTTAACAAATCCCACATTATACATTACAAAGATGAATGAGGGATTACCTATCTCAAATAACCATTTCCAATTTGCAGCACATAGTTGGGAGAAAAAAATTAGAAACAAAAATACCACACAAAGAAGAAAAAATCAACCTAAAACACACCATATATCCATCCAAACATAGAAAATATCACAAATAACAAAATATATCCAAAAAAATCCCCATGAATAGATAAATATAAACACATGGTAAAAGAAAAATAACCCACCCATGATCATCATACAAAAACCAACATTACCAATAGATCCAAGAAGGTGGAAGAGGGATAGGAAATTTTCCAAGGTTTCCTAATTATCATCTAGAATGATAGAGGAAGAGAGAGATCGAATAAAATAAAAATTCTATGAGGGAGTGACTTTAAAAACTAGGAATCAGTAGTTTCAGATTATTTAAAACTTCCACAACATGTAATGCATGAATTTTTGGATAACTCACACTTTTACTGAGAATGGTGTCACCTCCAATTTATTTTAATAACATATTCTGAACTGCATTTAAAATTTGGGTATTTAAATCATGGGTCCCCCCTCTTCTGACATAAATTTTATAAATATTCTAGAAATAGAAGACATGAATCCCCATTACAAGTCATGTAAAAAATACATGAAGTGAATTACCTATAATATCTCTTCAGCATATCCAACTAGAATGGATTCTCCTCAAGCCTCCTAAAAACACCAACTAGACCCAATACCAAAAAACTAATTGGATGAGAAGGTATGTGTATGTAAATAAGTATTTATGATACACTAGGGAATGTACATAAGAATTTTTACCTCCCCTTGAAAGGAACTTCATACCTAAACCTAATAAAAATACACAAGGTGGTGTACCTACAGAACATTGATTTATTGATTACTTATACACCTAGAAAGGTGATTATGTTGGTGATTCTTTAAGAAAAATGATTCTAGTTTAGGAAGCTCAAGAATTAGAGGTTGAATGGTGTCAGATGAGTTAGCCTTATGATATGATTTTGGAGGTGTAGAATGATAGAGAAAATGTGTTCTTTTTTTTTTGAAATTTAAACCTCCTATCAATGATTGGGTAAGGAGTTAGTTGGTATCTGACCTAGAGTTCTTATATATTAAATGATCTTTAAATGGTGGAAATCCATTGAGTGATTTGTCTTGGTATCCCAAAGATTATATCTTCTTCAAGAAGAGGTTGGAAGTTCCTTTTAGGTTGAGGTAACAAGTGATTCATGATGCACATTATTCCCTCAGGGTATTTCACCTCATGGAATCAAAGTGGTTATATACATTAAGAGGGTGAAATTTGTGTCCATGGATGAGGCATGTAGTTATAGAAATTACTTCCAGATTCTGGACCTACTTAAGGATCAAAAATCAGTATCAGAGACCATTATGGTTGTTAGAGACTCCTCCCATGTTAATGTGGAATCTAGACAAGATCAATATGGATTTTGTGATCAAGGTAAATCATATTCAATGTGGGAATGATTTCATATGGGTGATTTTTGATCGTATAAAAAAATAATCTGACATTATTCCTAGTAGGAAGTCGACAAAATTAGAGGACATTAAAGAAATATATGTTCAGGAGGTCATTCATATTCATGGAGTTCCCTCAATTATATTTTTAGACTGGGATACAAATTTCACTCTTCTATTTTAGTTGTTAATACATAATTATTTTGGATCTGAGGTGAAATTGAGCACCATATATAACCTACACATGGATGGAGAGTCTAATATAACCATCCAAACTCTTGAATATATGTTGTGGGAATGTGTTCCTGAGATTGAAGGTTAATGGGAAAGGAGACAACTATTATATGAGTATTATTATAATAAAATTTATTATATATCAGTCAATATGGCCCCATTTGAGTATTTGTATGAGTGGTTGTGTTAATCCCAGATATGTTGGGCTAAGGTGGGAGATTTTTCTATTGTTGGATTGGGTCTCATACAGGAGATGATAAAGACAAACTATATGATTTATAACTAGTTTTATACTTCTTAGAGTCACCGTATGTCATATTCTAACAATAATTGTTTCCCATTAGATTTTCAGGATGGTGATTTAGTGTTTCTTCATGAATCCATTCAACTTGGGAAACATTATTAGGGATGAAAGAAATGTTGGTGCAACATTATGTCAAGCCGTTTAATATTTTGTAGCATCATGTACATGTATCCTATTAGTTGGAGTTTCCACCATGGATAACCTCAATTCATGATGAAATTTATTTTATACAAGTTGAATATATACCATATGAACACAACTCATGTGTGGGAGTGAAATGATTTGGAATTGGAACCTGAAATCACAATTATGGAGAATCAAATTAATATCATTTATCATAAAGTGAGTTTTCTCCATAGTAATTCATTCTCCATGGATTTTGTTCTCTATAAGTGATGTGGTGATATCCATGAGACATTAGAGTGGTAAGGTTGGGTGAGGGAGTAGTTTCGTCACATATTTTCCTCCAATAACGGTAGAGGACTTTTTGTTGTTAGAAAATGGTATGCTGAGGAGTTTGTGACAACCAATATTTCACTATAATAACTAATAATGATGTTTATTTACCTTTTACTAGGGTTAGAACTAAAAATGTATGGGAATATAGACCAACGTAAACTACTAGAACGTAGTTTTTCTAACTATTTTTATAATCACATGAGGGTGAATTCAGATGGGAAAGTTGGGTTTTTTCAGAGTTCAGAATATATTTCTAAACTATGTGGTATGATGAAGATGCCAATTAACTTGAATTTTGGGGAAGGTAGTTTCCATTTATTTTTAGTGAATTTTTTTCCAAAGAATGCATCAAAACCATTCAGCCTATCTTGGTCTCTTAAAAACTGGTGTTTGTCAATTTGTACCCTATCAATTTTATAGGATTTGAAAATGTTTTTATACTCCAATAATTTTTAACTCCTTCTCTTTTGTTGGAGGGTATTCCCATCGAATTGGTGATTTCTCTTGAATCCTTGTAATTTTTACATGAGTCAAGTGTTTTTGGATGAGTTTTCTTTTTTCCATTCCCCCTTCTTGTACTTGTTCATTTTTTATCATGGATGTTTGGAACCATAGTTGGTGGGGGTGGCTAAAATATGGGGTCTAATGGAGGATTTGGTATGTTCTGTATTGTATAAGATGTGTGAGGCCTTAATATTTCAATTATGGGTTTTTTTCATTGAAGGAGGTAAAGTTGGATCCATTTATATTGTAGGTGTATCTATTTAAGAACGTTTTCCATGGATTATATTTAAATAATGAATCCAATTTGTTTTTCTTGAATAATTTACAAATAAATATTTTCCATTGATTTTTATCCCATGATTAATGTTCTTGATAAGCTATTTTGCAAATTCTGTTAATAATGGGGTGTTTTCCAAATTGTTGTTGCTTTTTTATACACAAAGTGTCTGATAAAATGGACCGAGGAGTATCAATGTATCTAAATGGTTTTCAAAAGGATTTTTTTAAATGGTTTTACATTTTTAAATGTGTTTTGATAAAATAGGAATTATGTTTTTTATAAAATGTATTATTTGATATTGGTACTTGTTTGTGATTTTCAGGACAAGTTATACCACAGAAGTTAACTAGGGTGTGAGTTAGGGGTCTGTTCAAGTGACTATGTGAGTCTTAGAAGGAAAATATGAAGATCTTGTACTCTATTATATTATTTGGGTGATGTATGAAATTAGTTCTAATTTCATTAGAGATACCATTTTGTCTTCTAATGGACTATGATGGACTTTGGCATGGGAATAATGTGGGAGCCTCTATATTGGTTACTGAGAAAACATTAGAGATATTGAATTTGGGCTTGAGGAAGACCATGAGAGCTTCCAAATTGCTTATCCGACAAGTATACTAACTTTAAACACTCATGATAGGCCCAATGGTTAGGACTATAGGTTCAACTTACACATACTGAATTGGTTTACATGTTTTATGAATTTGATTTGTGCCATTTTTATGTGATCAAATATATTGTCTCAATTATCCATCGATGTGGTTTCATAATATTGATTTTAGGGTTTCCCATTGTATTTTTTGTTGGTTATATTGACCAATTTATGCCCAATGGGTATGTTTATCAATTTTTTCAATATATAAGTCTTATTTTGGAAAACCATATTTTTTAAAAATGGAAAACCAAATGGATTTCAAATTTATATTAGAAAATGGTTTGTTTTCAAAATAGTTTAGTTTTGAAATTTGTTTTCAAACTAATTTAATTGTTTTCGTGGGTAAAAACTATAAATATATTTTCAGTGGTATTCTACTGGGATTTTACCCTAACACCCTATATATTACTTTGGGTGTATGCAGACTCTATATTCTAGGAAACATATAATGGAAAGGGAACTATGTAGCATAGTGGATCTTCTTGATTACCATCATTCGTATTTTTTGGAGGATATGTATCCTCATATTTATTGGCTCAAGAAGATTTTTTTTAGATTTTTTATCCATCAATATGTATTTATTTACCTTGTTCTGATTTTTTGACATTCTTATGTGTTTGGGGTTTTGACTAGAGACACCTTGAATATATAGAATTTGTGGAATGTTTTTTTATTTTGGTCAAGGTATCAAATTTTGTATGATTCATTTTTCTAGAAGTATATCCATGTTTATTGTTGAATTTGATATTATTGGTTTGGTCATCTTGTTTGATGGATGGGTCATGTTGGTTTGTCATTTGTGAAACTTTTACAAAAATGCAGTAGGTTCTGCATGATGCTTATAGGTTACCCAAGGTGATCTAGAATTATTTTTATTCCTTGTGGTGGGATAGTTAAGGGGAAAAGTTGTTTCAAACTAGGTTTTTTTGTTATATAGAGAGTCACAAGGAAAATCCATTAATGGGGGAGGGTGGTTAATTATTTTTTTCCTTTTATGGATTCTCCTTTTAAATTCAACCTATGGGGCCTGTTAAATCCTTGATCTCTCATACTTATTAGTCCAACATATCCCTTAGGTAATCAAATTAAATAACTGAATAGAATATAAGGATTTTTATAAGGTTCATTATCCATGTAAAAACATATTCTTATCTATTATGAAACTTTGTTTGTTTCATATATTTTCATATTACAATTAATTGTATATATTACATGTGATGAAAATTTCCCACATAACATTATATAGGTAATATACACATATTGAAAATGATAAATGGTGTTTCTTGTGAAGACCTTTATTTTACATGTAATTTTTTTATTATATGGAATTATTTTGAGACTATGAAAATAGACGGCATGCGGTTCCAAGGCCCGGAGTGCCCAGAATTATCTGTTGATGTTTTATTAAACATTAAATAGAGTGTGTAAGTGTTTTACCTGAAAAAGTAGAATAACTATTAAATGGGTGCCTAGATTAGAAATCTGAGGGCACCATTGTGTTTAGGATGGTGGGTTTACCCTAGGTGTGACATATGTTTAGTCAGCGCCGACCTCCTATGAGAAAACAAAAAAATGGAATAACTGTAAATAAAATAAATAAATAATGTTATTTTTTTTTCAAATGCTTATAACTCACGAACGGTAACTTGTATTAGAAATCTGAGACCACCCCTGAGCTCATGAGGGTATTTTATACTTAGGAATATGTTAGCATTGTCTAGTGTGGGAAGACAATAGATGTTATTTTTTGATCGTAAATAAAATAAATAAGTGAAAATTACTTTTTTGTTAAAATCCATAACACATAAACGGTAACTTGGATTGAAAATATGAGTGTACCATTGAGTTTATTGGGGAATTTTTCCTTAGGCAGAGCCTAACTTTGACCAGTGTCGGTCAAGGGTGAAAATTAATAATTTATTGAACATATTTTTGGGTATGTCCAGTAAATGCATGGGCGGTGTTTTCTAACTTTTGAATGAGTTCTCGAATTAAAAATCTAAAGGAACCATTGAATCTGCATTGTCAGGATTCTCTTAAGGGAGACTTTACTTTGAGATAACTAGTCTTCGAGAAAAGGTTATGTATTTGGAAATTTTAAATGAAATGAAATAAAATAATATTTTATTTTATTTTCCTTCACATCCTCCAATGGACAAGAGGAGTGTGGGTTCTGTTTTGTTTCAAGACAAAAAATGTCATTACATACCAATCCTAAGTACCTACGTTGTTGGGAAATTAGAAAGGTTCCTAATTTTTGGCCCCCCATTAATTCCCCACATCGTTACTTATCATCCCCTTCTCCTATATATATGTAGCTTGGGGATAGGTATTGCCATAGCTTCACCAAGCAACGAATTGCTGAATAAGTCTCGAGACATAGAACCCATAGGGGATGGATCTGATCCTAGTGGGATGTGACAAGTGACACCAAACCATGAAATGGAGGAAGAAATAGGAGTGGCGTAGTTGTAAGCATGTTGCGGGAACAAAGAACATCGACCCACCTTCAAGGGTGGCCATTTCTCCGATGATTCGAGGTAGGAGGTTTACTAGTGTGTGCATTTTAAATGTTTTTTTCCTTATTCGTGAATAATACAAAAAACGCGGGTCAACTGACTAACAAGTTTATCTGTGATTCATTTGTTTTTGTGGGAGGTTTTTATGGGGTATCTTTGTAAGGTGTTTATCTATTTATGCATTTAAAATTTTTTCCTCTTCCTCGTTCTTGAAAAATACGAAGAATGTGAGAAAACCGACTAACGGGTTGACTCTCAATTAATTTTTTTGTGGGAGGTAGTTGTGGGGTATTTTTTTAGGGGTTATGATTCTTGTTTTAAATCAAAGTGAATTTATTAAACCCTTTATCCTCCCTTATATTATGATCTAATGCAGAGATCACGGACCTAATGAACCCAACCCGGACCCTACGCTACTTTGCTACACCCTTGCGTTCTCTGTGGAATACCAGCACCCTGGAAACTCCAATTAGCTACTAAAGAGGTGACCACCGACACATAATGCAAGAGGAGGGTGCAGAACAAGTCCGCGGTTGCCAGTAGAGCAATTGACACCAGCCCGTCGCGGAATAGGCATGGCGTGCCATCACGTGCTGCTAGAGACCAAGGGGTCACGGATCATCACCCATGATGATCTGGGGAGGAGTTCATCACATCAGCTGGCCGCAAACGGGGTGGCTACATGACCAGTGCACCACTGTCAAGTAGAAGATGTGGTAGAGGAACCTGGTGTGAGGTTTCTAGGTTACCAGGCGACGCCCACGTGACACCACTGCTTCACAAACCGAATGGCCTCTAGGATGTTTGGGAGATCAGGAGACTTGGGGGATATTCTCCCCCCTTTCCAGCTCGAGAGGACATAGGTTGGGTTGCTGTCTCAAAGGCCATGCCCTTTGTGGCTGGGCCTCCTCCCTTGCGGGTTGTTCCACCTTTGAGGGTCACCCGATTGCGGGCCGAGCCTCCCCCTTATGGTCCTCCCATTATTCGTTCTTCCCTATACGGTCCATGCCACTCTTTTCGGACCACCCCCTAGCATGTTAGATCAGACATCGGCCTAGCGGGATGAGCCCGCCGCTACCCAACCCATACCTAGTCGGGCTGACTATGTAAGATCGGAACCGGGCTCGACCGGGCCCTATAACACTTATAGGGCCATATCCTGAGAACCAGACATCCGATTGAAAAACCATCGACGGAGATGGGATCCTTGGATCGATATGGTACTTTTAATATACTCCTTTTGAGTTTTGGATACAGATGGAGTATGGTCAGGTTAGATCAAACCTAAATCCAATTCCCCCCGAGATAGAATGCTTATAACTCATAGACTAGGTGTCTGATTGATGTACCATATGTCTCCTTGGAACCCTTAAGAAATTAAAATCCTTTGGGATACTTCATTGTAAAGATTAGTGGTATTCTATGTATGAAAGATATATTGATGGAAGATACTACAGAACTTGAGCACACCATGTGTGAGAAATCCAGTGGCTAAAAGTGATGCAGAGGTTGTAGATAGATCATACAAAAGTCAGTACTCAGTGATCCAATCTGGGTCAGCGCATACCGATCCTATGTGGGTTAGCGCTCTACGATCCAATGTGTGTCAATTTATACCGATATTTTGTGGGTCAGATCCTATGTAGTTCAGTGCTCAGGGATCCTTTGTAGTTCAGCACATACTGATCCTATGTGGGTCAGATATTATGTGGGTCAGTGGGGGTTAGTAATTTATCGACACTGGGTGGGTCAGATCACATATGGATCATTGTGAGGTTAGTACCTATCGATCCTATGTTGTTCAGACTATGTATGGTCAGAAGTAGTTCCTCTTGACTGAATAAGATGATCTAGCTTCGTGATAAATCATATGTACTTTTATACATCACTGAAAAACCTGGTTTGATATGAGACTCTAATTGAGGAGTGTATATTGCTTTGTTCTTTGTGATTGATATCTTGATTTGTGAATTTCTTTTTTGGAATTATAAGAGACCTTTGGGGTCTCAAGGTCTCTACTATGTATTGTTATACTCACCCCTGAATGGGTTTCGTCCGTACCTTGATGTGTCTTGTGCAGATGAAAAGCAACTAGGTTGAGGTTTTAGGGAGCTAGGACTGGATGGTGCTCGGAGGTGGACCATTTTCATAACATGATGTGTGGACTACTGATCATGAGATGTACCTACCCTTCAGGTAGGATCCTTCATGGATGATCCAAGACTTACTTTCACCTTTCATCTATTTTGTAGTTTTCAGTTTTACTTATACTTTTCAAGTTGGGCATGTATTATTTCCCCCATTACTTTCAGTACACTTCTACTACAACAGTTTACTTCATAGTTGCTTCTTGTTGTGTTCTCAGAACATGTTATTGTAAAAGTTTAAAGTAAATTATATCATTTTTTATAAAATATGCCTTTCGGTGCAATTCTCCAGCCCCTAGCCTATAGAAGGTGGGTTGGTGTAGTCACGACACGAACCCTGAAGGACGGGTTGTGACAAAGTGGTATTAGAGGAGTTCAGTTCAACCGAAGAACTATGACTCTAATCCTTTATATGTGGAAATATAGTTAGGGGTTATGAGTGTGGTTATAAGTATGGGGAATGTAGTGTTGGTGTGGTGAATGATGTATCCATACACCAGGACCCTAAATTCTGATTTCTGACTCAGCGCACGATAACACTGATTGCGTGTGTTTTTGAAAAGTTTTTCTTATGATTTCATCGATTCAGATAACCAAGAATAACATAATAACCATGGAGCGCCTGTTACTTATCAGGATGTCACCACATTGACAGCCATCCAAGATTCTTGAGTGGGTAATAATGACGTCCCACTGAGTGATGAGGTTCTGGTGCTGCCCCCATACTATGTTGGCACCTTCGGGTGGTGTAACAGCACCACCACCACCTATTGGGTAGTAGTTACCACCATCCAAACTGGTAGATAATTCATGCCAACTGATCATGTAGAATAAGTTATAGCAGTAGAGGTATCATAGATTTTGAGGTGAGACAAATCCTTAAGTAGCTAAAGACTAGCTGGACGTTGTGGCTAGAGTTTTCCGCCTTGTTGGGAAACCAATAGATCAAATGGTGATCCTAGCTGCAAGTCTTTATTAGTCGGTGAGCATTAAAATGGTCAACATGGTGATGTGGCTTCGTTACATGGATTGTTTCCTGATATAGTACCCTCAGTTAGTGTTCCAATGGTATCACAACCAATTGGTCAGCAGTTACAACCAGTGGTACCAGTTGAGAACACATGTAGTCTTGGTTCCTTACACATGTTTTAGCATCAGATACCTCTCATGTTTCGAGGTGACTCTGAATCATAGGAAGATAAGGAGTGGCTTGAGTAGGTGGCTGAGTTTCCATCTAGATAGGGAATCATTCGATAAGATGGTGGTCCTCGTAGATAGCCTTCGACGTGGAACAATAAGATGATGATAGGGTTTTTATTACCCCGATCTTCCGATGAGGTGAATTTTACCTTGACAAGCTTGAGAACCTTCCTCATGGGGGTCTATATCCATAAACATATAAGGGATGCGTGTTCCCTAGATCTTCTATAGCTTTAGCAGGAAGACATGTCAGTAGTTAGTATTCATTGAGGCGTACCACTATCCAAGGTACTCGATGAATACAGTGTGTTCAGTGATTCGAGGATCAGAACTACAAGTTAGGTGTGTCTAGGGACATCCCTGTAAGAACTATTTTTTCCTCTATGCATTCCTACTTATTTTAGTGTGTGATAGAGAACCTTTGTGGTTGAATGTTCTTGGAATGAGTGAATACAACCAGTGACTGTTAGCAGTGTGAATGTAGGAAAGTTACACCAATCTAGAAGACTTGGGTGTGTAAAATGTTTCAGAAAGAGAATGTGATGGGGACACATGCATCTGTAGGGTAGAAGAAGTGGAAAGAGGAGATAGGAGTGTAGAAATAGGTGGTACACATTTTGATATGTTACAACCACCAACCCAATTTCCTCCCCACCAGGCTCAAGGAGATGGAGGACAATGGAACCGAGTAGGTTTGTGCGGTCAAAGAGTGTGACCCAAGGGCACTAAAAATTATTCATGTTACAGTATGTGTATATTAAAAGATGTTTTATTAATAGAAATAGGTACCTATCATTCATTTTTACCATAAATATTGTTCAAGACCTAGAGTTTTCGATTAAACCAATTCCTTGATCCTCGTATCTGGAGATACCTTTGGGAGGAGACTCGATAATCACACTTATGATGACAGTGTGATCTGACCCTTGAGGTGAGAGTTTCAGTTGGAACCTCTTAGAGGCATTGCCAAGGCCTTACAACATTAGTCTGGGTATGGACTAGACATCCATAATTCATACTAAGATTGATTGTATTAGGAAAAAAGGTTGTGGTTTATCTACAACATTGGAATGGGGTTTTCCTTGGTTGGTGAAAAAGGAAACCCTTACAGCATAAGATAAACTCATACAAAGGAGGGTGTAGAAGAACACTCTTGAGTCAGTGAGCCTTTCCCTTGTGATAATAGGAGTTTTTAGTTTTTAGTTCCCAACAGGAGTAGCAGAGTGTGGGGAAATCTTTTCAAAAGTTGTTTCCAGGATTACCTCCTCAAAGGGAGAGGGTCTTTTTGTTTGGCTGGGTACTACAAGAGTTATGAACCAGAATTTTCCAGGGTAGTGGCCCCTTGATTGCTTTTATGAAGAAGGGGGAGCCTTCCATGTGTATGATGGTGTGTCAAAAAAAAATTTATGACATGAAATAGTGAATATGGCTAGAGGTCATCCAAGACTATGGCCTTGAAATAGTCTATAATTTCAGTAAAGGGAATATGGTTGTAGACGCGCTCAGCGGGAGGTCTGGTCTACAATTGATGAGTGAGGTGAAAGAGAAGCTATTCGTGTTGTAGATATCCTTTATGGATAGATATGGAGAAGCATACTTCCAATCAATGACAATCACTCCCCAACATATTCATCGAGTCAAAGAGATGTAGCTTGCGGAGTTTTACTATGAGGCTCAACATGCTCATATATCCTTAGGACATGCACCATATGGATTTATTTGAAGGTGGGGAGCACGTCATCTTCTTAAGAGGATCTACCATCATACCAGTGGTGCTACGGGAGGAGATGTTGAGGGAGTTATATACATCTCCTCTAGCAGTACATCCTGGTGTGGCAATGATGTACCAGGATTTCTTATGTCAGCACTGGTGGCTAGGGATAATGAAATCTGTAGCGGAGTTTGTTTCATGATGCCTCACTTTTCAACAAATGAAAGTCGAGCATTGGGTTCCAGCATGCATAGCAAACCAGTATAGGTGATGGAGTTGAAGTGTGATGGGATCTCCATGGAATTTGTGACAAGGCTTCGACGTACGTCCAAGGGACATGATTTTATGTGGGTGATCGTTGACCGACTCACCATGTCGTCCCACTTCCTAACCTTTCAAGAGTAGGGATTAGTAGAGGGCTTGTGACGCCTCAGTATACAATAGATTGAATGACTTCATGGGGTGTCATCGAAGATTGTCTCTGACCATGAAATGCGTTTTACATCCCCATTTTGGAAGGGATTATAGGAGGAATTTGGGACTCAGCTACATTTGAGCACCGCCTTGCATTATCCGATGGATGGTTAGAGAGAGCGGACCATTCAGACACTATAGGACATGATCCGTGCTTGCGTCCTAGATTTTGGATGTAGTTGGGTGGATCACTTGCCATTGGGGGAGTTTTCATAAAAAATAGTTATCACTCCACAATCGGGATGGATCCATTTGAGGCCTTTTACGTTTGGCCGTGCAGATTACCTCTATACTGGACAGACCTAGGGGAGTCATCACATATGGGACTAGAGTTGGTATGGTCTACCACTGAGAAGGTGGTAATAATCTAGGGGCAGATGAAGTGTAACTCCCAAAGATTTTCTAAAAATAAATAGAAATGCATGGAACTTTTTTTAATGTAGGTATTTATTACTAGCCTTTAAAACATAATTTTTCCACTTCTATGTTTTGAATTTCAAGAAATTTTCATTTACAATTGTGTGCAGTATGTTATTTGGAGCCTATTGGAACCAACTTGTTTTTTAGGGAATAGTAACATACTGTTATGAATAGTTATATGACACTAGTAAATAGTAAATTATATTATTATTTTATTTTCATACGGCTTTATGATAATGACATCTTGATTAATTTTACAATGTAATATAAAAGAAGTTATAGTTTTTAGATAATTAATTTTTTAATTAAGTATGATTTTATTTAAAAATTAAATTAAAATTATTTATAAAATTATTTTCAAAAAATAGACTTCATTTTTGAAATATACACATCGATAAATGGTTAGGGATAATTTTCTGAATTTTTCTGAAATAGTAGATTTTTCTTTGAATAGTTTAAAAAAAATACAATTTTTAGTTTCGGTTGTGTTAATGACATCATTAATGATGTAATAATGATGCCATAAATTTGGCAGAATTTTGTAAAGTTAATTAAGGTGTGATGAGTCCAATATTTCTTATACCATGGGAAAATACCATGGGAAGGCCCATGGTTTTCAAATACCACCCATGAGTTGTCCCTTGGAAGTTATTAAAATTTTCCCTTACATTCTTATAAATACCAACCCATTCTATCATTAACATAATTCCAAATTCTTCCTCAATGAATATCTGGCCTCCTAACCTTCCAAGTAGTCCTTTTATCATTTCCTCATGCTTCCAAGGACCCAACCTTCATGTTCTAAGGCTTACCCTACAAAGTAAAAAAAATTCTCAAATTATTTCTTTTTCTATTCAACTTCTCTTTTAGGTGGTATGACTTTCATGTTTCTATACCGTGTTCTTATTTTATTCTTATTCTTGATATACTCCATATTATAATTCATTTTTGGATGTGTGACCCTTTTCCCCTCTCTTTTTAATATTTTATAAAACCATGTCGTGTAGTCGTTATGCTGCCGAATTTTTGTAAGGGATTTCTCAATTATTCTTTTATTTTGAGTTGCTTTCTCATTATATAATCATATACTATTACCCAAAAAGAATGAAATATATAGAAATAATTTATATTCTGGATTTTCTCATGTTCATGGAAAATTAATTATCATTATTTTTCTCATCTTCCACTTATTCAAGGAATAAAAACATTGTCCTTGATGTGTCGAATTACCGACATCGTGGATGATGTTATTTGAATTTTCATTAACACTTTCAAGTATGGTTAGTAATCCATTATTATGGTTCATCCATGTTATAATATATTTATTATTTCACATCCATGGTTCTGGAATTATTTTGTATTCATGGTTTTAATTTTTAAAATGAAATGAGGTCGTTATTACCAAAAAACCCACTAAAATGATCTAAATGAACATCGTTAATGTTATAACTTATGGATCATCCTCATGTAATAGTTAAAAATGATAAATGGTATAATTTATTTAACTAGATATATTTAAATACTACTCTATTCCAATTCTGGAGTTTCACCTCCAATCGACAAGAATGTCCACCATGAACCAATCATAGAAATCATGTAAAGAACTCACACAACAATAGTGCCAGGAGCAAAATATTAAAAATTAAAGGGTGAAATGATGTTATGAAATGATAATATAAGATATTATAAACTTCAAAATGTTTTATTAAAATACAAATAATAGTATTTTAGCCATTATACAGGATGTTTAAACAAGTTTGACATAAGAAAAACCCGAGGTAAGGAAATTCTTTACTAGATTTCAATTCTTTGGGTTAACCTTCTTCTTCATTATTTATGTACTATTTAAATTGTTTGTGTGATGGGTGATATTTATATTATGTATTATTATGTGTATTAATAGTATATATACATACTCCATCCACTCTATTATGTCTCTTTTTATTTGTATGATAATTATAAGGGGATTTTCGTTAAAAATTCTTTTTTTAAATTCTCTTTTAAAAAATTCAAAAGTAATGTCTTTATGCTATTATTCATGTTGTATGGTTATGTTTTGGTTCTTTTGAATTGATTATGGTAATGGTTTGGAACTATATTTCTATCCAATGAATTGGGTATGTGTATGTTGGAGGTCAGTCATATGGTAACTCCAAGTGTAATTGCAATGGTTACACAAAGTAAGGTAGTCGTGAGGGTTACAAATTATAAGGTAGCCAAGAATGTTTACAATATTATGTATGTAAATCCCCAAGATGACTCTATGATTATATTTATGTTCTCATGTTATGTGTAGATCTTGTGAAAATATCATGTAACAGAAAGTAAGTATATATGGGTTAGAGGCATGTCTTTTGTAAATGCATTCATGCATTACGAGTATTCATGGACTAATATGCTCTTTCCTTCATTTCCATCCCATACTAAGATTTTGTGCTCATACCAAGTTTTTAAATTATTTTCATAGGTTAATGTATGTGTATGACATGTATTTAAGCCATTTTAAATGTTTATGAATTGTCAAAGAGTCATGTTTAAGTTTTAATGTTTGATATTTTGAAAAAAATGGTACCTTTTTTATTGTATCCACTCTGTAATAATGTTTAATATTATGAATTTATTGTACTAATTCTATAAGGCTCTAAACTTTAAAAGATCCTCAATGTAAAAGGAAGTAGATACTTGAATAAATTTAATATATTCAATGTAATAAGGTCTGGTCCTTATAGTTGGTATTAGAGGATAGTTTAGAAAACATTATGGGTTAGGGTGATGATAATAGAATACCATAAATTATTTTCACTATATGTTTAATTTGAAATGTTATAGCATTTAAAGATTAACATGTTCCTTCATATAAGATATGTTTATTCAGGATGGTTGTATACAGAAGGGAAAGGGATGCAGAAGAGGAGATGCACCGACAGAATGACATCCTACCAGAACTACAGCCCGGAATGGTAGGGATTGGAACCGAGCAGTTTGTGACAGTAATGGATCAGAAGATTCATGAAATAAAAGGTGGTGGCATCCATGGAATAGAGCCAATAGAGGTACCACAACGTAACATGATAGTAGTGGAATATTTTATGAGGCAACATCCTCCAGCATTCAAGGGATCTTCTGACCCAGCAACAGGTGAAGGATGGAGAAAATCCCTTGAAAAGATATTCGATGTTATGGGATATTCAGAAAATCAAATGGTAAGTATTGAAAATTCATTTAGGAGGGGAAGCGGATTAGTGGTGGTCAATGGTATGGAATATCAGGGGTAGAGAGGATTTTGATGCCTTAGAGTGGGATGAATTTAAAATTTTTTTCCTTTAAAAACAATTTTCTAAGGTGGTGCGACTTAGAATGGAGAAGAAAATCCTTGAATTGAAATAGAAGAAGGAAGATTCAGTGGCTGTGTATGAAGCGAACATCACCCAATTGACGAGGTATGCTCCAAATATTATTATGTATCTTGATAGAAAAATCAGCCGCTTTTACATAGGACTGAAGCCACTGTATCAAAGGGTGTTGGTCTCCCGTGAATTCGAATGTTATGAGAAACTTGTCATATGTGCTGAGAGGGTAGAGACAGAGTTTGCTGATGATCATGTGAATTTTTTTAATATAGAGAAGAAGAGGTCTAGATGGGAAAAAATGGGTAAGAATCAACCAAATAAATCTGATTGTAAGAAAATCCAATTTCCAGGTTTTGAAAAGTGTGGCAAGAAGCACTCTGATTAATGTCATAGAAAATATGGTAAGTGTTTTAAATGTGGTATGTTTGGACATATGGCCCCAGATTTCAATGGAAATGATCCTAATACTAATCTTGATAAGCATACTAGAATTTTTTTTAAATGTGGTGAGATGGGTCATTATGAAAATGTATGCCCGAAGAGAGATCTGAATGATGCAAAGAATCCAGAATACAAGAATAAAGGTGTAGTGAGTTCATTTGAGACTACATATGTAGATGTAAGTCCATCCCATGAAGTTTTATTAGTTACTTTTATTTTTCACTCATATTTTGATAATTTTTTTTTGATATGAGGTATGGACATTCCTTCAACTCATAGAAATTTTATGGTGAATTATAATTGTCACCTCAATAAATGAGACACAAACTTGTTATTAAAACACCAAGGGGAAATAATATTGAAAAAATGAATTATACGAATCCTTCTATTGTGGTCTGTAGAAATAAATTACATACAACCCTTGTTGATTTACCCTTAGTTGAGTTTGATGTTATTCTGGGAATGTACTGTATTTTTGATTATCACACTATGATTGACTTTAGAGTTAAAGAAGTTTTTTTTTCAGAATAAGTTTCAGTTTGTATAAAAAATGAACCCATCAGTTGATAACATATCAGGAAGTTGAGAAACTATTTAATGATGGAAATGAAATTTATCTTGCTCATATTCTTGAAATAAGGGAACTATTCAAATTAATGATGTTCCAGTGGTAAATTATTTCCTTGATGTTTTTTTCTATTGAATTACCTAGTGTCATACCTGATCCAGAAGTCGAATTCACAATTGAATTAGTTCCTGATGCTAAGAAAATTTCAAAAACCCCCATATCTTATGTCTCCAATAGAACTTCTTGAATAGAAAAATCAGATGCAGGATTTACTTGACAGAGGATTCATTAATCCTAGCACTTCACCATGGATATCCCCTATTTTTTGTTATAAAGAAAGATGGTTCCATTAGAATTTTCATTGATTATAGAGATTTGAATAATAAAAATAATAAAAATAAGTATCCATTGACTCATATCGATTACTTGTTTGATTAGATCTAGGGATATTAGTGCTTTTCCAAGATTGACTTGAAATCGTGATACCATCAGCTGAAGGTGAAGGAGGATGACATCCCAAATATAGCATTTCTTACTAGATATGGGCATTATGAATTTGTTGTTATGTTGTTTGGATTAACTAATGTACCTACTATATTCATGAATCTTATTAATAGAGTATTTCATGAGTTTCTAGATAAGGTTATTGTTGTATTTATTGATGTCATTCTGGTATTTTCTAAAAATAATGAGGAGCATGAAAAACATCTAAGGGTTGATTTACAAACATGAAAAGAAAAGAAATTGTATAGAAAATTCAGCAAATGTGATTTTTGGTTGTAACAGATTTCTTTTATTGGGAAAATTGTAAATAAATATAGAATAACTGCTGATCCATCCAAAAAAAATTAGTTGATGAATGGCCAAGACCCACAAATGTTACACATATTCGTAGTTTTCTTGGATTAGCAGGTTATTACAGACTGTTTGTTAAGAACATTTCATGGTTATCTAGATTGATAACTATGTTAACATGGAAATGTGTTAAATATGTTTGGACATAGAAATGTGATGTTTTTATATGAACTGAAGAAAATATTGGAGAATGATCCATTTTCGGCCTCACCTTCCCGAAATGGAGAGTTTCTATCGACAATGATGCATCTTTGAAGGTACTTGGTTGTGTTCTAATGCATAGTGATCATGTAATTGACTATGCTTTGAGACAACTTAAACCTCATGATTAAAATTATCCCATACATAATTTGGGATTGGAATATGTGTTTTTTACTTTGATATTTTGGAGGCATAATTTGTATGGAACCAAATGTCAAATATATACTGACCATAAATGTCTGAAGTATTATTTCACTTAGAAGGAATTAATCATGATGCAGAGAAGATGGGTAGAACTAATAAAGGATTATGACTGCATGATAAATTACCATTCAGGAAAAGAAAACAATGTGGAGGATTCCATAAGTCGGAAACATCAAGTATCATTAATCATGCTACATTTGTAACAATATCCCTTGATTAATGATTTGATTATTTTTTTCTTAGAATTTGTCGGCGCAGGGAATACCTCTGTTTTTTTCAGGTTTTAGTGTCGTCTTCATTGTTATATAGAATTAATCAAGCATAGAAAAAAACAACGAGCTGTAGAAAAAGGTAGAATTGGTTAAAATGGGTAATTTTCCAGAATTTAATTTTGATAAAGATTGTGTTTTATGATTTGGTAAAAGGTTATGTGTGCCTTGTGATTCCAAGTTAAAGAAATAAATGTTGGGTGAAGCTCATAGTTCCCCATTTTCAATTCATCCTAACAGTACTAAGATATACATAGACCTTCACGAGTATTATTGGTGGGATGGAATGAAAAAAGATATTGCTGATTTTACCATAAGATATTTGACATGTCAGTAGGTTAAAGCAGAATGACAATTACCGAAGGGGATACTTCAGCCTTTTCCAGTGCCAGAGTGGAAATGGTAGAATGTGTCCATGGAATTTGTGGTGGGACTACCAAAGACATATCTAGGTAACCATGCGATTTGGGTTATATTTGATCCGCTGACAAAATCTTCACATTTTATTTCTATTCGAGATAACATGTCTTTGGATCATCTTTCTCGATTGTACCTTAAGGATATTGTCAGGTTACACGGAGTTCCTATTTCCATTGTATCTAACTGAGATCCTAGGTTCACTTATAACTTTTGGAGGGGACTACATAAGTCATTGGGAAGAGTGTTAAAATTTAATACATATTTTATTCCACAATCAGATTGGTAGTTAGAACGAATGATTCAGACTTTGGAGGATATTCTTCGAGCTTGTTCAATGGAATATTAGGGAAGTTGGTATCATTATCTTTCTTTAGTTGAGTTTTCTTATAATAATAGTTTTCATTCCAGTATTCAGATGGCACATTTTTAGGCCTTGTATGGAATGCAGTGTCGGACCCCAGCATTTTAGGATGAAGTCAGTGAAAGAAAGTTGATGGGGCCAGAATTAGTAGAAGAAGTGGTTGATAAAGTGAGGATGATCCAGTAGCACATGAGGACATCTCAGAGTAGGTAGAAATGTTATGAAAATAACAGAAGGAAAGTCTTCTCTTTCGAGGTAGGTGACCATGTTTTTCTTAACATCTCTCAATGGAAAAGTGTGATGAATTTCGTTAAAAAGGGGAAACTAAGTCCAGGGTTCATCTGTCATTTTGAAATAATGTAGAAAGTTGGAATAGTTGTATACTGCATAGCTTTACCACTGAGTTTGCTTCATGTACAAATTTTTTTGCATGTTTTGATGTTGAGAAAGTATGTACCAGATTCATCAAATGTCTTGAGATTAGAAGCATTTCAGCTGGATGATAACCTTTCTTATGAAGAGAAAACATTTCGGATTCTTGATCGAAGGGAACATGTATTGTGGAATAAGGTAATCCACCAGGTAATGGTTTTTTGGAGAAACCACATGGTTGAAGAACAAACATGGGAAACTGAAAATGTTATGAGCGAAAAGTACCATTAGTTTTATAATAAGTAGATAAAATTGAGAGGACAAAATTTCCAGAATGTGGGGATAATGTAACACCCCAGGTTTTTCTGAAAATAAATATAAATGCATGGAACTTTGTTTTCAATTAGATTTGTATAACTAGCCTTTAAAACATAATTCTCCACTTCTATTTTTTTAATTTCAAGAAACTGTCATCTATAATTGTGTGTAGTATGTTATTTGTAGTCTATTGGATCCAAATTGTTTTATTAGTGAATAGTTACATAACCTTATGAATAGTAATATGACACTAATAAATAACAAATTGTATTAATATTTTATTTTCATAAATCTTTAAGATAATAACATCTTTATTAATTTTTCAATGTGATATAAAAGTAGTTATAGTTTTTAAATAATTAATTTTTGAATTAAGTAATATTTTATTTAAAAATTAGATTATTTTTTTTTAAATTATTTCCAAGAAATGGACTTCAATTTTTAAATCTACATGTTAATAAATTTTTAGGGTGAATTTTGGGAATATTTCTGAAACTGTTGATTTTTAGGTGAATAGTAAAAAATATAGTTTTTAGTTTCGCTGTGTTAATGAAATCATTAATGATGTAATAATGATGACATATATCTAGTCGACTTGTGTATTTTTAATTACAATGTCATGTGTCTCAGGTGGCTTATTTCATGGGAAAATACCATGGGAAATCCCATGGTTTTGCAAATACCACCCATGAGGTGTCCCTTGGAAATTATTAAAACATTCCCTTACTTTTCATATAAATACCAACCCATACCTTCATTAACTTCATTCCCAATTCCTCTTCAACAATGATCTGGCCAACTTACCTTCCTAGTAGTCCTCCCATTGTTTCCTTAAGCCCCCAAGGTCCCATCCTTCATGTTCTAATGGTTACTCTACAAGGTAAGAAAATTCTCAATTTCATTCTTTTTCCATTCAAGTTCACTTTTATGTTGTTAACTTTCACGTTTCCATAACATGTTCATATTTTCTAATTATTATTTTACTACTATATATTATTATTATTTCATGGATAGGTGACCCTTGTCCCCTCTCTTTTTAATATTTTCTAAAACCATGTTGCGTAGACGTTATGTTGCCGAATTTTTTTAAGGGATTTCTCAATTATTCTTTTATTTTGAGTGTATTTATCATTCATTCATCATATATTCTTACCCAGGTGGAATTAAATCTTCAGAAATAATTTATATTCATGATTTTCTCATGTTCATGGAAAATCCATTATCATTATATTTCCTCTCTTCCACTTATTCAAGGAATGAAAACATTTTTCGTGATGTGTCGAATTACCAACATTGTGGATAATGTGATTTCAATTTTCAATAACTCTTTCAAGTATGGTTATGAAACCATTTTTATGGTTGAACCAAGTTATAATATATGTATTATTTCTCATCCATGGTTCTGTAATTCTTTTGTAATCATGGTTTTAATTTATAAAACAAAATGAGGTCGTTATTAACAAAAAAAACCACTAAAATGATCTAAACGAACATCATTAATGTTCTAACATACGAATCATCATAATGTAATAATTGAAAATGATAAATCTTCTAATTTATGTTACATTATATATGTAAATACTACTCCATTAAAATTCTAGAGTTTCACTTCCAATCGATAAGAACGTCCACCATGAACCAATCATAGAAATCATGTAATGAACTCACCGAAAAACTGTGCAATGAGAAAAATACTAACAATTAAAGGGTGAAATGATGTTATGAAATGATAATATATGCTGTTATAAACATGAAAATGTTTTTATAAAATACTAATAACACTCTTTTAACCATTATAGAGGAAGTTTAATCAAGTTTGAAGTAAGACAAACCTGAGGTAAGGGAATTGTAAACCTGATTTCCATTCTTTGGGTTTACCTTCTACTTCATTATTTATGTGCTATTAAATTTTTTTGTGTGATGGGATCTATTTATGTTATTTTTTATTATGTGTATTTATAGTATATATACTTACTAAATCTACTCTATTATGTCTCTCATTAGTTGTATAATTTTTATAAGGGGTTTTTCTTTAAAATTCTTTTTTTATTCTATTTTACAAAATTCAAAAGTAATGTCTTTATGCTATTATTAATGATGAATGTTTATGTTTTGTTTCTTGGTCATTGTTTATGATAAATTTTGTGACCTAGAATTTCCTCCAATTCATTGGTTATGTGTATATTAGAGGTCGGCCGTATGGTTACTCCAAGTGTAACTGTGATGGTTACACAAAGTAAGGTAGTCCTAAGGGTTACAAATTATAAGGTAGACAATAATGGTTATAAGATTATGTGAGTAATGCCCCAATAATCCTCTATGATTATATTTATCTTCTCATGTTTTGTGTGGATCCTGTGTAAATCTCGGGTTACACAAAGTAAGTATTAATGGGTGACAAGCATGTCCTTTGTAAATGCTTTCATACGTTACGAGTATTCATGGACTGATATGTTATTTCATTCATTTCCACCCCTTACTGAGCTTTTGTTCTCATACCAATTTTTTAAATGATTTTCATAGGTTAATGTTATTGTAAGACAAGGTAGTAATCCATCTTAAAAGTTTATGAATTTTCAAAGAGTCATGTTTATGTTTTAATGTTTTATATTTCGAGAAAAATGGAAACTGTTTTTATATTATCCACTCTGTAATACTGTGTAATGTTATGAATGTATTTTCCTAATCCTCTAAGGATCTAAATGTGGAAAAATCCTCAATATAAATGGAAGTAAATACTGTACTAAATTCAAGATGTGCAATATAATAAGGTTGGGTCCTTATATGAAGATGGAACAGAGCTGGAAAAAATCTTATGCTTATAGAAGACGAAGAACATTGGAGTTCATGGAAGAGGGACATGTATTCTTGCGAGTCTCCGATCAATGTGGAATATGGAGATTTTTCCAAGGTGGAAAGTTATCACTGAGGTTTATCGGACCGTTTCTGATACTTCAGAGGATAGTTGAGCTGGAATACCACTTGGATCATCCACCACAGTTGAAGAGGGTGTGCAATGTCTTCCACTTATCTCAACAGAGGAGATACGTGCACAACCCATCTCACATCATTGACCATGTAGATCTAGATGTAGATGATGGGGAGACAATTACGAAAGCACCATTAGTGATTTAGGATTAATAAGAGTGATTCCTTCATGGTGATCGATTCCTTTGATGCACGTTCATTGGTTGCACAGGAACCTCTAGGAGAGCACTTGGGAGAAGGAGGCTCAGATTAGTGCTCAGTACACCCATTTGTTTCTTTAGTCTATGTTTTAGCTTTCGAGGAAGAAAATCCCTAATGTGGGGAAAATGTAAAACCCCTGATTTTTCATGTAATTTTTTTAATTATATAGAATTATTTCGAGACCACGAAATCTAAAGGCACGTGGTTCTGAGGCCTGGAGTCCCTGGAATGATCTGGTAATTTTTTATTAATCTTTAAATAGCATTCATGAGTTTTTTTTCTAAAATATTGGAATAAAAAATAAACGGGTCCTCAGATCCGAAATATGAGGGCAGCGTTTCATTCAGGATGGCGTGTTTTCCCTAGGCATGACTTATGTTTAGTCAGTGGATGCCTCCTGTGAGAAATCCCAAAAATGAAATAACTGTAAATAAAATAATTAAATGAAGATATTTTGTTTTTAAAAAGCTTATAACACACGAACGGTGACCCAGATTTAAAATATGAGATGACTGCTAAGCTCATGAGGGTATTCTCTCTTTAGGTAGATACTAACATTAGTCGGCGCAGAGTTTTTGGCCGTAAATAAAAATAATTAAGTGAAAATTATTTTATTGTTAAAATTCATTACTTCTAAATAGTAACCCACACATAAAATCCAAGAGTATCATTGAGTTTGTTGGGGAATTTTCTCCTTAGACGGAGCCTAACCTTGACTGTCGCGGGTCAAGGGAGAACGTAAATAATTTGTTTATCTTTTTTTGGTACATTCTGTAAATGTGTGGGTGGCATTTTATAACATTTGAACCAGATCACAGATTAAAAATATGAGGCCATCGTTGAATCCACCACTCAGGGATTTTATTAAGGGAGACTTTACTTTGACCTCAGTATGTCTGGATAATAAGTTCTGTTTTGTGATTTTTTAAAAGACAATAAATGAAATAATTTTATTATTTTATTTTCTTTCATATCCTCCAATGGACATGAGGAGTGTGGGTCCAGTGATGTGTCAAGACAATATATTACGTGACCTACCAATCCTATGTAATTACATTGTTAGGGAATTAGGAAGGTTCATAATTTATGATCCCCCATTAACTTTCCATGTTGTTACATACCCTCCCTATATCCTACATATATGGAGCTTGGGAAGGGGTATTTTCATAGCTTCTCTAAGAAACTAAGTGTGGAAGGAGTGTTGTGACGTCGAGCCCTTAGAGGACAGAGCAAATCCTAGTGGGAGGTGATGGGTGAAACAGAACCACAAACTGGAGGAAGACGTATGTATGATGTCATTGGAAGATGATTTCGGGAATGAAAAACATTGACCCACCTTCATGTGGGGGTCTTTATATGACTATTTTAAGTAGGGGTTTATTTGTTTATGTGTTTTAAATGTTTTCCTCTTCCTCGTTCTTGAATAATATAAAGAACGCGGGTCAATAGACCAACGGGTTGATCCAAGATTCATTCGTTTTTGTGGGATGTTGTTGTAGGGTATATTTGTAGGGGGTTTATTTGTTTATGAATTTTAAATGTTTTCCTCTTCCTTATTCTTGAATAATACGAAGAACGTGTGTCAATCGACTAATTGGTTGATACGCAATTCATTTGTTTTTATGGGAGGTTGTTGCGGGGTATCTTTGTAGGGGGTTTGATTTTTGTTTTAAATTAAATTGAACTTATTGATCACATTATCATTTCTTAGGTTACATGCTAACGTGGATGTATTGGGCCTGACGAACACAACTCTGACCCTCTACTACTTTTCTACACCCTTTCATTCTTCGTGGAATTCCTCCAGCACAATGACAACGACTGGCTATGAATGAGGTGTAGGACGACACACACAGAAAGAGGAGGGTGTAAAAAAAGGCCACTATAGTAATCAAAGCGGTTGGCACCAGCCAACTACGGAGGAGGCATAGCGCGCCATCGCGCGCACCCGGAGACCATGGGCTCGCACCTTGTAAACCGTGACGATCAGGGGAGGCGGCTGGACATTGACCGACCACGGACAGGGAGGCGTCTAGACCAGTGCGCCACCAATGAGTGGCAGGTGGCGTGACCAGTGCGCCACCAACAAGCAGAATCCATAGCATAGGAACCCACATCACTGGTTCCAGGCGAATGGGTGGCGCCTATGTGGCGCCGCCGCTTCACAAACTGAATAGTTTCCAGGCCATTTGGGAGCTCAGGAGACTGGGGGAAAATGCTCCCCCCTTGCCAGCTCTGGAGGGTAGTGTTTGATCCACTATCTCACGGGCTGCTCCCTATGCAGATGAGCCGCTGCCCTAGCGGGCTGCCCCCTGGCGGGTAGGGCCGCCATTACGGGCCACCCCCTTGAGGGGTTGGTTTCCCCCTTGCGGGCCACCCTTTTGCAGGCCTCCATATACGGGATGAGTCTTCCATGGAAGACTGCCCCCTTTGGGATGGGTCGGCCCTCAGCCTAGAGGTCCATTCCCGTCGTAGCCCAGCCCAACCATGGTCGGGCGGGGTAGGCCCAACTCCGTCGGACCGGACCTGGGCCCAACTAGGCCCATAAACACTTAAAGGGCCATATTTTGAGAACTGTACATCCGTTTGATGAAACTTCTGCTATGTTGGGATACATGGATTGAGAGGGTCCTTTTGGTATAATCCTCTAATGGTTTGGAGATAGATAGAGTACGCTCGGGTTGGATTGAACCCAAATCCAACCGAGCCCAGAAAGCTAAAATGCTTATGACTCATAGACCAAGCGTTACATTGACATGTCTTCTATCGTGTTGGAACCCTTACGACATGAAGAAACATTAGGATAATCCTTTGGTAAGAATAGTGGAAGTCATGGTAAGAACAATATCTCTAGTGAAGATACTATGGAACTCGAGCACACCGAGTGTGAGGAATCCAATGGCTGGCAGTGAGGCGGAGGTTGGAGATAGATCATATAGAGGTCAGCACTCAGCGATCCTTTGTGGGTCAGCACATACCGATCATGTGTGTTTCAGATCCAATCTGGGTCAACGCTCAGTGATCCTATGTGGTTCAACGCATACTGCTCTGGTGTCGGTCAAATCATGTGTGGGAGAGCACATACCGATCCTTTGTGGGTCATCACTCTGCGATCCTATGTGGGTCAGCGCATGGTGATCTTGTGTTGGTCAGATCCTATGTGGGTCAGTGGGGGATAGTTACCTATCGAATCTAGGTGGGTCAGATCTTGTGTGGATCATTTTGGGGGTTAGTACCTATCGATCTTGTGGGGGTCCGACTCCATATGGTCAGAAGCAGTGCCTCTTGATAGAATAAGATGACCTAGCTTCGTGAATAATTATATCTACTTCTATACTTCACTGAAAAACATGTTTTGAGAGGAGAATCTAATTGAGATGTGACTATTTCATTGTACTTTGTGATTAATATTATGCATTGTGGTTTTCCTTTATGGAATTCTGAGAGACGTTCGGCAGTTTTGGGGACCCAACTGTGTATCCAGTTGTGACTTTTCTAGTTGGGATTGTATTTCGGCCCCTTTACATTCAATACACTTTTACTACAATAGTTTACTTCACAGTTTCTTCTTATTTTGTTCTCGGACCATGTGTTTGTACATGTTTAAAGACAATGCCTTCCCATTATAGGGAATACCCCTTTGGATCTAGTCACCGGCCTCTGGCCTATGGAAGACGGGCTTGAGGTAGTCAGGACATGGGCCCCGAGGGACGGGTCGTGAATTTTCTTATATTGAAACCACTATTTACCTAGTAGATGTTAAAAAAACTAATTTTAATTGGTATTCAACTAATTATTCCTACTGATGTTGTGTAGATGGTTTTCTTGTTCTGTTTCAAGATTTTGCTGTCAAATATTATTTTTGTATCAATGTTATCCATTCTCACTATCATTATCAATCTTCTAATTTCACCAAATATTATAGACAAAACTATATTCTATTTGGATTAGTATAATATTTTAAATAATTATATGATATCACTTGTACTATAGGACACTATTATATCAAAATTATCGATTAAATATTTTTCAACTCTATAAAAATAATATGATTCTTTAAAAAATATTCAATATTATTTTATAAAATAAAAAACATGATTAATCACAATTTGTCTTCTTCTTTAATTCTCCAGACACTAACAACTTCGTATGTGATTTCTTCTAAAATACTTTCTAGGTTCAGTGAAACTTTACTGCACCCTATTCATAAAGAATATACTGTGTATTTCATGTTGTTCTATCAAGTATTGAATCATGTATATCATCACATACATGGAATAAAAGCCATATATCATGAATGTACAATTTTTATCATGATTTATATATCTCAACTAACCTTATATTTTCTTAGTGAAGCACATGAAATAGAAAAATGTTAAATGAATTTTTTGGATGCATGCACCACTATTTACTCGCATTTCTGCATGTGAAATAGTTCAAATGGATATATATTTTCATGTGAGCACAGACACTATTCATTATTATTCTACATTATACATTATTCAACACTACAATGAACATGCTTCTCATTATTTATATATAGTTATGTATTTTTTACCATTTTCCTTTATTAAATCAGAGTGGAAAAACATCTTCATGAAACACTTAATCTTGTAGAGAACAATTGTATCCTCATGTAAATGTAATTGGGAACTACATTTTATTATTCTCATAAGATAACACATTTTACCTGGTGTTTATTCTATACCTAATAAGTATAATTTGTGTGAACATTCTTCTTCAAATAGGTTTAACTCCCTGAACCCCAAATCCTAGACCTGGTGCATTATTTTGTTACATTATAATGATCATAAATCAAATTCCAAAAAAATAATCAATTTAATAGTTTTTCAAAATTGTTTACATATATGATACCAATATGTTTTTGGTATATATAATCTAAAACATTATAATTAATAAAAATTAAATATACAACTTCCTTTAAGTCTTATTCAAATATTTCTTCTGCATAACCTAGGAAATGAAACAAAATATGTGTATGATCAAATGATTAGTAAGTGTATGTAAAAAAACTAATTATGATGAATAATCATAATGTAATGGTAGATAAAAAATAATAAATTCTATTAAAATGGCTATATAAGGACCAATCAATATGGAAAGGAAAGAAGCTGATTCACATTCAATTTAGAAAATAAGATGAGAATATAGTGAATCCATAGATATGTCAATGATAAAATCTCAAGGGTAAATATTAATAACTCAGATCCAAATAAAGAAAATTATTCATTTTTGGGTACCATATTTCCTAGATACATTTAACCATTACTGTCAAGACCTTTCACAAAATGGTTTAAAATATATTGGTTAGAAACCAATTTAGGTTTTCAATGATTTCCCCTATTGTCAAGACCATTCACTAGACAATTAAAAACATACTATTTACCAACACAATGGGGTTTTCATACTAAATTCATCCCACGAGACTATTGATTCATTGATGGGATAAGATTATATAGTACCCAACTCGTGTCTTGCATGTCCAAAGAATTACTCGTATATTGAATAATAGATTTCAATAATAAACAAATATTATCTATTATAAAATATCCTTATCATAAAAATAATATAGACTTATTAATAATTCATTAGTTTAGGATGAGTAACAACTAGTATTGTTGTCATTGATGAATGAAAATACCATTGAAACATCATTAATATTATTCTTGAGGAAAACAAACTTTAAACATTTCAATGTGTCCCATAATACATTGAATAATTTGTATCATAACCCTCATGAAAGAATAAAATAAAATAATTGATTTAAATACCATGAAGATAAATCAATTTATTATATAACATATGAAAAGGGTATGTAGATACACCAAAAAAATGAATTAAGTCATTAAAATGGTGTATTCCTCATATAAATAAACGTGGGATAAGAATCCCTTATCCTGAGTTCGACTATTCACACGTTTCTTTATCTTCTTGAATAAAAATATTAATTTATTTTTTAAAAATAATTAAAACCATTTTTAGGTTTATCATCAATTTTTTATTCTCTTATTATAATGTTGTTTTACAACAATATAAATAATTACATTTAGGTCTAGTGTTTTGACCAAATTTGTTTCATGTGTTAAAAACAACATTGCTAGGTCAAGTTTGGACAAAAGGATAATTATATAAACATATAAATAATAGTTATGATGATATAATTATAATATTTAGACAGAAATTTAACATTTAAATCCAATTATGAAACATTGTAATGATAAATTAAACAACATTGCACTCATGGAGATGGTTGGTCGTATGTGTGCATGGGTAACATTCCAATTTTTCAAAGATCATTATGGAAAGAAGTTAAGTAAAATAATATCATTACAAATTTTTTATATTGTAATAATATGTTCTTAATCATATATACCTATATATATAATTCTTTTTATGTAAAATGGATCACATCGTGTCGAAGAGATGGTAGTCCACACATCCACGAACTATGTTATCACTATTTAGTGTGTGAAGAGGGTAATGATAAAAATGATATTTTATATTTACATAAAGTTAAAAATTTGATGAATATCATATATATTTCATTTATTGCACATATTTATAATTAAACTCACCCCTAATTTATTTAATTTAATATATGAATGTATCATATCTCTTTGAGGAGACAATATTCCACATGTCCAAAAAAGATATCGTATTTACACCAAATTGAACTCATAAAGTTATGTGTTACATAAAACTTATACAAGAATAATGAAATAATAAATATCTTATATATCAAATATAAAAAACATGTATATTATAAGACCCAACCATGAATAGTGGTAAATTAAAAGTGAACACCATCATCTCACAATGAGGAAGTTTGTTGTACACAAACTGTATGTTCATTTCCCAATTGATGGATGTGTGTGTAGGTTTAGGTAAAAAATGTAACATAAAAATGTCAGTTTGTTTATGATATTGATTTTATTATATGAGTGTGTAATAATATTAAAATAAGTGGTGGATAGACAAAAAACATTAATTCATATTGAAGAATATTACCACATTTTAGGGTAACTCTTTTTGGTATCCACCATAAGGATTCATTGGATTGATTTCATACCAAGTCAAGGATTCTAGGAAAAATTTAGTGACTTTTGGAGACTATTTGTTAAGGGTTGGATGATAAAAAATTTTATTGAGAGGTTTGGGGATGGGGATGTGTGAATGAATTTTTGTAATAGAGGGGGTGTGGCATTATTATAAATACCAAATGATATATGAAATTGGGAGGTATACCTTATCTCATGTGTTCCCAAAATGGAAAAATAAAATAATAAATTCTAATTATGATCTATATACACCACTTCCACCTAAAAATAAGACAATTTTTACAATTTTATTCCTCAACTACTATGTTTCCGAAATATTATTATTTTGGTTTTTTTTAAACATACTAGTTTTTACACTTAAGAAATTTTACCATTTTTACTAAATTAATGTGAGATTTATAACATAATATAAATCTAATTAATTAAAAAAAATAAAATAATTTTTAAAAAAGAAATCAAATATGTATTGGAAATTATTTATAAAACAAGTACCCATAACATGCAAAAACACTACTTTAACCCAGATTGTGCAAATATTGTTTTTACGATCTATGGGTCAATATTTTAATAATAACAAATAAAATTTTAAATATATATACCATATTAGATATTTATTAACACTTAAAATTTATTTAGAAAAATATAGTATTTTTATTAATTTTAAATCATTTTAAAAAAAATCATTTAATGTAAAATGTCATTAATGTCACATTTGACAATATTTATTTAATTATAATTTAAAATATCAAAATATTGTTGGAATAATATATATTATGTTCACATCTCTATAAAATTAAATTTTTATATAAAAAATTAATGGAACAAAATAATTTTTTAAATTTACATTACTTTCAATGTTTTAAGAATCATTTTTTATTGAATTTTTTACTAAATAATATTTAAATTTGTGTTTGTTAAGAATTCAAGGTAATTTATTCATCTATGAAAATTATAGTTAAAATTTCATGATAAAAAATAATCTAAATTTAAAAACTAATTTCTATAACTAAGAATTTGTAGCTTCTTCCATTATTTAACGTTTTATAAATGTTAAAGGTAAGGAAGGTTATTTTCTAACCTTTTTCTTTACATAATATATTAAAAGGGTCAAATTTATGAGAATTTGTCCCAATAACTCATTAAATTATAACCTAGTTGTTATATGGTCAAAATATAGGCATCAAATTTCTTTTGGAGAATTTTCTTGGACATTTCATCCCAAATGTTAAAGGAATAGTCAATTGTTATGCTTAATTTTACCTTAACCCATGTAATTAATTTTATATAATTTTACGTATAATTTTTGTCAAAAAATATGTTGATATTATTAAAATATAAATATAATACTTATTAAAACCATTTATGTATTTTTTTCAAAATTCACCTCACAAGAGTGGAAAATTAAAGTGTAATGTTAACCCTGTAGAGTTGAAAAAAAAACAGGTTTACAAAGTGAAAATGGTCATCTTTTCATTAAGTAATTATATCTAAATTAAATAAAAAAATGATTACATTGAACTATATTTTGTCAATATATATATAATATAACTATTTTTAATTTAAAATAAATAAAAATAAAATTTAACCATAATAATTGTTTAGAGGAAAAAGAAGTTTTCAACTAAAATGCATTATTTTTTAGTATTCATCAAAAATTAAAATTTATCATAAAAATACCAAAAATTAACTATAATGTAATTTTAACACTACATATTCAAAAAATCATTTTATTTTGAAGAATAAAATTTTGAAAGTTTCAAAAGTTATTTTTAAAGTAGTTTCACCATTGAATATCTGTAAAACTCGGTATTGCATATAAAAAAGTTAACTCAGCACTGTGCCTATCATAAACTAAATGTGGTGTTTCATATAATGAAATATAAAATAATAATAAAACTTATTCTATGATAAAAATATTTTAACGTATTGGGGTGTTACATTTTACCCACCTTAATTAAATTGTGTCGTTAAAATTTAAACATGATTTTTGTAATCACGGGTTTGATATTGTAAAATAATATTGTAGAAAAACCCACATTATAAATAGGGTTGATAACACATCTTCATAATTAGAGGGAAACAATGATTCTATGTTCACAAAAAAAAAACCAGGTTTTTGAAAATGATAACATTAGGGAAAACATTAATATTGAAGTGAAATCTGAATATCATGTTTTGAAGGTGGTTGATAGATAAGTTGTTCCTGAGAAGGTTGTTGACCAAAAAACCATAAACTAGAGGTGTGAATAAAGGTAGCTGATATCATAATAAATTATGATAATAGGAAAACATTTTTGTTTTAACAAAATTTTCCTAGATTTAAGAAATTATTTCACTCTCTAATAATATAAGTAAATATGCATTTCTATAAACACAATATTTTCCTTTGATTAAGCCTTGAACTATTTCCAATTCATATATTACCAAAAGAATATTCATATAGTGAAGTAATACATTAATCTATAAAACTTCTTCTGAAGTTATACATAAAAACATTATATAATGGTTAATTTTACATAAATATTATGATCCAAATAATTGGACGGAAGGTCACTAAATTTCCAAAATGAAGTTTTCATTATCCTTAAATCAATATAATGTATCTCTACAATCATAACTTACCAAACATGTGAAAACCATCATTAGGTATTCACTTGACATATGGTATTAACTTTGATTAAAATAGAACCTTAGTAAACACATGAATGCTTCCTTACTACTTAATTAAAACTCATGCAATTTTAAATATTAATTAAATCCAATAGTGTGGTAAACCCAATCAATGATAGAATAAAAAACATTTTCAATAAATCATTTATCAGTTCAACAGTACTTTTTGATATCCAATCTACTTTATCTATATCAATCATCTATTTTTTACAACATCATTATCCTTGTATCAAGAACATATTAAGGGTTGTATTTCCCTCAGCCAAATGTTTTAAAAAATGTTCAACATGATACTAAATCACTTTTCTAGACTATGGGTACAGATCAACACATGATTTTAAATCCATTATGAAAAGTATTATTGTACAATTTTAATATATTTTATAATTATCATAAAGAGTACCTTACTAATAAAACAGTCAAATGATAAAATTCTTGAATCCAAACACATGAATTTAAATCATTACACATAATATATGATAGTAGTATAATCTTGAACATGATCTATTATCCTCTTTTTTGTGTATATATTTTTTACACAAGATGCATTGATTTCTATAGTGCCCTACATTCTTGTAGTTGAAGCATTTTACACTGGGTACCTTTTTATTATCCACAAAATAAAAAGAATAGTTTCCATTCATTGCATACATGTATAAAACATCCATTCCCTTTATGTAGGTACAAGGGGGTTTCTTTCCACAATTGTCACATGCAAGAGAGTATTTCATTCTTTCCTTTCCCTTTTCTACTTTCTAATATTTGTTCCTCTAATTCTATGTATTCCATTAAAATAAATTATAATTAAATAATTCTTTCTCTATAATTATATCACATAAAAATATTTCATCATATGAATAAAAATTTTGGGGGACCAATTCCATTCAATGACATGGAATAATCCATTCAAAAATTTGATCAATTTTGCACTCAATATTGAGTACTTAATTTATAGCATACTTGGCTAACCATGTAATGGTATATTTATACTCCAATACACATTATTCATCATTTTTATGTAACATGAGGAATTTATTACTCATTATAGATTTTTATCACATGGGAAATTTTATTTGAAAAATTTATCCTTAAAAGCATTCCTTTTCTTGAGTTGTATTTCTTTATCCTCCTTAGTATTCTGGATCAGATATCACCATAGATCAGAAGGAGCTTTGAGACAATACACCATAAGTGTAATATTTTCATTTTCACTACATCCTAAAGACAAAAATATCTTCTCCAAAGACATGAGCTATTGTACAGATAGCATTTGATCAATAGTCACACTAAATGATGGGGAAATATAGTGAATACAGCAACCCAATATCAGAGAGTCTCACTGTGTAATAGGTTGTATCATCTAGGAAAATTTTTATTTCATAACCTGATTGTGTTGTCCTAGTATGTATATTTTTTTCTATATTCCAATAAAAACTTTATTGGATTTTTATATAGGGAAATATCGGCATTTTTCATTAGTGTTGATACAATTTCCTCTTCTAATAGCCATTTCAAAATAATAGTGTATACATGATTAGATTGTACTTGAAAAAAATTGAATGATTTATGCATAGATAATCTCACAATTATAAAAAATGGTTTTTGGGTATACATTTAATTTAAAAGAATTTATAATGATTTTTATCAAAAAAATATGTATTATCCTATGTGTATCCACCAAGAGTGTCAAACCAGGTGTGTAGAAAGACCACTTTTCATGTACTGGGTTACACTTAGTTAGTCCCAACTTGATTTTTCTAGGTTTTACCCTAAGGTACATCTATTCCTGAAGAAAATACACTTGTCGTATCAAGACAGATAAGAATTTCTAAGAATATCCACTGAATATCAACCTTACCAAATTCTAGGATATTCTTCTATACTTATCTTCATATTATATCTTAGTGTTATCTTACCAAATCTATTTTTTCTAAATATAGTTTCCAATGTTGTTGATAAACTTACATTGATACCAATAGTAATTCCCTAACCCCAGATTCCCAGAGTCAGAGAATTTTTATATTAAATTGGCATGATTATGAGGAATAAAATCATGAAGGTCCAATGAGTTTAGATGTTCTAGAAGACTGGATTACATTCATGACACATTTATTATATTGGGGAATAGAAAATAAACCTTGATACATAATAAAATGAAATAAACTACATTAGTGAATGATTAAAAAATTAATTTCATCTTTAAAATGTGTTGAAAGAAAACATATTAAGGGTATACTGACATTTTTTGTAAGGGTAAGTAAAATAGAAGTAATAAAGAAGAATAATCAACAATTTTAGGTAAATAAATAACAATATATTCAATTAAAATAACTAGGTAAGTAATAATCAATATAGAAATATCTGAAAATGAAAGAAAAGTTATTGTATCAAAAAATTGATAATAGAATGCATCCACATATGCTTCAATGAAAAAATCTCATGGATAAATAATAGCTACTTAATTATAAATAAAGAAAATTCGTAATTATTAAACACTACATTTATTAGGTACATGGAACCATTACCTTCATAACCTTTCACAAGAGGGTTTAAAACACAACTATTACAAACTAATTTTGTTTGTCTATCCTTAACTCCACTTACATGATATTTTACAAATTATTTTCGAACATAGTAGTTACAAAAGTGAAGTTTTTTTTCCAATATAATTAGTCCCATGAGACTACCGATCCATCAAGGGGGTTAGATAAAATGGTCCCCAACCCAAGTTTTGCATGTACAAAGCATTTATCATATATTTAAGAATATATATAAATAATAAAAATATGTGACATATCAATAAATATCCACATTAAATAAATAATAAAGACTTATCAATAATTCATCTATTTAGGATGAGTAAAAAAATGGTTCTTGAACTTTTCTAATGGAAAACCCATTGAAATATAATTAAAATTTTTATTGATGAAATTATCTATAAACATTCTATACTATCACATGCAAATTTGAAACATTTGAATCCTATTATTACAGAACAGAATACATTAAATAAAATGTTTATATATAATGAATATAAAATAATTCATGATATAATATATCAAAAGGGGTAGTAGGTACACCACACAAAATAAGTAGGTGTTGAAAATGGGTTATGCCTCATAAATACAAAGTGAGACAAAAATCACTTACCTTGAGTCTGACCTGTCATATGTGTCCATATCATCATAAATAACAAAAATATTCTAATTATTTAATTTATTTATAACCTTTTTATGGTTTATTATTTGTTTTAAATCACATATTAAAATTTTGTATACAACTACTTATACTATTAATTTTATGTCCAGTGTTTCTTCCAAATTAAGTTCACGTGTTAAAAAAGAATTTGGTAGGTCAACTATGGTCAAATTGGTCATTATATTAATATTAAAATAATAATCAAGAAATAGTTATCATATTTTTATATAAATTAAACTTCTCAAACCAATTATGAATGATGGTCCTGAAAAATGAAAAAAAGTTGCAATCACGAGGATGGTAGTTTGTACGTACATTTGAGTAATGTTCTAATTTTTCAATAATCATTATGAAAAAAAGATAAATAAAATTATATATTTCTAGAGTTATTATTATATCATAAATAATATTTTATTTTATATATATTTCTTGTGATGTAAAATGAATCACATCACGTCGAAGAGATAGTAGTACACACGTCCATGAACGACGTTATCACTTTTTAGTGTTTGAAAATGTTAATAAAGAAAATGATATATTATATTTATAGAAATTCAATTATTCTTTGAATAAAACCCATATTTCATTTATTTCTCATATTTTTAATTAAACTGTAACACCCGAGACTTTTATGTTATATAAATCATCAAAGGAATCTTTTTCTACACAACACTTGCTTGGCTTGCTTTACACGCAATCACGACCTTCCTCGATAGCTTGCGTCGTACGCAATACCGAGTTTTACTAAACAACAATATGCTATTAAAACTAGCCGTTATGAATAGTAATAACCACTTTTTGAAATTTTATAAATTTTATTTTTCAAAATGGACTTCAGTTTTGGACTCAGAATATCGAAATTAGCCTAGGGTGAAATTTTGGTATTTTTCTGAAAACTTTCAATTTTTGATGAATAGTGAAACCACTAAGTGGTAGGTTAAAAATTGAATTTTGCATAAAACATAATTTTACCGCTTCTGTGAATGGAATTTCAAAAATCCGAGAGACACGGTTAATATCAAGGACTAAAATGTGGTTCAATGAGATGAAAATAATTTTTTTGGTGAATAGTAACTTTTTACTATTTTTACCGCGGTTAATAGTAAATAGGGTAACTAAGGGTAAACATGATATCAATATTAGTCTAACACATGTCCTAATTCTATTGGACAAGTGTAATTCGACCAAAAACAAACTTAGGAATAAAATATGACCATTTAGGCCCACTTGGATTAGATTAGGACATTTATTATTAATTTATTTAAAGAAGGGTTAAAATAGTTAAAATCAAAGTTTAATAAGTAAATCATTTTTAATATGGGGTTATACATAAGATAAATTCGACTATAAATATTCATTAGAAAGCTAAAAAGATTTCCTACATAAGGGTATTTTATTTGTAATTTTTAGACATTAAATAATTTAATTTATTTATGACACAATGATGATGCTGTAATTATCTTATTAATGAAATATTGACATAATTGATGTTATAAACACCAAAATAAATGTAATTTGAGACTTTTTATGAATTCCAATAATTTTCTAGGTTACTATGATATATTAATGTTGATGTAATCAACTTTTTTCGAACATATAATTCTGGTATGACTTTCACAAAAATCATATATCAAATACTGTCAAAATTGACACAAAATAGTTTTTAAATCAAATATTATATTATTAATTGTTATTTTATTCCTAAAAATCCAAGGTTCGGAAAAATTACTTAGATAAGGATATATATATTAATAATAAACAATTTAGGGTTCGTTTGGCATGTTATAGTAAGTTTATTAACCATATAGTGAAAGAAAATAAAAAGACACGGTAAAAGTTAAATTAATTAACTTAGAGTTAAATCTAATTGATAAGGTTAAAATAATACCCTAAACTTGTCTAAATCTTATTGGTTTATAGGATTTAGACCCATCCCCACTTTAGCTTCTAAATAAGACCCTTTGGAACCATTATAAACCGATTTTTACTTTAATATAAAATAATATTTTGAGATATTCCTAAGGTGCCCCTCTCCTCCCTTATAAAAGGGCACCTCCTCCCCCTCCTCCTCACACCAAATTGAGCACTCAAGCTCGGCCATCCCCTGCCATTTTCTCCTCTCCACTTCCCTAGAATAATCCTAGAGGTCCTGGTCTTCTCCAAAGACCAATCTTAGTTCCTTAAGTGGAGGATTCAAAGAGGCGTTCCAAAGAAGAGGTAATATCCATTACCGATCTTTTCAATTTCTTTCTTCTTCAACTTCTTCTTCTTTAGTTGTTTCATGATAAAGTAATAACATCAGTATTACTTAAATACTGATATGTTATTATAAATATGAAACAACCCTAATTCACCTTCTATCCATCCTACGGAAAAATGAAATCACCGCGCGTGCGTACGTACGGAATATCGTCTCCACGCCGTGGTGTAATCTATTTTCCACCATCACCGTACAAGGATGGGTATAATGGTGTAATGAGTTACTATATATGATTATTATGAAGTAATAGTGATACTGAAGCAATATATATATACTCCAATACAATTCCACGATCATAGGAACGATATCATCACTCGTGCGTACGTACGGAATACCGTCTCCACGATGTGATGCGACTCGTTCTACATGATCTTCATTTCATAATGATTATATAAATGAATTGAATGAATGAATATGGTATATACTACACTAATACCATTCTGTAAATGAATTATCTATAACCTAAAGGTAAGAATAAGAATTTATTCGACAAAACACGCATAAGAACAAAAAGTTATAAAGACCCGAGTAACAAGTAACAATGAAATATTACTAACAAGAAGCTAATAATATGACCATATATGATATCATATCAATATGTATGATTCTGGAATAAGTCAATAACATTATTTAAACCATTATACAGGAGCTTCGGACACGAACAAAGCAAATCGGACCTAAGGTAAGGGAAATATCACAATCTCATTTTTATCCGAGATTGTTTATTCGTAAGTATTTACTGGGGTGTATTTTATCATCCACATCCATGTTCCCTCAATATGTAATATTGTTTCCATCCAATTGCAATAGTTTAAATCCAATTTTACCTTTAGGTGAGTTTTCAGTAAAGAATATAAAAGGAATCTTTTGTCGTTTTTCCGTACGAGGGACTTTTTGACTTTTCCGACAAAAGTACGAAGAATGTTTTTTTTAACTTATAAGACATGAATGGATTTTTAAAACATTACTTCAAAGAAGCTTCCTTTACAAGTTTTCAAGTTTATTTTTAATCAACTTCTTTTATTTTGAAGTTGTATGACATGTTATGAAAGGATTAAAGATTTTGAAGTAGAAAGGATATTTTCCTCAAGAATGGAGTTCAAGTATTTTATCAAAATTATTTTCCATCTAAGATAATAAAAGGGTTCTGTTTTTATCCCTATTATTACATTGATTTGATCATGTTGTGATGGAATTATTTTTATGAATTCCTTTATCTTATATGAATTGATTTATGATGTCATGATGTTTCAAGAATCCCATTTTTGTTACATGTGTTATGCGATGATGTATGTTTTATGATTATGTGGCACACATAAGAAATGATTCATTATAAGATGGGTGGGACCTATATCTCCCTCCAATGCATTGGGTAAAGATTTTATATCTCATGAGATAGACATGGCTGGAACGGAAGGTTATTTCGGTTCAGTGATAGAGGACTGAAACGAGGAGTGAACTCGGTTCAGAAAGGGACTTTGTCCACTAAGATAGTTTTGGCAATGAGTCATGACTAACAAGAAATGATTTTCCATGATTATGTGTGCATGCCACAAAGTTTCAAGTTTTATGGGGATCTCATTTTCACTTCTATGATTTATTCCATGTTAAGATATTATGATCTCTTTTGCAGGTTTTTATTTTCAAAAAGATATGATATGATTTTTATTTCCATTATTTGCCCTTGCTGAGCATTTGAGCTCACCCTTTTATGTTTTCTTTTCCCCAGGTCAGGAAGATGGATATTAAGTAGAATATGCTAAAAGGGACCATAGATATGATGAAATAAATGGGAGACACTGTAGAAGATTTATGAACCAGTTGTTTATGTTTCCCAGTTTCTAAAGACACTATACCTATACGGTCCTTTGTGGTTTTATCATATGTTGTAATAAGTGTGCTTCAATTTTTGAAGTATTAAAAATGTATGTAAAGTATGGGTCGTTATAGTTGGTATCAGAGGAAAGGTATAGTCAACCTTTGGAAACTAGGATGTGAAAGCCTTAGTAAGAACCCTAAGGATAAGTCTAAGCATAGAACACAATCATAGTGTTTTAGAAATGGCCTTGAATAACCTAGGATAAGACCTTAAGCATGAAAATTTTATTCTTGAATTATGTGGTTTCCTATTATAATTAGTGTTGCTCACACTATTCTTCTTGGTTTTAGTCAATGGCTGGAACCCGAAGGAACCGTGTTAATGCGGAATGCGATGGGCAATGCAATGATTGTGCCCCTGAGCAAACAAACGATATGGGAGCTGGAATGAAAAATCTTGTATCCATGCTCACACAACTTTCTCAAGCTATGAATCATGCAGGATTTCCAAACGAGCAAATGAGGGAGCAACATTCTGTTGAATCCTTCATGAGGCAGCGTCCACCTTCTTTCAGCGGGTCTACTGATCCATTAGTTGTTGAACAATGGATTAGTACTACTGAAAAGATATTTTCAGTTCTTCAATGTTCTGAGCATGATAAAGTCATCCTAGCAGTGTATCGTTTGGAAGGAGATGCTGATCAATGGTGGAATCTTGTTAGGAATACGAGGCAAAGGGATGAAATTGAGTCTATGGAATGGGACGAGTTCAAGAACTTATTTTTCAATAAGTACATCCCTCGTATTCTCCGAACAAAGATGGAGAAAGAGTTTCTTGAACTGAAGCAAAGGGATGATGAATCTGTTGGTACCTATGAAGCAAATTTTACAAGACTTGCAAGGTACGCTTCTGGTATTATTATCCAACCTGAGAGTAAGATCGATCGATTCTTTAGTGGCTTAAAACCAAGTCTTCGAAGGGCGTTAGCCATAAGGGACTTCAATAGCTACGAGGAAATCGTTCGATGTGCTCTCAAAGTCGAGATGGAGATTGGAGTAACCCATCAGTCACATGGGTTTGATAAGAAGAGGAAGATGGAATTCAAAGAAAAATCTAAAGAGCACACGGAAAAGAAGATGAGCTTTTCCTTATGCTCAAAGTGTGGAAAGAAACATGGAGGGAGTTGTCTTAAAGGGACAAGTAAATGTTTTAAATGTGGAAAAGAAGGTCATCGAGCATTTGAATGCCGTGATAATGGGAAGAAGATGTCTAATGACGCAAACAAAGGAAGGGATACACAGAATGAACCTACTACACTTCAATGTTTCAAGTGCAAGGAGATGGGGAATTATGCCAATCAATGCCCAAATCCAAGGGTTGATGATGATGGTCGACGTCAACAAAATCTTAAGGGTAAAGACAAAGGAAAGTCACAAGCAATTTCTATCAGCGATGTGGAGTACGATAACGATGTGGTGAAAGGTACACTTACCATCCACTCTAAAGTAGCAAATGTTTTATTTGATTCTGGATCCACCCACTCTTTTATTTCTAAAGAATTTTCTAAGGGTATCACCGTATTACCTCAACAATTAGATGTTGAGTTAGCTGTGACAACACCTAATGGAAAATCAATCGCATCAAAAGTTTATAATTCTTCTCCGATCGAAGTTTGTGGGAAAGTGCTTCCTGCAAATCTTGTGATCCTTCCTTTAGTGGAATTTGATGTGATTCTTGGCATTGATTGGCTTTCTCTACATGGAGCTCATATCGATTGCCAAAGAAGGGAAGTCACATTTCATATTCCAGATCAATCTACGATCGTCTATCAATGCAAGGATGAACATAACCTTCCAGTGGAAATTTCTTCCATCTTATGGGTATTGATTCCACTAAATGAAGGTTATTTATCTCAAATTGTTGGTGAGAAACTCACGATTAAGAATATGCCCATTGTACGGGAGTTTGATGATGTCTTTCCGGAGGAATTTTCGGGTCTTCCACCAAATCGTGAAGTTGAGTTTTCAATAGAACTCATACCGGGTGCTTTGCCTATTTCAAAGACACCTTATAGAATGGCCCCAATTGAGTTACAGGAATTGAAGAAGCAACTCCAAGAGAATCTTGATAAGGGATTCATACGCCCTAGTGCGTCACCTTGGGGAGCACCTATTCTATTTGTTAAGAAGAAAGATGGATCAATGAGACTTTGCATTGATTATCGAGAACTTAACAAGATCACTATCAAGAACAAATATCCTCTCCCACACATTGATGATTTATTTGACCAACTACGCGGAGCTCAATACTTTTCCAAAATTGATCTTCGTTCAGGGTATCATCAATTAATGGTCAAAAGGGAGGATATACCAAAGACGGCTTTCCGTACAAGGTATGGACACTATGAATTTATAGTGATGCCATTTGGTCTTACTAATGCCCCTGCTATCTTCATGGATCTAATGAATAGAGTCTTTAGAGACTATCTTGATCAATTTGTGGTAGTCTTTATAGACGATATTCTTGTCTATTCAAAGAGCAAGGAAGAGCATGAAGATCACTTGAGAATTATATTGAAGACCCTGAGAAAGGAGAAGCTTTATGCCAAATTTACCAAGTGTGAATTTTGGCTTCAAAAAGTTTCATTTTTGGGTCATATAATCTCAAAAGAGGGGATATCTGTGGATCCAGCAAAAACAGAGGTTATCGAAAGATGGTCAAGACCAACAACAGTAACTGAGATCCGAAGTTTTCTTGGTTTGGCTGGATATTATCGACGTTTTGTAAAAGAATTTTCACGATTATCTAATCCACTCACCAAGTTGACTCGGAAAGGAGTTAAGTTTGTCTGGACAGAGGAATGTGAAGAGAATTTCAAGGAGTTGAAAAGAAGGTTATCCAGTGCACCTGTGCTCACACTGCCTTGTAGTGGAGAAAGGTTTGTGATCTACAGTGATGCATCCAAGAAGGTATTGGGGTGTGTTCTTATGCAAAATGATATGGTGATAGCTTATGCCTCACGACAGTTGAAAATCCATGAGCAAAATTACCCAACACATGATTTGGAGTTGGCTGCGGTAATCTTTGCATTAAAGATTTGGAGGCATTACCTTTATGGTGAAAGGTGCGATATTTATACTGATCATAAAAGTTTAAAGTATATTTTCACACAAAAGGAGTTGAATATGCGTCAAAGAAGATGGTTGGAGCTGATTAAGGATTATGACTGCTCAATCCATTACCACCCTGGGAAAGCAAACAAGGTGGCAGATGCATTAAGTCGACAAGACCATGCTTGTTTATCCATGATGAGGATCACAAAAGATCCAATATTTATGGATTTACAAAGGATGGATCTTGGAATTATAATGGAAGGGGAAAAATCTTATCTTTCTCAAATGAATGTTCAACCATCTATACATGTGAAGATTAAAGAGGCATAGAAAGAAGATGCCGAGTTACAAAAGAAGGTGAGAAATGTTCCTGAATTCAACCTTGATTGTGATTGGATAATAAAGTTCAGGAATCGGGTTTGTGTTCCTCCCATCCCCGAATTAAAGAAGGAGCTGCTGGATGAGGCTCATAGTTCTTCATTCTCTATTCATCCTGGAAGCACGAAGATGTATAGGGACCCGAAAGAGTACTTCTGGTGGGATGGCATGAAAAGAGATGTTGCTGAATATGTCTCTCGATGCTTGGTTTGTCAACAAGTTAAAGCTGAGAGACAAAAGTCTAAGGGGATGTTACAACCATTACCAATACCCGAATGGAAATGGGAAAACATCACTATGGACTTTGTCACAGGACTTCCTAAAACATCCAAAGGCAATAATGCTATCTGGGTCATAGTTGATCGTCTTACAAAGTCTGCACACTTCATTCCTATTAGAGAGGATTTCTCTCTAGATCAGCTTTCCAGGATATATGTAAAGGAAGTGGTAAGATTGCATGGAGTACCACTTTCTATTATATCTGATCGGGATCCGAGATTTACCTCGAAGTTCTGGCGAAGTCTTCAGCATACTCTGGATACAGAGTTGAGTTTCAGCACTGCTTATCATCCCCAGACAGACGGTCAGTCTGAGAGAACAATTCAAACCCTAGAAGATACGTTGAGAGCTTGCTCTATGGATTTCAAAGGAGGTTGGGATCAACACCTACCTTTGGTAGAATTTTCCTATAATAATAGCTTTCACTCCAGTATTCAGATGGCTCCTTATGAAGCTCTCTATGGAAAGAAATGCAGGACTCCAACTTGCTGGGATGAAGTTGGGGAAAGAAAGCTATTAGGACCTGATCTCGTTGATGAAATGGCAAAAAAGGTCAGATCTATTCAACAACACATAAGAGCAGCTCAGAGTCGACAGAAAAGTTATGCCGACAACCGAAGAAAAGACCTAGAGTTTGAAGTGGGTGATAAAGTGTTCTTACGAATATCTCCCTGGAAGAGGGTTATGAGATTTGGAAAGAAGGGGAAGTTGAGCCCTAGATATATCGGTCCTTTCGAAATACTGGATCGTGTTGGGAAGGTAGCTTACCGATTGGCGCTTCCACCGAATCTCTCTCAAGTTCACGATGTGTTCCATGTATCTCTCCTAAGAAAGTACATACCAGATCCTTCACATGTACTCAGCTCAGAAGTTCTACCGCTGGAGCAAGATCTTTCTTATGAAGAACAGCCGATAGAGATTCTGGATCGTAGTGAAAAAGTCCTACGAAACTAGACCACTCGCATGGTGAAAGTTTTATGGAGAAACCACCAACTTGAAGAAGCTACATGGGAGCTTGAGGATATGATGAGGGAGAAGTATCCTCATCTGTTTGTTGCAAAGTGACGAATTTCGAGGGCGAAATTCATTTTAAGGGGGGTAGAATGTAACACCCGAGACTTTTATGTTATATAAATCATCAAAGGAATCTTTTTCTACAAAACACTTGCTTGGCTTGCTTTACACGCAATCACGACCTTCCTCAATAGCTTGCATCGTACGCAATACCGAGTTTTACTAAACAACAATATGCTATTAAAACTAGCCGTTATGAATAGTAATAACCACTTTTTGAAATTTTATAAATTTTATTTTTCAAAATGGACTTCATTTTTGGACTCAGAATATCGAAATTAGCCTAGGGTGAAATTTTGGTATTTTTCTGAAAACTTTCAATTTTTGATGAATAGTGAAACCACTAAGTGGTAGGTTAAAAACTGAATTTTGCCTAAAACATAATTTTACCGCTTCTGTGAATGGAATTTCAAAAATCCGAGAGACACGGTTAATATCAAGGACTAAAATGTGGTTCAATGAGATGAAAATAATTTTTTTGGTGAATAGTAACTTTTTACTATTTTTACCGCGGTTAATAGTAAATAGGGTAACTAAGGGTAAATATGATATCAATATTACCCTAACACATGTCCTAATTCTATTGGACAAGTGTAATTCGACCAAAAACAAACTTAGGAATAAAATATGACCATTTAGGCCCACTTGGATTAGATTAGGACATTTATTATTAATTTATTTAAATAAGGGTTAAAATAGTTAAAATCAAAGTTTAATAAGTAAATCATTTTTAATATGGGGTTATACATAAGATAAATTCGACTATAAATATTCATTAGAAATATGAAAAGATTTCCTACATAAGGGTATTTTATTTGTAATTTTTAGACATTAAATAATTTAATTTATTTATGACACAATGATGATGTAGTAATTATCTTATTAATGAAATATTGACATAATTGATGTCATAAACACCAAAATAAATGTAATTTGAGACATTTTATGAATTACACTAATTTTATAGGTTACTATGATATATTAATGTTGATTTAATCAACTTTGTTCGAACATATAATTCTGTTATGACTTTCACAAAAATCATATATCAAATAGTGTCAAAATTGACACAAAATAGTTTTTAAATCAAATATTATATTATTAATTGTTATTTTATTCCTAAAAATCTAAGGTTCGGACAAATGACTTAGATAAGGATATATATATTAATAATAAACAATTTGGGGTTCGTTTGGCATGTTATAGTAAGTGTATTAACCATATAGTGAAAGAAAACAAAAAGACACGATAAAAGTTAAATTAATTAACTTAGAGTTAAATCTAATTGATAAGGTTAAAATAATACCCTAAACTTGTCTAAATCTTATTGGTTTATAGGATTTCGACACATCCCCACTTTAGCTTCGAAATAAGACCCTTTGGAACCATTATAAACCGATTTTGACTTTAATATAAAATAATATTTTGAGATATTCCTAAGGTGCCCCTCTCCTCCCTTATAAAAGGGCACCTCCTCCCCCTCCTCCTCACACCAAATTGAGCACTCAAGCTCGGCCATCCCCTGACATTTTCTCCTCTCCACTTCCCTAGAATAATCCTAGAGGTCCTGGTCTTCTCCAAAGACCAATCTTAGTTCCTTAAGTGGAGGATTCAAAGAGGCGTTCCAAAGAAGAGGTAATATCCATTACCGATCTTTTCAATTTCATTCTTCTTCAACTTCTTCTTCTTTAGTTGTTTCATGATAAAGTAATAACATCAGTATTACTTACATACTGATATGTTATTATAAATATGAAACAACCCTAATTCACCTTCTATCCATCCTACGGAAAAATGAAATCACCGCGCGTGCGTACGTACGGAATATCGTCTCCACGCCGTGGTGTAATCTATTTTCCACCATCACCTTACAAGGATGGGTATAATGGTGTAATGAGTAACTATATATGATTATTATGAAGTAATATTGATACTGAAATAATATATATATACTCCAATACAATTCCACGATCATAGGAACGATATCATCACTCGTGCGTACGTACGGAATACCGTCTCCACGATGTGATGCGACTCGTTCTACATGATCTTCATTTCATAATGATTATATAAATTAATTTAATGAATGAATATGGTATATACTACACTAATACCATTCTGTAAACGAATTATCTATAACCTAAAGATAAGAATAATAATTTATTCGACAAAACACGCATAAGAACAAAAAGTTATAAAGACCCGAGTAACAAGTAACAATGAAATATTACTAACAAGAAGCTAATAATATGACCATATATGATATCATATCAATATGTATGATTCTGGAATAAGTCAATAACATTATTTAAACCATTATACAGGAGCTTCGGACACGAACAAAGCAAATCAGACCTAAGGTAAGGGAAATATCACAATCTCATTTTTATCCGAGATTGTTTATTCGTAAGTAATTACTGGGGTGTATTTTATCATCCACATCCATGTTACCTCAATATGTAATATTGTTTCCATCCACTTGCAATAGTTTAAATCCAATTTTACCCTTAGGTGAGTTTTTAGTAAAGAATATAAAAGGAATCTTTTGTCGTTTTTCCGTACGAGGTACTTTTTGACTTTTCCGACAAAAGTACGAAAAATGTTTTTTTTAACTTATACGGCATGAATGGATTTTTAAAACATTACTTCAAAGAAGCTTCCTTTACAAGTTTTCAAGTTTATTTTTAATCAACTTCTTTTATTTTAAAGTTGTATGACATGTTATGAAAGGATTAAAGATTTTGAAGTAGAAAGGATATTTTCCTCAAGAATGGAGTTCAAGTATTTTATCAAAATTATTTTCCATCTAAGATAATAAAAGGGTTCTGTTTTTATCCCTATTATTACATTGATTTGATCATGTTGTGATGGAATTATTTTTATGAGTTCCTTTATCTTATATGAATTGATTTATGATGTCATGATGTTTCAAGAATCCCATTTTTGTTACATGTGTTATGCGATGATGTATGTTTTATGATTATGTGGCACACATAAGAAATGATTCATTATAAGATGGGTGGGACCTATATCTCCCTCCAATGCATTGGGTAAAGATTTTATATCTCATGAGATAGACATGGCTGGAACGGAAGGTTATTTCAGTTCAGTGATAGAGGACTGAAACGAGGAGTGAACTCGGTTCAGAAAGGGACTTTGTCCACTAAGATAGTCTTGGCAATGAGTCATGACTAACAAGAAATAATTTTCCAAGATTATGTGTTCATGCCACAAAGTTTCAAGTTTTATGGGCATCTCATTTTCACTTCTATGATTTATTCCATGTTAAGATATTATGATCTCTTTTGCAGGTTTTGATTTTCAAAAAGATATGATATGATTTTTATTTCCTTTATTTTCCCTTGCTGAGCATTTGAGCTCACCCTTTTATGTTTTCTTTTCCCCAGGTCAGGAAGATGGATATTAAGTATAATATGCTAAAAGGGACCCTAGATATGATGAAATAAATGGGAGACACTGTAGAAGATTTATGAACCAGTTGTTTATGTTTCCCAGTTTCTAAAGACACTATACATATACGGTCCTTTGTGGTTTTATCATATGTTGTAATAAGTGTGCTTCAATTTTTGAAGTATTAAAAATGTATGTAATGTATGGGTCGTTATATAAACCCATCATTAATACATTTTGTGTAATTTGTGAACATATCACATCTCTTTGAGGAGGCGGTAATCCACATATCCACGAAAACAGTTATCATATTTACACTAAATAGAGCACATAATGGTATGTGTTATATAAATATTATATATGAATAATGAAATAATAAGTATCATATATATCATATAAAAACCACACTTCCATCATAATTACCAACCATTAAAGGAGGTGACGTAAAAAAATACAACATTATCTCACAATGCAGAATTTCACTATAAACAAATAGTATGTTTATTACCCATTTGAAGAAATTATGTATTGGTTTAGGTCAAAACCATAAAAAACAAATAATTATATTTAGTATACATTTTTTTATTATATATCCATGCAATAATAAGAATTCAAGGGGTGGAGAAACAAATAATTTATAAATGAACATTGAAGAATGTTACATCTTTTTCAAGGTAACTTCTTTTGGTTTTAACCAAATGGATTCATTGGATTACATTATTACCATGTTAAGGATTCAATAATGAGGATAGGAATTTTTGGATACTATTTTTTCTGATTTTTCATGATCCAATGTGGCATGAGAGGTTTGAGGAAGTTGAAGAGTGAATTCGTTTATATAATATTGGAGTGCAAATCTGGAAATACCAATATGTATACACTTTTTGGAGGTCTACCTTATATAATGTTTCTAAAACAATGAAAATATGGATTAAATGGTATTTATGGTCAACAAAAACCTAAAAACCACAAAATTTATTTCTTATATGTTTCCTCAATTTTATCATTTTTAGATTTTTATATAAGTAATTAGATTTATAACCGTTGTTTTCTAACCATTAAGAATAAACTAAAGTGACATTTATTAGAAAATATAGTCAAAATAAATTATTAATAAGATATCTAATTAAAAAAATTGAAATCCAATGTTTGTTTGAAATTAATTTAAAACAAACACATGTAATATGTAAAAACAGGTCTTTTAACCTATACTGTGGTAACAATTTGATTACTATCTATGGGTCAATATATTAATTATAAAAGTTATATTTTTTCTATTAATAAAAAATATTTGACATGTATTGACTCTTAAAAATAACTTTTCAAAATACATTATTTTTATTAATATTAAATCATTTCATAACATATCATATATTGTAAAATAACGTTAATGTCAATATTGATATTATTTATTTATTTTAAAGTAAAAATATGAAATATTTTTGGAGCTCAAATATATTATTTTTTGAAGTTGTGTAACATGATATCTTAAAAAGAAAAAATAACCAAACAGGTGAATTAGTTAATCATAAATTACTTTTAATTTTTTAATAATCATTTGTTTTATAAAATTATTAACTAAATTATACATGAATTAATATTGGTTAAGAGTTTAATATAATTAATTCATCTCCAAAAATTATATTAAATTTATCATGATAAAAAAATCAATGAACTATCAAAATAATATTATAACTGAAACTTTGTAGCTTCTTCTATACTCTAAATCCTTATAGATGTTAAATATATAAGAGTATTTTTTTTTACTTTTTCAATACATAACAAATTATATTGGTAAAATTCATAAAACTATGACCCAGTAATTCATTAAATTATAAAATAGGTAATATTTTTTGAAATATTGACATACAATGGATTTTGGACAATTTTCTAGTTCATTATGGCCATTAAGGTTATGTTTTAGTCTCTTTTTAAACATAATATTACCTTAATCTCTTTAATTAAGTTTAATTAATTTTACTAATTTTTTTTGTAAAAAACATATTTGATCTTACTATACAATAAATATAATAATAATTACAACTATTTATGTCTATTTTTTAAAATTTAATTCATATAATTGGAAAAAAGTATGGTTAATATTGATCCCTAGATGTAGTGAGAATATATGTTTTTAAAGTTAAAATGTTAGAAATTTCATTAAGACTTTATCTCTACATTTAATATAAATATGATTAAAATGAATTATATTAGGTTAGTAGATATATAATTGATCTATATTTACTTTAAAAAAATTAAAATATCATTTATCATAAATAATTATTTTGATGAGAATTGATGTTTTAACTAAAATGCAACTTTTTTCACTATTAATAAAAAATGTAAATTCTTATAAAAATAAATAAAATCACCCTAACATAAATTCATCATTCCAAAATCAAAAATGAAATTTATTTTGAAAAATAAAATTTATAAATGAATATAAAAGATGTTTTAAAATAGGTGTAGGATTAAAAGGCTGTAAAACTCTAAATTCCGTGTAATATAAGCCAACTCATTGGTCTTTTTAGAGTAATCCTAACATGGTGTTTTGTATAAATAAATATAACAATAAATTAAATTTTAATCTCAAATTAAAATATTCAAATATATTGGGGTGTTACAATAGGTGATGATCTCACATGAATGAGATGATCCAAATATCCCGTGATCATGAGGGCCAAGGAACAACATGAGTAAACAAAGATTTGTTCATGAATAAAAAGTGTTTTACAAAATTCATTCTTATTAAACAATGTTTTTTTGATTATTTATTTTAATATAAAATTATTTCCTCTTAAAATATCCTGAGTGGAAGAAACAGAAACCCTAATTCATTTTTCAATATTTATAGGTGAGTATCAATGCCTTTATTATTTTGAATCATCTTGAATTCCTAAGAAATATGTTGTGTTGGTCCTATTTTTGATTTCCAAAGATATCATGTTCTATGAATTCTTAAAACAAAGGATTCCTTCTCTTTAACTAACACCAAAAAATGGGAATCGCCTCATACATGATGAATCCACCTTCCAGTATCATGAGAATTCTATTATTACGCCCTCCTCTTTAAAAATAAATCTCAAACTCAAGTAGGTATTCTAGATGGCCTTGTACAAAATAATTTTCATTTTGATGTATCATTTTTCTTCAAACAAAGCATTTCATTCAAGCATCAAAGTAATTTTGGATTCATGATTATTTTGATCTCACTAGCATAGATTCTAGTAATATATTTGGATAGAACAATGATTTTCAATCATTGGTGTATCGTTATTAGATACTATAAGATAATGATAAAGAAACCCTTTATTGTGAGGTAAGAGAAGACAATGCACATAATATCAAATGACCATGATTTATTTGATTTGGTTTCCAAAGTCATATCCTTATATATTTAAAGAGATTAATAGTGCTACAAACGTGGTTCCCACACCAAATAAGTGGCCAGCTAAGAAAAAAATAATAAGTGACCACTTTCTACTTCACCCTATACGATACATTGTGTTTGACACCGAGTTACACCATGGAACATATCACATGGGTTGTGATGACCTGATCTCCCCCTAGAGTTCTATCATGTGCAACATACAGGATCACCATGTTCCCACTAGCACATATCCATATGACTACACATGAACTTTCTACCTCCTTCCACCATGCTGGATCTGTGAGCTGGCACTACATTGTGGTTATGGTCTCCTATCACAGTGAATAGATTGGGTTTTCACCTTATATAGCTTATTTGGAATTGTTTTTTGGATTACAGATAATAAATATATCTAGTATAAAATTCCATAAATTTATAATTTCAAATGAAAATGTCATTCCACATACTCAAACTTCATCTTTGAAAACTATTCATGAAAAATAGTAATCATTTGTATAGCCTTATCCTATTTATTTTAATCATCTATTTTTAGAATGTAAATTCCATTGAACTCATCATTCATTAAATCAATAATTAAAACTCATTATGATATAATGTTATATTTTACAGGCATCACTGATCTTCCTGAATCATTATCCGATCATAAATTCAAATGGATTGAACCAAATTATCATTGAAATGTTTTATGAAATCTGAATACCTCGTATTTCTTCATAAATAATACATTAATTCAAATATTGATCAATTGTCAAAATATGAACTATCTTAAACTCATTATTTTGTAAAACTACTGATAATTGATAATAATCATGAAAATAATTTATTCAAATTCTTTAAATAATTTTCATTCACCTAATGAAATTTTAAAATTTATTGAACAATAAGAATAGATATAAAATCATCATAATTACATGTATATTTATTTAATCAATATATATAATTCCATTAAATGAATCCATAACAATTATCCATGCATCAATACTTTATCTGAACACATGATATTTGATCTTCCATAGACATATCTGAAATTACAACAACAAAAAATTGGGAACCCCAATTCACTTATGTGTTGTTCTTCTTCTACAATCCATATTGAAAAACTGATTGAATACATATACAATAAAAATAAAAAGTAGCATAATCAGTATCCACCTAAAATTTTAAATCTATATAAAATTTATTTTCTTTATTGAATTATCCATTCTGTCCCTTAACAAAAATTTTATTAGTGCCTAAATTTTTTTAGAATCATATGGGGAATAATTATTTGATGTACTGGAATTCTAGGGACTTTTCCATAACTTTAGATCCCAGATCACCAACTTATGCTAGTGAATAATTCTCTATTAGCTTATATTTTCTGACCTTTTTACAATTACTAGACTTATTTTTCTCTTATCCCCAATTTAGAAGAAAATTGTCATGCTCCACAGATCTAACTACATTACATGGATTTTATCTCATCATTTCTTTAATATATGTCCCTATTTGTTAAAATTTATTATTAAGTGGTTATTAAACATAAAATAGTTTATAAGAAAATATTTATCTTATTTTTATATTTTTGTTGTATTTGAATGATGTAATATATACTTTTGTCTCAAAAATATTAAACATGTTATTCTATGAAATGTTTAATTACCCAAATGATAATGATAGAGATGATAATTAATTATGAATTTCACCAGATCTGGAAATCTAATTGGGGGTGTTGGTGTCTGAATACATACCATATATGAATTTTTAGAATTTTCATATAGAAAAATTTGTTCTGAAAAAAATCAAGAGATTACCTTTATTAATATATATCTAAATCATATATAATTAAAATGAGCTTATATGGTAAATAATTGTACTCTATTAATCTTATGACATGTTATTTATTATTAAAAATTATTGATTTATGATAATTTTTGTGGGAAAAAATGACTAAATAGTAATGATTTTTTACTAGGATGTAACATATTATGTCGGGGGCTGTAACATGTCACACCCCATACCACTATAACAATATTTATTTTATGTTATATTAAATAAATTTTGGGGAAAATTCAATTTTATAAGTTATGGGATCTTTTTTTGTTTTTAAATGATTTCTTTTCCGCATGGTTTATAGATTATGGTTTAGTGGATATATTTTGATTATTCTTATATACTAATTCACACAGAACCTTTTTAGTTCATTTTAAATTAGTAGAAGTTTATCTTGTTTGGTTAGTTCAAGAATCTATGGCTCCTAGTAGAAACCAAGTGCCCCACCCATCTATAGAGAGGTTCCTGGAGCATGATGTGGGAATATATCAGAACACAATTTGAAAAGAGTGCAAGATGTGTTTTTAGTTTAACATATTTATTAAATATAGTAGGAAAATGATTTGAAAACTATTTTACTAAACTATGAGAATTTGTTTTTTCATTCTAGTTATTCCTGTAATGATGGAACAAAAAATTCCAAAACACACATCCAAATAGTGGAGACTCTCCAAAATAACATAATAGTGATTTTATTAATCTACCATAAACATTATTTATCATATCCACCTCCACCCATATTTTCAGTTACCTAGTACTAGCTATTGGGGAGGAATCCCTTCAAATCCACTCTTCTTGATTTTGGATTCCCAGCCTCTATTTTGAAGGTATTATTACAGATAATCCATTTTCCCCTTATCATTTTAAGATGACCTAGGATTTTTAGACATATACATTACTACATTTTTAATGAAATATCATAAAATTACATAAATAAATTAATGTTAAAAAAAATTGTTTAGTGCGTTTGGAAACATAGAAAGTTAAACAAATGGTACATAGGTGATCTACATCATCTCCAACTAATATCTTTATATCTAGAACCTATCTTAGAAGAATTATAAATAATACATATCTTCATAAACTTGGGAAAGAAAATATGAAAAATGTGATCTCATATGTTTAGTAAGGATAAATAAGAGAGATATGTAAACATAACATGGAAATATGGGTATGAGATCATGGGAATCACATTTGAAATCCACACCATATATTTCAAAGATTATAATTTTGAGTAATGGATTAATGATTGGTAGTTAAAAAGGAATGAATCATAAGAGAATCCAATAAAATGTTCCATGAGAGTATAAAATTGTAATAAGGCATCCATTTGTTCCATATACATATGAAAAGAAAATCCTATTTCAATGCTACTCATTAATACATTTATAACCAATTATGATTGTGATAACCACATGTGTAACTGCCATGGGATTGGGAAAACCTCATGTGTTCCCAATTTAGGGAATGGGATATTAACCAATGAGACCACCTTTTTATGATTGGTCTAACCACCTATGTTCCCTCTTTTTTTGGCTTGTGGTTACCACCTGTTTACCCTATGAGATCATATAAGAATTATCTTTACCCAATGAATTAGAGGGAGACACACATCCTACCAGTCACATAATGAAAATAGAATATTAGGTTACCAAAATATCATAAAAAATACATCATAACATAGACAAATAAAATAAATGGGTTTTATAAACTATTTAATAATAGAATAACCATTACTGAAGAGATGGGTTTGATAATAATGTCTTCATGGTATAACCTGTGGATGAGAGATTACAACATCTGAATGTTTTTTATGAAATATTTTATTTAAATAATTTTAATTCTTCAGTAATTTACATTACATGTAATACTGAGATTAAATGAACTGCGAGATTACCTTATTATAAAAATACTGGTATAGCCAAGGTGTTAGGTTAGTGAGAATAAATAATTATAACTAACTTATGAAAATGCATTGTGAATTCATTAGCTATTAATTATTTATGATAAATATAAATAAATTATATTTTTTTTTTATTTTCTAGTGAATTACATTTTGTAATGAAATAAATAAGATATATATGTGTTATATACTTAATAAAATATTATAAATACTCATCCAATGGATAATTTAGTTATCGGGTATGAGTAAAACCCTATTTGATGTATAAAAACCTATTATTTTAAAAGGGTAATTTTACACCTTTAAATAGAGGACCCCTTTTAAATTAAGATTTTGACACATTAATAAGTTTTTATATGACAACATAAAAATTTTATTTTGAAGTGGGATATAAAAATTTATTTTAGATGAATTTATAATAATTTTCTGATAATTTCAAGTTTTGATAAATATAAAAATTACACATATTTTTAATTTAAAATAAAATTTTTCATTGATATAATTAATATTGTTAAATTATATTATATAATGGATTAAATGTGTAAATAGAATAATTTTTTACCATTTAATATAATTTAGGTCATTTGGATTAATTTTAAATGAAATTCAGATGTAAAACATATCAATCATTTGTAATATTTTAACATTTAAAAACTATTATCTCATTTCAACCACATGATTAATTTTAAATTAATTACTTCAACTTCTTTGTTTTGAATCCTGGAAAACTGATTTCATATATTGAATCAGTAGGTCAAAATTATATAAATAACTTTATTTTATTTTTATAATATATGATTAGTAAATTTGATATATTGTTTTAACATGGTAAAAGGGTAAATCATGTAATTAAGGGTAAAAATAATATTATAAAATTATCCTAACACATTTATCAATATAATTGGATGATTAGAATTTTCCCTAAAATATACTTGGGTCGAAATGATATCCATTGGAACCAACATGAATGATATTAGGATATTTAATTTATTTTATTTGATGAAAAGTGAAATATTTATTACTCAAACTTTAATAATTTAATTTTTTTAATATTAAGATATATATAAGATAAATTCAATTATAAATAATTATTTTAGAGATAAAATATTTTTCTTTATCATGAAATTTTATTTTTAATTTTCAGGAAATAAAAAATTACCTTAAAGGCTAATACGTGGATGATAAAATAATTAATTGATGGAAAATTAAAAAATAATTTTTATTACAATATTAACAAAAAGTAAAAGTCCTATGAGATTATGACAATTATATTATTTTATTTGAAGAGAATCTAAAATTTTCACTTTCATGATTTAAAAGATTACATCATTTTTAATGTTGTTTTCTTGAAAAGATAAATTCCATTACAAGTATTATTCTAAAATGTAATGGATTTATCTTCATCATATTATATTATTTTTAATTTTTATTCAATAAATATTTATATTAAATAATTACACAATATTGAGGAATTAATTATTTAATTAATGAAGACATAAAATAAATGTTATTAAATATATTTTATTAAATATTATTTGGGAAAATTATTAAACCAAATGAATATTCTAGATTACCTTGACCCGTTAGGGATATAATAAAATATTTTGATCCAGGATATCTTCTTATTTTTATATTTTTAAAAATCCATGAAATAAATAGTGTCAAAATCGACACTATTCATATTTTGTCCAAATAAGGTTTTCGTAAATTATTTAAAAACCATAAAACATTTTTAAAAATATATAATAATTATGATATGGTCTGAAATATTTTAAATTATTCATTTATGGTCTTATTAACTTAAAATAATTAAATATTTTACCCTTTTAATATTGAAATATTTGTTACCCTAGCTAAAAATTAAATACAATAACTAAGTGTTAATTGAAATTATAATGATTAAATTTACATAAAATCTGGTCTAAAATTTACTTGATGATGACATTAAAACCCAATATCATCTAATCTTTGAAATTGGGACATTTTTTAGTTTTTTGAGTGGATTTGTTTTATTATAAATCCATATATTTTGAGGTTTCCAAAAGTTCCCCTCACCTCAATTTTTAATGGGAAATTCCTACCTCAACACTTTACTTCATTTTGAGCCTTCAATATTGACCATACCCTGCCTATTTAACTTATAAACTTTCCTAGAAACATTATAGGGGTCCTTGTCTTCTTCAAATACCAACTCTAGTGCACTAAGACAAGATTTAGAGAAGGCATGTCGAAGAAGAGGTAATATCATTTACAGATTCTTTCAAACATCATTCTTCTTCTACTTCAAACACATGAGTTATTTCATTATAAAGTAATAACTCCAGTAGTACTTATATAATGAGAATATATTATTATTATTAAACAAACATAGTCTACCTACTACCCATCCTATGAAAAATGAAATCACTATGCGTGCGTACATACGACTTACCATCTCTATGCCATGGTGTAATCTGGATTTCACCACCACCATACATGGATGAGTATAATGATGGAATTAATAAATATATATAATTCATATAAAATTATATTGATTATGAGATAATATACAACATCCACTTCATTACCATTCAATAATTATGGGAATGATAATGTCGCTCATGCATACGTCCGGCTTACTATCTCCATGGTACGATGTGATTCATTCTACATAATATTGTATTAAATAATGATTATATAAATAAATTTAATGATTAAATATGATAGATATTATACTAATTACATGCTTTTAATGATATAAATAAATCCTGAAAGAGGAATAAGAACTTATCTAACACAACTTGTATAATACCACAAAGCATTTTATACCCGATTAACGTGTAACAATAAAATGTTACTAAAAAAGGGAAGAAAATATGATCCTAAATGTTATAATAAAAATGATTTTTAATCTTTAATAAATCATTAAAATTATCTAAATCATTATACAGGAGGTTTAGATACATACAAAGTATATCAGACCTAAGGTAAGGGATAACTTTTCAAATCTTGTTTTTATCTATGATTTTTTATTCATAAGTACTTACTGGGGTATATTTATCATCATTGTTCATGTTTCCTAAATATTTATTTCAAAATATTTTTTATATCCTTATATAATTTTACTTATTGGGGAATTTTTACTAAATTATATGAATGTAATTTTTTGTCAATTTCGGTATGAGGTACTTTTTGACATATCCAAAAAAAAGTATAAGAATAATGTTTTTTAACATGTACAGAATGATAGGATTTTTAAAATTTCACAATTCCTTATTTCCTTGAAGATTACCCTACAATATTACATGGTTATTTTCACATATAATTATTTCTTCTATAAATGTGTTGCATTTTGTGGAAGAAATTTTTTTGGAAAAAGAATGGTTATTTTCCTCAAGAATTAATTTCCTGTGTTTTCTCAAAACTATTTTCCATATAAGATGACACTATTTGTATAGGGTTATGTTTATGAATCTATAGTATGTAGTTTTTTTAATTAATCCATTTATCAATTATGATGGAATGATGTTCAAGAAACCCATTTTATTTCATGGGTTATGCTGTGGGGAATGGTTGTATGTTTTTGTGGAACATGTAAGAATGGATTAGTTAAGATATGGGTGAGATCTATATCTCCATCCAATATATTAGGTAAATATTCATATATCATGATATAGACTTGACTAGAATGGAATGTAAATCCAGTTCAGTAATACATGGATGTAATGAGGAGTGAACTCGGTTCAGTAATGGACTTTGTTCGCTATGATGGTCTTGACAATAGGCCAAGATTAATATGAAATGATTTTCTATTATTATGTGTGTGTGCCACAAAATATCATGTATTATTTTATGACTATTGGGATATCATTTCCAATTAATTATTTATCACATGGCATGATATTATGATCTTTTATATATGGGATAAGATTTTCAAATGTTGTGTTCTTATGATTATGATATGATTGATATTTCCCTTGTTTACCCTTACATAGAATTTGAGCCCACCCTATCATATGATTCTTTATTCCAGGTCATGAAGTAGGGTATTAAGTAATATATGTCAAAAAGGAGTCTAGATTTGATGAAATACGTAGGAGACGATGTGGATGTTATATGAACCAGTTTTTTATGTTACACAATTTCTAAATACATTAAACCTATACAGTCCTGGTGTGGTTTTTGTTATTTTATTTAATAAATATTCTTCAATACTGAATTAATATCTTTATGTAATGTATGTTACATTATATTTGGGATCATAGAAAAGGTATTGGTAACTATTTGAAACTAAGATGAAAAAACATTAGTAGGAACCCTAAGGATATATTTAAGAACAGGTTACAATCCAATCCTATTATTTTAGATATGTACATGAATAACCTAGGATAAAACCTAATGTTTCATAAAATGAAATTTTATTCTTTAATTATGTTGTATTCCAATTATGAATAGTGTATCACACACTATGATTCTTGGTTTTAGTCAAAGTTTGGAACCTGAAAGAACCACATTAATGCTGAATGCGATATACAATACAATGACTGTCATACTGAGCAACCCAATATCATGGAATATGGAGTTAAAAATCTTGTATCCATGTTCACCCAACTTCCTCAATATATAAATCATGTCAGACTTCCCAACATGCATAGTATGGAGCAACATTATATTGAATCCTTCATAAAGAAGTGTCTACCTTAATTCAGGGGGTATTATGATCCATCAGTGGATGAAAAATTGATCAATACCACTAAAAAGTTACTTCTAGTTCTAAAATATTCTGAACATGATAAAGTCATCTTAAATGTATATAGTTTTTAAATTGAAGATGATCAATTTTGGAATTTTATCATGAATATGAGTTAAGAATATAAAATTGAGTCTATGAAATGGGACGAGTCTTTAAACTTATTTTTCAATAAGTATTATCCACATATTCTTCAAACAATTATGGAGATGGAGTTCCTTGAACTTAAGAAAAAGGATTATGAATCGGTTGGTACCTACAATGAAAATTTTATAAGACTTTGAAGGTATGATTTTGGAATTATTATTTAACCAAAGAGTAAAATTGATCACTTATTTAGTGTCATAAAACCAAGTCTCTAATGGTAATTATCCATAAGGGACATCGAAAGCTACAGGGAAATTGTTCGATGTGTTCTCAAAGTTGATATAAATATTAGAGTAACCCATTAGTCATATGGATTTAAAAAGAAGAAAAAAATGGAATTCAAAGAAAAATCTAAAGACCACACTAAAAGGTAGATAAGTATCCCCTTATTCTAAATGTGTTGAAAGAAAAAAGGATGTAATTTTATTAAACATACTAGTAAATATTTTAATTGTGAATAAGAAGTTCATTGAGCAGTTGAATGCTTAAGTGATGGGAAAAATATGTCTAATGATGAGAATAGTGAAAAGACTACATAGAATGAACCTACTACACTTAAATGTACAAGTGTAATGAAATGGGTCATTATTTCAATCAATGACCTAATCCAAGGGTTATTGATGACGATTGATTTCAAAAAACTATTAAGGGAAAATACAAATGATGTTCAAATATAACCACTATTAGCAACATGGAGTATGATAATGTAGTGGTTAAAGGTGCACTTAACATCCTATACAAAGTAGAAAACGTTTCAATTTATTTTGGATCCTCCCACTCTTTTATTTCTAAATAATTTTATAAGGGTATCATCATATTACATTAACAATTAGATGTTTAGTTAGCTATGAAAACTTCTAATGGCCCAACGGTTTCCTAAAAAGTTTATAATTATTCTTTGGTTGAAGAATGTGAGAAAGTTCGTCCTAAAATTATTTTGATCCTTCATATAGTGGAATTTTATGTGATTCATGGCATCGATTTGATTTCTCTATATGGAGCTCATATCAATTTCCAAGGAGGGGAAGTCACATTTCATATTCAAATCAATCTACGGTCATCTATCGTTGGAAGGATGAATATAACATTTTAGTAGTAATTTCTTCTATATTATGGGTCTTGATTCCTATAAATGAAGTTTATTTATATCAAATGGTTTTGCAGAAACTCAAGATTAAGAACACATTCATTGTACGAATGTTTGATGATGTATTTCGAGAAGAATTTCCATGTCTTCCACCAAATCTTGATGTTTAGTTTTATATAGAACTCATACCGGGTGTTATGCCTATTTCAATGATGCCTTATATAATGGACCCAATTGGGATATAGGAATTTTAAAATAAACTCAATGAGAATGTTGATAAGGTATTCATATGCCCAAGTGAATCACCTTGAAGATCAGCTATTTTGTTTTTTAAGATGAAAGATGGATCAATGAGACTCTGTATTTATTATCGATAAATTAAAAAGATCAATACCATGAAAAAAATATATTCTTCCTCATATTGATGACTTATTTAACCAACTATGCAAAGCTAAATACTTATCTGAGATTGATCTTCATTCAGGATATCATAAATTAAGGTTCAAAAAGGAAAATATACTAAAAATTGCATTCTGTACAAGGTATGGAAACTATGAATTTATAGTGATGCATTTTGTTATTAATAATTCACCTTCTATCTTCATGGATCTAATGAATTGAGTCTTTAGAGACAATATTTATCAATTTATGGTATTCTTTATATATGATATTATTGTCTATTTTAAGAGCAAGGAATAACATGAAGACCACTTCAGAATTGTATTGAAGGCCCTAAGAATGGGGATGATTTATGATAAATTTAACAAGTGTGGATATTGGATTCAAAAATTTTTATTTATTGGCCACAAAATCTAGAAATAAGGGATATTTTTAGATCCATCAAAAACAAAAGTTGTTGATAGTTGGTTAATACAAAAAATGGTAACTGAGATCCGATGTTTTCTTGGTTTGGATGGATATTATTGACATTTTGTGAATGATTTTTCAAGATTATCTAATCTACACACCAAGCTGACATAGAAAGGAGTTAATTTCGTTTAGAAAGAGGAATGGTAAGAGAATTTCAATGTGCTAAAAATAATTATATCCAGTGCACCTGTTCTCACAATACCTTGTAGTGGAGAAAGGTTTATGATATATGGTGATGCATCCAATAATGGGTTGGGATGTGTTCTCATGCAAAATGATATGGTGATAGATTATGCCTCATGACAGTTGAAAATTCATGATAAAAATTACCCAGCTCATGATTTGGATTTATCTATGATAATCTTTTCAATAAAGATACAGAGGCATTATCTTCATGGTGAAAGGTGTGAAATTTGTACTGATCATAAAAGATGAAGGTATTTTTTTCACCAAAAAAGGAGTTGGTTATGTGCCAAAGAATATGGTTGGATTTGATTAATTATTACCACTAATCAATACATATCCACCCTAGGAAAGAAAACAAGGTGGTAAATGCTTTGAGTCAACAGTACTATCCTAGAAAATCCATGATGTGGATCATAAAATATCCAATATTTATAGATTTTCAAATTATATATATTTAAATTTTAAAGGATGGGGTAATATCTTATCTTTATCAAACATATTTTTAACTGTCTTTACAAGTGAATATTAAGGAGTAACATAAGAAAGATGTATTTCTAAAAAACAAGGTTGGAAATGTTCCTGAATTCAACCATGATTTTGATAAAATAATAACGTTCAGGAACACAGTTTGTCTTCCTCTAAAACAAGAATTAAAAAAGGATCAATTGGATGAGGCTCATAGTTCTTCATTCATTATTCACCGTTGGAGAAAAATGATGTATAGGCCCCTTAAAGAGTCTTTCTGGTGGGATGGCATAAAAAAATATCACTGAATATGTCTTTTGATACTTGGTTCGTCTGAAATCTATGTCTAATAGACAAAAGTCTAATGATATGTTACAATCATTACACATACAAAATTTGAAATTAAAAAACATAATTATGGACTTTATTGTCAAACTTACCAAAATATCTAATGGCCATAATTCTATATGGGTTATAGTTGATAACCTTATCATGTTGGAACATATCATTGCTATTAGAGAGGATTTCTCTCTTGATCAGCTTTGGAGGATATATGTAAAAGAAGTGGTATGATTACATGGAGTACCACATTCCATTATATTTGATTGGGATACGAGGTTTAACTCAATGTTATAGAAACATCTTCATCTTGCTCTAGATAAAAAGTTATGCTTCAACTCTACTTATAATCATTAGTTAGATAGTAATTCTGAGAGGATAATTCAAAATCCAGAATACATGTTGAGATTTTTCTATTTGGATTTAAAAGGTGGTTGGGATCATCACTTAAATTTGGTGTAATTTTCATACTAGAGTTTCATTCCATCTAGTATTAATATGGCTCATTATGAATCCCTATATGGAAGGAAGTGCAGATCTCAAACTTATTGGGATGAATTTAGGGAAAGAAATCTATTAGTACCTGATCTACTTAACGAAATTGTAGAAAAGGTCAGATCTATTCAACAACACATAAGTAAAAGTCTGTGTCACCAAAAAATTATGCTGACAACTTAAGAAAAGTCCTATAGTTTGAAGTGGGTGATAAGGTGTTTCTACGAATATCTCTCTGGAAGTGAGTAATCAGATTTGGAAAGAAGGGCATGTTGATTCCTTGCTATATTAGTCCTTTTCAAATTATGGATTGTGTTGGGAAGGTAGATTACCAATTGGATCATCCCCCAAATCACTCTTAAGTTTATGATGTGTTCCATTTATCTCTCTTGAGAATGTACATACCTAATACTTCCCATTTTCAAAGCTCATATGTCGTACCATTGGAGTATGATATTTCTAATGATGAACAACCGATAGAGATTCTTGATCGTAAAAAATAGTTCTATGAAACAAGACAAATTACTTAGTTAATGTTTTATGGAGGAACCACCAATTTAAATAAGATACATGGGAACTTGAGGATATGATGAGATAGAGGTATATTCATCTATTTTCCAACCATGTAATGAATTTTGAGAGTGAAATTCCATTTTATGAGGGTAGAATGTAACACCTGGATGTTTTTATGAAATATTTTCTTTAAATAATTTTTTTATTATGTACCTTACATTACACTGAATCAAAAGTTTAAATGAACCATGATATTTCTTTATTATAAAGTTACCATTATAACCTAGGTGTTAGGTTAGAAGAAATAAATAATTATAAATAACTTATAAAAATACATTTTGAATTCATTGGGTATCAATTATTTATGAAGAAAATAAATCATTTATATATTTGAAATTTTGAGTGAATTAATTTTCCTAAAAAATTTAATAAGATATATATATATTTTATATACTCAATAAATTTTTATATATTCATCCAATGCATAATTATGTCATAGGGTATAAATAAAACCCTATTTAATATATAAAATCACATTTTTTTAAAAGGATAATTTTACTCATTTGAATGGAGAACCATTTTAAATTTATATTTTGACACATTAATAATTTTTATATTAAAAAATAAACAAATTTTTTTAAGAGGGATATAAAAATTTACTTTCGATGAATTTATCATCTTTTTTTGATACCTTTCATGTTTTTAGGAATAGTAAAAATATGCTAAATTTTAATTGAATATAATTTTTTTCATTGAAATAATTTATATGGTTAAATTATATTATTAAATTGTTAAAAAGTATAATTATAATATATTTTAAGAATTTAATATAATTTAGGTCATTGGAATTAATTTTACATTAAATTCATATGTAAAATCATTTCAATCTTTTTCCATAATTTATATTTTAAAAACTCATTTTCTCATTTCGACAAAGTGATTAATTTTAAATTGATTACTGTAACTTGATTTGAATTTTTAAAAATTTATTCCATATTTTGAATAAGTATGTCTAAATTATTTAAATATATTTATTTTAATTTTTGGAAATATGAATATTTACTTTGGATAATATTATTAACACGCTAAAAGTGTAAATTGGGTAATTAAGTGTAAAAATAATATTATAAAATTCCCTTAAAACTTGTATTAATATTATTGGATGATTATTATTTTCCATAAAACATACTTGGGTTGAAATGGTATACATTGGTACAAACATGGATTATGTAATGACATTTAATTTAATTTATTTAACGAAAAGTGAAATATGTGTCACTCCAACTTTAATAATTAAATTATTTTTAATAATAGGATTATACATAAGATAAATTTTATTATAAATACTCATTTGAATGATAATTTTTTTTCTTTATCATGATTTTTTTAATTTTTAGGAAATCAATAATTACCTTCAAGATTTATTCTTTGATAATAAAAAAATAAATTAATGTGAAATCAGTAAAAAAATTATTAAACTTTTAATAAAAATCAAAAGGCCAAAAAACATGAACAACCCTTATTTGTCAAGTATATCATGATATAAGAATACAATGGTGTACTTATTGACCATTTTGAGTTTTATAGAAGATATTATAAAAGTTATATCATTTTATTTAAAGTGAAGCTAAATTGGTCACTTTAATGTTTTAAAAGAGTATAACATTTTTAATGCTTGGATTTTCAAAATATAAATTCGACTATATGTGTTATTATAAACTCTAATGGATTTTTATTCATTATATTATTTTATTTTGAATTTTTATTCAACAAATATGTATATTAAATAATAACTAAAAATTGAGGTAGTAATTATTTTATTAATGATGAGATAAAATAAATGATATTTATTTTTTTAATTAATATAATTGGGGAAAATAATTATTTCAAATAAATTTTATAGATTAAATTAACCCCTCAGAGATATAATAAAATATTTTTATCTAGGATCACTTCTTATTTTTATATTTTTAAAATTCCATGAAATCAATATTGTCAAAATTGACACTGTTGATATTTTGTCAAAATAAGGTTTTTATAATTTATTTAAAAATAATAAAACATTTTTAGAATTTTACAATAATTAATATATAATTTAAAAGGTTCTAACTTATTTATTTATGTTCTAATTGTCTTTTATAAGTAAATAGTTTACCCTTGTAATATTGAATTATTTGTTACCATAGTAAAAATTAAAAAGATTAAGTAATTGTTAATTTATATTATAATGAGTATATTGACATACAAACATGTCTAAAATATATTGGATAATTATATTAAAACCCTTTATAATTATATATTATAAATTTGGACTTTTTTGAGGTTTTTAATTGGGGTTTTGTTTTATTATAAATTAATATTTTTTGAGATTTCCAAAATTGCTCGTCACCTCAATTATAAAAGGGAACTTACTCCCTCAAATATTCACTTCATTTTGAACCTTAATTCCCAATAATACCTTTCAAATTTCCCTTATCAAAATCATTATAAATATTTTATAGGACTTCGTAATTTTGAAATACCCACTCTAGTGTTCTAAAAGGAGATTTTGATGAGGCACATTGAAGAATAGGTAATACCATTTACCAATTCTTTCAAACATTCTTCTGGTACTTCCACCTCATGAGGTGTTTCATTATGAAGTTATAAATCTAGTAGTAATTAAATAATAAGAGGTTATTATGATTATGAGAAAAAATATTCTACCTTCTACCCATCTTATGAAAAATGAAATCACTATGCGTGCATACGTACGACTTACCATCTCCATGGCGTGGTGTAATCTATTTTTCAACACCACCTTGAATGGATTTGTATAATGATGTAATTAATAAATATATATAAGATTAATATAAAATAATATTGATTTTGAGATATTATACACCATCCACTTTAATACCATTCAAAAAGTAGGGGAACTATATCGTTGCTCATCCATACGTACGACTTACCGTCTCCACAGTGTGATGTGGTTTGCTCAACATAATCAACATTAAACCATAATTATATTAGTTAATTTAATGAATAAATATTATATATATTATAATAATACCATTATGTAAATTATGAAACTATAAAAAAATAAAAATAATAACTTTTTTTACAAAGCATGCATAAGAACATAAAGTAGGTAATAACCGAATAATGAGTAATAGTGAAATGTTACTAACAAAATGATTAAAATATGATCATAAATGTTATCATAGAATGATTATGATTCATGAATAAGTAAGTAACATTATTTAAATCTATATAAAATATTTTTAGATACATACAAAGCATATCAGACCTATGGTAATGGATAACATTGCAAATCTCATTTTTATCCTAAATTATTTATTACTAAGTACTTACTAGGGTATATTTACCATCCACATCCATGTTTACTAAATCTTAATTTCAAAATATTCTTTATATCCTTCTATAATTTTACCTATTGGTGAATTTTTACTAAAAAATATAAATGTAATCTTTTTTTGTTTCTAGAAAAAGGTACTTTATGACATTTCTTGAAAAAGTATGAGAAGAATATTTTTTTAACTTGTACGACATTAATGGATTTTTAAATTTTCATAATTCCTTATTTCCTTAAAGCATAAACTATAAGAAATAAATATTATTTTCACATAAAATGATGTCTCCTAGAATTGTATAGAATTTTGAAGAAGGAAACATATTTGAAGATGAAAATATATTTTCGTCCGGAATTAATTTCAAGTGTTTTCTCAAAATTATTTTCCATCTAAGATGGAACTCTTTAAATAGGGTTATATTTCCAACCCTATTATTACTATGAATTTATTTATTTTATTATGTAATTTTATATAGTAAATCCATTTATAAATTATTATGGTATAATGTTTAAGAAAACCATTTTTATTTCATTGGTTATGCTATATTGAATGTTTTTATGTTATTGTGGAACATAGAATAATGGTTTCATTATGATATGGGTGGGACCTATATCTACCTCTAATGCATTGGGTAATGATTTAAATCTCATGTTATAGACATCAATGGAACAAAAGGTAAATATGGTTCAGTAATACAGGGTTGGAACAAAGAGTGAACTCAGTTCAGTAATGAACATTGTCCACAATGATGGTCCCAAAAATGAGCCTTGACTAATATGAAATTATTTTCTATTATTATGTGTGCATGTCATGACATTTAATGTCTTATGTTATGACTATTGGGATTACATTTAACTTTTATGATTTAACCCATGACATGATACTATTATCTTTTATATGTAGGGTAGGATTTTCAAATGTTATGTTCTTATGATTATGATATGATTGGTATTTCCATTTTTACCATGACTGATATTTTTCACTCACCCATTCATTTGTTTATTATCCCCACACTATAAAGAAGGATATTAAGTATGATATTTCAAAAAATGGGTCTAATAATGAAGAAATATGTGTGATATAATGTGTATGTTTTATGAACCCATTGTTTATGTTTCATAGTTTATAAAGATACTAAACCTATAGAGTAATGGATTGGTTTTTGGTATGTTATATAATAAATACTCTTCAATGTTTAAGTAATATCTATATGTGATGTATGGGTCATTATAAGTATGGGGTTCATAAACTTATTTTCTTCAATAAAATCAAATAAATAAAAATAAGGGTGATAATGGATCATATCCCCAATAAGTCATATGTAACATTAATAATTTTTATCATAGATGGAAAATTATTTTGATCGATCATTTGAAATATTTCAAGAAGATAATATACTGTATTCAATTAAAAACTATTTTTAAGACATACATTTTTTTTGAAAATATTTTACTTTGAAAATAAACTTTTAAACAAGAAAAATAGGATTCAAAATAATAATTTCCATGATGATAGGAAGCTTCTTTCATGCTATAAATGGTAAAACAATGGGTTCTTTAATTTTTTTAGTGAAATCCAAATTGGCCTTGTTTGGAAAATGGAATGAAGGTTCATTTCAAAACGCTTTTTAAAAATAATAAAACATGTACAAAAATATATTTATTAAATTTTAGGAAAATACTAACACAGTTTTTGAATCTTGTTTAGGAAACAATGTTTTGGAAGAAAATGAATTTCATACCAAAGAATGAAATAACATTGATTATTCTTAAAAAAAAGCAGACAAAAATTTTATGTACTGAAGAGTAGAAAAATGGTACTATTACATGAAAATATAACGAGTAACTATAGGATAAGAAAATAATTAGTTTATTTATTATGGATCATAATATTTTATCATAGGAAATAGCGTCATAAACAATCTTGATAAACAATGAGAATGTACCAGAAAATAATTACCACTTTGGTAAATTGAATCATAAGGCCCATGGAGGTATAAAATAAAATAAAACATAAAATATCATTAAGATAAATAAATTCTTTATATTACATGTAAAATGGTATCTATATAAACCTCATGAAATAATATAGGTGTATAATATACCATACATCTTAAAGAAGGGAAATTGACATTAAAATCCTATACTGTATTAATAATAGTTTGAATCGCAATACTCAGTAAATAATAAAATCAAATAAAACATAAAATTTTATTAAAATAATGGTAATGATGATATAACATGTCATATGGGATGTATATACATCACAAAAAATGAATGAATCGTCAATTTTTTAGATGTCTTCTAGAAATAAAAGAGAGACTTTAATCCCTATACCACAAGTATCCACTTCTATAATACATACTAAATCATAATTTATAATAAATATAAGTTTATTATAAATATATTATATAAAAATAATTATATATATCACACCTTATATGATTTAATAATGACTATTTATTACTTCTTTATTAACAGTTATATGAAAAAGTCAGGTTTTTTGCAAAAAAGTGCTATGTTTTTAAGTTATGTTATGAATGGTTATTTTTGGTCCCCTTACATCGATCATAGTTCCATAATATATATAATTTTAATAATGATAAAAATATCAAATATATTCAGTACATATGTATTTATAATAATCCATAAAAATTAGGGATAGAAAATGAAATACATCATTCATTGAGAAAATTGATTGTACTTACACATGAATATTATTTCCATTTTTTCAAACATAAAGAAATAATTCTAAATGATATATTAACCTTTAAAAATCACTTTTATGCCATTTATGTCACATTATTTCAAAAAAAAACATCCTTATTTTCTTTTATTTAAAACGTCAACGAATCACATCTCTTCATGAGGAAGTAGTCCACCTTACACGTGAGGGATGTTATTGTATTCCCAAAAAATGGACATCCTGATGATATGTGTGATATAATAATTAAATAATCATAATAATAATATAAATATCAAATATAAAAATTAAATTCAATATTATATCAACCCTTGAGTGGTGGTAATGGAAAAAATGAATGGCATCAGTTCATGAGGTGGTAGTTTGTTGTATACATGAAAGATGATTTCAAAACCCATTTCATGGAAGTGGAGATGGTTTAAGGTTATAAGATTGAAATAATAGGATCTAAGTATATGTGATATATTTTTTTTATTATATTAACATGTTATAATAATAGTTTTTGGATGTGTAACAGGAAATAAAACAAAACACTCATTGATGAATGCTAACTCTTCTTCAGGCATCCACCACAGGTTCACACCAAAAGACTTCCTAAGAAGGATTTATTTTCAAAATAATTATAATAAGACAATTAGAGGGGATTTTGGATATTATTTGGGTATTTTTTATCAATCAAATTACTTAAGAGTTGTGATGAAGCAAGAGGAGTGAGTGCCCATTTATAAATGAGGAGTGGAATTTTTGTAAATTCCCAAATATATTCATTATTATGAGGCCAATCGTACCCCCATGTTATTCAAAATCTGATCAATAATATAATTAATCGATGATATGATTGTTTAAAACCTCCACTACACAATAGGAAAACATTTTTTATCATGTCATTATTTTGTCATTAATTTTTCTCAATTTTACCCTTTTAGTTTTTCTACCACCATAACATTTTATAACATACCTATATAATATATCCATTATGTATAGAATTAAAATGTTATTTAATTGATAATTTATACCTATTTATTATTCATATTAAATAAAATTTATTAAATAGTAAAATCCTATGTGTTTTGAAAAATATTTCTAAAACAGACTCGTGTGATATACAAAATCCCATTTTAACCATAATCAAGGTAATTAATTTTAACTATTTTCACTATTCATTATGATAAAAATTTATGTTTTTCTTATTATATACAAAAAATTATTATGATTAAAAATATGAATTACATTTATACAAATTCCATTCATAAATGTAGAAAAAATTAATTTTAAATTAAACCTTCATAAACGATGAGAAAGCGAGGTTTTAATAAGAAAAGGTTGAAAGGTTTACATAGTTTTATATCCAATTTAAATATGAAATTAATTACAATGACCTAAATTATATTAATATATGTATTAGTGAACTAATTATACATTTAAATCAACATAAAATAATGTTAATCTTTATATATAAAATAACAAAAAGGTTGTTTTCAATTAAATGTCACTATTTTCTCCATTAATAAAAAATATAATTTTTTAGAAAAATAAATAATAATCATCGAATGATAATATTTAAATTTTGATTTCAAAAATTATGTTTAATTAATCAATTTAATTTTCTATTACAATCCAAAATTAATTTTATTTTTTTGAAAAGGAATAAAAATATTTTTTTATAAGAAAAACATACTTTTAATTAAAAATAAAGTTATTAAAAATTATTAAATATTTTTTATCAATATATTTAATTTATATCAATAAAATAAAATAAATTTTTTTAGAATTATTTATTATTATTCATATCATAAATTTTAATGGCGAGGATATAACAGTCCTATTTAAAAAATATATTAATAATATATCATGGTTTTATTAAAACTCACTGTTATGTGTAACAAAAGAGAACTCAGGGTTGAATATACCACCAGATTAATTTGGTGTTGTGCAACATAAGATTAAAATGGTGTTGTGTGTAAAAAAATATTCCAATAAAATTTAATATATACAAGAAAGTTCTAAAAACTCAGACAGTCACTTTTTACAATGGTTAAAGTAAATTTAAACCACAAAATTCATCACTGTAATACAAAATTGAGAACAACTATACCTCATTATATCCCCAAGTTCAAAAATACATACCTAAAACTCATTGTTTCTACCCAAAACAATGACTAGTAGAGTGGTCTTATTTTTTATAAATTTCCCTATATGACCCAGAGTCTCTGCCGGTTGTTCCTCATAATAAAAATCTTCCTATAGTGGCATGCCATCTATGTCTAGTACCTATGAATTATTTTATAGTTATTTCTTTAGGAGAGATACATGAAACTCATCTGGTTATTTAGAGATGTTTATTGAATATGTGAAGTGATATTTGATGGTATTGATACAATAAATTGTTTCAAATGCAACAATATACAAAGGGATCAGTTTCCCATTGTTAATGAATATCACAACCTTCTTCCATGGAGAATTTCTTAGCAACATCTTATCACCATATTCATATTATTGATCATGTTATCAACTATTATCATAACTTTTTTTTTCTAACTCTCAGATAAGTTGATGTGTTACTAAATGGATCTAAACATCTCTTCCATTTAAAGTGCTACCTTATGACCTAGTAGATTTATTCCTGAAACTTCATTCAATAAAATTTTATATCCAAATCTCATTTCCCAAAGGGATTCATAAGGAGTCAACTAAATACTGGAGTGAAAGATATTATTATAATAAAACCCAACCAGAATAATTTTTTAATCCAAACAATAATTAAAATTGAATGAATAAGATCTTAGTATATCATATTGAATTTTAATTATTAATTCAGAACTGACATTATTTGAGGATGATATGAAGTTATTAAACTCAACTCTGTATCTAGATATGTTTCAAGATATTTTTTAACCATGGGGTAAAACTTAGAATCCTGATAAGAAAAATGGGATGTGGTACTCCATGTTTCCTTACCACGTCCCTAATGTATATCCAATAATTCTAATCCTCAATGAAGTATTATCTTATAGTGACAAAGTGTATTTAATTTTTAAGGATATCTACTACATTCCATATAGCATTATTCCCTTTAGATATTTTTGGGAGTCTAATGAGAAAATCCATTGAGATTTGTTTTCCATTTCTTTTCAATTATGGGTAATTTATTTGGCATTGATTTATAATTTTGTATTTGATCCTTAACAGGGTGACATACCAATCATCTAAATAAAAACTCTACAATATATATCTTTATTCCATACCATTTGAAATACTATTTAAAATCTTTATTCATCTTCATAATTACTTGACTAATAGATAATGATGATCTATGAAATTCCAATAACAACTCCTTCTTCAAATATAGTGTCAAAATAACACATACTAGTTTGATAAACATTTTCATTAAATCATTATCAAGATTAATGTTAATAACATTTCAAACCATCTATTGTTTCTCTACATCTTCCTGATTCACCCCTTTAAACTTCACTCAGATTTATGGTATGACATTCACTTTAATAAGATAAGATTTTCCCCTTCATATTGGATTTCCAGATAAATCCTTTTCAAAAACATAAATACTATATATATTATAATCCACATAATTAATAATCTATAATTATCCTTTCGACTAAAAGTTTTAGCAAACATGTTCGCTTTCCCGAGGTGGTAATGTATTGAGAAATAATAATTGTTAATCATATCTAATAACATTCTTCGGTTCATATTCATAGACTTCTATTTGAATATAATATTTAAAATTTTTATATTTCTATATATATCACACATATCTTTATAATGGAAATTCCTCCAAAAATTTAATTGAAAAATAAAGTAGATAACCCCAAATATCCAGTTGGGTAATTTTTCTTAGGAATCATTAATCATTATGAAACATAAACCATAAAAATATAATTATGAATAATAAAAAAAATCTCAATATCATCATGGATATATCACTATATATTAAAAAACATTCCCCTCGATAGGGTAATGTAATCATAGTTTCACTAACTAATATTCTCTCTAGTTCTATGAAATTTTCACCACATTTACATGTCCAGAGGAACATAGATCTAATATGAGTTAACTTGGTTAGAGCATAAGATAGTGATGAGAAATTCTCACCAAATAATCAAAATATTTATAAAAACTAAGAAAACTACAGATCTCAGTCACCATAGTTGATTTGGGATAATATTTAATAGCCACTATCTTTTATGGTTATACTGATATACAATCTATTGGGATTAAATAACCCAAAAATGAAACATTTTTCATAAAAAATTCACACTTTGAAAATATATCATATAGTTTATCCTTCCATAGCTTCTTTATTATAATTATCAAGCTATCTTCATGCTCTTATATTATCTTTTATTATATAAAAATATCTATTATAAATACTACCCTAAACTAATCAAGGTAATCTCTAAAGAATATATTAATTAAATCCTTAAAGATAGTGAGGTAATTAGTAAGACTAAATGGAATCACTATATATTCATAGTTTCGTAACCTTGTATGGAATGATTTCTTGTGTATATACTCTTTCATGTATCTCAATTATTTATATCGAGAACTAATGGAAATATTTTATAGGTTTTGAGATCCACATATAGATAAAAAAATTCATTAATACATTAAAGAGGATATGTGTTTTAATTTTGATATTGTTTAGATCCTGATAATAAATGTAGAGTCACATTGATCTATCTTTATTTGTTAAAAAAATTACAGGTGCACCCCAAGGTGACTTACTTGTATAAAATAATACCTTATTAATGTTTTCAAAGAGTTTCATCATCAATTCCTAGATTGTGGTTAGGTCCCTTCAATAGGGAATCATTGAAATTAGTGTGGAATCATTTATGTAGTATATTTATAACTCAAAATCATGTTTTTTATGTCTAGGAAAATATTATAGAAATAAACTAAAATAAATCCTCACACAATAAGAATTCCTTTGATGTCTATATTCACTCCAACCATCTGTGATAAACAACCCTTCTAATTGAGAATTAGGACCTATACAATAGATGTTATCACCCTAAAAATTTCATACTTATCATCCCATTAAAAGACGATAATTGGTTGGTTTGTCATATAAAACTTAACTTCCCTTAATCAATAATTTATGTGGGATATATGTAGATATATAAAATCAATTCACAATATATCCTCAAATTCAACCATAAAAAAATGAAAATATTTTAAGGAATCACATTCAATCCAACATCAAACATAGAAGTAACATATACTTGAGATGAGATCTTGATACCATTAGAGGTTTTCACTAATAATTATATATATTTTATTTTGGGTGGAATCTTGATACCTATTGAAAATTATTTAGATATAACAGAATGTGTAGATCTAGAGTCAAATAAGACATTAGTAGTTCTAGAGTTGATGGTAAGTGTACCTTTCACCTGGTCATTGTCACCCCCCTCGTTAAAAATATTGATCACACAAGGCATCAATTTTTCATTAAACCAAAGAGTATTATAGCATTGATCACTATCATTATACCTTGGATTTGGGAACCTGTTATCATAATTTCCAAACTCTATTTTTTGGAAAAAATGGAGTGATAGTGGTGTATTCTATATATCGTTCTCTCTATTTTTGTAGTTATAAAACTTATTCCAATCACAATGGAAATCAATTTATTATTTACCTTCCATTACATAGTTAAAACATTTATTATTTACCTTAATGCAATTTCCTCTGTGCTTTTTCCCATAGCTTGAGTATAAAGGAAATCTCATCTTCTTCTCCCCATGGTTCCTAGATTTTACATTGAATTCTATTTTTCATTTTTTTATTAAAACAATGATATTAATACATTACTAAAACCTCTATTTACACCAATATAGAATATATAAAAATATTTTCAGATAAACTGACATATCTTATAACTAATTGTCTTTAGATACTTCGTTTTATTCTATTGAATAAATGACCAAATTTACATTCATCATTGATGATACTACCATAATTTTATGTCAAGATTATTTTAAAAATTTTATCATAGGTAGTGATAGATTCAACATCCTTTTTCATTATCCCAATGATCTTATTCTCGGTCACTTTATGATGAATAATATGAAAATATTTTTTAATTTTTTTATCAAACTCATCTCAATCAGTGGAGTCAAATTCACCAAGTTCCCTCATATAGTAGATAAGATTCTGCCATTGATCAACCTCACCTTCCAAATAGTATAAAATTCAAATTATTTTTCCATTTTTTGAACACCCGAGAATGGAAAATATCTTTTCTATAGTATGAATCCATTGGTTATAAAATAGTGGATCAGAATACCAACTTAAATATGGTGGATTTTGCCTCATAAAAGACTTAATATAATTTTGTTCTCCACATTGTTTGGAATTCCCACATGATTCATAACCTGAGAAAGTTGTGTGAGAATAGAAGTTAGTTTTTTTATTCCAAATCCAAAAAAAATTGGATTCTTAAAAGTAGAATCATTTAATTTTCCAAGTCAGTCAACATTATCACATTTCTTTTGGGTTCTAATCATTGATAAAAACTAAAAATAATAGTGTAGGAACAGATAATGATGATGGGTAACCAACAAAACCTGAAAAAAGTTTTAGGATATCTAAATAATGAAACCTTATTTAATATATTATGCCTTTGGTTTATCCTAGGTAATTAATAGTCAATATATAGTTAAATACATCATTATGGTTTGTAAGAAGTTTTTGAATTTACAATGCATATCCCTTAAGAAAGATAATGTAGGTGTGAATAAAGAATCATTGTCGTGCACTAGGTGTTGATAGAGTCTATCTCAATGCACCCTTTTGGAGTTATAACTCCTAGGAAGATCATATCCAGATCCACATCCACTTATAATAACTAGATAGTGATTTGATTTCCTGGACACCACTCACTCTATCCATAACAATAATTCTAGGACATTTTACTATACTTTGACTCAGCCATAGATTTATCTTTAGATACATCCCTTGAAATATCTATATAAATAACACTAGGGATCTAACTATGATTTTATGATCCTATTTTTCAACGGTTAATTATACATATCATCTGATACAAACTATAGAAACCAAGGATTTTTATACATATATATGACATCATTTTAATGACTATTTATAACATTAAAAAACACAAACTTGAGGACTATGATAGTTTAGTACCTCAGAAACATTGAAACATAAACAACTAGTTAATAGGTAACATACAATAACTCCCACTAAAATACTCATTTATATAACCCCTTTTAAAAAATCACACATCATACATATGTTGATAACTTGGGGAAGAGGACCTAACAAAGTGTGAGATCAGATTCTTTGTAAAGATAAAAAAGGGAGATATGTAAGCATAACATGAACATAAGGGTATAAGAATTCGAGAATATCATTTGAAAACCATAACATGAATATGAATGATTAGAATCTAGTGTAATGGAATAATTATTGGATGATAATATGATATGAATCAAAAGGAAATCAAAGAACACGATTCATTGGATCATAATATTGTAATAATAAATAGATTTGTGGAACACACATAATAATAAAAAATATTTTGTTTGGGATACCAAAAAAGACATTCATAACATGTTACTAATGGGATAACCACTATTGTACCTATTTCATGATTGAGATTACCTCATGTGTACCCTCTTTCATGATTGGTCTAACCACTAGTGTACCCTCCTTTTCAGTCTTGGGATAACCACCCGTTTACCCTCTATTCTGGGAAGGGGATAACCACCCATGTACCCTCCAAGATCATAAAAAATTAATCAATACCAAATGAATTGGGGGGATAAATGTATCCCACCTATCACATAAGGGAAATATTAAATAATTTTTCCACAAGATCATAAAAAATTCATCATATTATAACCCATGAAAATAAATATTTTTCTTAACAGATTTCATTATATCATTACCCATGTATAAGATATGGGATTCATAATCATTTCATCCAGGTTTTTCACTAGGAAGAGAAACAAGTTTTATAAACATATCTGGATCATAAAATATTTATAGAATGTAAAAAATGGAATCTTTGGATCATATACCTAGTAAAGAATAAGTGACATTAATGGATTTCAAAACATATAGGCAATGATTTTGATCAGTCATTTAAAACATTTAATTAGGAAAATATCTTTTTTTATTTGAAAAAAACATTATAAAACCTGAAACATTTTGAAAATATTTTCCTCTTAAAATAAACTATAAAACATAAAAATTATTCTTCAATTAAAATAATTTTCATTTTGATAAGATGTTTTAGTCATTTTTTACAAATTAAAACAATGGTTCCTGTCAAAGTTTTAGTAAAATCCCAAAAGTGAAATTTTTTTCTAAATGGAATAGAGATTACCTAAAAAATTGTAATAAAATATAAAATTTGTGATAATTTTAGATAAAAATAATAGAATAATAATATAATTTTTTTAGAACTTTTTTAAAAAACACAGTTTTAGGAGAAAACAGATTTTTGACCAAATTGGTAAATAATGAATGATTTTTTTAAAATAATTTTATCAATTATTATAAGTAACAATGAGTGTAAAAAAGGTATTTATACTTGATAATATCTAGATTAATTATGTTATAAGAAAATTCATGAGTTTTTGGATAGTTGGATCATAATATTTTATCATCAAAAACATAATCATAAATAATAATGTTAAATGATGAGATGGAAATTTAAATCATAAGAACCATAGAGGAATAAAATAAAATGTTACTTAACATATCATAGAGATAAATAAATTCATTATATTAAATTTAAAAGGGGTTTTACATACACCTTGTGAATGAATATAGGTTCATAATATAACATACCTCTCAAATGAATAAAATCGTGACAAAAAATCCCTTATCACTTTAATAATATTTTAAATCATAATACATAGAAAAGTATAACATAAATTGAAAGATTAAGTATCATTAAAATCATGGTATTTAGGATATAACATGTTAATGTGGTAGTATACAAATGACAAAAAATAAATATGGGGGGAATTTTTTATGTTTCCCAGAAATAAAAGAGAGACTGGAAATATTATTTACTTTAGTCTCGAATTTAATCATACATGTCTGAAACTACTTTAAAATAAGTATATGTTTACTATAAATATATTATAATACCTGAATTATATATATTATACCATATATTTTTTACATATGTCAATTTTTTACCAATTTATTATCAATTACATGTTAAAATAATATTTCTGGTAATGACCATATTGTTTTTCATCAATGTTTAGATTGGTTATTTTTTGCCCACATACATTGATCAAAGTCCCATAATATCCAAATTTCATACCATGATATAATTATCACATATATTACTTATATAATTATTTATAGTAATTTATAAATATTTTTGATAGAAAAGGAAATATATCGTTTATTAAGAGTGTAGGTAGTCGGTATAAATAAACACAAATTTAATTTTCTTATATTATTTAATAAAATAATTTTATTGGTTATTTTTGCATTCTAGAATAATTTTTTTATATATATCACATATTATCATTAAACTATTAATTATATTCTATTATGTAAATGTTGAACGAATCACATCACTTTGTGAGGTGGTTTTCTGTCGTACACATGTGCGACATTATCGTATTACAATAATATGGAAATAATTAAGAAATATGTTATATAATAAATTATAATATTATTAATGTCATAATGAAATATATAGAAAATAAATAATTCATTATATCTTTCTTTGAGAGGTGTTAGTGGAAAAAAATGATAACATTTCATGAGATAAGAGTCCTTCGTACACACAAATGATCATTTCGTATCCCGTTTGATGGAAGTGGAAATAATTTTAGGTCATATAATTAATATAAAAAGATAAAATATTATGAAATATTATAATGTTATTTTATAATCATGTTATAATAATAATTGGATGATGTGGAGGAAGAAATAAAACAAAGACACTCGTTGATGAACGTTACCTCTTCTTCCGGTACCCTCTATGGGTTTGCACCAATAGCCATCCTAAGTTGGATTTATGTCCAAAATAACGGTTAAAGAATGATAAATGGTGATTTAAAAATTAATAAGACCTGGATTTTTCAATAAAAATGATTTGATTTATGTAAATTAGTAAGGGGAGTGAGTTCCCACTTATAATTTTGGAGGAGTGACATTTTTGTAAATATACAAAATTCTTTTCTATTTAGAGTTAATACGCACCTCATGTGCCCAAAAAAATGTTTAATAATGTTTTAGTTGTTATATATTGGTGATAATCACCTCCACCAAAAAAATTAGTACAATTTTTATCATGTTATTTCTTAGTCATCATGTATACTCTATTTTACCCTTTTAGTTTTTATGACGATAACTTGTTTCATTATTTTACAAAGATAATATATTCATTATGACTAAAAATAAAATTACAATTAATAGATAATTTAAACCTAATTATTATAAATATTAAATCTAATGTATTAAATAAAACATTATTTGTGTATGGAAAATGAATTTTAAAAGAAGCACATGTAACACATAAAACCACCTTTTAGTATTAATCACAATAATCAATTTTAACTATTTTCACTAATTGTTTTCATTAATAAATTATGTTGAATATAATAGTAAATATAAATTAATAATAATAATAATAATATATCCATTTTTAAAAAATCCATTCAAATATTTGAAAATATTATTTTAAAATTAATCTTGTGGATGTGTTCAGAAAGTGGGTCTTTGAAGAGAATTTATTAAAACTTTTATAAAGTTTTTATAGCTAATTAAAATATAAAATTTCAAAAATTAACATAAATTATATTAATTAATTTATTATCAAAATAAATTTATCTTAAAATTTAATTTAAAATATTATTTAAATTAGAAAAAATTAAACAAAAATGCGGTTTTCAATTAAAATTCAATGTTTTTTACTATTCATAAAAATTAAACATTTTAGAAAATTCCCAAAAAAAATACCATAAAAAAATTATGGAATGATGATTTTAAAATCTAATTTTATTATATTAATATATTTTTGTTTAAGAATAAAAAATTAATTTTTTAATTTTTCACAAAAGAATGATAAATGTATTTTATTAGAAAATATAATATTTTGAAATATATAATGACATTTCTGAAAAATAAGAAACTTTTTATACATATGATTTATTTATGTAAATAAATTAAAATTAATATTTCAAAAGTATTTATTATAATTTATATCACTATATTTAACATCTATGTTATAACAGTTACATTTATATAACTATGTTAACAATATATCATGGTTTTGTTAATGCTAGGTGTCATGTGTAATGCAAGCCAACCACTATTTCATGTAGTGAATGATTAAGATGGTATATCCTATAATAAAAATTTAACTTTATGTTTCATGTAACAAAATATATCAAATAATTTTAATTTATTGGGAAAATTTATAAAAACTCAGGTTGTTACATGTTTCCTCTCCCTTATTCTCCCAACCTTAACTCTTATTTTCCCCTCACCCATGAACCCTATGGGATTATGAATATCATATTTAGGTTTCAATATGGTTTGTATAAAGGTGTTTTTATGTTTAGGTCTTTGGGGGTAATTCGTGAATATTTTATAGCTGTTTACCATCACAGGATGAAGCTTCCAACATAATTTCAAATAATCCAAGGAAAGTTTTTTATGAAATTTAATCAAACTAAATAATAATTATGTGGTTGAGGATATTTTATTATTTTATTTGTCAAATAAATTCTATTTCTGTTAGCTTGGTTGGATTCTAAAATTATTTTAATGTTTTTTCTCATTTCATATATATCCCTTACTCATAATTTCAATTTCTACATAAAATTACTCATATTGATATAATGATTACAGTTTTATTAAAAAATGTTATGTTTAAAATGATTTTACCCATTTTCGGTCATAAATATCATCAGAATGTAGTTCTTGAGATTTTTTTGGGTGGGCGGGTTAATAAAAAAATGATGGTTGAATTTTTTAGTGGGTTTTAAAGATGGTTTTGGTGAATTAAATTAGAATTAACATAGATATATATTTTAATGGGTAAGTTTTCAAAGTGTAATTTATGATGTAATTTCAAATTAGTATAAATGACTTATAATTATGATTTGGTTTTTAATGAAGGCTAAATTTTAAATTTTAAGTGTTTTTTAATGGTGTGGGTGTTTGTGAGACCCTCTTAATCCCTGTGATGAAATTTTACACATGATGGGGATATTGTTTATTGTTTTTATATGTATTGTGGGTCACGAGGAAAAATATTATAGTTTTAAGTGATATGGAAATTGTGATTTCAGCTCTTTCTTGTGTCTATGTTGGTGGTGTGGTTATATTTAGTGTTTTAATTATATGAAATGATTTACTTATATCCACATATCATTCTACACATATGAGAATATGAGGTATATTATTGAAGTATAATATATGGATACAATCATATCTAGATTTCATATACTATATATGTTATCATATGGGTGGCCAAAGGGAAGTTCTATTGATGATGGATGTTTAGAAAAACCAGTTTATTATAAACAGAGAAATCCAATGATAGACATTTAGATAGTTCCAATAAAAGTATATCTAGGGTCTCGTCACAGGACGTTTAGGAATTTTTTATGTTTACATTATTATTCTCATTTCGGTAATTCCTTCATTTATGTTCTCATGTTCAATATTCACTTAGGCAGTGACATTTTGTTTACATGATTTTATATGAGATGCATTTGTGATTTTTTATTTTTTGTGAATAATTTTTTTTAAAAAAATGTTTCCAAAAATACATGGAACGAGATATTTATAACGTTTCCATTTTCTGTTTATTTAATATATATTTTTCATTTCATGCGAAAATTAAAATGGGATTTAAAATTTGTAATAAATGTGATGTTATATTTTATATATTCTTCTATGAGAAATCAACTATACTAATAATATATGAAACTAGAATAAATTTAATATAATTTTTATGTATATTTTTTAAATTCATCATTGGGATCCGAAAAATATTGTTTTCACTCAAACCCATGATTCACCAATTGATGTATTCAGTTCTTATAGATTTCCATCAAAATACATGGATTTAGTGTCCCTCATGTTAGATATTAAGGTGTATAGGATGGTTAGTTTGGTATTTAGAGAATGGATATAGGTCATAAAGAGACGATAGAAGATTATTTTGGGTTGTTATTTTGTTTTATTTTTTTATATATTTATATAAAAATAACAGTGTCATGGATTTTTTTAGTTTAATAAAATGTAATTTTGTTTTTCCATTATCTTACAAAAATGTATTGATGTTTACTCTTTATAGTTATGAAAAAAAATGGTTCCTTATTTATGATGTATAATATTATTAGATATTTATTTATTTATATTATTTCTGTTTCTCATGGTGAAATCATTCTTAATAGTTATACTATGACACCCTACAATTAATTTCTATCTCAGAGAAATCTCAAAGGAAACGTGAGTATTTCGTGGGTTGGTTTGGGTTACTAGCTATAGAGACCCCAACCTTAACATACATGGATATTATATTACTTTTTCAGATTACTTAATACATAACAAAAATAGGAACATAAGGACCGTAATAGTTTAGTGTCTTTGGAAACTCAGTTGAATTGGTGACGACGACGAAACCCTGGCGATTCTGGGCGAGCGGTGATGACGGAAAAACCCTTGCAATTATGGGAGAGCGGTGATGACGGTGATGGTGCTGGCCTTCCCCCCACTAGGGGGGGGGGGGATGGGAGATTCGTCGACTAATGTGAGACCATGTGTTTTCGACCATTTTAGAATCCAGAAATTCTTCCTCCTTTCCCGAAAATCTCTTTGAGCCCTAAGGCGTCTGATCTGTTCGATGGGTGACCTAATATTCATCTCTCAACTTCAGAGTTTTCAGAATCTTCTGCGCTTCTTAATCTTACCTTGATTGCGCGCTTTAGAAATGGGCAACCTTCTGTTGATGCCTTAGACAGATTTATCTTCGGTTCGTGGGAGATACAAGAAAGGGAAATTATCGGTCTGCTTGACAGAAACCACATGATGATTCGGTTCGAATCATAGGAAGTTCTCATTACTGCTTGGTCGAGAGCTCCTCGCAGTTTCAACGGGTATCGCTTCCTTCTATTATGCTGGTCTTTTGACTTTCACATGAAGCACGATTCACCGTCGACAACGGTTTGGGTATGTTTCCCAAATTTTCCGCTTCCCTTCCAGAATCATGCTATTATTCAAATGCTTGGAAACCTCGTAGGAAGGTTTTTGTGTTCTGATAGTCGTACTAATGTTGTGTGACATCCGTTTAATCCCCAGGTTTTTGTGGAGATGGATTCCTCTCGATGGCCGTTTGATTATGTGTGGATTACCATTGGGGAAGAGTACAGGTGTAGACAGCAGGTGATTTACGAGAACTGGATGGGTTTTTGTTCTTCTTGTCACCGCCTGGGACATGAAGTGGAGTTTTGCCGTAGGAATGGAGCTTTGAAGGGCCAGCTACATGTTCCCAGTATAAGGGATGGAGAGGGTTGGATAAGACCAGCAGATTTGGCTCTGAGGGTGGGATGTGAGCAGAGGGAGCCTGGTCCTTTTGGAGAAGAGGAGGGTTCGCAATCTATAGGAGTGGACAGTCTTCTAGGTGAGGCCACTAAGGCGGCTGTTGAGGATATTCTTGCTCCTGTTATTGAGGAGATGAATACAGAAGGGGTAGATTTGGATTCCCAAGAACCTAAGGTGGATGGGTCGGTGGTTGAGGTCAGTAGGGTGCAAGAGGAGGATGGCCAAGGTGCTAAGGATTTGGTGGATTGGATGCTTGCTGGAGGCGGAGCTTATTTGGTTCAGACTGTGGGGGATGCGAGTACCAGTCCTATCCTGCAGGTCCCCTGCACAGAACGGGCTAGAGGTTTAGATCCAATGTCCAAGCCTTTTGTTGCTTTATCCAATAGGTTTGAATGCCTTGGTAATGGTGATGTTGAACCGGCTTTGAATAGTGTTTCCAGAGGTGGGGAGGAGGGTATGGAAACATCAAGAAAGGAGACTTATATCGGGAATTAGGGTCAAGTGGAGGCCGCCAAGGAGTTATGCATGGATGGAAGTAATACCTCGCCCAAGATAAGGAGGGGAAAGAGTAGGAGCAATGATAGTAAAGGGAATGCGGCCTTGTCCAGTGCTATGTAAAAGGATCCGAATGAAGATCGACGTCCTCCTTCAGTGGAAATCAGCAATACAGATCAGAGGCTGGATAATTTTGAAGGCCCGATTTCTGTTTGGAGGGAGAAACATAGTAGAAGAGAGGAGAACTATGGGGGAGGAACAGGAACTGTGAGTGAGCTGGATGGGATTTCTTTCAGTGATATTGTCAAGAGAGGTACTCCGAAGATGGATTCAAGTGGTGGGCCTATGTCTACTCAAACAAGAAGAAGGGTGTGGAAGGATTACTCGCACCTTCCGCCGCCGTTGAGGACCAGATCAGCATCTAAGTGGAGTTGTGAGGTTGTGATTGCTTTGAAAAAAGGAAAAGTGGCCGTCGAGACCTCAACTAAACGGCATGTTCTGGAGCAGCTTAGAAGTAGGGTTCAAAGTTCCAACTATTGGAGGAACCCAGAGTGGGAGTCGGCTACGGGTGAGGAGGAATCCTGCTTGGGTTTAAGAGACTATTATAGCTATTATGATGTGTAATATTGGGTTATTCTGATTTGTTTATGTTTCGTCTATGTATGCATGTTGTACATTGGGGTACCGGTCCCCTTTATCCTGGATTTAGAAAATGAAAAAAATGGTTTGTAGGCAGGTCTTTGGAAACATAGAATATAATCTTATAATCATGGTGAAACATATTCAACATCTCCCATAAAGATATTCCTCTTTTGATTTTATACCTTAAACCTTTCATTATATCCTGGGGGAAAAACATAAAAAGGGTGAGCTCAAATACTCAGTAAGGGTAAACATAGAAAACATAAAACAATCCATAAACATTTGAATGTAAAAACATGAGCATAAAATCTAAACATCAAAATCTTGAGAAATGACATAAAACATTGCAGTACAAAAGGAAGAGATCATAAAGGAACATTGATGATGGCAAAATAGCATGGGAATAAAACATGTAATTGTGTCATCCATTAAGCACATGATATGATTTCTATAGTTTCCAAGGCATTGCCGCCAAGACCATCATAGTGGACAAAGTCAATTACTGAACTGGGTTTACTTTTCATTCTATCCATGTCTATCTCATGAGATATAAATCATTACCCAATGCATTAAAGGGAGATATAGGTCCCACCCATATCTCAATGAAATCATTCTTACGTGTTCCACAAAAAAACATAAATCATTCATCAAAAACCAAAGAATAAAATGGGTTTCATAAACATCATCCCATCATAACATAATCCATATAAAACAAATAGATATCATTTCATCATAAGAAGAATCAAACCATGTAAATAATAGAGACATTATACTTAAAACATAATCATACAAAATAATGTCATCTTATATGGGAAATAGTTTTGATAAAACACTTGATATGAATTCTGGAAGAAAATATCCTTTATTCTTCAAAATCATTTAATTTTCAAAAAATTCCATGTAATTTTAAAATAAAATGGTTTTGTTGAAAATAGTCATGAAATATTGTAGAGTAATTTTGATGAAAATAAGGCATTATGAAACTGTAAAAATCTGTTCATGTCATATAAGATAAAAAAACATTTTTCTCGTACTTTTGTCGAAAATGTCAAAAAGTACCTTGTGTGGTAAAAAAATAATGATTCCTTACATAAAATGTAGTAAAAATCAAAAATGGGTAAAAATTACTTTAAACATACATGAAAACATTTTTAGAAAACATGTACAAGAATGATAAATATAACCCCAGTAAATACTTACGAATAAGCAATCTCGGATAAAAATGAGATTGAAAAATTATCCCTTACCTTAGGTCTTATATGCTTCGTACCTATCTGAACCTCTTGTATAATGATTTAAATAATGTCATTGACTTATTATAGAATAATATTCATTGTTATGATATCATATATGGTTAACACATGACTTTATATTACTCGTACTTATGTTAATTCCATGATAAAGCAGCGTTTTGGGTAAAATCATTTCATTTATCGTCCGTGTTTTGACTTGTAGTTATTCATATGATTACATAGGTCATGATTACTTACATACATAATGTAAAACATGATTTATATATAATATATATTCATAATATACATATATATAATAGATCGATAAATGGAAAGAAATACACCGTTCATGGAGACGATATGCTGTATGTACGCATGAACGTTGTTTTCATTTCATTGTTAAATTAAATGGATTTATTTTTTTAACATATACATAAATCCAGTATCATTAATATGTCATATATTTCATGATTATACTTTATAATCATTCTTTAATGGTTAACTTGGAGAATGAATCTAATCGCACCGTGGTGACGGTAATCCGTACGTACGCACGAGCGATGATATCATTCCCATAAATATTGAATGTTATTAGAGTGGATGATATAATATATCATATTAGTATCATGTTATAATAACCATATACATTTATTATTTAGACCATTATACCCATCCATGTAATGTGGTGGTGGAACAACAGATTACACCACGGCGTGGAGACAATATTCCGTATGTACACTCGCGCAGTGATTTCATTTTTCATAGGATGGGTAGAAGGTTAAATGGGCTTTTTAATATTTATCATATCAGTATATTAGTGATACTTATTTTATTACATTTAAATGAAACAACTAAATAAGAGTAAGTTGAAGAAGAAAGAAACAGGAATGAATCGGTAGAAGAGATTACCTCTTCTTCGACGCACCTCCTTTAATCTTCCTCTTAAGGAACTAGAGTTGGTATTTTGAGAAGAACTGAATATTCAGAATGTTTCTGGGTAAGTGGAGAAGAGAAGTGGGCAGGGGTTGGATGATATTGATAGTTAAATGTGTTGTGAAGAAGAGAGGGAGGAGGTTCTCTTTTATAAGGGAATAGAGGGGCACTTTTGGAAAACTCAAAAATATTAATTTATAATAAACTCAAACCCCACATAAAAACTTATACAGTGACATAAATTTGGATATGAGGTAATATAGGTTTGTAATATCATCAACCAATCAAATTTATACATGTTGTGAAATTATTTTAAACCTTATCAATTTGATTTATCCTTATTTAATTTATTTAATCTTAATTGTGGTAATAATATTATAAATATTAAATTGTTATAAATAATTACTTATGTGTTGTTAATTATCCATAATTGGGTACATTATGAAATTTTAGACCATATAAATTTAAATGTATAATTTTTAAATATTTATGTGATTTTTTATCAATTTAATAATATGTTATTTTTATAAAATAACAATAGTGTTAATTTTAAAACTATTCATTAATTTGAGTTTGAATAGAATCCACACAGATGATATATTTGAAAAAAATGTTTAATATATTCCTAAAATTTGATATTCATCTATAAAATTTGTGTATAACATTAATTAGTACACATAATGTTTATTTTATAATTTATAAAACCATTTATTTGATATTTCTCTTAATAAAACAATTACGACAACATTTTTTGTATAATCATTTAATATACTTATTATTTGCATAAAAATTAAAACTAAAATCCTATGATAAAGATAAATATAATAAACTTAATTATAAAATTTTGACTTGAATTTATCATCTTAAAATAAGAACATATAAATTGTTATATTTATTAAATTATGATGGTGAAATCTTTGACATCATTTAAAATAAAATAATATAAATTTCCTAATATATTTTATAATGCTTAAAATGGTCCAAAAATCTACCCTTGTATTCTTAGGGTATATATATACTCGACCAATAAGGTTTAGGCATGTTTATGGTCCTTTTGAAAGATATTATTATTTCAATAAATACTATATTATTGATTTTTCACTAAATAAATAATTTCTACATCATTAATGTATAAGTTATTAATGTAATTAAATATTTCATAAAAATTACAAATAAATTACCATGATAAAGAAAAAAAATTTAGATTTCATATGATCATTTATAATCTAAATTATATTTTGTATAACCTTATATAAAAAATTAATCTAATTATTAAAGTTTGAGTGAGATATATTTCACATTCTTTAAAATAAAATAAATTAATGGTCTTAATCACATCTATGTGGGTTCTAATGGATTAAATTTAGACCCAATTATGCCTTAGCACAAAATATAAACATCCAATTATATTAATACAAGTTTTATAGTAATTTTATAATATTATTTTTACCCTTAATTACTTAATTTACCTTTTACTGAGGTAAATAAAATTTATCATAGTTACTATTTATAATGCCGAAAAATAAAAATTATCCTACTAAAAAAATTTGGACGTAATGATTCCAAATATGAAATCAGTTTTTTCCAATTCAAAATAAATAAGTTGCAGTAATAAATTTTAAATTAATCCAATTGTTGAAAAAAACAGGTTTCTGTTTAAAACATTGTAAATGATTGAATTGATTTAACCTACAAGTTCAATGTAAAATCAATGATAATGACATAAATTATATTAAATGCTAAAAATACATTATATTTATCCTTTAAAACAATTTACTATTATAATTTGATGATATAAAGTATCTCGATGAAAAAGGTTTTTTTATCTAAAATTTAGAGTGTTTTTACTATTCATCAAAATAAAAACGTTGTCAGAAAAATATCAAAAAAAATTCCAATGTAATTATGTATATCCTAATTCAAAATAAGAAGTTTATTTTGTAAAATTTTACATATAAACTTCTCAAAAATTATATTTAAAATTGGTGCGCAATCAAAAAGCGGAAAAACTGCATTTTTTTAAAAATACTTTTTTTAACTAAAAAATAATTTTGTTTTCATACCATGTTCTAGAAAATGTGGAAAATGAATAATAATGTTATAAAATTAAAAATTTAGTTATTAATATTTATAACGGCTAGTTTATAATAATATTATAACCATATATCGTTGTTTAGTGAAACCCAGTATTGCGTACAACACATACTATCGAGGATGGTCGTGATTGCGTGTAATGAAAGCCAAGTCATGGATTCGTGTTGTGCAAGACACCTTTGTTGTTTCGTATAAAAAAATCCAACCATATTTCATTTATACATTGAATATATATATATATATATATATTTATTTGTATACACTCAATGTTGTGTAGAATAATTACTATCAAAAAAACATGAAATTGTGTGTAACACGATCCAAAATTAGTGTTACATATACTGAAAGATAAAAGGTGTTGCGTATAGCGCAAGATAATCTTGGTGTAGTGTAAAAAAGATAATAGGAAATAAATTTAAAATAATATATCTCATAAAATTTCTGGGTGTTAAATTAGCCGTGGGGGAGTCCATGTTTTTTCATGGAAAATTGTATCAATGGATTCCTCTAAAAATATTAGGTGTGTATAGATAGTATTAAAACTATGATCATTGTCAAAAATCAGGTGTTATGTTTGGCGAGATTGTCATGAGATCCTTATTACCTCATATTTGAGCTTCCATGGGTGGTTGGGATTTATGGGTTAATTTTAATTTTCTATATCATTAATGGATTATAATCTTTTATGATGTTGTCTTTGTTTCTAAAAAGTAAATCAAGGATTTCAGGCTTCATTATGATATTTTGAGGTGAATGTGGTGAATGAAATAGGTATATACCATTATACCTCACAATATGGTAAATTTATTGGAGCTTATTCGTAATGAGTCAACAAAAATTAAAACGATTGTTTTTTGGTTGATGCATGGTTTACCAGTTCACATAGTCGAACCATTCATTGTTCAATTTTTTTCAATAAATTTTATTTTCTATGGGTTTCTATTTTAAATGATCCCATTGTTTTTTGATTGGTGTGGTGGTAATGAAGGGAGTTTTGAGATGAATTGATGTGATTTAATGTGTTTCAACTGATATGTTTTCTTTAATTCTTGGATTTATCTTATAAAAAGTTTGTTTTATGTGTTTAATAAATAGTTATTAATATGGGAAAAGAAATTTGTGTTGTTGTTTTTTAAAATATTTTAAAATGGTTAGGTAAATATGTTTGGTTTTTTTAAATGTTGTAATTGTATTATAAAATTTGTTTTTCAATTTCAATTGTGCTTTTATTATGATGAGATTGTGGTATTATTTTGTTAAAAAGAACTTTTTTTATTTTAAATGGTGTCATTTATGAAATATTGAATTAAGAAATGGGTTGTTTTAAAATTGGTTATTTTGAATATATTTAAATTAGGTTTTGTTTTGGAATTAATTTTGTACTTTTTTCTAAATATGTGTTAGTTTTATAAAAATTTATGAAGTTTCTATAATTTATATTTGAAAATGGGATAATTTAACAAATTTAAAATGAGGAAGAATATTTTAAAGAGAGTTTGGTTTCAATAATGTAGGTTTTGGATAATGGTAATTTTTGAAATGTTCTTGTTTTGGAGAATGACTGATTTTTTATCCCTTTAATGATAGGAATGATTGTATATATTATGGTGAATATGAAGTCATTCTCATGTTTTGTTTCATTTATTATAAGCCTCATATGTTGATATTAAATTAATATGGGGTGTTTCTTCTATATCTTTAGTGTGGTACATTATTTGTTATATCTACCTTGACATAGGACCATGTTTTGGTGCATAGTCCCTCTGAGTTCTTTCTCATTATCAAGGACCTCTTAAATTAGAGTGGGAAATTTCGTATATCTTGGAGATGATGTTGATATATCTAGTCAGTTTCCATTTAAACATGTAGTTTCTATTTCGTAGTCAGTGGAAATACATTAAGAATTTCATGTTGTTTATTACTTTAGGATTTGATCATATGAAATATTTTGAAGCGTTTATCTTTTCTAGGGTTTATGATTTCTGGGTGTGTACATTTTGTATTGAAATGAATTATGGATATGTTTGTAGGATTTAAATATATTTTGTATTTTTCAAGGATTTTGAGTTATGGGGATTCCCCATAGTTTTTTTGTTCTCTTATATATTCATAAATTTATTTTGGGCAACAACCTTCTTGAGGATGGTTTCATGATGGCACGAACATTAGTGAAATTTAGTTTTATAATAATGAAACTGTGATGGATATTATCTTCAAAATTTTGATCACTTAGTGGTTCTAGTTACATTGGGATTATAATGGTATATTGTTCTAGGATTGAGTACTTATCTTACTATGGGAGTATTGTGACCTTTTCATTAAACCCATGTTTGACCTTCTGGTGAAATTCTGATGAAATATTCTTAATGATTTAAATGTTTTAGATGTGTGTTGATCTTTGGGGTGGATTACTTTCTTGGATGTTGAATTCTCCTTGGTTTTCCATTGGATTCTAGACTTTAGTATCACAATGGTTATTGATTTTTGAAGTGATGTAAATTATTGGTGATATTTAGGGATGTTCTTTGAGATGTGTTCCCATGTTTTATTTTTGGTCTCGTGTTGTATTCTATTCTCATCCCACCAAATGGAAAATTATAAAATTATTGAGAGACCAAAGATCAATGTTCATCTCACATGGGATCTTTGTTCATGAGTTCATAATGATGTTCATAGAGACATAATAGGTTTTAGTGGATGTGATTAATTTTGTTATGAGGGATGGTTAGTTTTAGATTTTCTTATTCCATGGCTTTCCCTAGTTTTTTAATTCCTAACTCTCATTATCTATAGGTTTTGGTTGTGTTTTTTATATATACTCTTATTTCTATAAATTTATTCTTAAGGGTAGAATGTGACATGTTGGGGAGTAAAGCATGCCTCATATCACTATAGGTATATTGATTTGTATTATTATAGTTTTACTTTTGGTGATATTATATGTTTTTAAGGTTTCATGTTTTCTTTTTTTGCTATATTTTTTCCATCTATGAGTGGTTTTTTCCACACATTATATTGATGATATTTGGTGATGCTTCCCTGTTCCACACACATAGACTTTTTTTCATTTTAAACATGAGTGGTTTTTCATTCATGGTTATTGATCAGGTTGTGTGACCTCTAGTAGAAACCCTTTAGACTCACACTTATGTGGAGTGTTTTATGTTGTGTGTCTTGTTCATGGTTAGTGAAGCATACAACCAAACTGTGTAAGTGTGTTTTTTCTTTCTATTAATGCCACCACAGTTGGTGAATTAATATATTAATTATAAGTCTAAACTATCTAAACTAGAAAAATTCACTTAAAAAGTTTTTTCCTATTCATTCCATACATATTTTAAATATATTTTCCATGTAAAACCCTGGTAATTCAAAATACCATAATCTATGTTAGTGCCAAAAACCAACAACACTTAGCCAAAATGATCCACAAAATATTAATATTTATATACTAAAGTTAAAACATAGAAATTCTATTGGTTGGTAATAATATATTTATAAATAATTTTAAATATTTATAAAGGATATAATCAAAAAAATATCTATTTATTAATAGTTAGGAAATAAATAAAAATTTATTTAAAAATTTATTTTACACTTCCTGATTTCATTTTTATCCAAAATGTTTTTACTTCCACATGTGAGGAGATATTATAATTATATTTTTGAATATAAATAAATTTTATTACATAAATTTATTATCATTTAAAAAATAATATAAAAACAATATTAATGTGAAATTTTAAATTTATCAAAAAATATTATTATTTAATGGGTAGTGAAAAATACTGATTTTTATTTAAACCTAAATTTTCCCCATGTATTTAATATTTTAATTTATTAAAAAATATTTAAAATATAATTAGTTATATTATATTAAAAATAAATCTATTATTTTTATAGGAATCAATTTCTTGATACAATTTTCATTAAAACATTTGTTTACATAAAATGAAATTTACAAGACACTATTTTTCTTAATATTTTGAGATTTAAATTGGAATTATTTACTAGTAACTATAGAAATTGATTATTGAAAATTTGATTCCGTATTTGGAATCAAGATTTCCTTTTTTAGAAAATTGGACCTTTTATTTTTCATCATTATTAAGAGTAACTATAGTAAATAATTGTCACCACGGTAGGGGTAAATTAGATAATTAAGGTTAACAAAAATATGACAAAGACAAAAAAAATAACCCTAAAACTTCATTAATTTCATTGGATGATTCTATGTAACCTGTACTAAAAAAATATAAGAATATATGAGCTTTTTTTAATTTTCCTAGGATTTTCAACATTGTATTATTTTATTTTAAGAAATCCCAAAAATGTCATTCACTTTGTTTAATTGTCATTTATTTTTTTAAATAATGATTAACTTAGGTAATGTTTGGTTCTTACTAGTTAATTTAAATTTAAATATTTTTTATCGTTGTAATTTTTTTAAAATTATATTTATGAAATACTTAATTTAAATGCTTACGAAACACCGACACAATACGTATTCTATTAATATTAAAATCAATTAAATGATTTAAAAAATTTAAAATTTATATAATTTTAAATAATTAATGTATGTATTTAATGTTTTAGATATATATGCCATTTTAGGGAACTTTAATAAAATTGTATTTAAATTAACCCTTTTCCCTAATGTATTTAATGTAATATTCTATTAATAGTTTAAAAAAATAGAAATAATGTATTACAATATGTAGTTTTTAATTAAGTGATGAAAAATTTATAAAAATATTATATGCTTCTAAATTAATGAATTATGGTTTACAAATTCCACCATAGTCTATTTATTTTTTGTTTTCCTCATATGGTCACATTCATGTCCCTTAAATGGTGGAATGATTTAATATTTCGGTAATCATATGAGGGTTAACGGGGGGATAAAAAATTATATTAAAGGAGAAAACAAAATAAAATATTCTCCAAATTTTGTTGGATGAGAGAATTTGAAATCAAGATCGTATTATATTATATTTTTATCCATTTGGTTCCATTTTTACAAGAAATAAAATTTATATTAATAAAATAATTTATGAAATTTCAAGGATTTCCCTCCCCTCACTTATAAAAGAACAACTCTTCTGTATTTTTTTTACACAACTTTAATACACCAAGTTCAGCCAAATTTTTCCTATTTCACTTATAAAAATAAATATTGATGTTCTATAGGTAATTTATCTTCCAAAGTACATACCAAATGTCCCTTTAGAGGGGATCTAAATAAATTCTACCAATGAGGGGGTAATTGACATTACCGACTATTTCAAGTTTATTTCTTCATAAAATTCTTCTAAATATGTTGCATATAACCTAAAATAATAAGTCTAATATCATAAATACAATTATATGTTGTTATTATAATTATTATTCTAAAAACGAATTCTATCATATTTTCATTATATGAAAATTAAAAACATCCTTCATGCATACGTACAACATTCTATATCCGCATAATGGAGTAAATAATTTTTCATCAACACTCTAATTGGGCAGTAAAAAATATGGAAATAATGAATATATATGATATTTAAGAAAAAAATGTGTTTTAAAAATTAAAATATCCTATATAACTTATTACCTTCAAATCCATTGGAAAATGATAATATCGGTCGTGTTTATTTATTGACTACTACCTCCAAGAAGTGATGCGACCCGTTTTAAGTTCCTCTAAACATGGAAGGTGATAAATAAATATTTGAGGAATATATTTAATATATATTATAAAACATATATCATATATATTTGAATTATTATTTATCTTTTTTTATTTCATCTATCAAAAATTGAAAATGTCGATCATGCATACGTGTAACATATCATCTCTGTTAATGATGGAATTCATTTTTTGATCTCTAAATTTTAAAGATAATTATAAATATCACTATATTACAAAAATATCAATATATTAGATAACATTTTATATATATTATAACCATGATAATGAACCATGAACCTAGGCTATGGAATGAAAACATACAAGAAAAAACAATGCAGTTAACACCTACAATTTTGATAGAAAATTATTGTTACCAAACACATGATAAAATGTTATAATGTTATAATATATGATATTATATATATATATATGTTTCTAGTATATGATTATTAAATATCTAAATTTATTATATATGAGATCAAAATTACTTACAAAGAAATTCAAACACAATGAATGAGATGTTGCCTCAATTTTTCTTCACAGAGGAACTTTTTCTATTATAAACCTAATATATTTTATATGGTGTATATATTACCAAATTTAAATATAATATCATTAATAATTCATACATTATGGTACATTATTGTATCAGTTTTACTTATTTCATCTAGGGGTATTTCACATGAATATTACCATGTGTTAAGCAGTTTCATAACTCAATTTCATTTTTGTAGGATATATTACTCCTTCATTTACATTGATATACTATGATTTTTTTGTGTAATGAAATATGATTTTATTATTATTTATTCCACTTTCATTATGTGTATTTATATTTTATACATATAATCACTTCAATGGTTAATTCTCACTTCAACATTATCATCATTATAAGGGTTCTTCATCTCAAATTGTCTTCTTTGGGACATATGATATGTTATACTCCAAACATAATTTATAAGGTGTATCAACATACCCATTGATATGTTATATCCTGAATATCATTAGATTTAAGGAATTTTTTTTTTCATTCCATGTTATTTATTTCACGTGGATTGTGATTAAAAAGTTAACAAACCATTAAGGGTTTCTTTTATAATGTCATCATTATTTAGGATTGTATATATTTAATTATATACTTGTAAAATTATTTAAAATATCAATATTACACCTAATATTTTTTATTATCATCTAGTTATTAATGATATTTTCATGTAAAGTTCAACTTTACTCTCCTTGGTAACTAAAATTTTAATAATTGTTTTATAAAATATGACTTTATTTCTCTATTTAGTGAATAATGCATTTAGTTATATATAAATGTTTCCTAAAAATGGTTTCTATAATTTTTTTAGTATTATTATATGATTTTTAAATAATTTTTTACCTATAATTTAATTACTATCAAATTGATTGTAATCAATATTATTTTCCATTTCTAATAAAGATACAATTTCCCTTAATATTGAAAATGTGAATAAAATATTTGTTTTGACAAACAAATCATGATTGAAATTTTCATATCATCCAAGAAATCACTGATTTGAAGGAAACTTTACATGTTTCATGGTTTAATTTAAGATAAAATTTTCTTCCATCTATTAAATAAAATTCTATAAAAAATTGTTTTTAATGTTAAAATGCTATTTTCCTCGAAAACATTCTTAATAGTATTTTTATGGTATTTTTATTCATAAATTATAGAAAAATATTTATCAATTTATACAAATTTTGTTTTATTTTGTAATGATATAATAATTATTCTTTATATAGATTTGTTTTGATGAGTTTGACTTTGGAAATTACTGAAATATTATTTCTTGATTAATTTTTTAGCCATTTATTTTCACCTGAAACATTCACTTTCATGTGATTATTGAACATTTAATTTCCCATAAACATCAATTTTTATTGTATTAGGGATAATATTATTTCCTAAACATTAAACAATTTATAAGTAAGTTGTTTTACTATGAATATTATTTGATTTACTGAGGAAATAGTGATATTCTGTATCCTTTACTAAATATGAATATTTTTTTCCATACATATTATTGATGAATTATATGAATAATTTAATATATTTGGAACTAATTGAATATGAAGTTATGAGTGAATCCTATAATTATATATACCATATATGAATCTATAGATCTCATGATATAGATCAATAAGTTATCATTAAATATGATTTTGGTGTATAGGCACTCATAGTTTAAACTATCATGGACCAAGGATTTGACTATAGAGATATCATGATATATCAAATCATGACCTCTAAAAATAATAATTTACATCATTAAAAATTTAGTTATTATTATCCATGTAATTACTATAATGATATCATCCATGAATTCATTTTGTGATAATGTTATTGATCATATGTAATTTGTTTTTAGATATTTACATTCCCATAACAATTATCCCATACTTACTTATGATAGATTATATAAGTCCCTCTCCTTAAACATTAATTAATCTTGAGTTATTATAAGAATACACATTGAGGATCTTTTCAGGTTTCGAGTTTTTGAGAATTAGATCATAAATCATGCATTACATTCCACATTTAAACAACATGGTTACATAAAATACAATATTCACTTTTCTCGTCAAAGGAAACATATATAAAATAAATCATGGATTCTTTCTTGAAACTTCCTCGGCATTATCATCACATCATGTACCTTTCCATTAACCTGTGAAAAACATTTCAAAAACATGGGAAGATCCTAAAAAGCTCAGTAAGGGATATACAAATACGGAAAGAAAACCATAGTCCATGTATACATAAGAATCATTGGAAAAATACATTACTCATAAACATAAGCACGTTAACATATCTCATGAAATCATGAGACTCATGAATAACTCATATAAATCATAATACATAATGGTAACTTGAGGCATTCATAACATTCTTACGTAGGGTGTAACCCTCATGGTTACGTTTGGAATACCCATCATAGTATATTCCCTAAATCTCTTCGGACAAACCATAGATTTTAACTCCTTCACATTACCCAATGCATTGTAGAGCTATCACAGGCTCACATGCCCTTATATTATCACGAAACCACCCATCTTCATAAACAATGCCCAAGAACCATAACATCATCGTATCACATAAGACATATATAAAGGAAACATAACATTTCCAGATTTTAATCACAAGATATCGAAAACACATTGATATAATCAAAACATTATCAGAACCATTTTCAATACCAAAATAAAATAAAAGTAAAACATGGTATTGATTTTTCATTTAAAAATCATTATGGCTTGTAGAGTAAGCCAAAACTCAAATAATGGTCACGGTGGCAGAGAAGTCATTGTCGCCGCATACGCAAGAAAAAAACATTCCCTTTTGTCGTTTAGTGAAACGCTTCATGAAAAAAATATTCCTTTTGAATAAAAGTAAAATTTAATGGGGTTTATACACCATATAAAAGTATGTTCTGTATAAAACAAAATATGCCACAATAAAAGGAGATTGAGACAAAGTTCTTTGCCTCGTATCCAACTTGACTTGATCATTCTATAATCTCCTGAATAATAAACTAGAGTTAATTTATACTTTATTAATATCCCTTTTATATATCATTATTCCTTTTATATCACTTATTACCATGTTATGAACATTATTTAATCATTTAAGTTAATAACGGTCATTCTGTCGATCTTTGGTACTTGAGTCAAAAATAAACTTCTTATAATTACAAGTTCTTCATGTGGTAAAATATCCATTATATCCAGAATTATATTCATGAGGTAAATATCATATATATCATATATATCTAGTATATACATGAATTTATAATATTACATAACATTTAGAGGTAAGAAATTAAATGCACCGTTCATGGAGACAGTAAGCCGTACGTACGCATGAACGCTACTTTCATTTCTATTTCATATATAATGGAATTAAATCATAATAATATAAAGGTATATTATAATTATAGTATGATATCATATGTAATACCATTAACTCCATGCTTCATACGTCCCACATATGGCATTAATGATTCAAATAACTTTGAGAGGGAGGTAGTCCGCACTTTCTAAAATGAAGATATCACGTTTACCCATAATGGAAACCATAAAGGTATGCCATTAATGAAAAATACAGAATCATAAAGAAAAACATAAAAATAATAAATGTAATATATAAATATAGTGACATATTAATTTCCATCATGAAAGGTGTTAAAATAATATTGGACAATCATCGTTTCTTGAGACAGTAATTCGCCACTCATAGAAACAGTATGTTTTTTAACCATTAAACGGAAGTGTGTGTATGTCTAAATCAAATACTTCTCATAAATAAATCCTAGTATTTTGAAGGTACTGGTGTTGTTAAAAAATAATGGAATAAAAATATTTTATGGGGTAGGAGAATCAAAATAAAAAAAAGAACATAAGAGAAGACATTACCTTTAAATTGGATAACTCCCCTTAGTTTGAACAAAAAAAGTTTTCTTAAAGTGAATTCTGCCTAAGTTAAGGCTTCTATGATGAATAGAGGGATGTTGAGAGATAAAATGAGCAGAGTGTGGCTGAGCCGATGTCTTGAGAGGTCTGAGAAAGGGGGTAGAGGTGGGGGCCTTTTATAAGAGGGAGGATGGGCACTCTTGGAAAGTCATGAAATGTTACTTTATTATAAAATGAGTTTCAGATTTTGAAGGTCCTAAAATTATATATTTTGAGTATAAGTTGATATGTGTTCGATATCAACCCATCCAATATGTTTTTGACAAGTTTAAATCTTATATTTTACATTATCTTTACATTTTATTTAAATTGTTTATTAATGAGTTAATCACTGCATCAATATGGTGTCATAAATAAATTTATTTATTTATTTTCTAATTTTTTTTTAAAAAAATACCATGATATAGGAAATAGTTTTATATTTCTAATGAATATTTATAGTCTAAGAGATCATTTATGTAGAAAAAATTAAAATTGTTTTACTTAGGTGTTACATACTTTTGTTTATTTAACTTTCTTTATAAATAAAAAGATAAAATGTCACTATCACACAAAAGTGATTCCATGGGGTCTTAAAGTTGGCACAAGGCATACCATGGTCCTCCAGGATACAAACAATAGCATTTGGACACATTTTGGAGTCATTTTATATTATTATTATATTATTTTATTACCCTTAACTACTTGATTACTAATTAATCACAATAATTAAAGATAATTACTGTTGTTACTATTCATAATGTCCAAAAACAAAAAACTCTTAATTAAATAATTTTCATCTACTAATTTCAAATATATAATACATTTTAGAAAATTCCAAACACATTAATTTTAGTAATTAATTTAAAAATAATTTCCATTGTCAAAACAAATTACAAGTTTTTTAGAAACAATATCTATCAAAAGGTTGACACTTGTTTATGCACAATTCCAATGTGAAATTAATTACAATTACCAACATTGGATTAAATAGTAAAAATATATTCTAATTAATCTTTAAAAACAATTAAAATGAAAATCTATCCATATAATTAAATTAAATTAAAAAGCTGTTTTGATGTAAAATGCAGTATTTTTAAGTATTCATTAAAAATGAATATTGTCAGAAAAATACCAAAAATATATCAAAAGTAAATTTCAATGCCATGATTCTAAATAATATCTTTATTTTGAAAAATAGTGCTTATAAAATTTTCAAAATATATATTTTAAATTGGTTCTCCATCAAAAGACGGTAAAACAATCTTTTAAAAAATATTAGAGAATTCTATGCTTAAGATTAGATTTCTTCTCATTTTAATCCTCTAAAACAATATCTAATTCACAAATAGACATAGATATAAAAATTCATAATTATTTACTTTCATGGAATGTTACACCCTTCCTCCCTTAAGAAAATTGTGTCCCTATAATTTGTTTACTTATCAAATAAGAGGGGGTATTTATCCCTCATTGCATTTTCAGAATCCCATGTTGCCTCTTCATTCATGTGGTTTTTCCAAAAAAACCTTTACATGATGAATCACCTTATTCCACAATACTTGCTTCCTGTGGTAAAGAATCTGGACCATTTGTTCCTCATAATATAGATTCTATTCCAGGTGAACAACCTCTAGACTGAAAACATGAGATGGATCTGGCTTGTACTTCCTTAACATTGAAACATGAAAAACATTTTGTACTTGAGATAAACTCGGAGGTAATGCCACTCAATATGAAACTAATCCGACTCTCTCCAAGACTTCATATGGTCCAATGAACCATGGACTCATCTTTCCATTCATACCAAATCTCATCAAAACATTCCATGGTGAAACTTTGAGGAAGACATGATCACCTACCTCAAAAGAGAGATCCTTCCTCCTGTTGTCTGCATAACTTTTCTTCCTACTCTGAGTTGTTCTCATGTGTTTCTGTATCAGGTGAACTTTTTTTACCAACTATTCTACCAATTATGGTCCCATAAAATTACATTCACCTACTTCATCCCAAAAATCTGGAGTTCGACATCGCTTCCCATATAAAGCCTCAAATGGTGCCATCTATATACTAGAATGAAAACTGTTATTATAAGAAAACTCAACCAAAGAAATACGTTGGTCCTAACTTCCTTGATAATTCATCGAACAAGCATGTGGCATATCCTCCAAAGTCTAAATTTCTCATTCTGACTGCCCATCTAATTGAGGATGAAAATTTGTACTAAAATTTAATTCAGTACCCAATGACTTCTGAAGGCCTTTCCAAAATATAGAAGTAAACCTGAGATCACAATTAGATACAATGGAGAAAGCAACTCCATGTAACTTGACTATCTATTTAAGATACAAAAGAGAAATTTTATCTTGGGAAAAATTATCTCGTATAGCAAGTAAATGATCATATTTAGTCAAGCGATCAACAATAACCCATATCGCATTATTACATCGATGTGTCGTTGGCAACCCCACAATGAAGTCCAAGGATATATTCTCTCATTTCCACTTTGGAACTGGTAATGGCTGAAGCATCACTTTCGTTAGTTTTCACTCTACTATAACCGGTTGACAAGTCAAACACTTCACAGTAAAATCAGAAATATCTTTTTTCAATCCATCCCACTAGTAATACTCCCGTAGATCTCAATAAATCATAGTACTACCAGGATGAACTAAAAGTGGAGAACTATGAGCTTCACATAACAACTCTCTCTTCATCATTGAATCACAAGGAACACACAATCTCTTCCGAAATCTAAAAAAAATCATTATCAATGTTTAATTTAGGCAACGTACCCTTCCGAACCAGATCTACCTTTTTCTGCAACTCACTGTCTTGCTTCTGAGCTTGCTTAATCCTGACTATTAGATAAGATTTCACTAGTACCTAAAACAAAATAGAAGAATTTCCTACAACAACAACTTCTATGCCAAAGTTCATCAAATCCTTAACCAAATGATCATGTTCCAAATGTATCATGGTTAATGAATCACTACCTTTTCGACTCAAAGCATCAGCCACATTATTTTCTTTTCCTAGATTGAAATGAATTGTGCAATCATAATCCTTGATTAATTCTATCCATATCCTCTATCTCATGTTCTATTATTTATGATTGAATATATAATTTAAACTTTTTTGATCAATATATATTTCACACATTACACCCTAAAAATGATGCCTCTAGATTTTTAATGCGAAAACTACAACTGATAATTCCAAATCATGTGTAGGGTAATTTATCTCATGATTTTTCAACTGACGTGAAGCAGAAGAAATTACCTGATCATTCTGCATTAGGATGCAACCAAGTCCTTTCAATGAAGAATCATTGTAGATAAAAAACTCACCATACTTGGAAGGTAGTGACAAAACCGGAGCATTCACCAATCTTCTTTTCAACTCCTAAAAATAATCATCACATTCTTCTACCCAGATAATTTTAACACCGTTCCGAGTTAGCTTAGTCATTGGACTAGATAACCGTGAATTTTTTTAACAAAACTTCAGTAATAGCCTTCCAAACCAAGAAAACTAAGAATCTAGGTTACATTTATGGGTCTTGGCCATTATTCAAAAGCCTTTGATTTGGTAGGATCAACAGTTATTCCATATTTAGAGACAATGTGACCAAGGAAAGAAATTTGTTGCAACCAAAACTCACACTTTCTGAATTTCCCATACAATTTTTTTTCTTTTAAGGTTTGAAAAATAACCCTTAAATGACTTTCATGATCCTATTTACATTTAGAAAAAATGAAAATATCATCAACAAAAACAACAACAAAATTATCCAAGAAATCATGGATAATTCTATTCACATGGTCCATGAATACAGGAGGTGTATTGGTAAACCCAAAATTCATTACTACAAATTCATAATGGCCATATCTTGTATGAAACATAGTATTTGGAATATCATCTTCCTTTACCTTCAACTGATGTTACCCCAATCTCAGGACAATCTTTACAAAATACTATGCTCCATGGAGCTGATCAAACAAATCATCGATATGAGGAAAAAGATATTTGTTCTTAACAGTGATGTTATTCAAGGCTCTATAATCGATTCAATGTCTCATTGATCCATCTTTCTTTTTAACAAATAAGACAGGAGCACCCCATGGTGATGTGGTAGGTCGAATGAAACCTTTCTCTAATAAATCATCCAAGTGATCCTTAAACTCTAAAAGTTCAATTTGAGCCATTTGATAAGGGGGTTTTGAAATTGGCTTAGAATTAGAAACTAAGTCCACAGTACATTCAATTTCCCGATCTAATATTATTCCATGAAACTAATCAGTAAAAACATCAGGATACTCATTTACCACTGGCACATCATTAATATGAACGGTTCCTTTGTTTTCAACAATATGTGCAAGGTAACATTAATTTCCATCTTTTACAAGTTTCTTAGCCTCTTGATCTGTTATCAATAGTAAGGGTTCATTCTTGTAAACAAACTGAAAGTCTTTTTGAAAATAAAACTTCTTTAGCTCTACAATCAATCATAGCATGGTAACCAGAGAGCCAATCCATACCCAGGATAACATCAAACTATACCAGAGGTAAAACAATAAGGTTTTCAAGTAGGTTCTTTCCACGGATAAGGATAAGAATATTCTTATAATTTAGTTTTTCCTCAACATTTCCCCCGGGTGTTTTTACCACATGTTCAGGAGTCATTTCTTGAGATGGAATTCCCAATTTATTAGAAAATTGTTCAGAGATGAAAGAATGTGTAGACCCAGAATCAAACAACACATTGGCATAATCTGAAATAACAAATAAAGTAGCTGATACCACTTCATTTGATGGCCCAATATCTGCTGAAGTAGTTGCAAAGGATTTCACCACACCTTTCTGTTTGTAGTCTAACTGCTTCCTATCATTTGAGCTCTTTGTCGAACACTCGTTTTCATAATGACCCATCTCATTGCACTTGAAACATTTCACTAACTATAAATCAAATTTGGTCTTACTATCACCCTGATCTTTTTCAGTGCAATCAAGATCCTTATGTCCCCTCTTACAGCATCGGTAGCACTTTCTAGAATTCAAAAGACATTCCCCAGCATGCTTTTTACCACACTTATCACAAACTAAAAACATAGTTTAATTACCATTAGATTGTTTTGAAGGATTCTTCCCTTTCTCCTTCCACCTCAGTCTCTTCTTCTGTTCGTTGTTAAAGAAAACTTGATCATTGGAAAACTCCATTTCCATATTCTCATCACATCGAACATGCTTTTCATAACTTTTGAACTCATGAGAAGCTAAAGCCCTTTGATATTTTGTCTTTAATCCTGAGTAAAGAAGATTGATTTTACTATCAAGGTCTCAGATAAATTTAGATAATACCTTACCAATCTAGTGAACATTTCTTCATAAACAGCCACTGAGTCATCCCCTTTCCTCAATTCCAAGGACTGTTTTTCTCTCCTAAGTCGAACAGCCTTAGGAAAATATTTCTCAAGAAACATACCTTTGAATTCATCCAAATCAAGAGAATCAATCTCATCAGCGTCCCTAATATTTTTAACCATCGACCACAGCAAATCTGCTTCACCCTCCAAACTGTAAACAGAAAGACTAACCTTTGGTTGTCTGAACACCCCATGACATCGACAATATTCTCGAGTGCTTTAATCCACCCTTCAGCTAACACAGGGTCAGATTATCCTCTGAATGATGGGGGATTTTTCCCCATGAAATGTTCCACCACTTACTTGTTCCTCTATGGTTGATCTGGCTAATCTCGTGGATGTATACCACCACCATTTATTGCTTGAGTCAACTGCGCCATTACTGCAGCAAACTATTCAGTTCTAATTCCAACCATCTCAGGATGCTAACATGGAAGGTCATTTCCTTCTATATGGCTTCCTAGAACTTCTTCCCTGTTTCATCAGCGGAAAACCATTCTGAACAAACATGTCTTAGATGATGTAACATGGTAATATTCAAATGCTCTATCATTTCAATTTGACCATAAAAAAAATATTTTTGGATACTCATTTAATAGAATTGTAACTCTTAATGTTATCTAAACTGACATCTGATACCAAATATAAGGCCCTAGCCTTAAACATTACATAATCTTGAGTTATTACAAGAATACACATTGAGGATATTTTTAGTTTTAGAGTTTTAGAGAATTATATCATAAATCATGCATTACATTCCACATTTAAACAAGGTGGTTACATAAAAGACAATATTCACTTTTCCCATCAAAGGAAACATATTTAAAATAAAACATGGATAATTTCTTGACACTTCCTCAACATTATCATCACATCATATACATTTCCCTTGACCTGTGAAAAACATTTCAAAAACATGGGATGAGTATAAAAAGCTCAGTAAGGGATATAAAAATATGGAATGAAAACCTTAGTCCATGTATACATAAGAATCATTGGAAAAATACTTTACTCATAAACATAAGAACATTAACATACCTCATGAAATCATAAGACTCATGAATTACTCATAGAACATATAATACATAACGGTAACTTGTGGCATTCATAACATTCTTACGTAGGGAGTAACCCTCGTGGTTACGTTTGGAATACCCATCACAGCATATTCCATAAATACCTTCAGAAAAACCCTAGCGTTAAACTCCATCGCATTAACCAATTCATTGGAGAGCTATCACGGGCTCTACCACCCTTATTTTATTATAGAACCATCTGTCTTAATAAATAATTCCCAAGAACCATAACATAATCGTATCACATAAAGCATGCATAAATGGAAGATAACATTTCCACATTTCAATCCCAAGATATAAAAAACACATTGATATAATCAAAACATTATCCAAACCATTTTCAATACCAAAATAAAAGAAAAGTAAAACATGGTATATATTTTTAATTTTAAAAAACTTATGGCTTGTATAGGAAGCCGAAACTCAAATAATGGTCACAGCGGCAGAGAAGTCATTGTCGCCTCATACATAAGACAAAAACATTCCCTTTTTAAATTTACTAAAACACTTCATATAAGAAAGATTCCTTTTGAATATAAGTAAAAGTCAATGAGGTTTATACACTGTATAAAATAAAGTTCTGTATAAAACAAATTATGCCTCAATGAATGTTTTGTATAAAACAAAATACGCCTCAATGAAAGGAGATTGAGACGAAGTTCCTTACCTCTTGTCTGAAGTGACTTGATCGTTTTTTAATCTCTTGCATAATAAACTAGAGTTAATTTATACTTTCTTAAGAACCTAATTTAAGTTCATTATTACTTTTATATCACTTATTACTATGTTATGAACATTATGTAATCATTTAAGTTAATAACGGTCGTTTTGTCGATCTTTGGTACATGAGTCAAAAATAAACTTCTTATAATTACAAGTTGTTCATGTGGTAAAATATCCATTATATATAGAATTATATTCATGATGTAGATTTAATATATATCATATATATCTAGTATATAAATTCATTTATAATATTACATAACATTTAGAGGTAATAAATTAAATGCACTGTTCATGGAGACGGTAAGCCGTACGTATGAATAAACGCTACTTTCATTTCTATTTCGTATTTAATGGAATGAAATTATAATGATATAAAGGTATATTATAATTCCAGTATGATATCATATGTAATACCATTAAATCCATCCTTTATACATCCCACATATGTCATTAATGATTCAAATCACTTTTAGGGGCGGTAGTCTGCACTTCATAAAATGATGATATCACGTTTACCCATAATGGAAACCATAAAGTTATGCCATAAATGAAAAATACAGAGAGCATAAAGAAAACATAAACATAATATATATCATATATAAATATAGTGACATATTAATGGATACCATGAAAGGTGTTAAAAAAATATTGAACAATCATCGTTTCGTGAGTCAGTAATTCACCACTCACAGAAACAACATATTCTTTAAGCAATAGACAAAAGTGTGTGTAAGTGTAAATCAAATACGTGTCATAAAAAAATCCTAGTATATTGAAGAAACTGGGTTTGTTTCAAAATAAATGAATAAAAATAGTTTATGGGGTTGGAAAAGAAAAATAAAACAAAAGAACATAAGAGAAAACATTATCTTTAAATCGGGTAACTCCCCTTAGTTTGAACCAGGAGGGTCTCTTAAAGAGAATTGTGCCTATGTTAAGGCTTACATGATTAATAGAGGGATTTGGAGAGATAAAATGAGAATATTTTGGCCATGAAAATGGCTTGAGAGGTGTGGGTAAGTGGGTAGAGGTGGGGGCCATTTATAAGAGGGAAGAGGGTCACTCTTGGAAAGTCATGAAATATTACTTTGTTATAAAATTATTTTCAGATTTTAAAGATCCCAAAAAGATATATTTCGAGGATAAGGTGATACGGGTTCGATAAAAACCCATAAAATAGGATTTTTACAAGTTTAATTCTTAGATTTTACATTATATTTTTACATTATTTAAATTGTTCATTAATGAGGTAATCATTGTATCATCATGTATTCATAAATAAAATTTTTTATTTGATGTCTAAAAATTATAAAAAAATACGATGATATAGTAAATATTCTTATCTTTCCAATTAATATTTATAGTCTAAGTTATCATTTATGTAGACAAAATTAAAATTTATTTACTTAGGTGTTATATACATTTGTTATATTTAACATTCTTTAAAAATAAAAAGATAAAATGTCACGATCACACAAAAGTTATTCCATGGGGTACAAAAGTTGGAAAAAGGAATACCATGGTAGTCCATGGCACAAACAAATATCATTAGGATACATTTTTGGGTCATTTTAAATTATTATGTTATTATTTAATTACCCTTAACTACCCGATTACTAATTAATCACGATAATTAAAGTTAATTGCCGTTGTTATTATTCATAATGTCCAAAATCAAAAGAGTATTAATTAAATATGTTAGACCTTATGATTCCAAATATGGAATCAATTTTACCAAATTCCAAACACAGAAATTGTAGTAATTAATTTAAAAATAATTCTAGTTGTCAAAACAAATAGCGGGTTTTTTAGAAACAATATATATCAAATGTTTGACACTTATTTATGCACAATTCCAAAGAGAAATTAATTACAATGACCAAAATTGTATTAAATGGTAAAAATATATTCTAATTAATATTTAAAACCAGTTAAACAGACAATCTATCCATGTTATTAAATTAGATGAAAAAGCAGTTTTGAAGTAAAATGCATTATTTTTTACTATTCATTAAAAATTGAACATTGTCAGAAAAATACCAAAAATATATCCAAAGTAAATTTAAATGACCCGATTCTAAATAATAATTTTATTTTGAAAAATAGAGCTTATAAAATTATCAAAAGATATATTGAAAAAAGGTTTGCCATCAAAAGGCGGTAAAACAACCTGTTAAAAAATATTAGAGAATTCTATGCTTAAGATTGGATTTATTCTCATTTTAATCCTATAAAACACTATATAATTCAAAAAAAAGATATAGATATGAAAATCCATAATTCTTTAATTACTTGGGATGTTACATATTATGTTGTATATAAATATTAGTATGGATTTATGGTAACCCTATATTTCTTCTACGTTCCAGAGGATATGAATAAGGACATTATAAAGAATGGCAAGGTTTAAAGAATAATATTATTCTATGTAAATTTATATTATCAATATTATACCTATTTTTTGTGTGTGTATTATTTTAAATGATAGATAAACAGTTCAAATCCATTTTTGGGATCCCTTATATATTTTTGAATGTAGTAATGTATTCCCCCTATCTAGGTAACTCGAGTTAGGGTCATTATAATTGGTATCCAGGGAATTTTAGTAGATTTAGTAGGATAAGGAGTTAAGAAAACATAGATTATTGAACATAACACTAGGGTATACAATGAGGATAATCTTATGTATAAGATAATATCATAAGAGTATGGTATGGTAAAGAATTTGTGATATTATATATATTTATACAATAAGTGCACATTATTTTAAAACATATGTATTTCTGGGTAATAACAGTAAAAATACTTTTTCAAATATATCTCATTCATTATTCTACTATATGGATAGAGTTACCTTATTTGAAACCTATTCTATAACTCCCAGGGAATGTGATTGGGTTAACTAACATTTTATTTTAAGAACCAATATTTAGGTTTTTAATAGATAATAAAAAAGTATGACCTATGATAAATTTAAGGTTTATTAGTATAAAAATTGTTTCCCAATTTGAGACAACCTATAAATAGTAATTCCTGATTTCCTATAATGATTAATTATTCTCAATCCATGATTGTTAGTTTCATCCAAAATATGGAAGCTAAAGGAATCACATAATAATGATGGTGATATAAAATGTTTTGATCATGATAAAATAAGTTGGATGATTAGTGAAATGAAATGTATTATCATTATGACTAATCATTTATAATTACATATGATTAAAATATTATATATCAACATACTCTTGGGCTCACCAATTAATTTAAGAATTGAGTTCACTTCAAGATCAAGTGGCATAACTCATTTACTATAGAATTATCAGTATAGATCATATAAAATATAGTGGAAATAGACACCTTTGATAATGTATTAATGTAATTAAAGAATGATTTTACTAAATGAAAGTTATAGATCAATGAATTTTCAAAAAAAATGAATTCTATGATGGAGGAGACCAAGATTCACCCTAAAATTATTTTTAGTATAATTTATTATTTTTTTGGAACATGGGTATTATTTTATTCAATTCCCTAATCTACGAGCTGACTCCTAGACTAAGAAATAACTAATTCCATTTGAACGAATGATGCTGAAATATTGATGTGTTTTTGTATTGGTATTTTTGGAATATATTTTAGAAACATTATATCAATTATATTTTGTTTATAACAATTAGGAAACTTTTAATGATTTCTCTATATAGTTCCTATTATAAATTTTACAGAATACATTGAATAGTAATGATATCCATCAAATTAGAATTAGTGATAATATGATAATTTTTTTTAAACACATTTTTGAGAGGGATATAGCCCTTAATATTTGCTTGATATAGGGACAAACCTAAATTTTCACAGGATGGTATGTCTAATGTAGATCATATGTTTAAAAGAATAGATATCCCTTCTAAGATTTTATGTGATAGAAGTTTAGCATGATCAAATATATTTTGGGAGACATTTAGGGGAATGAAATCCTTTTGTTTGGAATATTTTATAATGAATAGGTTATTTGAGGAATAATGGTCTTATAATTTCTGTACAGAAGATTAATGTTGTGGATAATCTTTAGGGTTATTATGATCAATGAGGTTGAGGTATTTATTGTTGATTTGGATAAAATGGTTTGTATATTTTTTGGAATATATTATATATAAATCATTATTGGTAATAAAAATAAGCTATTTGATGATAAATTATATTTTTTGTATCTTGATAGTTTTTTGGGAATTTTATAAGAATTATATTAATATATATTTATAAAAATAATTTCACAATATTTGAGCAACAACCTATTTCTTCAAGAAATGTAGTAACGCTTGAACACCAATTGAATAAAGATAGGGGTATAATTCAAACCATTGGACTATGTGATGTCAAAGTTCATATAACATTTATTTTAAAAAAATTATTTTAAGGATTCAAATTAATTTATCTAAAAAAATTTAATTTTTGGGATTAATGATATTTCTAGAGATGTTTTGTTGGGTTGACATATATGTAATTTATAAGTTTAACATAATATATAATTTTGAAAAAATGGTGTTACATTTTTGGATGTGTAAACTAATGGGAGTGAGATATCCATTGAAGTTAAAAGATTCTTTAAAATTTAGATTATCAAGGTTATTTGAGACATGTGGTTATTTATTTATAGAATGATCCATGCTAATGCCATGGATTTTATTTATAATTTCATAGATTAATTTATTATTTATTTATATTAATGTTTATTAATTTAGGTTTTTATCTTATTTTTTTCTATACATTTTCGTTTTTGAAAATGAGGAATAACATTATATTATTTTATGGATAATATGATCCAATAAATTTTACCTTTAGTGATTAAAGCATGAAACATACAAAATAGTTTCATGAAGTTTTAGATGAAGTGTAAGCTGATAAAATCCCAAACAAAAGGTTGATATTATACTTATGAAATGATAATAAATCACTTAAGTATATTTTATCATGTTCTTAAAAGGATCCAAAAATATTAGGAAACTAATTCTGAAATAAAAATTTTATCCTTTAAGATTCATTTTTTTTGAATTTATTGTTTTTTCACCCCTCACTAATTTAGAGTTTAGTGGTCATTGTTTTTGCTTTTCCATGTTCTATATCACTCTCTATTAGTCATTATAATTAGGTATTTTTTCCATTTTCCTATTATCAATTCTCAATAATGTTCTTTTTTTGGAACCCTTGTTTTGTGTTTTTCCAGATGACCTTTATATTTCACATTCCCTATTTTAAGAGGAAGTTTTAATATGTATTTTTATGAAATGGGTTTTTTCACAAGGGACTTTTTAAATTTCAAGCCCTTAATTACCATGAATGTGTTAAAATTGTAAGTAATTAATTTATTTTAGGGAGGTGGAATGTTACAATGTTATATTTTAAAATAACACTATATTCTTTATCATACACAACAGACAACACAAACCATAAACGAACCAAAAAATAGTTTTTTTTAATATGATCAATTTAACATTCCATTTGAATTGGAAGGTATAAATAGTAATAACTAAATTATGAAATATTTTTATAGTACCTACTCAATTAAATTAATTTATTAATTATTCAAAGTCAAATATTCAATTTTGAAATATGTAATATTATTATTCAGAAATATGTTTTCTTTAAAAAATATATTTAATGATTTTTATTTTAAAATTTTATAAATAATATTTGGAAAATCCTTAAATTTTATTTTATAAAAGTAATACCATTATGTAAATAATTCTATCATATTATTATTAGTGTGAAATGTTTAGGTTTTTCATAAAAGATTTATTTTCCGATAAACAGTTAAAAATAATGCCTTTTCTTCATAACTATTTATTTTTTATCATGTATTTAAAATGATTCATTTTATAATAAAATTAATTCAAAATATAAATAGCTATATTATACTATTAATAATTCAATTATGTTTATTTCAGTCCAATTTATTATTGAATTTGGAATAATAAATTTTCTTATACATAATTTTGTTTTTTCTAAACAATATATTTCATTGAATTTATCATTTTTGATTATATATTAATTATTGCTAATTATAGAAATTGAAACTTTGAAAATGGATTCTATATTTCAAATCGGGATATCCAAATTTTTTAAATAACACCCTAATAGTTTTTGGTCATTATTAATATTATCTATCATAAATAATTGTCACCATGGTAAAGGAAAATTAGGAAATTAATATAAAAAATAATACGATAAGATCTAGAAAATTACACTATAACTTTTCTTAATATCATTAAATTACCATATTTCATAAATAATCATCCAATATTCAAATATATTCGTTTTTTCCCATTTGGATGTTATTGTTACATTTATATTTTTTTTATCTAATGAAAAGTAGAAATGTTAATGTCTTTGTTTTATTAACTTTTAGTTTTTAAAAAATGGATAAATAAAGAAAATTTTCATATATAAGTAGTTATATTCATGGTAAATAAGTTTTAATTTCATGGTTCTGTATTTGAAATTTTTATTGATAAAATAATTAAATTAAATCCACACACAATAACAACACATTCTTTTCAACTAATAGAAGAAAGTAATTAAATGATTCTAAAATTTTATAACTGAAAAAATTTAAATTCATTAGTTCATCCTATGAATATGTTAGATCTGTATGACTTTTAGTAGAAATTTTTAAGGTTTATATTTAAATTTCCCCTTTGAATTTATCTATTTAAGGTCATATTAAATGAATATTTTCAAAATGATTTGGAATATATTTTATAGTAAATAACATCTTATTTTGTGAATTTAAATTCGTAAAAAACATTAATTTAGAAGAATTTATAGGATAGTGTTGAAAATATTAGATTTTTTATATTTTTTTTGTCTTTTGTCCTTATATGGTAAATTTTTTATCTATAATAGTTGGAAACATTAATATTGTGGTAATTTTAAATAGGATTAATAATGGTTTAAAAAATAAATTATAAGCGTTAAATAACTAGTAATGAAATTTAAAATTTTTTTATGTGTTCATTTCAACTCATACTCATATTATATTTTAATTACGAAAAAATTGATCAATTTTAACAATAAATATTATATATATAATAACTGAATGCTTTATGAAATTTCAACAATGAACCACCCCTCACTTTTAATAGGAAACATATTTTATAATTTATTTACCAAACCATGAGAATCATATATCAATACACCTCTTAACATTTCTATAATATACATAATAATAAGTTTTTAGAGGAATTAACCCTTCTAAAATTCAAACCCTTGGTCTAATAATAGTTGATATAAAGGATGATTACTGAAGATGTGGTAATTGTCTATAGTGACTATTTCAAGTTCAATTATTCTTATACTCATCTCTTAAGGAGTTATTATGATCCAAAAATAATTAATTAAATATCATAAATATAATAATACATTATTATTATTATTATGGTAAAAAATATATTTTAAATATTTTCTATCCTACTTAATGTCAAGACGTCACTCAAGCGCCCGTACGATTTACCATCTCCACATAGTTGTGTAATTAGTTTTTTCATATCCACTCTAATAGTGTGGATATAAATATTGAGATAATTATTTAATAATATATTAATGAAATTAATGTAATTTATGAATTATAATATCATATATACATCATTTCATTCCAATCCTTTGGAACACTATAATGTCACTCATGCATGCATGTGAACTACCACCTTTATAATAAATGTAGTTCATTACTCGTTTATAATTCACATGGATGGTATTCAAGAGATATTTAATTATTATATAACATATAAATTATATAAAAATTATATTAAAAAGGTGAAATATTATTTACCTTTATTTTTTTAAAATTTATTTAAAAGTAAAAATGATATTCATGCATACATATGACCTAGCGTCACCATGAATGGTGTAATTTATTTTTATATCCTGATATTTTATGGATAATTATATATAAATATATATGAAATATATATGAAATTTATATCTTGAATATAATTTTGGATATTATGGAACCATGGTACATAATCATGAAATGATACTACCAAATCAAAAAATACTAGAAAAAATGAAGCATTTAGCAATTAAAATAATGCTAATAAATGATTGTCAACAAAATGGTGATAAAATCATATAAACGGGTTATATATGATATTTTAGATCTCTATGTGGTTATATTGTATAATAATAATAAAACAAAATCATTTCTATGGGAGATCACATTATTTTATAAGGAAAGTCAAATGCATGGAAAGGGATTACATCTCAATTTTCCCTCATTGAAAAATATTTTATTATGATGTGAAAATTTATTTTGTATAGTGCGTGTAATTAAAATTTTCAAAATAATATCTTAAATACAGAATAATTCATGATATCCTGAAAGATAAATTTGAAATATTTCATCTATGGGTATTTTAATTAAAAGATATAATGGTTTTTTGGGTTTCTTAACTATATTTTTTCATTTTACTATAATAATTTTTCATTTTAGTAAATGTCTAAATATTATGTGTATAATGATATATGATTGTATTATGTTTTATTCTAATTTTTTAATTTTTATTTACATATTATAAAAATAATCAATTTATTGACTAATTATCACTTCAACGTTATGACCATCGTATGGGTTCTTCATCTAAAATTATCTTATTTGGAACATATTCTATGTTATACACCCAAAATCGATTATAAGGTGTATCTAAAACCCCTTTGATATGTTATATAATGAATATATTTAAATTTATGGTATTCAATGTTTTATTTTATGTTAATTATTTCATGGGGGTTATGATTAAATTGTTTCCAATGTAGTAGGGGTTTTTTACAATCTAATCATTGTTCAAGATTGTTTAAGTTAGAGTCTCAATTGGGGAATTATTTTATATTTCCATAATAATCCTAATATATTTTTGTATTATATGGTTATTCATGAACTATTTATGTAATAATATCATTTTCTCTCTATTTTTTATATAAAATTATTGAGAAAATGTTTTTATGAATTGTTTTCATTATTTCAATCTTCGGTCAAAAATCGTTTTTCTTCCATATAAATGTTTTCAAGAAATATTTTTATAAATGCCTATAAACATTTCCTATGATAGTTTGAATTTAATTTTAAACATGATTAATTTTTATAAATGGGTTTAAAATTAATCTTCATATAATCTTGATAACAAGTTAATTTTTTATAATTTACCGAAAATATGATTCCTATAAATTTTATAAAGTAATTTTAAAATAATTTTATCCCCAATATTGTTGAAAGTTTTTAGTATGTAAATTTAATTTTAAAAGTGGGAAAATTTATTTTTTTCAAGAATGTTATTAATGATATTTTTATGTTATTAATATTCATTAGTGATAAAAACCATTTATTTTATATTTACTCTACCAATGGTATATTGAAATGATACTATACATATTCTTTCTTAAGATTGTTTATGGTAAGTTTTTAAAAAGGAAAGTATTGACCTTAAATTTCTAGATTAATTTTGTAATCATTAACATTCCCACAAAAAAATCACATTCATGTGACTAAAGAACATTTTATTTCCCATAAATATTTATATTCTTTGTATCATAGATATTGTTATTTCCCAAAATTTATACCATTTCTATACATGTTATTTTCATTTGAACTCTATTATATTTTTTCGGAAAAATATTGATAATAGATATATTTTAATTAATAAAAATATATTTCGATAAGGTATATTGTTAATGAATAAAATTGATCATTCCATATATGAGGAATGAATTTGGAATGATTTGATGGGTTGGGAATGAAATTATACATCCCCTCAAAGAATCTAAAACTCTCTTAAGTCAAATTTGTAATATAACATTAATGGGGTATTTTTTGTATGCCGACACATAGTATAAAATATCTTGGAACAAGTAATTCAAGACGGAGATATCTTGAGGTTTAAGATCATGAAATATAATATTAAGTATTTCGTTTATTAAGAATATAGTTATTATCATATATGAGATTAATATATTGATATTATCTAAGGATTCAATTTATTTTCATGTTAATAAATAAATGTATTTTTATTTCATTTATTTACCATGGGATATTTATAAGGGACCGACCTTAAACATTACGTATTATTGAAATAAATGAATAATTCACATTGAGGATCTTTTTAGGTTTAGTGTTTTATAGAATTAGGACATAACTATTACATCTCAAAAGATTAAAAAGTAGACACTTATACTATGTTTCCATAAATAAATGAAAACTCTTAAAAGAAACATGTCTAGTTCCATGTTTTAGATAGCATGTCTTTCCTTGATACCATCCTTGACCCTATTCATCTTTAAGTCCTGTGTAAAACATTTCAAAAACGTGGGATGATCATAAAAAGCTCGGTAAGGGATATAAAAATATGAAAAGGAAACACGAGTACATTTATACATAAGAGTCAATGAAATCATACTTTACTCATAAAACATAAGCACTTTAACATGCCTCAACAAATCATGAATAAAACATAAAATTAATAACTCATAAAGGTAACTTGAGGCATTCATAACATTATAACGTAGGGAGTAACCCTATTGGTTACATTTGGAATACCCATCACAGTATATTCCCTAAATCTCTTTGGATAAAACTTAACGTTTAACTCCTTCGTGTTACCCAATGTATTCGAGAGCTATATCGGGCTCACCCACCCTTAGTTTATCACGGAACCACCCATCTTCATAACAATGCCCAAGAACCATAACATAATCATAGCACATAACTTAAGCATAAAGGAAAGATAAAATTCCCACATTGCGATAACAATATAACATTTTAAGATATTGAAATAATGAATCCATTCTAAAAACCATTTTCAAACCCATTTAAATCATTTAATAAATAGATTTTTGAATCAAAGTGTCACATGCCACTTTGAAGCTTTTAAAATTTTAAAAAATTAATATCCATGTAAATAAATCCTTAAAAACATTTTAAAAACATGGATATTAATGAGAAATATTTATAATATCAAATCATTAAAACATTTAAAATGGTATTTTACTTAAAGGGTTTTTAACAAAATGATAGACACTTTAATACAATAATTGAGGAATAAAATTTAATAAAAACTTTATAATATTATAAGAATAAAGGGATTCATGATATAATATAACAAATGATAGTATATACATCATATAAGAGTGAATTGTTTCATAACAACAATGAAGTCTCAATAGAAATGTAAATTGTGATGAAATCCATTATAAAGATGGTATCTTTAAATTAAGGTTAAATCAATCTCATAATTATGTGAGAAAAATATAAATACACCCAATATAAGTGAATATTATGTGTAAAATAATCAAGGGTCATTCACACATGTTGAAAGGATGACATATTCAATAACTACATGTTGAACCCAATGAAATCGAAATTGGGTTAAGAAGTTCCCTTGACAGCCTAACAGCGTCACATCAAATTTTAGAAAAAGAGTTGATGAGAGAGATAAATGGTATCTCATATATTGGACATAAAATTTATGGAAATAAGGATATAAAAGAACATATCCCAACATAATAAGATGAAAATTAACAAACATAACAAAATAAGTCTTTTAAAAAGTGGAGGGTGAAAGGTTCCCTTACAGATTTGGGTAACATTCGAAACATACACCCCATGAAAGAAGTACTATACCACATTGATGTAAATACTCACAAATTAATGCATTTTACACAAAGTTTATAATAATTTAAAATACATACACCACTCAAAAGGAAATATTTGCAAATGTAGCATGAATCTCATGAAAACACAAAGTGAGATAAAAAGCCCTTTACGAGATTTCGGCAGCCTAACGACGCCAATTAAAACTTCAAAAATGGATTGATGAGAGAAAATAGGGTCTCTCATCAAATGAACATAAAAATTACAGTAAGAGTAATATAAAATAACATCCCAATCATAATAAATATTAGCTTAAAAAGAATGACACAAAAGAGTGTACTTAAAAAGAAAGAGACAGGTAGGATCCCTTACCTCGTGTCCGACATGACTCGATCGTTATTTAATCTTCGGAATAATAAAATTTGGTCAATTTATAATTTCTTTAGGACCTTCTTTTATGATTATAATTCAGTTCATATCACATATTATAATGTTATAATAACTGGTTAATAAATTGATTTCATATCAGACGTTTTTGTCGATGTTCGGTACATGAGTAAAAATTGAACTTGTTGGAAAAGAAGTTTCCATGTAGTTATAGGTACATCATATCCAGAATAGTATTTATGTTTTAAATATCATATATATCCCGTATATATTCATTTTATACTATTCCATAACATTTGGAGATGAAAAATTAAAAGCACCATTCATGGATACGGTAGACCATACGTACGCATGAACGCTACATTCATTTTTTGTCATATTAATGGAATTAAAAAAATGAGAAATATAAATATTATAATTTCCAGAATGATATCCATCATTTATATGAAATATATTACATCTATATCCATTTTATATATGTACTTATATTAGTACATAACATTTCGAGATAAGAAATGAAATGTACCGTTCATGGAGACGGTAAGCTGTACGTACGCATGAACGCTAATTTCATTTCATTATTCTTTTTTTTGTATTAAATGGAAGGAAATAATAATTATATAGAGGTATATTATAATTCCAGTAGGATATAATATGTATTACCATTAATTACATCGTTTATACGTCCCACATATGGCATTAACGAATCAAATCACTTTGAGGGGGCGGTAGTCCACACTTCCTAAAATGAAGATATCACATTTACCCATAATGGAAACCATAAAGGAATGACATAAATGAAAAATAAAAAAGGTAAAGGAAAACATAAACATATCATATATAAATATAGTGACATCTTAATGGCCACCTTTGAAAGTGTTAAAAGAATATTGAACAATCATCGTTTCGTGAGGCAGTAATTCGCCATCCACAGAAATAGTATGTTCTTAACCATTAAAAGAAGGTGTGTGTAAGTTTAGCTCGAATACTTCACATAAAAACATCCTAGTATATTGAAGATACTGTTTTTTTACAATATAATGGAATAAAAAGTGTTTATAGGGTTGGAGAAACAAAATAAAACATAAGAACACAAGAGGGGACACTACCTTTAAATCAGGTAACTCTCTTTGATTTGAGATCAAAGGCTTCTTGGAAAGGATTATGACCAAAGTGAGGATTCAATGTTGAAGAGATGGATTTGGAGAGATTAAATGGGCAGAGTTTTTCCGAGAAAAAGGCTTGAGAGGTGTGGGTAAGGTGGTAGAGGTGGGGGCCTTTTATAAGAGGAGAGGAGGGGCACTCTTGGAAAGTTATAAAATATTACTTTATTATATAATTATTTTCGGATTTTAAAGGTCCCAAAAGGATATATTTCGAGGATAAGGTGATAAGGTTCCTAAATACACCCATCAAATAGGTTTGTGAAAATTTTAAGTCTTATATTTTACATTATCATTAAATTTTATTTAAATCGTTAAATAATGATGTAATCGCTGCATCATCATGGTGTCATATATAATTTAATTTATTTAGTGTCCAAAAATTATAAAAAAAAATCATGATGTAAGAAATATTTTTAGCTTTCTAATTAATATTTATATTAAAAAATAGGACTTGAATAACCCCATGTAAGAATTGTTTTAGTAAAACAACACATGTTTGTGACATTTTAATTTTAACGTTAAATAAAAAGTTATTTATGTCATTTTCCAACCAAAGTGGCTCCATGGTATCCCCAAGTTGACCCATGGATTTTATGGGTCGTCAATGACACATCCAATGAGGTTAGAACATGTGTCTAGGTCATTTTATATTATTAAAACATTATTTTTACCTTAAATTACACTAATTACCTTTAATCGCAATTAAAAAAACTTAAAAATTACTATTCACCAAAAATTATTTTAATCACATTGAACAACATTTTTCTATTTAATGACAACCATGTATGTCATATTTTTGAAAATCAAATCACAGAAGTGGAAAATTTTCATTTAAATGAGAAATTAGTTTCTTTAACTACCACTTAGTGGTTTCATTATTCATCAAAAATTCATGTTTTTCAGAAAAATACCAAAACATAACCCTAAGATATATTTGATATTAGGAATTCAACAATTATGTCTATTTTCCAAAATTCATAACATATAACTTCAATTAATTAATTTAATAATTAATTCCTGCTGTCAAAACAAATATCGTGTTTTTAAGAAACAATATCTATTAAAAGATTGACACTAGTTTAAGTCCAATTTCAAAGTGAAATTAATTCCAATGACCACTATTGGATTAAATGGTAAAAATATATTATAATTGGACTTTAAAACCATTTCAAAAGATAATCTAATCATATAAATAAATTATATTAAAAAGAGTTTTTGAATTAAAATACAACATTTTTCACTATTCATTAAAAAAAATGAACTTTATCGGAAAAATACCAAAAAATTACACAATGTAAATTTTGATGTCCCGATTCTAAAGAAGACTTTTATTTGGTCCAATATAACATATGAAAATTTAAAAAAAGTGTATTTAAAAAAGCGTTCTCTATCAAAAGGTGGTTAATCCACCTTTTAAAGAATATTAGAATATTTACGCTTAAAATTGGATTCATTCAATTTTTAAACCTCTAGAATTTATTGGATAAAAGTAAAAATATTTGACAAACATATATAATCATTTTGTAGTTAGTTCCGTTCATTCTCGCCATTACAACGGCTAGGCGTTAAATACCATTTAAAATAATATTATATTATTATTAGAGTGCAACACAAGATTCCCAAGAAACTCGTTGTTGTGTATTGTGTATGCCATTGAGCATAGAGTCCCCTTTAAAGTAATATTAATATTTTATTCAAAAATATGGATAAATATGAAAATGTCATATTCCTTATTTACCTGGGGTGTTACATCCTTCCCCCCTTTTGGGAATTGCGTCCTCACAATTTTTAAAATTGGGCTTGGAAACTTCATTGAAAATCCCACATTGGAACAAGAGTCATTAAAACTATCACATTAAAATAAATAATGATAATTACAAAGGTCACCCGAGTTAACCCATACTAGGATTACTTGTAGGAAAACATGGACATTGAAGAAAAAACAAAGGGTCGTGTTTTGAGGGAGAGTGATAGTAAACATGTCTAGGAGAAAGTTAACCATAAGAAAATCACAAACTTGTGGTGGGTTAAATGGTATTAGATTCCCTAGTAGGAAAAGTTAATAGAAAACATTTTTGTTTTAAGTTTCTTTTCATTGAGGAATTTATTTTTGATCTTAAGGAAACATACTTACTTGTCGTGTAGACTCTCAACTCCTACTAGATTTCTTACACAAATGCATATTTTCTCCAAAAGATGAGTATTTATGATGACTTTCTAATATTAAGAGAGTTATAATCAACCTCTATAGAATCACCTAATCCAAAAAAGAGAACTATATATTTACCATGTCTTTAGCCCTTAACCAAAACCAAAATTGTTACTATAAGATCAGATAATCCACAAATGGATAATCCTTTATAAAAATGAAAATCTATTCATAATCACCAAAATTTGTCCAACAAAACCCAAAGTTCAACGAAGACCATTTTATAAACAATTTGTCCATAAAATTATTCAAAGTAAACTAAACTAAGATTGAAACACAAATTTTTGAAGTATTTAATCACATAGTCTTCCAAGGTACAAATTAACATTTATCTCTAAATAACATCAGTTGCTCTTAAAGTCTCATATTGAAAAGTAATTAACCTAATAAAATATCCTCCATGATAGGTTAATAATTCCCATAGATAACCCAAAATCAACTTACTCTTAATTCATAAAATCATATAACTAAAAAGAATAATTCATACTAACCAAGGAATTCATGTAGTCCAGTGGTAGGCAATAAATTCCAGTCGCACTTTGGTTGTGGGTTCGATTCCCATAGCTTTGTCCGACGCGACAGGTTGTCACACGGTCTGCGTGTTGTCCTTTTTCCAACACTATATAATTCTTAAAACATTCTCCAAAACAAGATAAAATCTTCAAAAATAATCATAACATATTTTAACCTCACGTTTATCTCATGCCTTTTTTATCAATCATATCATAGAGCAACCCATAATTTCTTAAAAAGTAAGGATCATATAAACCCTAATGGTAACCTTTATAATTATTACCTAAACTTCCACATCGATTGGTCATCTCGTACATGATGCATTACAGAACATACCAAGGTTCAAGTGGTTGATCATGACTCCTTGATATTTGGTTTAGAACAACCACGATATTCCTCATTGAATCCCCCATTTCATCCAGTCTCTTAATCAGAGAACCACCATGGTTTCCTTCATACTCATTGTCACTTTGGTGCCTGCTAGATCCATCCATTTACTAAAAAGAGAAATGTCAGTGTGATTATACCAACAAAACCATCATGTGCTATTGAGGAAGATAAATACTAAGATATACTTACTCATTCACTTTATCTAAGATTAGGACTCTTTCTGAAATCCTATCAATTATGGTAATGTCACCTATTCTTAGAGAATACACTAACCCCTAAATTTATCAAAACTGACCTTTGATAACAACTATAAGGCCCCGGCCATAAACATTACTTATAACTGAATTAAATGAATAATTCACATTGAGTATCTTTTCCGGTTTAGAGTTTTAGATAATTAGGACATAACTATTACATCTCAAAAGATTAAAAAGTAGACACTTCTACTAAGTTTCCATAAATAAAAAAAAACTCTTAAAAGAAACATGTCTAGTTCCATGTTTTAGATAGCATGTCTTTCCTTGATCCCATCCTTGACCCTATTCATATTTAAGTCCTGTGTAAAATATTTCAAAAACCTAGGATGAGGATAATAAGATCATTAAGGGATATAAAAATATGAAAAGGAAATATGAGTACATGTATACATAAGAGTCAATGAAATCATTCTTTACTCATAAAACATAAGCACTTTTACATACCTCATCAAATCATGAATAAAACATAGAAATCATAATGCATAAAGGTAACTTGAGGCATTCATAACATTATTACGTAGGGAGTAACCCTCTTGGTTACGTTTGTAATGCCCATCATAGTATATTCAATAAATCTCTTCGGAAAAACCTTAACGTTTAACTCCTTCTTGTTATCCAATGCATTGGAGAGCTATATCGGGCTCACCCGCCATTAGTTTATCACGGAACCAGCCGTCTTCATAACAATGCCCAAGAACCATAACATAATCATAGCACATAACTTAAACATAAAGTAAAGATAACATTCCTACATTTCAATAAAAAATATAACATTTTAAGATATTGAAATAATGAATCCATTCTAAAAACCATTTTCAAAACCATTTAAAACATTTAATAAAGATATTTTTGAATCAAAGTGTCCCATGCCACTTTGAAGCTTTTAACATTTTAAACCATTAATATCTATATAAATAAATCCTTAAAACCATTTTGAAAACAAAGATATTTATGAGAAATATTTATAATATTAAATCATTAAAACATTTAAAATGATATTTTAGTTAAAGGGGTTTTAACAAAATGAAAGACACTTGAAAACAATAATTGACGAATAACATTTAATAAAAACATTATAATATCATGAGAATAAAGGGATTCATGATATAATATTCCAAATGATAGTATATACACCATATAAGAGTGAATTGGTGCATAACAACAATGAAGTCTCAATGGAAATTTAAATTGAGGTGAAGTCTATTATAAAGATGGTATCATTAAATTAAGGATAAATCAATCACATAATTATGTGTGACAAATATAAATACACCCAATATAAGTGGATATTACATGTAGAATAATCAAAGGTCATTCACATATATTCAATGGATTACATATTCAATAACTACATGTTGAACCCAAAGAAATCCAAATTTGGTTAAGAAGTCCCCTTGACAGCCTAACGACATAACATCAAATTTTAGAAAGAGAGTTGATGAGATAGATAAAGGGTATCTCATCTCTTGGACATAAAATTTATGGCAATAAGGATATATAATAAAATATCCCAACATAATAAGATGAAAATTAAAAGACATAACAATATAAGTCTTTTAAAAAGAGGAGGGTGAAAGGTTCCCTTACCTATTTGGGTAACTTTCGAAACATACACCCCATGAAAGAAGGACTATTCCTAATTGTTGTAAATAATCATAAATTAAAGTATGTTACACAAAGAGTAGAATAATGGACAATACATACAACACTCAAAAGGAAATATTGGAAAATGTAGCATGAATCTCATGAAAACACAAAGTGGGATAAAAAGCCCCTTACGAAATTTCGGCAGCCTAACGACGCCAATTAAAACTTCCAAAATGGATTGATGAGGGAAAATAGAGTCTCTCATCAAATGAACATAAAAATTACAGTAATAGTAATATAAAATAACATCCCAATCATAATAAATATGAGCTTAAAAGGAATGACATAATAGAGTGTACTTAAAAAGAAAAAGAGAGGTAGGATCCCTTACCTCGTGTCTGACATGACTCAATCATTCTTTAATCTCCGGAATAATAAAATTTGGTCAATTTATAATTTCATAATGACCTCATTTAAATATTATTATTCAGTTCACATCACATATTATAATGTTATAATAATTGGTTAATAAAGTGATTTCATATCAGACGTTTTTGTCAATGTTCGGTACATGAGTAAAAATTGAACTTGTTGGAAATGAATTTTCCATGTAGTTATAGGTACATCATATCCAGAATAGTATTGATGTTTTAAATGTAATACATATCCCTTATATATTCATTTTATACTATTCCATAACTTTTGGAGATAAAAACATAAAAGCAACGTTCATGGAGACGGTAGGTCGTACGTACGGATGGATGCTACTTTATTTTTTGTCATATTAATGGAATTAAAACAAAATGAGATATATATATTATATTTCCAGAATTATATCCACCATTTAGATGTAATATATTACATATATATCCATTATATATATGTACTTATAATAGTACATAACATTTGAAGATAAGAAATGAAATGTACCGTTCATGGAGACTGTAAGTCGTAGGTACGCATGAACGCTACATTCATTTCTTTTTTTCTTTTTTTTGTATTCAATGGAATGAAATAATAATTATATAAAGGTATATTATTATTCCAGTAGTATATAATATGTAATACCATTAATTACATCCTTTATACATCCCACATATGCCATTAACGAATCAAATCACTTGGAGGGGCAGTAGTCCGCACTTCCTAAAATGAAGATATCACATTTACCCATAATGGAAACCATAAAGGTATTCCATAAATGGAAAATAAATAATCTAAATGAAAACAAAAACATATCATATATGAATATAGTGACATCTTAATGGCCACCTTTGAAGGTGTTCAATGAATATTGAGCAATCATCGTTTCGCGAGGCGGTAATTCAGCATCCACAAAAACAGTATGTTTTTTAACCATTAGATGAAGGTTTGTGTACGTGTAGCTCGAATCCTTCAAATAAAACCATCCTAGAATATTTAATATACAGGTTTTGTTACAAAATAAAGTAATAAAAATAGTTTAGAGGGTTGGAGAAGCAAAATAAAACATAAGAACACAAGAGGGGACACTACCTTTAAATTGGGTAACTCTCTTTGATTTGAGCTCAAAGGCTTTCTTGGGAAGGATTCTGCCCAAAGTGAGGCTTCAATGATGAAGAGTGGGATGTTGAGAGATGAAATGGGTAATGTTTGGCCGAGACAAAGGCTTGAGAGGTGTGGGTATGGTGGTAGAGGTGGGGGCCTTTTATAAGAGGAGAGGAGTGGCACTCTTGGAAAGTTTTAAAATATTACTTTATTATATAATGATATTCAGATTTTAAAGGTCCCAAAAGGATATATTTCTAGTATAAGGTGATAAGGATTCTAAATACACCCATTCAATCGGTTTGTGCAAAGTTTAGGTCTTATATTTTACATTGTCTTTTCATTTTATTTAAATCGTTAAATAATGAGGTAATCGCTGCATCATCATGGTGTCATAAATAATTTAATTTATTTGGTATCTAAAAATTATAAAAAAATATCACGATGTAGGAAATATTTTTATCTTTTCTAATTAATATTTATAGTCAAAAATTTGACTTTTATAACCCCATGTAAAAATTGTTTTATTAAAACAACACATGTTTGTGACATTTTAATTTTAACTTTAAATAAAAAGTTATTTATGTCATTTTCCTACCAATGTGGCTCCATGGGGTCCCCAAGATGACCCATGGATTGTCTTGGTAGGCCATGACACATCAAATGATGGTAGTACAAGTGTCTAGGTCATTTAATATTATTAAAACATTATTTTTACATTAAATTACACTAATTACCTTTAATCACGATTAATAAAACATAAAAATTACTATTCACCAAAAATTATTTTAATCTCATTGAACAACATTTTACTTATTAATGACAACCATGTATGTCAGATTTTTGAAAATCAAATCACAGAAGTGGCAATGTTTCATTTAAACGAAAAATCAGTTTCTTTAACTACAACTTAGTGATTTCACTATTCATCAAAAATTGATGTTTTTCAGAAAAATACCAAAAATTCACCCTAAGCTATATTTGATATTCTGAATTCAAAAATGATGTCTATTTTACAAAATTCAAAACATATAAGTTGCATTAATTAATTTAATAATTAATTCCCGCTGTCAAAACAAATAGCGTGTTTTTAAGAAACAATATCTATTAAAAGATTGACACTAGTTGAAGTCCAATTTCAATGTGAAATTAATTCCAATGACCACTACTGGATTAAATGGTAAAAATATATTATAACTGGAAATTAAAACCAATTCATATGATAATATAATCATATAAATAAATTAGATTAAAAAGAGGTTTTGATTTAAAATACAACATTTTTCACTATTCATTAAAAATGAACTTTATCGAGAAAAAATACAAAACATTTACACAATGTAAATTTTGATGTCCCAATTATAAAGAAGAATTTTATTTTTTCCAATATAACATATGAAAATGTCAAAAAGTAGATTTAAAAATCGTTCGCCACCAAAAGGTGGTTAATCGACCTTTTAAAGAATATTAGAATATTTACGCTTAAAACTGGATTCATTCACATTTTAAGCCTCTAACATTTATTGGATAAAATTAAAAATATTTGACAAACATATATAATCATTTTGTAGTTAGTTCCGTTTATTTCCACCATTACAACAGATAGGCGTTAACTACCATTTAAAATAATATTATATTATTATTAGAGTGCAACGCAAGATTCCCATGAAACTCGTTGTTGCGTATTGGGTACGCCATCGAGCATAGCATCCCCTTTAAAGTAATATTAATATTTTATTCACAAATATGGATAAATATGAAAATGTCATATTCTTTATTTACCCGGGGTGTTACAATATTAATTATGAAAAATTTAATCATGGGAGATTTTATTGTGCGTATTTCTTACAGAAGATCTAAGATCACATTTTTTGTATTAATTTTTATTTATAAATATGGAAGGAAATTATGAATTATATTAATGATAAAATAATGTTTTTATTTTTTTTACTTTTATATCTTCAATGTAATAAATGATTCATGTGGTTATCTTGTTTTCTAATATCACTAAATGGATTAATCCTATAGGGTGAGATCCCTTATCTCTATGATAATGTAATAAAGTGCACACAATCTCTAGGTAACTGGATTTATGGTCTTCAACTTTAACCCTCCTATACCTCATTTTCATTTGCCTATCCCCATTGAATATTGGAGTGATTCCCATTTTTTATTTTGAGATTATCCAAATCTATTTTCTAATAATTTCTCATGGAAAACCAAATTCATATCATGGGTTCTACTCACTTTCTCCTCCTATACATTCCTATTTTATTTTCCTCTGCCATGAAAAATACGGACTTAAAGGGTTCAAAATTATTTTTATAGATTTTATATTCATGATAGTTTTGATTTATAGGGATCGAGGAGGGTTCTATAAGTCTTGGATGATAGTTTTCTATCATAGGAGATAACATTTGGAGTTTTTACAATTAAATCATTGTATGTGTATTTTTAATTTCTATTTAAACAGAATTAACATATTTCATATTCATAATTTTTAAAATTTTATTCATAAAATTAATTTTATATTTGGTCACTTTATCAGATTGTAAATTTATTTAATGGTTGCATCTCACATTACATGAAGGACTTACATGGAATTTCACATATGACATGAACTTGTATGTATTGATACAATTTTGATGGAATTATTAAAAATAATATTTGATGTTTAAAAATACTTTGATAATATTTGGGTCATAATATAAATTTGAATGTGAAGCTTTATATTTTGTTGGTGTTTAATGAAAAACGGTGAGATTATTATTCAATGGATTTTCAATATAATTTAGTGAATTTTACATAAATATTTCCCAAATTGAATTAGTGTTGGTTGGGTTCTAAAGAGATAATTTGAATGAGATTTCAAATGACTATAAATGGCTTGAAATTCTGAGACCCTTTTTAATGAAGCTATACTTGGTAAATTTTAATGGTTTTCAACGTTGTGAGTGTGTGTATGATCCTCTTAATACCATTATTGAAATGTGACACCTGAATGAGATATTTCTTATTATTATGATATGAACTATAGAATGAGGGGAGTACTTATTTTAAAATATGATATTGAGATTGTGATTGGGGAACTTTCTTTGGAGATATTTGGCGGTGAGTTGATATTTAATATTTTTATTATATGAAATTCTTTATTTACCACATTATATTATTTTAAATACATGGGGATCCTTGGTGTATTATTGAGGGATAAGAAATTGATATTAACTATTCCTAATTATATGTACAAGATATAATATTATATTTAAGGCCATAAGGGGTGTTATTGGTAAAGATAATTTTAAGTAGTTGGTCAGTTATAGGCTTAGGAATGTGTTGATATGCCCATAGATAGTACTAAGATAAGAAAGTCAAGGTTCACCTTATAGTATGTTTAAAAATATCTTATGTTCACTTGATTATTCTCATTTGGGAACAACATTCTTTGTGTCCCCTAGTTCTATTTATACATAGGGGGTCTTATAATGTTTAATTTATTTGTTATATAATTTATTATTTATTTATGTATTAGATTTTCAATATTTTTTATTTTTTAAAATGAGTCTAAAAATAATTTAAAATAGATATTTATAATGTTTTTTATTTATATTGATTTAATGTAATTTATTTAATTTAAGGAGAAAAATAAAATGTTCATTATAAATATTAATGAATGTGATGTTGGATTTTATATATGTATATAAGGAAAACATAATTTTCTAATTTTATTTAAAATTTCTTGAATTAATTTTCAATTGTGAGTAAATAATAAGATTTCTATAGTGGGATCCAACTAAGATCAGGTTATCACAAACCCTTCATGAAACATTCGAAATATTAAGCCCTTATTGTTTTCTATTAGGTTTTTCTACTTATATATCCCATGTGTTGGGTATTTGGGTTGTACATGATGGTTGGATTGGGATATGTAGTGTGGGAATGGGTCACATGGATATGGTAGAAGTTTATTTTGGGTATTATTTTTTTAATATTTTTAATGTTTATGTATCATCCTTATTGTTTTAAATTTGTTTAGGTTTATTATTATGTGATTCCATATTTCCTTTATTCTTCAGTTATGTAATGCTGCATTTTATTTATGGTTCAGTTTATTTCATTTATACTTATATAGTTTTTGTTCTTAGTTTGGAGGCTTTATAATTTATATAATGAGTTTTTAGGGGTGAATTAATTCCCATTTCTTATGTTATGTGACCATTTAACTAGTTTCTAGCCTAGGGTGATCAAGAATAGTCCTTGGGAATGTCAAAGGTTAGCTCGGGTCACCTTTAAAAGGTTAACAAGGTTGGTTCTTTTCATTTCATCTTAGTTTTTAAATTATTATTTTATTTTTTTATATATTTATATATATATAAGTATGTGTGTGTAAACACTGTGGCACATTGGTGGATTTATAAATATAAAATAGAGGGAGTTATAATGGAAATTTAAATTTCAAGATTCAATTGGATAACTATTTGGCCTGAGGTGGACACTGCTTTCCACATGAACGATGTTTAGTATAATGTCAATTATGCATTTAGGAAAATAAAATTTTACTAGGGATATATCCTGGAAATTTGAAAACAAATAGATTTTGGGTTTTCAAACACATTATGTAAAGGTAAGAAAATAGTAAACATTTTTTTAATTTAGGAGTTATTTTGTGAGGATTTAATTATTCCAATTTAATAACAGTTTTAATTGAGGAGTCTCTCTTAAAAATTTTAAAAACTACAAAATTATATTTTGGTAAAGATTTCATAGGAATTAGGACTTACTCCATGGTTTTTCTGTTTCAATTTATGTCCAAAATATTTAAATAAATTTTTTTATTTTGAGGAAAATAACCACGATTTTTCATATCATTATCAATATATTATTTTATAGGAATGGATTAAATAACTATGTTATTTAAAAATAAGATTATGAGTTTAAATAAAAAAAATAAAAAAAAATTATGAAACAAATAATTAAATGAAAATTATTTTATAGCACCATATTATTCCATTACAAATTACGGACAAAAAATTTATATAAAATATAAAAACTTATAGTAGAAAAATTAATACATGTAACCAAATAGACTCCGAATTAAAATTTGATATATCGTGGTCTCAACTAAATACCATAATCATTAAGACCATTATAATAAAAATAATATTATTATAAATAAGTTACACATATCAAGGAATAAATTTAGTAAACTATAGAATAAAACTAATTAATTGGTGATAAGAAATATAACTATTGGAATGAGTAAGTAGTAATTAGAAATATCCACTTCATAATAATATCCTAATTGGTGGAATACTAAATTAACTTTTAAAATTATTGGTTTAAATAGATATATAATAAAAAAAATGACACTATATCATTCAATAAATTCAATAATTGTCTTTTTTAATTAGTAAATATAATCATTTAATCCATATAACCCAAATAATGGTTTTTTTAATGTTTTTTATCTTCATTTACTAAGATTTATTATTTTTATACTATTTAAATGTTTAATATAAAAATTATTGAAATTTATTTAGATAAAATATATTAAAAATATGGTATAAAAGAATAAAAATTATTTTATAAAAATGATTTAGTATTTTTCAAAAAAAAAAATTTAGGTAGATAGTAAATATTTTTTTTCTATATATGTATAGTTTTATCAAATTATTATTTTTACAATGAACTTTAGAATTAGATAAATATTTTTAAAAAATAAAATATTTTTTAAATAATATAAAATGTATTTAAAAATAATATAATCAAATTTTAAGATAATAATTTACTCCCCAAGTCAGAAAACATTCTTTAACCTCAATAATTAATAATTTTTTATTGTTTTTATTCTTCTTTTGAATATTATTACATTAAAAATTTATTTTTTATGGGTTTTAATTTCAATATATATATAATATAATTTTTATAGTCATAAATAGGACCCTTATTTAATATCATGGTAATCAAAAGTTATTATATTTATTATTTTATCTCAACATACCCCATCATTCCATGTAAATGTACCCACACTCAACTATAGAGAAAAATAAGTACAAAACTCTCTCATGGCCAATATTAATCCCACATACCCTCTAAAAATCATATTCCTCTTCTTTGGGATTTTTTTTTTCGCTCAAAAAATTATATAGTCCAATGTTTTTAGACACTTAAAAAAGAAGGAATCTAAAAAAGTACAATATGCTAATTTTAATATCTATTATTTCTCATCAAAATATTAAATTAATATATATTTATAAAAATTAAATAATAAAAATTAATAATAATATATACTTGATAATAATTTTTTTCATCTTCAAATATTCTTATATAAATCAATTAAATTACAAATATATCTTATCTCTCTCACCACATTTATGCACTAATACATGGTATATTCTACCATTTTTGACATTAAAATATTCAATTTTAATTTTTTCAAAGTGAAATATAAATAATTTATAAAAATAATATTTTATTTAGTTTTTTTCGTTTATAAATTAATTAAACCAAGGAAAAATAATAAATATCAATTTCAAACTATCAAAAAACCCATGGAGTATTTTGTAGACAGAGATTTTCATAAATGTTATAATTTCTAAAAGGATAATTAACAATTTAAAATGTTAAAACATAAACTAATATTTTTAAATGAATGTATCCTAATTCCATTTTAATTTTTTAATAAATATAATTTTGTTAAATAAAATTTTTAATAATTTAAAATCAACAGGGGACCTTGGTTTTGAGGATTCTTATATTAATATCATCTCTCTAGATTTTAATCCCCATTATTTCTAAAAATTATTCTATGATCGATATATAACTCCCAATAAATGTATCAAATTTTATTTTATTTATACTTATTTAATATTACATTTCATTTTAGTAAAAAAATTAATTTTTCCCTATATCATACATTAAAAAAATTTAAGGGGTCTTCCTCAATCTTTCTCTTATTTTTTTGATTATGTTCAACTGTGTATTAATTTTTCAAAAATAATTTTAGGTATTTTTTATATATCATTATCATATTCATATTTTTTTCAATTGAGATACACATTCCTATTAATTGTAAAATCTTACACTTATATGTGTGATAGACATAACAAACATTATAATGTGTTTTCTCTACGAATTTCTAACTTTTTGGTTGAAGTCTTATCTTCTTCCACGTTTTCCTTTTATATCATAGAAAATACATTGGATTTAGCTTTATTATTTTAATTTTATAATATTTATTAACTATAAATATCCTCTTTTATTGGTTATAATTTTTTTACAATAATCCTCTCTTATTTTTTTAGAGTTCTCCCTCAATTTTTTTATATTTTATTATATTTATTTAGAAACAATATATATCATTTATATTACACATATCCAATTAATTTATCATTATTCTATTATAGGTAATTTCATTACTTTTTAGTAACTCCTCCAATTTTTGATCTTATTTTTTGTATTATAAGTCTTTTTAGAGGTTATTTCCCCTTGTATTCCTTAAATTATCTCTCACATTAGATTTTGAATAATGTTGCATTATTTATTTTCAATGACTTTTTTTCATTTATAAAAAATTTAATCCAATAAATTCTATTCCCTTTCAGTCATGGTTATTTTTCAATATTTATACTATTTTATTGATGATTGATTCAATTACATTATTTTTTTGAGAATAATTTTTTTTCAACATGGGTATTCTATTTTATTATTATTGATTGATGTAAAATCAATTTACTATTCTGTTTACATTTAAAAAACATGAATTTGATATATTATTATGTTATAGTTTGTTCTTGAATTAATAATCCCTCTAATTCATGGGTTATAACTTATATCTCTTGATATGCAATATATGTTTCAGGTTATAGAGTCCAACACAATATATTATAGTTCTTGGATTGTGATCCTAGAACACAATGTTATGTTACATGAGAAAGTATCATAACATTATATACATTGAATCATGTTAGTGATTAATGAAATTTAATATTTAAATATATTTATTATTTTATGCTACCTTCGTATTATTATAATATTTATATGTCATATTCTATTTTCACAGAACATGTTTCTTTTATGATTCAGTGTTTTACAAAAAATGTCCTAGTAGTCTATATTCCAATTCTATATTCATCTATATTTACTAATTCGTATACAACATTACTAATTCATGTCATAATTAATATTTTTTTGGTATATCACATATATTATGTTTCTCAAATTTGAATTGATTCCCCTTAAAATATTTTAAACACACCCTTTCTTTATTGATTTCACCCTTATAATCATATGTATCAAAATGTATTTAGTAATATTATAGGAGGTATATGATAAAGTATTTGATTGATGTTTTGGGTTACTTTAATGGTTGGTGATGTAATATTTACATAGATTACAAATTTTCCAAACTTATTATTAGGGTAATCATTCTTTGTAATAAATTTATAGGTTATGATTTAAAATCATATGCATGTTGCATGAAAATTAAATGTATAAGTCAAGGATAACATATCATAGTGATCCTAAGATAATTCCATTTGATATATTATTAAATTTTTCAAATATTATCTCTAAAGAATTATTGATTCTATACAATAATATCAACCAAATAAAATCTCTCTTTGAACTCTTAAAATCCATATAAATCATGGAATCTAAATTCCAATAAATTACCAAAATAATATTCATATATTTTTATTTTATTTTTTGATTTGTTTTAATATAATGTGAATTAAATTATTTATAAACATAATCTCTAAAACGTATCTAGTAATAAATAATCAAATATTTATTCTCATTATTTATAATTTAGTGATCATTCAAAAACAATTATAAGGTGATTTTTCATCTCTATAACTTTTTTTAAAAAATTGTACATTGATTTCAATTAAATATTATACTCAACTTTTTAGTATGTTAATTGGAATAATTTTATCAATATTACTACATATCATACCTCTATTACATAAACTATATTTTTTACGATTAATATAAAAAAAATCAGATAAAATCATTTTTATGAAAAACTTTAAAAACTTAAAAAATGTTTTAAAGTATTTTTCATATGATATATTTGGTTACTATTGTTTACTTAATTTTAATAAATAAGTAAAAATTATCCAAATATGTAATAAATCATATAAATACCTCCTAGATATTCTAAAAAAAGCTCAAAACTCAATTAATAAATTTTAATCGACTATAGAAAATAGTTTAAGTAAAAACATAAACTATTATATGAAGTAAATATCAATTATTGTTTTAAAGAACACTTATATGAGGTTTCAAAATATAAATCAAATCATTTAAATGAAATTTTTTCTTTTTATTATTTCAATATACATATATTTATTATGACATTTCATTAATAATTTACTATGATAACAAAAAATTTATGTTCACGATTTTAAGAAACTCCTAGAACGCTTCAAAAATTACAATGTTAATTTTTACTCTATTAATTTCCATAAAAAAATTAGGTAAACTCAAAAAGATTTATGTTAATATGAATCATTCAAAAACTAACCAAAACATAGTTCATACAGAAAAATATCTGTACTCTTGAATATAATTTATATCCTCTCTTATTTCATGTTATCCAAATATAATATGTAGTAATGATATTTAAATCTAACTATTTTCATATGGACTCATCAATAACAGATCACATAACATGTCTCAGTATGATTCAAATTGTCATCTAGTTTTATTTCATGAATGGAAATATTTTATATGTTGGTCTATATATACTTATTTACATTATATGCTAATACATTTATATATGTTTCATATATGATAGTATTCAATATAAATATATATGTTATAATCAGTCCCATAAATATCTCAGTGTTATAAATTATATTATGACTTCATGAAATATATGTTTTATGGAACACCAAATTTTTTTTATTAAAATGTAAAGATATTTTTAGGCACTGTTTTGTTCAGAACCAATTGAAACATAACACAAACACCATAAATAATTAACTAAAATTTGAATGATTTTTTTTGAGACACTGATGTTTTATGATGAATATATTTTATATTTAAATAATATTTTAAAATAACATATATGTTTTTCTTATAATCTGATCCTTAAAATATGATATTTACCTCTTAATTCATATTGATTAATCATGAAATCTTATAATTTAATAGACCAAATGGAGTAAAAAAGTATATAAACATGGAAAGTACTACCACTAGAATTTATGTGCATCCACTTATTTATAGGGCTAGAAAATAGTATTGGGGGAAAAAATAAAATATTAGGGAACAATTTTCTTTCAAATTATGTAAATAATTCCATAAAGGATATTCTAAAAAGAGGAAAACTTATAAAATATTTTTATAATGTAGTTATATAGTCTAGTGTAAAAAAATCTAAAAAAGGGAAAAATGAAATAAAAATAAATAAATAAAGGATATTTAATATCTATATGTAATCTACCACTAATTCTCTCCATATAGAAAAATATTGATTTATGACTCAATGGTCACAAAAAAAAGAACATTTCTGTTACACACACCTTGAAAAAAAATCTATATAGACACCGATATATTCATATATTTATACATATCTCACACAAATATCATTAGTTTATTGTAAATATTAATATTAAAAAAACTCAAAAATTATAGTGTTCTAGTATATTTTGGAAAATAGGTTCAAAATACAATAGATTATAAATGAATTATGTATTCTCCTATTTCCAACATTATAATATTATCAAATATCTCACTATAATACTATAACTTGATGGGATATCCTTGGTACATAAATTGATGATAGGGGTGAACCATAAATTTTAGTTAGGGTGTATGATAGGATTAAAACAAGGTGATATATCATGAGATAATAATCATTTAATTGGGTAAATAATTGTAATGATCACAAAATATTACATAAGAACATGAAATAAGAGAAAATATCTCATTTGAGAATAGTATTCATGAGAAAAAAATGAAATTAATGTAATAAAATTGAATTTTATAAAAACATATATCATGTATTAGTTCTAAGAAATCATAACATGCTATAGAGATCTAACTGAAACCATCCTATACATAAAATTGTGTTCATAGATAACCATAATGTACCTACACATAATGACCACATGATAAATAATAAATTACACAATTAATTAAGGGAATACATAATTACACTCCCACCAATCAAAAAAATATGTCTTGTTTATGATTTCCATATAAACAATTAATGTCTACAAAATATAGAAGTGAAATAAACCCATGCGAATAAATATGATACATAATGATTTAAAAGTGCATTTTCAAATGGAGAATAATGAAGACTTAGAAAAACAAAAGGGAATATATACTATATAATTTTAAAGGATAAATCAACATATAATAAATGGTTTTTTGAAATTAAATAAATAATAATTGTTTAGGAACAGTGTAAGATGAATAGATGAGAAATAAAGAAACAAAAAAATATTCCATTATAAGCATCATAGGGTTTGAATTAAATAAATACTAGAATGGAAAACATAGGTGAATTAATAACCAAATAAAAAAGAAGATAAATTTATCATAGAAGGAAAAAATTAATAATAATATAAAGAAATAATTCTATAGAAAATGAAATTTTGGTTGAATGAAAACATATCATTATGGAAATGAATGTTTGATAATAAACCCTTACCTAAAATCTCTTCATGCTTCATATAATACATTAACCTAGAGAATAATAATTCAAAATTTATTAATTATCTTTTCAAAACATACAACATATTTATTCAAAATATAATGACATACTTTTCTTATTTATTACATTTTTTAATTAAATTTTTACTATGTTAATGATTTTATTGTTATTCAGATCATAGTTCTAAAATAATATCGATATATATTTAATGGATGAATAAAACTATCCAATGGTTCCCGTGATCTATAAGTTGAAATGTATTTTGTACATGTAACTCCCAAGTTAAGGGAGTTTAACAGTTTTTTTATTATTTCATTTCATATAATCTTTATGGGTAATATTATCATTGATAGATAAAATTGACTATAATTGGACACTTTTAACATTATTCTTACCGTTAATATTCAATAATTATTGAATCATGTAAAAAATATTAATTTTTTAATGTCATATTAAATCATGAAATAAATATCTCTATATATTCATTAATGTCATGAAGAAAAAATAAAACACCATTGATGAATGAGTCAACGTATAACCATCACGGGTGAATAATTATTTTAGAAGAGATTAAAAGAAGAGAAAAATGATAAATATTTTAGTTTTACAAAATAATTATAGTATACTGGACCTTATATTTTAAAGTCACTTTTAATAACTATCTTTATAAAATGTGTAAAACAGACACTAAAATCATAATATATGGGTTTTATAAACATTACATTTCTCTTAAATTATCCTCCTTAGATTGATTTTAAGGAATTATATCAAACAACTTTTGGATAAAAAGTGCATAAGAAGTTGGGTATATGATTTTAGTGAGGGGGTTTATAGATATTTAGATATGTAAATTGATTTTTTAGTGATGATAATGGGATTGAGGAAGGGAGTTTATTTAGCCATGGTGTAGGGGTATCGTTGAATTAAATAATGATTCATTTATTATTATGGCTCCCAAATATGAATATTGTCTATTAATAGTAATTATTATTTTTCTTTTGTTAATCTATAGAGGTTCATATAAAATTATAGCACTCCAAAATTATTAAGGAATCATGGGCTTTGTTTAAATGCAATGATTCAAAAATACTTTTATATGAAAATAAAATATAACATATTTTTTGAAAATTTATTTATATGTTTGGAAATTAATATTATTTATTTGAAGTGTTTTTTAATTATTAAATTGTTTTTAAATTATAAAAAAAATTAAAAAATTCAATTCTTCTTTTTATCATGATGATTTGTTAAAAAATATGGTATTCAGAAAAACATTTGTATTCACTATTGTGTAAAAATAAACATTTTAGAAAATAAAAAAAATCAACCTATTGAAATAAAAATGTTCTTATTCGAAATATCAAGTCTATTTTATAAAATTAAAATTATAAATATTATAATTTTAAATTCTAAAAAAAGCATTCAATACATGGTGAATATAATTATATATGGATTATATATTATTTCTTTTTTTATTACTGAAAATATTTTGATTTTTATTAATTAAAAATTATTATATGATTGATAATTATTTATAATTTATTTGTAAACTAATATAGGTTTCCAAATTTTGAAATTATAATGTATAAAACATAAAATTAAACTTAATAATTTACTAAATTTCTTAAGAAACATTTTCTTATAATATAATTTTAATTTTATGTAAATTTATAAGTAATTTTATAGTTATATAATAATTATAAATACTTTTTTGATTAATTTTAAATTGTAATTTTTAGACATTTTAATATTTTCATTGTCTGTGTTAAACTTTCTATTGTCAATAATTATTTAAAATTCTCAATTAATATTCTAATTGTCATAAAGAGATTATATTTTTTGAAAATACTATTTTTTTCTTCAATACCCGTTAAATTAATTTTATATAAATTTTATGTATATTTAATTTATCAATTTTCAATCTTCTAATATTTTGTTTAAAATTTATGGTGTTTTAAGGTTCTATAATTATTCTATTAGACCAGAGCATGAATGAATTTCAAATTCTATTTCTATTATTTCGGTGTGTCTTTTTTTCATTGTTTTTTTTAAATTCTATAGGATATATTTATGCATACCATGTAATGATTGATGTTAATATAATAAAATGATCCTTGGTTTATACTATGTTGTGTATTCAATTTTCATAGTACATTATACATAAATATGATATAAAATTATTTAATGAACATAATTTTAATATATAAAAAAATAATTGTTGTTAAAATTTTCTACCCTTAAAAAATAAAATCTTGAAAATTCAAAATCATAACCTAATATGAAAAAAAAGTTTTTTTATTAGAAAATATTGCTGAAGATAAAAATTTGTTAAACCGATGTTTTCTAAATTAAAAATAGAAGTTATGAAAATATAATTTTACTCATTAAAAGATTATTTGAACCTGAATTTGTTTATATTCCATTATTTAAAGCATAAATCTTGAAATAGTTGTAAACAATTTGGTTTTAGTAAATAATATATTTTTTATTGTCAATAAAAATCAATACTTTCAAAACATTTACTAAAATTTTAATTTTTCTAAGATATATATGTGTAATGCAAAAAAAAGAAGGTTTTCTAAAATTAAAATCCTATATTATGTCAATTTAGAATTTAAATTAAAATTGAAAATAAAAAAGCATACTTATTCTATTGTAAATTTTTTTTCTAATCATTAAGTGATTCTAATGTTTTTTCTGATCAAATTAATGTTTAAAAAAAATTTATATATTATTTCATATATTTTATTGTCATCTATAATCATTAGAATTATTCTAAAATGGTTAATTTAATTTATTAAAAAGTAAAATATTTATTTGTTAAAGACCAATAAATTTTAATATGAAATGATATTAATTATTAATCCTCAAAATAGAAGAATTTAAACTTATTACTATTTTTTTATTTATTAGAGGTTTTATTCATATCATAATTTAATAATAATTTTCATCTAGTATGTAAAGACACATTTTGGTTCGATGTTTCATGTGATGCAATCTATTAAAAATTTATTTATTAACAAATGTAGGGGTGTTCCATGTATGGTCTCAATGCACCAGAAGATCCCAAGTACTAAGACATTTATATCAAGATAAGTCTAAATAAAATGTAGCATCCATGTTTATTTAGTTTATTATTCACATTTATTTGTGAAATTTCTATTTTTACAAATTCATTATAATATATTTAACCAAAACATAAATATGATACTATTTTTATTATACTTCAATAATGTTCACACAAAATAATAATACTACATATAAATGGTGCCTCCCTCCGTCTGATAACATGTCCTTGTATACATTGTTCTACTACCAATAATTAGGATATATTTTTCTTATATATCATTTTTTTCATATATAATTATTGTATCACATTTTTTATATATATAAAGATATTTTCATGTATGTATGTATGAATACATGTAAAAAAAGTTTATTTAGGTTTATGCATTTATATATAAGTTAACACATCGATAACTGAAATAGATCAATAGTGAAGTATCAAATAATCCCTTTAATGATTCAAATAAATAGATAGTTATGAATATTATCAGTATTAAAATATTATTAAAAATTATCAAGGGAAATGGATTATAATTTTTTAAATAATTTTAATATAGATTGAGTGTAATATTTTAATGAATATAAGTTGGTTATATTTAATTTTTTCAATTAGGAAGAAACATGTGACCTAATATATGATAACCCCTTTATCAATATCTTCTATTTTGGATAATTCTCCCCAATATTTATCAATATTATTTTATAATTGAGATAAAAATCACAATAAAAAACACATATTAAATGTTATTTTTATTATTTTTGGAAACTAATTTTTATTTTAAACGACCCATTTTTTTTGCTACAACATCTTATAATTCGAAATTAATTTTGGTACCTCTCTAGATATGCCGATTTTTCCAAAGTCACAGTCATTTTTTTATTCCATTTCAAAATCATTATATTTATTTTCTATATTAATGATTATATTAATTTTTATATGTTATTTTTATATTTTTTGATATCCATATTTATTATAATATAAAATATTTATGTGCAAGTCATACATTATAATTTTTGTATTGGTTTTCTCTCCCAACAAACTCGCTTTATGGTTCAAGTATTCGGTAATTAATTATTCTTCTTTTATATTATATATTCCATCGTATAAATTCAATTGAATTAAGTAAATTTTAGGATGTCTATTCTATTTTAAAATTTTCATTTTATTAACAAAAAATTGTATATGGAAAATTAATATCCCCATTTTTCTATCTAAAATAGACACTCTCTCTATCTCTCAATTTAAGTATTATATTTTAGTAAATTTATATTTAATTTCTATTCCATATACCTATTTTTGTTTCTAATTTTTAGATTTTTGGGAATTTACATATCCATATCATAATTTAAACAAAATTTAAACAGTAAATATTTTAATATTTTTAAAATATTCCTCCATGTTTTAATTTAAGTTCAACTCAATTGACCTTTTAGATCACATTCTTATTATAATTTTAAAAGTATTATTTGTTTTAAGAAAATGTAATACTTTTAGGATTCCCACTTTCAATAATGGGTATTTAATTATTTTTGTACCATTTTCTACCTGATTGATGTAATGAAATGATTTATATTTTACAAAAGAAATTCAAAATAGACCATACTTGTTATTAATACAAATAATTATAAAATAATTTTACTTTATTTCTATGTGGAACTTATTATTTTGTGAAAATTATAACTTTATGTGTGGAATAATTATTCTATAAGCCTACAATGTATTGGTTAAATCATATATTTCAAGAAATGCTATATATATTTCATGGGTATAAAGTGTAATTATTCTTACCATGGCAAATGGTTAGTGATACATTCTCAAAATGTTGTGGTCAATGTGGATAGAGCCTTTCACACTATATTATGAAGTCTTTGAAATAACCATTAACAAGTTCTTATGAAGGTTCGCAATTATGTTTCTGCCACATTTCTATTATTTACATACTTTTATTCCATTTTGTATAGTTATGTCTAATATTTATCTTATAATCCAAAATTAAACAATAAGATCTCATGGTATTAAAAATTCCTATTATATTTTCTTATGTAATTACATATGATTATCCAGTGCTATAGTCCCATGTAATAATTAATTATCACTTTGTATCTCACATTTATTTTGATTCCCATGTTCATAATTACATCCATTTACATGTCCTTTATCACATCGTAATCCATTATTGTTATAACTAAAAATTATATGTTGATGGTGGTGTGGGAATTCTTATAATATTAATTAACTCCTCAATTAAAAAAATATTCTAATAAATCTAAATAATACATTCCAAAATAAGAAAACATCTACAACCAAAACCCATTTTGAGCTATAGGTGACATTCTAGTTTTTCCAATCCAATCCACAATTGTAAAGGCCAAGATGGAGGTGGAGATGTTCCATGATATAGAATAATATGAATTCCATGTGTAATGGCTCAGGCCCTCCCAACCTATTACATTGTATCTTTTGGGAGCTGGAGGTGTTTTAGATGATGCATGAGGATGTTCAATGGTGGTTAGAGGTACGATAGAGTTGTAGTGTAAAACTCACATCATAAAAGGTGTACTTTATGTGAATTTTTGGTACACAACTCATGTACTGGTCCATTTTCATAGATTTTATGCTGCTGAGGGGGAACCTACGAACTTGATCAACTTCATGACATTAATTCAAAACATAAAATATGATAAAGGCTAAGGCATTGTGAATTTGGGAAAATTATTGAATTTATGGAAAAAATATGGATTTCACTTAATGAATGGGTTACTTGATAAGAAACTAATTGGATCTAGATTATTTTATAACCCTTAAAACCAAATATATTTTGTTCATCCACACCACTCCCTCTCACTCTCATTCCGAATGAACCACATGTTCCCCATAAAGATCATCTAGAAAACATACTCTTCCTCTGATTTTCTTCTCTATTTGATACTTATTGAATATATGTGGTGAGTTATATTATTTATCCCATGGCCATATTCATGTTATTCTTCTTTGATATGGTGTTGTGGTGTTATTATAGTTTGGTTTGTGATTTTTGAAGAGTTTTTTGGATATACCTTAATGCCGGGTAGTTTTATCAGTCAATTTTAATTTTTTTGTGGTTTTAAGGCTTCTTATTTTCTCTATTATTCGAAGTGAGTAATAAAATACTCATTCAAGAAGGTAATCCCTCATTTATCACATTAATGTATCATACAAGATGTGTTTACAATTTTTATCTATGGAGGATGGTTTTCTATTTCCTGATCAAGATAAATTAACAAGTTAATTTAAATTCAAGGGGATGGGGGAATGATTCACATTCTTTTATAAATTTTATAGTTTATTGATGTTGTTATTATATAGGATAAATTCCCCACTAAATATTATAGTTTTTGGGATCCTTTTATTATGATGTAGTTGTTGTGATATGGAATCTTTGTTTTATGTTTTTGTGATATTACCCAAAAATAGAAAAAAAAAATAACCACTTATATTTCTATAATGAAATGATTTTCACTGGATTTTTTGGATTTTCTGATAATTCCCCTAAAAAATGTGTAATGTCATGAACGATCCTATAGTAAATGTGTAAAATGGCGTTTTATGTGTTGTGGTGTGTGGTCATGGTTGTATGGTGGTGATATTAAGCTGAGATGTAGTCTGGGGTGATGTTTGGTCTGTTTGGATCTGATTTTTGTATTGAGAGATAATGGTTCATTTTGTCGTTCTTTTGGGATGTTGAGATGATCGTTTGTTTTTCCGTGCCTTTGGGGTAGTTATATGATGGTTTTTTTGACCTTTCATTTATATAAATTAGATGATGGTTCATTTGTCCATTCTTTTAGGGTAAAAGTGTGAAATTTGTTTCCATTCTTTTTGGTAGATGAGGAGATAGTTCATTTTTTTGTGATTTTGTGGATATTAGGTGATGGTTTGTTTGGATGTGATTTTGGGGTGGTGAGGCGATGGTTTAATTGGATTAATTATCTACCTGTGATGTGTGGTTAATTTATTCTATATTTTCTTGTATTAGTGGAATAACTTGTTAACAATGTTTGAAATGGATGGGGTTTGATTTGGATAAGGGTTTGTAAATGATTAATGAGCAAATAAATTATCGGTGGTGTTGTTAAATGTGATTTTTTTCATACATAATGAAATTAATGAGCAAGATAATGTAATTGGTTGGTGGTGTGAGATGTGTCTGGTGGTTTTGGTGGTTTTTTAAATTTAGAGGTGACAATTACAATAGGGGATATTTTGTGGTTATTAGCTTCGTTTTGTGAACCCATAGGTTGGTCTTGTATATATATATATATATATTTGTATAATAATTTTGATCTCTATACACACACCAACTATAAGGCCCCGACCTTAAACATTACTTATTATTGAATTAAATGAATAATTCACATTGAGGATCTTTTCAGGTTTAGAGTTTTAGAGAATTAGGACATAACTATTACATCTCAAAAGACTACAAAGTAGACACTTCTACTAAGTTTCCATAAATAAATAAAAACTCTTAAAAAAACATGCCTATTTCCATGTTTTAGATAGCATGTCTTTCCTTGATCTCATCCTTGACCCTATACATCTTTAAGTCCTGTTTAAAACATTTCAAAAATTTGCGATGAGCATAAAAAGCTCAGTAAGGGATATAAAAATATGAAAAGGAAACATGAGTACGTTTATACATAAGAGTCAATGAAATCATACATTACTCATAAAACATAAGCACTTTAACATAACTCATCAAATCATGAATAAAACATAGAAATCATAGCACATAAAGGTAACTTGAGGCACTCATAAAATTCTTACGTAGATAGTAACCCTCGTGGTTAAATTTGGAATACCCATCACAGTGTATTCCCTAAATCTCTTCGGAGAACCCTTAACGTTTAACTCCTTCGCGTTACCCAATGCATTGGAGAGCTATATCGGGCTCACCCACCCTTAGTTTATCACGGAACCGCCCGTCTTCATAACAATGCCCAAGAACCATAACATAATCATAGATCATAACCTAAGCATAAAGGAAAGATAACATTCCCACATTGCAATAACAATATAACATTTTAAGATATTGAAATAATGAATCCATTTGAAAAACCATTTTCAAAACCATTTAAAACATTTAATAAAGAGATTTTTGAATCAAAGTGTCCCATGAAACATTGAAGCTTTTAAAATTTTAAACCATTAATATCCATATAAATAAATCCTTAAAACCATTTTGAAAACATGGATATTAATGATAAATATTTATAATATTAAATCATTAAAACATTTAAAATGATATTTTAGTTAAAGGGTTCTTAAAAAAACGAGAGACACTTGAATACAATAATTGAGGAATAAAATTTAATAAAAACATTATAATATCATGAGAATAAAGTGATTCATGATATAATATTCCAAATGATAGTATATATACCGTATAAGTGTGAATTGGTGCATAACAACAATGAAGTCTCAATGGAAATGTAAATTGAGATGAAATCCATTATAAAGACGATATCCTTAAATTAAGGATAAATCAATCTCATAATTATGTGCGAAAAATATAAATACACCCAATATAAGTGGATATTACATGTAAAATAATCAAAGTTCATTCACAAATATTCAAATGATGACATATTCAATAACTTCATGTTGAACCCAAAAAATCAAAATTTCGTTAAGAAGTACCCTTGACAGCCTAACGGGGTCACATCAAATTTCTGAAAAAGAGTTGATGAGAGAGATAAAGTGTATATCATCACATGGACATAAAATTTATGGAAATAAGAATATATAAGAGCATATTCCAAAATAATAATATGAAAATTAAAAGACATAACAAAATAAGTCTTTTAAAAAGAGGAGGGTGAAAGGTTCCCTTACCGATTTGGGTAACTTTCGAAACATACACCCCATGAAAGAAGGACTCTACCACATTGATGTAAATACTCATAAATTAATGTATGTTACACAAATATTATAATAATTGACAGTACATACACCACTCAAAAGTAAATATTGTAAAATTTAGCATGAATCTCACGAAAACAAAAAGTGAGATAAAAAGCCCCTTATGAAATTTTGGCAGCCTAACGGCGCCAATTAAAACTACCAAAATGTATTGATGAGAGAAAATAGGGTCTCTCATCAAATGAACATAAAAATTACAGTAAGAGTAATATAAAATAAGATCCCAATCATAAGAAATATGAGCTTTAAAGGAATGACATAAAAGAGTGTACTTAAAAAGAAAGAGAGAGGTATGATCCCTTACCTCGTGTCCGACATAACTCGACCGTTCATTAATCTCCTGAATAATAAAATTTGGTCAATTTATAATTTCTTAAGGACCTCCTTTATAGATTATTATTCATTTCATATCATATATTATAATTTTATAATAATTGGTTAATAAAGTGAGTTCATATCAGATGTTTTTGTCGATGTTCGGTAAATGAGTAAAAATTGAACTTGTTGTAATAGAATTTTCCATGTAGTTATAGGTACATCATATCCAGAATAGTATTTATGTTTTAAATATCATATATATCACGTATATATTCATTTTATAATATTCCATAACATTTGGAGATAAAAAATTGAAAGCACCATTCATGGAGACGGTAGGCCGTACGTACGCATGAACAATACTTTCTTTTTTTGTCATATTAATGGAATTAAAACACAATGATATATATATATTATAATTCCAGAATGATATCCATAATTTTTATTTAATATATTACATATATATCCATTATATATATGTACTTATAATAGTACATAACATTTGGAAATAAGAAATGAAATGTACCGTTCATGAGGATGGTAAGCCGTACGTACGCATGAACACTACTTTCATTTTTTTTTGTACTCAATGGAATGAAATAATAATTATATAAATGTATATTATAATTAAAGTAGGATATAATATTTAATACCATTAATTACATCCTTTATACGTCCCACATATGGCATTAACGAATCAAATCACTTTGAGGGGGCGGTAGTCCGCATATCCTAAAATGAAGATATCGCATTACCCATAATGGAAACCATAAAGGTATTACATAGATCAAAAATACAGAAGCTAAAGAAAAACATAACCATATCATATATAAATATAGTTACATCTTAATGGCCACCTTTGAAGGTGTTAAAATAATATTGAACAATCATCGTTTCGTGAGGTAGTAATTCACCATCAACAGAAACAGTATGTTCTTTAACCATTAGATGAAGGTGTGTGTAAGTTTAGCTCGAATACTTCAAATAAAAACATACTAGTATATTGTATATACTGGTTTTGTTACAAAATAAAGGAATAAAAAGAGATTAGAGAGTTGGAGAAACAAAATAAAACATAAAAACACAAGAGGGGACACTACCTTTAAATCGGGTAACTCTCTTTGATTTGAGCTCAAAGGCATCCTTGGAAAGGATTCTGCTCAATGTGAGGCTTAAATGATGAAGAGAGGGATGTGGAGAGATGTAATGGGCAGGGGTTGACTGATCCAAAGGCTTGAGAGGTGTGGGTAAGTTGGTAGAGGTGGGGGCCTTTTATAAGAGGAGAGGAGGGGAACTCTTGGAAAGTTATAAAATATTACTTTATTATATAATGATTTTCGGATTTTAAAGGTCCGAAAAGAATATATTTCGAGGATAAGGTGATAAGGTTTTGATATACACCCATCCAATAGGTTTGTGAGAAGTTTAGGTCTTATCTTTTACATTATCGTTTCATTTTATTTAAATCGTTAAATAATGAGGTAATCGCTGCATCATCATGGTGTCATAAATAATTTAAAATATTTAGTGTCTAAAAATTATAAAAAAAATTCATGATGTAGGAAATATTTTTATCTTTCTAATATATATTTATAGTAAAAAATATAACTTGTATAACCCCACGTAAAAATTGTTTTAGTAAAACAACAAATGTTTGTGACATTTTAATTTTAACTTTAAATAAAAAGTTATTTATGTCATTTTCCTACCAAAGTGGCTCCATGGGGTCCCCAAGTTGACCCAGGGATAGTATTGGTCGGCCATGACACATCCAATTAGGGTAGGACATGTTTCTAGGTCATTTTATATTATTAATACATTATTTTTACCCTAAATTACACTAATTACCTTTAATCGCGATTAATAAAACTTAAAAATTACTATTCACCAAAAATTATTTTAATCTCATTGAACCACATTTTACTTCTTAATGACAACCATGTATGTCAGATTTTTGATATTCAAATCACAGAAGTGGAAATTTTTCATTTAAATGAAAAATCAGTTTCTTTAACTACCACTTAGTGGTTTCACTATTCATCAAAAATTGAAATTTTTCAGAAAAATACCAAAAATTCACCCTAAGCTATATTTGATATTCTGAATTAAAAAATGATGTCTATTTTACAAATTTCAAAACATATAAGTTGCATTCATTAATTTAATAATTAATTCCCTCTGTCAAAACAAATAGCGTTTTTTTAAGAAACAATATCTATTAAAAGATTGACACTAGTTTAAGTCCAATTTCAAAGTGAAATTAATTCCAATTACCACTATTGGATTAAATGGTAAAAATATATTATAATTGGACTTTAAAACCAATTCAAAAGATAATCTAATCATACAAATAAATTAGATTAAAAAGAGGTTTTGAATTAAAATACAACATTTTTCACTATTCATTAAAAATGACCTTTATCGGAAAAATACAAAAAATTGACACAATGTAAATTTTGATGTCCCAATTCTAAAGAAGAATTTTATTTGGTCCAATATAACATATGAAAATGTCAAAAAGTGGATTTAATTATTGTTCGCCATCAAAAGGTGGTTAATCGACCTTTTAAAGAATATTAGAATATTCACGCTTAAAATTGGATTCATTCACATTTTAAGCCTCTAACATTTATTGGATAAAAGTAAAAATATTTGAAAAATAGATATAATCATTTTTTAATTTGTTCCGTTCATTCCCGCCATTACAATGGCTAGGTGTTAACTACCATTTAAAATAATATTATATTATTATTAGAGTGCAACGCAAGATTCCCAATAAACTCGTTGTTGCGTATTGGGTACGCCATCGAGCATAGCTTCCATTTAAAGTAATATTAATATTTTATTCATAAATATGGATAAATATGAAAATGTCATATTCTCTATTTACCTAAGGTGTTACATCCTTCCCCCCTTTTGAGAATTGCGTCCAAGCAATTTTTAAAATTGGGCTTGGAAACTTCATTGAAAATCCCACATCGGAACAAGAGTCAGTAAAACTATCACTTTAAAATAAATAAAGAGAATTACAATGGTCACCCGAGTTAACCCATACTAGGATTCCATGTAGGAAAACATGGACATGGAAGAAAAAACAAAGGGTCATGTTCTGAGGGAGAGTGATAGTAAACATGTCTAGGAGAAAGTTAACCATAAGAAAATCACAAAATTGTGGTGGGTTAAATGGTATTCTAATCCCCAGTAGGAAAAGTTAATAGAAAAAAATTTTGTTTTAAGTTAATTTTCATTGAGGAATTTATTTTTGATCTTAAGGAAACACAATTACTTGTCGTGTAGACTCTCATCTCCTACTAGATTTCTTACACAAACTCATATTTTATCCAAACGATGAGTATTTATGATGACTTGCTAATATTAAGAGATTTATAATCAACTTCTATAGAATCACCTAATCTACAAAAGAGAACTATATATTTCCCATGTCTTTAGACCTTAACCAAAACCAAAAATTTTAGAACAAATCAGATAATACACAAATGGATAATCCTTTATAAAAAAGAAAATATATTCTTAATCTCCAAAATTTGTCCAACAAAACCCAAAGTTCAACAAAGACCATTCCATAAACAATTTGTCCATAAAATTCTTCAAAGTAAACTAAACTACGATTGAAACCCAAATTTTTGAAGGATTTAATCACATAGTCTTCCAAGGTACAAATTAACATTTATCTCTAAATAACATCAGTCTCTCTTAAAGTCTCATATTGAAAAGTAATTAACCTAATCACATATCCTCCAGGATAGGTTAATAATTCCCAATGATAACCCAAAATAAACTTACTCTTAATTCCTAAAATCATCTAACTAAAAATAATAGGTCATACTAACCAGGGAATTCACGTAGTCCAGGGGTAGGCAATAAATACCAGTCGCACTTTGGATGTGGTTTCGATTCCCACAGCTTTGTCCGATGCGACGGGTTGTCACACGGTCTGCGTGTTTTCGTTTTTCCAAAACTATATAATTCATAAAACATTACCCAAAACGAGATAAAATCTTCAAAAATAATCATAACATAGTTTAACCTTAAGTTTATCTCATGCATTTCATTTTCCATCATATCATAGAGCAACCCATAATTTCCTAAAAAGTGAGGATGATATAAACCCTAACGGTTACCTTTATAATTATTTCCTAAAATTCCCCATCGATTGGTCATCTCGTACATGATGCATTACAGAACATACAAAGGTTCAAGTGGTTGATCATGACTCCTTGATATTTGGTTTAGAACAACCACGATATTCCTCATTGAATCCCCCATTTCATCCAGTCTCTTAATTAGAGAACCACCATAGTTTCCTTCAAACCCATTGTCACTTTGGTGCCTGCTGGATCCATCTATTTACTAAAAACAGAAATGTCAGTGTGATTATATCAACAAAAACATCATGTACTAATAAGGAAGATAAACACTAAGACACACTTACTCATTCAATTTATCTAAAACTAGGTCTCTTTCTAAAATCCTATCTATTATGGTAATTTCACATATTCTTAGAAAATACACTAACCTCTAAAGTTATCTAAACCGACCTTTGATACCAACTATAAGGCCCCGACCATAAAAATTACTTATTATTTAATTAAATGAATAATTTACATTGAGGATCTTTTCAGGTTTAGAGTTATATAGAATTAGAACATAACTATTACATCTCAAAAGATTACAAAGTAGACACTTATACTAAGTTCCCATAAATAAATAAAAACTCTTAAAAAAACATGTCTAGTTCCATGTTTTAGATAGCATGTCTTTCCTTGATCCCATCCGTGACCCTATTCATCTTTAAGTCCTGTGTAAAACATTTCAAAAACATGGGATGAGCATAAAAAGCTCAGTAAGGGATATAAAAATATGAAAAGGAAACATGAGTACATGTATACATAAGAGTCAATGAAATCAAACTTTACTCATGAAACATAAGAACATTAACATACCTCATCAAATCATAAATAAAACATAGAAATCATAACGCATAAAGGTAACTTGAGGCATTCATAACATTCTTATGTAGGGAGTAACCCTCTTGGTTACGTTTTGAATACCCATCACAGCATATTCCCTAAATCTCTTTGGAGAAAACTTAACGTTTAACTCCTTCGCGTTACCCAATGCATTAGAGAGCTATATAGGGCTCACCCGCCCTTAGTTTATCACGGAACCACCCATATTCATAACAATTCCCAAGAACCATAAAATAATCATATCTTATAACTTAATAATAAAGGAAATATAACCTTACCACATTGCAATAACAATATAACATTTTTAGATATTGAAATAATGAATCCATTCTAAAAACCATTTTGAAAACCATTTAAAACATTTAATAAAGAGATTTTAGAATAAAAGTGTCCCATGACACTTTAAAGCTTTTAACATTTTAATCCATTAATATACATATAAATAAATCCTTAAAACAATTTTAAAAATAGGTATATTAATGAGAAATATTTATAATATTAAATCAATAAAACATTTAAAATGATATTTTAGTTAAAGGGTTTCTAACAAAATGAGAGACACTTTAATACAATAATTTAGGAATAACATTTAATAAAAACTTTATAATATCATTAGAATAAAGGGATTCATGATATAATATTCCAAATGATAGTATATACACCATATAAGAGTGAATTGGTGTATAACAACAATGAAGTCTCAATGGAAATGTAAATTGAGATGAAATCCATTATAAAGATGGTATCCTTAAATTAAGGATAAATCAATCTCATAATTATGTGCGACAAATATAAATACACCCAATATATTTGGATATTACATGTAAAATAATCAAAGTTCATTCACACATATTAAAATGATAACATATTCTATAACTACATGTTGAACCTAAAGAAATTGAATTTGGGTTAAGAAGTTCCCTTGATAGCCTAACGATGTCACATCAAATTTTAGAAATAGATTTGATGAGAGAGATAAAGGGTATCTCATCTCGTGGACATAAAATTTACGGCAATAAGGATATATAAGAACATATCCCATCATTATAAGATGAAAATTAAAAGACATAACAAACGAAGTCTTTTAAAAAGAGGAGGGTGAAAGGTTCCCTTACCGATTTGGGTAACTTTCGAAACACACACCCCATGAAAGAAGGACTATACCACATTGATGTAAATAATCATAATTTAAATTACGGTACACAAACAGTAGAATAATGGACAGTACATACACCACTCAAAAGGAAATATTGGAAAATGTAGCATGAATCTCACGAAAACACAAAGTGAGATAAAAATCCCCTTACGAAATTTCGGCAGCCTAACAACGCCAATTAAAACATCCAAAATGGATTGATGAGAGAAAATAGGGTCTCTCATCAAATGAACATAAAAATTACAGAAATATTAATATAAAGTAACATCACAATCATAATAAATATGAGCTTAAAAGAAATGACATAAAGGAGTGTACATAAAAAAGAAAGAGAGATGTAGGATCCCTTACCTTGTGTCTGACATGACTTGATCAATCTTTAATCTCCTGAATAATAATATTTGGTCAATTTATAATTTCTTAAGCACCACATTTAAGGATTATTATTCAGTTCATTTCACATATTATAATGTTATAATAATTGGTTAATAAAGTGAGTTCATATCAGACATTTTTGTCGATGTTCGGTACATGAGTAAAAATTGAACTTGTTGGAAAAGAATTTCCCATGTAGTTATAGGTACCTCATATTATGAATAGTATTGATGTTTTAAATATCATATATATCACATATATATTCATTTTATACTATTCTATAACATTTGTAGATAAAAAATTAAAAGCATCGTTCATGGAGACAGTAGGCCGTACGTACGCATGAACGCTACTTTTTTTTGCCATATTAATGGAATTAAAACAAAATGATATATATATATATATATATATATATATATATATATTATAATTCCATAATGATATCCATAATTTATATGTAATATATTAAATATATATCCATTATATATATGTACTTATAATAGTACATAACATTTGGAGATAAGAAATGAAATGTACCGTTCATGGAGAGGGTAAGCAATACGTACACATGAATGCTACTTTAATATCTTTTTTTCTTTTTTTTTTGGTATTAAATGGAATGAAATAATAATTATATAAAGTTATATTATAATTCCAGTAGGTTATAATATGTAATAACATTAATTACATCCTTTATACGTCCCACATATGGCATTAACGAATCAAATCACTTTGAGGGGGCGGTAGTCCGCACTTCCTAAAATAAAGATATCGCATTTACCCATAATGGAAACCATAAAGGTATGACATAAATTAAAAATACATAAGATAAAGCAAAAAATAAACATATCATATATAAATATAGTGACATATTAATGGCCACCTTTGATGGTGTTAAAAGAATATTAAACAATCATTGTTTCGTGGGGCAGTAATTCGCCATCCACAGAAACAGTATGTTCTTTAACCATTAGACGGAGGTGTGTGTATGTGTAGCTTGAATACATCAAATAACAACATCCTATTATAATTAAGATATTTGTGTTGTCACAAAAGAAAGGAATAAAAAGAGTTTAGAGGGTTGGAGAAGCAAAATAAAACATAAGAACACAAGAGGGGACACTACCTTTAAATTGGGTAACTCTCTTTGATTTGAGCTCAAAGGCTTCCTTGTAAAAGATTATGCCCAATGTGAGGCTTCAATGAATAAGAGAGGGATATGGAGAGATTAAATTGGAAGGTTTTGGCCGAGCCCAAGGCTTGAGAGGTGTGGGTAAGGTGGTAGAGGTGGGGGCCTTTTATAAGAGGAGAGGAGGGGCACTCTTGGAATGTTATAAAATATTACTTTATTATATAATGATTTTCTAATTTTAAAGGTCCCAAAAGGAAATATTTAGAGTATAAGGTGATAAGGTTTCTAAATACACCCATACAATAGGATTGAGACAAGTTTAGGTCTTAGAGGTACATTATCTTTTCTTTTTATTTAAATCGTTAAATAATGAGGTAATCGCTGCATCATCATGGTGTCATAAGTAATTTAATTTATTTAGTGTCTAAAAATTATATAAAAACTGTCAGAATGTAGGAAATATGTTTATCTTTCTAATTAATTTTTATAGTCAAAAATTTGACTTGTATAACCCCATGTAAAAATTGTTTTAGTAAAACAACATGTGTTTGTGACATTTTAATTTTATCTTTAAATAAAAAGTTATTTATGTCATTTTCCTTCCAAAGTGGCTTCATGGGGTCCCCATTTTGACACATGGATTGTATTGGTTGGACACAACACATCCAATGAGTGTAGGACATGTGTCTAGGTCATTTCATATTATTAAAACATTATTTTTACCTTAAATTACACTAATTACCTTTAATCGTGATTAATAAAACTTAAAATTTTCTATTCGCCAAAAATTATTTTAATCTCATTGAAACAAAATTTACTTTTTATTGACAACCATGATTGTCGGATTTTTGAAAATAAAATCACAGAAGTGGAAAAGTTTCGTTTAAACGAAAAATCAGTTTCTTTAACTACCACTTAGTTGTTTCACTATTCAAAAAAATTGATGTTTTTTCAGAAAAATACCAAAAATTCACCCTAAGCTATATTTGATATTCTGAATTACAAAATGATGTCTATTTTACAAAACTCAAAACATATAAGTTGCATTAATTAATTTAATAATTAATTCCCGCTATCAAAACAAATAGCGTGTTTTTAAGAAACAATATCTATTAAAAGATTGACACTACTTTAAGTCCAATTTCAAATTGAAATTAATTAAAATGACCACTATTGGATTAAATGGTAAAAATATATTATAATTGGACTTTAAAAACAATTCAAAAGATAATCTAATACTATAAATAAATTATATTAAGAAGAGTTTTTGAATTAAAATACAACATTTTTCACTATTCATTAAAAAATGAACATTATCGGAAAAATACCAAAAATTTACACAATGTAAATTTTGATGTCCCAATTCTAAATAAGAATTTTATTCGGTCCAATATAACATATTAAAATTTAATAAGTGGATTTAAAAAGCGTTCTCCATCAAAATGTGGTTAATCGACCTTTTAAAGAATATTAGAATATTTACGCTTAAAATTGGATTCATTCACATTTTAAGCCTCTAACATTTATTGGATAAAAGTAATTTTTTTGACAAACATATATAATCATTTTGTAGTTAGTTCCGTTCATTCCCGCCATTACAACGGTTAGGTGTTAACTACCATTTAAAATAATATTATATTATTATTAGAGTGCAACGCAAGATTCCCAAGAAACTCATTGTTGCGTATTGGGTATGCCACCGAGCATAGCGTCCCATTTAAAGTTATATTAATATTTTATTCACAAATATGGATAAATATGAAAATTTCATATTCTTTATTTACTTGGGGTGTTACACCAATAGTATCAAGAAATATTTTCTCAATCCCATTCTTTCATATGGGGGGTGTTTTTTTCAGTATCATGGTGATGAGGATGGATGGCTACCTACTTTTAAAAACTTTCTCTTCTAGGTGGGTATATTTTTACAGTTTATGATGATCATAGGTCTGTTAGTGAGTTGGTTTATGACCCATATGTCTTTGGGTTGGATTTGATATGAATGTTTTGTGGGGTGGTGGCCCATATTTCTTTAAGAAGGATATGATATGGTCATGTTGTTGGGTTGATTATGGGGGGAGTTGTGTATGGTAGATAGATGTAATGAGATTGATATCAATTTTGTTAAAAAGAACATAATTGTTTTGTCATTAAAATGGGTGTGATGTGAAATCCTAGGTGTTTTCGGGTGAGATGAGATGTGATTGTGCTATGGAGAGGTGTCTCTAGTGTTTTTTAGGAATCATGTGAAATGATTGTGCTTATGTGGAGGTGTTATATGTTATTACAATGAAATGGGTGTGCTAGGAAGTATGAAATAGGGGTGTGAGAGTAGAAAATTAGTGGTAAAGAAGTTCATGTTACCCTTTATTGATATAATTCTTATTATGTTTTTAAAAATAGCTTTTATTTTTTGGTGAGGAAGACTTGGTGGGGATAGAATGGATAGTTCACCTATCTCGGTCTTGTTCATTATTTTGTTATCTAACAGTTTCATTAGTATGATTCTTTCACATATATATGAGATAATTTGGTTTTCATAATATGTATATTATTTTGCTCACCATATGTATACAAAATTATTTTTAGGATACAAGAATGTTTAAATGGATCGTGCTATATAGGACTAGATCGAACCTTTTTTCGGTTGTTTTTGTGTTGGTGCATTATCTTTTCTTCTGTGTTTTTACTCATTGATAATATTATCTTTATCATATTTACTTATAAATTCATTATGATATTGTTTCTATTGTTTTTCATATGACATCATAGAGGTGTTTTTAGATGATTCATCTTAACATTCAATCTCGTATTAATATAGTGTGTAATTCTCCCCATTTCATGAGATTTATTATTCCCTCAATGATTATCTCCGATCAGGGGACTACTGGAGGAGAGACTCATGGGCTATTATCTCTCTTCTATCATTTTTGTATCTCTAGGGGAGGGGGTAATGGTAGAGTCATGTTAGTGGTTATGGTTGAGAATGAGAATGATGTATGGTGTTAGGAATATTTATGGTTTCATGGGTTAGTATGAAAACAATACTAGTTGACCTTGGTTCATGATATAGTTTAGGTAGACTAGCTATCCAACGGTATTTTATGGCCTCCATGATCTGGTGTATGCACTATAATATTATTGAATAACAATGTGTGGTAGACCGATTTTTATGGTAGAGACCCAGGAAAGGTACATTAATCAGGATGACATGTTTTCCTATTTTAGTTGGGTTGTTTTGGAATGGATAAAATGAATAACTTGAAATAAAATGAATCTAATTAAAATTACAAACTGCACATCCTAGGAAAGTATTTTTTTTCGTTATGAATCCATAATTTCATCTACTAGTGGTTAAAGATAATGGGGATCAGTATACTAATCTTGTTTATTTCTAAAAGGTTGATATAGAAGAGGATGATAAGAATTGGTATAGGTTGTTACATGTTTTTCAGAAAAATGATTTTGTTATGTACATGGGAATAATATTATATGTGGAGGAAGAGATGCATGAGGAGGATCTCAATATCACTTTCAGTTTGATAAGCGGACTGGTAGTATATGGAGCCTCTTTATCATTTTGGATGATGTTGGGATTTGTGCATCTGTGAGGGATTCTATATCTGGGTGAGTAGAAGGAGGTAGATGTTTCATGTTTTGAAATTCATAAAGAGTTACATGAAGAATTCATTTCATCGACCATAAAGTAATTGAAGAGGAACTATATTTTTTCTCTTAAATAGTGGGTTATTTTAGTGTGGTTGTGGTAATCAAGTCAAGGGACCTTATAGAATTTTCCCAAGATATTTTTCTAAATGAGGAGTCTCAGGTAACAAATCTTGAGGAGGCACTCTATATTTCTATCCATTATGATATAACATCTTTATTTCCAAAATATAAGGTGGTTCGGAATAATACATAGATGGTCAAGAAGAATCTCTCCAGATGTGTTTTACCATGAGAGGGGAATTAGTACGGTTCTTTGATGATAAGGGTTTTTACATGTATTTCATATCCACTAAGACCTTCTAGGAATCAACATGTGGGGATTCGACCTCACTAGCTTCCTAGTAGGTATTATGTGGCTAGTGGGTTTTTTTCTAGATATATTTGGGCAATGTGTTTTGGTTTTTCGGTTCGTGGCCATCACAAGAATCTGTTCCCAATGGTTCTTCAAACTCAGTTTGGTGGAGGTGAAGAGGTTTAGTACCAACCTCAGTAGTAGTTTGAAATAATACTATTTCAATGATTGGGGAATCCATCTTATTATCATATAGGGGAGATAATAAAGTTAGATTATATCCTCAGGATGTTCCTCATGTCCAGGGACCTCTAACTAAGCATATATTTGATGGTAGCTATTAGAAGAGAGTAACATGAGGTAAGCATAGCTAGTTAGTCAAAGTGTAGGTAGAATCACTAGAGGGGACAAATATAATCTATGGTAAGCTCAATTTTTATTCTCTAATTGTTTGTTACTTCTTTGATTTAGGATGTTCACACTTCTTTATTTCACCCACTCTAGCCTATTCATTCAGACTAGATACTGAGAGGCTTCATATTCCCCTAATGTTGAATACACCAATGAGGGGGGAAACAACATGATTGATTTTTTTTGGGTGTGCACTTATAATGGGACCACATCATTCCCATGGGGATCTTTTCATACAGCATTTACATATAAATGTCATTATCCTAGTCATTATATTTCAATATTCTCTATCATTGGTTATCTACTACTTTCGGAGGGGAGTTCACTTCATGGGTGTGTACGACCAATGTGTAGTTTTTATTAGAGAGTGGGGTGGTTATGTGAGAATTCAGCATTTTGAGCCCATTATTTAATTTATGTATTATTTTTTGGTGGAATTAGAGGATTCTAGGACAAAGGGGGAACTTTAGTGTTGTTGAAGAGTTTCTGGATGTTTTCCATAAGGAGGATGTAAAGTTACCCCCTTGACATGATTTTGAGTTCAGGATTGTAACTCATTATGGCCATTATTTGATTTTGATGGATCCTTATTGGGTGGAAATGTAACACCCCAGGTAAATAATTAATATGAAATTTTTATATTTATCCATATTTGTGAATCAAATATTAATATGACTTTAAAGGGGACGCTATGCTCGATGACGTACCCAACACGCAACAACGAGTTTCTTGGGAATCTTACGTTGCACTCTAATAATAAAATAATATTATTTTAAATGGTAGTTAACATGTAGCCGTTGTAATGGCGGGAATGGATAGAAATAACTAAAATATGATTATATATTTTCTTAAATATTTTTACATTTATACAATAAAAGATAAAGGCTTAAAATATGAAAAGAATTCAATTTTAGGCGTTTATGCCCTAGTTTTCATTAAAGGTTCAGTTATCACCTTTTGATGGAGAACCATCATTAAATATAGTTTTGTTCACTCTTAAACATTCTTTTGGACCAAATAAAACTCTTATTAAGAATCGGAACATCAAAATTTACTTTGTGTAAATTTTTGGTATCTTTCCGATAAAGTTCATTTTTTTTAATGAATAGTGTAAAATGTTGTATTTTAATTCAAAACCACTTTTTAATCTAATTTATTTATATGATTAGATTATATTTTGAATTGGTTTTAAAGTGAAATTAAAAAATATTTTTACCATTAAATCCAATAGTGGTCGTTGGAATCAATTTCACTTTGAAATCAGACTTAAACTAGTGTCAATCTTTTGATACTTATTGTTTTATAAAACACGCTATTTGTCATGACAGTGGGAATTAATTATTAAATTAATTAATTTGACTTATATGTTTTTAATTTTGTAAAACGGACTTCATTTTTGAATTCAGAATATCAAATATATCTTAGGGTGAATTTTTGGGATTTTTCTGAAAAACTTCAATTTTTGATGAATAGTGAAAGAGCTAAGTGGTACTTATAAAAACTGATTTTCCGTTTAAATGAAATTTTGCCATCATTGTGTTTTGATTTTCAAAAATCCGACATACATGTTTGTCATTAAGAAGTAAAATGTGGTTCAATGAGATTAAAATAATTTTTTGGTGAATAGTAACTTATTAAGTTTTTAATCGGGATTAGTGGTAATTAGTGTAGTTTAAAGTAAAAATAATGCTTTAATAAAATGAGATGAGCTTGACACATGTCTTACCCTCATTGGTTGTATCATGGCCGACCAAGACAATCCATGGGTCAACTTGGGGACCCCATGGATCCACTTTGGTTGGGAAATGACATAAATAACATTTTATTTAATGTAAAAGTAAAATTGACACAAACATGATATGTTTTACTAAAACAATTTTTAAGTGGGGTTATAAAAGTCATCATTTTGATTATAAATATTCATTGGAAATCTAAAAAGATTTCCTACATCATAGTATTTGTTTTATAATTTTTAGACATAAATAAATTAAATTATTTATGACATAATATTGATGCAGCGATGACATCATTATTTGACGATTTAAATAAAATGGAAAGATAATGTAAAATCTATGAACTACACATGTCCAAAACTTATTGGATGAGTGTATTTCGAAGCCTTATCACCATATCCACGAATTATATCAATGTGGGACCTTTTGAAACCGAAAAACATTTTCAAATAAAGTAATATTTCTTTACTTTCCAAAAGTACCCCTCCTCTCCTCTTATAAAAGGCCCCCACCTCTACCTCATTTAACACACTCCTCAAGCCTTTGGCTCGGCCAACCCCTGCCCATTTACTCTCTCCACATCCCTCTCCTCATCTTAGAGGATTCCCTTTGGGCAGAATCCTTTCAAAGGAAGCCTTTAGTCTCAAATCAAAAGGAGTTACACTTTTAAAGGTAATTCATTCTCTCATGTTCATTTGTTTTATTTTGATTCTCCAACCCCCTAAACACTTTTTATTTACTTATTTTGTAACAAAACCTGTATCTTCAATATACTAGGATGTTTTTATAAGATTTATTTGAGCTACACTCTCACACAACTACAACAAATGGTTAAAGAACATACGGTTTCCGTGGATGGTGAAATTCTGCCTCCCGAAACGATGATTGTTCAATACGAATTTAACACCTTCAAAGGTGGCCATTATGATGTCACTATTTTTATATGTGATATATAATATGTTTATGTTTTATTTATGCTTCTGTATTTTTCATTTTTGTCTTACCTTTATGGCTTCCATTATGGGTATACGCGATATCTTCATCTAAGGAAGTGCGGACTACCGCCCCCTCAAAGTGATTTGATTCGTTAAACACCATATATGGGATGTATAAAGGATGTAAATATGATATTATATATGATATTATACTGGAATTATAATATACCTTTATATCATTATTATTCCATTCTATAAAATACGAAATAGAAATGAATGTAGCGTTCATGCGTACGTACGGCTTACCGTCTCCAGGAACGGTGCATTTCATTTCTTACCTCTAAATGATTATGTAATGTAATAAATGCATGAATGTACTGGATATATATGAAATATATGATATCTAAATAATGAATACAATTCTGGATATAATAAACATTTGGCCACACGAACAACATGTAATTGTAAGAAGTCCACTTTCGACTTAAGAACCAAATATCGGCAAAACAAATATTATTAACTTAAATGATTACATAATGTTTATGACATGGTAATAAGTTGTATAAAAGTAATAATAAACTTGAAAAAGGTTATTAAGGAATTAGAAATTAACTCAAGTTTATTATTCAAGAGATTAAATAACGATCGAGTCAAGTCGGACCCGAGGTAAGGGATCCTACAACTCTCTTTCTTTTTAAGTACACCCTTTTATGTCATTTCTTTTAAGCTCATTTTTCTTATGATTGGGATGTTATTTTATATTAAATTTACTGTAATTTTTATGTTCATGAGATGAGAGACCATGTTCTCTCTCATCAATCCATTTTGGAAGTTTTGAGTGGCGCCGTTAGGCTGCCGAACTTTTGTAAGAGATCTAACCTCTCTCTTTCTTTTTAAGTACTCTCCTTTATGTCACTTATTTTAAGCTCCTCTTTGTAATGTTGGGGGATGTTCTTCTATATTACTCTTTCTGTACATTTTATTGTAATGTGATGAGATACCCTATTTGATCACATCAATCCATATTCGGAAGTTTTATGTGGCGTCGTTAGGCTGCCGAGTTTTCGTAAGGGATTTTTCATCTCACTTTTATTCCCGTAAGATTTATGCTACATTTGCCACAATTTCCTTTGAGTGGTGTATGTACTGCCATTATTCTACTCTTTGGGTAATATACTTTCATTTATGAGTATTTACATCAATGATTTATTGTCCTTCTTTCATGGGGTGTATGTTTTGAAAGATACCCAAGTCGGTAAGGGAACCTTTCACCCTCCTTTTTTTAAAAGACTTATTTTGTTGGGTCTTTTAATTTAAATGTTGTTATGTTGGGATATGTTCTCATATATCCATATTGATGTAAATTTTATGTCCATGTGATGAGATACAATTTTTATCTCTCATCAACTCATTGTGATGTGGTGTCGTTAGGCTGTCAAGGGAACTTTTTAACCCAATTTCGATTTCTTTGGGTTCAACATGTAGTCATTGAATATGTCATTCATTGAATATGTGTGAATGAACTTTTATTGTTTTACACTTAATATCCAATTATATTGGGTGTATTTATATTTTTCACACATATTTTTGAGATTGATTTGTCCTTAATTTAAGGATACCTTCTTTATAAGGGATTTCATCACATTTGACATTTCTATTGAGGGTTCATTGTTGTTATGCACCAATTCACTCTTATATGGTGTATATACTGTCCTTTGGAGTATTATATCATGAATCCTTGTATTCTCATGATATTATAACGTTCTGACTAAATGTTATTCCTCGATTATTGTATTCAAGTGTCTCTAATTTTGGTAAAAACCCTTTAACCAAAATATCATTTTAAATGTTTTAATTATTTGTTCTTATTAATATCCATGTTTTCAAAATGGTTTTAAGGATTTATTTATATGGATATTAATGGTTTAAAATGTTAAAAAGCTTCAAGGTGGTACGGGACTTCGTCTCAATCTCCTTTCATTGAGGCATATTTTATTTTATACACAACATTCTTTTATACGGTGTATAAACCCCTTTGAAGTTTACATTTATTCAAAAGGAATATTTTTTATACGAAGCGTTTACTAAACGACAAAAGGGAATGTTTTTGTCGTACGTATGCGGCGACAACGACTTCTCTGCCGTCGTGACCGTTATTTGAGTTCCGGCTTCCTCTACAAGCCATACCTTATTTTTAAAAGAAAAATAAATACCATGTTTTACTTTTCTTTTATTTTAGTATTGAAAATGGTTTTCATAATGTTTTTATATCAATATGTTGTATTGATATCTCGTGATTGAAATGTGGAAATTTTATATTACCTTTATGCATGTTTTATGTGATATTATTATGTTATGGTTCTTGGGAATTATTATGAAGACGAGTGGTTCCGTGATAAACTAAGGGAGGGTGAGCCTGTTATAGCTCTCCAATGCATTGGGTAACGCGAAGGAGTGAAACGTTAAGGTTTCTCCGAAGAGATTTAGGGAATATACTGTGATGGGTATTCCAAACGTAACCAAGAGGGTTACTCCCTACGTAATAATGTTATGAATGCCTCAAGTTACCTTTATGTCATATGTTTTCTATGATTTATTCATGATTTGATATGCCTATGTTTTATGGGTAAAGTATGATTTCATTCTTATGTATATATGAACTCATGTTTCCTTTCAATATTTTTATAACCCTTACTGAGCTTTTTATGCTCATCCCAAGTTTTTGAAATTTTTTTCACAGGTCAAGGGAAAGGTACATGATGTGGTGATAGTGTCAAGGATGTGTCAAGAAAGAATCCATGTTTTATTTTCAATATGTTTCCGTTGATGGGAAGAATGAATATTTTCTTTTATGTAACCACTTTGTTTAAATGTGGAATGTAATGCAAGTTTCATGATCTAATTCTCTAAAACTCTAAACCTGAAAAGATCCTCAATGTGTAATCTTGTAATAACTCAAGATTAAGTAAGGTTTAAGGCTGGGGCCTTATAGTTGGTATCAAAGGTCGGTTTAGATAACTTTAGAGGTTAGGGTATTCTTTAAGCATAAGTGACATTACCATAATGGTTAGGATTTCAGAAAGAGTCTTAGTTTTAGATAAAGTGAATGAGTAAGTATATCTTATTGTTTATATTACTCATTAGTACATGATGGTTTTGTTGATATACTCACACTGACCTTTTTGGTTTTAGTAAATGGCTGGATCTAGCAGGCACCAAAGTAACAATGGATGTGAAGGAAACTGTGACAGTTTTTGGAGCAAGCAACTGAATGATATGGGAGCTGCAATGAGAACTCTTTTGATTATCCTCAACAAACTATCTGGAGTCATGATTGACCACCTAAACCTTGGATATTTCTCTAAGGCATCATATATGCAAGAAAAAAATCCCTATGGAAGTACAGGTAATAATCATAAAGGTAAGTGTGTTCAAAATCCTATGTGTCAAAGATGTGGAAAGAAACACCTAGGAAAATGTTTCAAAGGGACAGAAATATGCTATAGATGTGGAAATGAAGGTCATAAATCAAGAACCTGCCATGGAAAAAGGAAGCATCCAGTTGACTCGAGGAAAGGGAAAGAAGTTCTTTCTGAGGGATCAATTGAATGTTTTAAATGTGGTGTACATGGTCATTATGCAAACACATGTCCTATGAAGAAGTTTTGTGAATGAGGTCACCAAGAGCGTACCAATATTCGTTTACCAATACCTAATGCCATTCCGATTGAGGATGAAGAAACTGACAATGACCAATCAAAGGTATGTACTATTTCATGACTATTGTTTTCTTATTTTGGAATCTTAGGATATGATTCATGATTTTGTTTGTAGGAAAGAGGTATTTCGGAATAAGTTGGAAAGGAATGGATAATGGATCATGAAGAATGTTGAATGAGTAAGATGTCAACATATAAGGGCTTCAAGAGTTAGGGTGAAATTATTAAGAGTATTAAGTCTCTTTTGATGATGGGGTTACATTAGAAGACTTTTTATATTATGTGTAACCCTGATGTTTAATATAGGAAAATTTTATTCAAGTAATAGTTATCTTTTCTTTTGTGGACATAGTTATAAAGAACCATTTGGGTTTATATGATCCTTACTTTTGAGGTAATTATGGGTTACCATATGTTATGATTGAAGTGAAAGGAATGAGATAAAATTGAGGTTAAATTATGTTATGGTTATTTTTGATGATTTTATTCCTTTTTGGGTAATGATTTGAGAATTATATAGTTTTGGAAAAAGGACAACACGCAGACCGTGTGACAACCCGTCGCGTCGGACAATGCTGTGGGAATCAAACCCACAACAAAAGTGCAACTGGTATTTATCGCCTACCACTGGACTACGTGAAGTCCCTGGTTAGTTTGACTGATTCTTTTTAGTTATATGATTTTATGAATTAAGAGTAAGTTTATTTTGGAGGATATGTGATTAGGATAATTACTTTTCAATGTGAGACTTTAGGAGCAACTGATGTTGTTTGGAGATAAATGTTACGATTTAACTTGGAAGACTATGTGACTAAATCCTTCAAATATTTGGGTTTCAATCTTATATTGGTTTACTTTGAAGAATTTTATGGGCAAATTGTTTATCGGATGGTCCTCATTGAACTTTGGGTTTTGTTGGACAAATTTTGGAGATTATGAATAGATTTTTCTTTTTATAAGGGGTTATCCTTTTCTGGATAATCTGATCGTGTACTAACCTTTTTGGTTTTGGTTTTGGTTTTGGTTAAAGCCTAAATATATGGGATTTATATATTTCTATTTTGGGGATTAGGTGATTCTCTAGAAGTTGATTAAAGTACTCTTAATGCGAACAAGTCTCCCTAAATACTCGTCTTTTGGAAAAAATATGAGTTTGACTAAGGAATCTAGTAAAAGTTGAAAGTAAATATGATAAGTGATTATGCTTCCTTATGAATAAATTCCTCAATAAAAAGTAACTTAAAACAAAAATGTTGTCTATTAACTTTTCCTACTGGGGAATCGAATACCGTTTAACCCATCACAAGTTTGTGATTTTCTCATGGTTAACTTTCTCCTAAACATGTTTTCTATCACTCTCCATGAGAACATGAATCTATGTTTTCTCCTACATGTCCATATTTTCATACTTGGAATCCTAGTATGGGTTAACTCGGGTGACCTTTGTACTTATCTTTCTTTATTTTAAAGTATTTGTTTTACCGACTTTTGTTCCGATGTGGGACATTCAAGGATGTTTCCAAGCGCAATTTTAGAATTGCGAGGACGCAATTCCATAAGGGGGGAAGGATGTAACACCCCAGGTAAATAATTAATATGAAATTTTCATATTTATCCATATTCGTGAATAAAATATTAATATAACTTTAAAGGGGACGCTATGCTCGATGGCGTACCCAACACGCAACAACGAGTTTCTTGGGAATCTTACGTTGCACTCTAATAATAAAATAATATTATTTTAAATGGTAGTTAACATGTAGCTGTTGTAATGGCGGGAATGGATAGAAATAACTAAAATATGATTATATATTTTCTTAAATATTTTTACATTTATACAATAAAAGATAAAGTCTTAAATTACGGAAATAATTCAATTTTAGGCGTATATGCCCTAGTTTTCACTAAAGGTTCACTTATCACCTTTTGATGGAGAACCTTCATTAAATATAGTTTTGTTCACTCTTAAACATTCTTTTGGACCAAATAAAACTCTTATTAAGAATCGGGACATCAAAATTTACTTTGTGTAAATTTTTGGTATCTTTCCGATAAAGTTCATTTTTTTAATGAATAGTGTAAAATGTTGTATTTTAATTCAAAACCACTTTTTAATATAATTTATTTATATGATTAGATTATATTTTGAATTGGTTTTAAAGTGAAATTAGAAAATATTTTTACCATTAAATCCAATAGTGGTCGTTGGAATCAATTTCTCTTTGAAATCAGACTTAAACTAGTGTCAATCTTTTGATACTTATTGTTTTATAAAACACGCTATTTGTCATGACAGCGGGAATTAATTATTAAATTAATTAATGTGCTTATATTTTTTGAATTTTGTAAAACAGACTTCATTTTTGAATTCAGAATATCAAATATAGCTTAGGGTGAATTTTTGGGATTTTTCTGAAAAACTTCAATTTTTGATGAATAGTGAAACCGCTAAGTGGTACTTATAAAAACTGATTTTCCGTTTAAATGAAATTTTGCCATCATTGTGTTTTGATTTTAAAAAATCCGACATACATGGTTGTCATTAAGAAGTAAAATGTAGTTCAATGAGATTAAAATAATTTTTTGGTGAATAGTAACTTATTAAGTTTTTAATCGCGATTAGGGGTAATTAGTGTCGTTTAAGGTAAAAATAATGCTTTAATAAAATGAGATGAGCTTGACACATGTCTTACCCTCATTGTTTGTATCATGGCCGACCAAGACAAGCCATGGGTCAACTTGGGGACCCCATGGATCCACTTTGGTTGGGAAATGACATAAATAACATTTTATTTAATGTAAAAGTAAAATTGACACAAACATGATATGTTTTACTAAAACAATTTTTAAGTTGGGTTATACAAGTCATCATTTTGATTATAAATATTCATTGGAAAGATAAAAATATTTCCTACATCATAGTATTTTTTTTATAATTTTTAGACATAAATAAATTAAATTATTTATGACATAATAATGATGCAGCGATGACATCATTATTTGACGATTTAAATAAAATGGAAAGATAATGTAAAATCTATGAACTAAACATTTCCAAAACTTATTGGATGAGTTTATTTCTAAGCCTTATCACCTTATCCACGAATTATATCAATGTGGACCCTATTGAAACCGAAAAACATTTTCAAATAAAGTAATATTTCTTTACTTTCCAAAAGTACCCCTCCTCTCCTCTTATAAAAGGCCCCCACCTCTACCTCATTTAACACACTCCTCAACCCTTTGGCTCGGCCAACCCTGCCCATTTACTCTCTCCACATCCCTCTACTCATCCTAGAGGATTCCCTTTGGGCACAATCCTTTCAAAGGAAGCCTTTAGTCTCAAATCAAAAGGAGTTACACTTTTAAAGGTAATTCATTCTCTCATGTTCATTTGTTTTATTTTGCTTCTCCAACCCCCTAAACTCTTTTTATTTACTTATTTTGTAACAACACCAGTATATTAAAAATACTAGGATGTTGTTATAAGATTTATTCGAGCTACACTCTCACACAACTACATAAAATGGTTAAAGAACATACGGTTTTCATGGATGGTGAAATTCTGCCTCCCGAAACGATGATTGTTCAATACTCATTTAACACCTTCAAAGGTGGCCATTATGATGTCACTATTTTTATATATGATATATAATATGTTTATGTTTTATTTATGCTTCTGTATTTTTCATTTTTGTCTTACCTTTATGGCTTCCATTATGGGTATACGCGATATCTTCATTTAAGGAAGTGCGGACTACCGCCCCCTCAAAGTGATTTGATTCGTTAAACACCATATGTGGGATGTATAAAGGATTGAAATATGATATTATACTGTAATTATAATATAACTTTATATCATTATTATTCCATTCTATAAAATACGAAATAGAAATGAAAGTAGCGTTCATCCGTACGTACGGCTTACCGTCTCCATGAACGGTGCATTTCATTTCTTACCTCTAAATGATTATGTAATGTTATAAATGCATGCATGTACTAGATATATATGACATATATGATATCTACATAATGAATACAATTCTGGATATAATAAACATTTGGCCTCACAAACAACATGTAATTGTAAGAAGTCCACTTTCGACTTAAGAACCAAATATCGGCAAAACAAATATTATTAACTTAAATTATTACATAATGTTTATGACATGGTAATAAGTGGTATAAAATTAATAATGAACTTGAAAACGGTTATTAAGGAATTATAAATTAACTCAAGTTTATTATTCAGGAGATTAAAGAACGATCGAGTCAAGTCGGACCCGAGGTAAGGGATCCTACAACTCTCTTTCTTTTTAACTACACTCTTTTATGTCATTTCTTTTAAGCTCATTTTTCTTATTATTGGGATGTTATTTTATATTAAATTTACTTTAATTTTTATGTTCATGAGATGAGAGACCCTATTCTCTCTCATCAGTCCATTTTGGAAGTTTTGAGTGGCGCCGTTAGGCTGCCGAACTTTCGTAAGAGATCTAACCTCTCTCTTTCTTTTTAAGTACTCTCCTTTATGTCACTTATTTTAAGCTCCTCTTTGTAATGTTGGGGGATGTTCTTATATATTACTCTTGCTATACATTTTATTGTAATGTGATGAGATACCCTATTTTATCTCATCAATCCATATTCGGAAGTTTTATGTGGCGCCGTTAGGCTGCCGAGTTTTCGTAAGGGATTTTTCATCTCACTTTTATTCCCGTGAGATTTATGCTACATTTGCCACAATATCCTTTGAGTGGTGTATGTACTGCCATTATTCTACTCTTTGTGTAATATACTTTCATTTATGAGTATTTACATCAATGATTTATTGTCCTTATTTCATGGGGTGTATGTTTTGAAAGATACCCAAGTCGGTAAGGGAACCTTTCACCCTCCTTTTTTTAAAAGACTTATTTTGTTGGGTCTTTTAATTTACATGTTGTTATGTTGGGATATGTTATCATATATCCTTATTGATGTAAATATTATGTCCATGTGATGATATACAATTTTTATCTCTCATCAACTCATTGTGATGTGATGTTGTTAGGCTGTCAAGGGAACTTTTTAACCCAATTTCGATTTCTTTGGGTTCAACATTTAGTCATTGAATATGTCATCCATTGAATATGTGTGAATGACCATTTATTGTTTTACACTTAATATCCACTTATATTGGGTGTATTTATATTTTTCACACATATTTTTGAGATTGATTTGTCCTTAATTTAAGGATACCTTCTTTATAAGGGATTTCATCACATTTGACATTTCTATTGAGGGTTCATTGTTGTTATGCACCAATTCACTCTTATATGGTGTATATAATGTCCTTTGGAGTATTATATCATGAATCCTTTTATTCTCATGATATTATAAAGTTCTGACTAAATGTTATTCCTCGATTATTGTATTCAAGTGTCTCTAATTTTGGAAAAAACCCTTTAACCAAAATATCGTTTTAAATGTTTTAATTATTTGTTCTTATTAATATCCATGTTTTCAAAATGGTTTTAAGGATTTATTTATATGGATATTAATGGTTTAAAATGTTAAAAAGCTTCAAGGTGGTATGGGACTTCGTCTCAATCTCCTTTCATTGAGGCATATTTTATTTTATACACAACTTTCTTTTATACGGTGTATAAACCCCTTTGACTTTTATGTTTATTCAAAAGGAATCTTTTTTATACGAAGCGTTTACTAAACGACAAAAGGGAATGTTTTTGTCGTACGTATACGGCGACAACGACTTCTCTGCCGTTGTGACCGTTATTTGAGTTTCGGATTCCTCTACAAGCCATACCTTCTTTTTAAAAGAAAAATAAATACCATGTTTTACTTTTCTTTTATTTTAGTATTGAAAATGGTTTTCATAATGTTTTTATATCAATATGTTGTATTGATATCTCGTGATTGAAATGTGGAAATTTTATGTTATCTTTATGCATGTTTTATGTGATATGATTATGTTATGGTTCCTGGGCATTATTATGAAGACGGGTGGTTCCATGATAAACTAAGGGCGGGTGATCCCGTTATAGCTCTCCAATGCATTGGGTAACGCGAAGGAGTGAAACGTTAAGGTTTCTCCGAAGAGATTTAGGGAATATACTATGATGGGTATTCCAAACGTAACCAAGAGGGTTACTCCCTACGTAATAATGTTATGAATGCCTCAAGTTACCTTTATGTCATATGTTTTCTATGATTTATTCATGATTTGATATGCCTATGTTTTATGGGTAAAGTATGATTTCATTCTTATGTATATATGAACTCATGTTTCCTTTCCATATTTTTATAACCCTTACTGAGCTTTTTATGCTCATCCCAAGTTTTTGAAATGTTTTTCACAGGTCAAGGGAAAGGTACATGATGTGGTGATAGTGTCAAGGATGTGTCAAGAAAGAATCCATGTTTTATTTTCAATATGTTTCCATTGATGGGAAGAATGAATATTTTCTTTTATGTAACCACTTTGTTTAAATGTGGAATGTAATGCAAGTTTCATGATCTAATTCTCTAAAACTCTAAACCTGAAATGATCCTCAATGTGTAATCTTGTAATAACTCAAGATTAAGTAAGGTTTAAGGTTGGGGCCTTATAGGAAACATATGTGTAACAAGAGTTGTGAATTTTGATATATGTCTTTATGTATAAGGGTTTTATCTAGTCCAGTGCGTCATTATGGGGTGATTTATTGTTGTTCACTAAAAGGGAATATGGTAGTCATAGGTTGTGTATAGACTACTAGAGGTTGAATCAGGTAATAGAGAATAATGGTCACCCTCTTCTGAGTATAAAATAACATTTCATCCAATTTAGAGGGGTTATTTTTTTCTATGATCCATATATTGTCTCCATATCTCCATTTAAATTTTAAGAAGGGCGATGTCTCAAATACTGCCTTTATATGGATGTGTGGGAACTTCATGTTTGTAGACATTATTTTTTATCACAAATTAACCATATTTATTAATGGGATTCGTGAACTCCATGTTACATGAATTCCTAAACTAGTTAATAGTCTTGTTAATCGATAAAATATTGATCTATTCCAAGTAAGTGGGGGAGAATCCCAATCATCTCAGATCATTCTATAAGGGTTCTTGAATCCAATATACTTATTTAAATTTTTTCATGTGTATTTTTGGAAAGGGTTTGTGGATTTTATTAAGCATGTGGTGTCTCGACATGTTGGGGATGTGGACCCATCAAAGATCCAAAAAAATTTTTCATAGAAAACACTAATAACATGGGATTTCCGCCTAGTTTTTTTGGCTATTAAAGATACTATCATAGGTTTGTTTCTATATTATCTCGTGTTCCTAACCCATTGATACTGATGTATAGGAAAGACCATTCTTTTTTTGGAATTATCGGTTCCATGTAATGTTTGATTACATGAAGGGGAATTTGGTCAGTGCTCTAGTGCTTCAATTTCATGAGGATAGTGTAATGTTTGGTGTTTTTTATACCTCCCATCTGGGATTGGGATGTGTGTTGATGTGATTGAGGGAAGTGATCTATTATTGTTCGAAGAAGTTACATCCCCAAGGGCATAACTCTGCCACCCATGATATGAAGCTTTCATTAGTGGTGTTTTAATTGAAGTTAGTGAGCTATTACCTCATTGGGGAGTTCATTGTGATCATCATGGATCACATGAGTTCTAGGAATATATTTTCTAATAATGATCTATAATTTTAGAAGTATGAGAAGATATAGTTTTTTCAATATTATGATTTGGAGACCTCATATACCTCAATAGATGAATAATGTTTTTCCTAATACATTGAGTAGAATGTTGTGAAGGGATTTTATTTAGGAGTCTGGGGGTAATTGGAGAGAGATGGTGCAACAAGTAGCCTATCACATGGATTTAAGTATGGTTGTTGGAAGAGGTTATTTATTTTAGATGAAATTGTTGTCTTATCTAATGCAATATCTAGGGGTCTCATTGGGGAGACACTGATGTAAAAGGGATGCATGATCCTGTTGTCCATGGTGATGCTACAGAGGGATGGTTGGGGGATGATCTTTACTAGAAGAGTTTTCAGGGAGACTTATTTTCATAGTGGTTATTTATAAGTGTGTATTTATAGGCTTTATATATAACCATTTTAATTAATAATATTATTATAAAATTTTTATCATTTCTTAAGGAATCAATTTTTGTGGCCTGAGTTGAATTAGGTATTGGAAGAGTCTGTGGTGACGTGTCTAGTTTGTTCGAAGGTTACAGTGGAGAACTATGTTTTAGGATGGTTTTTACTGTACTTGGATGTCCCAGAATGGATATGGGAGAAATTATTAATGTATTTCATCACTGGGATACCCCACGATCGTTGATGATGTGAGGGAGGTTTGGGATAGTGGAAAAAATTATGAAATTGTCATAATTCATAGAAATAAAGGATTCAGGCAAAATGGATTCATTAGATAAAAGTTACGTGGATGAGATGGTTTGATTTCATAAAGTTTCAAGGTACATTGTCTTGAATCCATATGCATGTTTTATGTCTTTATTCTATAGGGGATTTCAGAATGATTTTTTTTCTCAATTACTCCTTAGATCATCTATATATATTCATAAATATGAGCAGATATAGAGTACCATCAAGAGGTCGGAGGATATTTTTCAGGCATGCATCTTAGACGTTGTTGTATATTGGTTTGGAAACCTGAATTTGGATGGGTTTTTTTACAATAATAGTTATCACTCTACCATTTTCATTTACCCATTTGTGGCCTTTTATAAGAGGACAAGTCATTATAAATTATGTTTGATAGTTGTTTGAGAGGAAGTGGTTATTCATCTGGATTTGGTGTAGAGAAAAATGAATAATTTGTAGTTGGTTCAATAGAGGATGAAGGAAGAACATGATTAGCCAAATTCATTTGATGATCATAGGCAGTGGACCTTGATGTTTGGGGTTAAGTATGACATGTTCTGGATGTTTTCTCGTCAATGTTGAAATAAAAGGTTTGGAAGGAGGAATAACTTTCTCCAAGGCTAGTTGGGCCCTTTGATGTTCTTGGGTAAGTTGGATTGGTGGTGTATTGGTTGGAATATCCAATTTGTCCAGAAATATTCCATAAAACCTTCCACATTGGTCAGCTTCATCGCTATCCTCATGATGACTCTCATGTTATTTAATTTGGAAAATTGGATATAATGATTGACACAAAAATTATGGATGGGCTAGTAGATAACCAAGAAAATCCATAGAATTTGCTGTAATAATGTACCAAACCATTGGATCATGTGTGGTGGAGGCATGGTAGCCTAGAAGAGAGTTATTATGAGTGAAAGGCAAAGATTAATTCCTAGTACCGAAATCTGTTTTTTGTTTTTCCTTACTCTGTTTTGATTTAGATGTTATTTATGGATCCTTTTGGTTTATGAGAATTTATATTTTTTTAATATATGATGTGTGATAATGTTATAACATATGGATATAGAAGGACCTAATTCCTTGTCAACATCTATTAACTGTGATAAAATTAAACCCATAATGGTGGGTTAGTTCTACACAGAGCAGAGAGTATCATGGCATGGAGGATGGAATTCCATGATTTTTTATCATGGGAGACTCTGTTTTTTGGTTTCAACTGTTGTTGGTTTCTGATGTATGGAGGCTTGGATGGTCATTCAGTGGTTGTTTTTTAGTGTTTTTGTGTGAAAGGATGGAGTTTGTAGTTGTGAAATGTGTTTTATGGGGGTTTTCTTTGTATATTTGGCTGGTGTTATCATTGAAGAGAAATGATATCATGAGAGGTATAACACAAGGTGGTTGTTTGGACCCATTTCTATTTGGGCTTGTTTTTTGATTCTAAAGGGAGGGAATCATTTTCCAGGTTTCTAATATAATATTTTATTCTTACAAACCTATTACATTGTCATATTCATGTTTTAGATTTGTTTTAGAGGAGTCGTGAGGATGCTTCTTGGGGGTTATATGAGAAAAAATGTTGTATTAGAAAATTTAAATCATGAAATGTATACATGATGTGAATTGGTCATTCATAGCTTGTGTATATTTCTAGTTTTTTGGAACAAATGCATTGTCGGTGAAATAAAATTATTTTGTGAAAGTAATTCATGACATGTAATTTCAAAAAGAATGAGGTGATTCTTATTTTAGTGAATATTTAATTATTTTGAAAAAACATGGACTTCACATTGTTTATAGGTTACACTATGTGAAACTATCAAGACTTTGGTTATTTTATAACCCATATAGTCCATTTGTATTCATTATGCCACACCATTCTATCCATAACTTATTTTGGACAAAGACAATTTAATGACATCGAATATTGTCAATGTAAATTCTCTTCTTAAATTTATGTAATTTAATATAAATCACATAATATCACATAAATAACATTAAAAAACATTATAAATAAAGAATTATTGAAATAAGAGTTATTTTGAAAAGTTATGGAACCTATCCCAATGGAATATTAACTTCACCTCTGGAATAGTTACTTGACCCTTATGAATAGTAAACAAGCCAATAGAATAGTAACCTCTCCTTTGAAAGTATAAATAAAACTTGGGTTTTTATAGATAATAATTTTATATATCAATATATTTGAATAAGTAAATAAATTATTTAAAAAGGCAAAATTATGTGTTTGTACTTCTGTAAGATGAAAATGTTTAATTACAATTTTATGATTAATTTAAAAATATTAAAAAGAAATTTATTTTCAAAAAATGGATTTATAAATTAATATTTTTTCGTCTTACTATTAGAATATAATTTTATGACCCCATAATTAATTTCTCAATGATTTATAAAATCAGTTATAATTTTTAAATCTTTATTTTCCAAGAAAATGAAAATTCTAAATAATAAATAAATTTATCATATATAGAAAATTATTTTAAAAAATTGAGTTCATTCTTGAATTATACACTTTGTATAATGTTCACGGTGTATTTTTTTGGATTATTTCTATAATAGATGAATTTTTCGTGAATTTTTAAATATGATAATTTACCGTATTATCTTAATACATCAATTATAGAGTAATGGATCATGTAAGACCATAATATATAACAATTATTCATAATTTTTTATATTAAGTGATAATAAAAAACTATTAATATTCTTGATCCAAAATAATAAACCACTGAATAAAATATTGAGAAAAAACCCATATCCTCTATTATAAATACCACCCTCATGACCCCTACTCATCACACAATTTTATATTTGAACCTTGTCCAAATTATACTCAATCCCATCCTAATATTGACCCCACATCCAAGATCCCTTGGTCTAAAAAAAACACAAAATCCATTTTCTTATGAAGGTTCTCAAGGAATACAAATTCAAGAGGTAAAATCCTCTTTCATTTTCTTTTAATTTATTTTTAAATATATTATCTTTTATTATAATCTCATTACCTACCCTCACCCATATGTCTTGAAAACTTTAGTATCTTATATAGTATATAATTTCATTATGTAAATCTAATATCCTCCATGAAATCCCATCTCCTCTCTATTTTATTTTAAAAATGAAAAAGTGGTCTGTGTAGTGTTAATTTGTTTCCTTCAAGGAAGGAAATTTTTTTTTCCTTTACCACCTTCAAGGATTGTACTAAAACCATTATAATGGTTAAAAAGAATTTAAATTTAATTTCAGAAATTTTTTTATGTTATAAAACTAACATATACAAATAATATTAAATAATAATGTAAAACAAGTTCATTGTGAGTGATAACATCCCAAAATAATCCAAATGATTATCACTAACGTCTTGTTTAACGATTCATCCTCACAAAAAATAACTAAATGACTTATATGACCATTTAATCATACAAAAATTCATTAATAATGTATAAATTAAACTTTGGATGTCTATTACCATTTTATATGAACTTTTATTCTTTTGTAGAAGTGAACTAATCATGAAAACCATAAAAATGAACACTCTCGAGCAAAAAAGGAATCTTATAACTCAAACAATGAAATAAATGAACTTAATAAAATTATAAAAAATAAAATACATGTAGAATTTTATTTGATTTAATTAATTATTGTACTTAATTTGATTATCTAGGACATTAAGATCAAGTGAAGAATAGTTTCTAACATAAAGGAATGATTCTCACTAAACCTCTATTTTTCTATTAGGTTACATTTATTCTCTCCTTAACCTATGTAATTCCTATTTTATTTTTATGTAATTCTTATAAATTCTATGTATAAAACCAATAATAATTTATTTTTACTACATAATCATTATTTAATGGGGAAATAAATATTTTATGAAGTTCCTTTATTAATTCATCCTGATAAGCAATCCCAATTTTAGGAAACTTTTGGATTTCTTGACCATTTTAAATTGAAATCCATAATCACTTTTAACCACCCTTATTTAATAAAATCACTCATTTTGTGATGAAAAACGATCATGTTTCATTTATAGTTTTATACAAACAATAATTCCTTTTTCATTTTAAATAAACATAAATATATTTCAAAAACCACACAAAAATGTTTTACTTATAAAGTTACATAAACACTATTTTACACGTTTTTACTCTTATTTTACATCTCTTATCATTACATATTCCTTTTATTCCTTATTAATGTACTTGTATTATTGAAATAGTTTTGTTTAGGAGAAACTATTACGATATTCCCTTTTTATTCATTTCAAAATGATTATGATAACAAATCCATTATATGGGTAACACTTATATTTATGTTTGATTCCGTATGTACGACTCTTCATGTGGAACACATATTAATGAACATGTGATTATGGGTGTTCCCAGATAGCACTTTAATGCATTGGGTAATGATTAGTCTTATGAGATGCCATGTCGGGATAAAGAGTAAACCTAATTTCTATACAAGAGTTTCCCTACCAAGTAAAATAGTCATAAAACCTATTTGTGAATCATGACTATGTCATGTTCTATATTGCTTCCATAGTCATATGATTCCATGATTATATTTTAACATATTATAGATGTTATTATGTGTTATTTTTATTCATGTTCCATTCCGTTTATGTCATTATGTCATGTCTTTGATCCCATGTTCTATGTGTATTCCTTTTATTATTCCCTTATTAGGCTTTTAGATCATCCTTTTTATTCATGTACTACCCAGGTTACACTATATAGTTATAAGTGATCAAAGGGAGTTTGGATATCATTATTAGGATTAAAAAATGTTTTTTTATTTTGGTTTCATTATGTTTAATTATGTACCTATTATTCTAGATACACTAATGTTGATGATCCTTGGTTGTATTTTTTGGTTATATATGATATGCCAAATATGATGGGTGTGGGTTCTCAAAACATAATGACAGATGTTGACTAGATTTCCCAAGTTATGAATAATAACATGAATTAAGTGTAACTTCTTATTTCTCCTATGAAAGATCATGTTGAAGTGGAATCCTTTATTTGAAAAAGGCCTCCCAACATTAGTGGGTATTCTGATCACATCATTGCAGGACAATGGATTAAGTCCATTGAGAAGATATCCTCTATCATATAATGCTCAGAAAATGATAATGTTGTGGTTAATGTATATCATTCTGATGGGAGATATTATTAGTGTCATAAACTAATCAAGAACACAATGTTAATAAAGGAAATTGATTTGATGGAATGGGAAAATTTCATGAAAAACATTTTTCAATACATATTTTCCGCAAACACTCTATCCTAAGATATAATTGGAGATCCTTAGACTAAATAAAAATAAATACGAGTCTATTGGATCGTATAAGAAAAAATTAAAAAGGATTCCATGATATTCCTCAATATTATTCAGAAACACTAAACGCAAGGTATATCACATTTTTAGTAGAATAATGTTAAGTCTATGAAAATAATTGGCAATTCAAGAATTTTATACCTATGAGGATATTGTTTGTTGTGTCCTTGAGGTTGAAATGGAAATTTGAGACTCTTAATGGTATTATGGGCCTGATGATAAAAAGATGAAAATGGAGTCAAATATGGGTGGATTGATAGACAAACCCATGATGGAAATAACACCAAACATCACACATTCCTAAATTGTGGGTATAGACATCCTCAAAACTTGATAAATGGAACCGAGAGATGCTTCAAATGTGCAAGAGAGGGTCATATGGATGATAACTACCAAAGGGATATGAAAAATTCCACTGATGTGAATGAATAAAGGAAGGTTCAGATAAACACTCCACATGTTTTGTAGTGTTTCTACTATAAAGAACAAGTGAATTATGGGATCTATTTCCCGATGCCAATGGTTGTTGAAGGCAACCCATACTGATAAACTTACAGGAATAAAGGTAGTGAATATGATATCACTAATATTAAGGTGGGGCATTCCAATGATGTTATTACTGGTACGCTGGTTATTCATTCAATAATAGTGAACTTACTATTTAATTCTTGTAATACTTTTTATTTCATATCATTAATGTTTAGAAGAACTATTAAAATATCACCAATGAATATGGATATTGAGTTATTTTTTAGAGTAGAAAATGGTTAAATTATTTCATCCATTGTATAAAACACCTCCATGGATAATATTAGGTGAATGAACCTCCAAGTAAATATTTTCTTACTTGATTTGGTGGATTTTGATGCTATATTGGTTGTGGATTGGATATCATTATTTAAAGACAACCTCAACTATCATAAAATTGAGATCAATTTTCATATTCCAAATAATCCTCTAATTATGATAAAGTTTAAGGAGGCAAATTAATATATTTTATAATCATTATCTCAATTCGGGATATAATTTCCTTATGAGAAAGAATATCACTCCCAATTTATTATGATAAAGGATAAGATCATGCTCAAATACATGGCCATCATGAGGGATTAAACTAATGCAATCATTGAATAATTTATTAGTATTCATACTCATTGAGAGTTTGAGTTCTCAATTGAACTTATACCTAGATCTATACTAATTCCAAATACACCTTATAGAATGGACACTATTGAGCTAGAGGAAATAAATAATCAGTTATAGAATAATATAGAAATGTTTTTTATATGAATAAGTTATTCAACATGGGGTGGAATAGTCCTCTTCATCAAGAAAAAGGATATATTAATTATCCTCTATAATGATAATCATGAGCTCAAAAATATATCGATAAATTACACGTATCCCATTAAATGAATAGATGACTTGTTCAATCAACTAAGAGGGCCATTTATTTTTCAAAGGAGGATCTTTAGATAAGATATCACTAATTCAAGGTGAAGAATGATGATATTCCGAAGTCTTCCTTTCAGAAAAGTTATGTATACTATGAGTTCAATGTGATTCCCTTTAGAGTCACTAAATCTCCAAAAAAAATTCCTAGATTTAATGAATATAGTCTTTAGATATTACCTCGACAAATTTAAAATTGTATTTCATTATTTTATTCTGATATACTCCAAGTGTATGGAGGAGGACGATCAAAATTTTAATACCTTGACAAAAAAATTGTGAATGGATAAACTATATGAAAAGTAAAGGAAATGTGAGTTATATATGGGGGAACAATCATTTTTGGGGCGTTTTATCACCAATAAAATAATATCTATGGGCCCTTCCAAGTCTAATTCAATCAATGATTTCTTCTATAACAATATATGTAATGGATATCTATAGTTTACATAGCCTAGATGGGTATTATAAATGATTTTTTAAGATATTTTTATGATTTTTAAAACCAATAAATATGTTAACTCAAATAGGTGTGATTTTTTTGGGATGATTGAATGTTAGGACAACTGCAATGAGTCGAAAAAAAAAGGATTAACACAACACCAATAGTAACAATTTTTAGATGTGGTACTACATTTTGGTGTAATAAGATTTATAAAAAATAGATTTTGATATTTTCTGATGATAAATTATAATCAAACATACTTCACCTCAATTTTGTAAAAAATCATTAGAAAAACTACCCCACACATGATCTGGACATGGCAGTTGTGATCTTTGCATTGAAAATCTGGGGGAATAATATCTATGGGGAGAAGTTTGAAATATATACTGATCATTAGATCCTAAAATATATATTCTCATATAAGGATATTAATATGATCTAGTGAAGATAGTTAGATATCATCATGGATAAATACTGCTCAATCCAATACCATTCTGATAAGGAATATAAGGGGTTTATGCTCTAAGTAGAAAGGATATTGCATCTTTATCAATGATGAGAATTGGGAAGGATAAAATATCATTTGACATACAATGTATGGACTTGGTAATCATTAAGGAATCAATATTAATAATCCTTTCACAAATTATTTCTCAACCAAAACTTATGGTTAAGACAAAAGATACTAAAAAGATAATGTGGATATTGTGAATAAAAAGTGGAAACTATTAGAAATAATAAATTATCTATATTTAAAATGTATGAGGATATATTCATGAGAATTTTGTCATGAATATGTATAATATCTCATCCATAAATAAAAAAGGATATTCTAAATGATTCGTATATTTTATCCTTTTATATTCACCTATGGAGAACAATGATGTATATAGATATCCAAGAGAACTATCGGTGTGACAATATGAAGAATGAGATCACTAAGTATACATCAAAGTTGCTAGTACATTAGTAGGTGAATGATGAAAGGAAAATGTCTATGGGAATGATACAAACATTACCAATACTAACATGGAAATCAAAAAACTTCACAATGGACATAGGAACTATACTTCGAAAAACATCCCGAGGAAATGATGCTTTATGGGTTGTTGTGGAGCATCATACAAATACATCTCACTTTATTGAAATTAATGAGTAATTCTAATTGGATGATCCTAAAAAAATATATAAGAATTTCTAGAGGTACATGGACAACTAATATAGATTGTTTCTAATCAAGATCCATGATACACCTCCATGTTATAAAAAAGTCTCCATCTTGTTCAAAACATTGAGTTGAACATCAATATGGAATATCATCCTCAATGTGATGGATAATCTATGAAATATATTCATATAATAGAATAAAAATTAAGGCCATGTTCTATGGACCTCAAAGGAGTATGAGACCAAAATATTTAACTAGACAAAATCTCCTATAACAACAGTTCTCACTCAGCATTCAAATAGATCCATGTGAATCGCTTTATGGGAAAATATGCAGAACACAAACATTTTTGGATGATGTCAGTGAACACATGTTTTTAAGAATTGATATGGTAAAATAAATGGTAAAAAAAGTTAAAACCATTCAGTATCATATTCAGGTTTCCCATTTTCAATGGAAGTGTTATACAGATAATCAGTTATGGGAATTTGAGATTAAGGTTGTGGACATGGTATGCCTCTACATTTCTCCAAGTAATAGGATCATATTATTTGGGATGAAAGGTAATCTGAGACCCAGGTATATTAGCTACATAAATATCCTTAATAATTTTAGAGATGTGGCATATAGAATATATTTTCGACCTACGATGTCTCAAGAATAATATTTATTCCATATATCCCTATTGAGAAAGTACATACTATATCCATCAAATATTTGGAATTCAGAGCTTGTACAATTGGAAAATGATCACTCTTATAACGAGCAGCCAATGAATATCTTGAAACATAGAGATAAGGTTCTACACAAAAAAGAATACTCATCTTGTTAAATTACTATGGAAGAACCATAAGTATAAAGATAAAACATGGGAATTATTATAAGAAATGAAGGATAAGTACCCTCCCCAGTTTTCCCCATAAATTGTAAAATGAAATTTAGAAGAATAAATTTCAAAAGGGTTAAATAATGAAATAAACCTAAATTATATCAATGTAAATACACTTCATAAAATTATTTCATATAATATAAGTCACATAAAATCTAAAAATAAATAGAAAAAACCTTAAAAATAAAGAATTTATGAAATACGTGTTTTTTTAAAAGTTAACAAAACATATACCAATTGAATAGAAACATGAAATTTAGAATATTAATGTGACCCTTATAAATAGTAAAACAGCCAACAGAATAAAAACCTCACCTATGAAAGTACAAATTAAATTTTTGTATCTTATAAATAAAAAATTATATATCTATATTGTGGAATATATAAATAAATGTTTTAAAAATGAAAATTTTAATGTTAGTATTTTTGTATGTCGGAAATATTGAATTATAATTTTATTATTATTTTATTAATTTAAAAGAAAATGTATATTAAAAAAATTATTCCTAAATTATTATATTTTTGTTTTAGTATTATAAGAGAATTTTATGACACCTTAATTAATTTCCCATAGTGTTATGAAATCATTTATAATTTTAAAATCATTATTTTCCAAGTAAATGATGATTTCAATTAGAAATAAATCTTCTAATATATGTAAAATTACATTCATAAAATGGAGATAATTTTTGAATTATATATGTTAAAAATAATTTGGCGGGATTTTTGGTATTTTTTATTAAATACATGAATTTTTTGTTAATACTGAAACATGATAATTTATGCTATTATCTAAATAATTCAATTATTGAGTAATGGATGATGTACAGATAATGTAAGATGATAATATCAAACCATAATACATTATTTATAATTTATTTATAGATAATTATAAAGATATTTTAAGGATATATATTGGGGCTCTATGACCCTTACATCATAATATTTTCTACATTGGTTCACTATCTCATGGGGTTGTTCTTTACCAGGGCACACTACCCACCAGGGTGGCTCACTACCACCCCCTTCAAATAGGCCTTGTGATGGTAGGGGGATGGTTGTGGATTATATATGATTCCCAACACCCATATAGTCTCTAATGAGGGACAGGTCCCCTGTACATAGAAACCTTGACCTATATGGCTACACATCGCTCATTTGGGATTCCAATAATCCCTCCTACTTTAACAACAATCAGTGTATTTCCTACACACTCTGGTACTAATTGACAGATAATTATTTGGTATGTAGGACCCTTACATAAAAATATTTTCTAATATGGTTCACTACCTAATGGTTTTGTTATTTATCATGGCTCACTGTCCACCATGGTGGCTCACTTCCACCACCCCCCCCCCCCCTTTGAAAAAAAACCTTATGATGGTAGGCAGAGGTTTGGGGCTTATATGTGATTCCCAACTCCCCATTAGTATCCAATGTCGGATAGGGCCCCTACACCCAGCAGCCTTGATCCATAGTGTAGAACTACATTCATTTGTGATTCTAATAATATTCATATTCTTCAGAAAAACTAATAAACGAATTTATAAAATAATGAGAAAACACCAATCTCAAACAATATAAATACAACTCCTCACTACCTATTCTCCTAAAACCTTTAAAATATTTAGGCATGTCTAAATTACACAAATTATTTTTCCCAATACTATCCAAGATGTATAGTATTTATTGGTATCTAAAATATTCCAAACCCTTTACCCCAATGAGGTTCTTAAGGAAGATAAATTCAAGGGGTAAAACCCTCTTCAAAAATAATTTAATATCTACTAAATTTTTTTCCTTTCCTTATTATCTACTCACCTTCTATCATCTATGTAAAATGACAACACAATTATGTTATATATAGTGGAATTTTATTGTTTTAATGGAATATCCCTCCTCAAATCCAGTATCGTATAAATATTATTATAAAAATGCAAAAGTCGTCTCTAAGGTGTTAAATTATCACCTTCAAGGATGAATTTTTTTTATTATTACATACTGCCTTTAAGGCAAGTCTTAAAACTATTATAATTGTTGAAACAGATTGTAAAATTCATTTTATAACATTTTTTATTTTATGGATCGAACATATACACATAATAATAATTAATAAAACAAAATAAGTTCATTGAAAATCACCCGAAATAATCCAAATGATTATAAAAAATGTCTTATCTATTGATTCATCTTCACCCCAAATAACCAAATTAATTATATAAACATTTAATTTAATATATGTCCATTATAAACATATAACATTAATACTTGATATCTATTCCCATTTTACATGAACTTCCATACTCTTATACAAGAAAATAGATCATGAAAAGCATGAAAATAGACATCTGAATCGAAAAAACTAAATCTTATAACTCAAAAAAGGAAATAAATGAACATAATAAAAATATAACAAATAAAATAAATCAATAAAAGGTTATTTATCAGTTAATTAATGTAATTAATTTTATTTTATAGGACATTAGGATCAAGGGAAGACCCGTTTCAAACATAAGGTATGAGATTGTCCTTAAACCTCTATTTTTTACTTAGGGTTGCATTTTCTCTCTCTTTACCCAAATGTAATTCCTAATTTTTACATAAATATTATAATTTCAATGTATATTTCCAAAACTCATGTATCTATATCAAATCTTCTTTATTTTTTGGGGAAATTAAGGCACCAAAAATTTATATTCTCAATTCTTTCGGACAAGCTTTCCCTATAAAATAGAATTTCCCTATTTAGTACCCATTTTTATGGGCACTCACAAATATATTTTAACACACAATTTTTTTTCTAAAATCTCACATTTTATCATTAAAAAATATCTTCTTTCAATTATTATTTTATAAAAAAAGTTATTCCTTTTCTCTTTTAAATAATTTTTTATATTTTCTTTAAAGCTCACTAAATTGTTTTATTTATAAAGTTTCCTAAAAACATTTTTTACAAGTTATTACTTTAGTTTGAAATATTTTATAATTATGTACCTATATGTTTCCTTATGGGTGTCTATGTATGATTTAAATCCTTTCTCTTAGGTACACCATTATGATATTCCATTTATTTATGCCTTTTGACGTGATTTTGATACCCAATCCTTTTCATGGGTAACCCTTATGTTAATGTTTGATTACTTATGCCTAATTCTTCATGTATCACCCATATGAATGAAAAATTTATGATACATTCACCAATATAGAACTCCAATAAATTGGGTAATGTTTAGTCTCATGAGATGACATTTGGGATAGGTAGTGAACATGATTCCTTTATGGGACGTTGTTTTCCATATGTAATGGTCTTGGAAGTTATCCATAACTGATGCTTATGTCAGTTTGTGTAATTTTTTCCCATTTTTATGATTATATGAATATTTTTTCTCTATTATACACGTTACTCTTATTTATTTTTATTTATGTGACATTCCCTTTATGTCATCTTGTTATATCTTCTAACACATGTGATTTGTTTATCTATATTGTTTTTCAATTAATAGGATACTAGGTCCTAACTTTATTTAAGGTATTCCAAATGATTCCCTATATATAAATAAGGAATAAAAGGGAGTAAGGAATAATTAAGAAGATTAAATAAAATTTGTTTTTATTTTCACTTCCTGATGATTAATTATGCATATAATCTTCTAAAGACACTAGAATTTATTATCCTTAGTTCTATTTGATGGATAATAATAGTTAAAATCATATTATAAAATGTGTAAAAGGATAATTTCACTATATCCAAGTACCTCCATACTGATATTCTTGTAATCATCCTCTTTCTTTCATCCATTGGTTCCAGTGAATTCTTATTAATGATCCATGGGAAGTTCTCCTCTATAACCTATGGGTTTACTCCATTATTCACTAGAGATCCACTATAGTAGTGTAGGTTTGAATTGGATTGAGACTTATATTGATTTTTTTATAACCCATTATGTGGTGTAGGATTATTTTGTGGGATTTTTTTGTGTATGGATTTCAAGCATCTTATCTTCAATATATGGTGTTTAACGAGTTAACAAAACATCTCTAATGTAGAGAATCCATTGTTTTAACTGTTATTTATCCTAAAGGAGGGATTTACTCTAATTTATATATGGGTGATGATTTTTTTCAACCTAGTCATGATAAATGAATTAGTTATTTGATATTCATGGAAAATGAGGAATAATTTTCATTATTTTACTATGTTTATATTTTTATGTTGTTGTGTTTGTACGGGCTAAATCCCCCATTGAAAATCATAGATTTTTGAGCCTTTAATTGTAATCTATATTTAATTATATTTAATTATTGTTATATATTGTTTTGGTTCACTCCAAATAGAAATTTTTTGTCCACTTATATTTGTAAAATAAAATTGTTTCTACTAGATTTATGGATTATGTGATAAGACCCCTAAAAATGTGAAAATTGGTAAAAACAATATATTTTTTAAAATATTTAAAATGGTCTTTGATGTTTGGTGATATGATTTTATTCATGTTGGGTGGAAATTCATGGTTTTGATGAGATTCTAGGTGATGTATGTCTTGTTTGGTAATTCTTTTGGGGAGAGAATTTGATGGTTCATTTGGTCATGCTTTTGGGAAGTTGAGGTGAAGGTTTGTTTTAATGTACTTTTGGGGTAGATAGTAGATGGTTTGATAGGCCATACATTTTGGGTGGAGTAACAATAGTTTATTTCACCATCCTTTTGGTGTTTCAAGGTGATGTTTTGTTTGGTTGTGAATTTGAGGAAGAAAGGAGATGGTTAGTTTATTTGGGCTTTTCTGGTGAAGAGGTAATGGTTTGTTTGGGAATACAATTTTGGAAGTGAGGTGATAGTTATGTGGGGATGATGTGTTGCAGGTTATGTGTGGTTTATATGATCTAAATACCTAGGATGTGATTTAATAACTTGTTAATAATGTTTGAAATGGATTGAGTTTGGTTTGGTTAATGCTATTGAAATAATTAATAAATAAATGAATGATGGTTTTGGTTGTTAAATGTGGTTGTGGATAAATAATTAAATTAATGGGATTGAAAACGGAATCGGAAGGTTTTGTGGGATGTAGTTGGTGGACTATTTTGTGTTATTAATTTTGAGGTTGTAGAGAAAGTGTGGGTGTTAGTAGTTGGTCAGTGTTTTTTTGTGAAGAAATTGGATGGGATTGTGTGTGGATATATGTATACATTTTTATATTCATTGTGATTTATATATTCACCCAAATTATATAAATAACTATGTGATGAAACACGTACAATCACATGGGTGCTGTTTTTTCCAATATCTCAATGATGAGGATGGATGGATAGATTCTTGATCTTCCCTACACTCTCTTCTTGGAGAGTAGATATGCATAGGCTAGTATGGCTGGAGTTCAGTAATTTCACTAATAGATGGAACAAGTGTATTTATATAGGATTTACTATGAACTTGTTGTGAATAACTGGCCTAGGTGTCTTTGGGAAAGATGTGATATGGCCGTGATATGGGGAATCTTATGGTGGGGTCATACATGTTTGGAGGAAGAGATGCGGTTTATGTTTTCCATGTTCATTATACCATGTTACTCTAATTGTGGCAGTGGTTGTGATCTGACATCCTAGATGTATGTGGGTGAGATGAGATGTGGCTATGATGTGGGGTAGTGGCCTATTTTGGGGGGCATGAGTTGTTGTGGCTATTTTTGTTCCGATGTGGTATATTTTATTTGAAGAAAATGAGAGTGAAATAACATATGACTTTGTGGTGTGAGAGTGGAAAAATAGTGGGAAAGAGGCGTTTATTACCCTTTATAGATATGACTCTTATGATGTTATTAAACATAACTTGTGTTATTTGGTGAGCATACCTTGTTGGGGTTGGGAAAGATAGTTGAAATATTTTGGTGCTGTTGTTTTTACTATTTACTAACATGTGAATTAGTGTGAATATTTCACATGTGCATGGGAGGATTTGATTTTACTATTGAGAATAATGTTTCTCTCACTCTGCATATATAAACTAATTTTTAGGCTTCCAAGAAGATTATATGGATCATGCAGGATAGTATAAGCTCAGCACTTTTTAGAAATTTGTTGTGTCACTAGTTTTTCATTTATATTTGGAATTTACTTTCAGATACCTTTAATTATTTCTGTTTTATTTATAAAATCATTGTCGGTTGGCATTTATTTCCTTTTATATTATTTCATTGAGTTTTTTTGGATAATTCATCTTATCTTTTGATCGTATATTAATATAGATTGTATTTATTTCTATTTCATGAAATTTTGTATATCCTAGGTTCCATTTTCCCACCCTTGGAATACTAGTGGTAGTAATAGGCAGTTTATTACCTCTATAAATTCATTGTAGTATGTTTGGGGAGAGGGGGTTGTGACATTGTGATATTATGATAGTCATTTATGGGAAAAAATCAAAATCATAATCTAGAATAATAACATCTATATGAGAACAATACCATTGCATAAAGTCTTTATTTATAGTCTACGGTTATGTTTCCTTCAATAATATGGTATCCACCTCCATTTAAAAATCAATATTAAATTTCCTTTCTTTATTATATTATTCATTTGGTCCCTTACAAAACATGTCATAAGTTTCTACCATTTTTTCTCAGAATCACCTGGGGAAGAAAATATGGATGTCCTAGCCTTCTAGGGACTCACCCATAATTTTAGTGCTTTGAACATCAACTTATGGTTGAGATAAATTCTTTAGTATCTTTTGTTTCCCCATATTAGTATAATTACTGTACTACTTTATCTTTTATTCCCCCTTTCTAATAAATTTCACATGCTCCTTAGAGAGAAATAACTTATGTGAATTTAACTAAACCATTGATTGATATATGTCCCGAATTATTCATATGTATTATGAAAGAACTAGTAAACTTATAATTGGCATGTAATGAAGGATTTGATTACTATTTTATTCTAATATATAGATTGATAATATAATATATAATTTATTGTCAAAATATTTGTTTTATTATTCTATAGATTGTTTAATATACCAAATGTTAATGTTAGGGTTGAAAATAAAGTATGAATTTTACAAGATCAGGATGTGGGGGTGAAGGGCCTCATTTAGAATAATTTTTATTTTTTCAATAATTATGAAATGAAAAGATTTTTTATAATGTTATTGAAGAGAATACTTTAATTTTTATATATTTAATTAATCTATAATTAATATGAGTATAAATTGTAAATAAATTCAATTAATTTATACTAAGTCATATTGTATTCTTATCAAAGCTATATATTGTAAATAAATTAATGGGTAAAAAGTGAATAAATGTTAATAGTTATTTATGATATAATATATTATTTGGAGGAGGTTAGTTACCCGTTACCCCTCATATCACATCAGTTGTACTTATTTTATATTATTTTTAAAAATTGTTTTCTGTAATTTGAATTTTGCAATGTTTTTAAAATATGATTTTTTCTATATTTTTTTCCTTATGTAAAATATTTGTACCATTATATTTAGGGTAAAACATGAAATGATTCTTTTGAATACATGCATGTGGGGCCTTTTTAGTTCATTTTTAACATGCCTGTATTTTCTTGTATATTTTGGGGTTGAATTGTGTAGATCATTGTAAGAACCATGATCTATTATCCATTCATATAGAGGTTCCTTGTGCACAGCTAGTGAACATTTAAAAATACAATGTGATAATAGTGAAAGGGGTGTTTTTTATTTAGAAATGTTGTTTCATACCATTGTCACTTGATTGGTAAAATTTATTTCTAAACCATGAGAATGTTTTCATATTTTATGTGAATCCCATATGCTGGGTCCATGGTTTTATAAAGCATGTGGCCAAACTGTGTATAAAACCTAAAATAATATAGAAGTTATTTTCTTACTTTTGACATGTTCATATTTACATGAGTTCACCCCTATCCTCCCACATTTTCATTTGGATAGACCTAGGGACATGTGAGGGATTCCTTCTCCTCCACCCTTCCTGATTATGAGCTTTCCTCCCTCTATTTTCAAGTGATTTCTTAAGGTAAAACACTTTCTGAAAATGGTTTCCTCTACCTCTCTCCCACCCCTTACCTCATCATTGTTTCCAAACCCCATTAACTATACAGGTTATCAATGTTCATATTTATGGTTTAATATATCTTATTCAGGGGTGGTTTAGAAGTTTAGTTTTTATGAATTACTCCTTCAGGATTGACTGAGCATTCCCCATCAGAGGTGGATACTTCCATCTAGATTTCCTTTTAATTGAGGTAAGTGTTTTTCATCCTTTAATTAAAATTAAATAACATTGTGTTCTTGATGATTTTTGTCATATTATTTTAGAAATAATTCTATTTTAGGTAGTCTGGTTGTATTTCAAAATGATTTTAATGTGGTTTATAACATAGAATAATATGTTAACGTGAAATTTCAAGTGGTAATAACATTAAAGGTATTTATTAGAATTTTATAGAATATTTAAAATAAAATGTGATGTAAAAATTTATTGTATGCTTTTTAGGTCATAAATATCAATAGAATTTTGTGAATGATATTGGGGGGGGTTAATTAAAATGGTTAAATTGGTTATCTAATGGGTTATAAAAATTATCTTGGTGAATTAATTGAGAAATATATTTGAAACAAATTTCAATGGGTTGGTATTTAAAGAGTTGTTTAAAATAGAATTTAAAATGAGTATAAATAACTTATCATTTCGAAACCCTTTATAATGAATTCTCTTTTTTCACATTTGAATGGTTTTCAATGGTTTGGGTCTATTGTATTCCCTATGTATACCTTTTTTAATTTGTGATCCATAATGGGGATATTGATTATTATTGTGATATGGATTGTGGAGCATGGGATACAAATATTTTTATATATGATATAGAAATTATGATGTGGTTCTTTTCTTACATGGGAATTTGTGGGGTGGTGATATTTACTATTTGAATTAAATTAAATTCAAGTTAGATGACCTCTTATCACTTTATATACATAAGTATTCTAGTAATATTATTGATTGATGCAATATAGACACTATATTTTCTTGAATAGATTAAAAATATCTAATATGGTATTAGAGGTCATAGTGTAGTTCCACTAATGGGGCCATCTTAGAGTAAATAGTTGATTATAGACTTATGAATGAATCACCAGAATAGTATATAGTTTTGTCCTAATTATATCTATATTCTACGCACTGTATTTTTAAAATTTCACATGTTTACTGGATTATTATCTTATGGGAAATTCATTCTATTATATTCCCTAGTTAAATTATCACTTATGGTATGATATTTTTTATAATCACATTATGATGATATTCCCAAGTGTATTATTTTTTGTTGGTTGTTCATTTTTATTGTTTATTTATTATATTATAAATATATATGTGAATATATATTTATAAATTGGAATTTTATAATAGTATCATATTGATTGATTTCATTTATTGAGAAAAAATAGAATATATTAATTCTAATTAATATGATGTTATATTTTAGGTATGCATGTATAAAGACCCAAATTTTATAATTATATTTCCAATAAAAATATATGATTAGTAATTTTAAATATAATAATATTAATTACATAGTGGGATTCCTATGATCTCAATTTCACTCACACCTATCATACACTATTTTGTGTATTCACCTCTTATGGTTTTCCTTTAGATGACTTAGCATTAGCCTCCATTATGTTTAGCGTTCAGGTTGTACAGAATGATTGGTCTGGCATGTGAAATTTGGATTCGGGTCAAAAAGAGATGGTAGAATAAAATTTTAGTTATTAAATGGGTTTTATTTTTGGGATATTTTAATTTTATACTTATTGGATTAGATTTATTTTCATTTATTATGATTTTATGTTATTTTTTATTTATTTTTCATATATGGGATTCTTTTTATTATTTATGGTTTAGTTTATGGAATCACTCTTTATTTATTAAATATAATATGATTTAATATTTTATTTATTTATCTTCTTGTGGTTTTGAGGGTGAAATCGTTACTGATGTTATATTTTATGACATTGGTAATAGTTTCTTATTCAGGGAAATCTGGAATGCACCTGTGGTATTCCATAGGTTGAATCTGGTTTTTGTTCCTTGGGCTTCTCTAGTAGAATCATCAAGGAATGGTATTAGAAATTCCTTCTTTCTATTTTAAGGTTCTTTGGTAGTTTGAATATTAGGATCATTTCTAGATCTAAATAGTAAGTCTTGGAAAGAGTTGTGTGAGCTATTTCTCGCTTTCAACCATGAATTTCTATGGATAGTTTGGATTTGGGTATTTCAATGGAGTTTGATTTTTTATATCATTGATGAATGTTAAACTATTTTTATGATTCACTAGTTCCCATTCTGTTTATCAATGATTTCGAGGGTCCTTTGTGTTTTGGGGTTGAAATTAGTAAATGATCCTAGGTAACATGAAAATCCCACAAAATCTGGTGAATAGTGTTATGCCTGATCAAAATGGTCCCACAACTACTATAGTGATTGTTGAATGGATTGTTAATGGTTTATTATCTTTTCCATCCCAAACCTTCACAATAAAATTTTTTCTATAGAAATTTCATTTCCATCCCTTTTTTTAAAATGATCCTGTTGGGTTTTACTCTTGGTGTGATTCTAAGTAAATTATTTATGAGATGATTAAATGGGAATAAATGTGGTTTTATTGTGATTTTATCTTGGATACATTTATTTATCCATTAGAGATTTTGTTTTATGTGTTTATAAAATAATTCTTATAATTTAAAAATATTTTTTGTAGTTTTGTTCTTTTAAAACTAATTTTAAAATGGTTATGGAATGATATTTTTTTATACAATATTTTTTTATTTTGAAATTTGATTTCTAATTTGAGATGTGTTTTATTTATGATGGTGATAACTGATCTATTTTGGGTGAAAATTTGTTTTTTATTTTAAATGATGTGAATTTTGAATGATTTTATTTCAAAATTAGATGTTTTAAAATTGACTCTTTAGAGTTTCTTTGATGGATATTATATTTTGAAATTTAGTTTGGAATGTGTTTCAGTAGAAGTATTAGTTTTATGAAAAGTTATAGTTTTTTGGATGATTATATTTTGAAAATGGGACCATTCAAATAATTTATAACAAGAAGGAATAATTTAAATGGGTCTTGGTTTAAGGAATGTGGGCTTTGTAAAATGGAAATTTTAGAAATTTCTCAATTTTTTGAATGATTGATTTTGGTGTTTCATATTAGATATGGGACCATTGGATTTAATTAATGATAATGATAAGTTATGTACATGTTTTATGTTAGTTGTTATAAGAATACTAGAGTGATTTTACGAAAATATTGGGTGTTTCTACATCTTCATAGTTGTGGTCTTTCATGTGAAACCTCTTCCCATACATAGGACTATGTGATAGAGGAATGTTTATTCCATTTCTTGGACACCATCCCAATCCTTTTTAGTTAGAGGGGGATTTTCCCGTATCCTGAATTGGATTTGGATAGATTTTGTTCATTACCTTATTTTGAGGTAGTTTCTAATGCCTATTCAGGGAAAATATTTACATAATTTCAATTATTTGACAAATTTTGGATTTAATATTGGGTATTATTTTTCAGAATTTTTTATGGGTGGTGTTGAGTATTTTCAGTTTGGTTTATTATGGATTAATTTTAATTATATATCAATATGTATGGATCTATATTTTGTTCATGATGTTTGATTATTAGAGTTTCTGCATCCCTCGATATTTTGGTTTCCTTGTCTTATGGATTCATTCATTTTTATTGATCTATGGATGTTTGAGGCTAGTTTCATTATGGGTTGAACATGAGTAAAATTTGGGTTAGGGATGAGGTAACTAGGAAATATAGCGACTTTAGGCTTCTGATTAGTTAGTGGTACTAGCATTTTTTGGTTATCGATATAAAAATACTTTGGGATTTATTTCCATTATTAGAGGTTAAGTGATGTTACATGGTGTTTAGAGATAATGTGTTTCCATGTTGTGGAATGCTCGTGAGATTTTATTTATGAGTATAGTGTTTGAGATGAATGTTAAGCTTCGTGATGTTTTAAATTTTTGTATTTTTAGTTATATATAGGTTACGGGTCACTTTTGGTTCTATAACATGGTATCTTGATGGTCATTAATTATGGGGGGGGGTGTTAATTGTTGGGTAATATTTTTGGATGTTCTTTGAGATTTGTTCACGTGTTTGATTTTTAGTCTTATGGGATGATTTCTCATTATCACAAAATTTAGTGAATTTTTAAATAGATAGAAGGACTATGTGCAATATCTATCCCACTTGGTATTTTTCTTCATAAATGTGTAGTAATGTTCTTAGAGACATCTCAAGTTTTTATTGATTATATTATTTTTATTATAATGAATTTTTAATGTTAGATTTTCTTATTCCTTAGTATTCTGTATTTTTTATGTTGTATAACTCACCAAATTATATAGGTATTGGTTGTGGTTTTTTCAGAATTATTTTATTTCTACTAAGGTATTTATATGGGTAGAAAGTGTAATGGTGTGGAGTTTTTCACACCTTGTTTCATTATAGTTATATTGATTTATACTCTTATAAATACACTTTGTTGAATATTGAATTTTTAAAATTATATGGAATGAGTTTTTTATTTTTCTAAAACATTTACCTCTATTTACTATCTTTATGACACATTTTATGGAAACTATTCATTTATACCTACCAAGAGGCACACATAAGGCCTTTTACATTTTTTTCTTGAACATTTTGTACAACATGGTTATTGAAAAAGTTCTGTGAGTCCCAGTAGATGTAATTAAATCCCACCATTTTTTGGATACTTTTATGGCGAATTAGTTGGTAATGTTTAGTAAACCATTATAAATAATTGTATTAGTGTATTTTTATTTTATTTTTAGTTATAACCACACAGTTTCTAAATGGTTTTATAAATCATTCATTAAAACCATGTGAACTACCTTGAATCACTTAAATGTTATTTCCAATTCTAATGATACACTAATTTACAATATTTTCACCACATCATCTCATTTTTTTATTTGGGAATCCCCAGGAGAATGGGAGGTATCCCTCATCCACCCCATTGTTTATTTTGACATTTCCACCACTTTTTTCCAGATATTTCACAAGGAAAACCGTATTCATCTATGGGTTTCATCTTCCATTAACCCTTGTAACATATAGGGTCTATAATTAGGGTTATGGATCACTTATTCATGAAGGTTTTTATGTATAAGAATATAGGTGGACTCTATATGGCTTTTTTATCATTTTATATCATAGTAAATGACTTCTGTATTTTTCTTTTTTTAATGAATTGTGGTAGGGGTTTCTGTAATTTCTCTTTAAACAAACTTAGAATTTTTTATCCAGGGATATTTTATTTTTTATTTATTAATCTAGTTATATTTTTGGTAGATAGGTTGGATTATAAAATTCATTAAAAGTGGTGTATCTCTCCATAAATGGACTTATATATCATTTAAAGTGTAACATAAATAAATATATTATTAATTTTTTTAGGATAATTCTAAATAGAATGTGATATTTAATTTTTTTACCATGTTTGGATTATTATTTTAATTTGAAGGCGGTTCATGATATTTTGATGGTTTTTAATGAAAAATTATGTATTGATTCTTTAATGTATTTTAAAAATTATTTGGTTTGTTTTTTAAGAATAATTTAGAATCATTAATTTTAGTCGGTTGGTTTTTAATGAGTCAGTTAAAATGTAATTTGAAATGACTATAAATGAATTGGCATTTTGAGTCCCTTTTTAATGAGGTGGTTTTTCACTTTTGAAGGGTTTTCAATGGTGTGGGTCAATGGACAAACCTATTGATCCCCTTATTAAAGTATGACTCTTGAGGGTGATATTGTTTATTATTGTGATATGGATTATGGAATGAGGGGTACACTAATTTTTATATAGAATATGGAGATTATGATTGAGGATATTTCTTATTTGGGTTTTGGTGGTGAGGTGATATTTACTATTTTTATTATATGTCTTAGTTTATTATACACATGGTATTATTTGTCATACATTGGGATCCTATGTGTATATGTGAGGGATAAGTGATGGCCATTATTTAGTCCTGATTAGATGGACAAGATACACAATGATTTTTGAGTCCATACTGGAGTTCCACTAGTAAGTATCATTTATAGAAAATAGCTGGTTATAGAGGTAATAACACATTCATATTCTTGTAGATGGTATTAAGCTTTGTATATCTAGGTTCACCTTATAGGATATTTAAATTTTTCATATTTTTACTAGATTAATCACATTAATGAACTTGTTTTTGTTTTCCATAGTTTTATTTTCACTTTTTTTATTTTTCTACATACTTTTTGATGTGCTAGCTTATTTTGTTAATTATTATTGTTATAATATCTATTTTTTGTTTAAATTGGTCAAAAAATATTCAGAAATGGGTATTGATGATGTTTCATTTGAATGTGTATTTGATGTTATTATTTTAATATATATGGAAAATGAAAAGGTAATTTAGAAATGGTAATGAATGTGATGTTGTATTTTATATAAATATGTATGAAAAACCTAATTTCAAAAATTTATTTCAAAATATCATAAATAAATATTTATTTATAAATAAATAAAAAGAAATATATGGTGGGATACCATTAGGATTGAGTTTTATCACACCATACATCATCCATTTGGTGTATGAATCACTTTTGGTTTTCTTTCAGGTTCATTGGAATAAATCTACCTTGTGTAGGGTGTTTGGGTTGCACATGATGGTTTCGTTTGGATATGTAATAGGTATGCTGGTCACATGAAGACAAAAAAATTGTTTTGAGTATTAATTATATTTTATTTATCAGTATTTTTATCTATCAACCTTAATGAAATAAATATTTTTTGTTTATTATGATATAATGTTATCATTCCCAAATCTTTCAGTTTTATGGTTTTACTCACTATTTATAGGACATTTTATGCAATGTCTCTGACACAATAATTTTTTTGAAACAATAAATATTGTTTCTAATGATTTTACGATAAACATAAATGAATAATTCAATGTTTTTAAATTTTATAAGAGCATATTGGATAATTGAAATAAATATTTAAAATGAATTTGGGTGAGGGTGTTTAATGGTTCTTTTCCTTCAACAATATTTAGTGAAATTTGTGGTGATATGTTTTTTATTATACGAGATGTTTGTTTTTTTGAGGTATTTACAAAACATTAAGGCCAACATGCCAACAATCAACCAATCATCCAGCAGGCCACATAGGTAGTCCCACTAATGGCCATGCCCGACCATACAAGCCCATGGGAATGACAACCCAGTGGCACCTACACGAGGGGTTAGTCCCATACAAGGCCTACAGTGATCAAATCCATCAGATGTTCGTAGATCAGAAGTATTCTAAGAGCGTCTACCCATGGTGGTGAAACCCACAGAGTGATGGGAGGAGATAGTCATTGGTATAGGGTGGTTCCTGAAGGCGGGAGGGTGTCCTCCCACCCCCATGATTTCTTTACCAAGTTATTTTGGTGACTTTTTATATAAGGGACCACTCCATTCACTGTAGTTTTGATGTAGGGTGCTTAATACATGTTACTATTCATTTCATTTAAAAATCCCTAGCCCCTTGGTCAGACAAACCTATGTGCCACCTATTCCAACAATCACTTCACTATTCCTCACCAACCACCACTGTAACTCCTAATAATTAACATGGTCATTGTATGAAAAGATCCATCTCTAGCCATCTCTCACTAACACATCTACACACAACAATGTATCCCCTATGAACCATCATTCGATCATAATGAGCTACCTCTAGCCACTAATAATGTCAAGGGGTTTTCGGAAGATGAGAAACCTACTCCCCTTGCACTTCACCTCAACCATGCCACTATAGGGATTTCCACATGCTAATGTGATCCTATGCATGCCTCATTAAAAAATCCTTCCACAAATGAAGGTCGAAGCTTCTTTTTGCTATCTAGTGATGCTACTAATGCATCTTCCACTCTAGAACTGCCCCTCACTATGAAACAACCCTTACACATTCTTAGTCATCCCATTAATTCTATACATGGAGTGGGATCCAGTAAAAAAGTTTTTCCCACAGACTTATTCTATAGAAAATTCCTAACACCAGAATCTCATAGGTGTTTCCAAATATTTTCCCATGGTTATCACATGATTGGAGGATATGTTCAAAACAATGTAAATATTCAGTTATTATGGCAAGAATATATGAAGATGTCATAGTATTCTTCCTAAAAATGAGGCATCCACTTCTGATAAAAAGAGTGGACAAAACTAGAATGAGGAGACTACCAAGGGAAAATATGACCAGTCATTCTCTTGTTTCATATTTTCCTATTTTTATATTTAAATTTATATTTTTATTTTAGTTTATATTTAATGTTTAATTTTCTTTTTATGAAATAAAATTAATTCATTCATGACAATTACTATTTTTTCATTATCCAGTTATCGTATCCATCTTTTTTCTTCTTATATTTTTCTTCTCATTCTTATAATTTTTAAATTATTTCTATATTATATATATATATATATTATTTTAAATTATTATCTATCTATATCTTAATATTTTATTATTTTTATGTTTATCATTTTAGTTTTCTATTATTTCTATTAATTCCCATAAAAACCCTTTACTTGAAACAATTATGGGCTAAATCGTGGCGTGGACCAGGGGAGGTTAGTGGTGTTTCTATTTCATGATTTGATATAATTATAATGTTTTATTTATTGTTATGTTGATAAAAATAGACGTGAATGAGTCTGGTGATTTTCTACTGTGAAACTAAACTGAAACTCATTTCTTATTCTTTATATAAAACTTTTACCATCTTTTCATCAAACATAATATCTTCAGGTGTTGAATTTGAGCCACTACGTTGGTGAAAGGAAAAATGTTTGAGTTTGTTTCTAGAAGTTGTCACACACTCTATTGAAGATTTCCATAAACCATGATTAAAATAGGAATTTTAATTTAGAGTGCTAAAGGAATCCTTGATTTCACACCACTAAAGAAAATAATAACAGTTTTAAATCAATATTTTAGAAATTTAACTATTAAAAAAAGTTTAAACACCAACATGGATACTGATGGATCCTAGAAACCAAAACAAAACAAATTCATGTTCATTATATTGTAATAAAAATATAACATTTCATGTTAGAATCATTTTTTATCATTTAATATAACTTCTCCAAAATCCACTTTTTATATATTTTAAAGAAACTAGTTTAATTGAATTAGATTAAGTGATAGAATAATAGAGAAAGATCATCAAGTGATAAGAAACTCATCATACAGTATGATATATTAGGAAAATAAATTTTATTTCTCTACCATCTATGAAAATTGTGCCATCAAAACTAAGTCCATTTTTTGGGACCCAATTATTTTTTTAATTTTTTTTTCATTTTACCACATTATATAGAATTAATTATTTAAAAAATTTTAAAATATCAAAAAATAGTTAAATAATGTATCATATTCATAAATATCATTCATCAAGGAAATATTTCTCAAATTTAAAGAAGAAAAAGAATAAGATACTATCTATAATAAATCCAGGGTTCAAGAACATCACAAATATATAGAACAACAAGAAGACAAAATGAAGAGATCATTTGACTATGTTCGTACATTGATGAAGAAAACTGAACCTGAGAAAAATATGGGAGATCAATAAGATCTAGATTACTTTAGGAGAAATTTTTAATAACAAATTTATCTCTCTAAAGATGAAGTCACAACACATTCACTAGATGTGGAATGGATAGAGCTCCTAGATTTTAAAGACCATAAATTGGACGATGTCCATAAAGAAGACAAAGTTTGTTAGCTTGAAAAAAAAGGATAGATGTTTCTCACACTGGAAGGTGTAATTATGATTTAAATTATTCATGTTTATATTATAAAAATTTAAAAATACATTCAAACACTAATTTTGAAAACACAATTCATGCATATCACATTGAGCAAGCATTGGGAAAGAAGGAAAAGGTTTTACAAGTAGCAAAAAATTAAGGAGGATGATCCATACATCATCCAAACCCCACCATGAATGTTTTAACTAATTTTGAATAGGGATATTTGGTACACACTATCCATAGATCATTCCTCACCATGGGGGAAGAATTAGAATATATGAAAATTCACTTATATTGGTTGATGTCAAAGAAGACCCACCCACCATCAGATTATGGATAATAGTTGGTACTTACCCATAGAGGTAGTAAAATGTTAAGTACAACATGTGGGGACCATTCCATGATTCAGATTTACATTATTTCTAAGAGTTTTAATTAAAATTTGATTCTTAGGATTTTTCCAACTTGTAGCCTTTCTCCCTATTATCTTTTTATGCTTAAATGACATAATCCTTATTCGTAAAAGAGTAATTTTATTCTATAGATTCATTATGAAAGATGGAAACCCAAAAAAATAGAGGATGAAATGTAATAATCTTAAAACATATTGGGAGTTCATTATTACATTATTTACATTCAAAATCCCATCATTATTTGTCCAAACCCTATTTTAAGCATTAGACAAGAAATTTCATTCCTGTGCATTATTTATTCATTACATGAATTATTTAAGAGGCATGAGTTTCTTGGTTATCCAATTATTTATTCATTACATGAATTATTTAGGAGGCATGAGTTTCTTGGTTATCCAATTATTCCATGTTTTACATTTCAATTTTAAGTAAATTTAATTATTAAAATGTATTGATGAATTTTTAATGTGAATCCTTGATATTAAAATATGGACTCGTTATTTAAGTGGATTAGTTGAATATTGTAAATGAAATTTCCCAAAAAAATTATTCTTTGAATTTATGAAATTCATGTTAATTTATTTGTAATTATTAGTCATTTATTGAGTGATTTCCAAATATGAAATGTCTCATTCTTGAGAAGATTTATAGACTATGTACTCCTTATTCAATATATAAAATATTTCGCATGTTATCTTGGGACATTCCACCTATGAGAACATTAATTTGAAAATTTCATATTTATGACATTGAAAAAAACTTTTTAAATTATTGTGAAATATTTTTGAAAATACATCTATCATTTAATACCACCTTTACATCAATGATTTTTAGGACTATAAAAAACATGAAATATTTTTTTAGGGATGAGAATTGTTTCTTTCATTTTTTATCCATTCCAATGATAATCTATGTAATTTCATGATATTTTAAAGTTGTAGTATATCTTGAATAGAGTGATAAAGGAAGGGATTAAAATCATTTTAATGAAGTGGTTTATATGTTATATATATGGGGTTTGGTAAAGTTTTATATTCAATTAAATCTTTATTTTTTCACATTTGAATAAAAAATGACAAAAAGAATCAATAAAAATAAAAATAATGTGTTATGACATAGAAAAATTAAATATCACCATTACTATATGGAATGTTTTTATCATATGAGGTTAGGTGGTGCATGTGTGGTTTATTATAATCATAACTTTAGAAAAACAATGAAAAAGTACATTGAATAAGAAAATAAGGGTATAATTAAAGAAAAAATAAAATGTGTTCACAAATCATTAAATATTATTTATTTTTATCATAATATTACCTTTAGTTTGAAGAAAGTGTGAGTTTCTTCATTGACTATGAGAATTGAACATTCATTTTTTATATCATGGTTTATAATATAGATAGAATCATTCTCCTAGATATTTAATTTTTAAAACATCAATTCTAACTAACATTAATCGTTAGAGACATTTGAATCATTATTGAAAAGTTATAATTATTTTATGTGCTTTTTTTATTTACTATGTTGAGAAATTAGTTCATTTATAAACCTATAGTTAAGGAGAATTTTCTAATTACATGAGCATAAATCAACATGAATTATTATCATGAGTAATTAGAGAAAATTTAAAACGTAAGGAAAATAATGATTCGTCATTTTTTATAATAATAAATTAAGGGACATAGATGCATGTGAAGATATTCTCAATCATTTCTCATTATTTTTGTGATTTTTTTGGGTCACCTTAAATAAATATAAATTAGATAATAACTTATATTTGTATTGAAAAAATGGTTTCCATTCAATTATGGATTATGTGAAAATTCACCTAAAATAATGACATGGAATGTATAAAACCCATTTCTAAATCAATAAATTGTTTTGTGATATGTTTTTCTATTTTTCCATGTTGTGGGGTGAATATTTTATGGGTTTTCTAGGCCATGGTATGGGGTCAGGATATGATGGATTGTTCGGAAAATATTTGGGTCGGTGAGGAGAAGTGGTTTTTGGATGGTATTGTGGGGTGGTGAGGAGGTGGAAGGTGGAATGTGATGTGGATGTGGGAGTGTGGTGATTTGTTGTTGGTTTTCTTGTCATGGTTGATGTGTTTATTTTTTCTACATTTTGATGTCTTACTCTTGTTTTTTGGATAATAATGGAATTGGTAAATGTAAAACATAATAATGGGTAATGTCGTTAAATGCAGTTACCCTCTAGGATGCTCTTCCATCTCGACTAGCAACGACTCCTTCCTCGATTGTGGCTCTACATCTGTATAATGACCTCTTTGTGGGGGGGGGGGGTTTCCTCAGTGTGGAGGGTTCAAAAAAGCCTCATAGGGAATTCCCTTTTATAAAATGAATGGAATGAAATTTTTGGGATTGGAATTGAAATCGGTTGGTATCATGGGAAGTGGATTGTGTCTTGTGTTTTTTTTGTGGATCTTTGTATTAAGAGGTGAAAAGGAATGTGGGGAATGTTTGAGTTTATTTGTTATATTTTTTAACCCTGGTGGGTTTTATTATATGTGGATATATATATATATATTCCTTGTGATTTCTATACATACCCTACCCACAACACGAACATTGTGTCAACACACATTTATTTACCCGAGGGGTGTATTTTCAAACACTGCGAAGAAATGGATAGATGAATCAATACACACCTTTTCCCTCTCCATATTAAAAGAAAGTAGATATGAAAAATATTTGATTGTTAGATGTTATATAGTGCACCAGTTGATGGCCTATGATTCTTTGGGGGAGACACTAATGGGAAAATATTTTTCCACATTTTTTTAACATTTTGATGTCTGTTTTAACTGAAATATCTAAATGTGGTGTTAAAAATTGATTGTTGAACTTCAATTTTTATAAATATACATCTGAACTCAGCCCTCAAGGGGTCTTTGGTGTTGGTTTTCATATAAACCAATGTCGAAAGTCTGGCATCGTCAGTCTTTCGTGTCTATTTTTATAAAATCTGACAATGAATTTTAGGATCTCTTATTCATTGATGTCAGTTTTTATAAAGTGGTATTAGAAAGATAAATATTGACCTTCCAACATCCGGTTTTTTAGAAAAACAGGGTCTGAATTCTAATTATATATAGTTTATAATTTTAGTTTTTGATAAAATTCACCATGAAAATATGTTTTCAAAATAAAATATGTTTCATATTAGTTATGGATTAAACCAATGATGAAGTATTGAAAATATAATTATAATATTATATTTGGTTTCCTAGGCTTAAAATTGGCCATTTATTGAGCTAAAAAAAACTTATGGATGAAAATTTATGGTCATCTTGAGTTGTACCTATTTAATATTCAATAGATACAGCTAAATTAAGTGGAAATATGATAAAAAAGAACCAATAATTATTAACCAAATGAAATATATAATGATTAATCATAATTATTTAACTTAATTTTAATTATTTTATTATTTTCCTTTTAATTTATAAGTTGTTAGTCGTTATTTCAATCTTTAAGGAAGAACTTACGTGGTAATCAAGACAGTGATTGATAAAATAATTTCCACCTAATCTGATGAATCTCATGTAGATTTTTTATCATTGAATCTTTATTGGAAGAATTATTTATCATCATGATAAAAATTATTAAGATAATTAGTGATATGGAGAAAATAATAATGAAATTCAATCATGATGATACATACTATGTATAAATCATCGATTCAAGTGTTGTTGAAATTTTGATTATATCAAAGATGTTAAAAATGGTGAAAGAAAGGGAATTGAGATATATATATTTTTTAAATGAGAATATTTATGGTGGTGATGCATTAAAATTTTGGAGGGATGTTGAGAATTGAAATGCATGTTGTGAAAAAATAGAAATACCAAACCCATATATTAGAAAATTAATTTTTAACATCAGGTAAATATATAACCAATGTTAAAAATATTCTCATGTTTGGGTTTTAATGTTAATTATTGAAAAAAATTCCAAAATAGTGAATTTTAACATTATTTATTGGAAACAATGACACCAAAATGTTACTTCTAACATCATTTACTGAAAAAATACAACATCAATAGTCATGTTATATAATGTTCAAATTCTGACATCTATAAATTTTGATTAGTAAGTACATATTATCTCCTACAGTAGTAAAATAAAATAATAAGAAATTAGAAACAAATTGGATAGTATTTTTAATGTTTTTTATTTAGAAAAATGATGCCAGAATGTGACATTTTACATCCTTTACTAAAAAATGGATGTTAAAAATAAACACTAATAATTTTCAACTTTCGAGGTCCATAACTTTTGATCTGTTAGTCCGTTTTTCTCCATTACTAGTCAAATAAAATTTTGAGAGATGATATAAATTTTTTATTTTATTTTAAATGTATTTATATGAAAAAATGATGCTAAAAATTTATTTTAACATCAGTTACAGAAAAAAAACATTATAAATAAACACTTATACTTTTCAACTTTTGACGTCTGTATCATCTGATACATAAGTCCTTTTTAGGTTCATGATCTATCAAATTGATGATTTATATATTATAAACAAATTGGATGATAATTTTAATGTCAAGGATTTAAATACCGACTCTAAAAAGTCACATTTATCATCGGTTATTGAAAAAAACAAGCGTTAAAAAATCAAGTCTTATAATTGTCAACTTCTGACATCTATAACATTTGATATGTAATTCCATTTTAGATCTATGACCAATAAAATTAAATATTTAGCAATTATATGAAACTTTTATTTGATTTTTATATATTTTATTTGAGAATCTAATGACAGGAAGTGAAATTTATCATTGATCATGAAGAACTGACATTAAAATGCTGATGTTGAAGACAATTTTTTCATTAATAAGTTGAGAAGTGATGGTGTAGTTGGGAAGTGGCCCATGTGTCATAATTTGATATGCGATGTGACCATTCTCTTGGTTAGTGTCATGGGTTTCCTCATGTGATATTAGCTAGGAACATTCTATGGGGTGGCTTATAGTGGGGTATGAGAATGGTAAGATGAGGGATCTTTGTTTATGTTCTTCATTTTCATGATACCCTAATACTATAGTTATGATTGTGGTGTGATAGACCACATATCTTTTATTTGGATGAGATCTAATAGTTGTATGGGGTAGTGGCTCAGGTGTATACTTATGTGACATGATTTTACCATGATATGGGGAGTTTATGTATGTTATTCAATAGATATGAGAGAACAAGTACTTATGTCATTGGTGTTTGCTAGTGCAAACTATATGAGAAAATTGTGTAGGGAAACCTTTATCAATATTATCCATATAATGTTTTTATAATTGACTTTTTGTATTTGGTAATTATACTATGGTGAGGATGGACTTGGATTTTTTTCCTATTTTGGTGATTCTTGGTTCTACTACTTCCTCATGGATGAATTAGTACGCCTCTTTCAAATGTTCACATGGGACTTTAGTTTTATTAGTGAGTATACATATATTCTCAACCTATGTATATAATGTTTTTTAGGTTTTCAGAAGATGTACGTCGATTATGATTTAATATACTATCTCAAGACCATGGATAGTTACAATGTTGCTACTTTAGCTTGTATTTTGGGTATTTACTTTTTGATAATTATTTTTGTGATAGTTTTATCTATACATTCATTTGGGTTGGTTTTGGATTTAATTTATATTTTTTTCATAGAATTACTCATGATATTTTTTAATATTTATTGTAATGTCTTTGATTTATGATACTCTCATAACCTAAGTGATCGTCATCTACTTGGGGCCTACTAGAGGCAGGGCTCAAGGGTCATTATGTATCTCTATTCATTGTGGAATCCTTGGTGGGTGGCGGCTAGGACACATTCTTCATATCATTCACATACCTTCTAAAATGAGCCAGAATTTTAACCACAGAATTTTCAATCTTATAATTATCTTATATAGTATAAATATATATACAAACATTATTCTCATAAATGAATATTGAAATAGGTTTTATTGATAGAAATTAATAAACCTATATCGATATAATATTAACATTGTTGTTGGAATAATAATATGACCATTAAGAATAGTAACATGGCCAATAAAATATAAATCTCACCAATAAAAGTATAAATAAAATTTTGGAATCTTAAAAAAAATTATCATATAACTATATCATGATAAAAATAAATAAATATTTTAAAAATAATAAATTATGCATTTTTATTTATTTGAAAGAGAAATTTTTAGTTAATATTTTATCATTAATATAATTATTTAAATGAATTTTTTTTCTAAAAATATATTCATAAATTAATATTTATCTGTATTATAATAATAATATTATTTTATGGGACCCTAATTAAATTTTCAATGTGTCATAAAAACAATTATAATATTAAAATCAGTATTTTTAGAATAAATAATTATTTAAAAAAAAATTAAAATGATCATATTTATAAATTATATGAATTTCACATTTTAGGCCAAATAAATAAAGAATTTAGTCAGTAATGAAGTTTGAAAACATTATATAGAACTCACAAGCACTATTTATTTTATATAGTCATAGGAATAGAAAATAATGTTACTCTTGAGCTAAAATAACAAACAAAAAAGTAAATAATAAAAAACACCATTCTCCTCCCCCTTTAAATACTGTCCCTACCCACCATTTTTTACTTACACATACTAGGCCATAGAGATTAACTAAATTATTCTCAATTACCTTCCCAAGACTCTTCCTTACATCAAATTACTTCATGTATCAACCAAATAATAAGCCTATATTCTTAAAAGATGTTCTCTAGGTTGACTATATTCAAGAGGTGAAATCATCATTCTTTCTGTTTTAATTTTTTTTTCCTGAAATAAAATATCATATATAAATTGATTTGATAACTCCAATATCATAAATATACAATAATTTCATTATTATAATTGAATATGCATTATCTAATCTCTTCTCTTCTCATTTTATTCTAAAAACTAAAACATTGTTTTTCATGTGTTGATTCACCACCTTCGTGCATGATGAGTTTTAATTTTCCATTACCACCTTCATGGATGGTAATAAAACCATTATTATGGATAAATAAGGTTTTAAAATTCATAGAATATGTTTAATCATGTTTTGAAACTAGTATTTGAAAATAATAATAAATATAATGTTTCAAGTTCATCATGGATGTAAAACCACCAAAATAAATTTAACATTTTTTTCATTAACATTTTATCTAATAAATCATTTTCATATCAGAAAAAAATGATATTCGATATTATTTAAAATTATGTAATTATATAAATAACATTTCATTCAACTTGTTTTGTTTTTATTCCATTTTACAAGAACTCTTATAATTATACTCAACCAAACAAACCATATACCATGAAACTAACACTGTCATAATGAAAAAATTGAACCATAAAAATTATATAAATGGTCATAAAAGAATATAATAAAATTATAATAAGTCAAATAAATGTATTTGAGGTTATAAATTTCTAATTAAAGATCATATTTTGATGATAAAATATATTATGTTCAAGTGAATAATGCATCTGAACATAAGGCAAGGCAATTCTAATAACCAACTCACATTATTAGGGCTGTCACCTTATTATGAAATAATTGATATTCATACATCAGTAATGTTCTTTAAATATAATTTCATTTTTTTCCAATATATTTTAAATTATCTATATGTTTCCAAAATTATTTTATGAAAAATAATAGGATTTTACAAAATAACTCTTCATCCCAAAACCCATCTTGAATCCTATTGAGATAGTCTTTTCTCCACTCAAGAATGATGATTATTTTAACAACTAATTTTTCCCTTTTAAATTTTGGAACCCAAAATCTTATTCATGAATTTAATATTAAATAAATTTATATGAGACTGATTATTTTCCATGGATTATTTTATGACTACGATTTTATACATTATATGTGGCATTGATGATTATGTAAATTTTTTGATGTGAAGGGTTGGACCAGAATTACATATCCTTACAATGCATTGGTTAATGTGGTGTATCTCGTAAGATTATTTGTATTATTTGTGACAATTCCACTATCATTTATCACATTAATGATGTGATGATTATGCACGCATGTTATGCATGGACATGATTCTATGTTTTTTCAAAAGAAAGTGTTATATTTGACTACTAAGACATGATATTTCATTTTTGTGCATTTCCATATTCCATGACTTTATCCAAAGTTTCCCTTATGATGTTTATTATGATCCCATGATTTTGATATGATGATGATGATTTTTCTAAATCATTTTTTATTGATTTGTGCCTCATATTTATCATTTTACTAGGATTTCATCTCACCTCATCACATTTATGTATATCCTCAGGTGAATAAATGTACTAAATAGAATATTATATTTTAAGTGGATAAATATTAAGACTTTAACCAAATGTTTACAATTTTTTTTTGAAACATATTTATGTGCCTAATTTTTCCAAGACACTAATATGTTTGATCGTCATTTATAATGCTATTATGTTTTTTGTCATTAAATTGATATTATAGTTACATAATAAAATTTAGGGACATTATATTTAGTATCAATGATGGGTTCAGTAAATTTGGTAATTATGATTAGATAAATTTAGTGAAACCCCTTAGGATAAGAATAAGTGTATGAAGTTTTATTTTAAAAAAATTCTTAACATAGGGATCCCATAATATATTCCTTTAATGTTTATTTCATAAAAGGTTTTATTCTTTAGGTTTTGTTGATTTTCTTTTAAAAATGTATTATATTTTATAAAATGGTGAGAGCTGGGAGAAACTAGGAAAACAAGCCCTGTGGTGGGTAGTGAAACAATTATGCAAATTAAATCCCAAATTCCATGGGACATGGGATTCAAAACATTATGGCGATGATTACCCATATTTCATAAGAAATGAACAACAACATGAACCACATTGAATTTCTACTATCAACTAAGAAGGAGTAGTTATACATTGAGTACTTTATATGGAAATTACTAATGAAATTTAGAGGATCTTTTGACCTACTAATTATAGGAAAATGGGTTAAATCCATAGTTAAGATCATTTATATTCTCCACTTTTTTTAGAAGGACAGGTTTTGTCTATTTTTATATAGTTTAAATGGAAAATCTGATCAATTATGGGCATTGATAAATCACACCATGACAGAGGATGAAATGGTAGTGATATAGTTGTATGGATTTCTGAAAATATTTATTTTCATGACTTTCCCTCAAATTATTTGAAAAAATAATGAGTGGTAATTCATAGAGTTGAAGAAAAGGGATGGTTAATCTATCACAGAATATAAGGAAAACATCGTAAGGATTGAAAGTTAAATATTTGGTTTTGTTATCATAATGATTGACACATATATTGATTAAAACCACATATTCAAAAGGATATAATTATCTATGAATTTTGGATTTATGAAGAATTTGTGTGAGGTTATCTCAAAGTAGAGGTGGAGTTCATAGAATGATCCGATGAATATGGATATAAGAAGATAAGAGTGTAGATTTATAATGGTGGTTGAAATGATGATTTATGAAAGAGGATCCAACCACCTTGGTGTAAAAAATGTGTGATGAAATATCATGGGGATTACCTAAAAGGAATGAGTAAATGTTACTTGTGTGGGAGAAAAGGCCACCAAGATCATGAATTTTAGAGATATATGAAGAATACTAACAACAAGATGGTGTAATGGAGAGAAAACCCCATGGTATATTTCTTTAATAGTATAAATAAATGGAACTATACAACGAAGTGCACTAAACCTCAAACCCTTTAATGGTAACCAGATTTCACATCCACCAAATCCATAGGTGCATTAGAAATCATATTGCATCACTACTACATGAAGTGGAGTCAGAAAATTATGTCATAAAAGGAACACATCATATTTACTTAAGAACGGAAAAAAGGATTATCATATTCTGGTGCTATGTACTACATAATATCTTGCATGTTTTCTAGAACTCTAGAATCAAATTCCCAATACCATGAAGTAGATATATCTATAGAAACATATTTGTTTTGTAATCATTGAATCACAAGTGTTAGAATCTAATCCTTTTATAATATGATGGAAAATTATTCCATTGAATCTTGTAATAATTCCCTTTGTAGAATTTGACTCTATACTGGACGTGGACTGTCCCTTGTTATTTATAGAAAACATCAAATTTTAGGAAAAAGATAAAACTTTTCAAATTCCAAATCACCCCATGATAATCAAAAAATTTATAAAAGATCAAGTAACTGCATTTTATAATCCCTCGATGGTGTGGGTGTCGATTCCCTATAAAGATGAATAACTATCCCAAATTTTTATGTAGAATGAATGAATTGAAAATGAGGAAATTATAATTGGAGGGATTATGATGATATATTTTCCAAAGAGTTTCATGAGCATCCAAAAAAATAATGAGGTAGTGTTATCATTAGAGCTCATACATAGATCCACTCATGTCCTAAAATTCCCTTATAATATGGACCTGATGAAACTAGAATATTCAAGGAAGCACATGGAAGAGAAATTAGACAAATGATTCATATTCCCTAGTTCATCACCTTGAGTTGTTACCTTTATCCTTTTCAAAAAAAATATGATAGATCAATATGGTTGTGTATCCATTATTAAGTGCTCAATAATATCACCATATAGAACATGTATCATATTACAACGATTTATGACTTATTTGATCGTCTACGACGAGCTCATTACTTCTCAAAGGTATATCTATGTTCTAGATATCATCAAATAAGGTTGGTGAAGGATGGTATTCCATAGAATTTTATCAATAAATTGTTTGGGAACTATGATTTTCAATTGATTTCCATCAGACATACAAAGTCACCTATAATTTTCATTGACTTAATGATTTGAGTATTTAGACACTTCCTGGAAAAAAAATTATTCATGTTTATAAATGATATTCTCATATTCATCAAGAGTAATGAGGAACATGAATAACATATAATAATTTTTTTGAGGCATTAAGGAAATGGAAATTGAATTCCATTTTCATAAAGTCTGAATTTTGGATGTATCAAGTCACATTCTTGGGACGTGTGATCATAAGTGAGGTAGTTTTTGTGGATCCCTAAAAACAATGACAATTGTAGAATGTTCCAAACATACATTTTTTTGAAATCAATTTTTTATTCATATTTTTAGGGTACTTATAAATTATTTTCAGAAATTTATCATAAAAATAAACCATATTAACAATGAAAACAATGAAATAGAGAAAAAATATTTATGTGAATAAGAACGTGAAGATAGCTTCAGGGATCTAAAGAAGAGGCTAATCATTGAAACAATATACATACTACAAAAAAGATAATAATATTTTGTGATATAAAGTGATAATTCAAAAAAGAGTTGGGTCTTTACACATGAAGTATGATAAATTGATGTCCTATGCATCCTAGTAGTTAATTATCCTTGAGAAGAACTACTCGACACATGTTATGGAGCTAGAAGAAATGATTTTTACTTGAAAATCAGACAAAACTACCCCCATGGTGAGATGTGTGACATGTATACAGATCAATAGAGTCTAAAAAATATATTCCAATATAATGATATAGACATGAATCAAATAATATAGTAATTGCTAATTAAGGACTAAGATTTATCTATACACTATTATACATGAAAACTGAAATAGTAGTTAATTTTCATCGAAAAAACCAGCTACTATATCCATTTTGTGGATTGAGAAAAACCCTATCATTATGGTTATGAAATAGACTGATTTGGAAATCCTAAAGGTAGTAAATGCATCCTACCTTTCCTAAATTATTTTCTAATCATCTATCCAATAGAAGATCCAGGAGGCCTAAATAGACTATTTAATGTTACAAAATAAGTTCAATGTTGTAATGTAAGGATGGATATTTGAGTTTCACATAGATGAGAATGCTGTGATTTAGTTTGGAACAAGAATGTGTGTGAAATAATCACCTACTAAATAGTAGGACTTATTGAATAATGCACATAACTCATAGTTCTATAACAATTTTGAATGTACCTTGATGTATTGTGATCAACAAGAACACTTTAGGTGGGTAAACATGAAGAATTATATTGTGGAGTATATCTCAATATGTTTAGTATGTCATCAAGTCAAATCAGAAAAACACAATTACAAAGGGATGATGAAACCATTTCCTACACCAACATGGAAATCAGACAATGTTACTAGGTAATTTATAACTGGTCTCCAGAAAACATCCAAAAGAAGCAATGTGATATGGGTTTTGGGGGATCAAATCACAATGAATTCCCACATTACTGCCATTCAGGAAGAACAATCACTTGAACCACTTACTAAGATATATTTTATGGAAATGGTAAGGATTTATGGGGTACCACTTTAGATCATCTTTGATGTTGATACAAGGATAAAATAAAAATTATTGAGAATTCATCAACATTATTCAAGTATTAAAATGAATTCAGTATATCCTATCCCCCTCCCCAAATGATCACCAATCTAAAAGGACAATTAAGAAAATCAAGGACACTATGACAAAATTCATAATGGATTTCCATGGTGGATGTGATCAGTAGCTAAAATTGGTAGACTTTAAATACCACAATAGCTTCACATTAGTAATCAGATGGCTCCATTTGAAAACTATATATTAGAAGTGATGTAATATTTCATCTTATTGAGAATAATATAGAGAATGAAAAATATGTGGTCGTGATTTTATGAAATAGATGATAGAGAATGATTGATATATACAACAATATAAAAATTATTCTCAGTGTTGGAAAATATCTATGATAGAAACAATCAAAGGTACATCATGTTTGAAGTGTGAGGAAATTTTTTCCTTCAAATATCTCTATGAAAGAGAGTCATGTAGTTTGGAAATAAAGATAGTCTTAGAATATGGTACATTGGATCCCTTTGAGATCCTTGACCTCATAGGATAAGTGGCCTTTTTGGCTTGAACATCCACCAATTATGGCTCAATTTCATGATATGTTTCATATATCTCTCCGGAGGGAGTACATACCTAACCCCACACATGAACTAAATACAGAGCTGTTACAATTGAAGAATGACTGAACTTATGGAGAGATATCTGTGATGATCATAGATAGAAAAGAAAAATTATTATGAAATGAGATTACTCTCCTTATTAAATTGTTATATATGAACCATAAGTATTAAGAGGTGTCTTGAGAATATATGGAAGTGATTAATGAGAAATATCCTCATGTGTTTTCAATATAGTATAAAAAATATTTTGAGGAGAAATTTCAAAAGGGGAATGAATATATTTTCAACAAGTTTTATCGACGAATTTTCTTTCTTATGTACAAAAATATAGTAAGTGACACATAAAAACATTATACTCAATAAATAAAAATTAAATAAATTATATTTATAGAAATTTAGTAACCTATACTGAGGGAATACTAACCTGACCTTTGGAATAATATCATGACCATTTAGAATAGTAACCCATAAAATAAAATAGTAACCACATCTATGAAAGTGTAAGTAAAAGATAATAATATTTTAGATTAAAATATGATATAATTATATCACTGTATAAATAAATAAATGTTTTGAAAATGATAAAGTAACTATTTGTATTTCTTTCAAACATAAATGTATATTAACAATTTTATAAATATAATGATTCAAAATAATATATGTTTTCAAAAAATTGATTCATAAATTAAAATTTTTATGTATTATAATTTTAAGATAATTTTATGAGACCATAAATAATTTTTCAAAAGGGTTATAAAATTGGTTATAATAATAAAATTGGTATTCATTGAGTATAATATGATTTTAATTAAAATAATAATATTCGCATATTTATAAAATTATTTTCATTATATGGAATCTATTTTTGAAATATACACATCAGAAAAATGTTACATGGATTTTATTTTTCAAGAATTTTTTAATTTTTTGTGAATAGAAAAATACATTAAATTTGGTTATTTATCATTTAAACGCAAAAACATTAATTTTTAGTCATGAATGATGTAAGAAATAATTATTTCAAAATAAAATGCACTATTTACTATAATTGGTCTCAAGAATCAACATTATTGATAGTATTGATCCAAAATAATAAACAAATGAATAGAATAATCAAAACAGCTATTCCCTCTATAAATTAAATCCCTCACCAACCTTTCTCCTCACACATCCAAAGACATAAATAATGTATAAATTCATCCCAACCTCTTTCCAAATCCTGTTCAACACTTCCAATACCTACTAGTATCAATTAAATACCAAAATAATTTCTATCAAGGAGGTTCTCATAGATATGATATGCATGAGTAAAAATCCTCATTCTTTCTATTTCAATTTCTTTTCATTTCTTTTCTTATTCTCCCTTTACATACCCTATAAAAAGTTACATAATAAAATCAGTATAATAAATAAGCCATAATTTTATTTTTTTAGATGAATATCCATACTCAAAGTATCTTATCTACACCTTTTACTCTAAAAATGAAAACAACATCCATGATATGTTGATTCTCCACCTTCGTGGACTATGAGTTTTTGTTTTCCACTACATCCGTCAAGACTAGACGTAAAACCATTATTATTGTTAAATTATATTTTATTATAATTAATATAAGTCTAATCATGTTCTACAACCAATATATAAACATCATCTTAAATAAAAAGACACTTGTTCATGATGGTCGAAAAACCGCCAAAATAAAATATATAGTTTTTTAATTAACATTTTATCTAATGAATCATTCTCAAATAAGAAAAAATCATATATGGTATAATTTAAATTTTTATATTAATTAATACAAATTTATTTCACTTCTATAGTTTTCCCTATATTCAACATGAACACCAATAATTATACTCATGGGAATCAACCATAAATAATTATAGAAACACTTCTGGAAAGATGAAATTTAACACTAAAACAATTCAAAATTATCAGAAAAAATATTAAAATTATAATAAATTTAAAATAATTTCTACATGTTATAATTAATGGGTCAAATTTTATTATTCATGATTTTATGTGCTTGTGTAGAACCCATCCAGAAATTTGGTAAGGGGGTTGTCAAATCAAACTACAATTCTTTGGGTTATCCTTCTTTCACAACATCATTGGTATTAATACTCATTTAATGTTCCATAAATATATTTTCAATATCCATACCATTTATATTCAAGGATATACATGTTTCCAAATTTATTTTGTAAAAAGTAATAATATTTTCCAATAGATCTCTTAATTCAAATACACATCTTGACTCCTATTGATATTATTTCTTCTTCACTCAAAAATGATGACTCTTATACCAAATATGATTTTCCATTTTTCATTAATGAATGATTTATTAAATTATGATGAAACCCATTCCTTTAAATAGTATATTTTTATAAAATGATTGTTATACTTTCTTTGGGGCGTGTAAGATTATGTAAATGTTATGATGTAATGGGAGAGCATAGAATTTAACATACCTATAATTCATTGGGTAATGTGATGTATCTCAAGGGATTGTCTGTATTTTTGTGAACATGATTCTACATATGTTCAAAATTATGATATTATGATTATGAATATATGCTATGTGTGTACATGATGTTGCTCTATTTATAAATATGGGTAGTATTTGACTATTAAGATATGAAGTTTCATTTTTATGCATTGTTATATTCCATGCCATTAATAAATGTTTTATTGATGATGGGGAAAATGATCCCATTATTATGTTATGATTATTATTATTATCTCAACCCTTCTCTATAATCCATATCCAAAGTTTTCTACATGTACTATGAAGAACATGATCTTTAAAGAGAAAAATATTATATTAAATAAATGTTTATGTTTAATTATTGTGAAAGGTATTAATGTTTATAATTGTCACCGGGAACTAAACCATTGGATCCCTGTTTTGCAATGCAATTTTGTTGTTTATCTTTAAAATGAGGTAATAGTTATGTAAAAAAAAGTAGGTTTGTTATAACTTAAAAACACGAATCATCCAAAATATCATTCACCTCTATAATGGAGTCATATTAATATCATTTTCATCTTTTAAAACTGATATTACAAGTTTTTACATTCAAACTATTAAATATTCATTCAGTATTTTTCATTCCATATAGGGTATGTTTTATAGTGACCTGACCATTTATTACATTACTATTATATCATTTCAAAGATAAACAACATAATAGTATTACACTTATAGGATCCAAAGGATTAGTGTCTTGGGAAAACTAGGACCACACATAACAAATACAACATTAACCATAAACGTTTATTTAATTTCTTCTTCACTAGCTTCTTAGTGGAACTTGTCTTCTCCTTAGTACATATAGCCACCTGAGGATATACATCAAAAGGGGTGAGCTAGAAGTCCAGTAATAGGATATATAAGAACAATACAACATGGGGTGAGAATAATCATAACATGGGAAAAATATCATGAACCTGAGAGAAATCATAAATATATGACTTGAAATGTGGCAAAGCATAAAAATGAAACATCACGTCTTAGTGGTTAACTACCACAAATACTTGTGAACCAATCTAGCATCATTTTCACAAATAATTTAACATTTACTCATGAGATTCATCACTTTACCCAATGCATTTATGATCTATATAATTCCGGGTGCACCTGTCATATTTAAACATTCATATTGTGCTATATAATTCTGTTCGCACCCATCACATCATAACATTATAATTTATCATGCATTCCACAATGAACATATAACATAAATTAACATAACTAACCCATGAAAAGGAATTGGTTTCATCTCATAATAACACATTCATAAACTTTGGGTTCCCAAAAGAAAGAGGGAACAACATACTTGATACAAGAACCATCAACCTTGAATGAGAGGTAAAATTTGAGTTCTTAAGAGAAGAGTTATTTTAGAAAACATTTGAATTGATATAAAATTCATTAGAAAACATTTATATCCCAGAAAAGGAAATAAAATAAAGAAAAAATTCTCTTTAATTAGTGACCATATCAAAAATGGAGTGAAAGAGGTAGAACCCGAAGGATGAAAGTTGGGTTCGAGAATCTCCCCTTACCTTTTACCCGAATTACTTATTCTCTTTAATGTCCTGTATAATGAAATTATATTCATTAATTATAAATTCAAGAACCTTTTATACATTAATAGGCTTAATTCTGGTTTCATTATGTCATATTTTGTTCCTTTTTATGACTTATATAGTTTAAAAACGTTGTTTGGGGATGTTCATTTTTATGGTTTTCTTGAGTGGTTCACTTGTATTCTTAAATTGAAGTTTGGGTAGAACATGGGTAAACATCCAGAACTGATATTAAATTTTATTAATGATATTTAAGGAGTTATTATGATCTTATAATTAATTATATTAAATCCACGTGGATGAATCATTATATAAGAATTAAATGTTGGTTATTTGGGTCAATTTGGGCGGTTTTTGGATCACAACGAACTTGTTTTAAATTATCACTTAGTAATATGTCCATAGGTTTTTTCCATAACATTAAATAGAACACAATAAACATAAAATATTCTAGTTGAACCATAAAAATGGTTTCATGAACAGATCTGAAGGTAGAAATGGAAGAAGATAGCATGTCGTTCTTGAAGGTGATAAATTACCACCTCACAAACAACGTTCTGTTTAATAAAATAAAAGGAAGAGAGAAAAGGGGGTTGGATGATATAATATCCCATTTGAATCATAAAATTAAATTATGTGTATAATAATGGATTTAAATTAAAATTTGAATGAATATAGGTGGAGAGAGATCCAGAAATTAACATGAACTTGAAAGGAAATTAAAGGATAAGAGGGAGGGAAATTACCTCTTGAATATTCTTCTTGAGAACCTCCTTGGGGGCCTATGATTGGTCCATTGATGAAACCAGATGATCTTGGACTTGGGGGAGGGGATATTGAAGGTGTTTGGGTAGATTTTAGAGATGTCGTGGAGCTTGAGAGGTGTAAGGAAATGAGGGTGAGAAGGGTGGCGTTTATAGTGGAGGGGAGAGGGGTTTCTTTAATATAAAATTGACTAGTTTATTATTTCCCCACAAGACAAGTAATAGGTGAGTCTTGAATAACCAATAATATTAATTTCATAATTTAATCCCGAACCAAGTGGGCTTACTTCAACAGGACATCCCACATGACCCTATAATTAGCTTATTTACCTAATTTTGTAAATTACGGTATTTCACTATTCATAAAAAATTCAAGTATCTCAGAAAAATCCCAAAAATTTACCCAAACCATTTTTCAACCTATAGAATCCAAAAATGAAGTCCATTTTACAAAAATAATTTTTTATGTATTATTAATTTAATATTTGATTATAATAATAATTTACCTAAAAAATAATTTTTAAGATTAAAACTGATTTTATAGTGCTTTCAAATATTCCATAGGGTCTAATAAAGTTATCTATAAACTATAATACATTGATTCAATAATTTATGAATAAATTTTAGGGAAATAAACATTCTTTTAAATTAATTAATTACTTCTAATTAATTATTTACGATTTACAAAACATGAAAAGGTTTACTAAGGTCAAATTGTCACCTTCTAAGATGTCTAAATTTTATTTTATTATTCATAGGTAATTTCACTATTATATTGGATGGATTACTATTAATAATATTCATATTACTATTCATAAGGGCATGTTACTATTCATAAGGGTAGGTCACTATTCACCAAAAAATAATTTTTGTTTCATTAGGCTCCAAAAAATGATCTTGAACACAATCATGTATGTCGGATTTTAAAAATTCCTAACATAGGGTTGAAAAAATTTTGTTTAAAGGTCACTTATCACATAGTATTTCATTATTTTGTGTTTTTATGACATAAATATAAGAATGGAATTTTCCATTTAAAAACATTGGGTCGTTACATTCTTCCCCTCTTAATGAATTTCACCCTCAAAAATTCACTTTACACAAACAGGTGAGGGTACTTCTCCTTCATTGCCTCTTCTAGTTCCCAAGTTGCTTCCTCAAACTTATGGTTCCTCCACAACACTTTGAAAAGATGGGTTGTCCTGTTGCGTAGAACCTTATCTCTCCGATCCAGAATCATTACTGGCTGCTCCTCATTGGAGAGATCATCTTTCAACTAAACCACCTATGAGTTTAGTACATGTGAGGGGTCTGGTATGTACTTCCTTAGTAGTGATACATGAAACACATCATGAACTTGATCCATATTTGGTGGAAGTGTAAGCTGATAGGCCAAACCTCCTATATGATCAATGATCTCAAAGGGTCCAATATACCTTCGGCTCAGTTTCCCTTTCTTCCTGAATTGCATGACTCTCTTCCATGGAGATATTCGAAGGAAGACTTTATCTCCAACATTGGACTCCAAGTCCCTTCGACGGTTGTCAACAAATCTCTTTTGCCAACTTTGAGCAGCTTTGATGTGTTTCTGGATGACTTGAACCTTCTCTATCATCTCTTGAACAAGATCGGGGCCAAGTAGCTTTCTTTCTCCAACCTCATCCCATCATATTGGAGTTCTACATCACTTTCCATACAGAGCTTCATATGGAACCATATGAATGCTCAAGTGAAAGCTATTGTTGTATGAGAACTCATCCAATGGTAGATTCTGATCCCAACCACCTTTGAATTCAAGAGAGAAGGCTCCTATCATATCTTCAAGCGTCTAAATAGTCCTCTTAGACTGGCCATCGGTTTGGGCGTGATAGGTCATGCTGAACATTAATTCAGTAGTAAAAGCATGTTGAAGGCTCCTACAGAATTTAGATGTGAACCTTAGATCACAATCAAATACAATTGTGTGTCGAACACCATTCAGTCTCACCACTTCTATCACATATATCTTTTTAAGTTGGTCAAGTGAGAGGTCTTCTTGAATAGAGATAAAATGGGCAGTCTTGGTGAGTCGGTCAACCACAACCCATATCGCATAATTTCTCTTTGACGTCTTCGGGAGACCCATGTCAAATTCCATAGTAACATTTCCCATTTCCACATAGGTATAGGCAATGGCTGCATCATACCCTTGGACTTTTGTCACACAACATTATCTTTTTGACATACTATGAACTGTGATATATATTCTGTAATCTCCTTCTTCATGTTACCCCACCAGAAGTGTTCTCAGAGATGATGATACATCTTCGTACTCCCATGATTGATAGAGAAAGTTGAAAGATGTGCATTATCAAATAGCTCCTTCTTTATCCCAGGAGATGAAAGAACACAAAGACGTTTTCCAAGCCAAATCACACCATCATCGTCGATATAGAACTCTTGAAACTTTCCTTCCTTTACTGCATTCCTTTTCATTTGTATCTCCACATCATCCCTTTGTGATTCCTTAATCTTCTCCTGGATGTATGGTTTCACAATCATTTGGGAAAGGTGTGATGTATCCCCTACCCTTATGATTTCCAAATCTATCCGATGCATAACCAAGAAGATAGGGTCTTTCTCAATCCACAGCATGGAAAGAGTAGCAGGTTCTTTTCTGCTTAGAGAATCAGCTACCTTGTTCACCTTTCTAGGATGCTACTGAATAGAGCATTCGTAATCCATGATTATCTCTAACCATCTTCTTTGATGCATGTTGATATACTTTTGTGTTAATATATACTTTAGGATCTTGTGTTTGGTGTATATGTCACACTTATCACCATAAAGATAGTGCTTCCAGATTTTCAAGGCAAAAATCATGGTTTCCAGCTCTAGATCATGCGTCGAGTAGTTCTGTTCATGGATCTTCAACTGTCGTGAGGCGTAGGCTATCAAATTACCATTTTTCATGAGTACACAAACCAAGCCTTTATTTGAAGTATCACTATATATCACAAATATTTCTCCGCTTTTCTGTAGTGTGAGTATAGGTGAATTGATCAGCCTTCCCTTTAGCTCCTTGAAGCTTCCCTCACATTCTTATGTCCAGACATAATTTACCCCTTTCCTTGTTAACTTAGTTAGAATGCTTGACAATTGTGAGACGTTTCTCACAAAATTTCCGTAGTACCAACCAAATCCAAGAAAACTACGGATTTCTGTGACACTAGAACTCAATCTCCTTTGTCTGTGAAGGATCCACAGAAATCCCTCACTTGTAATCACATGTCCCAAGAACGTGACTTGATTCATCCAAAAGTAACACTTTCCAAACTCAGTGTACAATTACTCCTTTCTTAATATCACCAACACAAGTCTTAGATGTTCTTCATGTTCCTCCTTTCTCTTGGAGTAGATGATAATATCGTCGATAAACACTACCACAAATTTTTCTAGGTAATGTTTGAAGACACTATTCATCAAATCCATGAATATTAAAGAGGAATTTGTAAGTCCAAAGGGCATCACCAAAAACTCATAGTGCACATACCTTGTACGGAAGGCAGTCCCCTAAATATCTTCCTTCTTCCCCTTTACCTGATGATATCCAGAACGAAGATCCACCATTGAGAAGTTTTGATCTCCTCTTAACTGGTCGAACAAGTCATCAATTCTTGGGAAAGGATACCTGTTATTTATGGTGATCTTGTCGACTTCCCTATAATCAATACACAGCCACATTGTTCCATCCATCTTCTTCACAAAGAGCACTGGCGCACCCCAAGGTGATGCACTAGGGCGAATGAACCCATTGTTCAGATGCTCTTGCAGCTACTTATTTAACTCCACCACTTCGATATGAGCCATCCTATTGAGTCACATTGAGATAGAAGTAGCTTCGGGTATGAGTTCAATTGAGAACTCTACCTCATGATCTGTAGGAATTTCGGGTAACTATTTGGGAAATACTTCGTCGTATTCCCTCATGATGGGAATTTACTCAAGGTTGGAAGTTTCATTCGACTCAACCATTTGGGCGAGGTATGATTCTTCATAGGGAATAAAAACCCACACCATTGAAGGATTTTTAAAAGGAGATTCATGATCTTCCTTGCATTTTTAGAGGATCATGGGATGATTCGGAATATGAAAAATATATTTCCTTTTCCCGACAGTTGATATGTGCTCTATATAATGAGAGACACTCCATTCCCATTATAGCATCGAATTCCACCAAGGCAAGTAATACAAGATTTTACGGAAGAATCTTCCCACATACGCCAACAAGAGAAGAGTCAAACACTTGGGTTTTAATGATTTCACCACTTGGTGTTTTTACAGATATCTCAACTTCAAGGTTTTGAGGCTTCGATTCTATAGTTCTAGCATACTTTCAGGATATAAAGGAATGCGTAGAACCAGAATCAAATAATACTTTTTCCATTATTGAGTGAATAGGAAGTGTACCATGAACGACTTCATTATCATTCTCTACCTCCACAGTAGTGATGGCATATACCATCCCTTGTTCCTTTGTCTTGGGTGGTTGCTGATGCTGATTACCCTCGAGAGTTCGAGGATTATTTCACTTGTTTGCATAGTGCCCTAGCTCCTTATAGTTGTAACATTGAACCATGAGTGGTTCTATCCTTTCATCAGCTATATTATCCTTCCTTTTCATGTCTTTTAGACACTCTTGAGCATGGTGTCCTTCTTTCCCACACTTATTGCATTTCTCCATCCCTTTGAGGCAGTTCCCATTATGAAACTTCCCACATTTTTTGCATATGGATTGTTGATTTTTCTTCCCACCTTTATCATTAGATCTACCAGCTTGAAACTCTATATTTCTTTTCTTATCACCATATCCATTGGACCATTCTCCAAACTCCATGTCCACTTTGAGAGCACACCGAACAACTTATTCATAACTCCCAAAGTCTCGAATTTCAAGATCCTTTAGAAGGTGTGGTTTTAATCCAGTAAATAATCTATCAATTTTTCTATCATTTTTTATAACAAAACCCGAAGCATACCTCACAAGCCTTGTGAAATTCACTTCATATGTTGTGATAGATTCTCCTTCATTTTTCTTGAGCTCTATGAATTCTCTCTCCATCTTCATGTGAAGAGATCGTGGGATGTCCTTATTAAGAAACATTATCTTAATGTCTTCCCATTCCATCAATTCCATTTCCTCCCTTGGCATGGTGTTATTAATCAAAGCCCACCATTAATAGGCTTCTCCATCTAGATGATAAATGGCTAGAGTCACCTTCTCCGACTCAGAACAGTGAAGAATAGAAAGGATCTTCTCCATGGAGTTGACCCACTGTTCCGCAAATAGTGGATCAGAAGATCCACTAAACATCGGTGGTCGTTGCCGCATAAAAAATTTGATAGCCATTTTCACCCTCTTTAGTGAAGAAGGACATTCCTTATTATTATGGTTATTGTTAATAACCTGAGATAATTGGGTAAGAATCGCCATGATTTTTTGAACTCCACCTCCCAAATCACTGGGGATGTCGTTCAGGCAATCGTTGCATTGGCCCTCACATGAGTTGTTGGCCTGATTTCTCTTGTTTTCCACCAGTTTATAAAATAGAAAAGGTTAGAACAAAACATAAGTAAACAAGTAATGAATAACTTATTCATTTAGACAATTATACCAAAAACATAACATATGGGATCCCTAGGTAAATATTCTTGTGTGCATAATTTTACTTAGTCTCAAGCTAGAGGTTTTCTCTAGGGTTCACTAATCCTAATTCCCAAATTAACCAAACCTTTCCTTTGATAACAACTATGGTGACCCAGCCTTTTCTTACATTACTATTACACCATTTCAAAGATAAACAACATAATATTTTTACACATAGTGTATCCAAAGGATTAGTGTATTGGGCAAACTTGGACCACACATAACAAATACAACATCATCCATAAACATTTATTTCATTTCTTCTTCACTAGATTCTTAGTGGCAATTCTACTCTCTATAGTACATGTATCCACCTAACGATATACATAAATAGGGGTGATCTAGAAGCCCAGTAAGAGGATAGATAAGAACAATATAGCATGTGGTGAGCATAATCATATCATGGGAAAAAGATCATGAACATAAGAGGAATCATAAATATAAGACTTGAAATGCGGAAAAGTATAAAAATGAAACATCATGTCTTAGTGGTTAACTACCACACATACTTTTGAACCAATCTAGAATCTTTTTTACACATCATTTCACATTTACTCATGATATTCATCACTTTACCCAATTCATTGGAGCGCTATATAATTCTGGTTGCACCAGTCACATAAAACATTATCATTTATCATGCATGACACAATGAATATTTAACCTAAATGAATATAAATAACCCATTAAATGGAATATATTTCATCTAATAAGAACAAATTCATAAAATTTTGGTTCCCAAAAGAAATAGGGAACAACATACTTGACACAAGAACCATCAACCTTGAATGAGAGGTAAACGTTGAGTTCTTAAGAGAATAGTTCTTTCGGAAAACATTTGGATTGATATAAAATAAATTATAAAACATTTATATCATAGAAAAGGAAATAAAATGATGAAAAAATGATCTTAAAGGAGTTACTATATCAAAAATGGAGTGAAAGAGGTAGAACCCTAAGGATGGAAGTTGGGTTCGAGAATTTCCCCTTACCATGTACTCGAATTCCACCTTCTCTTTAATGTCCTGTATAATGTCATTATATTAATTAATTAGAAATTTAATAACATTTTATTCATTAATATGGTTAATTCTGGTTTCATTATGTCATATTATGTTCCATTGGATGACTTATAGAGTTTAAAAACATTGTTCGGGAATGTTTGTTTTTATGGTTTTCTTGAGTGGTTCACTTGTATTCTTAAATTGAAGTTTGGGTAGAACTTGAGTAAACATAAAGAACATATATTACATGTTATTAATTATATTTCAGGAGTTTTTATGATCTTATAATGAATTATATTAAATCCATGTGGACGAATCATTAGATAAGAATTAAATGATGGTTATTTGGGTCAATTAGGGATGTTTTTGGATCACAACGAACTTGTTTTAACTTATCACATAGTAATTTGTCCATAGGTTATTTCCACAACTTTAAATAGAATATAATACACATAACATATTCTGTTTCAAACATAAAAATGGTTTAATGACTAGATATGAAGGTATAAATGGAAGAATAAAGCATTTCGTTCTTGAAGGTGATAAATTAACACCTCATGAACAACGTTCTCCTTAAAAAAATAAAAAGAAGAGGTAAAGTGTATTAGATTATATATTATCCCATTAGAATAATAAAATTACAGTATGATTATAATACTTGAGTTAAAATACAATTTGGATGAAGATAGGTGGAGAGAGATCAATAAATGAACTTGAACATGAAAGAAAAATAATGGAGAAGAGGGAGGAAAATTACATCTTGAATCCTCCTCTTGAGAACCTCCTTGAGGGCATAATCTTGGCCTTTTGATGAGACCAGTAGATATTGGACGTGGGGGAGGGGATAGGAAAGTTGTTTGGGCAGAGTTTAGAGAAGGCTTGGAGCTTGAGAGGTGTAAGGAAATGAGGGTGTGAAGGGTGGCTTTTATAGTGGAGGGGAGAGGGGTTTCCTTAATATAAAATTGATTAGTTTATTATTTCCCCACAAGACAAGGAATAGTGAGTCTTGAACGACCAAGAATATTAATTTTATAATTTAATCCCGAAACATGTTGGCTTACATCAGCAGAACATCACACATGACCCTATAAGTAGCTTATTTAGCTTATTTTGTAAATTACGGTATTTCACTATTCATCAAAAATTCATGTATCTCAGAAAAATCCAAAAAATTTACTGAACCATTTTTCGACATGTATAATCCAAAAATGAATTCCATTTTTCAGAAATAATTTTTCTAAATATTATTAATTTAATATTTATTTAAAATCACAATTTACTTAAAAAACAGTTTTTAAGATTAAAACTGATTTTATAGTGCTTTCAAAAATTATGTAGGGTCATATAAAATCATCTAAAACTATAAGAAATTGATTTAATAATTTATGAATACATTTTAGGGAAATAAATATTCTTTTATATTAATTAATTAATTATAATTAATTGTTTACGACTTACAAAATACCAAAACATTTACTAAAGTCAAATTGTCACTTTCTAAGATGTCTAAAATTTATTTTATTATTCATAGGTAATGTTACTCTTATGTTGGATGATTTACTATTCATAAGGGTCATATTACTATTCATAATGGAATTTTACTATTCATAAGGGTAGGTGACTATTCACCAAAAATTATTTTTGTTTCATTAGACTACATAAATTAAATTGAACACAAAAGTGTATGTCGGATTTTCAGAATTACAAACATAGGGGTGAAAAAATTATGTTTAAAGGTCACTTATCACTTAGTAGTTAATTATTCATTGAATTTATGACATATTTATAGGAATGAAATTTTCCATTTCAAAACATTGGTTCGTTACATGTTTGACAATGTTTTATAAATGATTTTATAATGTTTACATCATAAATGATTAATAAAAATTAAATGAAATTAATATGGAAAAATAATTTGTAATTTAATATGTATTTATAATTCTATAAGTAAATTATATATATTTGTATTAATTAATAAAATCGAAACCAAAATTGAATCAAAATCCAAATCAAATATATTTTTGACTATTTTTATAAAAAAATTGTTATTATGGAAGACATAATTGAACATAATGTAACACATTTATATCATCTAGATGACCCATATGGAGTTGATAAAAAAATGAGAAAGTATAACGAATAGAATATTTCATATTGAATCTAGCATGGAACAAAATAAATAATTAACACCAAAATATTTATTTCAAATCTATATAACTAATAAATTTGTTGTGTAGAATTATTAATGAATTTAATTACAAAAAAATTAATGATAATATATTTCAAATATTTATATATATAATAAACTGAAATTCATTATAAACTTTATAACAGAACCTTAAGATAATCAAAAATCAAAGGTTAGTGATTTTTTCCCAATATCCATTTATTGAGAAATTTTTCATATTGTGATCATATTTTCATTTATATCATTTTTAAACTACCTGTTTTATTATTGCCCTCCAATGTGTCAAAAAACGTTCAGAGGCCTATTTTCTTACTAAAGGATGGTGATACAACTCTGGAAGATAGACAAAGCCTCTCTCACCACATTGTTTCATATTATATGAACCAATTCAATGGTCCTCCAAGAAATAAAGCTATCAAGGATGGTATCATTCCCAAACTTATCTCTGAGGTTGATAATTGTCATCATACATCTATTCCCCTAGACATTGAGATTAAATATGGTGTCTTTGGGATCAACAGTGGGTGTGCACTAAGATTGGATTGATTCACTAACCACTTTTTTCAATTTTATTGGGAGGTAATCAGCTCAGACATTTGTAAAATTGTAAAACATTTCCTTTCTGAAAACTCCCTCTCACATACTTGCAATGCTCAGTTCATTTCCCTTAACCCCAAGGTGGAAAATTCTAGCGACATTGCTTAATTTAGACCACATGATTTGGTCAACACCATCTATAAGATAATCACAAAAATCATCGCCAATCGGCCTGTGCATATCTATGATAAAATAGTCTCTTAGAATCAATTTGGATATGTAAAGCAATGAAAACTTCAAGACTTCCTTCTCATAACCTCAGAATGTGTCTACTAACTATAGAAGACTACCCGTGGGGGTAATATTGCTCTTAAATTAGATATCATAAAGGAATTTGACATGATTAATTAGAAATTTATTAGATGTATCCATCATGAATTTGGTTTTCATGTGAGATTTCTTCAATGGATCAATACTCTTATTAGATCTCTGAATGCATCCATTCTCATTAATGGCTACCGATAGGGTTACTTAAGATGCTCAATATGGGTTTAGCAAGGTGATCCCCTCTCTTCTATTATTTTTTCAACTACTAAAGATTATCTTAGTAGACTTCTACTCCACATGACACATTCGAATGAACTCAAAACTATTAGGGCATCAAGAGGAATCCCTGCCCCCTATCATCTTCTATTTGCTGACTATAACACAATCTTCACTCAGGATGACAAAAAAAATTCAAAAAATAAATAAAGATTTACTGAATTATGAGTAGGTTTCCAGACAGGTAGTCAACTGGGGTAAGTCATTCATTTATTTCGGAAAAAACATATCTACAATAATGAAATCTTACATGATAACTAATCTTGGAATTTGTGAAGGGTCTATGTCGTTTACCTACCTAGGGGTCCCTATGTTCTTTGGAAGACCTAGGACCTCTCACTTTGTAGATACTGTGAGCCCAGTGTGAAGAACCCTATCCTCTTGGAAGAGAAAATCACTCTCAATGGCAAGAAAACTCTACTTAGTTAAGCTTGTGGCCACCTCAAAACCAATCTACTCATTTATGGTTTACTCTTGGCCTACCTCATTGATAAAAACCTTAAACATCTTGATTAGAAACTATGTTTGGAGTGGCAGTATCCTAGAATGTTGGGTTATTTTTTATCCCTAGAAGCGATGTTGTATATCGTATGTTAAAGGGTCTTAGAGTGAAGAATCTTGGTTTATTCAACAGAGTGATTGGAGTACAATTTATTTGATGGAATATTATTGATACAACATAGTCCTTGGAATTCCATAGATACAATCTCCACAAGATAACCTTTGAGGGGAACATGATCTATATTCAATCCTCTATTAGGCTTGGTCTGAAAAAAAATTTCGAGCATATCAATAGTCAACCTCACTAGATTGTAAGTCCTAAATCCTCTCAGCTTCTGGAAACACAACTGAATAGCGTTTCCTCTCATTGATAGTGTCGACACCATGTATCCAAACATTGATTATGAATCTTTCATTACAAATCATCTTGATAATGGTAATGATCTACACTCTCATATTGTATCGAGGCTGGATAATTATGATTTCCTGGATAATATTGATATGCTTATGTGGGAACCAAGTACTAATTGGATTCTTGATTCCAAGGGATACTATAATCATCTTATTCATAGAGAGAGCACTGTAATAGAAGCCTCCAATCAAAAATAAATGATGCCTGCATGTTTTACCCTACATTGGAGACTTCATCTTGGAAAGATCCTGATTGAGATGAATCTAAAATGGGTTGTTATTAGAATCTGTTCTAGATGTGCCCTATGTCATCAACACTGGGAAGATTTTAATCATCATTTCCTCTCCTGCAATACCACTAGTTACCTATGGATTTATTTCTTCGAGTTCTTTTATATCCATCCTCCTCAAGCTGCTGATATTAAGTAGTTATTGCTATACTTGACAGCTATAAAACTCTCCAAACAGGTACATTCCCTCTTTCTTGTTCCCTGCATAGAGGTCATCCACACCATCGGGACCTGATGAAACAAAACCATGTATGATGAACTAGCTCCCAACCGTAATACTGCTCTCACCAGCATCTGGCATGCGGTCTAGTGTTCTAGTAACCTGCACTCCCAATGTTATAACAATTTGGTGAAGGGCATGGTCATCCTGATAAGGCTCTGAATTCCTGGAAATTTTCTGAAACCACTTGGAACCATTGAATTTTTCTGAATTCTTCTATTTTAGGTTGGGTTAAGTGCAACATGGATGTAACCTCAAAGGGAAATCTGGTTCTGGCGGGCTATGTAATTTTCTTCCATGATCACAATGGTGACTTCATAACAGGGGAACATGGTATATGTGCCCATTCCATGATTCTTGAACTAGATATGCATAGTCTTATCAAAGCGGTTGATATTGCTCGACAATAGAACTGGGACTCAGTCTGGTTTCAATGTGACTCAATGACTATTGTGAAAGATTTTTGGATGGGCCTAATTCATCTAGCTTGGAGGTTTTCAACCCAATGGAAAAAATTCTTGAGCAAACATTCTTCTATGAAAATTATCACCACACACATCTATTGTGAAGAAAATCAACTCGCTGACTATCTTTACAACAGAGGATCCGCCTGGGAGAGTTGTGCTCACTACACCAGAATCTAGGGTGAGCTGATGAATACTCTTCAACGTGATAAATGTAAACTATCATCCTTCTGCATTGTGTAACCCATCTTATTTTTTTGATTAATACGAAGCCTAGTTGATTTATTTTCTATAATAAAACTACCTATTTTACATATTTTATTATAATTAAATTTTAATTTGTTTTACATAATGTTCAATTTCATGATGACTATTTGGTTTTCAACTTCTTTTTTCATTACCAACATTGTATGTATTTTTCATGACTCAGACTCTTTTTCTGGAGTCACAATATTCCTTCTTTTACCATGTTATTAAAATATTGATGTTTTCTTCACCTTCTAAATATAAATTTTAATATACCTTAATTTCATGTTATAATACATTCTGTTGTACATATATTATACATTGGTGGATTTCTATCTTTAAAAATATATAATAATATTAAAAATTCTTCATATTATCTCTGTATGGGAAATTTATATTTTAAATCCATTTTTTAATTATAAAAATGATTTATATTACCATTTAAAAAAATATATTTTTTTTCATTTGAACCTGTCATTTTTTTATTTTGATCCATTTAAAAGGAAAATTAAAATTCATAATGTGTGTTTCTTAAAAAAATTAATAATTTTTAAAATGATATTTCCTCTTACACTCATATATTTTCTATCATCAAATCCAATATCATCAACTTTACATTTTTACCATTTTCTTTGGTCAAATATTGTATCAAAATTTTAAAATATATTATTAAAAATTCAATGTGTTTCATTTTTTTGATATATTTTCTTAAGTGTCTTTTAATATTGTTTTTTAAGAAAAAATTATAGTAACATAAGGAAAATTTATTGTAGAATTACAATTCAATTTTACTCTATTTATTATCATGTATCTATTTAAAAAATAAATTTATATTAAAACATGATGGAATTTTTGAAGGTAAATATTCATGCTTTTTTTATGTGAAATTTTATATATTATTTTCAATGGTGACGGACAAACAAATGTTTCTTGAAAACCACTAAATTTTTTTCTTATATTATTTTGATGGAATTTTAATCTTTTATAACATCAATTTCATTAAATTTCACCTCATTATATATATTTTCCATTGAATTTATTATTCTTAAACAATCCCTTAATTGATTATGTAAATTACTATAAATCAATGATATTTAATTTTCTCTACCATTATCGTAAAATATGAAAATAATATATTTTCATAAGAATTTATATTAGGATTACCCAAAAAAACTCCTACATATTGATGGGCATTCACATAGATATCCATATGAATTGGTTATTGTGGAAATTTATTAACATTACTATATAAGTATTTCAATTTTATAAGGCTTGAATACCATATTCAATGTGTTTATGATTAAATTTTATAAACCAAGATATATTTTTTCTTTTCATGATGTTTTTTATACATGATTATTGATTATATGTGACTGATTTCATATCTAAAGATGAATCATATTTTTTATGTGAAGGATTTCATATGGAACACATATGTATGATTTATCATAATGTGATTACTAGGACCGAATTTATATATATCTTTTGATGTTACACAAGATAAACAAACACATTTTTTCCTTATTTTACAGGAATAATAATTTCATTTAACAATTATTCACACAAACTTGAGAACTAAATATTTAATTTCATGGATGAATAGATAACACAACCATATTATTTGACCATATTAGTCAATATTTAATAAAAACATCGAAACATTAAATCCTGTTCTAAACAACGCACAAGTAGTACCCCAATTCATATATTGGGAGATGTAATCATAAATAGTTAGTGAGATTATATTCTTCGAAAGGGAAATATAATATAAAACCAATGATTATCATAAGTGAGAAATTGATAACTATTTGGATATACGATATTAATAAATATCAATGATCATAACAAATAAAAACATACTGGGATAAATCATGGAGAAAAATTTATAATAAATTATACTGTATGTACACTTATAAATATTATAATATGGAACAAAAAAGGTTTTATCAATTATAACATAGTAGAATAGAAATAAATACTCATTTCCCTTAGTGGTTTAAGCTTCACTCACCCTTTCCATGTAGTGGATCAAGATTCAATCACCTATTTTCTTTAGTGGATCATGGATTAGTCACCTATTTCACTTGGTAGATCTAGATTAAATCGCATGTTTCCCAAGGTGGATCATACTTTACTCACCAGTTTCCCATAATGGAACAAGAATCACAACTCATTTCTCATTATCACATGAGATGTAAATCCATAACCATTCTATTGGAATTATATATATGGTAGATGTCATGTTATAAAAACATTTACTATGCGTGTCATAATATATCAATAATTCACCATATCAGAAAAACCCTTGGGAATATATGAGTTTTATTCAATAAATCATAATAAACCATTATATAGAAAGCTAATATTCATAACATATCAAGATGGTGTCACCATGTTGTCCTTAAGAGTTTAAATAGTTGATAATCACAACTCTTTCACCCCAATATTTAATTTCATAAGAACATTTTGAGTATGTATCATGGAAAATAACATTCATTGATATAATTATTTAAGAGAGATAGAGGAAACACAAAATAAAATCTTAAAATAATTTTTGGATATTTCATTTTTGTTTTACATAAAATATTATAATAAAAAAATTAAAGGCTTTTTAAAAGTATTTCCTTCAAAAAGTCAATTTCAATGGAAGAGCCATAAAATTGTAAAATTATATAAAAAAGGTTAAGGGAGAACATATTAAAAATGAATACTTTTTATAAGTAATCATCTATAATGTATCCAAGAAAAATACAAATGGTTTCAAAAAAGGATATGTAATTTTTTAAAACACTTTTTAAAAAGTAAAATTAATAATATATCAATTAAATGATATGAATGTTATCAAATTAAATGTGTAAATAAAAGAAAAAAATTTTATTTTGAAAGGATAGAAAAATAATTTAAAATATCTTTTTTTAAAATACACATTGTAAAAAGAGTAACAAAAAATACTTTTAAAAATAGGTTAAGAGAAATAGAAAGGCCACATGAGATAAAATATAAAAAAATTTCCAGATATAAAACCAAACATTAGAGGGATGGGTAAACTGGTACATGTATTAGAAACTATTATGAAAGATGATGTATATTATTATTAAAAATATATACTTGTGAAGAATAAAATTCATGAAGGTACATTAATTTTATATAAATTTAACATTCAGTAGATTGGAATTTTAAGTATAATAAAATAAATTGTTTTTTTGGAAGAAACCATTATTTGAAGATAAAAGATCAAAAAAACATTATAACACAAGGAATGGAGTTAAGCTAAAAAAGAACCATACAATGTTTTTGTCCTTTAAATCGATGGCACATTAAAGATATAACATGATATAGATCATCAAACTGCATGAATTAAATTAAGTATGGTACCAAAGATTTCATTGGATGTATATACAACATTATAAATTAAACAAGGCGTATGATACGAAATAAGTCTAAAGTGTTTATAATTATAAAAAATAAATCCTTACCTTATTTCCCCTCTTAGTCGAATGCACTAAAAGATCATGTATAAAAAACATAAATAACATAATAATTTATTTTAGAAGAATTTTCACTTATATAAAATTTTATAAAAATCAATCAAAAAAATTATCTATGTGTATATTTGTTAGTTATTATCTATTTTCAATTTTTGGAGTTTTTAATCTTGAATGTTATGAACATGTTTTGTTTCACCAATTTTTTTCATTATTCTCCAAAATTTCATCATTCAAATATCTTATAAGGTATATGAAAATGTTATTTAAAATTATTTTTAATGTTATAATTACATTCTATTTGAGGTTTTTTGTGTTACATAAATTATAAATTGAAAATGATAATGAATTAATTTTTTTTAAAAGAATATGTTGATATATTAATTAATGAGTTTAATATTAGTGTTACCATTCCAAAAAAACAAAATATGTTCCTATTCACTTTTTTACAGCAAATATTATCATTCATTATGTTCTCATATTCCTCCATGATATTATTTTATAGAATTGTTAAAGTAGGTTGTTAGAGAGACCCAGGCATGAATAGACCATTATTAATGGATGAATATAAGTTTGAAAATTTATTAATTTATCATAATGATAATATTTTATGAAATTTACGAATGTTGTTTTTCAGTCAGGTATGGAACCATCTAATTTTATTCTAATACAGTATTTTGGACATATTTTGAATGACATATGAGTTAGGGAATGTTTTGTGGTTGTTCAGAGCTCATTTGATGCTCAAAAACCTGGATATTTGAGGTTTTTGGTAAATTACATAGTTATAGTAAATTGTGCAAGGTGATCCACATAATTTATTTTAACTATACTAGGTTGTATAGTGGGGTGAATGGGGGTACTCTTTTTCCAAACCATTCCATTCGGGCGACACGACCATGTGAAAACTAAAGAAAAAATTATTGAGGTGTTTCACATATTTGGAGCATAGTATCACTAAACATGCATCCTAACCATGTTTTATACCCCTCATTATTGTAAATTTTCCATGGTTTGTGTGTTGTTTGGAAAATTTTGTGACCAAACCATGTAGATGGAAATTTTGGGATAATTTACCATGTTACCCCTAAATGGTTTAATTTTATGCAACCCTTTTTATTTTTTATATTCTAGAAGACATACCATCAAATTTTTCCTGTATTGCACCCATTAAATATTTATCTAGAATTTGTGATCAAGAATCCATATGGATTATGATTCAAACATCATTCTTATCATTGGATAAACCCTTGTAAATTTTTTATTCCTTTTTTATATTTCATCATTATTCTCCCTATCAATGAAACTATTTAGATACAGCCTCATATGTAATATTTTTATAGAATTGGTGAGTTATTTAGATCTCTTCCATTATAGGCTAAATTACAAGCTGATATTGGTTGAAGTGATTCATATGAGTACGAGGTATGTGGTCTATAACTCATCCCTCAATTTTTTTTGTTTTTTAAATCATTGTGTGGGTATGCTGATTTTATCAGGTCTATTCTGGTTAATTAATATGCCTTTCTAGTAGTTTTTAGAACCATTCTCTAATACAAATGCCAAATTTTTTGTTCATAATTGTTGGATACGTCCATTGTGATCTCCACCCCAAATAGAGTGTTTCCATAGTTTATGCCTTTAATGGTTTATTAATATTTGTGTATTTTATTATGTGGGTCTGATCCCCTATTCGGTTGTGCTTCATCTTGACACTGATAATGGTAAGACTCCCTTAATTAAATGAAATGTGAATTATTAAATGGAAAGTACCATGTATTATAATCACTTCACCCACCTAAGTTAAGTGCTTCAACTTCATTAATCAATCAAAAATCAAAAATTGGAAGGTATATTGTATATATATGACCTGTACTAGTTTATTTAAAATTAAATTCCTATGGTTTGTAATCCTTATCCCAAAAATTTAAGGTTATTAATGTTAATGGAGAAAACCAAGTAATTAAATATGAAACGACTTAAATGGTTTCATTCCCTTAGCCTTGTCACAATAATGAAAGGAAAATCTTCAACCTATTGGACATAACTAATTGTGTGACTATCACACAGATTAAATAATAAAATGAAACAATTTTAAGGTTCCTAATTAAATATATATCTTGACATTACAAGTAGAATGGTCATACTAGAGTTGGATTTTGTATTCCTAAGGGAATTACTTGAGCAATGGAAGATGCCACTTGGAGTCAAGGATGTCAGTTTCCCTGGTTAAGACGGACCATGTAACATGACCCCTGCCTATCAGTGGATTACTGGTATAACAATACATGATCCCTCCTTTAGTATTAGAATATTTCTTGGAAACACTCGTAATTATCATAGTTTTTATGTACATGAAGTTTCTTTTTTACAACTTTGGCCTCACCCATTTATACCTTATATTTATTCATCGACCTGATTATATTCATTGTCATGGAATTCCTCAAATCATGCTATTTGGATTACAGTACTACCACATATCTATAATGTATTTACTAGTAATTTTGTGACCCTTGAGATCTAGGTTGCCTTAGTTATTACCTTGGAACCTTTTTATTATAAATAACATCAGGATCATTGTTATAGGATGGATCCTTCACTATCAGGTCAGGAAGTCAGTACTAGTATTACCTCATGTAACCTATTTATATAAATTAGATAATAATTAATTATTGATCAGATTACATGTTTAGACACCATTTTAGGTCTGAAGTAGATACTTTGGTATTTTAATTGCTATTATTCTTTACTTTTATATATTTTTATTTTAAACTCTTTCAGTTTTTATTATACGGACTGAATGTTATAAATGTTATTGGTGGTGGCCTACTAGGATTTATTTCACACAAATTTTTACTAGGGAAGACTATATTTATGAAGGTGTTTATAATGTGAAGTGTTTCACTTCACACACTTGATTTATTGATCTCATAGGCTTGAGCTAGTAGTAGATGACAGAGTTGGAGCTCCATATGTAGGGGATAGTTCTTGGATTCCATTTTTCATCTTTTGCAAGGCAAGTATGATCTACGTCTTTTTATCCATGTTATCCATAATTCTAGAGACACAAAAGGTTTCATTAAAAAAAATTATATTTATATCAGTTGCACTTATTTCTATTTACTCGGGTCCTATTCTTATGTGGCTTCTATTTATTATACTGATTCTTCTATTTGTCTTTTTATAATGTTATCTATTATGTTACACTCATGTAATGACGGAATAATCTCCCAACAGTCACACCCTAGGTTATGGCTACTATTTGAAATCAGCTGTAGTTCATGGAGATGCTCTCGAGGAGATGTGTCTGACTAGGATTGGGGAACCATTTAGTGGAATCCATGTGTGAAACATAAAAAAGTGGTATTATAGACAATACTTTCTTCCTTTACTATTTGGAGACAATATATATGATATAAAAATTTATTCAAACTTGTTCATAAGACATTCTTGGGCTTCGCAAAACCATGTTTGGGATAAAATCAGTGTTTCCTAAATTATAATTTTTGTTCTGGTTTTTCCAATTATAGTTGACATCTTTTCACCATTGCGTGAAGAACATGATTTGTGATTGTTTTTTTTAATATTCTTGTTGAGGATAATATTTAATCCTAGGACTGATGATATGTGAGAAAATAAAATTATTACATGCATCATCATAGGCATCTATAATTCAAATTCTATGAATATGCCATCCCATATAGGTGAATTTCACTATTTTCATTTCTTGGTATTCTTATGACTATTGACTGAGCCTTGCTTTTATAGTTATACTTATGTTTCTATTTGGTTGTAATTAAGTGATTACCTATTTCAATTCAATAGGTGTGTGAGCCCTCATGGGTTTGAATTAATAATTTACCATATTGATACATTACATTCAAATAAAACAAGTTTTATTTTCAATGATAATAAGTATGGTCCGAGATTCACTGAGAATGGAAATTTGTTTCAGATGAAACTTGATATATAAAAAATAATAAAATAAATCTAGAAAATTAAAATATTATTATGAAGTTATAAGGGTTCCAGTAAATGAAGAGGCTAGGTGTTCTTGACCCTTCATCTATTGGAACCTTTGTATATTATACTTCAAAAAATACCAATACCTAGATTTCCAGGAGGATAGTTTGGGTTGAATACCAAGGGTATTAAGACCATTATATTCATTCTAGTTTGAATTTTGTTTCTATAAATATTATTATAATATATTTCTATGGAATGTTCTTGTAATTTGTAGGCCAATGATGCCATGACGTCCTCTTTCCACATGCCCTGAGTGTGGTAATGACCATGCTCTATAATTAGTGGGACATGAGTGACCAGTCATACCACCAGAAGTTCCACTTATGAAATGTGATGTAGTGCCTGATATAGGAACTGAATATATAGTCTGTGATTGATTTCTACATATGATGTAGTCCATGAATGATGATCCATAGATTGCACCTATAATGGATTATCAGACCCTTGACATTCAGTAGCAACATCATACATTTTATTAGGGGATTACAGTCCACAAGCTTCTTAGTGTTGGATAGAGGCCATTATTTCTATCATGGAGAATATAGATATTCCTCCAATGAGCATGGTCAAGCATTCTTCTTACATGCTATATGATTTGGATAAACACTAGTGGGGTTTATTTACCGAGGGTGGTCACCCTGATGGAAATGTATAGGCTGATTTACAGACTACCTTAAATGATTAATACATTCCTCATATTGTAAGAGAAAAATGATCCATAGAGTTCTTTTTTCTCAAATAGGGCTACAATTCATTCATGGAATATTCAATGTGTTTCATAAAGTTACAGGTCTTTTAAACACATTTAGATAATGATGAGTTTTTTCATGCTAGATGCTTTGAGGATGGGCTCATGTATGCCATATGTACTCAGGTGAATGTCCTTTTCCTACCTAATGTATATAAAATAGTTAATCAAGCTCATATAATGGAGCATAACATAAGGTACAATGATAGTAATGGGAATATAGGACTAGTGTCGAGGGAGGAAAAGAGTTCCTTAGTTAGTAGATACAATCCCACATGGTTATTTATCAAGGAAGTGGCATTTAGAGTAACCATGACGATAGTTCTATGGTGTTTCACTAGTGTCCATGATAACGGTACCTCAAGACTTATTTTGAAAAAGACCCATCCCATTGATGAACCTGTAGCCGTATGGGAGATATTCAAATATTTTTTTAGAATTTCCCATCAGATTCTAATGAACAAGGTTTCACACCTAATTCGCCATCAACATAATGTTCTTTTACACCATGTTTTGTGAGTAGTGAGAGCATCACCGGCAATATGGGATTAAGAAGAATTCTTGGCTATGGTATCCAGACATTTGATCATAAGTAGCACTAGTAGGCTTGTTTTTATTTTGGTAGTTCAGATGTATCATTGGGATTTACACCTATCTAGTTTAATTCATTACATTTTATGGCTAAGGATCATGCCATAGGACCATCTATAAAATGTGGTGCCATTCTAGTAGCTTTTACTTTAGTGTCTTCTTTCTATGATATTGGTGATTCATAATCTTTCATCTTCATATCTACCATAGAAATCCTTATTATAGACATACAATGTAATTATTGTGTAATGAAAACAGATACATCATTGGAAGAATGGTTATAGGGTATACACCATTGTAAGGACTTTCCATTAAGGTAGGTAGTTACAATTTCTTGTGGGACCTATTTTTCTTGAGATGATGGGATTCAAAGTCATTCTCAGGAGGGATTGGTTATTTCTATATCATGCCTTTTCAGAATACTATCACCCAAGAATATCATTTACATCACTGGATTGTATGATTTATCTACACAAGGGTGAGTGGGATGTGTAGGCTAGTAGTGTTGGGATATAAGATCATGTGCTAGGTTGTATGACTGTGCAGAATAATATTCTCTCCTTAGAGGATGAGTGTTCATATCAGACTAAATTTCCTCTGGTAGTATATCATTTCATGGACATATTTCCGGATGATTATTCTGAATTACCTCTTAATATGGAGGTTGAGTTTATGATTGATCTCATTCGAGGATAATATCTAGTTTATATTCCTCTATACATGATTGATATTACTATGATTCAGAAGAATAAGTAGTAGTTAGATGATCTAGAGAAAAAAGTTTTCATATGCACAATCACTACATCTTGGGGTTTTCTAGTGATTATCACCAACAAGATGTATTGAACCCTTCATATATGCATGGAATAAAAATGGTTAAAAAACATACGGTCAAAGACTAGTATCCACTACCTCATAAAGATGGTATCATTGAAGAAGTCCTAGGATATAAGGTTTTTTTAATTATCGACATGATATTCGGAAATCATCATGTACAATTCAAGACATTAGGCATAACTCATACCAAATTCTAATATAGGTATAGTCTATATGATTACATCATTATTTCATTAGATATTATGAACATTCACTCTATTTCCATGGCCCTGATGAATAGGATGTTCTACCTGTATTTGTATTCCTTTGTCTTAGTATTTATGGATGACATCTTTGTCAATTCTCTATCTCTAATATACCATGCTAGGAACATTGAGAACATTATGAGTACACTGATACAACATAATATTTATTCCAAGATTCCTATGTTCCCCTTATGGATCAAGAAATTCACTTATAGGGCGGAGTATCTATTGACCTAGATAAGTTGAGTGATATGGTATCCTAGGATCATCCTAATGATGTTTTTAATACGTATAGTTTATTGGAGTTGGATATGAATTAAATTCATTTCATACAGGACTTATAACACCTTTCATAACCTCTTACTAGTTTTAAAAAATAAGGGAGTGAAGTTCCCATGGTCAGATGAGTGTGATAAATCCATTCAAGAGTTGAAGGGTAGGCTTGTTTGGGAAAAGATTATGATTCTTCCAGTTCCAAGAATAGGAAATATATTGTTCTATGATGCATCAATCATCATCCAAAGAGTAGTGATAATGAATGAGGAATGATTTTTTACATACAAATCATGATAGTTGAGGCCTTATGAGAGAAATTACTAGAAGTAGTTGTCCATGACATATGTTGTTAGAGACACTATATATTGGGAGATAAGTTTTTTGTGTATATAGACCATGAGTGTAATGTCATAGAACTCCCTGGCCCATTCCTTTGAAAAATTCTATTGTTTAAGGTGTTTCGGGAGGTTAAGGTGACTTATCCGCAACACTATGCCTATTTTTCTGTTATGTAAACATTGAATCGATAGCCTTAGGTGAATATTTTCATCAATAACATTATGTTAACATTTTCATCGGTAACCTTATGTGAACATTGCAATGGTGACCTTATATGAATAGTGACATTGGTGAACTTATGTGAACAGTGTCATCAGTAACCTTTGGTGAGTAGTGTCATCGGTAACCTTATGTGAACAGTGAAATAGTGACCTTATGTCAACAATGACATCAGTGACCTTATGTGAACAGTGTCATTAGTAAACTTATGCAAATAGTTTCATAGGTAACCTTATGTGAATAGTTCAATGATGAGTTTCTAACGATGAGGTCCAACAGTGACATCTTTCCTTTTCCAAATTTTGAGTTCATGAATTAGGGCTCCATAATGGTGAGGTTTCAATGGTGACCTCTTTCCTTTTCCAAATTTTGATTTCCTAAATAGTGTTTCCAGAACATTGAGGGTCCAATGGTGACCTCCTTCATTTTCTAAATTTTGTGTTCATGAACTATGTTTCCAGAATGGTGAGGTTCCAACGATGATGTCTTTCTTTTTCCAAATTTTGAGTTCATGATCAGTTTTTTCAGAAGGGTGATGTTCTAATGGTGACCTCTTTCCATTTCCAAATTTTGTGTTCATGAATATTGATTCCAGAACAGTGAAGTTCCAACAGTGACCTATTTCCATTTCTAAATTTCGTGTTAATGAACAGTGTTACAAACTTCTTACGCTTTCCCCCTTTGACATAAAATTCATTTAAAGTGTTGTTTTAAGGAATCTAAGGCTAATTCAAATGCGATAACTCCTATATTAATCTCTCATAAGGCTTGGGATATATTTACTTGGTCAAACCATGTGGTTTAATGGGACCCTATTTTATTAAAAATCCCAGCGTATCTTAAACTGAGGCTCTGTTAAATCTATTAATGGGACGAGAAATATTCCTCCCTAATTCTTCATCCTTGTTCTTAGTTGTGAGATGCTTGGACGTTTCATTCCTTCCTGAAGGAGTTGTGTGATCAGGATTTTCATCATTGGATTGGTTCTGATATTTTTAGATACAACCAAGTAATATCGACCAATCTTTGATATAAGGAATGATCTATCATCATTATTTTAGAATAATCTCCTTCTTTCTCTTTTCCCTTTTATGGAATGCTATCTCCATGTTCCTAATGGGATTTTCTTGGGTGTTGACCAGTGTGGTGGTGTATCTACATCCTTGGGTGGATACAGTTGTCACAGGGGGAGGATTTCATAAACTGTTGTGTGTCTCTTTCTCGTATAAAGAACATCAATAACTATTTGAGGTAGGGAATTCGTTGCTTCCCTTTTGTTTTATGTGCAACTGTATAGTTAAAAGGTTTTATCCCACTGGATCACAATGAAAATTACATAATAAATATTTGAACCGGATAAATATATTATTATTGATTTTATTTTATTGTCTCTTGTTATGCTTTATAGTGTGATATCTATGATTTCTTTATTTAGATCTTCGTTCTTGATGGAAATTGGTAATGAACGTAAAGCCAGAATTTATTTTTAATTGTTTGGAAAAATATAAAGAGGCATGTAAATGAATCTGGTTCTTCTTGTATTAATTTGATTTTAATCAAATTAGTGCAGTATGCATGTCTAATTATTTCCGGTAGCTCACTATTTAGTATTCTGGAAGTTGTAACCTACGAATCATAAAATAGTTAACCCAACATGGATTATATAACTGGTTGTTTGGAAAAAGATAATTCCTTGTAGGGTTCTGAGTTACCTTATTTCTTGTTTAAAGGCCAAGATCCCAATTGATATGATGTTTGTTTTCCAACTTCTTTCATTGTGATGTGAACCCGTATGGCTATTATGATATGTGGGGGAATGCATGACTATTGGTAGTGGAAGAAGTTGCCGCCTAGAGTGGCGAGATGCATCAGTATGCATGTGGGTGTTGGGGAGGACATTGGGGATGATAAAATGGGTTGTATGTGAATGTTGGATGATTGCTTATTATTATTTGTTGTTTATCTACATTAATTTCACCAATTCTAAAGGTAGATGGTCTTGCTTAACCTTCTCTTGAAAGGGGTGAAGACGCAAGGGGTATGCCACATGCTTTCTGTGTTTAGATTATCTAGGGAGTACGGGTCTAGGATCTTGCTATTGACGACAAAGACTCGATGGGTAGTTCCTCTACTCACTATGTTGAGCCCCCTTGTGTTTAGTAGCATAAAATATTTTTCTAGAAAGCATGGTAATATAGGAAAGTAATGTTGTGAACAAATAATTGGATAAATGATGATGACCAAAGGGGTTGGAGCTTGTGAGGATGCAATGCTGAGGTTTCAATTTAAAAGGACAGTGAACATTGGGAGTGATGCTAATGAAATAAAATGTGGAAATTTTTTGTGGTTAATTAATGATTATAGAATAAATTAACATAAATTGCAATTGATAAAAATGGAATGAAGTAATGTAATAAATCTCTTTAAATGGTTTTGTTCTTATAAGATACATTGACTTAGAAGTGGCAGCCGAGAGTCCGAGATGTTTCCTACAATTGAGTCTAAGACTAGGTTATTCTCGTAGTGTTGTTGGGATCTATAGTATATTCTGTACTTTCTGTGTTTCTATTTGATACTTCATCCCATCAGTAAGGGAACCTGAAACCCTGGGGATTTTTGAGCCCCAAGGGTTTGTTTTCCCCAAAATTCTGTTGGGAGGATAGATGGATGACTACCCCCTTTGGTCCCGCTCTCATCTCTTGGAAGTTACTTGTTCTAGTAGGCACAGTGGTTAGTTTTCCCCATATATGTTTGTAGAGGGTTGCAATTTCTTGTGGTTATTCACACTCATATATTCAGGATATAGTTTCTTATGGACTACTATAGGTGTAATGTGTATAGACAGTGATGGCTTGAGGATCCTTACTCAGCGTATGGGCTGTAATGGCTTGAGATATAATACCCAATGTATGATACATGTTATACCAGTAGTGGTGGATCCTAGAAACTACCTGGTTACTTTATTATGTGGATGTGGTGGTTTTTTTTTCATGAGGTGCATGTTGTGGTGCTCTTCCCAAGTGTATGCGGGCAAGCATTTTTGGAGAGAGATGCATAGGACGTGCGACGTTGGGGAAAAGTAGAAAACGGGTTGGGAAGTAGTAGCGGGCCACCCTTAATATTATTTATTATATTATATAGTCTTGTGTGCGTTACTTGGTGAGAGTAGCCATGGGGATGCTGGGAACATAGTGTACCTGTTTAGGTGACGAGTTAGTTCACATGTTATTCACTGTTCTTTTTCATGCTTTCTTTACATTTTCACAAGAGGCTTCGAGGAGGGTCCTACTGAGTTTACTCTTATACCCACCCTATGTATATATAAACAGTTTTTCAGTTTAATTAAATTAGGTTGGAGATTAAGAAGGTTTCTACTAGCTTGGGGTTGCTGGGGCTATTTGGGATTGTGGTTTCTACTGTTTTTTACTTTCTATTGGGTATTGTATTTTTTTCCCTTTCCATTGTAGTAGTTTTGCATGACATTACAAATGTTTAATTTTTATTTCATTTATATTTTTTTCTATGATGGATTCGGTTGGTGTCTATCTTATCTCTATCTTCACATGTGTTATCTTAGAGGGTAATGCCTCCCATATGTGTGTTTACTATACCCTTAGTGCTAGACTCCAACTCGGGGCCTACTGGAGGCGAGACTCAAGGGGTAATTATCTCTCTTCTCACATTTTTAGCCCAGGAGGGGTACACTTTGTAAGGTGGGGGTTGTGACAGAGTGGTATCAAAGGCCCTAAATGAAGTCTATGATGGAGTTTGGTGTTAGGAATAAGTGATGTTTCATGGGTTGGTAGGGAAATGTTTTCAGTCATGAATAGCAAGAAATGTAAACAATGGAGACTGGAAGAGACATAGGAGTTTATTGCCCCCTATGATCTGATGTGTAGACCATTATGTTTACAATGGATACTAAACAAGTTGATACTCATTATAGGGTAGAGAACTAGGAAAAGATCTTGCATCATAATTTTTATTCATGTTTTTGAATGGGTGGAGCCTTGGAAAATATAACCTAAAATGAGTAAAAGAAAACAATTAATTAATTAATGTCAAGTCTTCCATATTCTAGGTCTAGAAGCTCTAACTATTTGTTATTTTGTAAGTATGGATCCAGATCAAATTTCTCATCATGATTTCATAGAAGATGTCCAGCCATCTATGCCAGTATATCGTCGCAGGGTAGAGGTTGACGATGACGACACGTGGAGGAGGACACTCCATGAGTTTCATCACCAGAGTTTGCAGATGTACGAGGTCTCCATTTCAGATTCAGTCCTAGAAGACTAGTTAGGGGAGGTTGAGATAGACTTCAGTTTGATTTGTGCTCAGAAGGAGCATTGGGTGTCCTTAGTTTCGACGATGTTGCATGGATCAGCAAGGTAGTGGTGGTTCTTGTACCTCAAGAATTGGGAGGAATCAACGATCTCATGGGAGGTGTTCTGAGACATGGTTATAGTTGAGTTTCTTTCTTTGACCGCAATGAAGTCCAGACACCAGGAGCTTCTTACCCTTCGACAGGGGAGATCTAATGTGAAAGTGTTTTGAATTTGTTTTAGGATCCTTTTATGATATTCTTCAGACCTGTTTCTAGATGAGGAGGACAAGGTGAGGCATTTTGACAAGGCCTTGCATCCATTGATCCAGCACCATGTCACCCCATTTATGCTGAAGGCATATCTTGAGGTACTAGAAAGGGCAGAGGTTGTCAATAATGTATGTTCCTGTCACAGCGGAAGCGCGTTGGTGGGTTTTCCCAACTTTAATTTTAACGTTAAACAAAGTTCAATCCAAGATCCGTCACAATATGAAACGCTGAATCTTCAGAATAGAACGAATAATGAAAATAAAAGAAGAGTCCTGGAACCCTTGATTAGGATCATCATATGTTAATTATAATTAATTTAATTAATGCATAAGAATTACCTCGTTGGAATTCTTTCTTCGTTGATGTGTCCGGTCACGATTTGGTGATTCATCGTTGCATCATAGAATCCAAGTGTAGGATTCCTCTAGCGGTGATCCACACATGTGTCATGTATCTCCGGACGTCGCTGAAGGGATCTCCGGGTGCTAGCGCGGAAGAACCTTCGCTTGCGATGTCTGCCTTCGATCGCCTTTATCCGGTTGATAATATTTCTCTCGTAACTTGAGGGAATTCTTGGTGGAAAGGGAATTCTCTCTTGGCTTGAGAGAATTTCCAAATCCATTGTGCACAACAATGGCTCTAGAAAATGTTGGGGTTGTGAGGATATTTATAATCAAGTTTGAGGTTAATAGAGTTATGACAATAAATAAACGCTTTACGCGTTTTATTTATTTCATTAACTCTTATTGAAAAGCCCCATGTCGAATTGTTAATTCCTTGACATGCGCCCACGCTGATTATAATAAATATCATTTAATAAAACAATATTAAATCCTCAAAATCCCAACTGGAAAAACTACATGGTGTGTAATAATTAATACAAGACGTGTACTTGTTTTCCATAAAACTACATGGCGTGTATATTTAATATACATGGTGTGTACATTTTTTCCATTTTTCTCCACCACATTTATTAGACCTTGAGTAATGACTATTTATTTCATAAATAAATGTAACTGCATTACTCGCTAATAAATATATTATTTCTTCCACAATATATTCACTCGAATAACTAGTGTGAAAATAAATTTGATTAGACATCATTAAATAATTATTAAACCATAGTCGGGAATAATATTTATTTAACATGTTAAATTAATATTTAAATGAGATACATGTACACACTTAGTGTGTGACCCACTAGGACTCTTTCTCAGTGGCATTAGGTTGAGCCTGCCTAAAGTCCAAGGTTAGTATCTAGCAACATGCCAAGGCACCCATAGAGAATGAAGTTAACACTGCAATGATGTGTCACCTCCTACAAACGCTTACCGTGTAATATAATCCCCTTGTCTCGATATCTCCAATCAAGCGGGTTGCATGCTAGTGCCATCAACCCATGTGCTTGATTATTCTTTCTTTGACTTCTTAGAATTGAACTTGCCCATACCTTACCATGGCCATGGATTTATTTAGGCTATATCAATTACATAAAAGGTCCTCAGATATCTACTTCTGTTATGGAACAGAAAGGAAAAATCCTTTCTCGCATTATCTATTAATGTGGTATTACTCGTGGCGCACCAAACGTATCCTACCTCGCTGCGAACAGCTTGTTGTCACAGTTTTCTTCAATACATCTAAGTGCACGAGTTGTAATACTCATTAATAATAATCTTAAAGTATATGGACCAATACACACATCCGCAGATAGGTACGTCCAATGACACTATGAAATGTGGATTTCCTACTGGCAGGTCTCGTTATCATAATATCCTCCTGGATATTATGAAGGGCACACACCATGAGAAGGTGCCTCAAAGTTCTATGAGTCCTCACCCCTAATTACCTGTATTATTTTTTTCCCTCAAATAATATCATCCGGCTATAAAACATACATTCAAGAACAGTGTAATGGCACTTCAGGGTTCTCATCATAGCAGGGATCCCCTACGACCCTTTAATGCAACAGCTGCCCTTAGGACATTATCACATCACATGTCACACAGAAGAACAATCAATATGTGATAAGAATTTTATTTAATGAATAAAGTACAAAGTAGTTTGTTCTAGACCACCCACTCCAACAGACTCCCACTTGGACTAGAGCCAACTGCTAACAACCTTTAACCCGCTAGCTCTCACATGATATTCGTGCTTCTGCTGACATAGGCCATTAGTCATGGGGTCCACCACGTTCTCTTCTGTGGACACCCTGCTCACTGCAACTTCACCCCTTTGATAGAAATCCTTCAAGAGGTGATACTTCTGGAGTATGTGCTTTGTCCGTTGATGTTACATTGGTTCTTGTTCAAGTGCCACCGCTGCAGTATTATCACAGTACAATGTAATGTGATCTTTACTGATAGGCACCACATCAAGCTCTGGGACAATGTTATGAATCCAGGCGGCTTCCTTGGCTGCATCAGAAGCCGCTATATACTCGGAATACTCAGTAGAATCGGTGACAATTGGATGCTTTGAACTCTTCCAGCTCACAGCTCCTCCATTGAGACAGAAAATATATCCAGATTGCAACTTCAGATCATTCTGATCTGTTTGAAAACCAGCATCAACATACCCTCTAATGACAAGCTCCTCGTCTCTTCCAAACACCAGGAACATATCCTTTGTTCTTCTCAGATACTTAAGGAAAGTCTTAACAGTAGTCTAATGCATTTCTCCTGATCTTCTTGATATCTGCCTACAATGCTCAGTGCATAGGCAACATGATGCCTGGTACATAACATAGCATACATGATGGATCCCATAGCTGAAGCGTATGGGATCATGATCATCCTATATTTCTCCTATTGGGTCTAGGGACACATTTTCTTTGAAAGATGTAAGCCATGTGACACTGGAGCCAATACCCTCTTGGATTTTTCCATACTAAATCTCTTTAGTATCTGGTCAATGTATATACCCTGGCATAGTCCATACAACCTCTTAGATCTGTCACAAATGATCTTGATCCCTAGAATGTAGGCTGTTTCTCCTAAGTCCTTCATAGAGAAACACTTGTTCAACCAGTACTTAACTGACTGTAAGGCTGGTACGTCACTTTCAATAAGCAATATGTCATCAACATATACCACTATAATGACGACCGCATTCCCATTAAACCGCTTATAAACATATGGATCACATTCTTTCTTAATGAAACTAAATTCCTTTATGGCTTCATCAAATCGAATGTTCCATGACCTGGATGCTTGATTCAATCCATAAATGGATTTCTACAACTTGAAAACCTGTTTGGATTCACCTGGTGTCACAAACCGTTCTGGTTGTTTCATATAGACATATTCCTGAAGGTTCCCGTTAAGGAATGCTGTTTTGACATCCATCATCCAAATACCGTAGTCATGGTAAGCTGCTATGGCAAGTATGATTCTTATGCATCTAAACATGGAAACTGGTGAGAAGGATTCATCATAAGAAATTCTTTGACGCTGTCTGAATCCTTTAGCAACTAGCCTTGCTTTATAGGTGCTAACTTGACCTCCCATGTCCGACTTTCTTTTAAATACCCATTTGCATCCAACGGGCTTTACATCAATTGGCTCATCGACCAGAAACCAAACTTGGTTCTGATACATGGAATCCATCTCAAAATTCATAGCTTCTAGCCATCTTGCAGATTCTGAGCTTTCTACTGCTTCCTTGTAGGAGAGGGTTTCATCATTGTCCAACAATAATGATTCCCCATCCTCGGTGACTAGGAAACCAAATCTCTTTTGTTCCCTTATCTCTCTTGAGATCCCACACAGTACTTGGGTTACTGGAACCTCTTCAATGGGGACCTGTGGAACTTGTTCCTATACCAAATCCTGTGTATCTTGAGAATCAACTTCTTCAAAGTCAATCTTGCTCCCACTATCCTTCTTGAGGATGTTCTCCCTCTCAAGAATGACGGCTTGTCTAGATACAGTCACTTTCTTGTCTTGAGGGTTATATAGGTTATATCCTTTTTTTTCCTTGGGATATCTTATAAAGATACACTTCGTGCCCCGGGGTGTTAGTTTGTTGCATGAGAAGGCCTTAAAAATGCCTCGCATCCCCATACACGTGTGTGCAACAAAGTGGGTTTCCTTCCATTCCATAACATGGATGGAATTCCACTTTCCGCCTTAGTTGGTACTTGGTTTAATGTGTATGCTGCAGTTTGTAATGCATATCCCCAAAAAGAATAATGGAAGATCCGCATGACTCATCATCGACCTCACCATGTCCAACAAGGTGTGGTTCCTCCTTTCACAAACACCATTCCACTGTGGTGTATAAGGAGGAGTGAGCTGAGATAGAATCCCAGACTCCCATAGAAGATCGATGAACTCATGGTTCATATATTCTCCACCTCGATCCGATCGAAGCTTCTTTATCTTCTTACCAAGATGATTCTCTACTTCATTCTTGAATTCCTTAAATTTCTCCAAGGACTATGACTTATACCTCATTAAGTAGACATAGCCATATCTACTCAAATAATCATTAAGAATATCCACCTCAAACTTCTACTGGAAATGGCCCACACACATCCGTGTGTACCAATCCTAGAAGCTCTGTGGCCCTTTCACCTTGTCCACTAAAAGGCGGCTTGGTCATTTTTCCTTGTAAACTAGTGTGTCATCTATCAAGTGGTTTTAGCTCAGTAGAGTCTAAATAGCCATCTTGGCAGAGCTTTGTCAAACGCTTCTCGTTCACATGACCAAGGAGGTGATGCCATAACTGGGTGATGTATGAGTCATGTGAGTTTGTTTCGCTATCGATTTCCAACATCTGGATTTCGTAATTCAATACATACAAACCATTATTTAAATGTTCCAAACCATAACATACGTTGTTCTTATAAAAGAGACAACCCTTATTTCCAAATTTGAAAACAAATCCATCCATATCCAAACAAGATACATAAATTCTGTTCGTGGTAACACTAGGAACATAATAATAGTTATGTAAAACCAAAATCATCCCAGTCAGTAATGAGAGGTGGTAGTCGCCAATAACCAATGCAACCAGCCTTGCGCCATGGGAAACTCGAAGATCCACCTCTCCTCTGGAGATCTTTCTAAATCTACTTGGTTCCTGCATTTGAATACAGATGTGATCCCCACAAGCTTTATCTAATACCCAATGTGTGGAAATAGAAATATTTCACTCGATAACAAACACACCTTTAGCGTCCCCATGCTTCTGGGTGTAGTTCCTATTCTAGTGGCCCTAATTGCCACATGAAAAACACACTTCCTCCCATTCCTTTCCCTGCCTCTAGATGTTCCCCTTCTTGGAGGGGCGGTTCTCGGGGGCATCAGACCGTTTATAAGTCTTTGGCCCGTTTTCCTTGTCCTTCCTATTCTTGTTCACCATAAGGACCGTGGGTCTGTCACGCTCCATGTCCTTATCTACCTGGAGAATCAAGGTCAGAAGCTTTGATTGAATTTTCTCATTGTCGCTAATGTTATAGTTTACAATGATGCTAGAGAAGGTCTTGGGAAGTGATGATAGGATGAGATTTGTACGCAACTCATCCGGGAATTTAATCCCTAAGATGTCTAGGCGTTCAATCTAGACAATAAGCATGACTACATGAGGCCCAGCTAGCAAAGACTCTCCATTCTTCATGGTAAACAATGAATTGGAGATCTCATACCTCTCATTTCTCGCCTTCTCTTGGTAGAGTTCTTTAAGGTGAGACATCATGCTATACGCGTCCATGTTTTCATGTCTCTTAAATAGATCATTAGACATGGATAATAGCATGAAACACTGGACATCTGTGGCATCATCCATGTGTTTCATGTAGAGATATAATTTCTCATCACTAGCCACTTTCCCAGGCGCAACTAGAATAGGCTCTTCCAGCACATATAATTTCCTTTCGTGGCGAAGGACGACGCGTAAATGCATCTGCCACTCTTGGAAATCGGTGCCAGTGAGAAGGTTTTATTTTTCGAGTATTGTGTGCAATGATATATTTGAAGTCATTTTCTTTCCGTTTCTATAAATTAATATGAGAAATGGTTTATTACTTTATTACAAAAATTGAGACAAATAAATAAATTAATACTTATTAGTCTCCCACTATTTTATCAAAATCCAATAGCCCTCACCATTGACTTCAGAATATTCTGTTGCGTGAATATTCTAGTGGCAGGGATCCATATTTACCTTATCATTACCCCAACTAGGGTTTTTCAAGAAACTTGAAGGGTTTTAGGTAGGCATTCCAAATTCTAACTGCATTAACTCGTAGCTCCTTGATCCGTTGAGTGGACTCCCCAATCCTGAAATCTTTTTTGGATTTCCTCAACCTTTGCCTCTTGGTCACACCACATCTTTCTATGGCAGTCAACCCTTGATGCGAACCAGGTCAAGTCAACCCAAAACCTTGAATTATAATTCTTCAATAATTGAAAGCACCCCAACTAGGGTTGGTCAAGCACTTTGAACTATGGTTCGATTCTAACCAAGATTATGGAAGGCTATGCCGATTTAATATTTATTTTTAGAGATTTTATCTTTATACATAAATTTCCATTTTATTATCGTTGATTACATTCTTGTTAATATTAATTGGGTTATACATAAGTGATTAACCATGTCTAAGATAATATTTACATATAAGCCAGTTTTATTTTAGTTACATCTTTCATGCTCGTTTAATTCATTAATTGTGTGATCGTGACAACACACCCACAAAAACTAAACCATGAAACTGACTGAAATAAAATAAATTGTATGATCATGATCTTTTCTATTGGTTAGTTTATCTAGCGATTGATAAACTAACCCAAGACCTAGTGGAGAAACACCATGAACATTTCCGGTTCATGTTTACAGCTTTCCACCTTTCCACCTTTGTATCTCCTTGGATTGGTTTCACCTTGGATCCGGACTTGATCCGCCTTTACTAGATTGGGAGCTCCATCCATTACATATGCATTTATCTCACACACAGGTGAGGGGTAAGAGGGGCTTTTACATAAAATAATCCTTTGGCGCGCAGGCCCTACATATTAATGAAGAGATGGCTCGTGGGCCAACAAATTTAATTTAAATAAATTAATTAAAAGAAACCATTCACATAAAAATGTCTCAGTCTAGCTCATGATCAACCATACATGCAACGATATTTACACGTAAATAAAACTAGCATTCAATTCTTTAATTGTTCTTGTTTAAGATAAATCACGCTCGAATCAATTAATTATCTTTAATTAATCAATCCTTTTATCTTAAATCCCTTTTCTGAATTTCCATGAGATTCTAATCCATCATAATTTTAAACAAATATATTCATTTAAAATTATCCTTGTACGTAACATGTACCTTGGAAGAAACCCGGTGAATCCCCATTTATTACGCAGATTTTAAATTAAACACATATATATATAAAAACCTATCACGTGTTGTGCCTTAGCTTTACGCCTGAACGGTGGTACACGTCTCAAGGGTTTGTATAATATAATAATAAATTTTAATAAATCTGTGTAATTTGGGTGAGTACACGGTGTGTAGTTCCGACTACATGGCATGTACTTTTCTTCACCGTCCATCCGAAGTACACGCCCGGGGACAGGGTGTGTTAATGTACATTGGAAATTTTCGGAGTAAATGGCATATACAGTGGGACACACACCGTGTAGTTTCTGCATTACATGGTTTCCAGCCAGGAATGCTATGTACGAAGTACACGACCCAACCCTAAGCTGAAGGGACTACACGCCGTGTTCATTGGACCACACGGTGTGTATTCCGGAAACCGTGTTCCACCTGTTTCTGGTCAACACACGGTGTCTTAAATTCGTATAAAGAATCCAATACATAGACTGATTTGGTGGATCAGTCAATTCATTGAACCTAGACTACACGGTGTGTACTTCCGAATACACGTCGTATATTCTATTGTTATACGGACAGAAACGTTTGGCTCCTCCGGATGAGTTCCTCTATTTTATTTTAATCAAAATTAAAATAAAAATTTGTTTCTGTGAGGTGAACGAGAAACGAGGGAGGAGGAATAGATCTCAATATTCATATTTCCAGAACGATTAAACTTTAATTGAAATAACTAAATTATTAAATGCGTAAATTACCAACAAAAACCTAAATAATTATAATCAACAATATGACTGCTTTGATACCACTAGTAGGTTACGGGCGCAGTGGAAGGGCATAGGTGGGTTTTCCCAACTATAATTTTAACGTTAAACAACTTTCATTCCAAGATCCATCATGATATAAAAAGACAAATTTTCAGAATAGATCGAAGAATGAAAAGAAAAGAAGAGTCCCAGAACCCTTGAGGAGGATCATCATATGTTGATTATAATTAATTTAATTAATTCATAACAGTTACCTCGTTGGAATTCTTTCTTCGTTGATGTGTCTGGTCAAGATTCGGGGATCTGTCGTTTCATTGTAGAATCCAAGTGTAGGATTCCTCTAGCAGTGATCCAAATGTGTGTCACGTATCTCCGAACGTCTCCAAAGGGATCTCTGGGTGCTAGCGCAGAAGAACCTTTGCTTGCGATGTCCGCCTCCAACCGCCTTGTTCCGGTGGAGAATATTGCTCTCATAACATGAGGGAATTCTTAGTGGAAAGGGAATTCTCTATCGGCTTGAGAGTATTTCCAAATCTGTTGTGCACAACAATGGCTCTGCAAAATGTTGGTGTTGTGAGGATATTTATAATCGGGTTTGAGGTTAATAGAGTTATGACAATAAATAAATGCATTAGGCGTTTTATTTATTTCATTAACTCTTATTGAAAACCCCCATGTCGAATTATTAATTCCTTGACATGCGCCCACACTGATTATAATAAATATCATTTAATAAAACAATATTAAATCCTCAAAATCCCAACTGGAAAAACTACACAACGTGTAATAATTTATACACGGTGTGTACTTGTTTTCAATAAAACTACACGGCGTGTATATTTAATATACACGGCGTGTACTTTTATTTAACATTTTTCTCCACCACACTTATTAGAACATGAGTAATGACTATTTATTTCTTAAATAAATGTAACTGCATTAATCTCTAATAAATATATTATTTCATCCACAATATATTTTCTTGAATAACTAGAGTCAAAATAAATTCGTTTAGACATCCTTAAATAATTATTAAACCATAGTCATGAATAATATTTATTTAACTTGTTAAATTAATATTTAACTGAGATACATGGACACACTTAGTGTGTGACCCTCTAGGCCTCTTTCTTAGTGGCATTAGGCTAAGCCTGCCTAAAGTCCAAGGTTAGCGTCTAGAAAAACGCCAAGGCACCCATAAGGAAAGAAGTTAACAACGCAATGACGTGTCACCTCCTATGAACTATTACCATGTAATATAATCTCTTTGTCTCGATATCTCCAATCAAGTGGGTTGCATGCTAGTGCCATCAACCCATGTTCTTGATTATTCTTCCTTTGAATTCTCGGAATTGAACTTTCCCATACCTTACCATGGCCATGTATTTATTTAGGCAATATCAATTCCATCCAAGGGACTGAGATATCTACTTCCATTATGGAACGGAAGGGAAAAATCCTTTATCGCATTATCTATTAATGCGGTATTACTCGTGACACACCCAACGTATCCTACCTCACTGCGAACAGTGTGTCATCACAGTTTTCATCAATACATCTAAGTGCGTGAGTTGTAATACTCATTAATAATAATCTTAAAGTCTAAGGACCAATACACACATCCGCATATGGGAACATCCAATGACACTATGAAATGAGTATTTCCTACTGGTAGGTCTCGTTCTCATAATATCCTCCTGGATATTACCAAGGTCGCACATCATGAGAAGGTGCCGCAAAGTTTTATGAGTCCTCACCCCTAATGACCTGTATTATTTGTTTCCCTCAAATAATATCATCCGGTTATAGAACATACATTCAAGAACAGTGTTATGACACTTCTTGGTTCTCATCATAGCAGGTATCCTCTACGACCCTTTAATGCAATAGTTGTTCTTAGGACATTATCACATGAAATGTCATGAAAAAGAACAATCAAGATGTGATAAGGATTTTATTTAATGAATAAAGTACAAAGTAGTTGGGTCTGGACCACCAACTCCAACAAATAAGACTCTATCTAGAACTGGATCATCACAAGAGGGTAGTAGTCCAAATTCCCAATGAATTAAAGATGTGGTCTAGGGATCCCAGTTTTTTTGGGTAGAAGAGTTTCTGTTCGGTCGAGGGTATGTCCCAGACATCAGAATCTTGTTTATCTGAGGGTAGGGGCCCTCAGGCCTATTCTATGGGATCGTGCGCTTATTTTTATTGGGGTGTTCAAGGTCATCAGCAGAGATAGTCCTCACCATTCAGATCAGTCTTTGTGCACTAGGTTTTCCTCTCCAGGTCCCACTATTGAGGTAGTCTCACCTGAGGCAGTAGCAGTAGGTTGCACTAGCTTTGGATCAGTAGAGGGTAGATGGAGCAGGCAGAGGAAAACCCATGATGCTCCATGTCCTCAGAGAGTAGAGCACAACCATGGTTGTGGTCGTTATTAGGGTCATAGAGACAATTTAGGAGGTCATGGTCATCTTAATTCTTTAGTGTTTTCAGCTCCAGGTGAGATAGACATAATTCGAGATACCCTTTTCTTGTTTTCTACCATGTTTTATGCCTTGTTTGATTCAGTAGAGATGCGCTCTTTTAAATCACCTACCCTTTTACATGATTTGGGACTTCAGGTAGAGAGGCTTCTATTGCCCTTGGCATTGACTATGCCAGTTGGAGGTCAAGCTGACTTGTTTGAAGTATGTTGAGACTCTGAGCTATTGTTGGTGCAACACTACTCTTGTGGATATTTCTTATATTTATGGATACAACCATATGATTTTATCCTCGACATGGAGTTCTTGTATTTGGTGAAGGCTATCGAGGATTGATTTAGGAGGCAGGTTGTTTTCTTCGATGTAGATGGAGAGTCGGTGGCGTTCGTTGGCAAGAAAGACCCACAGATAGGTAAGAGGTGTGTTCCATACTTATCATCAATGATGGCTGAGCTGATGCTAAGTTTGTTAGAGGTTCAGAAGTTAGTGTTTCCTAGGGTCATAGAAGAGTACCCTACTATCTTTCTAGATGAGGTTGTAACATTACCCCCTCGATGAGAGATCAAGATTTAGATCTAGCTACAACTAAGGGAATATTATATCCTTATGTCTCCATAGAGGATGGTCCATTCTAAGTTATGAGAGAAACTTATACAGCTTAATGGTCTATTACAATGAGGTTTTTTTCAGCCGAGTGTGTCACCGTGGGGTAAAACAGTTTTTTTCTTGAAGAAGGGTGATGATAGTTGGCAGTTTTGTGTCAATTATCATTGCTTAAACAAAGTGACAATAAAGAATAGCTATCATATTCCTCAGATTTATGATTTATTCGATCAACTAAAGGGTGAATATTGGTTCTCAAATATCGATTAACGGTCAGGATATCATCAGATGCATGTGAAGGATGAGGATATCACAACGACTGCTTTATGTTGTCGTCATGGGCATTATGAGTTTTTTGTAATGATGTTCAGTGTGACAAATGCTCCAGCTATGTTCTTGGGATTTATGAACACCGTGTTCTGTGATTTCCTATTCAATTTTTTGGTTGTTTCCATCGACAACATCCTTGTGTACTCCACGTTTGAGGAGGAGCATGCAGAACATCTACAAGCCATTTTGGGAGTTCTTCATCAACATCATCTATTAGGGAAGTTGTCGAAGTATGATTTTTTGGGATCAAAAAGTCTGTTTCTTGGGGAATTTTGTGTCCCATAAGGGACTATCAATGGATCCATCGAAGATAGAAGTAGTTGTTTATTGGAAAACGTCCTAGACAGTGTCGTAGTTGCGAAGTTTCCTTGGTATAACAAGCTACTACAAGAGGTTCATAGTCGATTTATCCCAAGATGTGAATCCTCTGGAAACTTTGACCAGGAAGGATAAAGAATTCATATGGACTAATCAGTGTCTTGTAGCTTCTGATAATCTAATGGTTAAGATAATAAGTGCTCCGGTTCTTTGTCTTCCTGTAGAGGGTGTTCAGTTTGATGTTTTCTGTGATGCATCACATATGGTATTGGGTGGTTTTATGATGAAACATAGATCAATAGTTTCTTATGGGTCTAATCATTTACATACTCATGAATTTAACTATGCCACCCATGATATTGAGTTGGTAGTCCTAGTGTTTTCTTTGATGTTGTGTAGAAATTACCTCATTGGTGACCTCTTTGTGGTTTTCACCGATCATAAGAGTATGAGGAATGTTTTCTCCCAGTGTGACTTGAACTTATGAAAATCTCAGTTTATGGAGGTCTTATAGGAATATGACTTTGATATATCGTATACACCTGGAAAGGGGAATGTTGTGGCTAATAAACTAAGTCAGAAGTCACGTAGTGATGCAGTGGGTGAATCTGGTGATTTATGGAGGGTAATAAAAGAACTCTAAGCAGTGCATCTCGATATGAGAGATGTTGGGGGTAAAGGTTGTCTTTTTCAGATGACAGTTTATTCATCTATGGTGCAGTAGGTGGAAGATTCCCAGTTGGGGGATCTTTGGGTAGAGGTCTGGAGAGACTGAGTTATTTGTGGTGAGGCCCCTGAGGGTTGGTCTGAGGATGAACAACATTGGATTTTGTATCATGGAATGATTTTTGTTCCCTTGATGATATGGGAGAATGTTATAAGAGTGTTCCATAGTTCTCCCTTAGCATTGCATCCTGGTGTGAAAAAGAAGTACCGAGCCTTGAAGAGCCAATTTTGGTGGCCTGGGCTAAAGCATGCAGTTACAGAGTTTTTTATAGATGTTTGGTCTTCTAGAAGATTATGTCCGAACACCATGTTACTGGTGGTCTGATCCAGCAATTAGATATTACTTAGTGGAAATGGGAGGACATATCAATGGACTTTGTTAATGGTTTACCTCTAGATTGGGGAGGACATGATGCTCTTTTGGTGGTAGTGGATCGTTTAACAAACTCTGACCACATTATAGCAATCAATGAATCAATCACAATAGATGTTTTGTCAAGGAAGTATCTAGAGGAGGTGGTGAGACATCATGGAGTCCCTAGGACAATCATTTCTGTTCGATATCCTCATTTTACCTCTAGGGTGTGGAGAGGTCTCCAACATTCATTTGGTTTTCATCCATGCCTTAACACTGCTTTTCAACCTCAGAGTGGCGGTCAGACCTAGTGAACCATCTAGGCTCTTGAAGACTTGGTACGTTCTTGTGTCCTTGATTTTGGAGGCTTCTGGGTGAGACACTTACCCTTGGTGGATTTCTCTTACAACAATACTTTTTACTCCACCATGGGTATGGAACCATTTGATGCCTTATATGTCCAACCTAACTGTTCTCTGTTGTGCTAGAATAGGGTGGGAGAGTCAGAAATTCATGGACCATAACTAGAGTAGAATACAAATAAGTTGGTTCAGGTGATTTTTGAGAGGATGAAGGCAACACCCGATTGTCAAAAATCATATGCCGATCAAAGGAGGATACTCTTAGAGTTTGATTTTGGGGATCATGTGTTTTTTAAGATTACTCCCTGTCGTGGGTAGTGAAGGTTAGGTCATGGGAGAAATCTTTATCCACGGTTTGTTGGGCCTTTGGAGGTGTTATCTCGTGTTAGAGTGGTGGTGTATCGAGTAACAATTCCCTCAGAGATATGACAGATACATGATGTTTTCCATGTATCAAAGCTCCTTCGTTATCTTCATGATGACTCTCACATCATCGATTAGAGAGAGATCGATGTTGATGATAATGAGACCTTTGAGGAGTGACCTATGGAGATCCAAGATCATAAAGAGATGGTGTTTCGAGGGAGTTCTGTCTCCCAGGTTCGTGTCTTTTGGAGAAACAGTGGCATGGAAGAGAGTACCTAGGAACGTGAGTCATAGATATGTGCTTAGTGCCTATATTTGTTTGATGTTTAACTCGTTTCATGTAACGATTTCCCCTTTGTGGTTATATACCATTCATGTTTATTATATGGATTTTGTTGGTTACTTCTTGAGGCATGCTCTCTTGTGAGAGGTATCTTAATGAGTTGTTGTTGAGACTTCTTCTCTATTTCCTTTTTGGTTGGTTTTCAATTCTAGATGATGATAATGTTTTGAGAGGTATCTGATGTAATGGTCCAAACCTCTCTAGTCCATTACATTATTAAAATCTGGTGTTTGAGGTGTTCTGGGAGGCCAATGTGACTTATCCCCAACACATTGACAATTTTCCAATTCTGTGAACAGTTCATCAGTAGCCTTAGGTAAATAGTGTAATGGTGACCTTATGTGAACAGTGACATCGATGACCTTATGTGAATAGTGTCATCGGTAACCTTCTATGAACAGTGTCTTCAGTAACCTTATGTGAACAGTGAAATAGTGACCTTATGTGAATAGTGTCATCGGTGACCTTATGTGAATAGTTTCATCAGTAACCTTATGTGAACAGTGTCATCGGTAACCTTATATAAACAGTATAACAGTAAGGTTCCAACGGTGAGGTCCAATGGTGACCTCTTTCCTTTTCCAAATTTTGAGTTCATGAATAGTGTTTCTTGAATGGTGAGGTTTCAATAGTGACCTCTTTACTTTTCCAAATATTGAGTTCATGAATAGTGTTTCCATAATGGTGATGTTCCAATAGTGACCTGTTTCCTTTGACAAATTTTGATTTCATGATTAGTATTTCCAGAAGACAGAGGTTTCAATGGTGACCTCTTTCCTTTACCAAATTTTTTGATCATAAACTGTGTTTTCAAAATGGTGATGTTCTAACTATGAACACTTTTTTTCCAAATTCTGTGTTAATGAACAATGTTTCTAGCTTCTTACATTTTTATCCTTTTAACGATTCCTTTGATGTAAAATGAATTTAAAGACCGGTTTTATGGACTCTAAGGCCAATTCAAAGGCCATAACTCATATATTAATTTCTTTTAAGGATCGAGATGTTTTTACTTGGTCAAACCATGTGGTTGAATGCGATCTGCTTTTAATGGAAAATCCAGTGTATCTTAAACTGCTGCTCCATTAAATCTTCTAATGGGACGAGATATCTTCCTCCCTAATTCTTCTTCTAGTTTATCAACTGTGAGACTCTCAAACCATTCATTCCTTCCCGAAGAAGTTGTGTGATCAAGATTTTTTCTTGGGATTGTTTTTTCTATGATTTGATGCAACCAAGTAATATCAATCAATATTCGATATATGGTATGATCTATTTTCATTATTTCAAGATTATATACTTCTTTCTCCTTTCTCTTTTATGTAACATTATCTCCATGTTCCTAATGGGACTTTTTTGGGTGTTGACTGGTACGGTGGTGTCTCTGCATCCTTAGGTGGATACAACTGTCAGGGGGGAGGAGATCGTAACATGTTGTGTGGATAATTCTCATATAAAGAACATCATGAACCATTTGATGTAGAGGATTCATTTCTTCTCTTTTCTTTTACGTGCAACTGTATAGTTTGCATGTTTTATCCTACTAGATCACAATGAAATTGACATAATAAATATTTGAACTGGATAAATAAATTGATATCGATCGTAAGTTATTGTCTCCTGTTTTTCTAGATATTGTGATATATATGCTTTTTTTGTTTATATCTTCGTTCTTGATGGAAATTGGTAAAGAACGTAAAGGCGTAATTAATTGATAATTGTTTGGCTAAAGATAAAGAGGATTGTAAATGAATCTAGTTCTTCTTGTTATAATTTGATGTTTATAAAACATGTGCAGTAAGAATGTTTAATTATTTGTGATAGAATACTATTTAGGTTTTCTAAAGTTGGAACCTACGAATGATAAATTGGTTAATCCATGTTGGATTAATGAACTAGTTGTTTGATAAAAGATAATTCCTTGTAGTGTCACAAACCAGGCCGGGTCGCCATCCGACCCAGCGCCCGGCCCGGTCCGCGACATAACCCGAAGGGAGTTCCCGATCCCCATGGGATGGAAAAAGTGCATGGGTATCAAACATTACATGGGAAAGATTTACAAAAAATAAAACATAGAAAAACAATAAGATAAAAAAACTGAAACTCCAAGTAGACAACCAAACACGCCTTTAAACAATGAACATGTTTGAAGTCTACAACTAGAACCAAGAACAAAAAAGAAGAGACGACAGTGGAAACTAAAACTCTTACTCAGAACACTAGGCAAAAGAGAGGCCACATCGACACCAATCTGCATGAAAAAGACCAACTGGAACCTGAACCACCATCACTGAGCACGATGTCAAAACCTAGAAAGCAGAAGAAACAGAATCTACATACACCTAAGGGTGTATGTAGGGTGTGAGCTAAATCCATGTAGGATGACACCGAGAAAAGGTTCCACACATAATTATTAAAAGAAAAATACATTTTCAATTTAATAGAATAAAAATAAATAAGTGCTTAATGAATTTTAATGTAAACAGTTTAAGGGGAAACTTCTCTAAAAGGAAAAAACTTCAATTAACATACACACACACACGCACACACACACACACACACACCTTTCTTGGTAACTCCAATGTCACACCATGTGCCGACGGTGAGAAGAAAGCAAAAGAAGAGCACAATACATGGGAGAGACCCTAAAGATACATGCGAGAAGTGGGACCCTACAACCTCACGTCTCGGTGAACCATATCATACATTCCCATGCACAAGCCACTGGTAGGGAAACACCTCATACCATAGTGGTCTCCAGTCATCATCCAATGTTTAGTTATTGTAATAAGCATCAATCCAGCTAAGTGAAATTGGGCCAGATCCACTCCCGTATCACTAGCACACTAGTCTAGTCCACCCACCTAGTACCCAATCTTCCCATTTGTGCTCATGTAATTCAAAGTTCATTCCACATGTCGTAATCATACACTCAAACCATGAAAGTCATCACGACACCAAAAAACCACCATTCGCACACACAAAAGCCATTTGAAATAATATTCACACAAAAATGTTCCAAAACTCAATCTATATTTATTACACGACCCATTAAAACCACATGAATCCTTAATAACTATTTAATAAAACATTTAAGATTTTTAATAAAAAATTTTGAAGATCAGAGCATGAATTTACACACAAAACCACCCAAACCTTCTTTCCTAACCAAACACACACAACCCCACATCAAGAGTTCAATACACACCACTTACACCAATTAAAAGAAATAGTTTGAGTGATTTAACACAAGTGCTAACAAATGATGCAATAATGTTTTCACGAACGATAAATTTGGTTTTATTTAAAATTCCACTTTAGAACCAAACACACGACATAATATTATCGAAACATTATTTTCACCACAAATATCATTTAATTAAAAATTAAAATTTTATAAAACACTAATCCAGCTTGACATGGGTTTCCATAAAATCACACTAATATCACAGAAACACATTAGTAACAAATCAATGCATATAAGATCTCAAGAGAATAAAATATATGACAACCCTGCTTTTTATTACAACTTAAACATGCTTTATTACATAAAAATTCACTTGATACAACATATAAGATCGATAGGTTTAGTGACTTTGGGGATTAGGATCATTACATAAAAACATAAATCATGGAAATACAACATCTTTATTGAAAACTTCCTTTACATGACCACAACATTCCTTCGTACTTAGCATTGCATGGGATAACCGGAGGACATGCATTAGAAAAGGGTGATCTATAAATCCCAGTAAGGGAGTACACATGGAATAACATGAGGAGTACAATACATGTTCGGAAATAGGCATATCAATAGAGAATAAGAGAAACATGAACATAAAGGCATGATAAAGCATGGTAATCATAACATGGAAATGTGGCAACAACACTTAACATTGAATTAGCATGATCCAAGGCTCGTTGCACATAGAGCATGAGTAAGCCCTCATTCCACATGAAGCATGAGTAAACCCTCATTGCACTTAAATTAGCATGAGTTAAATCTCATTTCACTTGACGTGTCATGATACTATACTTTACCCAATGCATTGGAGCGCTATCAGGGCACACCCTTCTTAAACATTTCATTTCATGCATAAGTGTGCCACATGGATCATAAAACATGGATTCATATAACATAATAATTTATTCCACGATAAAGGAATGTGGAATTCATATATGAAACTTTACAATCAATAAGTAAATGTGCATAATGGTGAATACCCTTGATGGAGAAATGGGCATGGTATTCACTACACAATGACATTGGCTTAGAAAGTCGGTGCGATTTCGGCAGCCTAACGACGTGACATAAGAACTCATAAAAAAGGTTGATGAGAGATAAAGGGGTTCCTCGTCATATTTACATGTAATGGAGAGTAAGGAGGTCATATATAATCATGTCCCAACAATTGAAAAGGAATTTTGATTCATGATACAAAAGTATTGCTTGAATGTAAAAGAAGAGAGAGAAGTTCCTTTCAGAATTTCGGCATAGTAACAGGTGTACATGGGAGGCATATAATGAGATACAAAGGGTAATATCCTCATTCAAACAATAATAGAGAAGTATGGGGGAGGTGCGAAACCATACCCCAACATTCATAATTGGAATTAAAAAGGGCAATACAACTTAAAGAAAATTGAAAAAAATGAGAAAGGAAGAAAAAACCCTTACTTGGAAGTGTGCTTCCAAAGGATAGAGAGAGGATTGTGAGAGGCTTATTAGAGGCTTGGGGCACCTTGAGAGGATTATAGAGAGAGTAGGTCAAGGGTTGGACGAACTCCAAGGTCTTTGAGTGAGGAGGATGTGGGAGCTTTGGTGGGTTTATATAGGAAAGGTGAGAGAATTCATTATTATTTAGGTTTGGGACCCCTTATATTAAAATAATCCAAACCACAAAACATCCCATGGTATTTGACCAAGGTTTCTGGAAAAGGAAATAGGAAAACAATATTTTACAAGTCCAAGGTCCGAAATTAATAAAATATTAGGGTTGCTTATGTGGAGGTGAGTCACACTTCCATGGAAATTAATTTAAAAAGAAAAAGTGTTGAATAAGTTTTGAGGGCTCCATTAATGCTTTGAAAAGTAAGTCAAACAAACCCAAAACCTCATTATTTTAATGATAAAACATATATTGGCCTAAAATAAGGATTATCGTATTTTATTACATCAACATTGGGTCATTATGATGTCATAAAACACATTATATATTTAAATGGTATTTAATTTTTACCCAAAAATTTGACTGTCTCAGAAAATTATGAAAAATTCCCCGTTGGATAATTTCGATGTCCTGATTCCAAAAATAATATTTATTCTATATAAATAATTGTTTAAATAGGTGAATTTTCACTTTTAAAATAAAAAACCGACATTTATAAAAAAAATCACGGGTTTTGACAGAATTGGCTTTCAAACCTTAATAAAAAATTTAATTGCATTCCTAAAATTATAAGATCATTTATATTTAATAAAAATTAATTTAATAGTAATAATAATATTTTATTAAAATATTATTTAATTTAAAAATCCTTTAATTTAATAAAATGTAATTCTTAATTAAATAATAACTAAAAACATCATTAGTACTTTATAAAACTATTTACAATGTATCAAAAATGACTAGAAATTATATTCATTTTTATGTACAAAAATAATGTACATGAACATGGTACTACTTATTTGTTACATAACCCCTTAAAATAGCCACATAAGACCTAAGGGTAAGGTGTGCGATGGTGACATACTCTTGGGGCGGCTCGGATAACATCGCTCGAGTAGTAATCTCTATCAAATTCCACTTTTCCCATAGACGATCATGTTCGAGCATGACATAATGAAGCTCATCTTGGGCTTGGTCAAGGGTGAAGACCAAAGACGCCACCTCTTTTCCGAGCTCCGACAAATGGGCTTCATATGGGGCAATTCTACTAGATGAGGCCATCACATCCTTTGTCTGAGTAAAATTGGGTTCGTTAAAGCCTTATATTTATACTACTCATGTGATCACTGTTCAACGACTATAAAAGTAACGGTCACAAATATTATCATAAAACCAAATAAGATGAAATCTTATAAATACATTTTTCATAATGATACATTTAACTGGATCAAGAGGGATTTTCCATTAATGAAACTTTGGGTCGTTACAATATTACCCCCTTAAGAAATTTCGCCCTCGAAATTTTCCTTTTCCCACAATAAAACAAATGTGGGTAACTCAGCTTCATCATATCCTCCGACTCCCAAGTTGCTTCTTCAAACATGTGGTTTCTCCACAACACCTTGACGCGAGGCATTGTCTTATATCGTAGAACTTTTTCTCTATGATCTAAGATCTTCACTGGTTGCTCCTCATAAGAACGATCATCTTCCAATTGTACCACCTCGGAAGAGAGTACATGTGAAGGGTCCGGTATGTACTTATTTAAGAGGGATACATGAAATACATCATGCACCTAGGCCATAGTAGGTGGAAGTGCTAGTCGATAGGACACAACCCCAACACGATCAAGAATCTCGAAGGGGCCGATGTTCCTTGGACTTAAACTTCCCTTTCTTTCCAAACCTTATGACCTTCTTCCACGGAGATATGCGTAAAAACACCATGTCTCCAACTTTAAACACAATGTCTCGTCGATGATTATCTGCATAACTCTTCTGTCAACTTTGGGCTGCCTTGATATGCTACTGAATGGTTTTCACCTTCTCCACCATTTCTTCGACCATTTCTGGTCCAAGCAGCTTACATTCACCGACCTCATCCCAACGTGTCGGTGTTCTGCACCTTTTCCCATACAGGGCTTCGTATGGTGCCATTTGGATGCTCGAGTGGAAACTATTATTATAAGAGAACTCAACCAGAGGAAGATGTTGATCCCATCCTCCTTTAAATTCCATTGAGCACGCTCTCAACATATCCTCAAGTGTTTGGATAGTCCGCTCGGATTGGCCATCAGTTTGAAGATGATAGGCCGTACTGAAGTTCAGTTCAGTATTCAGAGCATGTTGAAGACTCTTCCAAAACTTAGAGGTGAATCTTGGATCTCGGTCAGAAACAATAGATAGTGGTACTTCATGCAACCGTACCACTTCCCTGATATATATCTGTGCTAGTTGATCCAAAGAGAAATCCTCTCGAATAGAAATGAAGTGTTCAGTCTTTGTAAGACGATCCACAACAACCCAGATTGCATTGTTGCCTTTGGATGTCCCCGGAAGTCCGGTGACAAATTCCATGGTGATGTTCTCCCATTTTCATTATGGTATGGGCAATGGTTGCATCATCCCCTTAGACTTCTGCCTCTCTGCCTTCATTTGCTGACACACCAGGCACTTTGATGTATAATCAGTGATCTCCTTCTTCATATTATCCCACCAAACGTTTTCTCGGAGATCTCGATACATCTTTGTGTTCCCTGGGTGAATAGAGAAATTTGAACTATGTGCATCATCCAAAAGTTCCATATTTAGCTCCGGACTTGAGGGAACACATAGTCTTTTCCCAAACCACAAAATTCCTTCTTCATTAACATTAAACTCTGAGGATCTTCTCTTTTTGATAGCTTTCACTTTTTCTTGAATTCCCGCATCATCCTTTTGAGAATCCTTTATCCTTTACAAAAGAGATGGTTGAGCAATCATTTGTGAAAGGATTGATGATGTTCCCTTCTTTATGATTCCCACGTCCATCTTCATCAAGTCTAAAAATATTGGATCCTTCTCAATTCTCATCATTGATAGAATAGCTGGATCCTTTCTACTTAGGGCATTCGCCACCTTGTTTGCTTTCCCAGGGTGGTAATGTATTGAACAGTCATAATCCTTGATGAGCTCTATCCATCTTCTCCGGCGCATATTAAGCTCTTTCTGTGTGAATATATATTTAAGACTCTTGTGGTCAGTATATATCTCACATTTCTCTCTATAGAGATAATGCCGGCAGATTTTCAAGGCAGAGATCGCCGCCGCCAACTCCAGATCATGCGTTGGATAGTTTGGCTCATGGATTTTCAACTGCCTTGAGGCATAGGATATCACTTTATCATTCTTCATTAGCACACATCCTAAGCCCTTCTTTGAGGCATCACTAAATACCAAAAATGTACCCCACTTGTGGGTAAAGTGAGCACAGGTACAGTGATAAGCCTCCTTTTCAACTCCTTGAAGATTTCTTCGCATTCATCACACCAAGTAAACTTTACTCCCTTTCGAGTTATCTTGGTAAGAGGGTTGGACAATCGTGATAAATTTCTCACAAATCTTCGATAATATCCAGCTAACCCCATGAAGCTACGGATATCAGTTACCGATGTTGGCCTCGACCATCCGTCAATTGCATCTGTTTTGGAGGGGTCCACAGATATCCCATTGCTTGTGATGATATGGACCAAGAATGAGACCTCCTTTAACCAGAACACACACTTGTTGTACTTGGCATAGATCTTCTCCTTGCGCAATGTCTCCAGTACAGTTCTTAAATGCTCCTCATGGTCCTCCTTGGTTTTGGAGTATATTATAATATCATCTATAAAGACTACCAAAAATTTGTCTAGGTAATCTCTATAGACTCTATTCATCAAGTCCATGAATATTTCCGGAGCATTGTTGAGTCCGAAAGTTATTACTATGAATTCATAGTGCCCGTACATTGTACGAAAAGTAGTCTTGGGGATATCTTCCTTCTTCACCCCTACTTGATAATATCCCGACCGCAAGTCCACCTTGGAAAAGTATTGTGCTCCACGCAGCTGATCAAACAAGTCATTGATTCTTGGGAGAGGATACTTGTTCTTTATCGTGATTTTGTTAAGTTCACGACAATCGATGAAAAGCCGCATTGACCCATCCTTCTTCTTGACGAAGAGGACTGGTGCACCCCATGGTGATGCACTTGGGCGTATAAACCCTTTATCCAGATTCTCCTGTAGTTGTTTCTTCAGCTCTTCAAGCTCAACAAAAACCATTCTACATGGAGTCGTGGTTATTGGTAGCGCCCCAGGTATAAGTTCAATTGAGAACTCAACATCTCTTCTTGGAGGAAGACCAGGATGTTCCTCGGGAAACACTTCAGCGAATTCCCTCACAATAGGCATTTCCTAAAGGGTGGTTTCTTCCTTGGACTCAATCATCTGAGCCAGATATGCGTGCTCATAAGGAAGTAATATCCATGCTTGAGATGATGGAGCTAAAGGAGATTCATCTTCCTCCTGACACTTGTAATGAATCAGGGGTCGATTCTCCATATGGAGTGTGATTTGCCTCTCCCGAAAATTTATGTTGGCTCTATATAAGGAAATCCAATCCATGCAAAGAATTGCATCAAATTTCACAAAGGAAGTATGATGATGTTTTCTGGGAAATTCTATCCACAGATTATAACAGGGGAGGACTTATACTCATGGTATACTATTATTTCCCCATTTGTCGTACTCACCGACATATTTACTTCCATGATTTGTGGTGGTGCTGGGATTGTTCTACTAATCTTTTGAGATATAAAAGAATGCGTAGAACCTAAATCAAAAAGTACGTTCTCTATTATTGAATGAATAACTAGCGTACCTGTCACCACTTCGTTGTCGGGGTTCACTTCGGCAGAAGTGATGGAAAAATCTCTTCCTTGCTATCTTAGAGGTTGTTGGTTGCCTCCGATAACCCTTGGATTAGGGCACTTATTTGCAAAATGACCTGGTTCTTTTCATTTGTAGCATTGAACAACGTGTTGAGGTTCAAACGGAGTGTTCCTCTCCTCTGTCGCTGCCGCGGGTCCTTCTTGCCGACAGTTAATAGCTAGGTGCCCTTCTCTTCCACACCTAAATCATCTTCTCATCCCCCTAAGGCAATTTCCAGGGTGCTTCTTTCCGCACTTTTGGCAAGTGGGGTGCTGGAACTTCTTAGCGCCATTGGATTTATCCATCGGCCCACCAGCATTGATGTACACCTTAATCTTCTTGTCCCCATGATACCCCTGTGATTCTCCGATCTCCATTTCAATCTTGAGGGCACATCGGACAATTTCATCATAACTGTCGAAGTCACGGATCGTTAATGCTTTCCGCAAACTAGGCATCAGCCCACCAAAGAAGAGGTCAACCTTGCATTCAGGGGTAACGACAAAGCCGGGAGCATATCATGCAAGCCTTGTGATGTTTGCCTCGTATGCTCCCACAGATTCTTCATCTTTTTTCTTGAGGGAAAGAAAGTCCCTTTCCATCTTAAGACGGAGGGTGCGCGGAAAATATTTATCGAAAAACATCTTCCGGAATTCCTTCCATTCCAAATCCTTGATCTCCTCCTCAGGCTTCATATTTTTGATCAATGTACACCATTTATCAGCTTCACCCTCCATACGATAAGACGCTAGGAGAACCTTTTCTTGTTCAGAACATTGGAGGATGGAGAATATCTTTTCAATGGAGTTGATCCATTGCTCAGCGATAGTGGGATCAGATGATCCACTAAAAGTAGAAGGCATTTGTCTCATGAAGCTTTAAATAGCAACTTGTTCTTTATTATGGGGGGTTGAACGTTCCTCTTGACCCTTGTTTCTATTTAAAACATGTGTTATCTGAGAGAGAGCGTGACAAAGTTCGCGATTCCTGCTCCCATTGGATTGGGCATCTCATTAGTACAATCATCACACTGATATTCACAATGGTTGTTAGCCTGAGTCCTCATATTACCAGCCATTGGATGGAATAAAAGGAAAGTTAGGGGTAACACATAAAGGGTAATCCAAAGACAAAACTTGATGACTTATAAATAAACTTTAATCTCATGAGTCTATAGGATTCAATCCAAGATTTTCATGATCTACCTTCTAACATATATTCTTAGGGGCATTTTTCCCTTAATAAGGGTTCATACTAAGATTGTGAATTTATCAAAACATATCCCCCAGGAGTTTCGTAACCAAGAGTGCAGCAAGGCCCATTGTTGTGCACCGGTTCCTGTTCGAGTCCATCTCAAAGCGGTGTTTTCGGGTTTTACCCCTAGGATACATCTGTGCCAGAGCCGCCTCTACCTGCTCCTATACAGACAGGGATGTATTTGTTTGATAAACCACTTACTTAGTATTTACCAAAACTTAGGGATGTTTTTATTATACTTAGTCTTGTATATAAGGCTTTACTAGTGTTTCCTAATCCCAAAAATAACTAAACATATCCTCTGATACCAACTATGACAACCTTGCTTTTTATTACAACCTAAACATGCTTTATTACATAAAACATCACTTGATACAACAAATAAGATCGATAGGTTTAGTGTCTTTGGGGATTAGGATCATTACATAAAAACATAAAACATGTAAATACAACATCTTTATTGAAAACATCCTTTACATGACCACTACATTCATTCATACTTTGCATTGCATGGGATAACCTGAGGACATGCATAAGAAAAGGGTGAGCTATAAAGCCCAGTAAGGGAGTGAAAATGGAATAACATGAGGAGTAAAATACATGTTAGGCAATAGGCATATCAATAGAGAATAAGAGAATGAAGAACATAAAGTCATGATAAATCATGGTAATCATAACATGGAAATGTGGTAACAACACTTAACATTGAATTAGCATGAGCCAAGGCTCATTGCACATGGAGCATGAGTAAACCCTCATTTTACATGAAGCACGAGTAAACCCTCGTTTTCACTTGAATTAGCATGAGTCAACACTCATTGCACTTGACGTATCATGATACTATACTTTACCCAATGCATTGGAGCGCTATCCGGGCGCACCCTTCTTAAACATTTCATTTCATGCATAAGTGTGCCACATGGATCATAAAACATGGATTCATAAAACATAATCATTTATTCCACGATAAAGGAATGTGGAATTCATACATGAAAATTTACAATAAATAAGTAAATGTTCATAACGTTGAATACCCTTGATGGAGAAATGGGCATGGTATTCACTACACAATGACATTGGCTTAGAAAATCGGTGTGATTTCGGCAGCGTAACGACGTGACATAAGAAATCATAAAAAAGGTTGATGAGAGATACAGGGGTTCCTCATCATATTTACATGTAATGGAAAGTAAGGAGGTCATATATAAACATGTCCCAACAATTGAAAAGGAATTTAGATTCATGATACAAAAGTATTGCTTGAATGTAAAAGAAGAGAGAGAAGTTCCTTTCGGAATTTCGGCATAGTAACAGGTGTACATGGGAGGCATCTAATGAGAGAGAAAGGGTTCTCACATCATTCATAAAATAAGAGGGCAGTATGGGGGAGGTTCGAAACCATACCCCAACATTCATAATTGGAATTAAAAAGGTCAATACAACTTAAAGAAAATTGACAATAATGAGAAAGGAAGAAAAAACACTTACTTGGAAGTGTGCTTCCAAAGGCTAGAGAGAGGCTTGTGAGAGGCTTCTTGGGAGCTTGGGGCACCTCAAGAGGATTCTAGAGAGAGTATGGAAGAGGTTGGACGAACTCCAAGGGCTTTGAGTGAGGAGGATGAGGGAGCTTGGGTGGGTTTATATAGGAAAGGTGAGAGAATTCTTTATTATTTAGGTTTGGGACCACTTATATTAAAATAATCCAAACCACAAAACATCCCATGGTATTTTCCCATGGTTTCTGGAAAAGGAAAGATGAAAACAATATTTTACAAGGCCAAGGTCCGAACATAATAAAATATTAGGGTTGCTAATGTGGAGGTGAGTCACACTTCCATGGAAATTAATTTTAAAAGGCAAAGTGTTGAATAAGTCATGAGGGCTCAATTAAAGCTTTGAAAAGTAAGTCAAACAAACCAAAAACCTCATTAATTTAATGATAAAACATATATTGGCCGAACATATGGATTATGGTATTTTATTAAATCACCATTGGGTCATTATGATGTCATAAAACACATTATATATTTAAATGGTATTTAATTTTTACCAAAAAATTTGACTCTCAGAAAATTATGAAAAATTCACTGTTGGATACTTTCGACGTCCTGATTCCAAAAATAATATTTATTTTATCTAAATAATTTTCTAAATATGTGAATTTTCTCTTTTAAAATAAAAACTGACATTTACAAAAAAAATCACGGGTTTTGACAGAAATGGCTTTCAAACCTTAATAAAAATTTTAATTGCATTCATAAAATTATAAGATCATTTATATTTAATAAAAATTAAATTAATATTAATAATAATATTTTATTAAAATATTATATAATTCAAAAATCCTTTAATTTAATAAAATATAATTCTTAATTAAATAATAACTAAAAACACCATTTGTACTTTAAAAAACTATTTAGAATGTATCAAAAATGACTAGAAATTATATTCATTATTATATACAAAAATAATGTACATGAACATGGTACTACTTATTTGTTACATAACCCCTTAAAATAGCCGCATAAGACCTAAGGGTAAGGTGTGCGATGGTGACAGACTCTTGGGGCGGCTCGGATAACATCGCTCGAGTGGTAATCTCTATCAACTTCCACTTTTCCCGTAGACGATCATGTTCGAGCTTGAAATAATGAAGCTCGGCTTGGGCTTGGTCAAGGGCGAAGCCCAAAGATGCCACCTCTTTTCCGAGCTCCGACAAATGAGCTTCTTATGGGGAAATTATACTGGATGAGGCCATCACTTCCTTTGTCTGAGTAAAATTGGGTTCGTTAAAGCCTTATATTTATACTAATCATGTGATCACTGTTCAACGACTTTAAAAGAAATAGTCACAACTCTTAACATAAAACCAAAGAAGTTGACATATTATAAAAACATTTTTCATAAAGAAAAAATTAACTAGATCAAGAGAGATTTTCCATTAATGAAACTTTGGGTCGTTACAAAATAAGACCACTTCGCACCACACAAACTAACTAAATAATATGCTGAACTAATTAAACACGCAAATAAATTCATCAGAAAATAATTACGAGTAGAACCACCCACCTCGGTGTCACAGACATCACAAAAATTGTGCACAAGGATCGTCGTCCACCAACCGCAACTCAAACAAACCTTTAATAGACCCTTAACTAATAAATTAAACCAATAACATCAAGAATCTACCATAAAACATGAATTGAAACCAAATAAAATTGAAATCTAAATCTAAAACTAACACCCTATGAAGGAAAAGAAGACTCACCCAAATAGGTGTCGTGCCAGCAGGGGGTTGCTAGGGTTTTCACCGGCAAGAGGTATGGGCAGCGCTGGACTAAAACCTGGGGTGTTGGGGGTTCGCTGGACAGTAGGGGTCTTGGGGTTCACTGGACCGGACAAGGGGGCCAGCTCTGAGAGGTTGAGCGGCCAAAATGGGGCGCAACCGAGATGTGATGTCGGGGGAAAGATTTGTTGAAGGCGGAGGGGCATTGGTCTTGCGAGAGTTGGGTGCAGTGGATAGAGGGCTACATCTCAGATGGGTGCGACACGACTGGTGAGGAAAACGAGTGTGAGGGAGGGAAGAGGGAAGTTCAGTGAGGGAGGCCCGAGTCTGGGGAAGAGACAGGGTGGCGACATGTGGGAGAGGAGGAGTCCAGCGGTGCGACATGCAGTTTTTAGGGGAGGAGGCACGATGGAAATGGGAGAGAGAAATGGGTGAGGCGACCTGGGTATGAGGGTGCCGAAAACAAAGGAAAAAAAATAAAACCTAAATAAAGAAAAAATTAAAAAATTAAAAATAAAATTAAAAAAACTAATAATAATATTAGCATTAGCAATATTATAGTTCTTAAACTAATACCTTAAGGAAAATAATAGAAAAAATAAGAATAACAATAACAACAATAGATTAATAAGAGTTATATCCTTAGAATGATTAAGTTAGTTAGAAAGTTAACAATTTTAATGAGAATGATTAAGAATGATGATAATATTAATTTATGGGGATAATAATAATAATAATTAAAATGGTAATGATAATATTAATAACCTAATAAAATTTATATTCCTAATGCTATCAATAAGAACAATTATAATATTCCCCAATAATATAATTATTATCATCATTAAAATAATTCGTTGAATTTTACCACACTTATTTTTATTTTATTAAATTTTTATTATTCATTGCATTGAATTTATCTCCCTAAATCACTAGGTAGGGAATGTGGAGAACTGGGCGAGGTTGCGCAATGACCCTAGCGAGGCTGCACGGCATCGACCGCAATGAGCTGGATGCCATCAAGACCATTACATGTGTTTTTAAATAAGAACTCAACAAGATTTTAAGTCGGGATTCAACACGAACTACCCGATACCCATAAAATTAATAATGTAAATAAATTTGAAATGATGGGTGTGACAATTATCCCCACCATAAAGCTTTCTATCCCCAGAAATCCAAACTAGGGTTGAGACACAATGAAGAAACTGATTCCCCACTTAAGTTTAAAGGGGATATCCACAACCAATAAGCGAAAAGAAGAAAAAGCATTATGCTCAGAGAAAGTATAACGACCCACACTTTACATACATTGTTAATACTTCAAAATTAAAGCACACTTACTACAACATATGACAAAACCACAAAGGACCGTATAGGTATAGTGTCTTTAGAAACTGGGAAACATAAACAACTGGTTCATAAATCTTCTACAGTGTCTCCCATTTATTTCATCATATCTAGGGTCCCTTTTAGCATATTCTACTTAATATCCATCTTCCTGACCTGGGGAAAAGAAAACATAAAAGGGTGAGCTCAAATGCTCAGCAAGGGCAAATAAAGGAAATAAAAATCATATCATATCTTTATGAAAATCAAAACCTGCAAAAGAGATCATAATATCTTAACATGGAATAAATCATAGAAGTGAAAATGAGATCCCCAAAATCATAACATAAAACTTGAAACTTTGTGGCATGCACACATAATCATGGAGATCATTTCTTGTTAGTCATGACTCATTGCCAAGACTATCTTAGTGGACAAAGTCCCTTTCTGAACCGAGTTCACTCCTCGTTTCAGTCCTATATCACTGAACCGAAATAACCTTCCGTTCCAGCCATGTCTATCTCATGAGATATAAAATCTTTACCCAATGCATTGGAGGGAGATATAGGTCCCACCCATCTTATAATGAATCCTTTCTTATGTGTGCCACATAATCATACATCATCGCATAACACATGTAACAAAAATGGGATTCTTGAAACATCATGACATCATAAATCAATTCATATATGATAAAGGAATTCATAAACATAATTCCATCACAACATAGTCAAACCAATGTAAAAATATGGATAGAAACAGAACCCTTTATTATCTTAGATGGAAAATAATTTTGATAAAACACTTGAATTGAATTCTTGAGGAAAATATCCTTTCTTCTTCAAAAACATTTTTCCTTTCATAACATGTCATACAACTTTAAAATAAAAGAAGTTGATTAAAAATAAACTTGAAAACTTGTAAAGGAAGCTTCTTTGAAGTAATGTTTTAAAAATCCATTCATGCCGTATAAGTTAAAAAAAACATTCTTCGTACTTTTGTCGGAAAAGTTAAAAAGTACCTCGTACGGAAAAACGACAAAAGATTCCTTTCATATTCTTTACTAAAAACTCACCTAAGGGTAAAATTCGATTTAAACTATTTCAAGTGGATGGAAACAATATTACATATTGAGGGAACATGGATGTGGATGATAAAATACACCCCAGTAAATACTTACGAATAAACAATCTCGGATAAAAATGAGATTGTGATATTTCCCTTACCTTAGGTCCGATTAGCTTTGTACGTGTCCGAAGCTCCTGTATAATGGTTTAAATAATGTTATTGACTTATTCCAGAATCATACATATTGATATGAGATCATATATGGTCATATTATTAGCTTCTTGTTAGTAATATTTCATTGTTACTTGTTACTCGGGTCTTTATAACTTTTTGTTCTTATGCGTGTTTTGTCGAATAAATTCTTATTCTTATATTTAGGTTATAGATAATTCATTTCCAGAATGGTATTAGTGTAGTATATACCATATTCATTCATTCAATTCATTTATACAATCATTATGAAATGAAGATCATGTAGAACGAGTCGCATCACATCGTGGAGACGGTATTCCGTACGTACGCACGAGTGATGATATCGTTCCTATGATCGTGGAATTGTATTGGAGTTTATATATATATTATTTCAGTATCAATATTACTTAATAATAATCATATATAGTTACTCATTACACCATTATACCCATCCTTGTAAGGTGATGGTGGAAAATAGATTACACCACGGCGTGGAGACGGTATTCCGTACGTACGCACGCGCGGTGATTTCATTTTTTCCGTAGGATGGATAGAAGGTGAATTAGGGTTGTTTCATATTTATAATAACATATCAGTATGTAATTAATACTGATGTTATTACTTTATCATGAAACAACTAAAGAAGAAGAAGTTGAAGAAGAAAGAAATTGAAAAGATCGGTAATGGATATTACCTCTTCTTTGGAACGCCTTTTTGAATCCTCCACTTAAGGAACTAAGATTGGTCTTTGGAGAAGACCAGGACCTCTAGGATTATTCCAGGGAAGTGGAGAATGGAAAATGGCAGGGGTTGGCCGAGCTTGAGTGCTCAAATTGGTGTGAGGAGGAGGGGGAGGAGGTGCCCTTTTATAAGGGAGGAGAGGGGCACCTTAGGAATATCTCAAAATATTATTTTATATTAAAGTCAAAATCGGTTTATAATGGTTCCAAAGGGTCTTATTTCGAAGCTAAAGTGGGGATGGGTCGAAATACTATCAACCAATAGAATTTAGACAAGTTTAGGATATTATTTTAACCTTATCAATTAAATTTAACTCTAAGTTAAATAATTTAACTTTTACCATGTCTTTTTGTTTTCTTTCACTATATGGTTAATACACTTACTATAACATGCCAAACGAACCCCAAATTGTTTATTATTAATATATATATCCTTATATAAGTCATTTGGCCGAACATTAGATTTTTAGGAATAAAATAACAATTAATAATATAATATTTGATTTAAAAACTATTTTGTGTCAATTTTGATACTATTTGATATATGATTTGTTTGAAAGTCATAACAGAATTATATGTTCGAACCAAGTTGATTAAATCAATACTAATATATCATAGTAACCTAGAAAATTAGTGGAATTCATAAAAAGTCTCAAATTATATTTATTTTGGTGTTTATAACATCAATTATGTCAATATTTCATTAATAAGATAATTACTGCATCATCATTATGTCATAAATAAATTAAATTATTTAATGTCTAAAAATTACAAATAAAATATCATCATGTAGGAAATCTTTTTAGCTTTCTAATGAATATTTACAATTGAATTTATCTTATGTATAACCCCATATTAAAAATGATTTACTTATTAAACTTTGATTTTAACTATTTTAACCCTTCTTTAAATAAATTAATAATAAATGTCCTAATCTAATCCAAGTGGGCCTAAATGGTCATATTTTATTCCTAAGTTTGTTTTTGGTCGAATTACACTTGTCCAATAGAATTAGGACATGTGTTAGGGTAATATTAATATCATATTTACCCTTAGTTACCCTATTTACTATTAACCGCGGTAAAATAGTAAAAAGTTACTATTCACCAAAAAATTATTTTCATCTCATTGAACCACATTTTAGTCCTTGATATTAACCGTGTCTCTCGGATTTTTGAAATTCCATTCACAGAAGCGGTAAAATTAAGTTTTATGCAAAATTCAGTTTTTAACCTACCACTTAGTGGTTTCACTATTCATCAAAAATTGAAAGTTTTCAGAAAAATACCAAAATTTCACCCTAGGCTAATTTAGATATTCTGAGTCCAAAAATGAAGTCCATTTTGAAAAATAAAATTTATAAAATTTCAAAAAGTGGTTATTACTATTCATAACGGCTAGTTTTAATAGCATATTGTTGTTTAGTGAAACTCGGTATTGCGTACGACGCAAGCTATCGAGGAAGGTCGTGATTGCGTGTAAAGCAAGCCAAGAAAGTGTTGTGTAGAAAAAGATTCCTTTGATGATTTATATAACATAAAAGTCTCGGGTGTTACATTCTACCCCCCTTAAAAAGAATTTCGCCCTCGAAATTCGTCACTTTGCAACAAACAAATGAGGATACTTCTCCCTCATCATATCCTCAAGCTCCCATGTAGCTTCTTCAAGTTGGTGGTTTCTCCATAAAACTTTCACCAAGCGAGTGGTCTTGTTTCGTAGGACTTTTTCGCTACGATCCAGAATCTCTATCGGCTGTTCTTCATAAGAAAGATCTTGCTCCAGCGGTACAACTTCTGAGCTGAGTACATGTGAAGGATCTGGTATGTACTTTCTCAGGAGAGATACATGGAACACATCGTGAACTTGAGAGAGATTCGGTGGAAGCGCCAATCGGTAAGCTACCTTCCCAACACGATCCAGTATTTCAAAAGGACCGATATATCTAGGGCTCAACTTCCCCTTCTTTCCAAATCTCATAACCCTCTTCCAGGGAGATACTCGTAAGAACACTTTATCACCCACTTCAAACTCTAGGTCTCTTCTTCGATTGTCGGCATAACTTTTCTGTCGACTCTGAGCTGCTCTTATGTGTTGTTGAATAGATCTGACCTTTTCTGCCATTTCATCAACGAGATCAGGTCCTAATAGCTTTCTTTCCCCAACTTCATCCCAGCAAGTTGGAGTCCTGCATTTCTTTCCATAGAGAGCTTCATAAGGAGCCATTTGAATACTGGAGTGAAAGCTATTATTATAAGAAAATTCCACCAAAGGTAGGTGTTGATCCCAACCTCCTTTGAAATCCATAGAGCAAGCTCTCAACATATCTTCTAGGGTTTGAATTGTTCTCTCAGACTGACCGTCTGTCTGGGGATGATAAGCAGTGCTGAAACTCAACTCTGTATCCAGAGTATGCTGAAGACTTCGCCAGAACTTCGAGGTAAATCTCGGATCCCGATCAGATATAATAGAAATTGGTACGCCATGCAATCTTACCACTTCCTTTACATATATCCTGGCAAGCTGATCTAGAGAGAAATCCACTCTAATAGCAATGAAGTGTGCAGACTTTGTAAGACGATCAACTATGACCCAGATAGCATTATTGCCTTTGGATGTTTTAGGAAGTCCTGTGACAAAGTCCATAGTGATGTTTTCCCATTTCCATTCGGGTATGGGTAATGGTTGTAACATCCCCTTAGACTTCTGTCTCTCAGCTTTAACTTGTTGACAAACCAAGCATCGAGAGACATATTCAGCAACATCTCTTTTCATGCCATCCCACCAGAAGTACTCTTTCAGGTCCCTATACATCTTCGTGCTTCCAGGATGAATAGAGAATGAAGAACTATGAGCCTCATCCAGCAGCTCTTTCTTTAATTCGGGGATGGGAGGAACACAAACCCGATTCCTGAACTTTATTATCCCATCACAATCAAGGTTGAATTCAGGAACATTTCTCACCTTCTTTTGTAACTCGACATCTTCTTTCTGTGCCTCTTTAATCTTCACATGTATAGATGGTTGAACATTCATTTGAGAAAGATAAGATTTTTCCCCTTCCATTATAATTCCAAGATCCATCCTTTGTAAATCCATAAATATTGGATCTTTTTTGATCCTCATCATGGATAAACTAGCATGGTCTTGTCGACTTAATGCATCTGCCACCTTGTTTGCTTTCCCAGGGTGGTAATGGATTGAGCAGTCATAATCCTTAATCAGCTCCAACCATATTCTTTGACGCATATTCAACTCCTTTTGTGTGAAAATATACTTTAAACTTTTATGATCAGTATAAATATCACACCTTTCACCATAAAGGTAATGCCTCCAAATCTTTAATGCAAAGATTACCGCAGCCAACTCCAAATCATGTGTTGGGTAATTTTGCTCATGGATTTTCAACTGTCGTGAGGCATAAGCTATCACCATATCATTTTGCATAAGAACACACCCCAATCCCTTCTTGGATGCATCACTGTAGATCACAAACCTTTCTCCACTACAAGGCAGTGTGAGCACAGGTGCACTGGATAACCTTCTTTTCAACTCCTTGAAATTCTCTTCACATTCCTCTGTCCAGACAAACTTAACTCCTTTCCGAGTCAACTTGGTGAGTGGATTAGATAATCGTGAAAAATCTTTTACAAAACGTCGATAATATCCATCCAAACCAAGAAAACTTCGGATCTCAGTTACTGTGGTTGGTCTCGACCATCTTTCGATAACCTCTGTTTTTGCTGGATCCACAGATATCCCCTCTTTTGAGATTATATGACCCAAAAATGCAACTTTTTGAAGCCAAAATTCACACTTGGTAAATTTGGCATAAAGCTTCTCTTTTCTCAGGGTCTTCAATATAATTCTCAAGTGATCTTCATGCTCTTCCTTGCTCTTTGAATAGACAAGAATATCGTCTATAAAGACTACCGCAAATTGATCAAGATAGTCTCTAAAGACTCTATTCATTAGATCCATGAAGATAGCAGGGGCATTAGTAAGACCAAATGGCATCACTATAAATTCATAGTGTCCATACCTTGTACGGAAAGCCGTCTTTGGTATATCCTCCCTTTTGACCCTTAATTGATGATACCCTGAACGAAGATCAATCTTGGAAAAGTATTGAGCTCCACGTAGTTGGTCAAATAAGTCATCAATGCGTGGGAGAGGATATTTGTTCTTGATAGTGATCTTGTTAAGTTCTCGATAATCAATGCAGAGTCTCATTGATCCATCTTTCTTCTTAACAAATAGAACAGGTGCTCCCCAAGGTGACGCACTAGGGCGTATGAATCCCTTATCAAGATTCTCTTGGAGTTGCTTCTTCAATTCCTGCAACTCAATTGGGGCCATTCTATAAGGTGTCTTTGAAATAGGCAAAGCACCCGGTACGAGTTCTATTGAAAACTCAACTTCACGATTTGGTGGAAGACCCGGCAATTCCTCCGGAAAGACATCATCAAACTCCCGTACAGTGGGCATATTCTTAATCGTGAGTTTCTCACCAACCATTTGAGATAAATAACCTTCATTTAGTGGAATCAATACCCATAAGATGGAAGAAATTTCCACTGGAAGGTTATGTTCATCCTTGCATTGATAGACGATCGTAGATTGATCTGGAATATGAAATGTGACTTCCCTTCTTTGGCAATTGATATAGGCTCCATGTAGAGAAAGCCAATCCATGCCAAGAATCACATCAAATTCCACTAAAGGAAGGATCACAAGATTTGCAGGAAGCACTTTCCCACAAACTTCGATCGGAGAAGAATTATAAACTTTTGATGCGATTGATGTGCCATTAGGTGTTGTCACGGCTAACTCAACATCTAATTGTTGAGGTAATACGGTGATACCCTTAGAAAAGTCTTCAGAAATAAAAGAGTGGGTGGATCCAGAATCAAATAAAACATTTGCTACTTTAGAATGGATGGTAAGTGTACCTTTCACCACATCGTTATCGTACTCCACATCGCTGATAGAAATTGCATGTGACTTTCCTTTGTCTTTAGCCTTAAGATTTTGTTGACGTCGACCATCATCATCAACCCTTGGATTTGGGCATTGATTGGCATAATGCCCCATCTCCTTGCACTTGAAACATTGAAGTGTAGCAGGTTCATTCTGTGTATCCCTTCCTTTGTTTGCATCATTAGACATCTTCTTCCCATTATCACGGCATTCAAATGCCCGATGACCTTCCTTTCAACATTTAAAACATTTACTTGTCCCTTTAAGACAACTCCCTCCATGTTTCTTTCCACACTTTGAGCATAAGGGAAAGTTCATCTTCTTTTCCGTGTGCTCTTTAGATTTTTCATTGAATTCCATATTCCTCTTCTTATCAAACCCATGTGACTGATGGGTTACTCCAATTTCCATCTCGACTTTGAGAGCACATCAAACGATTTCTTCATAGCTATTGAAGTCCCTTATGGCTAACGCCCTTCGAAGACTTGGTTTTAAGCCACTAAAGAATCGATCGATCTTACTCTCAGGTTGGATAATAATACCAGAAGCGTACCTTGCAAGTCTTGTAAAATTTGCTTCATAGGTACTAACAGATTCATCATCCCTTTGCTTCAGTTCAAGGAACTCTTTCTCCATCTTTGTTCGGAGAATACGAGGGAAGTACTTATTGAAAAATAAGTTCTTGAACTCGTCCCATTCCATAGACTCAATTTCATCCCTTTGCCTCGTATTCTTAACAAGATTCCACCATTGATCCGCATCTCCTTCCAAACGATACACTGCTAGGATGACTTTATCATGCTCAGAACATTGAAGAACTGAAAATATCTTTTCAGTAGTACTAATCCGTTGTTCAGCAACTAATGGATCAGTAGACCCGCTGAAAGATGGTGGACGCTGCCTCATGAAGGATTCAACAGAATGTTGCTCCCTCCTTTGTTCGTTTGGAAATCCTGCATGATTCATAGCTTGAGAAAGTTGCGTGAGCATGGCTACAAGATTTTGCATTCCAGCTCCCATATCGTTTGGTTGCTCAGGGGGACAATCATTGCATTGCCCATCGCATTCCGCATTAAAACGGTTCCTTCGGGTTCCAGCCATTGACTAAAACCAAGAAGAATAGTGTGAGCAACACTAATTATAATAGGAAACCACATAATTCAAGAATAAAATTTTCATGCTTATGGTCTTATCCTAGGTTATTCATGGCCATTTCTAAGATTGTGTTCTATGCTTAGACTTATTCTTAGGGTTCTTACTAAGGCTTTCACATCCTAGTTTCCAAAGGTTGACTATAACCTTTCCTCTGATACCAACTATAACGACCCACACTTTACATACATTGTTAATACTTCAAAATTGAAGCACACTTATTACAACATATGACAAAACCACAAAGGACCGTATAGGTATAGTGTCTTTAGAAACTGGGAAACATAAACAACTGGTTCATAAATCTTCTACAGTGTCTCCCATTTATTTCATCATATCTAGGGTCTCTTTTAGCATATTCTACTTAATATCCATCTTCCTGACCTGGGGAAAAGAAAACATAAAAGGGTGAGCTCAAATGCTCAGCAAGGGCAAATAAAGGAAATAAAAATCATATCATATCTTTATGAAAATCAAAACCTGCAAAAGAGATCATAATATATTAACATGGAATAAATCATAGAAGTGAAAATGAGATCCCCAAAATCATAACATAAAACTTGAAACTGTGTGGCATGCACACATAATCATGGAGATCATTTCTTGTTAGTCATGACTCATTGCCAAGACTATCTTAGTGGACAAAGTCCCTTTCTGAACCGAGTTCACTCCTCGTTTCAGTCCTGTATCACTGAACCGAAATAACCTTCCGTTCCAGCCATGTCTATCTCATGAGATATAAAATCTTTACCCAATGCATTGGAGGGAGATATAGGTCCCACCCATCTTATAATGAATCCTTTCTTATGTGTGCCACATAATCATACATCATCGCATAACACATGTAACAAAAATGGGATTCTTGAAACATCATGACATCATAAATCAATTCATATATGATAAAGGAATTCATAAACATAATTCCATCACAACATAGTCAAACCAATGTAAAAATATGGATAGAAACAGAACCCTTTATTATCTTAGATGGAAAATAATTTTGATAAAACACTTGAATTGAATTCTTGAGGAAAATATCCTTTCTTCTTCAAAAACATTTTTCCTTTCATAACATGTCATACAACTTTAAAATAAAAGAAGTTGATTAAAAATAAACTTGAAAACTTGTAAAGGAAGCTTCTTTGAAGTAATGTTTTAAAAATCCATTCATGCCGTATAAGTTAAAAAAAACATTCTTCGTACTTTTGTCGGAAAAGTCAAAAAGTACCTCGTACGGAAAAACGACAAAAGATTCCTTTCATATTCTTTACTAAAAATTCACCTAAGGGTAAAATTCGATTTAAACTATTTCAAGTGGATGGAAACAATATTACATATTGAGGGAACATGGATGTGGATGATAAAATACACCCCAGTAAATACTTACGAATAAACAATCTCGGATAAAAATGAGATTGTGATATTTCCCTTACCTTAGGTCCGATTAGCTTTGTACGTGTCCGAAGCTCCTGTATAATGGTTTAAATAATGTTATTGACTTATTCCAGAATCATACATATTGATATGAGATCATATATGGTCATATTATTAGCTTCTTGTTAGTAATATTTCATTGTTACTTGTTACTCGGGTCTTTATAACTTTTTGTTCTTATGCGTGTTTTGTCGAATAAATTCTTATTCTTATATTTAGGTTATAGATAATTCATTTCCAGAATGGTATTAGTGTAGTATATACCATATTCATTCATTCAATTCATTTATACAATCATTATGAAATGAAGATCATGTAGAACGAGTCGCATCACATCGTGGAGACGGTATTCCGTACGTACGCACGAGTGATGATATCGTTCCTATGATCGTGGAATTGTATTGGAGTTTATATATATATATTATTTCAGTATCAATATTACTTAATAATAATCATATATAGTTACTCATTACACCATTATACCCATCCTTGTAAGGTGATGGTGGAAAATAGATTACACCACGGCGTGGAGACGGTATTCCATACGTACGCACGCGCGGTGATTTCATTTTTTCCGTAGGATGGATAGAAGGTGAATTAGGGTTGTTTCATATTTATAATAACATATCAGTATGTAAGTAATACTGATGTTATTACTTTATCATGAAAAAACTAAAGAAGAAGAAGTTGAAGAAGAAAGAAATTGAAAAGATCGGTAATGGATATTACCTCTTCTTTGGAACGCCTTTTTGAATCCTCCACTTAAGGAACTAAGATTGGTCTTTGGAGAAGACCAGGACCTCTAGGATTATTCTAGGGAAGTGGATAATGGAAAATGGCAGGGGTTGGCCGAGCTTGAGTGCTCAAATTGGTGTGAGGAGGAGGGGGAGGAGGTGCCCTTTTATAAGGGAGGAGAGGGGCACCTTAGGAATATCTCAAAATATTATTTTATATTAAAGTCAAAATCGGTTTATAATGGTTCCAAAGGGGCTTATTTCGAAGCTAAAGTGGGTATGGGTCGAAATCCTATCAACCAATAGAATTTAGACAAGTTTAGGATATTATTTTAACCTTATCAATTAAATTTAACTCTAAGTTAAATAATTTAACTTTTACCATGTCTTTTTGTTTTCTTTCACTATATGGTTAATACACTTACTATAACATGCCAAAAGAACCCCAAATTGTTTATTATTAATATATATATCCTTATATAAGTCATTTGGCCGAACCTTAGATTTTTAGGAATAAAATAACAATTAATAATATAATATTTGATTTAAAAACTATTTTGTGTCAATTTTGACACTATTTGATATATGATTTGTTTGAAAGTCATAACAGAATTATATGTTCGAACCAAGTTGATTAAATCAATACTAATATATCATAGTAACCTAGAAAATTAGTGGAATTCATAAAAAGTCTCAAATTATATTTATTTTGGTGTTTATAACATCAATTATGTCAATATTTCATTAATAAGATAATTACTGCATCATCATTATGTCATAAATAAATTAAATTATTTAATGTCTAAAAATTACAAATAAAATATCATCATGTAGGAAATCTTTTTAGCTTTCTAATGAATATTTACAATTGAATTTATCTTATGTATAACCCCATATTAAAAATGATTTACTTATTAAACTTTGATTTTAACTATTTTAACCCTTCTTTAAATAAATTAATAATAAATGTCCTAATCTAATCCAAGTGGGCCTAAATGGTCATATTTTATTCCTAAGTTTGTTTTTGGTCGAATTACACTTGTCCAATAGAATTAGGACATGTGTTAGGGTAATATTAATATCATATTTACCCTTAGTTACCCTATTTACTATTAACCGCGGTAAAATAGTAAAAAGTTACTATTCACCAAAAAATTATTTTCATCTCATTGAACCACATTTTAGTCCTTGATATTAACCGTGTCTCTCGGATTTTTGAAATTCCATTCACAGAAGCGGTAAAATTAAGTTTTATGCAAAATTCAGTTTTTAACCTACCACTTAGTGGTTTCACTATTCATCAAAAATTGAAAGTTTTCAGAAAAATACCAAAATTTCACCCTAGGCTAATTTAGATATTCTGAGTCCAAAAATGAAGTCCATTTTGAAAAATAAAATTTATAAAATTTCAAAAAGTGGTTATTACTATTCATAACGGCTAGTTTTAATAGCATATTGTTGTTTAGTGAAACTCGGTATTGCGTACGACGCAAGCTATCGAGGAAGGTCGTGATTGCGTGTAAAGCAAGCCAAGAAAGTGTTGTGTAGAAAAAGATTCCTTTGATGATTTATATAACATAAAAGTCTCGGGTGTTACAGAAAGTTCCTCAAAGACAACATCAAGAAACCCATAAAAAGACTTTCTGATATGTGTCGCCCACCACGAAGATCTAGAACAACTCCAATTGATTGTTTTAGAAAACGAACTCTAGAACCCACAGAAACCAACTTCACAAGCCAAGACATATCAAGAAATATTAAACGAAAACCACAACATTTGGATATAATGAACAAAAAATGTCAAAACACATCCAAGGAAAACTCTTATCACTTATCACAAATCCGTATTTAAAAACCCAAGAAAAAGATCAACATGGGGAGGCCTGAGGGGCTCCCCACCATTAAGAACTCACTGACACTCGAGATGAGACTGGGAAACTGACATGGGGAGGTTCGAGTGGACTCCTCTCCATTAAAGAAAATTCCAGAAATTATTCATTCTTGAGATATTCATGCGAGACCCAATGTGTGTCTCCCCAGCATTAAGAACCTATAAACGGCCAAGAAGAGACTACAAAACCAACATGGGGAGCTCCGGGTGGACCCCCACCATTAAGGAAAGGCCAAGACCGATTTACTCCATAGACCTTTGTGCGAGACCCATCGTGGGCCTCACATCCATTAGAACGATCAAAGGATACAAAACTTTGAAAAATTCTCGATGGTGACCAAACACCCCACAACAAGTGGGCGGGGAGGGAGGGGCCTGGCTACTAGGGCGTCAAAAGCATGACCCAAGAAAAAACAGCATTTCCACATTCCTGGATGAGCATTATTCAAATTTGGGACAGATTTACCCAACAGACTCCCATAAGAACCACTAAAGTGACTGCATCAAATGGGACACACCCCCCAAGATTTTAAGGCGTCGAGGCGGACATGCCTCTGCATAGTCACTGAATCCTTATGCAGCCAGACGGTTCGTTCGAAACAATACATCCATAGAAAAAAAATTAAGTTGTTTTCACTTTCAACACCGATGACAGAAATGAAGTCAGGGTTTCATACAATCCCAGGGTTCCAGACCACGCGCCAGCTTCACTCTAAGGCTTATGGCTAGAGCCCTGATGTTTGAAGCATCTCCTGCCTCGTAGTTAGGTGTTGAAGACTCCTGAATGGAGCTTCTCCTTTTGGTGTCACACGAAACCACACTACAACCGAGGAAACACCAACAACCACAACACATTATGACATCCAAATGATCATACAATGAACATTCACCAACACAAGAGCTGAAATGGTGCATGCGCATCACCCTTTGTCACACTGGATGAGAACACGACACCACAAATTGTCACCTGAACATGATCATTGTTGTTGAGAGGAACAATATATGGAGAGGGACTTCAAAATGAGTCTTAAAAAACACGTTATTCTTGCAGTTGATCGTAGTATCCCCACGTGACTGGGTCTGCCACACTAGTGGTCGAACGTAGACCCTTTATTAAATGAAACCAACAAAGGACTAAAGGTCATTTTGAATAGGGGACCGCACCGACCACTCTAGGATGCTTCCACCTCTCCCCACTGGAATCTCCTTCACCATTTCCAAACAGAACATTAAAATTAAAGAGTTCAAACTTCACCCTTGACTGTCAAAGAGAACTCACACTACAAGGCGTCACCAAACATGACCCTTGCAGCCGATGAAAGTACTACAAATCCCTTCAAGACAATGGTCAACACTAATAACTCTAAACTGCTTTCACCCTTCCCTACTGGAATTCCTTTCACAATTTCAAGGGGGAACCTTCAGACAGAACGACGTCAAACTTCATTCCCGATGACTCAGACAACTCAAAGAGACCGAAACACCCTTCAACTCCCGTCGCATTTTTCATCATGCTACGAAAGGATCCAATTTCAGGTAAAAATGATAGAAGGGTTCAATTCTTGAATCTAAGAAGAGATTCTTCTAATCAAATGGAGGGCCGGGCAATGGAGAATTGCCTGTGGCCACACATCAATGACATGTCAACGATATATGGTGGTCATACACTAGACAAGAAAGAAAACCCTGGACCCAACCAAACTGGTCCAACGGTCAAGCCATACCAAAAGAAAACACCAAATGTGCAAGGGGGGAACCACTGCAAGGGATTCCCGATGTACTTTTCAAAAAAAAATTAACTAGCTACATGCTTGCGTACCATCTTACAAATAAGAATTTAAACTCAATACACAAATCAGTCACCATAATTCTCGGCTCGAAACGCCTCATGTCCAACCATTCAAATATACAAGTACACACTACACAATCTCTAGTTATTTAAAAACACCAAATTTTCATTTAACAAAACATTTTCAAAATAAGAAAAGCTAGTGGGTTGCACAAACACCAATGGTGTCCCATGGGCCTCGCACATGCATGTTCTCGTGCCGCACCGGCACCCACCTCATATCCATCCAGGAACTCATCCGCTCATGCCATTAACCATTTCTTTTTTCCATATCTCCCCATGTATGTGGTTGCCCACGAGAACACCAAGGATCAAAATCAAACCATTCCATTTTTCAGAACCGAAACATCCAACCCACACTTTTCAAACCTCACACACCATTTCATTTTTAAAGAACTTTATTTTAAAACATTTTACAGGACCAAGACATTTTTACTTAAAAATCAAATCTCCACGAATCCAAAACAAAGAGATGAAGAACAATGCAGGAGGAAACTAGTTTCAGAGGGTTATTTGAGCATATGGTTTGCGGCCATAGGCCAATCACGCCATTGGCCACATAGAGTATTTTAGGACAGTGTCTCCAGCTCCATAAGGCTTGCTAGACCCTGCGAGCTCACTAAGACCAATAACCTTACTAACTTTTAGTTTCCCTTAGACACGATTAACTATGAGGACCAAAAACTCAGACAAACCCCAACATACATTGGAAACTTGAGTCCCGCTACGAGGTGTACTTGTCAGGCACCTTACTCGTAGCTAGGACATCGAGTCCCAACAACTTTAACTCAAGTCTACCATGACTCTATCCCAAAAGAAAACAATACAAGAGAGAAAACCATGCCCTCTGATACCATTTTGTCATGAACCAGGCTGGGTCACCATCCGACCCGGCGCCCGGCCCGGTCCGCGGCATAACCCGAAGGGAATTATGGATCCCCACGGGCTGGCACAAGTGCCTGGGTATCAAACATCACATGGGAATGATTTACCAAAAATAAAAGACAGAAAAACAACTAGATAAAAAACTGAAACTAGAAATAGACCACCAAACACGCCCTTAAACTATGAACATGTTTAAAGTCTACAACTCGAACCAAGAACTAAAAAGAAAAGATGAAAGAAGAAACTAAAACTCTTACTCAGACCACCTGGAAAAAGAGAGGCCACATCAACACCACTCTACACGAAAAGACCAATTGCAACCCGAACCACCATCACTGAGCACGAAGTCACAACCTGGAAAGCAGAAGAAACAAAATCTATATAAACCCAAGGGTGTATGTAGGGTGTGAGATAAAACCCCAGAAGGATGCCATAGAGAAAATTTTCCATGCATAATTATTAAAATACAAATACATTTTCAATTTAACAGAATAAAAATAAATAAGTGCTTAAAGAATTTTAATGAAAATGGTTTTACGGGGGAACTTCTGTAAAAGGAATACAACGTCAATTAACATACACACACGAACGCACACACACACACACACAAAAATGCACGCACACCCGTACACACACACACACACACTTTTCTTGGTAACCCCAACATCACACCGTGTTCCGACGGTGAGCAGAGAGAAAAGATGAGCACAATACATGGGAGAGACCCTAAAGATACTAGCGAGAAGTGGGACCGTAGAACCTCACGTCTCGGTGAACCATATCATACATTCCTGCGCACGAGACACCGGTAGGGAAACACCTCCTACCATAGTGGTCTCCAGTCATCATCCAATGTTTAGTTAGTGTTGTAGCCGTCAATCCAGCTAAGTGAAACTAGGCCAGAGCCACTCCCATATCACTAGCACGTTAGTCTAGTCCGCCCACCTAGTACCCAGGCTTCCCGTTTTTGATCAAGTAAATCAAAGTTCATTCCACAAGTCGTAATCATACACTCAAACCAAGAAATACATCACGGACACCAAAAACCACCCCTCACACACACAGAATCCATTTGAAATAATATGCACACTAAAATGTTCCAAACCACAATCTGAATTTCTTACATGACCAATTAAAAACACTTGCATCCTTAATAACTATTTAATAAAACATTTAAGATTTTTAATAAAAAAAATTTGAAGAGAAGAGCATGAATTTAAACAGAAAACAAACCAAACATTCTTTCGTAACCAAACACACACAACGCAACATCAAGAGTTCAATCCACACCACTTACACCAATTAAAACAAACTGTTTGAGTGGTTTAACACAAGGGCTAACAAACGATGAAATAATGTTTTGAGTAACGATAAATTTGGTTTTATTTAAAATACCACTTTAGAACAAAAAAAATACGTAATATTATCGAAAGATGATTTGCACCACAAATATCATTTAACTATAAATTTAACAATTTATAAAACACTAAACCAGCTTTACATGGGTTTCCATAAAATCACACTAATATCACAAAAACACATTAGTAACAAATCAATTCATATGAGATCTCAAGAGAATAATATAAGACCACTTTGAACCCTAAAAACTAACTAAATAATATGCTGAACTAATTAAACATGCAAATAAATTCATCAGACAATAATTATGAGAAGAACCACCTACCTTGGTGTGGCAGACTTCACAAAAATGGTGTGCAAGGATCGTCTCACACCAACCACAACTCAGACAAACCAAAATTGACCCTATACCAACCAATTTAACCAACAACATAATGAATCTACCCTAAAACATGAATTGAAACCAAATAAAATCAAAATCTAAAACTAAAAGTGACACCCTATGAGGGAAAAGAAGACTCACCCAAAGAGGTGTCGTGTGGGCAGGGGGTCGCTAGTGTTCGCACTGGCAAGAGGTATGGGCAGTGATTGACTAAAACCTGGTGTGTTGGGGGTTTTCTGGACATCATGGGTGTTGGGGTTCGCTAGACCGGGCAAGGGGGCCGGCTCCGAGAGGTTGAGCGGCCAAAATGGGGCGCAACCGAGATGCGATGTCGGGGGAAGTAGTTGTTGAAGGCGGATGGGTGCTGGTCGGCCGAGAGTTGGGTGTAGAAGATGGAGGGATGAACCTCGGATGGGTGCGACATTACTGGTGAGGAAAACGGGTGCGAGGGAGGGAAGAGGGAAGTTCGGTAAGGGAGGCGCGAGTCCAGGGAAGAGACAGGGCGGTGACATGAGGTAGAGGAGGAGTCCAGTGGCGCGACAAGGGGTTTCTAGGGGAGGTGATGTGATGGAAATGGGGTAGAGAAAGGGTTGAGGCGGCCTGGGTATGAGGGTTCCAAAAAAAGGAAGAAAAAAGAAACACTAAACAAAGGGAATACGAAAAATAAGATAAAATAAAATTAAAAATAATAATATTATTAACATTGGCAGTAATGTAGTTCTTAAACTAAAACCTTACAGAAAATAATAGTTAAAATAAGAATAATAATAGAAAAAATATAATAATAAAAGTTATATCCTTAGAATGATAACGTTAAATAGAAAGTTAACAATTTTAATGCGAATAATAAAGAATTATGATAATATTGATTTATGGTGATAGTAATAATAATAATTAAAATGGTAATGATAATATTAATAACTTAATAAAATTTATATTCCCAATGCTATCAATAAGAACAATAATATTATTCTCCATTAATATTATTATTATCATCATTAAAATAATTTGTTAAATTTTACCACACTTGTTTTTATTTTATTTTATTTTTGTTACTCATTGCATTGAATTTATCTCCCTAAAACACTGGGCATGGAATGCGGCGAACTGGGAGAGGTCGCACAGCGACCCAGGAAAGGCCGCACGGCTTCGACCGTAATGAGATGGATGCCATCAAGAACATTACATGTATGTTTAAATAAGAAATCAAGAAGATTTGAAGTCGGGATTCAACATGAACAACGTGATACCTAGAAAACTAATAATGTAAATAAATTAGAAATGATGGGTGTGACATGTGGGGTTTTAAGTTACCCTCTTTCTTATTTAAGGGCCAATATACCAATTGATATGATGTTTGTTTTCCTGTTTCTTGTGTTTTTATTTGAGCCTAGATAGATATTGTGATATGTGGTGGAATGGAAACCTATTGGTTGTGGTAGTAGTTGATGCCTAGAGTGGAGAGATGTGTCGGTATGAATGTGGGTGTCCGAGAGGACACCAAGGATGATGAAATGGGTTAGATTTGAATACTGGATGCTTGTTGATTCTTATTTTTTGTTTATCTTCTTTAATTTCCCTACTTCTTAAGAAACTGGTCTTTCTTTCCCTTCTTCAGAAAGGGGTGAAGATGTGTGGAGTATTCCACTTGCTTTCTGTGTTTAGCTTGTCAAGGGAGGATGGGTCTATGCTCTTGCTATCAGTGGCAATGACTCGATGGGTAGTTCTTCTACTCACCATGTTGATCTTCCAAGTGTTTAGTATCATAGAATGTTTTTCTAGAATTCCTGGGAATATGGTAAAGTAATGATGAAAATAAATAATTTAATAAATGATGTTATCCGAAGGGGTTCGAGATTTTTGGGATGAAATTTTGAGGTAACAATTTAAAGGGACAATGAACTTTGGGTGTGATGAAAATGAAATCTAATGTGGAAATTTTTAATGGTTAATTAATGCTTAAAGAATTAGTTATGTTAAAGTGAATCTCGTAAAAAGGTAATGATGTGATGTAATAAAGCTATTTAAATGGTGGGGTGCTTATAGAATACCTAGTCTCAGAAGTGGGAGCCAAGAGTCCGAGAAATTAATAGCAGTTTATTCTAAGACTAAGTTATTCCCATAGTGTGGATTTGATCTATAGTATATTATATAATATTTGTGTTTCTATACTCTACTCCACCCCGTCAGTAACGAAAACTAACACCCTGGGGATTCTAAGCCCCCCAGGGGGGGGGGGGTTCTCCAGCATTCTCATGGGAGGATTGATGGATGAATACCCCCTTTATCCATGCTCTCTTCTCTTGGAAGTTACTTGTGATGGTAGAAACAATAGTTAGTTTTCCACATATATGTGTGTTTAGAGTTGTAATGTCTTGTGGTATTTACACCCACATAGCATTGATATAGTTTACTATGGATGGTAATAGGTGTAATGTGTATAGTCTGTGATGGATTGAGGATCCTTACTCAGTGTTTGGGCTGTAATGGATTGAGGTATAATACCTGACTTATGATAAACGTTATACAAGATATCGTGGCTCCCATAAAAAACATAGCTACTTGATTTTGTGGATGTGATGGTTTCGTTGCATAAGGTGTATGTTGTGGTTCTTTTCCTATGTGTCTACAGGTAACACTTTTTGAAGAGAGATTCTTAGGACATGCGACGTTGGGGAAAGGTGGAAAACTAGTGGGGAAGTAGTAGTGTGGTACCCTTGATATTTTTTATTAAATTATATACTAATGTATGATTTACTTTGTGAGAGTATCCATGGTGAGGCTTGGAACTTCGTATACCTGTTTAGATGACAAGTTAATTTCACATGTTTTTTACTGTGCTTTAGCATGCTTTCATTACTTTTGCACAAGAGGCTTAGAGGAGGAACATAATGAGTATACCTTTATACTCATCCTATGTATATATAAACATTTTTTAGGTCACTTGGAGTAGGTTGGAGATTATGATGTTTTCTAGGAGCTTGGGGTTGCAGGAGCTGTTCGGGCTTGTGGTGGCTTCTGTTTTTACTTTCTTTTGGGTACTACAGTTTTTTTTCTTTTCTGTTATAGTAGTTATTCATGACATTACATGTTTGTACTTGTATTTAATTTATAGTGTTTTCTATGTTGGAGTTGGTTTGTGTTTGTCTTATCTCTCTCTTCCGCATGTGTTCTCTTAGAGGGTAATTCCTCCCATATTTGTGTTTACTATATCCTCGATGCTAGTCACCATCCCAGGGCCTACTAGAGGTGGGGCTCGAGGTTTATTATCTCCCATCCCACATTTACAACCCAGGAGGGGTATAATATGTTGGGAGTGGTTCATGAAAAAGAGATCCTCAAATATGTATTTACATAGAATGAATTGAATCTTAGATAGTGAATATGGGTTGAATATCTTTAGTCCTTCGATTTCTATCGTTCCTATATTCATGTGAATGGAATTGTCATAGAAGAAGTTTTGTGTTAGAAAACTAAGGAAAATTCCATATGGGAACCTAGTGATGAATAAAAATTGATTGAAATATTTATTGAGTTACATCTGGAGTTTCATGAAAGTCATGATAAGTCTTTTTTCTCAGACATTACCATTACTTCTTCACACTATGTGAAGGTGGAGAGTATGAAATTTTCAAATCCATAAGGTTTGATTCTTTGGGATAGTATTTCAAGAGATAACCCACTTCTAGATTGGTTTGTGTATAGAGATAAAATAATATTTATAAATAGATGTGTGTGGATTCTTATAGATGTGAGAGAAGAACTGATGTGGGAGGCCCATGCTTCTCAATGGGAAGTTAATCTAGGAATCTCTAAAATATATCGAGAAATGCGACACCAGTATTGGTGGCCTAGGATTAAACATTAGAGAAAACGTTTTATCATTAAGTATTAAATTTTCAACCAGTGAAGGCTAAGAACTAGACACTTCCTGGCTTTTTACAACCCCTTAATGTCCCATAATAGTAGTGGGAAGGTGGTACCATATACTTTTTAGACTGTTTTCCTAGCTCTATTTGAAGTAGCAACATTTTATGGGGTTTCACTACCTAACTGATGATGTTATCCCACTTCCTTCCTATATAAAAGAATTTATTAAATGATTATTTGGGATTAATATATGTGTGTAAAATTTTAAGACTATAAGGGGTCCCTCATATTATCATTTTAGATAGAGAATATCATTTCACATCACAGTTCTAGAATGGGATATAATAAGATATGGGCACCCAGGTGCTTATGAGAAAATATTTTCACCGTCAGACTGATGGAAAATTGGAAAATATAATACATGCTCTCAAGGAAATGATCTGGGAATACATACATGGTTACATAGTTTCTTGAGATAAGTATATCATTGTCATCGAGTTCTCATGTAATAATAGTTTCCAAGAAATAATTCAGTTGGATCTATTTGAGGAATTGTATGGCAGGCTGTATCGTTCACCACTTTGCTATATAGAAGTAGGAGTGGTAGACATACAAGGTACTAGTACCATTTTAGATAATTAAGAGTAGGTTTACCTACTCAAAAATCGTAGGTATAATTCTCATTATAGATAAAAATCGTATGGAAATCTCCATTGATGACCTCCAGATTTTGAGGTCAGGGATTAGGTTTTACAGTGGGTATCACCCAAGTTAGCACATAGACATATAAAGAGGCAAGGTAAGATTTCTACTTATTGTTTAGGGACTCTTTAGATATTGGAGGGAGTCATGATATTATCCTATCATTTTTTAATACATTAGCAGTATCATATCATGAACTACTTCTTCTATGTTTCACATATTTACCGATATCAACATAACCTGTCTCATAATTTTGATCTCGAGGAAGTTGAGATAGATGTAGATTCTTGATTTCAAGAGTATACTATACACATCATTAGTGAAATCACATAGTCTCTATGGGACTGTTATATCCCTATAGTATGGGTGTTATAGAAGCACAACTATGTATTGGATGAGACATTGGAGTGGGAGGCCAATGTACATTCCAAATGACAATGATTTATCAAATAGTGTTTCCCTACCCTTGTAAGGGGAACTCAGAGTTGAGTTATATTATGGGTGGAAGACACTAAGAAACTAGTTTTTTTTACTCAGTTATGTATCATTTTAATTGTGATATTATTAGTTATTTTTAAACTAATGTGGATGACTTATGAGTTTGTTATGGTTTTTTGGGTGTCCAGAGCATATTTAGAGCTCGTAACCCCAATCATAGGTGATTTTTGGATTGACACATGGTTAGAGTAAGTTGTATGTGGTAGGATGCATGTTTATTTTTTAACATGCAAGACATACCATTGGGTGATATGGGGATCCCAGTTTTTTGAAACCATGTGATTTGGTCCACACGACTGTGTCAATACTATAAACAAATTCAGAGATGTTTCGCATGGTTTGTGAATCGTTTCCATGACTGTAAAACCTACATGTATGGTATTCTCTTCTCTAGATATTCTCATTATTGGTTTACACAGTGCTTGGAAAACTATACGGAGGCCAATTTGGGATCATTATAAAATTTTTCCCTATAATGTCTAATTTAACACACCCCTTATTCATTTTTTCCAGTGGGAGGAACCTCCCATTTTCCCTATATTGAGCCATTTTCAATCCTATTATTTGATTTGAGGCCATGCATCAATCTAATGTATGATTTTATTATTTTTTATCTCTTTGGACCTGAATAGGTATGTTCTGCAATACTTTTCAATCTTTCTTCATTCCACTTCTTATCAATGATGCTATTTGGATGTGGGATCATATACTCTAATATCAAAGAATTGTCCTTCTCATTATATCTCTTCTAATACATGATAAATTAGATCTTTATACTGGATGATGAGAGTAATTGTATTATTAAGTAGGTGGTCTAGAACTCATCCCTCAAGATTCATTGTTTTATAAATTGCAATGTGGGAACTTTTATTTCATCGAGAATCATATAGTTAATTTATATTACATGATTTTAGTAATTATAATCATGTTCTAAGACAAATTCAATATATGTTGTTCATAATTAGTTGATACATCCCATTCTATGACCACTCTAGGTAGGTTATTTTTCAATGTTTATGCCTTTAATGGGTTTTTATTGTTTTAATAGCCTATTTTGTGCTTCTGAGCCACCGTTCATGTGTGCTTCAAGTTAACCTTGATAATGTTATGCATCAATTATTTAAAAGAAGAGCTAATTGTTGTATGGAATGTAACATGTAAGATAATCACTTGACCCACCTAAGGTATGTTCTTCATCTTGATTAATCAATGTTAAATATTAAATTTGAAAGTATATTATATATATATGAATTGGCCTAGTATATATAAAATATGCTTCCTATCATTGATCATACTTATCCAATATTTTTCATGTTATTAAAGGTAAATGGGAGAACATGATAATTAATAATGAAATTCCTAAAATGATTGCATGACCATGGTCTTGACACGCTATTTAAAGGCAATGTTGTACCCTCTTGAATTTAATTAATATTCTGAAAATCACTTGGAATAATAAAATAAATGAATAAATTGTATGGTTCTTCATTTAACATATACCATTAAATTAATATTTGAATGATCATACATGAGTATGATTTTTGATTCCGGAGGTAATTCCTTGAGAACATGTGGGAACTACTCCGATTCAAGGATGCATGTTTCCCTGGTTGAGACCTACCTAGGAACATTGTCCTCGTATATTAGTGGATGCTCATTACGACACCACATGATCCCTCCATTACTAATACAATATTCCTTAGATACACTCTATGGATCCAGCATGGTTAATATGGATAAGAGGTTCCTTGGTTACATCCTTGGGACTGTACATAAGTTATCCCATATTACCATGGTTGTTTTCCTTGGAATCTCTTAGATTCCTTATAGTGGAATGCCTTGAATAAAACTCCTTGGAATATAATCATACCCCTTGTTGAGGATTTAGGTAATACTGAGTTTGTGAACCTTGAGTTCTAGGTTTCCATGTTTATAACCATTGATTATTTTTATTAAAAATAAAATTAAGATTCCATGTTATAACATGGATCGTTAACTGTCATGTCAGGATGTCAGTGCTGGTATTAACTTATCTGAACTATTTATACAAACTAAAACATTAATAATTAAAGAACTGGTTACATGTTTAGACACCAGCTGAGGGTTAATGAAGGTACATGCATATTTATATTAATGTATTTCATTACATTTATATATGAAATATTTCATAAATTTATAGTTTATATTACAAGAAATAGATATTAATTTTTTTTGGTGTCCTAAATAAATTTATATCACACCATATCTCGACACCATTGGTAAAAGGGAGGAATACATATATGAGAGTTTTGATAAATATAAGCGTGTCTCTTCATAAACATAATTTATTGATCTCGTAAGATGAAGTAGGTTGTAGATGACTGAGCGGGAGCATTGGATTCTAAGGATAGTTATGAATTTATTTTTCTTATATTTGTATAGAATTCTTGATTAGAATCTTCGTATCCATGTTTTCCAATGTTCTAGATACACGACATATATCATCAGTTGTTTTATATTTATATTAGTTTTACCTATTGTTATTTAATCTTGAATGCTTCCGTTGTGGATTTTTTTACTATAATACTTCCTCTATTTATCTATTTATATCATTATTCATTTTGTAACACTCTAGTAATGAGGACATAGTCTTTACGTATAACAAACCTTTTAATTATTACATATTTAAACATGATTTATTAAATGATCATGCACATAATTCAACTATGACGCTCGAGAGCTCTAGTGTCATGGGAAAGTAGGAACATTACATAACAACTTAAAACATAAAATACCACATCTTCATTGAAAAATTATTTTACATGAGCACATTATTCTTTTCGTACATAGCATTGCATGGTATAACATGAGCACAAACATAAGAAAAGTGTGAGCTATAAATCCTAGTAAGGGAGTAAACAAGGAACAACATGAAGAAAATAGTGCATGTTAGGAAATAGTCATATCAATGGGGAAGAAGAGAAACATGATCATAAAGACATTATATAGCATGATTATCATTACATGGAAATGTGGCTACAATATACAACATGATACTAGCATGATACAAGGCTCATTTCACAAGGATTAACATGTGTAAACCCTCATTTAACTTGAATAAACATGATTAAAACCTCATTACACATGTATTAGAACAGGTAAATCTTACTTGCAAAAAGCATACCATGATAAGAAAAATTACCCAATGTATTAGAGTACTATTAAAGATCACCCTTTATAAACATTTCATTTCATGCATATGTGTGCCACATGGATCATATAACGTGGAATCATTCATCATCATAAGTTATTCTAGAATTAGGGAATTTGGAATAAATACATGTAATTACCATTAAAAATATATATGTTTATAAGGTTAATACCCTTGATAGTTAAATGGGTATCATTTTCACTACACAATGATTTTGGCTTCGAAAATGCAGTGTAATTTCAGCAACATAAGGGTGTGACATAAAAACTCATAAAAATGGTTGATGAGAGAAAAAGGGATATCTCATCATATTTACATCAAATTTATAGTAAGAGGATAATATATATACATGTATAAACACATGGAAGTTGGAAATTGAAGGCATATCATAATAAAGAAACATGAAGGAAGAGAAGAAAATGAATAACTCTTATTAAATTTCTACATGGTAACAGGTGTACATGGGTGAGATTAATGATAGATAAAGAGTTATCTCATCATTAAAATATATTAAGGCCACTATAAGGTAGGTTTAAAATCAAATGACGAGATTTTTAATTTAAAATAAAAGGGTATATTGTCGTAGTGAAACTTGGACAAAAAGAGAAAGGAAGAAATACTTTACTAGAGTATGTGACTTCAAGAGGTTGAGGAAGGGCTTCCTGAGAGATTGGGGAGACTTGGGAGGATTATATAGAGACGATGGATGGGTACGAACATGCTCTAAGTGTTTGAGTGAAGATAATTTGATGCTTTGGTGGGATTATATAGTAAATGAGAGGGGAATTCTTTAATATTTGACAAACGTAGGATTTTGAATCTATATAATTAAATATTGAAAAACACAATCATTACCATGGTTTTTTCCAATATTGTTTTCCAAAGGAGAGTGGAAAAAATTATTTAATAATTCCAGTGTCTGAAAATATTAAAATATTAGTCTTTCTTATGTGGAGGTTAGTCACACTCTCAAAGAAATCATTCTAAAATGTTAAAACATTTTAAATGTCTTGAAGGGTCCACTAAAGCATCATAAAATTAATCAAAAAAACAAAAACCACATTATTTTAATGGTAAAACATATTTTTTCCAAATATCCCATTAATAGTATTTTATTACATCTCTATTGGGTCATCATGATGTCATAAAAACATATTATATATTTATACGGTATTTAATTTTAACCCAAAAAATTTGATTCTCTCAAAAAATTACAAAAAAAATCACTATAGGATAATTTTTATGTACTTATTCCAAAAAATAATATTAATTTTATTTAATTAATTTTTGAAATATTATATTTCTCACATTTTAAATAAAAATAGGTACTTAATGAAAATTCATGGGTTTTGAGAAAAACAGTTTTCAAACCATAATAAAAAATACAATTGTATTCATAAAAATTATACGATAATCTATATTTTATAAAAAGTAACTTAGTACTAATATTGTATATAAATATTATTTAATTCAAAAATACTTTAATTCCTAAAATATATTTCTTAATTGAATTTAAATATTTTCTAAAAATGCTATTTGTGCTTTAAAAGCCATTTAAAATTTTACAATAATTATATAAATGTACATTATTTATACTATAAAAAATAATTCAAATAATCATAATTATAGGGTCTTTTTACATAACTATTTATTACAACAACATATGCCTTATGATTTTGGGATGTGAAGGTGGGTCTTTCTGGGGGTCATTCTGTGAACATGGTTTGGGTTGTGATCTCGATGTTCTTAAAATTATCCCATAAACAATTTTGTTGATATTTATGTTATTGTACGTGTGCATGGGATTGGTCTGGGTAAAATCCCAGAAATGTTATCTCCCTCAAAAGATCTGATAAATGGGTTTCATAGGGAATGATTCTACTGGTCGATGTCATCACTTCCTTTGACTATGTTCAAAATATTTCTTAAAATCGTATATATATACTAGTCATGTGATCCCTATTAAATAGAAATATTATCAATGGTAATGGTACTTAACATTTATTTAAACCGAATAAATAACGTTCATGTTTTTTCTATATCCCTATGACATTTAATTAAATTGATGAAAGGGAATTCTTTTCATGAATGTTCTGGTCATTAAAACCACACCCTCTAAGAAATTTTTCCTTAAAATTTTCTTTTCCCACACTAAAACAGATATAGGTAACTTTTCCTCATCATTTCCTCTAGTTACCACATTACGTCTTCAAACTTGTGGTTTCTCCACAACACTTTGACGAGGAGAATTGTCTTATTTCATAGAACATTTTCTCTATGGTCCAAGATCTTCATTAGCTTCTCTTCATAGGAGAGGTCATTTTCTAATGGTACCACCTCGAGATTGAGTATATTCAATGGGTCGGGTATTTACTTCTTCATGAGTGATACATGGAATATGTTATGTTCATGAGACATGTTCTGTGGGAGTGATAGTCGATAGGCCACTTCTCCAATGTGATCAAGGATCTCAAAAGAGATGATGTACCTGGGACTAAGCCTTCCATTCTTTCAAATCTCAAAACTATCTTCCAAGGTGATATTCAGAGTAATATCAGGTCTCCAACATCAAAATCTTTGTATCATCAACGATTTTCATCATTAAAATTTTTTTGACTCTGAGAATCATTAATGTGCTACTAGATAGTCTTAACATACTCCACTATTTCATTGACAATTTATGGATCTAGAAGTTTTTTCTCCCTAACTTTATCCCAACATTCCGGTGTTCAGCACCTTGTCCAATAATGGGCATCATAATGAGTCATTTGGATTCTTGATTGGAAATAATATTTGTAAGTGAACTCAACCAAAGGAAGATTTTTATCCCATCATACTTTGAAGTCCATTGAACATGTTCCCCACTTGTCCTCAAGTGTTTAGATAGTCCTCTCAGATTGACCATCAGTTTGAGGATGATAAGTTGTACTAAAATTTAGCTCTGTATTAATAGCATGTTGGAGACTCTTCAAGAACATATAGGTGAATCTTTGATGTTGATCATATACAATCAATAGTGGTACTGCATGCATCATTACCCCTTATATGAAGTATATCTATTCATGTTCATCCAATGAGAAATCCTCTCGAATTGCAATGAAGTGTGTAGTCTTTGTAAGATGACCCACAATAACCTAGATAACATTACTTCCATAGGATTTCCTTGAAATTCCAGTGACTTTGTCCATGGTGATCATTTCCCATTCCAATGTTGGTATGGGTATTGGTTTCATCATCCCCTTAGACTTAGGCATATCAGCCTTCACTTGTTGACATATTAGAAAATTTGATGTATACTCAGCAATCTAGTTATTCATGTTGTCTCACTAATAATTATCTCAGTGTCCTTAGTACATCGTTTTTTTTTCTGGGTGAATGGAGAAAATTGAACTATGTGTATCATTCAAAAGTACTTTCTTTATCTCTAGACTTAATGGAACAAATATTCATGACACAAATCTCACAATTCCTTATTCATTAACATTGAACTCTGAGAATTTCCTTTATCTAGAAGTTTCCACTTTCTTTTTTATCCTACACCATTCTTTTGAGAATCCTTTAACCATTCCAAAAGAGTTGGTTGAGAAATCATTTGTGAAAGGATTGATGATGTTACATTCTTTATGATTCACATGTCCAACTTCATCAAATCTAAAAAGATTGTATCCTTTTCAATTATAACCAATGATAAAATTGATGGGACCTTTCTACTTATAACATCCTCCACCTTGTTCTCATTATTAGGGTGGTAAAGGATTGATAAGTAATAGTCTTTGATCAACTCTATCCATCTTCGTTTTAACATATTCAACTATTTCTTATGAATATATGCATGAAGATTATGTGATCTATATATATTTCACACTTCTCCCTAAAGAGGTCATCTCACCAAATTTTTAAAGAGAATATTACTACATACAATTCTAGATCATGTGTTGGATATTTTTTATCAATTACTATCAACTTCCTTGAAGCATGGGCAATGACATTGTCACTTTACATCAACACACTACCCAACCCTTCTTCACATTTATCACTCCTATATCATGTGTTCGATAGTGTGAGCACGATCATAGTGATAATCATACTTTTAAGCATCATGAAGATATCTTCACATGCATCACACGTAAAAAGCATGACTCCATTCCAAGTTAGCTTGGTAAAAGATTTTGAAAATCAAGAAAAATTTCTCACAAATAAGTGATAATATGCAGCTAACCGAAAGAAGATATGGATATTTATCACAGATGTTGGCCTCATCCATCCATAAATTTCATTTTTATCTGTGGGATCCACATATTTCCTATTGCCTATGAGGATACGACCCAGGAATGACACAACCATCATACACAACTCACACTTGTTTTACTTTGCATAGAGCTTCTCTTTTCACAAGGTCTCTATTATAGTTCTCAGATGATCCTCATGCTCCTCCTTGGTTTTGGAGTATATTATAATATCATCTATAAATACTATAAAAAATTTAAAGGTAATATCTAAATACTCTATTAATCAATTCCATGATGATTTCTATAGAATTAGTGAGTCCAAATGGTATTACTATGAATTCGTAGTGCTCGTACCGTGTAAGAAAATTACTCTTAGGGATATCCACCTTCTTCACCCTTACATGGTTATATACTGACCGTAGATCCACCGTGGAGACGTATTGTGATCCATGTAGCTGATTGAAAAAGTCATCAATTCATGGTAGAGGATATTTTTTCTTTATCATGATTTTGTTGAACTCACGATAATCAATGCAAAGGCACATTGACCCGTACTTCTTCTTGGCGAAGAGGACTGGTACACCCCATGGTGAAACAATTGGGTGTATAAGACCTTTATCTAGATTCTCCTTTACTTGATTTTTTATCTCCTCAACCTCCATAATAGAAATTCTATATGGAGTATTTGATATTAGTAACACCCCAGGTATATGATCACCTGAGAATTAAACATCTCTTCTAAGTGGAAGAACAAACAATTCTTCAGGAAACACTTTGGAAAATTCCATCACAATGGCCTTGTATTCAATGATTGTTCATTCTTTAGAATCAATCATATGATCAAGATATGATTACACATAGAGCAGTAATATATACATTTGAGATGATGGTGCTAAATAGGATTCATCCTTCTTCTTGCACTTGTATAAAATCAAGGTTCGATTCACTGTATAGAGAGTGATTCCCCTCTACCAAAAATATATGTTGGATCTATAAACAGAAAGTCAATCCATACCAGTAATTGCATAAAATTCCACTAGATAAAGTATTAAGTTGTTCTCCAAGAAGTTCAACCCAGAAATTCTGACATGGGAGACATTATATTGATGGGACACAACAATTTCCCCATTTTATGTTCTCCCAAAAACCTCTAATTCAATGATTTTTGATAGTGTTGACATTGTTCCACTAAACATTCAATATATAAAAGAATACATTGAACCATAATCAAAAAGTATTTTTTCTATTACTGAATGAATAAATAGCATACTTGTCACCACTTCTTTGTTGGGATTCTCATCAACGAGAGTGATGGAAAAATATCACCCTTGTTGCCATGGAGGATGTTGGTTTTCTCTGAAAACCCTTGTGTTAGGGAACATGTTTGCAAAGTTCCCTGGTTCTTTTTAGTTGAAGTAATGAACAATGTGTTGAGGGTCAAATGAAGCTTTCCTCTCCTCTATCATATCATCAGGTTTTTCTTGTCAGAAATTAATGGATACGTTCCCTTATATTCCACACCAAAATGATTTTCTCATCCCCTTTAAGAAATTGTTTGGGTGCTTTATTTTGCACGTTTTGAAAATAAGGTCCTGGAATTTCGTAGCACCATTGTATTAATCCATTTGACCACCAGAATTAAATTCCACTTCCCACTTCTTATCCTCATGATGACCATGAGATTCTATGATCTCCATTTCTACATTAAGGGAACATCAAACTATTCCCTTGTAGATATTGAAGACATAGATTACTAAGGCTTTCCGTAGGCTATGTTTTATCCCCCCAAAGAAGCAGTCAACCATTCATTCGGGGGTAATGACAATGCCAGAGGTGTATCAGCCAAGACTTGTAATGTTTTCCTCATACACTCCAATGGATGAATCTTTATTATTGTTCGAGGGAATCTAAGTCCCTTTCCATATTAAGCTAGAGGGTGAGAGGAATATATTTCTCGAAAAGCATTATTAAAAAATCCTTCCATTCTAATGCATTGATCTCTTCCTTTGGCTCTGTATTATTTATCAATGTACACCATTGATCAGCTTCAGCCTCTATATAAAAAGATCCCAGAAGACCCTTTTCTTGTTTTGAACAATGAAGGATGGATAATATCTTCTCAATGGTGTTTTTCAATTGTTCATAAATTGAGGGATATAATGATCCCTTAAAATTAGAAGACCTTTTTCCCATGAAGCTCTCGATTATGGCTTGTTATTTCCTGGGGGGGTACGTTCATCATGACCCATGTTTTTATTGAAAACTAGAGCTAAATAAGAAAGTAGTGTGACAAAGTTTTTGATTCCCTCTCCTATCGGATTGGGAATATCATTAGAATTGTAATCACATTGATCTTCACATCAGTTGCTAGACTGCTATCTCATATTACCATCCATTATCTGGAATAAAAGAAAAGTTAGGGGTGACACATAAAGGGAAATCCAATGACAAAAGGGATAGCTTATAAATTACATTTATATCCTTAACTTATGGAATTATAGGGTTAAAACTATGTTATACACGATCTATTTCCCATCATATATTCTTATGGGCATTTTTTCCCATAATAATGGTTCATATTAAGATTATGAATATACCAAAGAATATCCTCTGGGAGTGTCGAACCAAGAGGGTATCAAGGATCATTGTAATGCAATTTTTCACGTTATAGTCTAGCTAAAAAGGTGTTTTTGGGTTTTACCCCTAGATACATATGTTCCAGAGACACCTCTTCTTGTTCAACTCCATATAGGGATGTATTTTCATGATAAAACACTTAATCTATATTCACCAAAACTTAGGGACATTTTTATTATACTTATTCTTATCCCAAATGATTTGACTGTGGTTTTATAATCCTAATCCCAAAAATAATTAAACTTATACTTTGATACCAACTATTACAAGATGGCACTTTATTACATATTTAAACATGAATTATTAAATACAATTGCACATAAGACAACATAGAGGATCGAGAGGTTTAGTGTCTTGGGAAACTATGAACATTAAATAACAATTTAAAATATAAAATATGATATCTTTATTGGAAACTTATTTTAAATGACCACAACATTCCTTCATATTTTTCATTGCATGGGATAATCTGAGGACATAGATGAAAAACAGGTGAGTTATAAATCCAATTAACGGAGTAAACAAGGGTTAACATAAAGAATACACTTCATGTTAGACTATTGGCATATAAATGGAGCACAAGAGAAATATTAACATAAAAAATAATATATAATGATTATCATAACATGGAAATGTTGAAACTACATTCAACATGATATTAGCATGATCCAAGGCTCATTACACCAGGATTAGGTTGTGTAAACCCTCATTGCACTTTAATTAGAATGATTAAAACCTCATTTCACATGAATTGTCATGATTAAACCATAATTTCACATGGATTATCATGATACTAATCATTACCCAATTCATTGGAACTATATTAGGGCACACCCTTTATAAACATTTGATTTCATGAATATGTGTTCCACATGAATCATAAAACATGGAATCATTCAACATCATAAGTTATTCCACAATTAAAGAATGTGTAGTAAATACATGTAAGTACCATTCAATATATATATATGATCATAAAGGTGAATAACCTTGATAGAGAAATGGTAATGGTATTCACTACACAATGATTTTTTCATTGAATATCGCGGTATAATTTCTGCAGCAAAATGGTGTGACATAAAAATTTATAAAAATGGATGATGAGAGAGAAAGAGTTATGTTATCATATATACTTAAAATGGATTGTAATAAAATCATATATATACATCCCCCAACACATGGAATTTGTAAATAGAAGGCGTAACATAATAATGTAACTTTAAGAAAGAGGATAAATGAAATAACTCTTACAAAATTGAGGCATGGTAACAGATATACATGGGAGATATTAATGAGAGATAAATAGGTCTCTCACCATTCAAAAATAAGAATAAAATTATGGTTTAGGTGATAACTTATACCCCTACATTTTTAATTGAAATTAAAAGAGTATATCAACATGACGAAACTTGGAAAAAAATGCGAAAGGAAGAAATTCCTAACTTGAGTATTTGACTTTAAGATCGTGAGGAGGGAATTCATTAGATATTATGGAACATTGGGAGGTTTTTAGAGAGAGGAGGAAAGAGTAGGGATGTTCTATAAGGATTTGAGTGAATAGAAGAGCGAGCATGGGTGGGTTTATATAGTAAATGAGAGGGGAATTTTTTAATATTTCACAAACTTAGGTTTTGGAATCTATATAAATAAATATTCATAACCACAAACCTTACCATGGATTTTCCTAGGGTTTTTCTCCAAGGGGAGTGGAAGAAATTATTTTATAAGGAAAATTGCTGACCATATTAAAATAATTTTCTTTTTTTATGTGGAGGTGAGTCACACGCTCAAAGAAATCACTTTAAAATGATAAAATATTTTATAAGTCTTGGAGTGTTTACTAAGGAATCATAAATTTAATCAAACAAATATAAAATAAAATTATTTTAAAGGTAAAACATATTTTTTCCAAAAATAAATTTTATTGTATTTTATTACATCAGTATTGGGTCATTTTTATGTCATAAAACACATTATTTATTTATACGGTATTAAATTTTTTCAAAAAAATTGATTTGTTCAGAAAAATATGAAAAATTCAATGTTGGAAAATTTTGACATCCTGATTCTAAAAATGATATTAATCGTATCTAAAATTTCTTATTAATATTATAATTTTTACTTTTAATATAAAAACCGACATTTATTGAATATTCATGGGTTTTAAAAAATAGTTTTCATGATTTAATAAAAATTACAATTGTATTTATAAAAATTATATGATTATTTATATTTAATATAACGTAATATAATAATAATATCTTAATAAAATATTATTTAATTAAAAAATCCATTAATTCATCAAAAAATATTTCTTGGTTTATTTTTAATATTTACTAAAAATTCTATTTGTGCTTTAAAAACCATTTACAAAGTATCAATAATTAAATGATTGTATATTCGTTATTCTATACCAAAAAATAAGCTCATAATCATAATTCTAGAGTTTTTTAAGATAACCCATTATTACAATAGTATATGCCATAAGAGTATGGTGTGCGATGGAAGGGATTTCTTTGGGCCATTCTGTGAACATATTTTGGATTGAGATCTCAATAATATTGATCTTATACTATAAACAGTTTCACTCAGGATTAAGTTATTGGATCCCATCTTGGTATTGGTTTAGGGAAAAGCCCATAAATGCTATCTTCATTGAAACAAAAGATAAATGGTCTTCAAATGGAATGATCCTACTGGTCGAGGCTATCAATTCCTTTTTCTATGTCAAAATAATTTTTAAACCCATATATATATACACTAGTCATGTGATAACTCTTAAACGACTATATTATCAATGGTAATGATACTTATCATTTACTTGAACCCAAAAAAAGTGCATGTGATTTTAATATCCACACGACATTTAACTAAATAGAAGAGAGGTACTTTTATTCATGAATGTTCAGGTTGTTACACTATGTGGAAAAACCCAAGGTCTATTATTACAGTTGGAAACCTCTGACATTCGAGGATATTTTCACGAGGACATATGGACGACTCAGCTAAGGGAACCTCTAAGTAGAATATGAATTCGAAATGTCATAGATGAATAATGGTATTTTTAATAATAATAAGGCATTGAATCATATTTTATGAGTGATTAATAAATAACTCTTAATGAAGATGAAAAATGATAAACATTGCATCTTGTAGGTGATAGCTTGAACAACAAAAATTTAATATTTTTATTTTTTGATTAATTTGTGGGGAAGAAGGTGGATTATAATTTTTCACTTCATCGTAATAATTATATTATATATATCACATTTATTCTTTAATTTAACTATTATAATCATAGATGATAGTTTCTAGGATGTAACTAGATTTCATCTCTACATAGAGGCGATAGTCCACAAATTACACTAATGATGGTTTCATTTTTTTAGATTAATGGGGAAATTTGATTAAAAAAATTTCTATTAAAAAAATAAAATTCCGTTATAAAATAATACTGATTTCATTATATAATAATTTAAAGGATAAAATTCAAAATTATGGATGCATGGGAAAAGAAGTGAGATAAAATGAAAACTTACATTGAAATCACTACATTTAACATGGATGATTCCATAGAAATGGAAGTATAATTACAATTTCATGTAATAATGGGCTCTTGAATAAATAGGGTTATAATTTATGGATAATGGTTATATTATTAGGTGAATAATAAATCTTATAGTGGTCATAATGGGGTTGTGATATGACCCATTTATATTTAGTGAAAATGATTTTTTTAAATATTTCTATTTAATAAAATGGTAACACATGTTCCAATATCTCAAAGACTCTTAAATTGATAATAATTTATTTTTAGCTGAGATAAGGATGAGAATAACTCAAAAAGTTATTTTGAAACATGTTTTAAACTTGTAATTAAGTCCTTCACGCTTAGATATTTCACTTTTATCATATTTTTTACCATGTTAACTAATTATTTCCAAAGTTACGTCTGTTTAATGTCTGAAAAAAATATATCATATTAAATAATTTATTCTTAATTATTCCAAATATTAAAAACATTTTATATGGTAAAATTTTTTAAGAAAAATTTAATTTTAACATTTTCACAAGTAACACATAAAATCCAATTATTTAAAAAAAATTATCTAATTATTTTCAAATTTACATATTGGATAAATTATTGAATGTATTTAATTTTTCTACTATAAATTAATATTTAACTGAAAATAATTTTTTTTATTTCCGCGAAATCCAAATTATAATTTTACAAAAAAAATATTTATTTAAATGAAATGATAAAAAAATAGTTTCTTTTATTTAGATTTTTTTTAATGTCATCAAACATAGGTTTTTTAAATTCATAATAGTGTTTATAAATTTAAAGATTTACCAAAAAATACATATTTTATCATGAAAAATGATATATATTTTTTAACATTACATGTATATCATTATATAATCATTGATGATATGTTTTTTAATAAAAACATTATTCTCACTATTTACATAAAAACCAATTATTTCTGAAAACTCCCCAAAATTCACATTTGTAAAATATTTATATGTATAATAAAAAATATAGTATTCTAAAATTAATATTCAAAATTTATTAAATTCAACTTTTCAAAGAAAAACATTATATAAAGGAAAAAAATTTATAATTTTTTTTTTCTTTTAAACATTAATTATTACTAATATTATTCCATATCAATGTCTAATTTAAAGAGCTTTCATAAATCAAATTATATATTATTATAATATATATACAGAAAATATAATTTAAAAGTGTCTATTTTAATTTATCAAAACCTTAAAATTAAATTTTAGAAAGAAAAATTAAATCATATTAATTTTTTATCTTCTATACATAAGAAACGTTAATTGATAAAAATATTATTATTTACTAGAGTATTTTATTCATATTGTAAGGGAATTAGTCTTGGTATCCCTTTCCTTTGTGAGTTTCAGATTTTGGAGGAGTCTGGAGGAGGTTCCAATTAGTTTGAAGGGTTCATTGAGTAAAAGAGAGTAGCCACAACAATTGTTTTCAAGTCTTTGGAATGGATTCCTTGGATCTACCATAATACTTTCCACTTTAGTGTGGTGTTTCATTTTGAGATATAACATATCTATGTAAGGGTTTTTGAGTCTACTAATTATTTTGTCTACTTTTGTCATAATGGGTGGTTGTGGCATAGTCCCTTTTGTGGAAGTTGAGAGACTAAGGCATGGGAGGATATGTTATAGTATAAATACTTTCATTACTATTTCCATTGGAGTGATAGATGCACCATAGAAAATTGGTTTTAGAATCATCTCTTTCTTGAATAAAGGGCTTCCATGATATAGATTATCTTGCTATATCATACCCCCATAACTTATTAAATATGATCTGGGCATGGAACGTAGAAAAATTGTTTATTTAGGGGACTGAGGCATGGTCCTCACTCACTACACAATAGTTAGTGGTGCATTGCAACATAGCATAAGGGACTATGTCATGGTCCCATTATAAACATGTGTACCAATAAATAAAACAAGACCCTCAAAAAACTTCATTTTTCCAATTTTTATCTCTTAATCTCTAGGTGTCAAAGGGTTTCTTTGAAGATAATTAATGGCCTTTCAATATAGATTGATCACCTATTACTAGGATCAGTATAAAGTTATCCAACTTGTGTTTTATCTCATTTTTCTGAAATATCTCCCCATTCGATCTTGTTGCCTATCATTTAATCCAAAAATTATTTGGTTATTGATATCCATTATCTTAAAAGAATTTTATTTTATGTTTCATAATACATTTGGGGAAAAATACTAGGATATCACCATTAATTTATGGGAGAGGTGATCCAAGATATGTAATGTTGGTTTGTTCTCAGGAAAATAATTTGGATGCCTTCATAGTAGGAGACTCGTTGAGTCTTTTTTATTTTAATGAAATCTTATATTTACCATCATTTATCCCTTTTTATTGAAATATTGTTAATATACTAAATATTAAATTGTATTAAATAAATATGATATAGATTTCTTGTTGATGGTTTTTACCATGATAATGGTTTCTCTATTCATTACCTTGATAGTGTATTATCTATTCTATGAATTTTTTATAATGTTGTTGATATTTTTTAGAAATATTATTTCATTGGAAAATGTAAAAGAATATAAATAAGGTAAATTATTTTTTTCAAAAAATAATTTGATAAGAGTTTTTTATGTAATCCAATGTTTTTTATAATTTGATGCTAATTCAGATTAATACAATGTGCTTGTTTAATTGAATATACTTTCTAATTTGTTAATAGAGTTGATAAATAATCTGAAGTATATTATTTCTTGTTGACGTTATGTTAATTTAATGTTAAATTATGTTTTTATTTTCATAGTTTGATTAAACTCATTATAATGCTAGAGAGTATTTTAGTGTTTTGATTTCTTGATATAGGTAATTTTGTTGGTTTCATGCAGTCAGAACCTATGTATAATGAATGAGTTTTTTAAATATGGTATAATAATTGGTTTTATATTGAATATAATCTTTGGGTATTGAGTTTCACATTTTCTCATGAATGAAAAGTACCTTGAGTTTGGAGTCATCAGATCTTGTTTCATGTGAAAGCTAAACACCTAGTTTTATGGGCCCGATTTCTGTATTGATTATGTTTGTTTCTTGCTATTATATTCTATTATATGGATGTTATATTATCTATGTGATGTGATATGGTCTTGGGATGTATAATCTAGGTATGGATTATATGGGGATGGTTGATGTGATATTATAACGACATGGGATTTTATTCCAAATTATCACATATTTTAACATGAATATTAAATACATTTCATAAACGCAGGCTCGAGGACTATAATATTTTAGTGCCTTTCAAGAATATAAATAACATAGTCTAATTTCGTTTTTTTCTTCTTCAAGATATCACTCATATATATATTCTCACATTGTAGTCCTCTTGGTCCCACCCTACCAAAACAGTTCTTTACAACTCAAGGAAGGAAAAATGAGAAAGGGTGAGTTCAAATACTTAGTAATTATAAATATAGGAGATATAATTCTATGATCATATGAAATACTAAGATAAGAATAAGGTTATTTGATCATAAATGTAACTTACCAAATTCATTCCAAACCTATTATAGATCATGGACATTAGTCATTGCATAAATGTCATCATTTCAAATAACATGTCCGATAAGAGTGATAAATCATCATAAATCAAACACTAACCATAATATTGTTTTATTAAAGTGTGTAAATATCATGAATATAGAAAAAACATTCTTATGTTTAAAATAACTAATAATACCATTATCATTGTGGATCAAGACTTATCACTAGTTTCTCATTGTTGATTAGGATGCACTTGTTTCGTATAGTGGATCTAAACAAAACTATTTATCATAATTTATTAAATCCATTGAAATGTTTCCCATTATTATAACATGATATATAAAGATATACCTAATTAATATGAGTGATTTAATTTTCAAACAAGTCACATAATTAAAATAATATTTTTTCTATAATATCGTAAACCTTTAATCATATCATAACCTAAGAAAAGAAATGGATTTCATAAATATTTCATCATACAATAAAATATATAAATGAAATAGACTTCATAATCAATTCATCATTTCATAATAAAATCACCCATTGAAACAAAAATATGGTTAAATAAGAATTTAATCATAATATAACCCATTGAATAAAAATGTGTTTCACAAACATCTTTTTATCTAAAATATAAACAACCAAGATAAAGAATAAGAATTAAACCCTAGGATCATTTGAATAGTAAATAATATATAACATAAAAGGATGTCATATAAGATTAAAAAATATTTTTAAAGATCACTGAGAATATTTCTTGAATAAAATTACCTTTATTTGAAAATATCTTTTAAAAATTAGAAAATCATAAAAAACATTTCAAAATCATTTTCTTGGAAAATAAACATTAAAAATATTAACAGTACACTTAAAAAACATTTAAATCAATAATTAAAGAAAATAAACTTCTAATCATCAATTTTTTTAAAACATAATAAATTTTTATAATCTAATTACTTGAAAATAAATTTTGATAATTATTAAAAAATCATTAAAATTATGATATTTTATGGAATCAGAATATACTATTCAAGTTATGCACATTAAATCAAAGATTCCATTCATGTTTTTTGATAAAATAGAAATGTGAATTATTAGAAAAAGGAATAAATATTACATTAAAAATATTATTTCAAACATAAGAAATGTGTAATAGTTTTTTTAATAAATAATTTTGAATTCATTAATATAAATTCAAAACATTTTATGAAAACAATATTTGGTAATAAAATAGATTTTTTATAGAAAAGAATAATAAAGTCATTTTTCATAAAAAATTCATTTAAAATATTATGTAGAGAAAAAATTTAGAATTGATGGAAAAACATATAGTCTAAAGGAATAATAGTGGATAATAATATTAATTATTGAATTTATAGATATTTTATATGATTTCATCATTAAAACCTTAATCATCAAAAATATCATCAAATGATGAGATTATTTTGTAAAAACCATAACACTTATGTAAAATATAATTATAAACCCATAGAATGTATAAAATAAAATTAAACATAGAATTCATTATAATAAATAAATTTAGGATATTAAATTTAAAATTGGTTTTATATACACCTCATAAATGTAGATTGGTTAGTAATATATCATATGTCTCAGAGAAGAAAAATTGAGACAAAAATCCATTACTATTTTGGTAACATTTATACCATAAAATCCATTAAAGCGATAAAAAAAACTTAAAGTAAATAACCATAAATTTAATAATATTAATTTCAAAATAAATTCATTTGTAATATATAGACAATATAAAATAAATATATGGTTAATATATTGTGTCTCACATAAGAATAAAAATGAGACAGAAATCCATTACCTTAATTCTAATCATCCTTCATACACATTCAAACCAATGATATAATAAATATGATATTGTTAAAAAATATATTATATAATAATAGTTATAAATATTATACCATATATTGTTTAATTAGGAATATTTATTAACCATTTATTAACAATTCCATGTTAAAGTCGTGTTTTGGGCAATAATTGCTTCGTTTTTTGTATATTTTTTTATTTTTTATCTTTGGTTCTCTAATTTTTATCATTAATACATAATATAAATAATTTAAAACATTTTATAAATATCATATATAATAATAATATATTTTTTTTAGTGATCCATAATAGTTATAAGAAGAAAATGAAACACAATGTTCATTGAGACACTAGGTTGTACATATGTTTGAATTTTGTTTCCAGTATATAGATGGAAATAAATAAATATGGGTAAATAATATATTAAAATTAAATTATAATTTTTATCTTATATATATTTAATATGTTTATTAAACTCATCCTTATTAAATTTCAGGAAAATCATGAATTAATCACATCACTTTGTGAAGTCGTAATCCATCATACATACAAACAATGTTATCGTATTCTTACATAATGGACGATAAGAAGGAACAATTGATATAATTTTTAAATAATAATAATAATGTCATAAATATAAAATATAAATATAAAATACATCATTAAGTCCATCAATTAAAGGTGGTGATGAAAAAACTATCATTCATTCTCAATATGGTAGGTCACCATACACACTATTGCTAATTTCATAACACCTTGGATTTAATGAGATAATAATTAATATTATATTATTAACATAATAAAATTTTAGTATATATGAGATAATGAGGTTATTACATTTTTATAGTTTAATATGAATTTAATTTGGTGGATGAGGAAATAAAATAAAATGCTTGGTTAGGGATGTTACCAATTCTTCGAATAACTTATTTTATTTTGAACCAAAAGGAATATTAGGAAGGATTTTTAAGAAAAATATTCTTCTATAATGATAAGAGGGAATTTAAGGAATTTATTTTTGTATGTAATGGATTATAAATGGGTTTGGGAAGAGTTTGGTGGAGAAGAGGGTGTGTGGCCATTTATAAGTGAGGAAAGTGACACACTTGAAATTTTGGAAAAGAAAAAGGTGCACCCACATTTATCACATGAAAAAGTATTTGAAATGGTCTATTATTACTCAGAAAAGATATATTTTATAAATATATTAATAAAATGGGATTTAGAAATTTCTGGGGTCATTTTTAACACTTATCATTTCAATTTAACACCCCAGTAAACCCATTTTAACATTAAACATGTTAAACACATTTTTTTGTTATTAATTATGAAAGAAAATAAATTTGAAAATTTTAGATAATATATAATATTATTATTTAAAATATCGATTCCATTTGCCAAAATTTTATTAATATAACAGGAAAACATATTTTGAAATTAATCATGAAAAAGAAAGGAGAAAGCAGTTTTCTAAAGAGAAAGTGTTTCAACGTTTTAAAAAAATTATATCAAAATTAAACCTAAAATTGATTAAAATTACCTAAATTGGATTAATAAATATAACATTTTACTCATCTACCTTTTAAATAATATTTAAATAATATTTATGTTTTTATAATGTCCAAATGAATGAATGATTCTTAATAAAACCCGTTATGTTTCACTAATCATCGAAGAAAATATCATTTTTGAAAATTATCAAAAATAAATTCAATGATAATTTATTAATTATGATTTTAAAAATAAAGCCTATTGTTTCAAAAACAATTAATTAATGTGGATAAAATTAATTTTCAAATAAGTGAAGAAAAAGGTGATTAAACTATGTTTTATAATGTTTTAGTATTTAAACATAAAAATTTATTGATTCATATATATTCTATAAAAAAATAATTTTAATTTATTAAAATTTGTTTAAAATATAATATATAAATTTAACAAAAAATATTCAAAAAATGTTATTTGTGTAATTTATTGAGGAAAAATTTTTTTGTGTTCAAAAGAATAGTCGTCTAGAAAATGATTTCCTTTATTTTCAAATGGTTTTTATTTCTATTTAGAATTAATTAAAAACCACATAATTCATTATATATAAATTTTTATAGAATATATTTTCATAATTTAGATAATATTATGCTTACCCAGCATTCTGATGATGAATTGAAAAGTATTATACTAAATAACAATATTTTAATATTATGTCATGTTTCATTTAATGTAGTGTTATGTGTATTGAAAGTTACACTCATTATGTCATGTAACTAATGATAAAATAATTTATATGTGTAATGAATGATAAACATGTTGTTTCATGTAATGAATAAAATCAATAATTTTAAATTTATTTCAAACAAATATTTTATAAAAGCCCATGGTGTTATATATACCGCTGTAAATAAATAGTTTCATCAAAAATTGAACTTTTACTATGTATATAAGGGTTTATCTTATGAAAATTACTTTTTAAGGAGCCCTCATCATATAAAGGATTAAAAATTCCTTCTTTAAAAAAGATAAATGTATCTGTTAAAATTATTTGTAATAACACATACTAGATTTCCATATAGAAGAACATAGATGGGAAGTGAAAACATGGACATATAAGATAAAACTTACACCCAAATAATGATGGAGGGTGATATAAAACATGGTTAAGATAATGTTATTTCAAATAATGTTATAAATCCTTGATAGGTGAAGAAACAATTATTTCATCAACAACGATTGTAAATTTATAATATTTTATTTTAAAACCATTTTCATAATGTTGGAGAGTCTTCATGAAAAGATATACATAGACAATTTCATTCCATTTCATAAGAAAAACCCCATCCTTTGGTTGTGGGATGACTAATTTACACTTCATCACTTCCTCTAAATGGTTAATATAGGTTGTCCAATATGAATAAAATAATGAATAGTGACATATTAAATTAACCTTAAAACCTCATCTAATGTACAACTTAAAATATTCTATAAAATTTTAACCTTATAAAAAATCCAAAATTAAAAAAATAATTATTAATAAGGTTCCAATATTTTCCAACACACTTTTATGGTGTTGAATGATGTTTGAATTTATTTTGATAAATAATAAATAAATTATCTTAAAATTGTGATATTTTACTTTATAGAGGTTTTAGTTTCTACAATATATTATTAATAATTTAATTTCCTTGATAATTGGTGGGAATAAAGGTGGATTATAATTTTTAACCACGTATTCATGATTAATTTAGAAATTCTATATTACGTATTAAATATCGATTTTATATTTAGAGAAAATAGGTAGTGGTATGAAACAAAAGTATTCACTTCGTGGAGGTGGTAGCCCGAACAACATAAATATAATGGTTTTATTTTTTCAATAGAAAGGGGATATTTGGAAAATAGTTATTAAATTATAATAATAATATTATATATACAGTCATATCATTATTCATTATGAATGAAATTAGAAAATAATAACTGATAAAGTAACATTCAAAGGAATATATGTATGGAAAATTTAGTACTCTTGTTGAAATCATTGCATTTTTTCAAAAAGGATTCTGCATAACTTGTGGTATTATAACAAAATATTGTGAAAATTAAATCATGTAAATTGAATATTCTTATTGGGGTAGAATAATGGGAATATTTTCAAAAGTGTCTTAATTTTCTATGGTGGACTATAAGTAGTGGTGAGATGTTACATTTATAAATTGTAAGAATACATATTTTTAATTCATTTCAAGTTAATATTAAATGAAGACTTATTTTACATGTTAATAATACTATAAAATGGATAATAAATGATTTTTATGATATTATTTTGATAATACCTCTTTGACATGCTTTAAAAAATGTTTTAGGCATGTTTCTAATTTCATTACTCTTTTCATTTTTTCCATTAGAATTTTGGGTTTTACCGTGGTATCAAATTTATACCTTTGTAATTTAAATTTAATAACCAAAAATAAAAATTTTAATTTTAAAATTATGTACCTATTTATTCAAAACATTTAATATATTTTATATGATAATATTTATGTGTTTGTGAATATCCAATTTATCCACAAAGCATGTAAATTGTAAAAAATGGTTTAAATTTTTTTTCTAAAGGAAAATATTTATGTGTTGGGTAGAATAATAAATGAATAAAAAATTAATTATATAAATTTTTAACCATAAAAAATATAACATGGATTTCAAATCAAAATGAAAACCAATTTTTCTCTACATATTATTTATTTTAAAAAAGGCCAGAAATTTTTATATATGAAAATTTTAATTTTGTTTTACAAATTAGTTTTATAAATTCATAATAGTATTAAAAAATTAATTGTTTTACCCCATAATATATCCATGACTACAAATGAAAGGTTTTTTGTTTATTAGAAACACTAACGTCTTGTTATTTTAATAAATTCTTTGATATTATAAAAAATTGTACATTTCACTATACATTTAGAAATAATTTATTTCAGAAAAATGTAAAAAAATATCATAAGATAATATTTATATATGAAATTATAATATTAAAATAACTTTTTAACTTAAATAGTGTATTTTTATAAAAAATAGCTTTTAGAAAAATATTTAAAATATAAAGAATAATAGTTTTTAATAATAAATAGACTTCTTGAAATTATGTGTTCTCAATATTATTTACTAATAAATTATAATATAAATAAAGATAATATATTTGTTAACATAATGATTATATGTTATCATAATAAAAATTTAAAAGTTATTGATTTAATATATTAATACTTCATGCAGTTATTTGAGAATGAATAATATTTTTTAATATTAAAACATAATTGTTTTATAACCTCTGAATGTAAGCACTTTTAATTGTATAATATAATTTTTATTTAAGAGATATTTTTTCCAATTATTTTCATGATAATATTAATTGATATGGTTTTGGATCCTTAAAGATTGATGTTTCCTATACAATAATCTATTGAATAACTTATTTATCTAATGTAATATATTAAGGAATCTTATTGTGTTATTTTCAATATATTGGTGGGGTACCGAGTTTTAATTTTGGATGAACCGACCTATTATTCATATGATAAATTAATGATCTAAACCACTAGGTTTTTATTGGTCTAGTAATCAGTACCTAGAGGACCACTAGGAGGAGGGGGATTCCCAATGATGGCTAAAGTGTAGCCAATGGAAGAAGATTCTGTACAATGTATTTGGTGGGTTCCTGGAGGGATGTTCGTGGGTACATATTTATTTTTTATAAAAAATATATTTAGCTAGTATAAATGTAAAATTTTTATTAAAATACTAAATTATTTTTCCCATATATTAAAATATGTATGTTGTTACCCCTCTCTTTTCATTATTCCCCCATTCCATGTAGTGGAACGTCATTATTCATTAAATGAATTTGTGATTCATCAATTATAGTGGAGTGTACTATGTATTTTTAACCCTAATAACTAGTTATATCCATATAAATCTCATTGATTCATCACCATAGAATATTTTTTCCTAATTTAGAGTTTAATTTGTGGATTTATGATTTCACATTGCTAAACTGAAATAAAAATATGATATCCAATTGGAAGTGGTGTACTATTACTAGGTTGGTGAACCATAAAATTCGTACTTTATTTTACAAGTGTGTCTTATTTCGTATGAAAAATGGGTGATTTAATATATATCTTACACCCTATAATTTTATATAATTTTCAAACATCACTTCATATAGTGACAATTGGATTTAATAGGACCTTTAGTTGTTTAATGACTGATATTCAACCACACCATGGCTATCGATGTCCACTCATCTTATGTAATGTGATATGGAATTGCGACACTGATCCCATGAAGGGTTTCCATAATAGAATTATAACCCTTTACAAAATTTTAGGCTCTTTATAATGACATTTAAATAAGGTAATTTTAAATATATGGTTGATTAGTGATGGGTAACCATTGACCTAATTCTTATGTGGGTTAATTTCCATGTAAGGATGATAAATTTAAAATGAATTATTTCTAGACCATTAATGTTTATTTAAAATTTATTATATAGGGTAATAAATTATCCCTTAAATGGTTTCCTAGTGCTTTATTTCTCCAAAATGAATTATTGATAATGATATTTTTATTTTAAAATATTTTTTTTATATTGATAACTCATTGCCCAATGAAGTTTTATTTTTGATGTGTCAGCCACATAAATTAGTGGAATGGATTTAAAATTGTTTGTACCTATATATCCCAAGATGTGTAGTTGTGGTATTAAATCTACCATGATTTATAACTAAGGAAACTTATAAACTGGAGATATATACTGGTGGAAAATAATCCACCATTAGATTGATTGGAGGTACCATGTCCATTTATTATTTGTTTTCGTGGAATGTCCACCATTTTTTGGGTGGTATAAAATCCACCTAGAAATATATATTATGTGTACATAAACTACCTTGACATTTGAACTAGTGGTTCTCCATATACTCACAACACATGAATTGGTGATGAGTTCTTTGGGTTTTTAGATAATGCAGAATTAATGCCTCATTAAGGGGGGTGAGCAAAGATTTGAAAGTTTTTTTTCCATTTAGTGGGTCACATTTTAATTCACATATTATAACAAAGTTAAATAATATATGTTAAATATTTGATTATGATTCTTATATATCTCACTAGAAATGTAAATAGATATAGAATGTTTAAAACACATATCGTAGTGATTTTACTTTGTTGAAAACTAAGGGAAAATGTATGGAAGATAGACACATTAGTTTTATTTTGTGAAAGAATACATTATACCCTATTATTGGGAAATAAGCTTTTTAAAAGGAAAAATACATATATTTGGTTACTCCCTATTCCTTTATAATCACAGAAAACTTTTATATAAGAATATAATTTTTATATACATATATGTCTTTTACAATAGTTTACATTCATGATTGTCTTCCCATATTCAACATAGGCCACTATGATACATTGAACTCAATATCCAAAATTATGAAACAATAAGCTTAACATTTTCATCAACTACTATTTTTAGATGATATAAATACCAAGGTGTGTGAGATAAATATTTTGTCTTTAATAAATAATAGTTTAAACTCCTTATAATTTTAGAATACTTTCCCTTTAAATAAATATTTTATTAATAGTGTGTTTCACACATAACCCATAATTAAAATTTGATGTGAAATATTACATAAATATATTATGAAAATAATAAAACATATAGTAAATAAAAATATTATATGCAGTTATAAATTCATCCAAAATTGATTTAATAATTAATAGTTTTTTAAAAGCATATTATTTCAAAAAAAGTTGTTTTTCATTATGTATTTCTACTCAGATAATATATAAATTTATATGAATCATAATTTTAAATATGTAAAATTATTTTCAATTTTTATTTTTTCATAAAATAATTATCAACATGTAAATTTTTGGGATTTTTAAAAAATAATTTATTTTTATTTGAATAAGGGAAAATACAATTTTCTAAAAAAAATATCAATTTAAAGAAATTATAAATTTTTTATAATGGCCTATAAGTTTATAAAACATTTTAATTTATTCATTATTTTTTCCAATTATATTAAGGCATCATTTTTACCTTAAATAAAAACATTTTTGGAACATCTAAATTGTTTATTGATTTATATTTAACAAAACATATCAAATTATTTACCTTGATTATGTGTTTTTGTATTTACAACTTCTTTTTCTTATTCTTCCTCTTATACCCATTTCATATAAGAATCGTTTCACATGATATTGACATTGAATCATTCATCTACTTCACATTTTCAATTTATCTATAAATAATATTTTAATTTTTCTACATTTCAAATACAGAAGGGAAGTGATTTGTTCTTTTATTAACATCATTGTCAAATAACCTATCCAATATCTTAATTTTCCCACAATACCCCAGTTATTTACTATAATTTATCATATAATTATCTAGGATAATATATTCAATGTCTACCTTTCCCAAATTCTAATAGAACAAAACAATTTATTTATTAAAATAGAAATACTTTGTTCCAATTAAAAATGGTGCTTTCCTATAATATTACTTGTTCACCAAAAATAAAAATAGATATATATTAAAATATATATTTTAAACATTATAATCTTTTAACACATTTTCGGAAAATAATTTCTTAATGAACCTTAAGATTGAGTGGGTTCAATCATATTGTAGAAATATATAATATTTTTACCTTTTATATAGACCACTTTCCATACATTTATTATCCTTGTAATAAACAAAATAAATTCCATGTCATATTCAAAATCTATCAAAACTATCCAAATTATAAAAATAGACACATATTTTAAAATCTCATAGAACACATGGATTTTACAAGGTTCACAATTGAGATACAATCCAATGAACTCACACTTGATATTTCATGCATGTAGAAAAATCCACTATACTATAATTTTGTGGAAATATGGTTTTAAAATTTAATCTACAAATTAAAGATATTTCATTATTCTAGTTTAAGCAAAAAAAATTTATGAAATGTCTATCCCATTTATAAAATTCTGGCTTTTCTTTTTCAGAATATAGATTTGAGGGTGTATCAATAACAAACATAAGTTACTGGGATACCTTTAATCTTTATCTATAAGAAGATTTTTAGTGAATATCCAATATATTATAATCATATTCTATTTCATCAATTTAAAAAATACCTTTATGAGGATTGTAAATCCTTTTCCATATATAAATTATAGTATCGACTACATTTTCATCCAAATGATATAATTCTAGAACATGACATATTTTTGTGCCTTCAATACTCTAACTAGATATAGTAGTGTTATTCTTCTTTCATATGGAAAGCGACTTACTCATTTTTTATACTAAAAAACAAAATTTTATTCTCTAGACTCTCTCAATATTTATCTCTCAAAATTGGGTTTTTGATATTCTACCACTAATTATAATTTTATTAGAAATACTATATGTTATTTTTACTGATTTGCGTAAACAAAACCATTAATAAGTGTGTAAGTATTGATTTGAATTCTCAAAATTTTTAATAATCATTAAATATGAACAAATTAAATTTTTTATGTCAATTTATCACCATTTAAATCCACAATTTTCCAAAAATCTATAGTCTTTACTTCACAATGAATAATATCTAAGAAATCATCCAAGTTTACTAGAGACTGATATACCATGACAAGTCCTCTTTCATTTTGGTGTTGTATTGAAAACATTCTAAATTATATTGTGTGGTATTATTCATGGTGGGTGTGGTTCAATTAAATTTATAAATTAAAATATCTTGGTCTAATGTATTATATTTTAATATTCCAAGAATCATGTATCAACTCTTAAAATCATTTTTTTCATAGAAAATATTTCTTCATGGTTAACTTCTCTATAGTTAAATGTAGTATAACTTTAGAAAACTCATTCATTTTGATCTTCCAAGAACACATACATCGGAATCTAGAGTACATATATCAATTTTTTCATATTATCTAATGTGTTATGTCCTATTTTTATTAGGTGACTTGTGAAAAAATTATCCATTATTGTTTTAGAGGTATGTAAATATCCAATTTCTATTAAATTTTATATGAATTACTTCTAGATTTGACTATTATCATGTTTCTTAGACCTCAAGAAATATTTTATGACAAGGATAGTTGTTATGTGGAATTTCTACCATTGATGTATGTACCACTAAATTTATTTCACCAATGAAATATTCTCACCACCATTATGTTGTGTAATTTAATCCCGATAACATTCTTCTAGAATTATCCAAGGATTCCAAACCCCACCGACTATATTTCATGGAATAAAATCCTCTGTTACAGTGAAAACATAAATTTTTATTAATTAAAGGCCACCATGATTTTATTTAAATATGAGCCATATCCATATTTTTTTAATAGTTTATATTTTCCAAACACGTCATCTATTTTATAATCATATAGGCTGAAACATTGAAATAATACGTATTGTATCCACAGTTCAAATATCTCTTTTGGTGTTTTCATAAACTATAACCATTGGTCTCACCTCTCACCCAATTCTATTCCCTCCCTCGTATATATGTAGCCTATTACTAAACGTAGATATCTATGATTACTTACCTACACATCGTACTCCACACATGCACCATTGTTAATCTTAATCACACTATCATGTGGCCGATTACATTAGTATTACTAGCTATGGATTCCTAATTTTATTCCATAAATTTTTTATTTTCAGAATTCCTTCATGATATGGATCTATACATTATGCCATGGGTTTATCCTTCCAATTTAATAATGATATAATTTTTTTTTCATCTTCATCCCCACTTAAATCTTTATCAATGAACATAAAACATTACTTTGTATTATGTGTTGGTAGTTCATCAATTCAATTAAATAAATCTGATAACAGTAGTTGGTCCAAATTTGTTTATTAAATAAAAATTAATGAAAAAAAAATCATGGTTCCAATATATTTTTATATGATATTTGTGGTGTTCTATTGTTCCTTGAGAGATGTCAAGCACAAAACTATTTTTCAATGGTGATAACTCATTCACTAATGTTATGTTATTTATACCTTATTCAAAAATGATATTTGCTGGTGATAAATAATTCTCATTGTTATACTAGATTTGGAGCATTTTTATTACCCTTGAGGATTATAAAAAACATAAATGCATTACCCTATTCTTACACTAGACAAAGAACCAATGATTGAGTATGGTTTTGATACCGATAAATTCATGGTGTGATATGCAATTTATTAATATAAGTTTTTATCAATTCGTATTTATCATATTCTTTTATTTAGAGGATTTTCTAAGGGAAACTACATGGGGTGGACTAATTAGATGCACTCACATATTACTAGAGTTCCTTGTAACCCTAGCAGACCTCATGGTTTTCTGAACCTTAGTGGCCAATGACTCTATAAATGATATATGAGATAGGTGGATAGATTATGGTTGTGGGACCCATGCCTAATTATTTTTAGTCTCATTTTTTACAGTTAGAGGGTCATTTATAATTTCATATCATAGAGGATCCCACTTATTGTTGTATGTTTGTCGTACAACATAATATTTCTCATTTAATTATATAATGAAAAACAATTTTTAATGGTTTTTAATAGATACAATATCCATGAAAAGTAACTATTGTGTATTATAATATTTTTTCTACTTTCACTATGATTGAACATTATTTTACCTAATGATATTGTCTCTCTATTTGTTTTCTATCATAATTTTATAGTCCTGAAAAGAATATGGCATATTGGGAGTGACTTTTGAGGCCATATTTTTTCATCAGTCCACTATAATTTTTATTATACATTATAATACAATAAAAATTCGTACCACATCCATGATGTTTGACCTATGTATCTATTTGGGTCTGGTATTTTGTGGTATTCTATTTTAAGGGAATGATATGGTATAAATTTCAAGGACTAATTAACCCACACATGGGGGAAGTGAACATTATCCATGATTAGTTTTTTTCAATATTTTTGTGTTTTTTTCATTTTCATAATTTGATATATGGTTTATGGTTTATGGTTTATTACTATTACTCTTATTCTAGTGTGGAAAAAGGGATTGTATTCATGCATCATTTTTTCATGTTGGAATCACATGAAATTCATATTCAAGGAAGTGATTCATATTCTAGATGTAATATTTTGTTTTAATATTTAATTTTTTAATAATAATACATATAATATTTATTAAAATATTATCTGGCTGGAACTCAATATTTATAACAAAAAAATGTTGGATTCTTTTTGAAAAATGATGATTCCTTTTGTAAAGATAATCAAGCTTATAGTTGACTTAATAGTGGTCATTTTTGAGACATGATCATATATTTGAGACACTTATATTATATATATTTCATTATGTATATCATCAAGTGATATATGTTTCTATTTTAATTAATTTTTTATATCTATATCTATGCTATAAATTTGTTATTAGTCACTCGAATATTTTTGTGGTGATATAAAACAATAATGACAACCTATTAAGCAGTATAAGGGTAGGGACTAGTATTCCCCACCTTTAATGGAGCTACAGGAACAAATTATTAATTATTTATATATATATTCATCTTTGAGTGTGTCTTCCTAATGTCAAGTAGAAAAAGGGACACATGGAACCAAGAGATACTCCATCTACATATATCCTTCCAAAATAAATCAGGATAGATATAACCCCTATATTTTTAAAAGTTGTTGGATAGTATACTCTTTTTTTATGGATAAAATATATAAAAAATACCTTTGAATAGAAGAATCCACCACCTAGTATGTGGTTGAATGTTTAAACAAATAAATGAAATATAATATCCTAAATATAGAATGATTTATGGTTTTAGGAATTCTAGTATGTTGGACATTCCTTGAAGAATTTTAAGACTCATTTATTCTATAAAAGTTTCTCAGAGACATTGGGGGAACATAACACCATGGTATGAATGGAACAATCCTGCATAGTCTTCTATATAATCTATTATATTTGTTTTTTTATTTATTTAATATGATTTTATCCTATGATGATTAGTAATTAGTCATCTAAGGTCACGAGTTTGGAGGATGGAATAGGAAAATCTATCCAATTGTAGTTGAATATTTTCTATATGATAAATTTGTCAGATTTGGTCAAGGTAAACCATATAACTAGAAGGAATCACACATAGTTTAGGATATCTGGGTTATATTTTTTCTCTACTAGGATAGGGAGATGACCATCAGGTTGTAGGAAGAGTTGGTATACTGATCTTTTCCATATATGTTATAATACATTTTTTATGGTAAGGGTTAATCTATTACTCATTGAATGTATGCCATAGGTTAATGATTCTAATGTGGTTGGTAAATACATGTTTAACTTGATTATGATAGGTTATCAAAGGAGTTTCCATTCAGTAGAGATTTGTATAAATGTTAGAAGTTCCATTGTATTTCACCGTGATCAATGAGCCAGCATGATTCTAGTTAGAACCATTATTTATGAGTATGGGTAAGAGTTCCTAAATAATAATGTAATTGGTGTGTGAATATAATTTTTGTTCATTTATGATTTATTATTTCTTAGGTTTTATGAGTATATTTTTAATACAAAGATTTCTCTATGGGGATTTAAGTGATAAGTGATTTGGTTATTATGGTTCAAACTCACCTAAAAAAATCAAGTAAACTCTTATGGTTTGGATTAGGGGTCTAATAAAAGTACGAGTTATGATTATTGTGGTATCGACTATATTATATGTTTCATGATATAGGTGTATCCCAGTAATTTACATATTCTCATTATTTATTCATATAAATATTTCTATAAACATTTTAATATTGGGTGATTATATTAATACACCATTACGGGATATACAACCATGATTAGTGATTGAAGGATTCTCTAAAATTTCTTAATTCTGGACATTGAAAACTATTATGTGATTCTTGAGATGGATTTGTTGGCATCATATCAGGTGTACATAAAATTATATAATAGATGATTTATTTTATATTTTTTATATGATTATTTTATTATATACATCAAAAAATTGAATCTAATTGGATTCTATTCAGTATATTACAATGGGATTTTGATAGTTGTTTTATCATGAAATTCAAGATGTTAGAAAAATCCCCATCGGTGATTTTTTGAGGGTTTTATTTATTAAAATACCGGTTAGTAGATCAAAATGTTCAAAAAAATTCATAATGAATGAATATGTGGTTTAAAAAAATTATATGGAGTTATATATATAAATATAATATAGTCCCACCATGCCATTCCCTTTTACATCATGAATAGAGTTGACAAAAAATTGTTATGAGAATGAATTTCTATTAGCCCTATTTATGGATGTATGATTAAATTATAGGATTAATGATAAAATATATCATTTTTTATAGTCATTCAATATTTTTTAATAATTATCTATTGGTGTAAAATGACTTGTACAATGTGACATGGATAAGGAATGAGATCCAATTTTAAAGGATTCTTTTATGGGGAGGCTGGCACTGCAAAAAGATCCCCTTTGTTTATTCTATTGAGTTGATTTGGTGGTCAATGTTTAGGGCCTATATTTCACCATGAATGGATTTTTGGATGACAAAATTGAGAAAACCTGACCCTTTTAGTATTATTTTGGTAATTTTTGACAAACATAATTTTTTTTGAATCATTTTAACTTGTTCCATTTTGAGGAGATGTTCCATTTATGCCCTGCGGAGTCATTAATATTATATGAAGAGGCAATGAAAATATTAGTGGGACTACCTATATAAATATGTGAATTACATGATTTAAATTTCACACCATAAATTTTGTGTACATGACCTATAAATGTGGTTATCATAATACGTATCAATCCCCATGAATCCTATGTTTTGATCAGTTCAAATCTAGATGAAGGATTTGTTCCATAAATCATAGGGAAACACCATGTTATGTTCAAGAATAAAAAATGTATTGGATGATATATAAGAAAATATTTTGAACAAATATATATAAGATATAGAATTTATTTTGTGGAATTGGATTTTAAAAATAAATTACAGCATATTGAAGTTACCCCAATAACGGGTTACATTTTCTAATATTAGGAGTAATAGTTTACAACATGGAAACCATATAGGTTACACATCTCATCATGGACATATAATTTAATATTTTCTATAATGTATTTTGATTAACAAAATAGTTGATAAATATTTCAAAAAAAACGAATATAGAATCAAGAAAAGACAAAATAGAAGATAAAACAATTGTGGAGAATAAAAATCTACAGTTGTTATTGAATGTTTGTGAAAAAAGATTATGAAATTTGAGGAAGTATTTTCACTAGATGTTTTTGAAGTTTATAATTTGGAAGATGATGATGTAGTGTAATATAGTATTAAAAGTGTAATTAAAATCACTATTTTAGATTACTGATGAAAATAAATATTGGAGTTTAATTTGATTCCCTATGTGGTTTAGAGTACTGGGATATCTATTCTATGGTGGTTGTAACCGCTTTGGGTCACTGAGGTTACACATATATTCAAAAGAACTATGTTCAATTTTTGTGGTATATCAACCCATCACTAGTGTAATATAATTGTATTATCCTTTTTTCATGAACTATGTTAGAATTCTTTGTCACAATTTTAGAGATTTATCTCTCTATAATAGTTGTGAGTTACGGAGTGTTGCTATAAATGGTGGAACAAGATCATTGGTGATGATCACTTTAAGAAATTTATGTATCTTACTTCACCCCCTTCTTAGTGTATTCACCATTCTTGCGAATAGAATGTTATATTATTGGAAATTTTTGCTTAATATTGTTCTCTATTTCTTAATCTGTAGTCGTGGTCTTAAACCAAATTTGGATTTTATCGTTGATGAAATATACAATTATATTTGGATGAATATCAGGAAACACTATTTTCATTAATTAGGAATGAAATTATATATTACATATATACATGTAATTTTAGTTAGAATAGGAATTAGTAAATTATCCATAAATGAAAAAAGGGATCTTGATGATGATGTCAAAAGAGTCAAAAACAATTATAGGATCATTATATATTATGAATTATATATCTAAAATGTTATGTAAATCATCACAAACAATGTTGAAAATGAATTTAAAAATTAATTTTAAATATTTCATGGTTTATTTAGATAAATTTCATGTTTGATATAATAATCATAATGAATTTAGGATTCACATAAATGACACAATTAACACATTCATTGATTTGGTTAACGTAAATTTTTAGGGTATGTATATATTGGTGAAACTCCTTATGATTTTAAAATCTTTAATTGGATCTTGATATAGTTACCTCTATGTCTAAATGAAATGGTATATTTTCTAATTAACATGGGTAAAAATTATATGATTCAAGATAGTGTGTATGTCACTATCATTTCATATGAGATGATGGACAATGAAAATGATTCCATAATATTGTATAATTATTGAGATGTGTCATTAAGGCTAATGAATATAACATGTTTTGTTGAATATGGGGATGTCATGGAAGTTGAGAAGCAGATGTATTTTCTATTCTCACCCCATAAATAGGGAAAGTAAAATTGAATGTAAATCTTCCACTTTCTAGATTTTGGTGTCTTATATTTGGGCATATTTGTACCACATTCCCAATAAAATTATGATTTTATGATGATAATGATGAAAGCATGATGAAACTATTTTAGGGTGTGATAGGAAATATGACTTTATATAATAAATCAAAAAAAAATTAATAAACATCAATTCAAAAAGAAATATCATCTTGATGCAAATGGAAGTGGAGAATTTTTTTAACTAAAAATGACATAACAATGATTTTATTGTGGATATCATAAATATAACATAATTTATGGACTATGATGGACATGACAGTGATCATGAGGTATGTTATAAAATCAATGTTTAGTTGGATGAAACTCCATATGAAATTGAAATATGGATGTCCAAAATAAAGGATAATATATAGTTTCTCGTGATATATACAATATATAAAACAACATTAAGATAAAAAATCTGAATTAAATGATGATATTTTATGAATTATTTTTGGAAATTCTATAATATCAGATATAGAAATTGGTCTCATGTTCAATATTAAAGAGCATGAAAAACATTATGTTGTCTTGACTGATTCAATGATTGATCATGTCTGAATATTTGAATACCTCAATGATGAATACAAACGTACACCATATATATATATATATATACAAGAGAGATGCATAACCCCTTAAATAAAATTAGGTATATGATGTGTGATTGTTATAAAAGAAGATATTGGTAAATATTGGGTGCATACACAAACATTAAAAACATATCAAATTAAAAAATGTTGAAAATAAAATTAAAAATATTTAAATGGTTTTTATTATATGAAAGAACTAGTGATAGGTTATTTGAAACCACAATTTCCCAAAAAATAGAGGAACAAAAAATTTCATCAGTAAAAAATAACATGAAATAATAAAAGTAGAGAAAAATTGAATGCAATAATAAATCATGAATGTAGTTTTAGTGTTTTGATAATTTGGGTAATAAACAATAAATGTGTTTCAAAGTGAAGATGAATTTTAGGGTTAATGAAAAAAAGATTGGAATAGTTTCATACACTTAATATATCATTAATGAAAATTTAATTTTTAATTAAGGTTATATAAATGAAGCATAAAATTTCTCTATAATGATACAAATAAGTGTTCCAATGTATACTTAGGATAGGAGAACTCAATAGATGGAATCATTATCAACTAAGTTAAAAATTGATTGTAAATTTCCATAAATAAAAATTGAGTATGGTTTTATAGAGTTTGAGGTGAAAAAATTACATTCACAAAAAATATATTTGATGATATGGACATTGAACAAGAATGAATTTCCAGAGAAAAAAAAAGAAAAATAAAATTGAATTGAGAGATATATAACTTTCTAGAGTACAGATTTTGGATTAAGGTTTTTATTCACAAGGGATAGATAATTAATATCCATTAATAATAATAAAATATGGAAAATATGTTGTTATTTACATTTTAAATAATTAAGGTATAGTGGTCATTTTATTTGGTTGTACCAAAATTAGAAACAAAGACATAGGGGACCAAAATATCATAGTTTGTTATGACTCTTGTCACAATTTAATAAAAATAAGTCTATATTATAAGGCCCCATCCTTAAACCTTACATAATCTTGAGTTATCACAAGACTAAACGTTGAGGATCCTTTCATGTTTAGATTTTTAGAGAATTAGATCATGAAACTTGCATTACATTCCACATTTAAACAAAGTGGTTACATAAAAGACAGTATTCATTCTTCCCATCAACGGAAACATATTGAAAATATAACACAGATTCTTTCTTGACACATCCTTGACACTATCATCACATCATGTACCTTTCCCTTGACCTGTGAAAAAAATTTCAAAAACATGGGATGAGCATAAAAAGCTCAGTAAGGGTTATAAAAAATATGGAAAGGAAACATGAGTTCATATATACATAAGAATGAAATCATTCATTACCCATAAAACATAGGCATATCAAATCATGAATAAATCATAGAAATCATAAGAAATAAAAGTAACTTAAGGCATTCATAACATTCTTACGTAGGGAGTAACCCTCTTGGTTATGTTTTGGAATACCCATCACAGTATATTCCCTAAATCTCTTCGGAGAAACCTTAACGTTTCAATCCTTCGCGTTACCCAATGCATTGGAGAGCTATATCGGGCTCACCCGCCCTTAGTTTATCACGGAACCACCCGTTTTCATAACAATGACCAAGAACCATAACATAAACGTATCACATAAAACATGCATAAATTAAACAAAACATTTCCACATTTCAATCACAATATTACATTTTAGTATTTTGAAATAATGAATCCATACAAAAAGAAACCATTTCCAAAACCATTTAAAACATTTAATAAGGAGAATTTTGAATCAAAGTGTCCCATACCACCTTGAAGCTTTTAAAATTTTAAACCATTAATATATATATAAATAAATCCTTAAAACCATTTTGAAAACATGGATATTAATAAGAACAAGTCATTAAAACATTTAAAGCGATATTTTGGTCAAAGGGTTTTTACCAAAGTTAGAGACACTTGAATAAAATAATTGAGGTATAACATTTAATCAGAACTTTATAATATCATGAGAATAAATGGATTCATGATATAATATTCCAAAGGACAGTATATACACCATATAAGAGTGAATTGGTGCATAACAACAATGAAGTCTCAATAGGGATGTAAAATGTGATGAAATCCATTATAAGGAAGGTATCCTTAATTTAAGGATAAATCAATACCAAAATTATGTGTGAAAAATTTAAATACACCCAATATAATTGGATATTAAGTTTAAAACAATAAAAGGTCATTCACACATATTCAAAGGATGACATATTCAATAACTACATGTTGAACGCAAAGAAATCTAAATTGGGTTAAAACGTTCCCTTGGTAAAATTCGACAGCCTAACGACGTCACTTCAAAAATTCATAAAATGAGTTAATGAGAGATAAAAAGGGAATATCATCACTTTGACATAAAATTTACATCAATCAGGATATAGAAGAACATATCCCAACATAATAGTATGTGAATTAAAAGACATAACAAACGAGGTCTTTAAAAATGAGGAGGGTGAAAGGTTCTATTACCGACTTGGTTAAGTTTCAAAAAGTACACCCCATTGAAGAAGTGTCATAAAATGAATATGAAAATACCCAAAAATGGAATTATATTACAAAAGGAGTGTAATAATGGGCAGTACATAAACCACTCAAATGAAATTGTGGAAAATGTAGCATAAATCTCACAGGAATAAAAGTGAGATGAAAAATCCCGTATGAAAATTCGGCAGCCTAACGGCGCCACTTAAAACTTCCAAAATGGATTGATGAAAGGAAATAGGGTCTCTCATCATATGAACATAACAAGTACAGTGGGAGTAATATAAAGTAACATCCCAATCATAATAAAGATGATCTTAAAAGGAATGACATAAAAGAGTGTACTTAAAAAGAAAGAGAGGTGTAGGATCCCTTACCTCGTATCCGACTTGACCCGACCGTTCTTTAATCTCCTGAATAATAAACTTGAGTTAATTTCTACTTTCTTATGAACCTTATTAAAGTTCATTATTCCTTTTATATCACTTATTTCAATGTTATAAACATTATGTAATCATTTAAGTTAATAATGTTTGTTCTTTCAATATTTGGTTCTTTAGTCAAAAATGGACTTCTTACAATTACATGTTGTTTGTGTGGTCAAAGGTTAATTATATACAGAATTATATTCATGATTTTGATATCATATATATCATATATATCCAGCATATACATGTATTTATAATATTACATAATCATTTAGAGGTAAGAAATGAAATGCACTGTTCATGGAGACGGTAAGCCGTACGTACGCATGAACGCTACATTCATTTCTATCTCATTCTTTAATGGAAAGAAACAATAATGATATAGAGGTATATTATAATTCCAGTATAACATCATATATAATAACTTTAAATCCATCCTTTATACGTCCCACGTATGGCATTAACGAATCAAATCACTTTGAGGGGGCGGTAGTCCGCACTTCCTAAAATGAAATTATCGTGTTTACCCATAATGGAAACAATAATGTTATGTCATAAATGAAAAATAAAGAAGCTTAAGGAAAGAATAAAAATATTATATATAATATATAAAAATATTGACATCATAATGGACACCTTTTAAGGTGTTAAATGAGTATTGAACAATCATCGTTTCGGGAGGTAGAATTTTGCCATCCACGGAAACCGTATGTTATTTAACCATTTGATGTAGTTGTGTGAGAGTGTTGCTCGAATAAATCTTATAAAAACATCCTAGTATATTGAAGATACTGGTGTTGTCACAAAATAAGTAAATAAAAAGAGTTTAGGCGGTTGGAGAAGCAAAATAAAACAAATGAACATGAGAGAATGAATTACCTTTAAAAGTGTAACTTCTTTTGATTTGAGCCTAAAGGATTCCTTTGAAAGGATTCTGCCCAAAGGGAATCCTCTAGGATGAGGAGAAGGATGTGGAGAGAGTAAATGGGAAAATTATGTCCAATCCAAAGGCTTGAGGAGTGTGTGAAATGGGGTAGAGGTGGGGGCCTTTTATAAGAGGAGAGGAGGGGCACATTTGGAAATCGTGAAACTATTATTTTATTTTCAAAAGTGTTTCAAATTTATAAGGACCTAAATTGATATATTTCAAAGATAAGATGATAAGGCTTTTAAATATTCCCATACAATAGTTTTTGGACAAGTTTAGGTTTTATATATTACATTATCTTTCCATTTTATTTAAATCGTTAAATAATGAGGTCATCGTTGCATCATCATGATTTCGTAATTAAATTAAATTATTTAAAATCTAAAAATTATCAAAAAATGATATGATGTAGGAAATATGTTTATATTTCTAATGAATATTTATATCCAAAATTTGGACTTGTGTAACCCCACTTAAAAACTATTTTAGTAAAACAACTCATGTTTGTGTCAATTTAATTTTTACATTAAATAAATATATATTAATGTCATTTTCCAACCAAAGTGGCTCCGTGGGGTCCCCAAGTTGACCCATGGGTTGTCTTTGTCGTCCATTACTCATCCAATAGGAGTAGGACAAGTTTAATGGTGTTTTCATATTTTTATAATATCATTTTTACCTTAAATTACACTAATTACCTCTAATCGCGATTAATGAAAAAAAGTTACTATTCACCAAGAAAATATTTTCATCCCATTTAACCAAATATTACATACTAATTACAACCATGTATGTAGGATTTTCAAAATTCAATACACATTAGTGGTAAATTTTCATTTAACTGAAAAATCAGTTTGCTTGATTACCACTTAGTGGTTTCACTATTCATAAAAAATTGGAGTTTTTCAGAAAATTACAAAAAATTCAACCTAAGCTATATTTGACATTCCTAATTCAAAAATGATGTCTATTTTATAAAATTCATAACATATAAGTCACATTAATTAATTTATTAATTAATTCCTGCTGTCAGATCAAATAGCGTGTTTTTATGAAACAATAAGTATCAAAAGATTGACACTGGTTGAAGTCTGATTTCAAAGTGAAATTAATTCCAACGACCACTATTGGATTTAACAGTAAAAATATATTATAATTTCTCTTTAAAACCAATTCAAAATATAATCTAATCATATAAATAAATTACATTAAAAAGAGGGTTTGACTTAAAATACAACATTTTACACTATTCATTTAAAAAAATGAACTTTATCGGAAAGATACCAAAAATTTACACAAAGTAAATTTTGATGTCCCAATTCTTAAGAAGAGTTTTATTTGGTCCAATTTAATGTATAAGAGTGAACAAAAATATATTTAATGACGGTTCGCCATCAAAAGGCGATAAGTGACCCTTTAGTGAAAACCAGGGCATATACGCCTAAAATTGAATTCTTTCCATATTTTTAGCCTTTATGTTTTATTGGATAAATGTAAAAACATTTAAGAACATATATAATCATATTTTAGTTCTTTCTATCCATTCCCTCCAATACAATGGCTACATGTTAACTACTATTTAAAATAATATTATTTTATTATTATAGTGCAACGTAAGATTCCCAAGAAACTCGTTGTTGCGTGTTGGGCACCCCGTCGAGCATAGCATCCCCTTTAAAGTCATATTAATATTTTATTCACAAATATGGATAAATATGAAAATGTCATATTCTTTATTTACCAGGGGTGTTACATCCTTCCCCCCTTTTGGGAATTGCGTCCTCACAATTTTAAAATTGGGCTTGGAAACATCCTTGAAAGTCCCACATCGGAACAAGAGTCGGTAAAACAATCACTTTAAAATAAAGAAAGATAAGTACAGAGTTCACCTGAGTTAACACATACTAGGATTCCATGTAGGAAAACATGGACATGTAGGAGAAAACATAGGGTCATGTTCTGATGGAGAGTGATAGAAAACATGTCTAGGAGAAAGTTAACAATAAGAAAATCACAAACTTGTGATGGGTTAAACGGTGTTGGGTTCCCCAGTAGGAAAAGTTAATAGACAACATTTTTGTTTTAAGTTACTTTTTATTGTGGAATTTATTCATAAGGAAACATAACCACTTATCATGTTGACTTTCAACTTTTACTAGATTCCTTAGTCAAACTCATATTTTTTCCAAAAGGCGAGTATTTAGGGAGACTTGTTCGCATTAAGAGTACTATAATCAACTTCTAGAGAATCAACTAATCCACAAAAGAGAACTATATACTTCCCATATCTTTAGACCTTAACCATAACCAAAACCAAAAAGGTTAGTACAAGGTCAGATAATCCAGAAAAGGATAACCCTTTATAAAAAGGAAATCTATTCTTAATCTCCAAAATTTGTCAAACAAACCCCAAAGTTCAACAAGGATCATCTGATAAACAATTTGTCCATAAAATTCTTCAATGTAAACCAATATAAGATTGAAACCCAAATATTTTAAGGATTTAGTCACATAGTCTTCCAAGTTAAATCGTAACATTTATCTCCAAACAACATCAGTTGCTCCTAATGTCTCGTATTGAAAAGTAATTAACCTAATCACATATCCTCCATGATAGGTTAATCATTTTGATAAATAACACAAAATCAACTTACTCTTAATTCATAAAATCATATAAATAGAAATAATCAGTCAAACTAACCAGGGACATCACGTAGTCCAATAGTAGGCTATAAATACCAGTCTCACTTTGGTTGTGGGTTCGATTCCCGTAGCTTTGTCCGACGCGACGGTTAGTCACACGGTCTACGTGTTGTCCTTTTTCCAAAACTATATAATTCTCAAATCATTCCCCAAAAAGAGATAAAATCATCAAAAATGATCATAACATATTTTAACCTCAAGTTTATCTCATGCCTTTCATTTTCCAGCATATCATATAATAACCCATAATTACCTCAAAAGTAAGGATCATATAAACTCTAATGGTTACCTTTATAATTATTACGTGAACTTCCACATCGATTGGTCATCTTGTACATGATGCATTACAGAACATACCAAGGTTCAAGTGGTTGATCATGACTCCTTGATATTTGGTTTTGGACAACCATGAGATTCCTCATTGAATCCTCCATTTTATCTAGTATCTCAATCATAGAACCACCACAGTTCCTTCAAACCTGTTGTCTCTTTGGTGCCTACTAGATCCATTCATTCACTTAAAACACAAATGTCAGTGTGAGTATATCAACAAAACCATCATGTACTAATGAGGAAGGTAAACACTAAGATACACTTACTCATTCAATTTATCTAAAACTAGGACTCTTTCTGAAATCCTAACCATTATGGTAATGTCACTTGTGCTTAGAGAATACCCTAACCTCTAAAGTTATCTAAACCGACCTTTGATACCAACTATAAGGCCCCAGCCTTAAACCTTACATAATCTTGAGTTATCACAAGATTACACGTTGAGGATCTTTTCAGGTTTAGAGTTTTAGAGACTTAGATCATGAAACTTTCATTACATTCCACATTTAAACAAAGTGGTCACATAAAAGACAGTATTAATTCTTCCCATAAACGGAAACATATTGAAAATAAAACATGGATTCTTTCTTGACACATCCTTGACACTATCATCACATCATATACATTTTCCTTGACCTGTGAAAAACATTTCAAAAACATGGGATGAGCATAAAAATCTCAGTAAGGGTTATAAAAAATATGGAAAGGAAACATGAGTTCATATATACATAAGAATGAAATCATACATTACCCATAAAAATAGGCATATCAAATCATGAATAAATCATAGAAATCATAAGACATAAAAGTAACTTGAGGCATTCATAACATTCTTACATAGGGAGTGACCCTATTGGTTACGTTTTGGAATACCCATCATAGTATATTCCTTAAATCTTTTCGGAGAAACCTTAACGGTTCACTCCTTCACGTTACCCAATGCATTGGAGAGCTATATCGGCCTCACCCGCCCTTAGTTTATCACGGAACCACCCGTTTTCATAACAATGCCCAAGAACCATAACATAAACGTATCACATAAAACATGAATAAAGGAAACAAAACATTTCCACATTTCAATCACAATATTACATTTTAGTATATTGAAATAATGAATCTATACAAAAAGAAACCATTTCAAAAACCATTTAAAACATTTAATAATGAGAATTTTGAATCAAAGTGTCCCATACCACCTTGAAGATTTTAAAATTTTAAACCATTAATATCCATATAAATAAATCCTTAAAACCATTTTGAAAACATGGATATTAATAAGAATAAGTCATTAAAACATTTAAAGCGATATTTTGGTCAAAGGGTTTTTACCAAAATTAGAGACACTTGAATACAATAATTGAGGAATAACATTTAATCAGAACTTTATAATATCATGAGAATAAATGGATTCATGATATAATATTCCAAAGGATAGTATATACACCATATAAGAGTGAATTGGTGCATAACAACAATGAAGACTCAATAGGGATGTAAAATGTGATGAAATCCATTATTAGGATGGTATCCTTAAATTAAGGATAAATCAATATCAAAATTATGTGAGAAAAATATAAATACACCCAATATAATTGGATATTAAGTGTAAAACAATAAAAGTTCATTCACACATATTCAAAGGATGACATATTCAATAACTACATGTTGAACCCAAAGTAATCGAAGTTGGGTTAAAACGTTCCCTTGGTAAAATTCGACAGCCTAACGGCGTCACTTCAAAAATTTAGAAAATGAGTTGATGAGAGATAAAAAAGGGAATCTCATCACTTGGACATAAAATTTACATCAATCAGGATATATAAGAACATATCCCAACATAATAGTATGTGAATTAAAATACATAACAAACAAAGTCTTTTAAAATGAGGAGGGTGAAAGGTTCCATTACGGACTTGCGTAACTTTCGAAAAGTAAACCCCATTGAAGAAGTGTCATAAAATGAATATGTAAATACCCATAAATGGAATTATATTACAAAAGGAGTGTAATAATGGGCAGTACATAAACCACTCAAATGAAATTGTGGCAAATGTAGCATAAATCTCACAGGAATAAAAGTGAGATGAAAAATCCCTTACGAAAACTCGGCAGCCTAACGGTGCCACTTAAATCTTTCAAAATAGATTGATGAGAGGAAATATGGTCTCTCATCATATGAACATAATAATTAAATTGGTAGTAATATAAAATAACATACTAATCATAATAAATATGAGCTTAAAAGGAATGACATAAAAGAGTGTACTTAAAAAGAAAGAGAGGTATAGGATCCCTTACCTCGTATCTGACTTGACCCGACCGTTCTTTAATCTCCTGAATAATAAACATGAGTTAATTTCTAATTTCTTATGAACCTTCTTAAAGTTCATTATTCCTTTTATATCACTTATTTCAATGTTATAAACATTATGTCATCATTTAAGTTAATAATGTTTGTTCTTTCAATATTTGGTTCTTTAGTCGAAAATGGACTTCTTACAATTACATGTTGTTTGTGTGGTCAAAGGTTCATTATATCCAGAATTATATTCATGATTTGGATATCATATATATCATATATATCCAGACTATACATGTATTTATAATATTACATAATCATTTAGAGGTAAGAAATGAAATGCACCATTCATGGAGACGGTAAGCCGTACATATGTATGAACGCTACTTTCATTTCTATATCATACTTTAATGGAAAGAAACAATAATGATATAGAGGTATATTATACTTCCAGTATAACATCATATATAATAACTTTAAATCCATCATTTATACGTCCCACGTATGGAATTAACGAATAAAATCACTTTGAGGGGGCGGTAGTTCGCACTTCCTAAAATGAAATTATCGTGTTTACCCATAATGGAAACAATAATGGTATGCCATAAAAAAATACAGAAGCTGAAGGAAAGAATATACATATTATATATCATATATAAAAATAGTGACATCATAATGGCCACCTTTGAAGGTGTTAAATGAGTATTGAACAATCATCGTTTCGGGAGGTAGAATTTCACCATCCACGGAAACCGTATGTTATTTAACCATTTGATGTAGTTGTGTGAGAGTGTAGCTCGAATAAATCTTATAAAAACATCCTAGTATATTGAAGATACTGGTGTTGTTAAAAAAGTAGTAAATAAAAATAGTTTAGGGGGTTGGAGAAGAAAAATAAAACAAATGAACATGAGAGAATGAATTACCTTTAAAAGTGTAACTCCTTTTGATTTGAGCCTAAAGGCTACCTTTGAAAGGATTCTACCCAAATTGAATCCTCTAGGATGAGGATAGAGATTTGGAGAGAGTAAATGGTCAGGGTATGGCCTAGCCAAAGGCTTGAGGAGTGTGTGAAATGAGGTAGAGGTGGGGGCCTTTTATAAGAGGAGAGGAGTGGCACTTTTGGAAATCATGAAACTATTATTTTATTTTCAAAAGTGTTTCGAATTTCTAAGGTCCCACATTGGTATATTTCGAATATAAGATGATAATTCTTCGAAATATTCCCATCCAATAGTTTTTGGACAAGTGTAGGTTTTATATATTACATTATCTTTCCATTTTATTTAAATTGTTAAATAATGAGGTCATCATTGCATCATCATGATGTCGTAATTAAATTAATATATTTAATATCTAAAAATTATAAAAACTTACTATGATGTAGGAAATATTTTTAGATTTCTAATTAATATTTATAGTTAAAATTTTGACTTGTGTAACCCCACTTAAAAACTGGTTTAGTAAAACAACTCATGTTTATGTCAATTTAATTTTAACATTAAATAAATATATATTAATGTCATTTTCAAACCAAAGTGGCTCCATGGGGTCCCCAAGTTGACCCATGGGTTGTCTTGGTCGGCCACGACTCATCAAATAGGATTAGGGCAAGTTTCATGGTGTTTTCATATTTTTATAATATCATTTTTACCTAAAATTACACTAATTACCTCTAATCGCGATTAATGAAAAAAGTTACTATTCACCAAAAAATTATTTTCATCCCATTTAACCACATTTTACATACTAATGACAACCATATATGTCGTATTTTCAAAATTCAATACACATTAGTGGTAAACTTTCATTTAACTGAAAAATTAGTTTGCTTGATTACCACTTAGTGGTTTCACTATTCATCAAAAATTGGAGTTTTTCAGAAAATTGCCAAAAATTCATCCTAAGCTATATTTGACATTCCGAATTCAAAAATGATGTATATTTTATAAAATTCATAACATATAAGTCACATTAATTAATTTAATAATTAATTCCCGCTGTTAGATCAAATAGCGTGTTTTTATGAAACAATAAGTATCAAAAGATTGACACTAGTTTAAGTCTGATTTCAAAGTGAAATTAATTCCAACGACCACTATTGGATTTAATGGTAAAAATATATTCTAATTTCACTTTAAAACCAATTCAAAAGATAATCTAATCATATAAATAAATTATATTAAAAAGAGGTTTTGAATTAAAATACAACATTTTACAATATTCATTTAAAAAAATGGACTTTATCGGAAAGATACCAAAAATTTACACAAAGTAAATTTTGATGTCCCAATTCTTAAGAAGAGTTTTATTTGGTCCAATTTAATGTATAAGAGTGAACAAAACTATATTTAATGACGGTTCGCCATCAAAAGGCGATAAGTGGCCCTTTAGTGAAAACCAGGGCATATACGCCTAAAATTGAATTCTTTCCATATTTTTAGCCTTTATGTTTTATTGGATAAATGTAAAAACATTTAAGAACATATATAATCATATTTTAGTTATTTCTATCCATTCCCTCCAATACAATGGCTACATGTTAACTACCATTTAAAATAATATTATTTTATTATTAGAGTGGAACGTAAGATTCCCAAGAAACTCGTTGTTGCGTGTTGGGTACGCCATCAAGCATAACATCCCCTTTAAAGTCATATTAATATTTTATTCACAAATATGGATAAATATGAAAATGTCATATTCTTTATTTACCTGGGGTGTTACAATATTGTGGCTTAATATATACAATTAATTTAAATAATAATACTTGAGTTTTATAGGTAATACATGGTACATTTTATTAAAATATATTAAAATAAAGATAAATCTCAACCAAGTTAGTGTAAGATAAGATATGATTTTCTTAATCCCGAATAAATAGAAAAATATTTGTTAATCATGTTTTGGGAAATTGAGCCAAAATATCATGAATGAATTTGTGCTAAGAACGGGATATAATAGTTTCCCTAAAATCATATTCGATCATATTAAAAAAATGTGTTACATGCCAAAAATGGAAAATAACATGGATGATATACAAAAATGAAGAAAAAATTTCTTAAGGCTATTCGAGCATTTGTATATTGATGTATGGTAGAAAATTTCTTCCAAATTCCCAGATGGAAATAATGTTTTATACTCAATTCATCAATCATTATAGAATTATTGAACGATTAATGGTTATATTCTATAAACCTGAGGTGTTCAAATGATTTAACTATTATTGGAGATTTGTGGAGTAGATTCATGTTATGAGAAATCATATGTACATGAATAATAGTGGTATATAATACACTAATAATTAAGAGGAATAAAATATTTAGATGAATTGGATATTGAAAATATATTTTAGTGGTGAGGTCTCTGTAATAAATTGGTGGTGTTTGGTGGATGAAATAGATCATAAATAATATATCCTTTAAAATGATAACTGGGAAAATTTACTTTATAAAAATTAGAAGGATGTAATGATTAATCAATATATATATTCAAATTTAATTTTTATTGTCAAGGGGATGAGAAGAAACCCTACATATTTTATTATGCTAGAAATCGAATATTTAGATAATTTTGAGCAATGAGTATAACCATTAAATCTTAAACAAGGAGAAGAAAGACATGGTTTAGTCTCATGGGGATAAATGAATTTTTAATATGTACAAATCAAAAAGTGATACCTAAAAGTTCCACAAAGTGTATTGGAAAAGGAATATAATGTCATGATTCAATTTTATTTTGAAATAAATATATTTATCAAACATAGGAACATATTATTTAAAAGGTTAGGGTCGAAGCCTCATTTGTTATTAAATAAAATAAAATTCCTCTTTTATATGGGTAAAGGGAGACCCGTTATATACCTGGAAGGCCTAGTGGTCATTTGGTTCATTACATGGGCCCAAACTTTTGGCCCAAGGCCCATTCTGTGAATAGTACTGCTATGGTACCCACCTGTTACAGTACCACACAGTACTTGCCACTCCTATGGTACCCTGCTGCCACTACAGTACCCTATCGCCGCTACAGTTCCTGTCGTTGCAACAGTACCTGCCGCTGCTACAGTACACTACAGTACTGCTACAACACCTGCACCCCATGGGTTTTGACCCCCATTTTTTATGAAGCATTATGGGGTGCTTACCACTAAGCCAAACCATAACTACTCAATCATGGGAACATGTTTTATTAGAACATGTAGATAAAAAATCATAATAATGAGATGAAAAGGTGATACATACATATATAGAATATGAGTCCAATAAAACCCTAAAATAATACAATGATAGATATGAAGATGAATTAGATTTTTTAGGTAAAAAAAGGAATACAATATGGATGAAATTCATGAGAAAAGATATATTTTTTAATCAAATAAATATGATGATAATTAATATGATGATGGAAATATATACAACTACTATACTGTAATAATTAGAGCCTATGTGTTTTAGACGATGATAGAAAATTTGATATGTTTTTAAAAGTGATACATTAGGATATTTAAAATATTAAATAGAATTATATGTTGCAAAATGTTCCAAGGTTGGAGAATAAATATATCATTAGAATAAAGTGGATTTAAAAATGAATATCAAATTTTGATATGGAATATATCATATTTTATATGAAAGGGATAGTCTCAATGGTAAAGTATTGATGTTTATGAGGAATTTTACTATATAATGTTTGGACACTATTTTACATTTCCAGTATATATTTGAGAATATGTTGTTCAATATTTACTAGATTGAAACAAATTATAAATTGAAAAATATTCCCTTTAAGAGAAAGCGTACGTAATGGAATATAATGGATTTTTTAAAGATGAAGATGAGGGAAGTGATTGAATGTTAAATATTAAGCTCTATAGGATGAAGAAAAAACCGAGGTACTCATAGATGAGTATTTATAAATACTTGAGACAACATGAATTATGAATTTATAATGTTTATTAGAGTATATACCTAAACAATGATTATGATTAATGAAAATTTGAGAATAAATATTTAAATTAAATAGTTGTTTATTAACTAAAGAACAGTGGATATTGCATAAAAATATGAGGTGAGAGTTTGAGATTCTCAAAAATGAAGAGTTGACATTCTCAATTGGATTAAAAGTGAGTTAAGGATAACATTGAAAATTCATTTCTCAATTAATAACAATTCCATAATAGAGTGGAATAAATTTTTAAGGGATTATTCTATATAAATGAAAACATCAGTCGTAACCGGATTATTGTTTTCAGATGATGATAAGAGAAAAACAATCGATGTATTAGTATATATAAAAATCATTACCATACTGTTGTATGTAATATAATCATTAAATCAGATTAATTTTCAACATGAAAATCTATATGAAATGAACATTATCCTAAGGAAAACCACATTTAATAAATGAAAATATTTATTTTATTACATTAACACTATAATGTAATTAACATTATTTATACATTTTAAATCATTATAGGATATTTTGGGATACAAAGATGTGATATTTTTATGTTTATAATATTATCTAAAATAAATTTCCTATGAACAATTATATGTGAGAAGTTTTTATATTTATTTAATGATAAATAATAAATAATGCATATCACTTTTCCTAATTAATGATTTTTATATCATATATAATAAATATTGTACGCAATTTTTAATGATGATACAAGAGTATGAGGTTATAATAGTGAATTAAATTTCTCATATTTCAATAAAATATGATAAAAATATTTCCATAGGCATCACTAATAATTTAATGAATCGCACATAGAAAACTCACATCATGATAAATTGTCATTTCATTCAGGATAAATATGAGAAATTCACGGGGATGTTAGACTATTATTCAACAAAATACCAAATTAATGATATTATTGTAAAGTGGATATTCAATTAAATGTTTTAGAAGTGTGGTTGGATAATGGATTCTAACCATCCCTATATAAAAAGATAGTTTTGGTATGGGACCCCCAACTCCTCTACGGGTTTTCCATATATAGGGTAGTATGATGACTCTATTGCATTCATTTCCAGAATTTATTAATCTCATTTAAAAAAATTTAATGAAATATATTTTAGGTTCATTAATAATAGTGGTAAAATAAAACATATGTTATATAGAAATAAGTAATCTATTTTTAAATGTAAATGATAAAATGCTTTTTCTTATTTCCATAACGGATCATACATTACTGATGTTTGGTAATGGTGGAGTTTTTTTTGAAAGACTATTAGAGTTATATGTGTGGTTCATAGATAATTGAGAGAATGAAAACCAATGATGTGTTTTCTTAAGGCTATTTTCATTTATCTATTGTTTCATATAATATTATTGAATCATTATGTGAAATTGTGGATGATTTTGGAATCATTAATGAACTATCCATAAGAAAAAAGGACTATACTATAGACTACTTTAGTTTTTAGGAACATCAAGGAAAAATGTATTGAATCATTTTTGGAAGTGATTTTAACCACTATTTAGGGGTGATTGTTAGGAAAAATACCCTTGTTTAATTTTTTATTTTCATTTACCCAAAATATGTTTTATAAAATCTTAATGATCTTAAAATTTCATGATTATGACATATGATTTTTGGTAGAAACATGAATGAGTATCTGTATATGATATAAATCATTCCATGCCACATTAGGACTCTTTGTGACTAGATTTCACCAAGCAATATACAGAGTAGGAATTCATAATATTTATCTAGTTCAATACAAGATATAATTTTAGGACATTGGTAAAAATATAATTGTCCTTAGAGTTGTGCATAAGTGTATACACATCATCAACTGTAGGTTATTATTAGTCATTCCTTTATAAAATTATTTTAAACATGATCTGGCTATAGAATGTGAGTTTGTTCTAATGGATGGATTGAAATGGAGGATTTTTCCATAATAAAAGACCTTATGTTTTAAGCATTGAGTATTTTTTTTGTAAAAAAGTGGAAACCTCAATTTCACATGGAAATGATTTTATGATGAAAAAATAAAAGTACCTTCTTGTATATGATTTCATGGGTATTTCATATGATTCTTCAAACTCTATCCTTTATAGTATTGAGGACATGTGTGAGTATTCCATGTGTAGTAATTTTTAACCAATGTGTAGTCTATGATATTAGTATTTATTATTATTTTGAGATATTAAATTCCTAGTTAATAGATCATCGATGAATATTTTGGTTGGAACATGTAAAATCGTTTGTCTGATCTGAAAGAGGACCTTATGAATCTTAATCATTAATATTTTTAGAGTAGGATGAAGGGTTCGTTATATGAAGATGATAATCATATCTTAATTAGTTTGAGAATAAAAAGTACTATAAAATGAACATCATATTACTTTGAGGGACTAAATAAATGATATGAATTGTATTTTTGCGGGTTTGGTTATAAAAATTAAATTACACCATAAAAAATGATATTTCAAAAAAATCCATATTTGGTGGAAAATAATGTACAAGATAGAATATGTGGAGTTTACTCAACCAATTAAGTTAAATTACACTGACAAATATTATGATAGATTGTATGTTATACAATGTATGATGTAACATTATAATAAATATAGAGGATTGTGAATTGAGAGTAGAGAAGTGAAAAAATGGAGTAGAAAATTTTGGAGTATGTAAAACATATTTTCAAAATAAAGGATAAGGGAATTCCATATCATTTTTTCAATGTATGATTGTGAATTTATTCACCTTGAATAATTGGAAGAAGATCAACAAACCATTGTAGGTGTAACAATGTTCCATTTTTGAGATGACTAAATGTAATAGTAAATATGGGGGGAGTGATCTCTTTGATTGCTTTATAGAAATTATCTCTCTATTTTTTTAGGGATGTAAACCCAATGGGTCAGTGTTGATTATCTGAATTGTAAAATTATTTCACATAGTGTTTTTGGTATATATGAATATATCTAGTATATAAACCATGGAATATACTATTATAGGTGATGAAATTAAGACAATTGTTCCCTAAATTTTATAAATTATATCTTCAAATTAATTCTATAAAAGATTCTATAACAAAAAATTATAGAGAAATTTCATTAGAGATATTAATTTTAAGATATTTACATTGAATGATTTACCACCCCACCCATATTTTAATGTATTTATTATACTTTGGAGTAACATTAGGATTATTTTATAAGGTGAGTAGGTAATGTGGTCAACCTTTTTCATATATTTTTATTATTTTTAGGATGAATTTCCAAATGAACACTATTGGTCTCCACCTATGAAAATGAAATATTTCATTATCATACGTATGGTATACTCTAAATATATATTGTACCATAATTTAATTGAGTGTTTGTATCTTTTAGGGTTGGATAAATAGATGTACTATATAGAGATGTATGGGTTCATTCCCCTAATAAAATCCTATTCAAATACTTTTATTTCATTAACCAAGAAAGTAGATATTTAATTGTAGTTTCATGTGGTTTACCAGAGGTTGATACAAGTGGTTTTGAAAAAGAGGTATCCTCTTTATCACATAAATGAATTATACCATCAGTTATAAGGAACCATGTGGTTATCCAAGATCAAATTGAGGGTGTGAAATAAGAATTTTCTAGTAAGGCCTTATAATATTTTTAGAACTTCATTTATAATATCGGATGACATATATGAGTATCTCATTATGTCATTTGGTTTGATGAAATCACCAACTATGTATTTGGCCAAAATAAAAAATTATATTTTATCAATATTTGGATCCATTCATAGTCATGATTTTTTGTGATATTTTTTATAATCTTAGTCAAGGGAGGATAATTACAATCATCAATATATCTTCATGAGTGTTCTTAGGGGGTATAGAATAAACATAATTCTATTAATGTTTCAGTTCTAGACAATTGTAATGTGATTCCTGGGGACTGTAAAATCTAATTTTGACACATTATTGGACCATTATATGTTAGGGATATGAGTTTTTTTGAGATTTATAAAAACATATTTGAGATTCAGATTTTCTAAGTCTTATTAGATTACAAATAGATATTAATTTAGGATTTTTTTCATTACGAAGTGCCAAAAAATCTATGGAACAAGAAGGGGTGAAGTTAAAGTTTTTGAGATTAATATTAGCCATAATTTTAGAATATTAAAGGGATGTTTGTATCTATATTAATCCATACGTTTCTTATACATATTGAGGATATTATTATGTTCTGAAATTTTCTAGGAGTCAAATTTGAAATATTCTTATGTAGTTCGGGTGAGTAATCTCTTATGGGTCTAGGATACAGAGGTCATATGAGAATAACTACCCAACACTTGACTGTGATTTAAAATTTTAGATGTATTCAAGAGATATTTTGTTTAGTAAAATTTATTTAACTTGACGATATTTTAAGACGTAATATTTACTTTAAATAAATAATATCATGATAACATTCTTCACATTCAACATCAGAACAGAAAAATAAAAAATTTCAAATAGTTGATTAAATGATACTATTGTATTGAAGAGTTAAATAGGGGTAAATTAATTATTACATACATGAATTAAAAAAATAATTAATGCTTTTTATTCTAATAATTTTTAAAAGTTAATATCACTAAATAACAAATAAGAATAATTGATGATATAAATATATTTTTATCTATTTTTTATTATTTATGATTTTAGTCTAAAGAAACAAAATATATTATAAATAGTGTATATTTTAAATATGAATAATATTTTTTTATCAATTATATATTAATACTAATTTTAATTGTAATGTATAGAAAAAAATAATAGTAATGGTTAAATATTAGAGAAGTTATTAAGTATAAAAAACATTTTTGTACCTATATATGATAAATTTATTTAATATTTAATTTATAATATTTAAGAATTTTAATTTGAAAAAATTAAAAACATTTTTATGGAAAAAGAATATTATTAAATTATCATTAATTTATTGGATTTTTCTATAATAATTGATGTGTAGGTCAATAGTAAAAAAGTAGTGTTTACCAAAACTGTAACGTAATAATTTGATAAGAAAGACCGAGATGTTTATAAAAAAATTAGTTAATAAAATAAGTTTTTTTTGATTAAATATATAAATTATTATATATAATAATTAATATATAAAACATAAGTTTATCATTTTAGGAACTTGTGGATTAGTTTTTACTAAAATCACTTTTTGAGATTTTGTTAAAATTAAATATTATTCGGAAAAAATATGGGCTTGGATGCATTCAAAGTACACATAAGATTTTACTATTATATTAATAAATGTTATATTAATTATACGAAATACATTTATTTTTTTAACCATACACATTTTTGAATCATAAATATACATTTTTATAAAAAACACATTTTTATGCGTTATACGAGATATTAATAAAATGAAAATCTCTAACCCAATAAATGTTTATTTTATTAAAATATTTATAGTTTTTAAATATTTATTTTTTAAAAAATAAAATTATTTAAATTAAAATTTTTATAATAAACATAATTTACCTATGGTAAAAATGGAGTTACCATGGTAAGGTTGGATTATGGTAAAAAGAGTTTAATATAGTAAAAAAGGATAAGACGTTTAAAAATGATATGTGGTAATAGGTTGTGTATAATGTCTTAGAATTATATATTAATAAATGAATTATTATACTTTTTGGAGCCTTAAAAATTGAATAATTCCTTGAAATTATTGAAATGTAAATAGATTTCATAAAAATGCCACTATATTTACATATAAAATGAGCTCACTTCTTTTATATATCTCTATCCATTTCGCGGAAACATATTAACAAAAAGACTTTTATAGAAACTCTTCAACCCCCTTTCCATTTCATTGATTTATTTTTCTCCCCAAATACCATGATATCGTGACTTAAGGAGTAACCCAATAAAGAATATCCAAAGAGGGAGGAAATATGATTATCCCAAATTTCTTAGATGTCTTCTTTTTCTACCCCCTCATATACCCTCTATCCAGGATATTATGAAAAATCAGAAAATTTAATATGATAATATGTTATTATACTAATTTAATGTAATTTTTTTTCGATCCTCCATTCTAATTGATAACAATTAAAACACATTCATGCATTTGTGCATACTGCTTCCTCTAATAACTGTGAGTTTTATTTTTAATAATCTATTTAAATGGAAATCCAAATTCATTATTTAATAAATGATATAATTTATATAACATTATTATTATTATAAAATAATATTTTTTACATATTTATACCCCCTCCCATTCTATGAAGAGTGAGAGCATTGTCAATGTATATGCAGACTACTCTCTCTAAGGGACAACATTTTTCAATTTTTCAATAACTACCTCACATAAATGATTATAAAAAAGTAAATAATGTATTAAATTTATATTTTTTTATTATATTAACATTATCTAATAGTAATATATTATATTATATAATTAATAATTATAATAGAGAATCATAGTAACATTAAGGGCCATAAATGAAAATATTTAGGCACCTCTATTAATTTGGATCCATTTTGGGGTAACCTATAAATGTTTATAAATATTTTGAAAATGTAATAATAAATGAAATAAGACTCCAAATTTTTTTAGATAATAAAGTTACATTACAACACTATTGTCCATGGTCAACAACCCAAATGGTTTATGATAGAATTAACTGAACAAGCCCCAGAAACCTATTTAGGCTGATATTATATTAATAATAAGAAACAAATTATAATATATAGTCATAAATATATGAAATATAAATGTATAAAGATTTTATTAATATTTTTAAAAAAAGTATTTAACTATATATGATGTTAAGAGCATGTACATAATGAAACAAGTCCTATGGAATGGTTTTTGTCTCTTATTTTTTCATTAAGATAATATTTTTTTATTCCTTATTTTATTTCTAAATTTATTTTTAATTTTTTTAATATATTTTGAATTCAATAAAATAATAAAATCGATCAAAATTTCTACCTTCTATTGAAATTAAATTTTAAACAATATAACGTTTTTTTGGATTATGATAACTCAACAACCCTTTACATTGGGTTATAAGATCTCATCATGAACTTCATACATATCATAATTCAATATTCCATCATATGAATTTATATTTTAATATATTTTGATATCTCGATGAAATTATTCATTAACTCAAATCTCAAACCATGATTAATTTTCTTATCAAAAATTTCACCATTATTGGGTAAAATTATCTTCTTCTATAATGATAGTTTCCCCTATTATATATAATTTTTCTTCAAAATACTTTTATATATCTTCATTTGATACTTAATTTTATTTTAACTCATGTGAAAATTATATTTATCATCTCCAGTATTAATGGAAATATTTATTATATTTTTATGATATATTATTTCAAGGTAACAATATTTAGAAACTTAAAAATGGATCTCATAAACCACAATAATTATTTTTAAGGTTGTACATTCTATTTTTTCTCCATTTTTATCAATCATGTTATTATGTATTTCCCAAGTTTTCAATATAAATTTTCCTAAAATATATAAACAAATTACCTAAACTTTATTTTGAGGATAATACATATTTTCTGTCCCCTATGAAATTCCCACATTCATGTAAGCTTGACTAATGGTAACATCTCAATTTTCTATTTCTTGATGAGCGTCAACATCAAAAAAAAATTCAACAAGATTTGTTTTATAAAACCAACATTATTTTATATACATCATCCTTTCTAATTTTTTTTAAAGAGAAATAATAATATATTTACTTCCTTAAAATTTTTTATTAAGCATTATAAAATCATCAACTATGCGGTTCAAGATAATTTTTATTTCTATAAACAATTTTTTATTATTTTTTTACATTGGAACACAATATTCATGATATGAAATTTTTATTTAAATTTTTAAAAACTGATATTTTTTATGTCCTTCATATTTTTTGAATCCTTATGATATAACTATTTTTTAACACAAGATTATGAACCACACTACTTTCTCATGGTCATTACCATAATTATAAGTTTTTCATTATTTTTTCTCTTCTATAACTCATATGAATATAAATATTATGGTTATTCCTATATGATATGTGGGAAACATATTTATTACCCTTATAATGAATTAGGTTATGTTTTAATCTCATGATATTTCTTCTATGGTGCACATGTCGTCAACCTATGAACATTATGTTATGTTATGGGTAGGAAAGAAATTACTCTACCTTTGATTGAATTGGAAAAATATTTATATCTCATGATATGTTATGAATGATATTATGGTGTGAAAATAATAAACCTTGATGCTTTTTCCACTATGTTTATGGGATGTGGAGTGATCCTAATACAATATGGGAATCTAAAATATATGATTTTCATGGAAGAGGAGTCCTAAAATATTAATATTTTTTTATGTTCTATATTTTATTTATTATTACATGAGCTTATGATATCATATTATTATTCTTGTTATATATTGTTATATCACATTATTATTTCACAGAACATGATTATTATTTTGAGATTATATGTTCTTATTTCATTATTTATAGAAATCTATTATTGTCTTATATTTTTTTAATAATAATTTTATACCTACTCATGTTTTCTCATATTATTTTTATCAAAACATTTATCAAATTAATATACCGTTTTCCCTTTCCAAGTATTTAAGCCCACCCCTTATTAATTTTTTCATTCCAAAGGTTATGAAGTTATGTATATCTTATAAGATGTATATAAGGGGGGGTCTAGAATGGTTTTACCTTGGATTAATGTTCCTCACATTTATAAAATAAATTTTCTATGTTATTGGTCCAAATATAAAATAGAACATATTTTTTTAGGACTGTCTGATTTTTTATGATATATAATGTTTAAATTAGTGAAATGATGTAATATAATTCCATGTTTATCATGGATATCTTTATTTGGTCTCATATTTCAATTTTTTTTTATATTTTAGGATCGATACCTCTATTTTTTGGAATAGGATTAGAAATGTTTTTTGAAAACCCTTGGGATATTAATAAGATATATGTCTATAAAATGGATAATAGCCTGGAATATTCAGAAAGTTGACATTGTGTAGTTTTTCAATAAATAAAATCATTATCTAGATACTAAAATTGGATGTAGGATCCAAAAAATATGTAAATAGTGGTAGTAACCAAAAAAAGTGAATATTCAGTACTAACTTGATCTTCATTCCATGGAAGAGAAAGAGGCCTTAACTGCACACCATGTTTGACACTCTTACATTATGTATATTTTTCAATGACAATATCATAATTAACCATTATGATGGATATATTATGTTATGGAATTATGACAAAGATTTTTAAAAAACACATCTTAAGGAAAAAAATATTAAAACTATAGTGATTTAGGTTTTACTAAAATATATCTTAATGTTTTTATGAGTAACACATTTTTAGATTGATTTCATTCATGAAGAAATTTAGAATAATTTTCCCATTATGATAATTGGTCATCACTAACATTAATCCATTTCGGTTTTACAAATGGATAAATCAAGACTGAATCATCTAGAAAATGGAGTCACTGGACAATGATATGATTTTACAAATGAGAATGCTAATGGGATAAGATATGTAGTAAGAAACCTTGTGTATTTTATACGCAAACTATTAAGAATTATGATTAACAATGTGGATATAGTTATGTTACTAGAAAAAAAATAAGATGAGGATAGAGTTTCACGAATTTATATTAGATAGGGATATTCAAGGAATAAATATTCAATCTCCTTCGTGAAAAAAATGTGTGAACAGTCACCTACGGGGTTTCTTTAAGGGAACATCAATCCATTTTATATATGGAAATATTGTCAATAGAGAAACAAAATAAAAAGGAAAAAATAATATTTTAGTTTACTCGAAGGATAATAATAATATTCTTCAGAAGTATATACAATTAATTCTACATTATTGATGTGAGGAGTTCAGCCACTATTAAAAACACATCACAAATACAAGGGATTAAGACAAAAATAGAAAACAACAAACTCATATACCTTGGGAAAAAGAAAATTACAATATAAAAACATCTAATTTAGTGGATAATGATAAATGTGTGGTGTTAGGTACTCTTATTCATAACTCATGTTTTTGAGAATGTCTTAAATCATGTATATTATAAGAACTATTATAACAACCCAAAATTTTAATATATGTTTTTCTCTAATTAAGTAAAATATCTTTGATATATTTTTTCATAAGGAACACCTAACTAAAATGAAATTATGACTCGGATATACCATTGAAACATATACATTGAATTTTGAGGAATCAATCGGATTAAATATATTATGAAATATTCTAATACATATATTTATATATATAATTATTTTCTTATAGGTAATTCAATGATATGTTTTAAAATCTATTTTTTATGTATTTTATTTTTTTTAATTTAAAATATTATATTATTGTTAAATTAATATATGACTAAAAATATATATTCTTTTATAAGTGGTAGTTGTTTTCATTTTTTATAGAATTTAATAATAAGAACAACTTTTATTTTTTACTTTTCTGTATAAAAACATTTTCTGATTGTATATAATTATTTATAGTATAGTTTAAATTAGATAAATTCAGGAATATAATTTATAAAAAATAAATATAATTTTGGTATATATAATTTAAATATTTGTTGAAGATGATTTTTATGTTTTTTTCTAAAAATATGTTCTTATGTGAATTGTTAAAATTTAGTTTTATTAAATAACATGTATTGAATAAAATCAATAATATATGGGTATAAATATCAAATTAATAAAACTTTCTTAGTGACCAAATATGTATTTTATAATGATTATCTGATTTGAAAAACATTGGTTTTAATTTACAATCCCATATTTGACATTTAATAACAAAAGTTATTAAAAAAACATTTAAGGAATTATACATTTTGTATTTTAAAATTATTTTTTTACTTATATTATATTAATATATTAAAATTAATTCCATATTTTTATTCATGGCATGAAAATATTCTTAGTATAAATTTTTGGTATTTTTCTATAATAATTGAATTTTCGATAAATAATGAAAAAATAATGTTTTTGGAAAAAAAATTATCATTATTACTTTATCAATATATATGTGAGACATATAAAATTATGAAATAGTTAAATTGATAAAATATATATTTGATGAATAATATTATCAATTTTTAAATTTAGTTTCAATTGTTTAAAACCTTTGTTTAACTATTTAAATAAAGTAATATATTATTTATAATAAAAACACTATTTTAATATTTCAGTAAATTTGATTTTGGATGGATTTGAATGAAATAAGAAATTTAATTGACTTATAAAAAAATATTTTTTTTCAAGTCACAAACTTACATAATGTTATCCCACAAATAAAACTAATTTCTAAAAATAACTTATTCAAAAAAATGATTTTTTATGTTTTACATGTGCTAATACTAAAATAAATTTCTATAACTCATAAAAATTTTATATAATAAAGGTATACTAAAATTTTAAATAATCATGTAATAATTATAAAATATTTCATTTTTAATTTTTTCTATTAAAACTATTTTACCTGAGTAAAGGAGTAGTTACCATGGTTTTGGTAAGTTAGGGTGAAAGTGGTTTCACAGAGTGAAAATGTTAAACCATATAGAATAAAAAAAATTAAAATTGATATTGGAGGTTGGGATGACCTTATTTATTTCCCCATACCATTCTTTTATATTACGGAGGATTTTTATTTGAATAATGGAGTGATAAAATTGAAATATAATTATAAAAAAAATAAACTTTTAATCATTTATAAAAGGAGATCACTTCCCCCGCATTCATCTACTAATTATAGTGATTTAGGATAGCCAAAACTAATCTATATTCTCTCATAAATCACCCCCAATTCCATTAAATCCATAAACTAGTGTAAATAATGGATTTAACCTCAATATAATGAAATTAGTTTTTTATAAACTTACACCAATAGTATGGGTGAGAAATTTTTGTTGTTGATTTTACAAAAAAAATGACACCAAAAAGTAGTAAGAGTGGTTTTTGGCATCAGTTTTTAGTAGAACCGACTCCATAACCCCAAAAGACTAATTTAAGACATTGGTTTTTCTAAAAAACTGATGTTGTAGATAAAAAAATGTGTTGGCGTGAGTTTTTAAAAAAACTGACGGCATAAATTGCTAACATGGGATCTTTCTGCATCATTTTTTAAAATAATTGACGACATATATTAAAAAAAATATTTTTTCTGTTGGTTTTTTTGAAAACTAACATCATATATTAAAAAATATATTTTCCATGTCGTTTTTTCCAAAAAATGATGTTGGAAGTATTTTTTGAACTCTTGAGCATTAGTTTTGTAAAAACAAACACCGAAAGACTTTCAAAAATAGTCGGGATCGGGAAACCATCATTTTTTAGATTGTCAAAATCTAAAACTACAGTAACTTCTATCGACTCACAAGGATTTAAAAGGAGTATTTGTGATCTCCAATGGCCCTTCTTATCGATTTTCTTCTATTTTGATGATCAACAGTTTGAGTTCTTGATTATCTCCCCTTGTTTCATCATCTACAGATTTTTCTTCTTCCGTAGATTATTTTCAGCGACATTCAACCATGGTTTGATTTTATTTTATTTTTCATAATGATGTTTCATTTTTATAATCAATTTTTTTTATATCTTGTAGTATTTAATTTTACAAATAATTCCTTATAGATAATTTCAAATTAGGATCTTTTTTCATGTTAAACACCAAATTTTTTATGTATATTTATATTATGAAGATAAATTCATTATCCTATAATGATGGTTTTTATTTTCTTCAATTATTAGTTTGTAGTTTATTATAAATGTGTTGGAACATGGTCAATAGTTATCCCTAAGAGTGATCATCCCATATACAGTGAAAAGTCTAAGTGTACATGGATGTGATTGCTATTCATGTCGATTTTTGTTATTGTTTATTATGGTTTCACCTTAACTAATGTGAGTATATTCTTCTTTTTACTGATTTATGATATTTATGGTATTTATACTTAGACATGTACAGAAAGGGTGGAGAATTATATGAATCATTATAGGAACGTATAGATTAACATGTACTACATATGACATTCCATGAAGGTTACTTTTCTAAGATATTTTTAATTTACTAATATACCTTGTATGTTTCATTATAATTCTTTCTACATATCAAGATATGATTTCTATAAGAAAACATAATATTTTTATTTTAACGTATTTGAGAAGAATACATGTTTTCAAAACATGCTTCTATTATATAATTATCATGTTTTTAATATATTATATGCTCAAGTGTTTCCTACTTATGTAGTTGATTTCCATACATATTTGTTATGTTGGTTTTTCTCTAGCATGTCTACCTGTACATGTTGCAGTGTGAATGATTCCAATATATTTCTTAATTGTTCCCATGTTCTTTACATATTTAGTTGATTATTTAGTAATACAAGGTTGTATTTCATGCATCTATGCTGAGATATCATGTTTTATTTTATTTAATACTTATGATCTCATACCCTGATATAATTTCCCTGCATTGTTAGGTCAAATAAAATGATAGAACCAATATAATTGAAGTAAATTTAAAATTTAGCATCCAATGATTGAATGCATATATATTAAATGGTGTATTTTAGTAGGATATGTATTTAATATTAATACAAAATGATTAATAAATTAATGTATGTATTTATTAGGTTTCCTCAGTTGGTAAAAATGTTCTATTAATTATTATTTTTATAATAATGATAATTTTAGGATATAATAAAAAACAAATTATAAGGAATCAAATGTGTTGTAATATATAACAATTTAGTTCTATATTTAATTTCATCTGTCATAATTTTTTGGAGTATTATGATTTACTTCACTTATAATATGAACATTTACTCTAATTATTATTCCATATCACTAATAATAAATAATTTTTCACCTATTCAATTAATGAAATATTCAATAATTTTGACACATGAAACATTGAAATGATAAAACAAATATGTACAATGACCTAATAATTTTTAGAAGATTTATATTATAATTAAATAATAATACCAATATTACACAAGTGTAAAATGTGAAAATAAAAATATTACTATTTGTAAATTTGGTTGATATCTATGTATTCTATCTGATTATCAATAGTTTTAAATATATATTTTTCTATTTACAATTTACTTATATATATATTTATATGTTTCTATGCTTTAATATATTCACAAATTATATTGTGATATCTGGTAGGGAGTGGATCGTAATTGTATACAATTATGAAGAACCACTGGTGAATATGAAGATGGAGTTGATGAATTATTATAAAATTATAATCAACATATTCAAAACATTGATTTGATTTTATGTTCGCATGTAATGTTTTTTAATATGAGAAAGGTATTCTCCAATGAAATCCTAGATCGTCTTATTTTTTATGGTTTTTTTCTTAATTATATAAATTGGATCTAGCATAGTGAAATATTTAAAAATACCACATCCATTGTTGATGATAATATTCATAATGAGGCAGAGGATCGTATTGAAAAATTAATTCATGATTTAGGTGTTGAAACCATCAAAAAATACTAACTGTTGATGATTGAATGGAGATTCTAAGAAACTATTATACCCAGGTAGTAGTCAATATTCCATGGTATCAGCAGTTTTGAGATTAGTTAACAAAAAAGAAAAAAATTGGTGGAGTGATAAAAGTTTCTCCATCTTACTTGAGATTATAAAAGAGCTACTTCTAGAAGGAAATGGGATTCCTGATTCCAATTATGAGGCGAAGAAAATATTATTCCCATGGGGATTGGGTTATAAAAACAAACATGCTTTCTTTAATGATTGTGTACTATGTAGGAAAGTATATGAATATTTAGCAAATTTTCCTACATGTGGGACATCACGCTATAAGATATATGGGAAATTTAACTCAGATTTATTCTATATTATTGTTATCTAACAACATAAAAAAAAATTTGTACTTTATAATGATATCATCGAATATTTTTTGAATAAAATTCTGATAATTCAACAGTGGTTCATTCTAAGGTACCAGAATCAGAACTCCTGCTAAAGAAATTTCTTATCTTCCAATAATTCCTCATTTCAAGAGCTTATTTCTAAATTAAATTAACTAAAAAGGATATTATTTCATTTAGACAAGCGCATCTCAGATGGTAACTTATGTCACCTTTCCTATTCACTATAGTGTAAGTGTTTTGATTAAAAATTCATGATTTTGGAAGTGGAGTTATAAATCTCCGAGTGGGATTTTGTACTGATGGAGTGAATCCATATCAAAACCTCTATAGACAATATAGTTCATGACAAATTTTTCTAATAGTTTACAACTTTTCCCCATATCTATGTATGATGAAAAGATATGTTATGATGATCTTGATGATTTATGGACCAAAACAATAGGGAAATGATATTGATAAATCATGACATCGATGTTATGCATGTTGAGAAAAAAATATGTGAGGGTTTGATTTAATCATTTTTAGAAAAAAATGGAAATACCAAATATGGATTGAAAGCAATATTGTACATGGTATTAATGAGAATACATTTGGAGTTACCTCCCACAGTGAAAGGAAATAGAATATTTTTATTGTCATCTTGTCAGACACAAAGAAGGAATGAACAGATAAAAAGAATTCAGTGTCTATATGGTATTACAATACCTAGTTTTTTTTCTCAAAATGTGAATAATTTTGTGTCTTAGAAGGATTTTAAATTAATAGGTATTAAATATCCTGATTTACATGTATTGATTCAAAAAATTCTACCAGTAGTAGTGTCTGGTATATAGACAATAGTTGTCAGAAATAGTATCATCAGGTTATGTAATTTTTTAAAATCCATTTGTAGAATAGTCTTTGATCAATATTTTTTAGATGTGTTGGAGAATGAATCAAATCTTATTCTGTGTCAACTAGAAATGTATTTCCCAAATATATTTTTTGATATAATGGTTCATCTGCAAATTCATTTAGTGTATGAGTTAAGAATATGTGGACCTATTTATTTACGATAGATGTATCCTTTTAAAAGATATATGAACACTTTAAAGGGATATGTTAAAAATAATTATTGACCAGAGGCCTCTATTGATCAAAAAATTGTATTGGAAGTGGTGATTGGGTTTTTCACTGATTATTTGAATAAGGTAGAGTATATTGGTCTCCCTATATCTCGATATATAATAGTTGATAGTGAGGGTAGATGGGTTTGAGGCTTAAAGGTAATGTTCATTCCATGTGATGAAGTGATGCAGGAACTTTTATATATTTTTGACAACACATATGAGGTTCAATCATATATATCCTCATAAATTACTGAATTAATGTAATGATATAATAAAAGAAATGAAAAGTGGTTGATGATTGAGCATAAAAATACATTTTTTCATGGTTTAAAGAGAAATTCAGCACAAATATATCTTAATCAGAAACATTTAAGTAGTTCACATGGGGCCATCTCTTAATGTGATCACATGTTCTCATTTTTATATTAATGGTTACACATTTTACACAAAAAATTGGACGAAAATAGTACTGTTCATAATAGTGGTGTGATGTTTTTCTCTAATGTAGTGTATTTTTCGAGTGCCAAAGTTGAAAACCCAATTTCCGCATCAACGCCATATTTTATTGTTCTTGAGGACATATGTGAAATTGATTATAGTAAATTTCAAGTCACAATTTTTAATTTCAATTGGGTTGATAGTAATATTGGTGTGAAACAAGTTGAATATGGGCTTAAACTGGTTGGTTTTAAATTATTTAATTACATTGTGGAACCATTTATCAAAAAGACACATGAAAAAAATGTATTTTATGTCATTTATTCACCAAATGATTAGTGTTCCATAATTTTGAAAACAAAAATATACCATTTGGGTAATGAGGATGATGCTGATGATGTTATTGATTTACATGACTCTTATTCAACTATTACGCAATTTCAGGATGATTACAATGAGTTTAAGATAGATATAGTGCATGAAATACATAATGATCATGGTGAATAAATTTGGGGAAACACTAAATTAGTCTCCTATTTTTATGGTAAGTATTTATATTTTGTTTCTTCTTTCTAAACTTACAAATTCATTCATCTTTTTTACATACTTATATTTTTTCATTATTGTATCTAAATATTCAGTTTTCAAATGATATACAGGTACACAAAATTTCATTACACTATCTAGTAGAAATGTCTTATAAAAATAGAGGTGAGAATTTAAAAAGGTATATATATCTTTTCATATTATAATATATTCAGTAATATATGTATTTAATGAAATAAATAAATAATTTAATTTTTTTTGCAGGACTATTGATGCATCCTCAGCGGAGGAGATTTTTATTTTTACTACTATAAACTGAAGTTCACAAGTTGGTAAATGTGGTATTACATGTTTCCAAAAACTATAACTTGTTTCAGAGGATGAAAGCTTACACATCTATTTTGATGATAATAATAATGAAACTGGCCCAAATTCATATCAGTTTATCAGTTATATATTGATGTACATCTGTTATAGGATTAGTATTTTATATCTAAATTGGATGTCAGTGGACAAGATAGTGAAGCAACAACTATGGGAGGTCATATTCATAAAATATCTTAATTTATTTCTTTTATCTCATTTTTTATATTAAATATTTTAAATTACATATTTAATTTATCCAATTATATATGAAATTCAATTTTTGAGGAAACCAAAGAAATTAAAAAATAAATATATATTTATCAGCAGTTTGATGGAGAGATTTTAAAACAAAACTGACAAAAAAATTATGTTTTTTGGAAAGACGTGGTTTTAAAACAAATTCCTCAAGTATCAGTTCATAGATGATGATACATGGAAGTTATTTTTTGACAGTCATCTGGATGAAAAATTTCATGTATGATAATCATTTTATATAAAAAAAATTATTATATATTTATCTAAATACTTAGTAGTTTATTTTTATATAATACGCCTCCATGAGATCTCATCAAGTGATTCAGTTGAGAAATTTATACCCTCATAATTTACCCGGTAGAGGGTATCCGTATTTGGAGCAGAAAATGATTTAAGAAAAATTTGAAGCATTAAGAGATCAATATTGTAGTAGTTCAGAAGGGGTCCAGTTTGGTCCTCCATCTCCTCCCACACACCATAAAAATTGGATATGAGATAGAATAAGGAAAAATGAGTAGTATATTATAGAGAAGGATAATAAACTAGCTGATAAAATTGTATGTAAATATTATTTATTTTTAATCAATTTTTAGATTTTAGAAATTTTAAACACTAATATAACATTTCCATTTTAATTTCAGGCTAAAATTTAGGTGCAAGAGACATAGGGATATTTTATCCCTAGTGGTAGGATGGACATACTAGCAACATTTTTGTGAAATGGATAACACCCCACACATGATAGAGGATATCAGGAAGGGTTTAGTATTATGATGGTTTTTAGTCAATGTATGTAATCAAGAGACCTAGAAATAAAATCCTTAAAAATGATCTAAAAGATACGAAACAGTCTATGGGTGATCAAATTCATGTAGCAGTGTAGAAGGCTTTATTAGAACACTTTCAAAAACAGTCACATTCTACATAACGTTCCCAAGAATATTATTTATTTTTCATAAATTTTTCTATATTATTAATTAAAAAAACTAATATAACCTTTTCATTTTTCAGCCTTCCCAACCTTTTCACAAAGACTACCCTACCCCATCAGCCTACCATGCTTTGTATGCACAACCTTATGAGTTATATTATTTATTTTTCATAAATTTTTCTTTTTTATAAATTATATACACTCATATAGATTTTTCATTTTTCTCATTTCCCAGCCTGCTCAGGCGGACTACCCTGCCCCATCTTCCTACTTCAATCCTCCACCACCTAGCTCGAACCAACCAGCATATTATTTATTTGTTATCAAATTTTCTATTTTATAAATTATATACACTAATATTTTTTTTTATTTTTCAGCCTTCCTTGCCTACTCACCTGGACTACCCAAACCCATATTCTTACTTTGATCCTCCACCACCTTACTTGGACCAAAACATATAATGTGAGTTATTTTTTGGAGATCCATAAATACATAATGTTTTCTTGGACTCATGATTTTTTTGGGGATTTTATACATCACCAGCCCTTAAAGATGGGTGGTGTTATAATATCAATACTTGATATTGTAGATCCTAATGCTTCACTACCATTTCATACCAAGGAAATCCCCATCGTTGGGGATTGTCCGGGTCATTTTTTACATTAATCAAATTGTCATATTTATTATATTTCATATGAGGTATTAATTTTTTTAAATATTAATTAAAAAGGATACAAAATTACTTATAAATTTTTCTAAAATTTTCTTATATAGGATTATCTGAAAGAAAAATAAATTGCACAAATGAAACAAATCGTTCCGGAACAATCGACTATATATACTTTTGATATTTCTTATAAGATAAAAATATTATCAATGGATTCTTCTTAATTGAATTATATTAATTAGTTTCGGATGGCATCTAATATAAGTGAAAGAGAATATCCATTGAGATTACTCAAAGAAGTTATCATGCATCTAGTTGATTTTGAAGAGCATGGCCTAAATGGGGTCCAAATGTTTTCCATGTAAATAAATTGATATTTGTATTTGTATTTATTTAATAAAAGAGTATTTTAAATTGAGTAACTATATTTTCATTTTAAATCATTTATCTACACAGGATTCTTCTACAAAATGAAAGTACATGAATTTATGGTTTTATTGATCTAGAATTTATTTCTATGGAAGTGCAACATGTGAATAATCTTTATAGAGTTTCATAAATATGTAAGAGATTATCACACACAAAGATTGAATGTTAGGTTTTTTCATTTCTGGATATGTAATAATAGAAACATAATTAGGAACTAATGATCATTATTATGTCATTAATTGTGAATTCTTTGTATTTTAGTAGGCATTGGATTTTTGGCGTATTATGTCCATGTAAATTCACCTTATATTGGTTTTTCTTTTTATTGGGGAATGTTCGTAAAATATTTCCCACCTTATTATGAAGTTATGTTTTTTTGTTTTTTATATGCTCCTTATGTTTAATTCTCATTTTTTAGATATGTATTATTAGTTCATATATATGAAATTGTAGTTCATGGGAAAAATTAACAACGAATACATGTCGATAAAGACACTAAATAAAATCAAATATGTGTAAGTACAGATAATTAGTTTCTATATTAGATTTTATTCTGATTTTTTATTATATATTGATTATTATTATCACTTTAATTTTTTATAACTATAGTATCATCTTAAAAGGGGACATATTAAATGTTGTTATTATATTATATGATTCATGTATGAGGTAATAAAAACTGGGGAAACTACTGAATTTGATAAAGATAGGTGTATTAATTTTTTAATATTTTCTGTCATATTATTCTATTTTTTATCTCATATCATTAAATGTTATTGTAGGCATTCAATGATTCCCAGAATTATTATCAACCTGTTCTTACCCATATTTAATATATATTTTCAAACTAGTTGTTGTGTTTGATTAGGATTTTTGTTATTTATATTATAATATTTATAAAAAATATTTCACATGGGTTCAAAAATCTAACTCTTTTGTTATAATAGGAATATGAATATACTAATAATCAAATGAATGCTTCAAAAATAACCAAAAATGTTCATTTTGTAAATTTCTAGTATGAGTATTATAATTCTACATCATAATAAAAATTTGTAGACAATTTTTTGATTAACTAGATAAGAGAATGTATGTTATAGATTTCTAGATACTGATAAATATTTTTTAATTATTTTATATTGTATTTTTATTATAGTGTATTTTATTATTTTTGAAGTGTAATATTTTCAATTTTCTAAAAAAAATTATCATTTGGCGTCCGTTTTTTAAAAACCGATTCCAAGTATTTAAAAAAAGAGTATTTGGTTTTTGGCATCGATTTTTATATAAACCAAAACCTAAACATATTCAGAGAGTTTTTTCAACATCGATTTTTGGGAAAACTGACATTGAAACCCTTAACAAAAATGATTTTCAGCGTCCCTTTTTAAAAACCGACTACAAAAATAATCTTTTTTATGACACCTTTATAAATGTTGTTCAAAACCCTACATAATAATCCAATATTAAATACTATTTTTTCACTAGTTTTATTCTCATATAATGATAAATATAAGGAGTCTTAAGGAGTTTCCTAAGGGAGAACATCCAGTGGAATGTTAATACTCTTAACCTAACATTGTATTTTCTTTTCATCATATTAACCCCACAAGTCCCGTATATCAATGGTCGTACAATAAAAAAATTATTTTTTTAAGCTTAAATGTTATTATAGTAATGTAATATCCATTTTACACTTTCCCTCATAAACATTAATAAAAAGGAATACAACTTCATGTGTGGGTTCATGAAAACTACCACATCCATGAACGTCGTGTTCAATTTTACCTCACCACCATAAATGGTAAGATAAAAAAGGTTATTTAATTAACTAATATGATATATTTTTTATCATTAATATTTTGTATGACTAATATTGGTTGTTCTATATGTGTGAACATGAATAAATAGTCACGTTAACATTAACATCCTTTTTAATAATGAAAAATAGGCTTATCCATGGACATTTCGTAAATTGTTTCATTTTATAGATGACCTCTAAAACTATATAATTATTTTTCAAATATAATAATAATGGAAATAAAAATAAAATTTTGTATAATATATGATATTATTTTAGAAAACATATACCATGGTCCCCAAATAGAATTGTTTATGGTGAAATTAACCAAACAACCCCGAGTAACCAACTTAAGTAGAAACTGTATAAAAAATAGAGAAAAATTTAATAAATAGACCTTTTAAAATTAAATATTGGTATGTATTTTTATTATATATATATATATATATATTAAAATGAACATAAATATTAAATATGTTAATTCAATGTGAAAATTTCAATCAAACACGAAGAAAGGGTTTCCTCACAAAATATTTTAATTTGGGACATATTTTCAATTGTGAACCAATATTAATTTGAAAATTTATTATACCATTAGTATGATTTATAATTTAACTAATTATAATTATTTATTTTATTTTAACATTAAAATAATTAATAACTATTTAAAATGTTTTTACCAAATTTTTTTATTACGATGTAATGGAATCCATCTTAATAATCTTTCATTTTTTGTATGATTTGAGATTAAGAACAATCACTATTTTTATGGTGTCAAAATTTTAATATATACCTATTATATGATAAATATATGTAAAAATTAGAAACCTGACTCCCATTCATGATCTTCCATTCTATGGTCTGTGAAATACGAATTCATTAAAAAAAATTATTCAAAATATGATATTATTTTACGAAATATAATGGTTATCAATTAGTTTTATCTTTTATATCAAATATTTAAACCTATTAATAACATAAGTGATCACCTCAGATTCAAATATTATTTACTGGTGAGATAAAATCATTTTTTAGAATGAAATTAATTTAAAAATAATTATCATCTATTTAAAAATGGTATCCCCTCCTTAACCATAATTTCACATCACCCAATGATCTGATTTTTCAGAAACCTGATTACATGATATCTCATGTGATCATCATATTTACCATATTATTTTAATAAGAAATTTTTTTATATTATTTAAAATTTTTGGATGTCAAAAGGTTTTTAAATCATAAAATGGTTTCCTCTATACCACCCTCATTAATTATTTATTCAATGGAAATTTTATTTTTCATAGATATATGAAACCATATTGTAATAAATATATTCAATTATTTATATGTACATTACATATAAAAAAATATAAATATGCTTTTCATTTATTGGTAATAGATATTTTTAGTTCACATTAAAATTTCAAATATTATATAAACCTATTTAGGGTATATTTCCTTATTCTTGTCTCTTGTCAATAATATCCCGCATAATGTTTTTAAAACATGTTTATAATCTAAAAACCATATTTGTTTTATATACAAAAAATTTGGCTTAATTATTAATTTACATAAAATAAAATGGGTTTTACTTATTTAAAGAGATAATTTATTTAGTTTTCAATGCATCACCATAGAGTTTTGTGTTTATTATTTCTTCTATTATACCATTCTCATGAATTTTATAATTGGAAATCCATGTTCTGCGCCAATTTGTTTTAAAAAAATTTAATCTAAAATGATTTATGTCTATAACAACCCAGATCTTTATTAAACACTTAAACATGATTTATTACATAATTTCTTAAGATGATATAACATAGATGATCAAATGTTTTAGAGTAATTGGGGCTCAGGAACATTAGATAACAACATAAACATGAAACACACTATCTTTATTAAAAACTTCCTTTACATGACCACTACATTCCCTCGTACTTAGCACTGCATGGGATAACCTAAGGACATGTGTAAAAAATGGGTGAGCAATAATGCATAGTAAGGGAGTAAACAAGGTTTCACATGAAGATTACAATACATGTTAGGAAATAGTCATATCAATGGAGATCAAGAGAAATATAAACATAAAGGCATAATATAGCATGATTATCATAAGACGGAAATGTGGCAACAACACATAACATGGAATTAGAATGATCCAAGGATAATTTCACATAGAGCATGATTTTACTCTCATTTCACATAAATCACGATTAAACCCTCTTTTTACTTGAATTATAATGATTAAATACTCATTTCACATGACATATCATGATAATAAACATTACCCAATGCATTGGAGTTCTATCAGGGCGCATCCGTCTTAAACATTTCATTTCTTGCATAAGTGTGCCACATGGATCATAAAACATGGATTCATTAAAAATAAAAATTTATTCAATGATAAATGAATGTTGAATTCATACATGAAACTATATAATAAATATGTAAATGTGCATAACAGATAATACCCTTAATAGAGAAATGGGCATGGTATTCACTACACAATGACATTGTCTTGAAAAAATGTGGTGCAATTTCAGCAGCATAACGTCATGACATAAGAATTCATAAAAATGGTTGATGAGAGAAAAAGGGTTGTCTCATAATCTGTACATTAAATGGAATGTATGGGGTCATATAGATACATGTCCCAACAACTGTAATCGAATATAGATTCATGATACAAAATAATTTTCTTGAATGTAAATGAGGAGAGCAAAATTCCTTTTGGAATTTCTTCATAGTAATGGATGTAAATAGTAGGAATTTAATTAGAGAGAAAGGGGTATATCATAATTCTAATATAAATAGGGAATTATTTTGGAGGTTTTAAATCATACACCAACATATATAATTGAAAATAAAATGGTAAATCAATATTGAGAAACATCGATAGAAAGAGAAAGGTTGGAATCCCTTACATGGAAATGTGCTTCTGAATACTTGGGAGAGGCTTGAGAGAGGCATCCTGGGAGACTGGGGCACCTTCGGAGGATTCTAGAGAGATTATGGAAGAGGTTGGATGAACTCTAAAGGCTTTTATTAGAATGTATGTGGGAGCTTGGGTGGGTGTATATAGTAAAGGAGATGGAATTCTTTATTATTTAGGTTTGGGTCACCACACATTAAACAAATAAAAAACACAAACCATACAATTGTTTTGGCCATTGTTTTTTGGATAAGTGGAGTGGAAGACAATATTTTATAAGTACAATGGGAAAAAATCTTAAAATAATAGGGTTTCATATGTGGAGGTGTGTCACACTCTCAAGGAAATCAATTGAAAAAGCTAAAAAGTATTATAAGTCTTGGAGGGTCCACTAATGATTTGTAAAATAAATCAAACAAATATATAATCATATTATTTTAAGGATAAAACATATATTGGCCGAAAATAATGTTTAATATATTTTATGAAAACACTATTAAGTCATTATGATGTCATAAAACACATTATATATTTAAATGGTATTTAATTTTTACCCAAAAATTCGATTGTCTCAGAAAATTATGAAAAATTCACTATTGGATAATTTCGATTCCAGATTCCAAAAATATTAATCATTTTATATAGATAATTTTTTATATATTATAATTTTTACTTTTAAAATAAAAACCGACATTTATATTAAATTCATGGGTTTTGAAAAAAAACATCTTCCAAACGATAATAAAAATTACAATTGTATTCATAAAAATCATACGATCATTTATATTTAAAAAAAGACATTTATTTAAAATATTATTTTATTAATATATTATTTAATTCAAAAATCCTTTAATTCATCAAAATAGATTACTTAGTTGAATATTAACTAAAATTACTATTTGTGATTTAAAAACTCTTTACAATGTAACAAAAATAAAATGAATGTATAATATTTATACAAAACATAATGTACATAATAATATTACTAGTATATTTTTTCATAACACCTTATAACACCCACATAAGACCATAGGGTATGGTGTGCGATGGTTAAATATTCTTGGGGTGACTTGGATAACATCGCTCGAGTGGTTATCTCTATTAACATCTAGTTCTCCCGTAGTCAGTTCCTCTCAAGATTAATATGTTGAAGCTCGACTAGGTATTTTTCAATAGAAAAGCCCAATGACTCCACCTACTTTCCAAGATCGAAAAAATTGTCTTCGTATTGGGAAAATCAAATGGATGAGGCCATTATTTCCTTTATCTGAGTAAATTGGATTTGTTGAAGCCAAATATTTATACTAATCATGTGATTGTTGTTCAATAGATATATTACCAATGGTTATAATTCCTAATGGAACATTAAAATCCAAAAACACAAAACCAATGAAGAGAATTTTTTATACAACCATTTTAAATAATAAATCATTTAATTATATCAATAGGAGTTTTGATTAATGAAAATTTGGGTCATTACAATCTTCCCCCCTTAACAAATTTCACCCTAGAAATTTTCTTTTCCCACACAAAACTAGATGTGGGTAAATCTGCATAATCACTTCATCTAATTCCCACATCATTTGTTCAAACATTTGGTTTCTCCACAACACATTTTTGAGGGGAATTGTCTTATTTGTAGATATTTTTCTCTACGGTATATGATATTCACTGGTTTCTCCACAAACGAAATATCATCTTTTAACTGTACTACCTCTGAAGAGAGTACATATGAAGGGTCTGGTATGTACTTCCATAATATGGATACTTTAATGACATCATGTACATTGTCCATAGTAGGTGGAAGGTATAGTCGATAGACCACAACCCCGACACGATCAAAAATCTCGAAAGGGCCGATGTACCCAGAACTTATCTTACCTTTATTTCCAAACATCATAAACTTATTCCATGGATATATGAATAGAAATACCATATATCCAAATTTAAACCATGGTCTCGTCGACAGTTATCTGCATAACTCTTCTATTGACTCTAGGCTGCATTGATATGCTGCTAAATTTTTTTCACCTTATCCACCATTTCCTCGACCATTTTTTTGACCATTTCTATTATAATAAGTTTACACTCACTAAATTCATCCTAAAATTCTGGGATTCTACACTTCTTCTCATACAGGGCTTTATAAGGTTTCATTCGGATGCTCGATTGGACACTCTTATTATAAGGGAACTCATCTAGAGGAATATGTTGATCTCATCCTCCTTTGAAGTCCATTGAGAATTCTCTGAACATGTCCTCAAGTGTTTGGATAGATCACTTGGATTGACCATCAATTTGGAGATGATTAGTTGTACTGAAGTTCATCTCAGTATCTAGAGCATGTTTGAGACTCTTCCAAAACATAGATGTGAATCTTGGATCTCGATTAGATACAATAGATAGTTTTACCCCATTCAGCCTTACCACATATCTTATGTATATCTGGTCTAGTTGATCCAATGATAAATCCATTGAAATTGAAATGAAGTGTGAAGACTTTGTATGAAAATCCATAACTACCCAGATTCCATTGTTTCCTTAGGATGTCTTCAGAAGTCTAGTGAAAAATTACCTGGTGATGTTCTCCCATTTCTATGCTGGTATGGGAAATTGTTGCATCATCCCCTTTGACTTCTACCTCTCGTTCTTCACTTGTTGACACACCAGGCAATTTGATATACACTCAATTATCTCCTTATTCATATTATCCCACAAATAATTTTCTTTGTTATCTCAATAAATCTCTGTGTTTCTTAGGTGAATAGATAAATTATAGCTGTGTTAGTAATTCAGAATCTCTTTCTTTATCTCTAGATCAGATGGTACACATAATCGTGACCCAAATCTCACAATTCCATCATTGTCAACCATGAACTCTAAGGATTTCATATTTCTGATAGATTCCACCCTTTTTATAATTTCCAAATCCTATATTTGAGCATCCTTTATGATTTCTAAAAGAGATGGTTGAGGTTTCATTTGTAAAAGTATTGATGATGTTTATTTGTTTATGATTCCCATGTCCATCTTCATCAAATCTAAGAAGACATGATCCTTCTCAATTCTCATTATTGATAGAATCATTGGATCTTTTCTACATAGTGAATATTCCACCTTGATTGCATTCCCAGGGTGGTAATGGATTGAGTAGTCATAATCTTTGATCAGCTCTAAACCTCTTCATTGGCATATATTCAACTCTTTATGTTGAATATATACTTGAGGATTTTGTGATCCAGGTATATTTCACACTTCTCCCTCATGAGGTAATTCTGACAAATTTTTAAAGAGAAGATCACTGCAACCATTTATCGATAATGTGTTGGATAATTCTGCTCATGAACATTCAATTTCATTGAAGCATAAGAAATTACTTTGTCATTCTGCATCAACACACAACCCAGACCATTCTTTGAAGAATCATTGAATACCACAAAATATTCTCCACTTTTGGGTAATGTGAGAACAGGTGTAGTGATAAGCCTCATTTTTAACTCCTTAATTCATTCTTGTCATTCATCACTCCAAGACAACTTTAGTCCCTTCCAGGTTAGCTTGGTAATAGGTTTAGAAAATCAAGAGTAATTTCTCAAAAATAGAAGATAATATCCAGCTAACACCATGAAATGATGGATATTCGTTACTGATGTTGGCCTCATCCATCCCTCAATTGTAGTTGTCTTGGAGGGATTCACACATATCCCATTTCTTGTGATGATATGACCCATAAATGAGACCTCCTTCAACCAGAACTGAAATTTGTTGTACTTTTCATAGAGCATATCTTTTCGTAAGGTCTCTTGTATTGTTCTTAGATTCTCCTCATTATCCTCTTTGGTTTTGGAGTATATACGAATATCATCGATACATACTACCAATAATTTGTCGAGGTAATATTTAAAGACTCTATCTGTCATGTTCATGAAGATTTATGGAGCATCAGTGAGTCTAAAAGAAATTACTATGAATTAATTGTGTCTGTATCTTGTACAAAAATAATTCTTGGGGATATCTTCCCACTTCACCCATACTTGATAATATCTCAATCGCAAATATACCTTAGAGATGTATTGTGTTACATGCAGCTAATCGTACAAGTCATTAATTCATGGGAGAGGATACTTGTTTTTTATCATGATTTTTCTAATCTCGTGATAATCAATGCAAAGGCACATTGACCCATCCTTCTTCTTGACAAAGAGGACTGGTGCAAACCATGGTGAGGCACATGTGCATATAAACCATTTACCTAGATTCTATTGTAGTTGTTTCTTCAGCTCCTCATGCTCCATAGTAGCCATTGTATAGGGATTCTAGGATATTGGCAACTCCCCTAGTATAAGATCAATTAAGAATTCAACATATCTTCTAAGAGGAAGACTAGGAAATTCCTCAAGAAACACTTCAATGAATTCCATCTGAATAGGTATGTCTTCATGTATGGTTTCATCTTTAGAATAAATCATTTGAGATAGTTACACATGCCCATAGGGTAGTAATATCCATTCTTGAGATGATGGTGCTAAAGAACATTTATCTTCCTCCTTGCACTTGTATAGAATCGGGGGTTGATTCTCTATATGGTGAGTGATTTCCCACACATGACAATTTATGTTGGATCTATATAAGGAATTCCATTTCATGCCAATAATTACATCAGGTTCCACTAGAGGGGGTATAATGAGGTTTTTCAGAAAGTTCAATCTACATATTATGACCGGGGGTGAGTTATATTCATGGGATGCAATGATTGCCCCATTTTCCAAACTCACTAACATTTTTAATTCCATGATTTGTGGTGGAATTGGGATTGTTCTAATAAACTTTTGGTATATAAAAGAATGCGTAGAAATATAGGAAATAACCCTATATTTCACTTTTTGATTATATTCGTACTCTATAAATTATATACCTAGGGATGATTTTATTAAATAGTTAAACACATAAAGGGGAATCCAAAGACAAACAAATATGACTTATAAATCACTTTTATTTCCTTAACATATGAATCTATAGGTTTCAATCTATGTTATCCATGATCTACTTCCCAATATATTTTCATAGAGGAATTTTTCTATTAACTTAATAGTGGTTCATACTATGCTTGTGAATTTACCAAAGCATATCCCCTGAGAGTGTAATAACCAAGAGTGAAACAAGTCCTGTTATCATGTACCAGGATACCCCGGGTCAAGCCTAAAACTCCATATCAGAGTTTTCACTCCTAATTACATTTGTTCTAGAGCCGCCTCTACCAGCTCATATCCAGACAAGGATGTATTTTCTTCATAAACCACTTAATCAATACTCAAAAAATTTAGGGAAGTTTTTATTGTACTTAGCCTTATACTTATGGCATAACTAGGGTTTTCTAATTCAAATACCAAAAATAACTAAACCTATCCTCTGATACCAACTATAAAACCCCTACTCTTTATTACAAACTTAAACATGATTTATTATATAAACTATTTCATTTATAAAACATGGAGGATGGAGAGGTATAGTGTATATGGGGATTAGGAATCTTACATAACAACTTAAAACATGAGACACAAAATCATTATTGAAAACATACATTACATGACCACTATATTCCCTCGTACTTAGCATTTCATGGGATAACCTGAGGACATGCAAAAGAAAATGGTGAGATTTAATGCCTATTGAGGGAGTAAAAAAGGTATAACATGAAGATTACAATACATATTAGGAAATAGAAATATCAATGAATTTAAAGAGAAACCTGAACACTAAGCCATAATATAGCATGATTATAATAACATGGAAATGTGGAAACAACACTTAATATGTAATTAGCATGAGCAAAGGCTTATTGCACATGGAGCATGAGTAAACCCTAATAGCAATTGAAACATGAGTAAAACCTTGCTTCACTTTAATTATCATGAGTAAACACTCATTGAACTTGATGTATCATGATACAAAACTTTACCAAATTTATTAGAGTGCTATTAGGGTGCACCCTTCTTAAAAATTTCAATTCATGCAAAAGTGTGCCACATGTGTCCAAAAAAAATGGATTCACTAAGCATAAAAATTTATTCCACGATAAAATAATGTGTAATTCATAAATGAAACATTATAATAAATATGTAAATGTGCATAAAGGTGAAATCCCTTGATAGAAAAATAGGTAAGGTATTCACTACACAATTACTTTGGCTTGGAAAAACGTGGTGCAATTTCGACAGCATAACATCTTGACATAAGAATTCATAAAAATTGATGATGAAAGAGAAATGGGTATATCATAATATGTATATGAAATGGACATTATAGTGTTTTTACAGTAACATTTCCTAACAATTGTAAGCTAATTTATATTCATGATACAAAATAATTTCTTGAATGTAAATGTTGAGAGGGAAGTTCCTTTTGAAATTTTGGCATAGTGACAGGTGTACATGGGAGGAATTTAATGAGATATAAATGGGAATATCATCATTTAAAAATAAATTGAGAATTATGGGGGATGTGATAAATTATACAAAAAAATTTATAATTTAAAATAAAAGGCCATAACAATATTAAGAATCTTGGATAAAAAGAGAAAGGAAGGAATCCTTTGTTTGGAAATGAAATTCTAAAGGCTTGGGAGAGGCTTGAGAGAGTATTATTGGGAGCTTGGGGCTCATTTAGAAGATTATAGAGAGATAAGGGAAGAGGTTGGAAGAACTCTAAAGTCTTGGAGTTAAGAAGAAGTGGTAGCTTTGCTGGGTTTGTATAGGTATGGCTAGGGAACTCATTATTATTCAGGTTTGGGACACAACACATTAAAATAATCAAATCCACAAACCATCACATTGTTTTTTCCAATGGTTTTTTCCAAATAGGAGTAGAAAAAATATTTTTTTATGTCCATTTTATGATCTTATTAAAATAATATGGTTCCTTATGCGGAGGTGAGTCACACTCTCAAAGAAACCATTTTAAAAAGATAAAATGTTTTATATTTCTTGGAGGGTCCACTAAAGGTTTGTAAAATAAATAAAACTAATATAAAATCAAATTATATTAAGGATAAATTATATTTTTGCCGAACATAATTTTTATTGTATTATATTACATCACTATTAGGTCATTATGATGTCATAAAACACATTATATATTTAAACGATATTAAATATTTACCCAAAAAATTGATAGTCATAGAAAATTATAAAAAATTCACCATTGGATAACTTCAACTTCCTGATTCCAAAAATAATATTTATTTTTTATAAATAATTTTCTAAATATTATAATTTTTACATTTATAATAAAAACTATCATTTATCGAAAATTCATGGGTTTTGAAAAAAACAGCTTTCATACCTTACAAAAAATTACAATTGTATTGATAAAAATTATATGATCATTAATATTTAACAAAAAGTAATTTATTAATAATAACATTTTATCAAAATATTATATAATTTAAAAATACATTAATTCATCAAAATAGAATGCATAGTTTAATATTAACTAAAAATACTATTTCTTCTTTACAAACTCTTTACAAAGTAACAATAATAAAATGAATGTATAATCTTTATACAAAAAATAATGTACATAATCGTAGTACTAGGTTCTTGTTACATAACCCCTTATAACACCCACATAAGACTAAAGGGTAAGGTTTGCGATGGTGGTAGACTCTTGGGGTGGCTCAGATAACATTGCATTGGTGGTATTCTTTATTAACTTCCACTTCTCCCATAGTCGGTTCCGCTCAAGCTTAACATGTTTAAGCTCATCTTGAGATTGGTCAAGAGTGAATCTCAATGAAGCCACATCCTTTATGAGATCTGACAAATGGGCTTCATATGGGCCAAGTCTACTTGATGAGGCCATCACGTCCTTTTTCTGAGTAAATTAGATTTGTTAAAGCCCTTTATTTGTGCTAATCATTTGATCACTATTCAATGGATACATTAGCAAAGGTAACCATTCTTAACGGTATTTTGAAATCCAAAAACCCAAAACCAAGGATGTAATTATATTATATAACTATTTTACATAATTTGACATTTAACTAGATCAAGAATAATATTCATTAATGATTTTTTTGGGTCATTACAATGTCCTTTTCACTTTTATAGTATATAAGATATAGACATTGAATATGTATTAAGATAGGAATGTGAACCCCACTTATTTAATCTGGTTAATATCAAGATTATTATTTTTGAATGAAATATTTTTCTTTTATAGAACTCATATTATGAAACATATTTTGATTTAATGGGTTGTTCTTTCATTTCCATCTATCTTATTATGTAACTTTAATGTCTCTCGATGTACCATGTATGTTTCATCCATGGTTAGCATGTGCAAATTATGTAATGATTGATGTTATCCTATTAACACTGTGAAATAAATAATATTATCATACAAATATTATTATAATGATTTTTATGGCTATATTAATTTTTCATAGTCATTAGAATTGACAAATTCTTATGGTGTACTATATCAATAACATTCCACATGATTGTGATTATATGATTATATGATTTTATTTTTTTATTCCTTGTTTTTATTCTTAAAAAATTTCTCTTTATGATATAATTTTATGCCTCTATACTATCATGAAATTCTTTACTTTTATTTTTATCCACTTATTAGGCTTTCTAGAATTCTGTATTTTTGAACTATTTTCCCTTTAGTATTTTATGTATTTTTTAGAATCAATACAGGTATTTAGTGAACTATGTAGAGTATCAAATAATGTTTAAATAATAAAATGATTGATAATGTACTCATTTTTATATCCTTTTAAAGACACTAGACCAATTGATCCTCAATTTATATTTTTTTGGAATTGTATGTGAAAAATAATGCACTAGTTTTTGTTTAACAAATGGATCGATATAGTTGGTATCAAAATAAAGTCTAGTTATTATAGAGGATAGGATAATTGAACATTAGTGAGAACCCTTTGGAGGAATATAAGGGATAATCACAAGTATAAGAGAAAATCCTACAATTTTGATAGATATTTTTTTTGTATTTACATTCATTTAAATCCTTATCGGGATACATGAAAGTGGATGAAGTTTTAAGAAAAAGTGTACATTTTGTTAATATCCCCTAAGATTTCCATGTGGTGTATTACCTAAATCCTAACATGGATAATGGAAAAGACACCTAATTTCACAATGATCCATATAAAACCTGAGGATTTCATTTGGTTGATCCTATTCTATTTATAAACCTCTATTATGGATTGATTTCAGTGTTAAATTTATAGTATTGGTTGATAAATATAATACAACTCAACTTATGTTAAACATGGATGAATCATGAGTGGTATTGTTTAGGACATGATTGATATATGTTGATCAATGTATGGGATCGATTAAACTGTGAATGATATGTCCTAAATAAAGGGTGATATTCATTGAACTAAAATAATTTTACATTAACATGATTTTATTATGATGTGATAAATATTCATGTGAAATTTTTTTATTTATTAATGGTAATTTACATTTTATTGTAATTTTTCACCTCTCACATTAAAACCCATTTTTCAATTAGTGAATGATGAAACGAGAAGGAACCAATATAACAATGGGTGTCAGTGAAAATAAAATTATTACCATATTGATCAACACTTTGGAATAATTGATGGATTGAAAAATATAGTGATTATGCCAAACCATATATCACAAAACATGATTAAAAATATCCGCATAGTTAAAATCTTCTGTGTAATAATGAAAATTTAGATGGAGAGTCATGATTATTCTCGAAATGGAGATAAAGAAATAAGTTATATTCAACAACATATAAGTCAAAAATTTGGGAAGAATAACTAGGGGAATTAATTCATGGGGACTAAAGAATTAATTACTCTTGGTAAAGAGGTCATTGAGAACAATTTATAGAATAAGAAATGTAGAATATAATGAAAGAATATAATAATCTACCTAAGGATCCACTAATGATTTGATGTTTAAAAATTAATGAATTTGGTTCCTATGCAATCCAATGCACCATTCCAAAGATTATATTAGAGAAACAACAAAAATCACTTATCTGATATTGGGAATGTCGAAAATCTAATGCAACAACTAATGATTCTGATAATAGTTATTTTACATAAATAATTTTTCGATGTCTTGAGTTATGTAATATTTCACCCACTATAAATTATGATAATTATAATAAAAAATTTGGGGTTTTAATTACTTTTTCAATTATATATTAGTCATATATATGGATTGTAGAACATTATTCCTTATAAATAAATCTCTCCTTTAGTTTTTTGGATCTTATTTGGAATTTACTATATCTTTTTAGTGGGGGTCATATCAAATTATATATATGGAAATAAACCATTCTATCCTAATTCAACCAACTATAAACTACTAGTGTAAGGATAATAAATATCTACATATGGAAATTAGTCAAATCATATTATTATAAAAATTACTATGATACATTTTATTTGAGTGGGGAGATGGTAGTGACATGAAATTCTATTATATGGTTTCCCCTATTTTTGTTTAATATGTTTTATAGCTCACTCCACTCACAAAACGATACTAATATGAAATCATGATATATTTTTACTATTAAAAGATAACCATTGAATTATTTTATATGAATAATCATAAATTAATTATGATATATATGAAAATATATATATATATATGAAATATTTTCTACATAATTATTTATTATGCTCAATAATATATATTTTTTTATATTGTACATTTTTTATCAAAATATATGTATGTTTTTTTATAATTAATTTAATTATATAAAATATTTTTATTATTATTTATATCAGGATTATTGGCTTATATAAATTATTAATAAGAATAACTAGTATATTAAAAAGTTATTTTCCTATAAAAAAATTTCTCATTATATTTTAAAAAATCAGTTAATATTAAAAAGTTAAAAAATTTGTAATGGAATTTGAACTATTAAGCATAATTATTTTAATATATCATTTCATTGAAATCTAATATAAAATTTTGTGAGTTTTATAAAAAGATTAATTTTTAGATGAATAGTGAATATAACATTTTTATAAGTTATATTCTCTCTATGATATTTTAAATATATAGTTATGAATTGGAAATAACTGAATCCTTTTTCTAAGAAAAAATATTTATTTTCAATGTAAAATTTCATTTTTAATCTTTTTTATTAATTTATAAATGCATATTTGAAATATTAAAATGTACGTTATTATTTTGAAAAAGTTTGTTTTAATACCTTATATATTTATTATTATTTTTCAAAAAAATATATCTTATATAACATTAATATAAAAAAATTAAATCTATTTTGCGATTTATCATTTGAAAATAATTTTATGGTTAATATTTGGTATTTTTATAAAATAATTAATTTATTTTATGAATAGTGAAAACATACATTTTTTCTAAATATTGGATTTTTTAACATCATTAACAAGAAATATAGACATAAAATTTTATTAAATCTTATAATTCAACGAATAAATTTATCTTTAATTACATAATTAATTTTAATGGTATGGTTTTAAAAGTTATGAATCTTATTTTTTACTTTATAAAAAGTGTAAAATTTTATTCCTAATAAACAACTATTTTTAATTTATTTTATTATTTGGGTTTCTCTTTAATTTAAATCCAAATAAAATTTATTTTTTACTATAAATAATTCTTTAAAATCAGTAACATGATAATCATAGAAAATATATAAATTTAAATAATGATATTATATTTTTTGAAAGAAATATATTTTTACATGTTGTATGTGTGGATATAAAAATTAATAACTATACATGATAGGAATTTTTTTATAAAATAATAACAATATTTTAATTATCATTTCTCAAATTATAGAATAATTTTAATTTTAATTTCTTTTTCATTTAAATTTTTTTTCAAGGATGAAGGTGGAGTTTTTATGGGAATAGTAAATTATGGTAAAAGTAACTTAACATATTTGAATAGGTTGAAATGTGTGAAAGAAAATATTTATATTGGATGGTTTTGGGATTATTGACTCTATCTCTTTCACCTTGCAATTATTTTCCATTTTGGATCCATTTGTCTTTAATAACAGAGATTTATAATTATGAAAAAATGATTTACTATAAAAAAATCATTTTCATACATTATAGAAGGAGACAAACTTATAACAACCCATACTTTACATAAATTTTTAATACTTCAAAAATTGATGCACACTTATTACAACATATGATAAAACCACAAAGGACCGTATAGGTATAGTGTCTTTAGAAACTGGGAAACATAAACAACTGGTTCATAAATCTTCTACAGTGTCTCCCATTTATTTCATTATATCTAGGGTCCCTTTTAGCATATTCTACTTAATATCCATCTTCCTGACCTGGGGAAAAGAAAACATAAAAGGGGGAGCTCAAATGCTCAGCAAGGGCAAATAAAGAAAATAAAAATCATATCATATCTTTTTGAAAATCAAAACCTACAAAAGAGATCATAATATCTTAACATGGAATAAATCATAGAAGAGAAAATGAGATCCCCATAAAACTTGAAACTTTGTGGCATGCACACATAGTCATGGAAAATCATTTCTTGTTAGTCATGACTCATTGCCAAGACTATCTTAGTGGACAAAGTCCCTTTCTGAACCGAGTTCACTCCTCGTTTCAGTCCTGTATCACTGAACCGAAATAACCTTCCGTTCCAGCCATGTCTATCTCATGAGATATAAAATCTTTACCCAATTCATTTGAGGGAGATATAGGTCCCACCCATCTTATAATGAATCCTTTCTTATGTGTGCCACATAATCATAAAACATACATCATCGCATAACACATGTAACAAAAATGGGATTCTTGAAACATCATGACATCATAAAACAATTCATATAAGATAAAGGAATTCATAAAAATATTTCCATCACAACATAATCAAATCCATGTAATAATAGGGATAAAAACAGAACCCTTTTATTATCTTAGATGGAAAATAATTTTGATAAAATACTTGAACTCCATTCTTGAGGAAAATATCCTTTCTACTTCAAAAACACTTTTCCTTTCTTAACATGTCATAAAATTTAAAACTAAAAGAAGTTGATTAAAAATAAACTTGAATACTTGTAAAGGAAGCTTCTTGGAAATAATGTTTTAGAAATCCATTCATGCCTTATAAGTAAAAAAAACATTCTTTGTACTTTTGTCGGAAAAGTCAAAAAGTACCTCGTACGGAAAAACGACAAAAGATTCCTTTCATTTTCTTTACTAAAAACTCACCTAAGGGTAAAATTGGATTTAAACTATTGCAAGTGGATGGAAACAATATTACATATTGAGGGAACATGGATGTGGATGATAAAATACACCCCAGTAAATACTTACGAATAAACAATCTCGGATAAAAATGAGATTGTGATATTTCCCTTACCTTAGGTCCGATTTGCTTTGTTCATGTCCGAAGCTCCTGTATAATGGTTTAAATAATGTTATTGACTTATTCCAGAATCATACATATTGATATGATATCATATATGGTCATATTATTAGCTTCATGTTAGTAATATTTCATTGTTACTTGTTACTCGGGTCTTTATAACTTTTTGTTCTTATGCGTGTTTTGTCGAATAAATTCTTATTCTTATCTTTAGGTTATAGATAATTCATTTACAGAATGGTATTAGTGTAGTATATACCATATTCATTCATTCAATTCATTTATATAATCATTATGAAATGAAGATCATGTAGAACGAGTCGCATCACATCGTGGAGACGGTATTCCGTACGTACGCACGAGTGATGATATCGTTCCTATGATCGTGGAATTGTATTGGAGTATATATATATTATTTCAGAATCAATATTACTTCATAATAATCATATATAGTTACTCATTACACCATTATACCCGTCCTTGTAAGGTGATGGTGGAAAATAGATTACACCACGGCGTGGAGACGGTATTCCGTACGTACGCACGCGCGGTGATTTCATTTTTCCGTAGGATGGATAGAAGGTGAATTAGGGTTGTTTCATATTTATAATAACATATCAGTATGTAAGTAATACTGATGTTATTACTTTATCATGAAACAACTAAATAAGAAGAAGTTGAAGAAGAAAGAAATTGAAAAGATCGGTAATGGATATTACCTCTTCTTTGGAACGCCTCTTTGAATCCTCCACTTAAGGAACTAAGATTGGTCTTTGGAGAAGACCAGGACCTCTAGGATTATTCTAGGGAAGTGGAGAGGAGAAAATGGCAGGGGTTGGCCGAGCTTGAGTGCTCAAATTGGTGTGAGGAGGAGGGGGAGGAGGTGCCCTTTTATAAGGGAGGAGAGGGGCACCTTAGGAATATCTCAAAATATTATTTTATATTAAAGTCAAAATCGGTTTATAATGGTTACAAAGGGTCTTATTTCGAAGCTAAAGTGGGGATGGGTCTAAATCCTATCAACCAATAGGATTTAGACAAGTTTAGGGTATTATGTTAACCTTATCAATTAGATTTAACTCTAAGTTAATTAATTTAACTTTTACCGTGTCTTTTTGTTTTCTTTCACTATATGGTTAATACACTTACTATAACATGCCAAACGAACCCCAAATTGTTTATTATTAATATATATATATCCGTATCTAAGTCATTTGGCTGAACCTTAGATTTTTAGGAATAAAATAACAATTAATAATATAATATTTGATTTAAAAACTATTTTGTGTCAATTTTGACACTATTTGATATATGATTTTTGTGAAAGTCATAACAGAATTATATGTTCGAACCAAGTTGATTAAATCAACAATAATATATCATAGTAACCTAGAAAATTAGTGGAATTCATAAAAAGTCTAAAATTACATTTATTTTGGTGTTTATAACATCAATTATGTCAATATTTCATTAATAAGATAATTACTGCATCATCTTTGTGTCATAAATAAATTAAATTATTTGATGTCTAAAAATTACAAATAAAATACCATCATGTAGGAAATCTTTTTAGCTTTCTAATGAATATTTACAATCGAATTTATCTTATGTATAACCCCATATTAAAAAATGATTTACTTATTAAACTTTGATTTTAACTATTTTAACCCTTCTTTAAATAAATTAATAATAAATGTCCTAATCTAATCCAAGTGGGCCTAAATGGTCATATTTTATTCCTATGTTTGTTTTTGGTCGAATAACACTTGTCCAATAGAATTAGGACATGTGTTAGGGTAATATTGATATCATATTTACCCTTAGTTACCCTATTTACTATTAACCGCGGTAAAAATAGTAAAAAGTTACTATTCACCAAAAAATTATTTTCATCTCATTGAACAACATTTTAGTCCTTGATATTAACCGTGTCTCTCGGATTTTTGAAATTCCATTCACAGAAGTGGTAAAATTAAGTTTTATGCAAAATTCAGTTTTTAACATACCACTTAGTGGTTTCACTATTCATCAAAAATTGAAAGTTTTCAGAAAAATACCAAAATTTCACCCTAGGCTAATTTCGATATTCTGAGTCCAAAAATGATGTCCATTTTGAAAAATAAAATTTATAAAATTTTAAAAAGTGGTTATTACTATTCATAACGGCTAGTTTTAATAGCATATTGTTGTTTAGTGAAACCCGGTATTGCGTACGACGCAAGCTATCGAGGAAGGTCGCGATTGCGTGCAAAGCAAGCCAAGCAAGTATTGTGTAGAAAAACATTCCTTTGATGGTATAACATAAAAGTCTCGGGTGTTACATTCTACCCCCCTTAAAAAGAATTTCGCCCTCGAAATTCGTCACTTTGTAACAAACAAATGAGGATACTTCTCCCTCATCATATCCTCAAGCTCCCATGTACCTTATTCAAGTTGGTGGTTCCTCCATAAAACTTTCACCAAGCGAGTGGTCTTATTTCGTAGGACTTTTTCGCTACGATCCAGAATCTCTATCGGCTGTTCTTCATAAGAAAGATCTTGCTCCAGCGGTACAACTTCTGAGCTGAGTACATGTGAAGGATCTGGTATGTACTTTCTCAGGAGAGATACATGGAACACATCGTGAACTTGAGAGAGATTCGGTGGAAGTGCCAATCGGTAAGCTAACTTCCCAACACGATCCAGTATTTCGAAAGGACCGATATATCTAGGGCTCAACTTCCCCTTCTTTCAAAATCTCATAACCCTCTTCCAGGGAGAAATTCGTAAGAACACTTTATCACCCACTTCAAACTCTAGGTCTTTTCTTCGGTTGTCGGCATAACTTTTCTGTCGACTCTGAGCTGCTCTTATGTGTTGTTGAATAGATATGACCTTTTCTGCCATTTCATCAACGAGATCAGGTCCTAACAGCTTTCTTTCCCCAACTTCATCCCAGCAAGTTGGAGTCCTGCATTTCTTTCCATAGAGAGCTTCATAAGGAGCCATCTGAATACTGGAGTGAAAGCTATTATTATAAGAAAATTACACCAAAGGTAGGTGTTGATCCCAACCTCCTTTGAAATCCATAGAGCAAGCTCTCAACATATCTTCTAGGGTTTGAATTGTTCTCTCAGACTGACCGTCTGTCTGGGGATGATAAGCAGTGCTGAAACTCAACTCTGTATCCAGAGTATGCTGAAAACTTCGCCAGAACTTCGAGGTAAATCTCGGATCTCGATCAGATATAATAGAAAGTGGTACTCCATGCAATCTTACCACTTCCTTTATATATATCCTGGCAAGTTGATCTAGAGAGAAATCCTCTCTAATAGCAATGAAGTGTGCAGACTTTGTAAGACGATCAACTATGACCCAAATAGCATTATTGCCTTGGGATGTTTTAGGAAGTCCTGTGACAAAGTCCATAGTGATGTTTTCCCATTTCCATTCGGGTATGGGTAATGGTTGTAACATCCCCTTAGACTTTTGTCTCTCAGCTTTAACTTGTTGACAAACCAAGCATCGAGAGACATATTCAGCAACATCTCTTTTCATGCCATCCCACCAGAAGTACTCTTTCAGGTCCCTATACATCTTCGTGCTTCCAGGATGAATAGAGAATGAAGAACTATGAGCCTCATCCAGCAGCTCATTCTTTAATTCGGGGATGGGAGGAACGCAAACCCGATTCCTAAACTTTATTATCCCATCACAATCAAGGTTGAATTCAGGAACATTTCTCACCTTCTTTTGTAACTCGACATCTTCTTTCTGTGCCTCTTTAATCTTCACATGTATAGATGGTTGGACATTCATTTGAGAAAGATAAGATTTTTCCCCTTCCATTATAATTCCAAGATCCATCCTTTGTAAATCCATAAATATTGGATCTTTTGTGATCCTCACCATGGATAAACTAGCATGGTCTTGTCGACTTAATGCATCTGCCACCTTGTTTGCTTTCCCAGGGTGGTAATGGATTGAGCAGTCATAATCCTTAATCAGCTCCAACCATCTTCTTTGATGCATATTCAACTCCTTTTGTGTGAAAATATACTTTAAACTTTTATGATCAGTATAAATATCACACCTTTCACCATAAAGGTAATGCCTCCAAATCTTTAATGCAAAGATTACCGCAGCCAACTCCAAATCATGTGTTGGGTAATTTTGCTCATGGATTTTCAACTATCGTGAGGCATAAGCTATCACCATATCATTTTGCATAAGAACACACCCCAATCCCTTCTTGGATGCATCACTGTAGATCACAAACCTTTCTCCACTACAAGGCAGTGTGAGCACAGGTGCACTGGATAACCTTCTTTTCAACTCCTTGAAATTCTCTTCACATTCCTCTGTCCAGACAAACTTAACTCCTTTCCGAGTCAACTTGGTGAGTGGATTAGATAATCGTGAAAAATCTTTTACAAAACATCGATAATATCCAGCCGAACCAAGAAAACTTCGGATCTCAGTTACTGTTGCTGGCCTCGACCATCTTTCTATAACCTCTGTTTTTGCTGGATCCACAGATATCCCCTCTTTTGAGATTATATGACCCAAAAATGCAACTTTTTGAAGCCAAAATTCACACTTGGTAAATTTGGCATAAAGCTTCTCCTTTCTCAGGGTCTTCAATATAATTCTCAAGTGATCTTCATGCTCTTCCTTGCTCTTTGAATAGACAAGAATATTGTAACACCCGAGACTTTTATGTTATATAAATCATCAAAGGAATCTTTTTCTACACAACACTTGCTTGGCTTGCTTTACACGCAATCGCAACCTTCCTCGATAGCTTGCGTCGTACGCAATACCGAGTTTCACTAAACAACAATATGCTATTAAAACTAGTCATTATGAATAGTAATAACCACTTTTTGAAATTTTATAAATTTTATTTTTCAAAATGGACTTCATTTTCGGACTCAGAATATCGAAATTAGCCTAGGGTGAAATTTTGGTATTTTTCTGAAAACATTCAATTTTTGATTAATAGTGAAACCACTAAGTGGTAGGTTAAAAACTGAATTTTGCATAAAACTTAATTTTACCGCTTCTGTGAATAGAATATCAAAAATCCGAGAGACACGGTTAATATCAAGGACTAAAATGTGGTTCAATGAGATGAAAATAATTTTTTGGTGAATAGTAACTTTTTACTATTTTACCGCGGTTAATAGTAAATAGGGTAACTAAGGGTAAATATGATATTAATATTACCCTAACACATGTCCTAATTCTATTGGACAAGTGTAATTCGACCAAAAACAAACTTAGGAATAAAATATGACCATTTAGGCCCACTTGGATTAGATTAGGACATTTATTATTAATTTATTTAAAGAAGGGTTAAAATAGTTAAAATCAAAGTTTAATAAGTAAATCATTTTTAATATGGGGTTATACATAAGATAAATTCAATTGTAAATATTCATTAGAAAGCTAAAAAGATTTCCTACATGATGATATTTTATTTGTAATTTTTAGACATTAAATAATGTAATTTATTTATGACATAATGATGATGCAGTAATTATCTTATTAATGAAATATTGACATAATTGATGTTATAAACACCAAAATAAATATAATTTGAGACTTTTTATGAATTCCACTAATTTTCTAGGTTACTATGATATATTAGTATTGATTTAATCAACTTGGTTCGAACATATAATTCTGTTATGACTTTCAAACAAATCATATATCAAATAGTGTCAAAATTGACACAAAATAGTTTTTAAATCAAATATTATATTATTAATTGTTATTTTATTCCTAAAAATCTAAGGTTCGGCCAAATGACTTATATAAGGATATATATATTAATAATAAACAATTTGGGGTTCGTTTGGCATGTTATAGTAAGTGTATTAACCATATAGTGAAAGAAAACAAAAAGACATGGTAAAAGTTAAATTATTTAACTTAGAGTTAAATTTAATTGATAAGGTTAAAATAATATCCTAAACTTGTCTAAATTCTATTGGTTGATAGGATTTCGACCCATCCCCACTTTAGCTTCGAAATAAGACCCTTTGGAACCATTATAAACCGATTTTGACTTTAATATAAAATAATATTTTGAGATATTCCTAAGGTGCCCCTCTCCTCCCTTATAAAAGGGCACCTCCTCCCCCTCCTCCTCACACCAATTTGAGCACTCAAGCTCGGCCAACCCCTGCCATTTTCCATTCTCCACTTCCCTAGAATAATCCTAGAGGTCCTGGTCTTCTCCAAAGACCAATCTTAGTTCCTTAAGTGGAGGATTCAAAAAGGCGTTCCAAAGAAGAGGTAATATCCATTACCGATCTTTTCAATTTCTTTCTTCTTCAACTTCTTCTTCTTTAGTTGTTTCATGATAAAGTAATAACATCAGTATTACTTACATACTGATATGTTATTATAAATATGAAACAACCCTAATTCACCTTCTATCCATCCTACGGAAAAAATGAAATCACCGCGCGTGCGTACGTACGGAATACCGTCTCCACGCCGTGGTGTAATCTATTTTCCACCATCACCTTACAAGGATGGGTATAATGGTGTAATGAGTAACTATATATGATTATTATTAAGTAATATTGATACTGAAATAATATATATATAAACTCCAATACAATTCCACGATCATAGGAACGATATCATCACTCGTGCGTACGTACGGAATACCGTCTTCACGATGTGATGCGACTCGTTCTACATGATCTTCATTTCATAATGATTGTATAAATGAATTGAATGAATGAATATGGTATATACTACACTAATACCATTCTGGAAATGAATTATCTATAACCTAAATATAAGAATAAGAATTTATTCGACAAAACACGCATAAGAACACAAAGTTATAAAGACCCGAGTAACAAGTAACAATGAAATATTACTAACAAGAAGCTAATAATATGACCATATATGATCTCATATCAATATGTATGATTCTGGAATAAGTCAATAACATTATTTAAACCATTATACAGGAGCTTCGGACACGTACAAAGCTAATCGGACCTAAGGTAAGGGAAATATCACAATCTCATTTTTATCCGAGATTGTTTATTCGTAAGTATTTACTGGGGTGTATTTTATCATCCACATCCATGTTCCCTCAATATGTAATATTGTTTCCATCCACTTGAAATAGTTTAAATCGAATTTTACCCTTAGGTGAGTTTTTAGTAAAGAATATGAAAGGAATCTTTTGTCGTTTTTCCGTACGAGGTACTTTTTGACTTTTCCGACAAAAGTACGAAGAATGTTTTTTTTAACTTATACGGCATGAATGGATTTTTAAAACATTACTTCAAAGAAGCTTCCTTTACAAGTTTTCAAGTTTATTTTTAATCAACTTCTTTTATTTTAAAGTTGTATGACATGTTATGAAAGGAAAAATGTTTTTGAAGAAGAAAGGATATTTTCCTCAAGAATTCAATTCAAGTGTTTTATCAAAATTATTTTCCATCTAAGATAATAAAGGGTTCTGTTTCTATCCATATTTTTACATTGGTTTGACTATGTTGTGATGGAATTATGTTTATGAATTCCTTTATCATATATGAATTGATTTATGATGTCATGATGTTTCAAGAATCCCATTTTTGTTACATGTGTTATGCGATGATGTATGATTATGTGGCACACATAAGAAAGGATTCATTATAAGATGGGTGGGACCTATATCTCCCTACAATGCATTGGGTAAAGATTTTATATCTCATGAGATAGACATGGCTGGAACGGAAGGTTATTTCGGTTCAGTGATACAGGACTGAAACGAGGAGTGAACTCGGTTCAGAAAGGGACTTTGTCCACTAAGATAGTCTTGGAAATGAGTCATGACTAACAAGAAATGATCTCCATGATTATGTGTGCATGCCACAAAGTTTCAAGTTTTATGTTATGATTTTGGGGATCTCATTTTCACTTCTATGATTTATTCCATGTTAAGATATTATGATCTCTTTTGCAGGTTTTGATTTTCATAAAGATATGATATGATTTTTATTTCCTTTATTTGCCCTTGCTGAGCATTTGAGCTCACCCTTTTATGTTTTCTTTTCCCCAGGTCAGGAAGATGGATATTAAGTAGAATATGCTAAAAGGGACCCTAGATATGATGAAATAAATGGGAGACACTGTAGAAGATTTATGAACCAGTTGTTTATGTTTCCCAGTTTCTAAAGACACTATACCTATACGGTCCTTTGTGGTTTTGTCATATGTTGTAATAAGTGTGCTTCAATTTTGAAGTATTAACAATGTATGTAAAGTGTGGGTCGTTATAGTTGGTATCAGAGGAAAGGTATAGTCAACCTTTGGAAACTAGGATGTGAAAGCCTTAGTAAGAACCCTAAGAATAAGTCTAAGCATAGAACACAATCTTAGAAATGGCCATGAATAACCTAGGATAAGACCATAAGCATGAAAATTTTATTCTTGAATTATGTGGTTTCCTATTATAATTAGTGTTGCTCACACTATTCTTCTTGGTTTTAGTCAATGGCTGGAACCCGAAGGAACCGTGTTAATGCAGAATGCGATGGGAAATGCAATGATTGTCCCCCTGAGCAACCAAAAGATATGGGAGCTGGAATGCAAAATCTTGTAGCCATGCTCACGCAACTTTCTCAAGCTATGAATCATGCAGGATTTCCAAACGAACAAAGGAGGGAGCAACATTCTGTTGAATCCTTCATGAGGCAGCGTCCACCATCTTTCAGCGGGTCTACTGATCCATTAGTTGCTGAACAATGGATTAGTACTACTGAAAAGATATTTTCAGTTCTTCAATGTTCTGAGCATGATAAAGTCATCCTAGCAGTGTATCGTTTGGAAGGAGATGCGGATCAATGGTGGAATCTTGTTAAGAATACGAGGCAAAGGGATGAAATTGAGTCTATGGAATGGGACGAGTTCAAGAACTTATTTTTCAATAAGTACTTCCCTCGTATTCTCCGAACAAAGATGGAGAAAGAGTTCCTTGAACTGAAGCAAAGGGATGATGAATCTGTTAGTACCTATGAAGCAAATTTTACAAGACTTGCAAGGTACGCTTCTGGTATTATTATCCAACCTGAGAGTAAGATCGATCGATTCTTTAGTGGCTTAAAACCAAGTCTTCGAAGGGCGTTAGCCATAAGGGACTTCAATAGCTACGAGGAAATCGTTCGATGTGCTCTCAAAGTCGAGATGGAGATTGGAGTAACCCATCAGTCACATGGGTTTGATAAGAAGAGGAAGATGGAATTCAAAGAAAAATCTAAAGAGCACACGGAAAAGAAGATGAACTTTCCCTTATGCTCAAAGTGTGGAAAGAAACATGGAGGGAGTTGTCTTAAAGGGACAAGTAAATGTTTTAAATGTGGAAAGGAAGGTCATCGGGCATTTGAATGCCGTGATAATGGGAAGAAGATGTCTAATGATGCAAACAAAGGAAGGGATACACAGAATGAACCTACTACACTTCAATGTTTCAAGTGCAAGGAGATGGGGCATTATGCCAATCAATGCCCAAATCCAAGGGTTGATGATGATGGTCGACGTCAACAAAATCTTAAGGCTAAAGACAAAGGAAAGTCACATGCAATTTCTATCAGCGATGTGGAGTACGATAACGATGTGGTGAAAGGTACACTTACCATCCATTCTAAAGTAGCAAATGTTTTATTTGATTCTGGATCCACCCACTCTTTTATTTCTGAAGACTTTTCTATGGGTATCACCGTATTACCTCAACAATTAGATGTTGAGTTAGCCGTGACAACACCTAATGGCACATCAATCGCATCAAAAGTTTATAATTCTTCTCCGATCGAAGTTTGTGGGAAAGTGCTTCCTGCAAATCTTGTGATCCTTCCTTTAGTGGAATTTGATGTGATTCTTGGCATGGATTGGCTTTCTCTACATGGAGCTCATATCAATTGCCAAAGAAGGGAAGTCACATTTCATATTCCAGATCAATCTACGATCGTCTATCAATGCAAGGATGAACATAACCTTCCAGTGGAAATTTCTTCCATCTTATGGGTATTGATTCCACTAAATGAAGGTTATTTATCTCAAATGGTTGGTGAGAAACTCACGATTAAGAATATGCCCATTGTACGGGAGTTTGATGATGTCTTTCCGGAGGAATTGCCGGGTCTTCCACCAAATCGTGAAGTTGAGTTTTCAATAGAACTCGTACCGGGTGCTTTGCCTATTTCAAAGACACCTTATAGAATGGCCCCAATTGAGTTGCAGGAATTGAAGAAGCAACTCCAAGAGAATCTTGATAAGGGATTCATACGCCCTAGTGCGTCACCTTGGGGAGCACCTGTTCTATTTGTTAAGAAGAAAGATGGATCAATGAGACTCTGCATTGATTATCGAGAACTTAACAAGATCACTATCAAGAACAAATATCCTCTCCCACGCATTGATGACTTATTTGACCAACTACGCGGAGCTCAATACTTTTCCAAGATTGATCTTCGTTCAGGGTATCATCAATTAAGGGTCAAAAGGGAGGATATACCAAAGACGGCTTTCCGTACAAGGTATGGACACTATGAATTTATAGTGATGCCATTTGGTCTTACTAATGCCCCTGCTATCTTCATGGATCTAATGAATAGAGTCTTTAGAGACTATCTTGATCAATTTGTGGTAGTCTTTATAGACGATATTCTTGTCTATTCAAAGAGCAAGGAAGAGCATGAAGATCACTTGAGAATTATATTGAAGACCCTGAGAAAAGAGAAGCTTTATGCCAAATTTACCAAGTGTGAATTTTGGCTTCAAAAAGTTGCATTTTTGGGTCATATAATCTCAAAAGAGGGGATATCTGTGGATCCAGCAAAAACAGAGGTTATCGAAAGATGGTCGAGACCAACCACAGTAACTGAGATCCGAAGTTTTCTTGGTTTGGCTGGATATTATCGACGTTTTGTAAAAGATTTTTCACGATTATCTAATCCACTCACCAAGTTGACTCGGAAAGGAGTTAAGTTTGTCTGGACAGAGGAATGTGAAGAGAATTTCAAGGAGTTGAAAAGAAGGTTATCCAGTGCACCTGTGCTCACACTGCCTTGTAGTGGAGAAAGGTTTGTGATCTACAGTGATGCATCCAAGAAGGGATTGGGGTGTGTTCTTATGCAAAATGATATGGTGATAGCTTATGCCTCACGACAGTTGAAAATCCATGAGCAAAATTACCCAACACATGATTTGGAGTTGGCTGCGGTAATATTTGCATTAAAGATTTGGAGGCATTACCTTTATGGTGAAAGGTGTGATATTTATACTGATCATAAAAGTTTAAAGTATATTTTCACACAAAAGGAGTTGAATATGCGTCAAAGAAGATGGTTGGAGCTGATTAAGGATTATGACTGCTCAATCCATTACCACCCTGGGAAAGCAAACAAGGTGGCAGATGCATTAAGTCGACAAGACCATGCTAGTTTATCCATGATGAGGATCAAAAAAGATCCAATATTTATGGATTTACAAAGGATGGATCTTGGAATTATAATGGAAGGGGAAAAATCATATCTTTCTCAAATGAATGTTCAACCATCTATACATGTGAAGATTAAAGAGGCACAGAAAGAAGATGTCGAGTTACAAAAGAAGGTGAGAAATGTTCCTGAATTCAACCTTGATTGTGATGGGATAATAAAGTTCAGGAATCGGGTTTGTGTTCCTCCCATCCCCGAATTAAAGAAAGAGCTGCTGGATGAGGCTCATAGTTTTTCATTCTCTATTCATCCTGGAAGCACGAAGATGTATAGGGACCTGAAAGAGTACTTCTGGTGGGATGGCATGAAAAGAGATGTTGCTGAATATGTCTCTCGATGCTTGGTTTGTCAACAAGTTAAAGCTGAGAGACAGAAGTCTAAGGGGATGTTACAACCATTACCCATACCCGAATGGAAATGGGAAAACATCACTATGGACTTTGTCACAGGACTTCCTAAAACATCCAAAGGCAATAATGCTATCTGGGTCATAGTTGATCGTCTTACAAAGTCTGCACACTTCATTGCTATTAGAGAGGATTTCTCTCTAGATCAGCTTGCCAGGATATATGTAAAGGAAGTGGTAAGATTGCATGGAGTACCACTTTCTATTATATCTGATCGGGATCCGAGATTTACCTCGAAGTTCTGGCGAAGTCTTCAGCATACTCTGGATACAGAGTTGAGTTTCAGCACTGCTTATCATCCCCAGACAGACGGTCAGTCTGAGAGAACAATTCAAACCCTAGAAGATATGTTGAGAGCTTGCTCTATGGATTTCAAAGGAGGTTGGGATCAACACCTACCTTTGGTGGAATTTTCTTATAATAATAGCTTTCACTCCAGTATTCAAATGGCTCCTTATGAAGCTCTCTATGGAAAGAAATGCAGGACTCCAACTTGCTGGGATGAAGTTGGGGAAAGAAAGCTATTAGGACCTGATCTCGTTGATGAAATGGCAGAAAAGGTCAGATCTATTCAACAACACATAAGAGCAGCTCAGAGTCGACAGAAAAGTTATGCCGACAATCGAAGAAGAGACCTAGAGTTTGAAGTGGGTGATAAAGTGTTCTTACGAATATCTCCCTGGAAGAGGGTTATGAGATTTGGAAAGAAGGGGAAGTTGAGCCCTAGATATATCGGTCCTTTTGAAATACTGGATCGTGTTGGGAAGGTAGCTTACCGATTGGCGCTTCCACCGAATCTCTCTCAAGTTCACGATGTGTTCCATGTATCTCTCCTGAGAAAGTACATACCAGATCCTTCACATGTACTCAGCTCAGAAGTTGTACCGCTGGAGCAAGATCTTTCTTATGAAGAACAGCCGATAGAGATTCTGGATCGTAGCGAAAAAGTCCTACGAAACAAGACCACTCGCTTGGTGAAAGTTTTATGGAGAAACCACCAACTTGAAGAAGCTACATGGGAGCTTGAGGATATGATGAGGGAGAAGTATCCTCATTTGTTTGTTGCAAAGTGACGAATTTCGAGGGCGAAATTCTTTTTAAGGGGGGTAGAATGTAACACCCGAGACTTTTATGTTATATAAATCATCAAAGGAATCTTTTTCTACACAACACTTGCTTGGCTTGCTTTACACGCAATCGCAACCTTCCTCGATAGCTTGCGTCGTACGCAATACCGAGTTTCACTAAACAACAATATGCTATTAAAACTAGTCGTTATGAATAGTAATAACCACTTTTTGAAATTTTATAAATTTTATTTTTCAAAATGGACTTCATTTTCGGACTCAGAATATCGAAATTAGCCTAGGGTGAAATTTTGGTATTTTTCTGAAAACTTTCAATTTTTGATGAATAGTGAAACCACTAAGTGGTAGGTTAAAAACTGAATTTTGCATAAAACTTAATTTTACCGCTTCTGTGAATGGAATTTCAAAAATCCGAGAGACACGGTTAATATCAAGGACTAAAATGTGGTTCAATGAGATGAAAATAATTTTTTGGTGAATAGTAACTTTTTACTATTTTACCGCGGTTAATAGTAAATAGGGTAACTAAGGGTAAATATGATATTAATATTACCCTAACACATGTCCTAATTCTATTGGACAAGTGTAATTCGACCAAAAACAAACTTAGGAATAAAATATGACCATTTAGGCCCACTTGGATTAGATTAGGACATTTATTATTAATTTATTTAAAGAAGGGTTAAAATAGTTAAAATCAAAGTTTAATAAGTAAATCATTTTTAATATGGGGTTATACATAAGATAAATTCAATTGTAAATATTCATTAGAAAGCTAAAAAGATTTCCTACATGATGATATTTTATTTGTAATTTTTAGACATTAAATAATTTAATTTATGTATGACATAATGATGATGCAGTAATTATCTTATTAATGAAATATTGACATAATTGATGTTATAAACACCAAAATAAATATAATTTGAGACTTTTTATGAATTCCACTAATTTTATAGGTTACTATGATATATTAGTAATTATTTAATCAACTTGGTTCGAACATATAATTCTGTTATGACTTTCAAACAAATCATATATCAAATAGTGTCAAAATTGACACAAAATAGTTTTTAGATCAAATATTATATTATTAATTGTTATTTTATTCCTAAAAATCTAAGGTTCGGCCAAATGACTTATATAAGGATATATATATTAATAATAAACAATTTGGGGTTCGTTTGGCATGTTATAGTAAGTGTATTAACCATATAGTGAAAGAAAACAAAAAGACATGGTAAAAGTTAAATTATTTAACTTAGAGTTAAATTTAATTGATAAGGTTAAAATAATATCCTAAACTTGTCTAAATTCTATTGGTTGATAGGATTTCGACCCATCCCCACTTTAGCTTCGAAATAAGACCCTTTGGAACCATTATAAACCGATTTTGACTTTAATATAAAATAATATTTTGAGATATTCCTAAGGTGCCCCTCTCCTCCCTTATAAAAGGGCACCTCCTCCCCCTCCTCCTCACACCAATTTGAGCACTCAAGCTCGGCCAACCCCTGCCATTTTCCATTCTCCACTTCCCTAGAATAATCCTAGAGGTCCTGGTCTTCTCCAAAGACCAATCTTAGTTCCTTAAGTGGAGGATTCAAAAAGGCGTTCCAAAGAAGAGGTAATATCCATTACCGATCTTTTCAATTTCTTTCTTCTTCAACTTCTTCTTCTTTAGTTGTTTCATGATAAAGTAATAACATCAGTATTACTTACATACTGATATGTTATTATAAATATGAAACAACCCTAATTCACCTTCTATCCATCCTACGGAAAAAATGAAATCACCGCGCGTGCGTACGTACGGAATACCGTCTCCACGCCGTGGTGTAATCTATTTTCCACCATCACCTTACAAGGATGGGTATAATGGTGTAATGAGTAACTATATATGATTATTATTAAGTAATATTGATACTGAAATAATATATATATAAACTCCAATACAATTCCACGATCATAGGAACGATATCATCACTCGTGCGTACGTACGGAATACCGTCTCCACGATGTGATGCGACTCGTTCTACATGATCTTCATTTCATAATGATTGTATAAATGAATTGAATGAATGAATATGGTATATACTACACTAATACCATTCTGGAAATGAATTATCTATAACCTAAATATAAGAATAAGAATTTATTCGACAAAACACGCATAAGAACAAAAAGTTATAAAGACCCGAGTAACAAGTAACAATGAAATATTACTAACAAGAAGCTAATAATATGACCATATATGATCTCATATCAATATGTATGATTCTGGAATAAGTCAATAACATTATTTAAACCATTATACAGGAGCTTCGGACACGTACAAAGCTAATCGGACCTAAGGTAAGGGAAATATCACAATCTCATTTTTATCCGAGATTGTTTATTCGTAAGTATTTACTGGGGTGTATTTTATCATCCACATCCATGTTCCCTCAATATGTAATATTGTTTCCATCCACTTGAAATAGTTTAAATCGAATTTTACCCTTAGGTGAGTTTTTAGTAAAGAATATGAAAGGAATCTTTTGTCGTTTTTCCGTACGAGGTACTTTTTGACTTTTCCGACAAAAGTACGAAGAATGTTTTTTTTAACTTATACGGCATGAATGGATTTTTAAAACATTACTTCAAAGAAGCTTCCTTTACAAGTTTTCAAGTTTATTTTTAATTAACTTCTTTTATTTTAAAGTTGTATGACATGTTATGAAAGGAAAAATGTTTTTGAAGAAGAAAGGATATTTTCCTCAAGAATTCAATTCAAGTGTTTTATCAAAATTATTTTCCATATAAGATAATAAAGGGTTCTGTTTCTATCCATATTTTTACATTGGTTTGACTATGTTGTGATGGAATTATGTTTATGAATTCCTTTATCATATATGAATTGATTTATGATGTCATGATGTTTCAAGAATCCCATTTTTGTTACATGTGTTATGCGATGATGTATGATTATGTGGCGCACATAAGAAAGGATTCATTATAAGATGGGTGGGACCTATATCTGCCTCCAATGCATTGGGTAAAGATTTTATATCTCATGAGATAGACATGGCTGGAACGGAAGGTTATTTCGGTTCAGTGATACAGGACTGAAACGAGGAGTGAACTCGGTTCAGAAAGGGACTTTGTCCACTAAGATAGTCTTGGCAATGAGTCATGACTAACAAGAAATGATCTCCATGATTATGTGTGCATGCCACAAAGTTTCAAGTTTTATGTTATGATTTTGGGGATCTCATTTTCACTTCTATGATTTATTCCATGTTAAGATATTATGATCTCTTTTGCAGGTTTTGATTTTCATAAAGATATGATATGATTTTTATTTCCTTTATTTGCCCTTGCTGAGCATTTGAGCTCACCCTTTTATGTTTTCTTTTCCCCAGGTCAGGAAGATGGATATTAAGTAGAATATGCTAAAAGGGACCCTAGAGATGATGAAATAAATGGGAGACACTGTAGAAGATTTATGAACCAGTTGTTTATGTTTCCCAGTTTCTAAAGACACTATACCTATACGGTCCTTTGTGGTTTTGTCATATGTTGTAATAAGTGTGCTACAATTTTGAAGTATTAACAATGTATGTAAAGTGTGGGTCGTTATAAATATCGTCTATAAAGACTACCACAAATTGATCAAGATAGTCTCTAAAGACTCTATTCATTAGATCCATAAAGATAGCAGGGGCATTAGTAAGACCAAATGGCATCACTATAAATTCATAGTGTCCATACCTTGTACGGAAAGCCGTCTTTGGTATATCCACCCTTTTGACCCTTAATTGATGATACCCTGAACGAAGATCAATCTTGGAAAAGTATTGAGCTCCGCGTAGTTGGTCAAATAAGTCATCAATGCGTGGGAGAGGATATTTGTTCTTAATAGTGATCTTGTTAAGTTCTCGATAATCAATGCAGAGTCTCATTGATCCATCTTTCTTCTTAACAAATAGAACAGGTGCTCCCCAAGGTGACGCACTAGGGCGTATGAATCCCTTATCAAGATTCTCTTGGAGTTGCTTCTTTAATTCCTGCAACTCAATTGGGGCCATTCTATAAGGTGTCTTTGAAATAGGCAAAGCACCCGGTACGAGTTCTATTGAAAACTCAACTTCACGATTTGGTGGAAGACCCGGTAATTCCTCCGGAAACACATCATCAAACTCCCGTACAATGGGCATATTCTTAATCGTGAGTTTCTCACCAACAATTTGAGATAAATAACCTTCATTTAGTGGAATCAATACCCATAAGATGGAAGAAATTTCCACTGGAAGGTTATGTTCATCCTTGCATTGATAGACGATCGTAGATTGATCTGGAATATGAAATGTGACTTCCCTTCTTTGGCAATCGATATGAGCTCCATGTAGAGAAAGCCAATCCATGCCAAGAATCACATCAAATTCCACTAAAGGAAGGATCACAAGATTTGCAGGAAGCACTTTCCCACAAACTTCGATCGGAGAAGAATTATAAACTTTTGATGCGATTGATGTGCCATTAGGTGTTGTCACAGCTAACTCAACATCTAATTGTTGAGGTAATACGGTGATACCCTTAGAAAATTTTTCAGAAATAAAATAGTGGGTGGATCCAGAATCAAATAAAACATTTTCTACTTTAGAGTGGATGGTAAGTGTACCTTTCACCACATCGTTATCGTACTCCACATCGCTGATAGAAATTTCATGTGACTTTCCTTTGTCTTTAGCCTTAAGAGTTTGTTGACGTCGACCATCATCATCAACCCTTGGATTTGGGCATTGATTGGCATAATGCCCCATCTCCTTGCACTTGAAACATTGAAGTGTAGTAGGTTCATTCTGTGTATCCCTTCCTTTGTTAGCATCATTAGACATCTTCTTCCCATTATCACGGCATTCAAATGCCCGATGACCTTCCTTTCCACATTTAAAACATTTACTTGTCCCTTTAAGACAACTCCCTCCATGTTTCTTTCCACACTTTGAGCATAAGGGAAAGTTCATCTTCTTTTCCGTGTGCTCTTTAGATTTTTCTTTGAATTACATCTTCCTCTTCTTATCAAACCCATGTGACTGATGGGTTACTCCAATCTCCATCTCGACTTTGAGAGCACATCGAACGATTTCCTCGTAGCTATTGAAGTCCCTTATGGAAAACGCCCTTCGATGACTTGGATTTAAGCCAATAAAGAATCGATCGATCTTACTCTCAGGTTGGATAATAATACCAGAAGCGTACCTTGCAAGTATTGTAAAATTTGCTTCATAGGTACCAACCGATTCATCATCCCTTTGCTTCAGTTCAAGAAACTCTTTCTCCATCTTTGTTCGGAGAATACGAGGGAAGTACTTATTGAAAAATAAGTTCTTGAACTCGTCCCATTCCATAGACTCAATTTCATCCCTTTGCCTCGTATTCTTAACAAGATTCCACCATTGATCAGCATCTCCTTCCAAACGATACACTGCTAGGATGACTTTATCATGTTCATAACATTGAAGAACTGAAAATATCTTTTCAGTAGTACTAATCCATTGTTCAGCAACTAATGGATCAGTAGACCCGCTGAAAGAAGGTGGATGCTGCCTCATGAAGGATTCAACAGAATGTTGCTCCCTCCTTTGCTCGTTTGGAAATCCTGCATGATTCATAGCTTGAGAAAGTTGTGTGAGCATGGCTACAAGATTTTGCATTCCAGCTACCATATCGTTTGGTTGCTCAGGGGGACAATCATTGCATTGCCCATCGCATTCCGCATTAACACGGTTCCTTCGGGTTCCAGCCATTGACTAAAACCAAGAAGAATAGTGTGAGAAACACTAATTATAATAGGAAACCACATAATTCAAAAAAAAAATTCATGCTTATGGTCTTATCCTAGGTTATTCATGGACATTTCTAATATTGTGTTCTATGCTTAGACTTATCCTTAGGGTTCTTACTAAGGCTTTCACATCCTAGTTTCCAAAGGTTCACTATACCTTTCCTCTGATACCAACTATAACGGTCTGGAATTACTTCCAGTGGACTATAATTGATACCTATCAGGGCACTCCATGGGCGGCTACACCCCCTGGGCGGGACACACCACCATCCCATGTGGCAGCCATTTCCTCATGAAGCCCTTGGGCGGAGAGCCATGCTTCGTCCAACGCTCACATGTGAGAGTTCCCAAGGATCGGATACATTCCTACCTCCTTTGCCTCTGATACCAACTATAACGACCCATACTTTACATACATTTTTAATACTTCAAAAATTGAAGCACACTTATTACAACATATGATAAAACCACAAAGGACCGTATAGGTATAGTGTCTTTAGAAACTGGGAAACATAAAAAACTGGTTCATAAATCTTATACAGTGTCTCCCATTTATTTCATCATATCTAGGGTCCCTTTTAGCATATTCTACTTAATATCAATCTTCCTGACCTGGGGAAAAGAAAACATAAAAGGGTGAGCTCAAATGCTTAGCAAGGGCAAATAAAGGAAATAAAAATCATATCATATCTTTTTGAAAATCAAAACCTGCAAAAGAGATCATAATATCTTAACATGGAATAAATCATAGAAGTGAAAATGAGATCCCCATAAAACTTGAAACTTTGTGGCATGCACACATAATCATGGAAAATCATTTCTTGTTAGTCATGACTCATTTCCAAGACTATCTTAGTGGACAAAGTCCCTTTCTGAACCGAGTTCACTCCTCGTTTCAGTCCTGTATCACTGAACCGAAATAACCTTCCGTTCCAGCCATGTCTATCTCATGAGATATAAAATCTTTACCCAATGCATTGGAGGGAGATATAGGTCCCACCCATCTTATAATGAATCCTTTCTTATGTGTGCCACATAATCATAAAACATACATCATCGCATAACACATGTAACAAAAATGGGATTCTTGAAACATCATGACATCATAAAACAATTCATATAAGATAAAGGAATTCATAAAAATATTTCCATCACAACATAATCAAATCCATGTAATAATAGGGATAAAAACAGAACCCTTTTATTATCTTAGATGGAGATAATTTTGATAAAATACTTGAACTCCATTCTTGAGGAAAATATCCTTTCTACTTCAAAAACACTTTTCCGTTCTTAACATGTCATAAAATTTTAAACTAAAAGAAGTTGATTAAAAATAAACTTGAATACTTGTAAAGGAAGATTCTTGGAAATAATGTTTTAGAAATCCATTCATGCCTTATAAGTTAAAAAAACATTCTTCGTACTTTTGTTGGAAAAGTCAAAAAGTACCTCGTACGGAAAAACGACAAAAGATTCCTTTCATATTCTTTACTAAAAACTCACCTAAGGGTAAAATTGGATTTAAACTATAGAAAGTGGATGGAAACAATATTAAATATTGAGGGAACATGGATGTGGATGATAAAATACACCCCAGTAAATACTTACGAATAAACAATCTCGGATAAAAATGAGATTGTGATATTTCCCTTACCTTAGGTCTGATTTGCTTTGTTCGTGTCCGAATCTCCTGTATAATGGTTTAAATAATGTTATTGACTTATTCCAGAATCATACATAATTATATGATATCATATATGGTCATATTATTAGCTTCTTGTTAGTAATATTTCATTGTTACTTGTTACTCAGGTCTTTATAACTTTTTGTTCTTATGCGTGTTTTGTCGAATAAATTATTATTCTTATCTTTAGGTTATAGATAATTCATTTACAGAATGGTATTAGCGTAGTATATACCATATTCATTCATTCAATTCATTTATATAATCATTATGAAATGAAGATCATGTAGAACGAGTCGCATCACATCGTGGAGACGGTATTCCGTACGTACGCACGAGTGATGATATCGTTCCTATGATCGTGGAATTGTATTGGAGTATATATATATTATTTAAGTATCAATATTACTTCATAATAATCATATATAGTTACTCATTACACCATTATACCCATCCTTGTAAGGTGATGGTGGAAAATAGATTACACCACGGCGTGGAGACGGTATTCCGTACGTACGCACGCGCGGTGATTTCATTTTTCCGTAGGATGGATAGAAGGTGAATTAGGGTTGTTTCATATTTATAATAACATATCAGTATGTAAGTAATACTGATGTTATTACTTTATCATTAAACAACTAAAGAAGAAGAAGTTGAAGAAGAAAGAAATTGAAAAGATCGGTAATGGATATTACCTCTTCTTTGGAACGCCTCTTTGAATCCTCCACTTAAGGAACTAAGATTGGTCTTTGGAGAAGACCAGGACCTCTAGGATTATTCTCGGGAAGTGGAGAGGAGAAAATGGCAGGGGTTGGCCGAGCATGAGTGCTCAAATTGGTGTGAGGAGGAGGGGGAGGAGGTGCCCTTTTATAAGGGAGGAGAGGGGCACCTTAGGAATATCTCAAAATATTATTTTATATTAAAGTCAAAATCGGTTTATAATGGTTCCAAAGGGTCTTATTTCGAAGCTAAAGTGGGGATGGGTCGAAATCCTATCAACCAATAGGATTTAGACAAGTTTAGGGTATTATTTTAACCTTATCAATTAGATTTAACTCTAAGTTAATTAATTTAACTTTTACCGTGTCTTTTTGTTTTCTTTCACTATATGGTTAATACACTTACTATAACATGCCAAACGAACCCCAAATTGTTTATTATTAATATATATATCCTTATCTAAGTCATTTTTCCGAACCTTAGATTTTTAGGAATAAAATAACAATTAATTATATAATATTTGATTTAAAAACTATTTTGTGTCAATTTTGACACTATTTGATATATGATTTTTGTGAAAGTCATAACAGAATTATATGTTCGAACCAAGTTGATTAAATCAACAATAATATATCATAGTAACCTAGAAAATTAGTGTAATTCATAAAAAGTCTAAAATTACATTTATTTTGGTGTTTATAACATCAATTATGTCAATATTTCATTAATAAGATAATTACTGCATCATCTTTTTGTCATAAATAAATTAAATTATTTGATGTCTAAAAATTACAAATAAAATACCATCATGTAGGAAATCTTTTTAGTTTTCTAATGAATATTTACAATCTAATTTATCTTATGTATAACCCCATATTAAAAAATGATTTACTTATTAAACTTTGATTTTAACTATTTTAACCCTTCTTTAAGTAAATTAATAATAAATGTCCTAATCTAATCCAAGTGGGCCTAAATGGTCATATTTTATTCCTAAGTTTGTTTTTGGTCGAATTACACTTGTCCAATAGAATTAGGACATGTGTTAGGGTAATATTGATATCATATTTACCCTTAGTTACCCTATTTACTATTAACCGCGGTAAAAATAGTAAAAAGTTACTATTCACCAAAAAATTATTTTCATCTCATTGAACCACATTTTAGTCCTTGATATTAACTATGTCTCTCGGATTTTTGAAATTCCATTCATAGAAGCGGTAAAATTAAGTTTTATGCAAAATTCAGTTTTTAACCTACCACTTAGTGGTTTCACTATTCATCAAAAATTGAAAGTTTTCAGAAAAATACCAAAATTTCACCCTAGGCTAATTTCGATATTCTGAGTCCAAAAATGAAGTCCATTTTGAAAAATTAAATTTATAAAATTTTAAAAAGTGGTTATTACTATTCATAACGGCTAGTTTTAATAGCATATTGTTGTTTAGTGAAACTCGGTATTGCGTACGACACAAGCTATCGAGGAAGGTCGCGATTGAATGCAAAGCAAGCCAAGCAAGTATTGTGTAGAAAAAGATTCCTTTGATGGTATAACATAAAAGTCTCGGGTGTTACAAAACTTATCTCTATTTGTAAACCAATTAAAAATATTTATCTCAATAAAATATCATCCCTAGTTTCTCTTAGGCAAATTCCTCAAAAATTTGAATCCATATTATCTCCAAAATTCATAAAAAACTTGTGTTACAAAGTTATCATGGGTGATCTTTCAAAGAAATGGTTATAAACTTGAACAAAATTCCAAAGATGTTTTCTAATTATACATCTTTACATTCCCATAAATACAAGAAATAATGGTAGCACATGAATTTTAGATATTAATTAAATTATATTATATTAATTAAATATAAATTTCTAATATTCATCTATAATCATTAAGAAAAAAGGAAAATTGCATTATGTGTGTGGCATAACTACCACCTCCATCAAGGAAATATTAAATTTTCAATTACCCTCAACTATGGTAGCATATAAATGCTTAAATTATTAAATAATACAATAATTTACACATGATTAATATTTTTGATGAATAATATTATGTGTTATATATCTTTTTCTAAAAAAATTGAATGTAGTAATTTTAACCACCTTAAAAAGACTTATCCAAGAACCTTTAATAACTAAAATTATTTTATGAATAATAAAAAAATAATATAATTATTTACAAAATGAAATATTTAAGGATATAAAACTCCAATATTCACGATATAATGAAATAATTTAAAAAACATATAGACGTATTCAACTAATCAAATATGGTATTAAAAAATTAACTAAACAACCCCATTAAAAAAACATATAGAAAAACTTTATTAAAAATAGATAAAACAATATACCAAATTTAACATATAAAATTAAATATAAGAAATTATGGATCATAGGTATATATATATAATGATAAAAATTTAATTATTCAAGATGTTATGATCTAGTGCAGAGTGTTTCTAGAAATGATGTAAGTGTTCTTAAAAAAATATCCCTTTTTGAGTCACATTTACTATAATGAACCAAATTTAATTTAATTTGTTTGTATACATTGAATTAGATTTATAATATCATATTTTTTCATTTTTCATAATATTTTAACTTTAATATTTTTATTTCTATGATTCATTTTTTTCTATTATATTCTTTTTTGACCCTTATGGTTTTCAATCTCTTTCACCCCTCATTGAGACTTACTTTGATATTATGCACGAGTATTAATTTTTATAGTGTAACTACAATCATATTGACTTATAATATTGTAAATAATTATTAAACATAAAAAATAACTAGTATTAATGCTCTAACTTATTATGGGATTCAATTTATAACCTCTTTAAAATGGAAGGGTCATTCAAAACTAAATCTAATTTCTTGAATCATAATGTTTTCAATTGAGTTTAATCTTTAATTTTATAATTTATAAACAATTTATATCTTAATATATCACCATTGATTCAAATCACCAAAATTTTTGAGTTATAATACTTTTTTTAAAATGAAATTATTTAAAAAAATTACATCAATTTAAATAATGGTTTTTCTTCCTTGTCCATATCATCTCTTCCAACAAGTATTCTCATTTTTTAAAACCGCATTATTTGTTCTCCCATTTTATAATCACATTAACCATCTTAAATTTTAATAATAATGGTTTAATATATTATATTATTGAGTTTTATTTCAATTAATGTGTTTTAAAACATAAAAAGGGATCTTCTGTACCACTGTCATTACTTGTCACTTTGGTTTAATTTTTATCTACTAACTTTTATGACATATTAATTTCCGAAACATATTATATTTATGTATAAATATCATTAAAATATATACCTATTTGAATATAATTTTAATTTTTATGTTAATACAAATTTTTTTAAAAAAAATTATCACTTATCAGGGAACCAGTTTTAGGGGTACATTCTTATTTTTTTATCCCCTATAAATCCTCGACGATATCAAATAATTTTTGACTATTTATATCTTATAAAAAGAATCATTAATTTAAGGATAAACATCATCATTTACTTATGGATTTTTTAAACATAATAATATATTCCCTTCGTAAAAATATAATTTACTTAATTCATAAATCATTACCCATGTGGTACATTTTTATTATTTCTTATCCTAGATAATTCTCATAAATATTATATATTTGAAATAAATTTTCAAAATAAATATTTTATTTAAATTTACTTAAAAAAACATTTTTCTCATTATTTTTTTGATAATATATTTCATAGAGTATTCATTTATGTCTTCATTCAAACTTTAGAAACCCACAATATCATGTTGGGTTATATCTTGAATATGATTTATGTATGGATAATTTTATATTTTGGAAAAAATATACATGGAAAAATTAAAATGTTCTTGGAGGGTTTTTTATAGATCTCTAATTAATTACGCAATATTATTGTCTGATGAGATGACATGTTTGGTTTATGGGTGGTTATCTTAACAAAACAATGTAATAATGCTTGTCAGATAAGTATATGATGATTATGATGTAGGTTTGGATATGTTATTTTTTCTTAGTGGTTAACCTTGAAAAATTATTATAATATTATGGTTTATGATTATGTAACATGATTATGGTTCCATGATCTTATAATTTCATTTCTTTATTCTTTTTAATTCAGGTGATCATTCTCATGATTATATAATGTTATGCCTCCTTATATTACTGATATACATTATTGAAAAGGTTAGTCCATTTTAGGGATTTTTTGATCACCTTTATCATTATCCATTTTCTCAAGGCTATCATATAATGTTTTATATAATCTATTTTGGTTTGTATAAGTATATGTAATTTTAATGAAAGTTGTTTTTTTATATTTAATCTCATGTATTCAGGCATATAATGTTCTAAATACATTAAACATGGATCTCTTGGATTTTCAGTGTCATATAAATCTTATTCAATTATTGGTGGAAAATGATTTACTGATTTATTATCATAAATTCATTAGATAAATTTTATTTTATTTTGGAAATGGTTACTTTAAATTACATAATAAAAATTATTTTTTTAATATATAATTAACATTTCCTATAAAGCTATTATATTATATTAATGGAAGTTTGACTATTAACAACAATTACAATGAAATTATCTAATGAGGATCTTGAATCTAAAAAATAATTACAAATTAGTTAAAATAGTATAAAAATCACAATTTTAGGGATAAAACTATTTTTGGAAAAGAGATATGTTCATTATGGTGGTACAACTGATTTATTTGTAGAAATTTTATCAAAAGTCCTCGATATGTTTTATATAAATTTTAAAATTCCAAATACTATTTTAAAACGATAATTTTGAAGAAGAAATATATTTATTTGGTGGGAAATGTCACTCCCAAATATTTTACAATGTAATTTTTCTTCTTAATGAAGACTGGGGTGGTATCTTGCTTTACACATAATAAAATAACAAAAATGATAAAATATTAAATGATAATTTAATTGTAAAAATAAAATTTTAAATGAAAAAACAAAGGTACCATAATTATTAAATATAATAAAAATAACATAAAGGTTATTTTTAACACAAATTTTTTGATAAATTAAATGTTTCTAAATAAGTAAAAAATTAATTTTATGCTATAAATAAATATATTTTTTTTTCTAAAATTGGATTTGTTTTATTTTTATCATAAAAAAGTATATATATTTTACATATATATAAATTTTTATATTTATATTATATTTTTTATAAATGTGAAATAGATTATCTCTAATTTGACTAGTAATTCAAGGAAAACAAGAATAAGAATGGTTAATAGATTGCAATATTTTTTTCCTAGAAAGAATAGTTTATTCAGTATAATTTATTATTTTATTTATAATATAAATTATAAAATTTTGGATTTTGGAATTCAAAAAAGGAACTACATTTTTTTATTCAATATAAAAATATTACCTTATGATTAATTTTTAGAATTTTTATGAAATATTTATTTTCCTGCTTAAGACTAAAAATATTGTTTTGAAAAAACCATTTATTTATAATTAAAAAAAGAAATGCATAGATATTTATACACCATTTAATCGATAAAATATGTAATTATGTATTACAACTAAAAATTTTTAAATAAAATTCATATTATATAAAACATGTGTTTAATATGTTATGATCCTAAGTAATATTATCCAATATAATATTTTTATTATCTATTAATTTAATTAAAAATTAATTTATTAAATATTTTTTTTATATCATTGATATATATATATATGTTATATTATTTATAACAAACTAATTCATATCATAAAAATAAAATACATTGACAATTTCACTGTATACGTAAGTCTATCTCTTAAAAATACAATATTGTTTTAAAAATAGTTTTTTAAAAATATGTGATCTAATAATAAAAATAATTTAACTAATAATTATAGATTATGTTTTATTAAAAAAACATAATTAAATAATTCCAATTTCAATTCGGGTGACTAAAACTACAAACCTTATAAAAAATAATGTTACCGCGGTAAGGGTAAATTGTGTTAAAAATGTGTTAAACATTTTGTGTAAGGATAATACAAGATAAAAAATATATGTTAACGGGTGGTGGAAATAGTCTCAAAATTATCTCTTAACTTCTAAATTATTTTAAATTTATGTTTCATTTAGCACTGATTAATGAAATGCCATTATTTAAAATAAATAGATTAAAAACCCATTGTATTTACATATAAATGGGCCTCACTAACATTACATTTCTACACCCATTAAAATTCTATATATTGAAAAAAAATATTAACTAGTCTCTCCTTAAAACCTTCTCCACATCTTAGTATCCAAATTCCTTCAAAATTCCTTGATAAATAGCCTAATGTACTATCCTAGTAGATAACTTACAAAGGGAGGTTCAATGCTCGTAACCAAAATCCCCATGTTATTTTATTATTCTACACCACTAAATATTACTATGTCCATGAATTTATTTCAATATAATATTTCTAATATTATTAAATATTATTATAATAATTTATTATCAATTTTATGCAATTTTAAAATTTCATTGTGAAAAAATTAAATGTCACTATAGGAATGTGAAGACTACATCCTTTATAAACTATAGATTCTATATTTCATAAACTCATAACAATTATGGAAAAAAATAATTATATGATAAAAAGTATAATTTTTATAACATGATTATTAATGTGAAATGATTATTATTTTACTGTTATAGCAACTCATATTCTCTAAAAAATTGAGAGTGTGGTCTATGTATGTGCGAACCACCACCACCACAAAATGATGTATTTCATTTCTCTATAACACCCTATCATTAATTGTTATAAAAATATATCTAATTAATAAAATTATATTTATGATACTAATAATATTATATAATGATAATTTCATAAAATAAATAAGAAATAATAATAATAATTATAAACATTTATTGTAATATTAACTTCCAAAAACGAACCGATTTGGGACCACCTCTTAATTTGGTCTTATTTTGGAGTTACCTATAAAAATATATAAATATTATGATGAAATAATAATAAAGATATAATCCCACAAGTTAATGGTGAATATTATGATATTTTATAGAAACTTTGACATTGGTCAACAAATCAAAAGGGTTATAATGAAATTAACAGAACCAATACAAGTAACCAACTTCGATGGAATTTATATTAATAATAATTAAAATATTACAATAAATAGTTTTTGTAAAGTGAAATATATATGAATTTGGATATTAATAAACCTTTTAATAAATATAAATTCAATATCTTGAAGTTTTGGTGACCAAATTGAATGAATCGTGACCCAAGGTAATGTTTTCTTATCATAATTTTTATTTCAATGGGATATTATCTACATTCAAAACTTAATCCATTTTTTATATATATTACAAAGAATGATTTTTAAAATGAATTTGATGAAATAAAATGGATTTTAAAATCCACCTCATTATCTACCATTAATTAATAATATGTTAAAAAGACTATGATATTTGAAGGTATTTTGATATCTGAAACACCCTTTTAATGGGTTATAAGATTACATGTTATAAATATTTAATATATAATTGTTGTTTTTAAATCATATAGTTTTATATTAAAAATTATATTTCTATATATGTGAAAATTACTTTGTATCTCAAAATATCTTCCCATTAAAAATTTATTCAAAAATTTATATCATTGTTTAATATAATTCTTATATTGTTATCAATGGTTTCCCCTCCTTGTCCAAAATTCTATATTCCTACCATTATTGTTCATTTTATTTTGAAAAAATAAATATGTGGTACTTTATTTTACATTCATATTTTCCTTTTATAATTTCAAAACAATTTTTTATTATCTTTTAATAATTCTTTATGTAAGTAAAAATGTAATTGAAAACTTAAAAGATATATTCCTAACCATATGAGTTATTTTTGACATAGATATTTTCATTAGTTTTTTTATATTTCCTCAAAGAATTTCTTTTATTAATTACTTTATATAGATATATATTCCTTAAACAAATATAAATTTTATATTGTCATTACTTGGGTAGTAATAAATGTTTCAACATCCCACTGAAATTCAGACTATATATAAACCTAACATAACCAAACATTATAATTTCATATCTAATAATATGTGTCACATCCATATAATGATTTTAAACATTATTATATTTTCTAAAAGATCATTATTTAATAGAAAACAAGCCTACTTAATTTAATTTATAATGTTAAAAAAATAATTTATTTCCATAAAAATATCATATAATGATATAATAATTCCTCCCTTATATAGTTCATTTTTATTTTTACATATCCTTGATACATACCATGAATTTTACAATATTCAATCCCAATAACGACGACTGATAATTCTTAAATAAAATATGAAAATTCATATTGATTTATTTCCATATTATTTTTGGTATCATTATGAAAAACAATTTGGTTTTTATTTGAGACAAGACTTCATCACCCACTTCTGTATCAAGGGTTTTAAAATGATTTCTAGTAATTTATTGTTTATTTTCCTCAAGTGGAACTTATATAAATTTAAATATTGATATTTGTATTATGATATTGGTTCCATTGGTTTTATATATCCCTCTAATGAATTGGGTAATATTTTCTTCAAACAAGATACCATGTATAGTGGTTGGGCCATTACCCAAAGCATGGTATGTTCTGTAATGATTGGAAGAACACTTGCTTTATGTTCAGCCTTGTATTAATATAGAGCTTTTAGATGATCAATTTTTGGGGAGGGTAGCTCTATTTTGTTAGCTTTGTTTTTCTTACTTGACCTTTGGGTCATGATTTGTTTTATATTGATGATGTCTATTAGGGGTTTTCCCCCTTCTTCCTTTTAAAGGGGGCTTTTGTTTTAAAAAAAATTGCAGGACTCTTGGTTGTTGGATGGATGTTGGATTAGAGAGACAACCTAATATATTACATTAGTTTTCTCAGTATGTATATGTTAATGGGTAGTGAACCCAATCCTCCATGGGGAACTATTAACTATCATATTCTTTTTATTGATCCTAGAATTCTGCTTCTGATGTCATAATTTATGTTAATATTTAGGTATATGATAAATTATGAATTTTTTTACATATACACTTTTCCCATGTTTATCAAACACTATTTTTTTAGTTGTACATATCCATAATTTTTATTTTATGTTGAATTGATTCATGATTAATTTCAAATATTATTTTTTGAAAATATTTTTAATAAAAATTTCAACCTGATACTTTTTTCTCATATAATTTTTATTGACCCATCGATGGAATACTTATATGTTTTCCAATACATAGTTTTTTAAATATCCCCTTTTTTATTATGTCCTTCCTAGATTATGATGATAGGTGTTACTTATTAGAATTGTATAAGGAGTTTTAGAAGGGTTTAGATATAAAGAATTTTTCACATATTTTTTAAAATTAGATTCCAATGTTTCATGTCCCCAAACACACTAAACCTTTCATTCATGGGATTGAATAATTTTTTGTTATATGTAATTATTAACTTATGGATGTGATATAAAATAATTATTATTTTTCTTATTTTTATTTTTTTTAGAGGAACATGACATATACTGACCAAAAGTTTTGGATACATGTATTCTTATAGTGTTACACCAAGTGTCAGCGACAGATATTGATCATCTATTGTATGTTTATTTATTTTGAGATATAATATTACTATATGAATGAAAATTTAATTTGCAGTATTATTTTTAGTTTCATATACCAATAGATGAGCATCTTCTATAACATATACATTGATATTATGGAGTATTATAGAATCACATCACCTACCACCTTGGATATTACATTATCACTTCTTTATAGGTTGATGGAAATTAAATAGTGTGAATCATGCTTTATGGTTGTTAGGGACACTATATTTATGTCCATGAGAAAAAACTTCCCTAGTCTCATGATGCTAATATGGTCCGTTATATATAATTTTCGGTGGTAATACTTTCATATATGATTATAAAACATATATATAAATCCCTAACGACTAGATGGGATATTCAAAAAGGGAATTAAATAATATTAATTGTAACACATTTTTTTTTGGATAAGGACTTAAATTACATAGCTCATATACTGATGGATAACCTATAATTGAGTTAAATTTTAGAATTAGAAACCCATATAACTATTTCAGCCTCTTCGACTTATGGAGTGGAAGTTATATGATGTGATGATATAGCTTTTAATGGTATTGGTAGGGTCATAACATGTTAGTTATACTATATATATCATCATAGAAAACTTTAAAAAGGTCTTACATTTCTTATCAATCAGGGAGTTTTATTCCATTGATGAAACTAAATTTTTTATATGATGATATAAAAGTTGACAAGGTATTATTCATAAATAAGTATTATTTTAACATCTATTTGAACATTAAAATAAGAAGTAAAAAATGTGAGAGGAATATTGTATGAACATTATTAAGATATTATAATAGGAATAAAAATTATACTAAAGAAAAAAATATCAATCTATAAAAAAAATTTGTTTTTTGAAAAAAACTTTTCTTTATCACATAACTATTTAAATTGTTAGTACATTAAGAAAAAATTTATTATATTAAATTTATTATAATAAATGATATTATAATACATGAAATAATATATTTGAAAAATTTTTAATTGGAAATGGGAAATAATTTATATCAAAATCATTTAACTGTTAAAAATTACAATTTCAAATATAAGTTGTTTTCCTAAAATCTTTTATTTTCAATAAAATATAAATATTAAAATTTAATAATTTAAAATAGATAAATATACTATATTTATTTAATTTAGATATTAAAATTTTACAAAGTATTATTTTTTTAATTTTTATTAAAAAATGATTTTCTATGGATTTTTGAAAATAAATTTTGTACTAAAAGTGTAACATTTATGACATTATCAGTAGATATGTATGACCTATAAGTATATCAAGTCTTTTAATTTATTTAAAATTAATATTAGGAGTAAATTTATTAATTTTACAACACAATTATGAATTTAAAAATCCAATGTTTTTATTTTATTTGACTTTAGTAATATTTTATAATAAAAATACTATGTTTTGGACTTTTCATGTAATGAAATATTTTTTTGGGAAAAAATTTCATATTTAGTTGAAAGGGACATAAAATTTATTTTTATTAATAATAATCCAATTTATATCCTAAAACCCAATTTAATTGATAAATTCTTCTTACATATAAAATTTATTATTGAAAATATTTTTTTGTTGAAAATAGGTTTTAGCGCATTACATGGAGTAATGGTAAAATTAATTTTTATTACAAATTAAATTTTTATTGTAATATATGGATCATATTTTAAATCATTAGGTTCAAATATGGGAAATAGAATTTCTATGCATCAAAATAAAATTATTGAGGTAAAAAATACTTATGGAAACAAAACCAAAAAATCGATAAGTGAAAATTATATGAGTAATAGTCATAGAAAAAAACATTAAATTATGTGTGAAAATGAAATTTTGGGATATTATTAACCTTTTCGAATCACCCAATCATTTATTTTTAATTTTATTGTATTTTATATGTGTAAATAATGTTATCTCTTTATTTTATGTTTAAATATCAACAAAAATATCATTATCACCAATTATAAATAGGAAAACTCACCACCCCTTTAGGACCACTAAAAATCAACCTCTCTTAGAAATTATTTTTTATTTTAAATCCTTATTATATTATTACTTTTCATTGATCCCATAGTAAAAGATAATTTTTTCTGAGAAATCCAAATCCAAATACTCCTTTAAGGGAAATCTTAAGTCCTCAATATGATTACTTTTTCAAACATTCATTAGTTTCCTTTCTTAATATCCAAAATATAATTATTTAACTCATTATAATGAAATATTTTTTGTTTATTTAATAAATTTAATTCTTACAATGGAATAAATATTAACCCTTTTTCCAATTTCCATAATTAAAAAAACCATTATTCATGTGTTATGTCGACAACCGCCTCCATGAAGCGTCAACTTCTATTTTTCACCACATATTTTTTCACTAGTTATAAGGATTTAATTAAATATTAAATTTATTATATAAAATTTAATTATTATTATGATGTGTAAACATTAAATCTACCTTCCTTTCTTGTCATTCTTCTTCAATTTAAATGGATTAATGGTACCTTGGGTATATTATTTCTTCCATGAAGCAATGTTTAATGTTTTCTATATAAATTCATTATTTTTTGTTTAAATCATTTCAAATATGATACAAAAAAATAAAATTATCTAAAAAATATAATTATTCTTCTATAAAAATGTTATTTTTTTAATGAAACCGCTTTCAAGAACAATATCATTCCTTAATTATAAAATATACATGATTTTATAGGTCTAATCACTGTCATGAATCATGATATTAATTAATATCAATCATGATAATTAGTACTTAATTACCAATAATATTAGATATAAATAATTATATAAATATTTTATTATTGTTCTCTATTAATGAAATTAATATTAAACTCATTAATTAATAATGTAATGATTGTTCCTTACAAATCCCTAAAACATGATCATCAATAATTTAAACTTAAAGATAGTATAGAAAACACTAATATAATGAAATATTTCAATTATAACTAAATATAAAACCTTAACAATAGTACCTTTTATGATCTATCAATGTTTAAATTTCATAGAACAGTGAAGAACACGACCACTATTAGAAAAATAGTTGAAAATTATCAAGATTTACCACACCCGATATTGAGAGTATATAAATTCATATTATTACACATGTAGGGAATAATTGAAATCAATACTTTTAATAGGTTATTTATAAGAATAATGTATTGGTATTTGTGATTATTACATTTATGTTTTTTATACATGGTTTTAGTGTGTATTTTACTAAGAGGGTAAATAACATAAGGGTTTGATGTGTATGTTTTCACCCCTAAGGACATGTTTTTAATTAAACACCCTTTTTAAATTGTAATTTTGAATATTATAAATATATATTTTCAATATTTATCCCATAATTATTCATTTATTTGATATTTTATTTGAAATAATATCCATTAAGGAATTTTTAATTGAATGTTATTAAGGTTTTACGTGGTACATTGTCTCAAACATAATTTCTTGAGAAATATTTATATTTTTCCAACAATATATTTACTCTGGTATGATTTCCATTTTATGAATTATATATAGAAAATTAATTAAATTCAAATTTTTTTAACAACCAAATTATGTTCTCCCTTTAGATATACTTAATTTCAAAAGATTCCAATGTTTTAATTTTTTCTAAACAAAACAACCATAATGGAGTTATAATGATTCTTCTTGAAATTACTTCTTCCATGCTTAGTTTCTTCAGCCCTAGTATTTTTTTCATGGTAAATTCCCATCCGGTATTTGGAGAATGAATTTTTGATCTATTAATTTTTCGTTGATAAATATTTTCATCAAAAATTGGATCATTCACAATAATAATTTCCATCCTCATCAATGATGTATAACCTCATTGTTTATATTTTATTTTCCCACTAATGATCTCTATTATAATTGGAATCCTAATTTCTCATTAACTCATGTGAAATCTATAATTTCCATCTCATCTTTTAAAAATTATCTACTGTAACTCATTTTTTTATTATTTTTCAATGATGATACTTGAAAATATTATAAATTATTTACAACCATTAAAAATTAGTTTTTTTAGATCTAAAAAATAATTTAATTTTATATAATCTACATATTTTCATGTTTCTATTATTGAATTTGATCTTTAAAATATAAATTTTTTCCATATTTTTTTATTACATTTTGGAAATAACGTTTCAATGTGAATAATAACATCATATTCCTATAAATATATTAAAAATGAAATATAAACCCTCCTTTAATGGATCTTTATATGAAATTGTTTTTGTCACCTTTTTAATTATATATGAATCTTTTTCTATACATGTTAATTACTTATAAAATAAATTATTTTTCTCTTATTTTTTTAAATTATTGCTTTTAAAATTATTTCAAAATTTCTATGATATTATTTGTTTATGATGATTTTTTTCTCAAACCCCTAACAAATATTTTTCATCTACGTCATTTTCATTTAACATCCCTTATGATTGATTGAGGATATTATTTATATGATACTATCCAATTAATTCTATAATGTTTCATATGAAACGCTATCAATCATTGTAGAAATGATCAATGACTACTTTTGTATTTCTTTACCATTAAAGGATGATAAATATATTTTTTCATCCAATGACTTACCATTATGAATATCATGTTCTTAATATCATAAATAATAATTTGTTCAATAAGATGTCATACATCATCTGTTTAGAGAAATTATTGAATTAAAGATATACCCTTTATCTATGAAATGTTAACACCATATGATCTATTATGTTGATTGAATGGTATTAACCAAGAATATCACCGACTATCATTTCATACCCATTTATTTTTGTTTTTAACTCATTTTATGACTATTTTTATAGTTATAGTCTTCTTCTATATGTGATTAAATTTTAAGAAGATAATAAACCAATTTTCATTTCAACAGTTCTTTGTGACTAATAATATATATTTTTTATATCACACGTATATATGGGTGTTGATAGGTATTGTCCTATATTTTCCTCAAATAAATTTTTTTGAGTTTATATATCATTATATAGTAAGTCGAGGACATAATGTTTTATTTCATTTATTTGTGTTCATAATTAGTTTTCCCATATTTTTTTGGAATTGAATTATCGAGTTTGTTTACGTAGGCATGAACATAATAAGTATTCATGCAAGGTTATCCTATGATATGATTGGTAAATATTTTTAAGAACTTCTTTATGTTTTATTACCATGTTATTTTATAATTTCATACTTATTTTTTTCCATGTTAATACAACATGGATTATTTTTTTATGTTATTTTTTCACAAACCTTTGATTTAACAATTATATTACGCAACTAATTAGCCTCTGAATCATGATTTCTAATAAACTGTTAGTTAAGGATGATATCCTTATATATTACAATTTTACCAATTTTCTAATCTTCTAATCACATAAAATCAATGAAAATTATCAAATATGTATAACTTTACTAATCATTTGAGCTAATTACTTTTTAATTCTTCCATTTTCCCATTATATGATGATAAGTAAGACATGTGACATGACTTGAAAAGTAAATTGTATGAATACATTTTTATTTATTTTTTAGGAATTTTTATAGATTAATTAAATTCTTATTATTTAGGAAAACATTTGATAGTGGAAACATAATGGTTTTATTATTTAATGTATTGTCATATTTCGCCAATTCACTAAACCTGAAAGATCATGGGAATATATATTAATGAAATATTTTCATATACAAAATTAATTATATGTTCATGTATATAGTTTGTCATAATTGGTATCAGAGTATGTTTTAGATAAAATTAGATGTTAGGATGTTAGTTTAGAATAATTTAAGGGATTATAAGTTAAATTTAATAATAATATCAATGTTATATTTAACCATTTAGGTTAGTTAATGTGATATTTAATATTTTTTTGATTATGATTAGAGAACATTATTGAAAAAACATTGGACATGTGTAATGAATAATTATAATTATATGTAATCATCCTAATGTTTTGGTAATTCTTGGGGTTCTCATAGAAATTGAAATTTTATCTACATATAGAAAAGTGGTTGTGGTTTTGTTATATAAGTACATAAGGGAAATCACTTTGAAATTAGAGGGTACAATATCAGCTGAATCTTCCCTATAGTAAAAGATGATTGGGACTATGACTACTCAACTATCTATAGAATCCCAATGTTAATTCATGTTCTAATTTATAATTTCTTTTCTAAAATTTTGTGATGTATTTTAAAATTTATGGGTTTCAAAAAAAAGGGAATGACCATGGATAACATAAATTTAAACATACAGATTCATGAATTAATTTATATATTAATGGATATGTGGTTTTATGGATAAAATTGATGTCAAACATTGATTAGATCAGTTTCAATGATTTTTTGTTTGATAATATTGAAAGAAATTTCATGATAGTTATTTGGAAAGATATAATTTGGAATGGGATAATAAGTAGAATTAATAATAACATAAATAAATGTAGATTAAAGTGAATGTAAAAAAATAAGAAATAAATTTGTAATTAAAGAATATATCATATGATTAATTTATCATATATATTATATTATTTACTCCAATTTGATTGATAATCATATTAAGGTTATACATTTAAAATAAACAATATAACATAAAATAAGTTGATAAGTTATGCATCGAAAAATTAATATTCCTTATAATAGAATAAGGGAATATACATTAATGGTTGCTAATCATAGTATATGAATATTATGATGAAAAAGGTTATATTCAGTGTTACTATAGGTAGTGGGGTTTATATTATAATAGAGATTAAATCGTTATACAATTATCTATTTTAATTAGTGAGTGATATTTATCGATGGTATTTTGGTATATTGTAAAATTTATAAGGATTATGTAAAATATATATGAAATGTTCTTAAATAGTCCTTTTTAATTATTTGGGAACATTATTAAATTTTATAAAGTACCTTGAATAGTGATCTTATTAAGAAGCTATTTTTATTGATTTTTTTAAGTGACACGTTATTGTCTGAAACACAACTCTTATGTTCAATAAATTTTTGATATTGGGATAATTAATGGTTTATTTATTCTCTAAAATTTATTAAAACATGGTTGGTACACTAGAGTTAGATTATTGATTCCAGAAATTTTTATTGAATATTATCACATTTTTGAAATGGTGCTATATATTTTCTATTGAGTGATTCAATGGCCTAGTCTTGAATAATTATTTCTATACAATAGAGTATTAATTTAAGTGAAAATATATAGATTCACTATATTTTAATGACATTAAAATTAATATTGTTTTTAGGAAGGTAAATTTGGGAAAATGTATGTCTTGGGTATTGTAACATCCCAAGTAAGTAATGAATAATAGTTATTTTTATCTATGTATATTATGGATTAATATAGTGTTTTAGAGGCTTAAAATGAAAATAAATCCAATCTTAAGCATGGAATACACTAATATTCTTAAAAGATTGTTTTACTGCCTTTTGATGGAAAACCATTTTTAATCTATCTTTTGACAAATTTATAAGCTATTTTTGTCAAGATAAACTTATTCTTTATGATTGGGACATCAAAATTTACTTTGTGTGGATTTTTGGTATTTTTCAGACAATGTTCATTTTTTAATGAATAGTGAAAAATACTGTATTTTAATTCAAAACCTCTTTTTAATCTAATTTATTTATATGATTAGATTATCTTTTGAGTTGGTTTTAATGTGAAAATAGAAAATATTTTTACCATTAAATCCAATAGTGGTCGTTGGAATTAATTTCACTTTGAAATCAGACTTAAACTAGTGTCAATCTTTTGATACTTATTGTTTCATAAAAACACGCTATTTCCTCTGACAGCGGGAATTAATTATTAAATTAATTAATGTGACTTATATGTATTGAATTTTGTAAAATAGACTTCATTTTTGAATTAGGAATATCAAATATAGCTTCGGGTGAATTTTTGGTCATTTTCTGAAAAACTTCAATTTTTGATGAATAGTGAAACCACTAAGTGGTACTTATAAAAACTGATTTTCTGTTTAAATGAAATTTTTCCATCATTGTGATTTTAATTTCAAAAATCCGACATACATGGTTGTCATTAAGAAGTAAAATGTGTTTCAATGAGATTAAAATAATTTTTTGGTGAATAGTAACTTATTAATTTTTTAATCGCGATAAGTGGTAATTAGGGTAGTTTAAGGTATAAATAATGCTTTAATAATACGAAATGACCTAGACACATGTCTCAACCTTATTGGTTGTGTCATGACCAACCAAGACAAGCCATGGGTCAACTTTGGGACCCCATGGAGACACTTTGGTTGGGAAATGACATAAATAACTTTTTATTAAATGTTAAAGTAAAAATGACACAAACATAATATGTTTTACGAAAACAATTTTTACATGGGGTTATAATGATAAGATTTTTGATTATAAATAGTAATTGAAAAGATAAAAAGATTTCCTACATAATAGTATTTTTATTATAATTTTTAGACTTTAAATAAATTAAATTATTTATGACATCATGATGATGCAGCGATGACCTCATTATTTACCGATTTAAATAAAATGGAAAGATAATGTAAAATCTATGAACTATACCTGTCCAAAACATATTGGATGGGTGGATTTCGAACCCTTATCACCTTATCCACGAATTGTATCAATGTGGGACCTTTTAAAACCGAAACACATTTTCAAATAAAGTAATACTTCTTTACTTTCCAAAAGTGCCCCTCCTCTCCTCTTATAAAAGGCCCCCACCTCTACCTCATTTCACACACTCCTCAAGCCTTTGGCTCGGCCAACCCATGCCCATTTATTCTCTCCACGTCCCTCTTATCATCCTAGAGGATTCCATTTGGGAATAATCCTTTCAAAGGAAGCCTTTAGGCTCAAATAAAAAGGAGTTACACTTTTAAAGGTAATTCATTCTCTCATGTTCATTTGTTTTATTTTGCTTCTCCAACCCCCTAAACTCTTTTTATTTACTTCTTTTGTAACAACAAAAGTATCTTCAATGTACTAGGATTTTGTTATAAGATTTATTTGAGCTACACTCTCACACAACTACATCAAATGGTTAAATAACATACGGTTTCCGTGGATGGTGAAATTCTGCCTCCCAAAACGATGATTGTTCAATACTCATTTAACACCTTCAAAGGTGGCCATTATGATGTCAATATTTTTATATATGATATATAATATGTTTATGTTTTCCTTAAGCTTCTGTTTTTTTCATTTTGGGCATACCTTTATGGTTTCCATTATGGGTAAACACGATATCTTCATTTTAGGAAGTGCGGACTACCGCCCCTTGAAAGTGATTTGATTCGTTAATACCATATGTGGGGTGTGTAAAGGATAATGTTAATGATATTATATATGTTATTATACTGGAATTATATTATACTCTTATATCATTATGATTCCATTCCAGAAAATACGAAATAGAAATGGAAGTAGCGTTCATGGGTACGTACGGCTTACCGTCTCCATGAACGGTGCATTTCATTTCCTACCTCTAAATGTGATGTAATATTATAAATACATGTATATGATGAATATATATGATATATATGTTATCCAAATCATTAATATCATTCTGGATATAATGAACCTTTGACCAAATTAACAACATGTAAGTGTAAGAAGTCTATTTTTGACTTAAGAACCAAATACCGACAAAATGAACATTATTAACTTAAATGATTACATGATGTTCATAACATGGTATAAAAGTAATAATGAACTTGAAAAAGGTTCATAAGAAAGTATAGATTAACTCAAGTTTATTATTCAGGAGATTAAAGAACGGTCGGGTCAAGTCAGATACGAGGTATGGCAACTTCGTCTCAATCTCCTTTCATTGAGGCATATTTTATTTTATACACAACTTTCTTTTATACGGTGTATAAAACCCTTTTACTTTTCCGTTTATTCAAAAGGAATATTTTTTATACGAAGCATTTACTAAATGACAAAAGGGAATGTTTTTGTCGTACGTATGCGGTGACAACGACTTCTCCGCCGTCGTGACCGTTATTTGAGTTTCGGCTTCTTCTATAAGCCATACCTTCTTTTTAAAAGAAAAATAAATACCATGTTTTACTTTTCTTTTATTTTGGTGTTGAAAATGTTTTTCACAATGTTTTTGTGTTGTATTGATATATTGTGATTGAAATGTGGAAATTTTATGTTTCCATTATGCATGTTTTATGTGATACGATTATGTTATGGTTCCTGGGCATTATTATGAAGACGGGTGGTTCTGTGATAAACTAAGGGCGGGTGAGCCCGATATAGCTCTCCAATGCATTGGGTAACGCGAAGTAGTGAAATTTTAAGGTTTCTCCGAAAAGATTTTAGGGAATATACTGTGATGGGTATTCCAAACGTAACAAAGAGGGTCACTCCCTACGTAAGAATGTTATGAATTCCTCAAGTTACCTTTATGTCTTATGATTTCTATGATTTATTCATGATTTTATGAGGTATGTTAATGTGCCTATGTTTTATGGGTAAAGTATGATTTCATTCTTATGTATATATGAACTCATGATTCCTTTCCATGTTTTTTTTATAACCCATACTGAGTTTTTATGCTCATCCCAAGTTTTTGAAATGTTTTTCACAGGTCAAGGGAAAGGTACATGATAAGATGATAGAGTCAAGGATGTGTCAAGAAATAATCCTTGTTTTATTTTAAATGTGTTTCCATTGATGGGAATGAAGAATACTATCTTTATGTAACCACTTTGTTTATATGTGGAATGTAAGGCATGTTTTATGATCTAATTCTCTAAAACTCTAAACCCGAAAAGATCCTCAATGTGTAATCTTGTAATAACTCATGATTAAGTAAGGTTTAAGGCTGGGGCCTTATAGTTGGTATCAGAGGTCGGTTTAGATAACTTTAGGAGTTAGAATTCTATTAAATGATTATCCAAATATATATATATATATATATATATATATTTGAAATGATATAGCATTTAAATATTACCATGTTTCTTTATCTAAGACATGTTTGTTCAGAATGGTTTTCCGTAGAGGAAACTGGGAAGCAGTGCTAGGAAGGCATACAAAAGAAAATAACCTTTCGAATCAGCATCCCGAGATGGTCCGAATTGGAACTGAACAGTTTGTTGCAGTAATGGCGCAGTTGACTCAAGCGATAAATGGTGGTGGTATCCATGCACGAGATCAGCCAGATCAACCGCAAAGGAACCTGTCAGTGGTGGAACATTTCATGAGGCAACATCCAGCATCATTCAGAGGACCATCTGACCCTGTGCTTGCTGAAGGGTGGATTAAAGCACTGGAGAAGATTTTTGATGTCATGGGGTGTTCAGACAATCAAAAGGTTAGTCATGCTATTTACCGTTTTGAGGGTGAAGCAGATCAGTGGTGGTCTATGGTTAAAAATATCAGGGATGCCGATGAGATTGATGCTCTTGACTGGGATGAATTCAAAGGTATGTTTCTTGAGAAGTATGTTCCCAAGGTTTTTCGACTTAGGATGGAAAAGAAATTCTTGGAATTGAGGCAAGAGGAAGACTCAGTGGCTGCCTATGAAGAATGGTTCACTCGATTGGAAAGGTATGCTCCAAATTTTATTCGGGACCTTGATAGTAAAATCAATCGTTTTTACTCAGGATTAATGCCAAAATATCGAAGGGAATTATCTTCTCGTGAGTTTAAATGTTATGAAAAGCTTGTTCGATGTGCTGAGAAGGTGGAAATGGAGTTTGCCGATGAACAAGTTTTCTATAACAACCAGCAGAAGAAGAGACGGAGGTGGCCGGAGAAAGGTAAGAATTCTTCAAAAAAGTCTGATGGTAAGAGAACTAAGTTTCCAGTTTGTGATAAATGTGGCAAAAGGCATGCTGGGGAATGTCTTCTGAATTCTGGGATGTGCTACCGATGTGGTAAGATGGGACATAAGGCTCATGATTGCACTGAAAAGGATCAAGTTGAAGGTAAGAACAAATTTGATTTACAGTTAGTGAAATGTTATAAGTGCAATGAGATGGGTCACTATGCAAACGAGTGTCCGACAAGGAGATTGAGTGATGGGAAGTAGTTAGACTACAAGCAGAAAGGGGTGGTGAAATCCTTTGCAACTACTTCAGCAGATGTCGGGCCATCAAATGAAGTTGTATCACGTACTTTGCTTTTTTTCAGATTATGCCAGTGTGTTGTTTGATTCAGGGTCTACACATTCTTTCATCTCTGAAAACTTTTCTAGTAAAATTGGAATACCATCTCAAGAAATGACTCCTGAACTTTTGGTAAAAACACCTGGGGGAAATGTTGAGGCAAAAAGAATTTATAAGAATCTTCCTATCCTTATCTGTGGGAAGAACCTACTTTCAAACCTTATTGTTCTACCTCTAGTAGAGTTTGATGTTATCCTGGGTATGGATTGGCTCTCTATTTACCATGCTAAGATTGACTGTAGAGCTAAAGAAGTTTCTTTTCAGAAAGACTTTCAGTTTTTTTTCAGGAATGAACCCTTACTTTTGATAACATATCAAGAGGCCGAGAAACTTGTAAAATATGGAAATTAATGTTACCTTGCACACGTCGTTGAAAATAAAGGAATTGTTCAGATTAAAGATGTTCCAGTGGTAAATGAGTATCCTGATGTTTTTCCTGATGAGTTGCCTAGAATAATACCAGATCGGGAAGTTATGTTTACTTTTGACTTAGTTCCTGATGCTAAGCCAATTTCAAAACCCCCTTATCGAATGGCACAAATTGAACTTTTAGAGTTGAAGGAGCAATTGCAAGATTTATTAGAGAAAGGTTTCATCAGACCTAGCACATCACCATGGGGTGCTCCTGTTTTATTTGTTAAGAAGAAAGATGGTTCTATGAGACTTTGCATTGATTATAGAGCCTTGAATAATATCACTGTTAAGAACAAATATCCTTTTCCTCATATCGATGATTTGTTTGATCAGCTCCAGGGAGCTCAGTTTTTTTCAAAGATTGACTTGAGATCGGGGTACCATCAGCTGAAGGTAAAGGAGGCAGATATTTCGAAGACCGCGTTCCGTACGAGATATGGCCATTATGAATTTGTAGTAATGCCTTTTGGGCTAACCAATGAACCTGCTGTATTCATGGACTTAATGAATAGAATTTTCCATGAGTTCTTGGATAAGTTTGTGGTGGTTTTCATTGATGATATTTTGGTGTTTTCTAAAAGTAAAGAGGATCATGAAAGACATTTAAGGGTTATCTTGCAAACCTTAAAAGAAAAGAAATTGTATGGGAAATTCAGAAAGTGTGAGTTTTGGTTGCAACAAATTTAATTCCTTGGTCACATTGTTTCTAAAGATGGAATAATTGTTGATCCTGCAAAAACAAAAGTTGTGGAAGAATGGCCAAGACCCACAAATGTTACCAAGATTCGTAGCTTCCTTGGTTTGGCGGGCTATTACCGAAGGTTTGTTAGAAATTTTTCATGGTTATCTAGTCCAATGACTAAGCTAACTCGGAAGGGTGTTATGTTTATCTGGACAAAAGAATGTGATGATTGTTTTCAGGAATTGAAAAGAAGATTCATGAATGCTCCAGTTTTGGCACTACCTTCCAGGAATGGTGAGTTTGTTATATACAGTGATGCTTCATTGAAAGGACTTGGTTGCGTCCTAATGCAGAATGATCAGGTAATTGCTTATGCTTCACGACAGTTGAAAACTCATGAGGTAAATTACCCTACACATGATTTGGAATTAGCTGCTGTTGTTTTTGCTTTAAAATTTGGAGGCATCATTTGTATGGAGTAAAGTGTGAAATATATACCGATCACAAAATTTTAAAGTATATATTCACTCAGAAAGAATTCAACATGAGACAAAGGAGATGGCTAGAATTAATCAAGGATTATGATTGTACAATTCATTACCATCCGGGAAAAGCAAATAAAGTGGCTGATGCTTTGAGTCGAAAAAGTAATGCTTCATTAACAATTTTGCATTTGGAACGTGATCCTTTGGTTAAGGATTTGATGAAATTTGGCATAGAAGTTGTTGGTGCAGGAAGTCCTTCTGTTTTGTTTCAGGTATCAGTGAGATCATCTCTATCAGATAGAATCAAGCAAGCACAGAAGCAAGATACTGAGTTGCAGAAAAAGGTAGAGCTGGTTCAGAAAGGTAAGTTGCCTGAATTCAACATTGATAATGATTGCATTTTGAGATTTGGGAAGAGATTGTGTGTGCCTTGTGATTCACAGTTGAAGAGAGAGTTGTTATGTGAAACTCATAGTTCTCCGTTTTCAGTTCATCCGGGCAGTACTAAGATGTATAGAGATCTGCGGGATTATTACTGGTGGGATGGAATGAAAAGAGATATTGCTGATTTTACTGTGAAGTGTTTGACATGTCAACAGGTTAAAGCAGAACGGCAGTTACCAAAAGGGATGCTTCAGCCTTTACGAGTGCCAGAGTGATAATGGGAGAATATATCCATCGACTTTGTTGTCGGATTACCGAAGACATCTTGAGGTAATAATGAAATCTGGGTTATTGTTGATCGCTTGACCAAATCTGCTCATTTCCTTGCTATACGAGATACTTTCTCTCTTGATCAACTTTCCCGTTTGTATCTTAAAGAGATAGTCAGGTTACATGGAGTTCCTCTCTCCATTGTATCGGATCGTGATCCCAGGTTTACTTCTAACTTTTTTAAAGGCCTTCAGAAGTCATTGGGTACTAAATTAAATTTTTGTACAGCTTTTCATCCTCAATCAGATGGGCAGTCAGAACGAACAATTCAGACATTGGAGGATATGCTACGAGCTTGTTCTATGGATTATCAGGGAAGTTGGGACCAACATATTTCTTTGGTTGAATTTTCATATAATAACAGTTTCCATTCCAGTATACAGATGGCACCATTTCAAGCATTATATGGGAAGCGGTGTCGAACTCCATCTTTCTGGGATAAAGTGGGTGAAAGGATGTTGATGGGACCAGAATTGGTAGAAGAGATGGCAGAAAAAGTTCAGCTGATTCAGAAACACATGAGAATAGCTCAGAGTAGGCAGAAGAGTAATGCGGATAACCGGAGGAAGGATCTATCTTTTGAGGTAGGTGATCATGTTTTTCTCAATGTTTCTCCTTGGAAAAGTGTGATGAGATTTGGTAAGAAAGGAAAGCTAATTCCAAGGTTCATTGGACCATACGAAATTCTGGAGAGAGTTGGATCAGTTGCATACCGAGTGGCTCTACCTCCGAGTTTATCTCAGGTACATAATGTTTTTCACTTTTCGATGTTGAGAAAGTATATGCCAGATCCATCTCATGTTTTGAGTCCAGAAGTAGTTCAGCTGGAAGAGAACCTATCTTATGAGGAACAACCGGTCCAGATTCTTGACCACAGGGAGCAAGTGTTACGGAATAATGTGATTAAGCAGGTAAAGGTTTTGTGGAAAAACCACATGATTGAAGAGGCAACATGGGAATCTGAGAATGAAATGAGGGATAAGTACCCCCATTTATTCGAAAAGTAAATAAATTGTGGGGACGCAATTTTCTAAAGGAGGGAAGGATGTAACATCCCAAGTAATTAATGAATAATAGATATTTTTATCTATGTATGTTAAGGATTAAGATAGTGTTTTAGAGGCTTAAAATGAAAATAAATCCAATCTTAAGCATGGAATACACTAATATTCTTAAAAGATTGTTTTACTGCCTTTTGATGGAAAACCATTTTTAAATCTATCTTTTGACAACTTTATAAGCTATTTTTTTTCAAGATAAAATTATTCTTTATGATTGGGTCATCAAAATTTACTTTGTGTGAATTTTTGGTATTTTTCAGACAATGTTCATTTTTTTAATGAATAGTGAAAAATACTGCATTTTAATTCAAAACCTATTTTTAATCTCATTTATTTATATGATTAGATTCTATTTTGAATTGGTTTTAAACTGAAAATAGAAAATATTTTTACCATTAAATCCAATAGTGGTCATTGAAATTAATTTCACTTTGAAATCGGTCTTAAACTAGTGTCAATCTTTTGATACTTATTGTTTCATAAAACACGCTATTTGCTCTGACATCGGGAATTAATTATTAAATTAATTAATGTGACTTATATGTATTGAATTTTTTAAAATAGACTTCATTTTTGAATTCGGAATATCAAATATAGCTTAGGGTGAATTTTTGGTAATTTTTTGAAAAACTTCAATTTTTGATGAATAGTGAAACCACTAAGTGGTGCTTATAAAAACTGATTTTCTGTTTAAATGAAATTTTGCCATCATTGTGATTTGAATTTCAAAAATATGACATACATGTTTGTCATTAATAAGTAAAATTTGGTTCAATGAGATTAAAATAATTTTTTGGTGAATAGTAACTTATTAAGTTTTTAATCGCGATTAGTGGTAATTAGGGTAGTTTAAGGTATAAATAATTATTTAATAATATGAAATGACCTAGACACATGTCCCAGCCTTATTGGTTGTGTCATGGCCGACCAAGACAAGCCATGGGTCAACTTGGGGACCCCATGGAGACACTTTGGTTGGGAAATGACATAAATAACTTTTTATTAAATGTTAAAGTAAAAATGACACAAACATAATATGTTTTACAAAAACAATTTTTACATGGGGTTATAAAGATCAGATTTTTTATTATAAATAGTCATTGGAAATCTAAAAATATTTCCTACATCATAGTATTTTTTTTATAATTTTTAGACTTTAAATAAATTAAATTATTTATGACATCATGATGATGTAGCGATGACCTCATTATTTAACGATTTAAATAAAATGGAAAGATAATGTAAAATCTATAAACTACACATGTCCAAAACTTATTTTATGGGTGGATTTCGAACCCTTATCACCTTATCCACGAATGTTATCAATTTGGGACCTTTTAAAACCGAAACACATTTTCAAATAAAGTAATACTTCTTTACTTTCCAAAAGTGCCCCTCCTCTCCTCTTATAAAAGGCCCCCATCTCTACCTCATTTCACACACTCCTCAAGACTTTGGCTCGGACAACCCCTGCCCATTTACTCTCTCCACATCCCTCTTCTCATCATAGATGATTCCATTTGGGCAGAATCCTTTCAAAGGAAGCCTTTAGGCTCAAATCAAAAGGAGTTACACTTTTAAAGGTAATTCATTCTCTCATGTTCATTTGTTTTATTTTGCTTCTCCAACCCCCTAAACTCTTTTTATTTACTTCTTTTGTAACAACACTAGTATCATAAATTTACTAGGATGTTGTTATAAGATTTATTTGAGCTACACTCTCACACAACTACATCAAATGGTTAAAGAACATACGGTTTCTGTGGATGGAGAAATTCTGCCTCCCGAAACGATGATTGTTCAATACTCATTTAACACCTTCAAAGGTGGCCATTATGATGTCACCATTTTTATATATGATATATAATATGTTTATGTTTTCCTTAAGATTCTGTTTTTTTCATTTTGGGCATAACTTTATGGATTCCATTATGGGTAAACATGATATCTTCATTTTAGGAAGTGCGGACTACCCCCCCTGAAAGTGATTTGATTCGTTAATACCATATGTGGGGTGTGTAAAGGATAATGTTAATGATATTATATATGTTATTATACTGGAATTATATTATACTCTTATATCATTATGATTCCATTCCAGAAAATACGAAATAGAAATGGAAGTAGCGTTCATGGGTACGTACGGCTTACCGTCTCCATGAACGGTGCATTTCATTTCTTACCTCTAAATGTGATGTAATATTATAAATACATGTATATGATGAATATATATGATATATATGTTATCCAAATCATTAATATCATTCTGGATATAATGAACCTTTGACCAAATTAACAACATGTAAGTGTAAGAAGTCTATTTTTGACTTAAAAACCAAATACCGACAAAATGAACATTATTAACTTAAATGATTACATGATGTTCATAACATGGTATAAAAGGAAAAATGAACTTGAAAAAGGTTCATAAGCAATAAGGATTAACTCAAGTTTATTATTCAGGAGATTAAAGAACGGTCGGGTCAAGTCGGATACGAGGTATGGGACTTCCTCTCAATCTCCTTTCATTGAGGCATATTTTATTTTATACACAACTTTCTTTTATACGGTGTATAAACCCCTTTGACTTTTCTGTTTATTCAAAAGGAATCTTTTTTATACGAAGCATTTACTAAACGACAAAAGGGAGTGTTTTTGTCGTACGTATGCGGCGACAATGACTTCTCCGCCGCCGTGACTGTTATTTGAGTTTCGGCTTCCTCTACAAGCCATACCTTCTTTTTAAAAGAAAAATAAATACCATGTTTTACTTTTCTTTTATTTTGGTATTGAAAATGGTTTTCACAATGTTTTTGTGTTGTATTGATATCTTGTGATTGAAATGTGGAAATGTTATGTTTCCTTTATGCATGTTTTATATGATACGATTATGTTATGGTTCTTGGGTATTATTATGAAGACGGGTGGTTCCGTGATAAACTAAGGGCGGGTGAGCCCGATATAGCTCTCCAATGCATTGGGTAACGTGAAGGAGTGAAATGTTAAGGTTTATCCGAAGATATTTTAGGGAATATATTGTGATGGGTATTCCAAACGTAACCAAGAGGGTTACTCCCTACGTAAGAATGTTATGAATTCCTCAAGTTACCTTTATGTCTTATGATTTCTATGATTTATTCATGATTTTATGAGGTATGTTAATGTACCTATGTTTTATGGGTAAAGTATGATTTCATTCTTATGTATATATGAACTCATGTTTCCTTTCCATGTTTTTTTATAACCCATACTGAGTTTTTATGCTCATCCCATGTTTTTGAAATTATTTTCACAGGTCAAGGGAAAGGTACATGATAAGATGATAGAGTCAAGGATGTGTCAAGAAATAATCAATGTTTTATTTTAAATGTGTTTCCATTGATGGGAATAAAGAATACTATATTTATGTAACCACTTTGTTTATATGTGGAATGTAATGCAAGTTTTATGATCTAATTCTCTAAAACTCTAAACCCGAAAAGATCCTCAATGTGTAATCCTGTAATAACTCAAGATTAAGTAAGGTTTAAGGCTGGGGCCTTATAGGTATATACAATCTTGATTAAAAAATCTATAAAAGATTAATGTTGTATGAGGAATTAATAGTAATATAATAATATCTAATAGTGGTAGGTATATATTAAATTATTTTTTATATCATTAATGATAAATATTTTAACAATATGTTCATGTAAATTAATTATTTAATAAAAATTAAAAATACAATGATGTTACTTTTTAAGGTGGGGGAATGTAATGACCTAAAAAATCCATACATATTTCCATTATTTTTTAATTTTAATATAATTTAATAATAAAAATTAATTAATACAAGTTTATTCATATTAGATAAACATTATTAAGTAATTATATGAATAATAAAACCTCTAATAAATAAAAATATTGTTGCCAATTTAATATTCTTATAGAATAAGTTTTTTTTCTCAAATAAATATTGAAAGTTTTGATAAGTTAAGAATACATCATTTAAATGATTATTGTGATTATATAAAACTAAAAAATATATCTTATACTATATTAATAATCATTAAATTATAAATTATTATTGATTAATATCTATAACCCATAATTTTGAAAACAAAACTTTTCCAATAAATGAGGTAATCCATATATTTTGTAGTTTTATTTAAAAAATAATTTTATAGATTTTATAATTTTATTTTGAGAGAGTACTATAATTTTAAATTTATAATGAAATTTTTTTCTTATTATGATATTTTTTAATTGCTATGAAATACTTGAATTTTTAGTGAATAGTAAAAAATAGTTATTACCAAAAAAGTAACTTTTATGTAGTTATCATTATGATTGAAATTAGTAAATGTTTTAAAAACAAAAAAAATAATCAATTATTTTTATAAATAATAATAAAATAAATTTTTTAATATGATTTATCTTATGAAAAACTGATTTTTAACATTTTATGAACATATGTAATATTTTTTAAAAAAAGTTATTGTTTTTTGTCATTTATTTTAATGAAATATTATTTTAGCAGAATGTATATTATGAAATTATTTTAAATATGAAAAAAATTATTTTTATAGAATAATACATCTCAGTTAATTGAAATAATATACAATAATAATTTTATTCTACACATAAAATTCAATCTCAAACATCCAATTTTTATCAATATAGATTTTTATGTGTTATATAGAGTAATGATAAAATTATTTTTTCATGAAAATATATATTTTACATGATAAAATGCATTTAATATTTTTAATAATTATTCCAATATCATATAATATTTTCCATTTTATTATATTTACTAAAATAAAATAACTTACGTAAAAATTAGTTACCACGATAAAACCAAATGCCATAAAATTAAAATTTCTAAGAGAAGGGGACATAAAAAATCTAAAACATTTTTGGAAATGAATAGTTGAGGTTTTATTGACAATATATCATCCCTAATCCATTATTTTTCATTTATGAGTCTAATTTACATTTTTAACATGTTCTATCTTTATATTAGGTTGTAATATTTACATAAATGTCATTTTCATCACTTAAAAAGGGGGCCTCTCACCACCCCTTAAAGACCACCATATAAATTATTTTTCCTTGAAATGAAACCATATGATAACACAGTATAATATTATTCCTTTTCCTTGATCATAATATTCTATGCAATTATCCTAATATATTCATTATAAAGGATCCTTCTAAGGAAATCTCTATGTCCTCAATGTGATTACTTCTTCTGAATAACATTTATTTTCATTCTTACTTTACAAAATATAATTATATAACCCATATATATTTATATATGTATTGTTTTTATACTTAATTTTATTATTATATTGGAATAAATATTATTGAAATTTTCATTTTACATTATGAAAAATGATACCAGCGTTCATGTATTTCGCGAACTAATGTATCCGAGTTTTGATGATCTATGTATTCCTCCACTTAATATATATTAATATAATATGTTTGAAATTAAATAATAAATGTGAAAATTATTTTATATTTAATATATTTAATATGAATATTCTAATCACATTATTTCCCTCTCATTCATCTTGAAATGAAAACTCTAACTTTTGATTGGGCAGACCACCCCATCTATGACGTAACATATGTCATTTTTATCTTGTTTCCTTAAAATTTATTAAAATATCTTAAAATAATTTTAAAATCCTTATTATTATCCTAAATACATTATTATGTTTATATCATAATTAAAATATTTCAAAAATAAATCACTTTCTAAATATAAGCACCGGTTAATTATGGTGTATTCATGTTTGGGTCTTTCTAAACACCTGCCAGAGCCATCCTATCATATAATATCATGGATGAAAATGATAAAATAATAAATTATAATATATGGTATACATATGTAAATAATATATTATTTAGTGTCAAGAATTGTATCATTAATATTAACCAAATTTAATAGCATATCAATATTTGTCAGTTAAAACTAACTAAAATATACCCATTGTCTATTTCAAATTTAAGAATCATAAAAAACACTCAAATAGGATAATATTATAAAATTATAAATAAATATAAAAAATAAATTCTTGTACATTTTATGATATAGTAATGATGTACTTTGGGAGAACACTGAATAAAAACACCACTATTATGAATCTATTTTGAATCAAACAAGATTACACACACCTGATATTGAAAGTCGATAATAAATAAACAGTATTCATGAATTTAATAACTTATAATAATGTTTATAGAAGGTAAAATGTTTGAAAAATGTTTACAAATTAGGTGATTAATATATTTTTGATTCTTATACATGAATGAAGAGATCATTAAACTAATAAAGGAAACATGGTAAAGGCATATTTTCTCAATTTTTACCCCTTGAGATATATTTTTTATTAGAAACTATGTTTTCTTTAAAATGGGAATCTAATTTCCCATTGATATTTTTTGTAATGAACCTCACATTATTCATGATGTTTAATTATTCATTTTAAATCATATAATTTTTTCTTTTTAACATGAATATTCCTAACATTATAAGTGGTTCTTTACCTCGAACTTAATTTGGTGATACACATTTATTATTGTGAACTACTAAATATTTACTATGGTGTGATTAATAACTAATAAATTGTTCTTGAAACTTTTAATAAATTACTATTTTTTAGATCCATTTCATGTTTTCTCTATAAATGGATATCCTTTCAAAAGATTGTAATTATGTAAATATTTTCATAACACAACTCCCACCATTGAGTAATATTTATTCATCATATAACTCAATATTCATTATTAGGATGATTCCAACATATTATTTTATTGCATGTATAATTCACTTCTACTTTTAGGATAATTAATTTATATTCCAATGATTTTCCCTTGATAAATTTATTCTCCAAACTATATATAATTGTTCTAAGAAATTCATATCTTTCATAATGATTGTATCCCTTTTTAGTCCATATTTTTCATTCCCACTAATTATATCATTTATAATTAGAAACAAAATGATGTTTTATCTTAGGTTAAATCTATAATTTCATTATCATTTTTTAAAAATTTCTTTTTGTTACACTTCTTATATAGGTTTTCAACAATGATATTTGAAACTATTAATAAAATTGAACATCCTTTAAAGAAAAAATGCTTAATCATTTACCTTATATTTCCATTCATATCCATTATGTGTTATCAAGGATATATTTTTTTTCATTTTTTTTCAAAATTAAATATTTATTTTTCCAATTTTTCACATAATTTTCTAAAAATAAAATTTTAAAGTGGCCTCTAATATTACATTTGTTGGAATATATTAATAATGTATTCAAAAATATCATTTTAATGTTTTCCATATGAAAACAATTCAGCCACAATTTTAATTTTATATGTATAATGTTATTTAAATATTCATATTTTTTAAAATAAATTATTTTTCTCCAAACAAATTTCAATATTTTAATGAATATTAATTCAAAAGATCAAGAATAGTTTTTATAAATATTGTGATTTTTTTCCAAAACTCCAAAAGGGATTTTCATCAATGTCAATTTACATTGAAATAACTTATGCTTTATTGATTATATTCCTCAAATAATAACATGAACTCTCTTACTCTAAATGTTCATATGAAATTATCCTCTCAATAATTCAAATGATAAATCAATGAAATTTTCTTACTTATCCATTGATTGATTACAAATAAAATTTTTATTCCAATTATTTTCTATTATGAATACCCTATTTTACATTTCATTTATTAAAGGTAGTTCACCTATATTTCATACATCTATTGATTAGATAAATTATTTACATAAAATTATACCTGTCATCTATATGGTGTAATACCATATAATATATCATGTTTATTAAAGGGTATTTATAAAAAAATATTGTTAGTATTTTTTGATATAAAATTATATTATATATGTATATCTTATAATTATTATTGAAAAAATTATTAATATTTTGCATATGTGATTCTATTTCAGGTTTTTATGAAACCATTTTTTCCCCTCAGTTTATCATGATGATTGATTTATTCCTTATTGAAATCATATCTAAGGATAATGATGGGGGGAGACCTATGTCTTCATCCAATTCATAAGTTTATGTTTTTATCTCACGAGAATGATAAAAATTAGCATAATCAGTTTTTTCAAATCTAGGTATAAATAATTAGTTGGGTCACAACATGAGGGATAGAAATAATGATTTTTTTCACATAGGTGTGTGAAAAATAATTTTTCTCAAAATGGTTTTCTATAGTATGATTTCTTTATATTTCTATTCATTTTGTTATGATTAATTTATATATTATTCAATTCTTTTATACTTATTCTTATTCAAATGTTACTCCATAATGTATTGTGATTGTTGGAATATGTTTTCACACTCTTTTGATTTATATATTATTTTATTACAAGACTTAGGACTTGAATAAAGAATATTAATGTATTACTTATTTGGTATGACATAATTATGTACATTGATTATATTCATTTTATCATATTATACTCACTTATGATCATTGAAAATCATCGCTTTTGGTTACCCATATTTGGATTCTACAATGACCCATTTATTATGATTCATTTTCAATAGATTATAAAGATATGTAAGAAATATCAGGTGTATTTAAGAGTATCATATAAATAGAATTTTTTGGAGTTTCTAAATAACTCTTATAGACTAATCATTTTCATATGGAGTGGATAAAATGGAATTTTTTTTAAAAATACATGTGTATTTATAATTAATGTTTTTTCCTAATTATTTAAAACACAAAACCATGACGATCTTAGAAATTCACATTAATTCGACATTTTTATTAAGTTGTGTAATTATATGTGCATGTTTATGGGTTTTTATAGATTTTATGAAAGTGAAATAGTGTATCATAGTTAAGTAGATTTATGAATTTCATCTAATCCATATTCAAATATTATGTGTTTTTTCAATTGATTTCAAAAGTTGGATAAAACATAGGTTCATCTATGAACTAAAAAAATGTAAATAACAATGTGATTTGTGTGAACCATTATGGTTTTGGGGGTTATGTCTGATGCATGTTGTCATGACCCCTCCCCACATGGTGGACCCTTCCTGATCCAGTAATGTGAGATGATATATAACAAACTCTAAGTCCCGCCATCAATAGGCCTCGAGTTGGCGACTAGCACAGAGGGTATAATGCACACACAAATTGGAGGCATTTCCCTCTAAGAGAACACATGTGAAAGATAGAGATAAGACATAAAACCACCCCAACATAGAATACAGTAAAAGATAAATCTCAGTACACATACCTAATGTCATGATAAACTACTGCAATTGAAAGGAGGAAACTACAAGAACCAAAGGAAAGTAAAAAAGAGAAACAAACACAAGCCCGAATAGCTCCTGCAACCCCAAGCTAGAAGAAACCTTCTTGATCTCAATCCTTCTCCAAGTGACCTAAAATAATTAACATATACATATGGTGAGTATAATATTTTACTCATTATTATCCTCATTGTAGCCTCATGTGATAAATTAAAGAAATCATGCTAAGCACATTGAAAATTAAGTGAAACTAACTCATCACCTAAATTGGTATACTAAGTTCCCAACCTCACCATGGCTACTCTCACCATGTATCACACACAATATTATATAGTATAATAAAGAATATCAAGGGTACCCCACTACCACATCCCCACCAGTTTTCATATTTTCCCCAATGCCACATATATTAAGTGTCTCTCTCCAAAAAGGCTAGCTTGTAAACACCTAGGTGATGCACCACAACATGAATCTTGTGAAACAAATCCACCACATCCACGTAAGAAATGTAACCATGTATTTTTCAAGATCCATCACATCTCTGATAGTGTATATCATACATCAGGCCTTATTACACAATCCCTTACAGCTCACACACCGAGAAAGGGTCTTTAAGACATCAAAGCCTATACATGTTACACCTATAGTAGTCCACAAGAAACTATATCTAGTATATAGGTATCTGAATAACTACAAGACATTATATACCTCTACAAACATATATAGTGAAAACTAATTGTTGTTCCTACCAGTATAATTAACTACAATGAGAAGAGAGTGGGGCCAGAGGGGTTATTCAGCCATCCATCATCCCAAAAGAATTTTGGGGAAAACACCCCCAGGGATCATAATCCCTAGGGTGTCAGTTTCCCTAACTTATAGGGTGGATTAGCATATATAAACACAAAAAGTAAAGAATTTATTATATCTCACAACCACACTATGGGAATAACCTAGTCTTAGACTCAATTGTAGCTAACATCTCTCAGACTCTTGACTGTCAGTTCTAAGACTAGGTATCCTATAAGCACACGACCATTTAAAGTGCTTGGGGACATTCCTTCATTCCCATTTTATAGTTTCACTTTATGTTCATTAATTATTTAAACATTAATTAACAATTGAAAATTTCCACATTATATTTCATTATCATCACACCCAAAGTCTATTGTTCCTTTTAAAAAAATGCATCCTCAACATTGCGTCCCAGTAAGCTCCAACCCCAAGGGATAACAACATTTATTCAATCATTTATTAACAACATTACATTCCCATATTCCAATGAATTCTTGAAAAAAATTCTATGATACTAAACACAATAGGATCAACACAATGAGTTGGTGAACTACCCATCTAGTATTTTCCCCCTATATCAAGAGTGTAGACCCATCCACCCTCAAGAATCCAAATACATAAAGCATGTTGCATACCCCACGCGTATTTTCCCCTTTTGGAAGGAGGGTAAGCAAACTACCTTTCATGAGTAGTGGAGAATATAAAGAAGATTAAAACCCAACAAGAATTAGTTAACATCCAAAAATTCATATCCAACCCATTTAATTAAACCTGGTTTCCTCCGTGAAACCCACATACATAAATCGATGCATCTCGCAACTCTAGGCATCAACTACTGCCACATGCAATTGGCCTATCTGCCCCCACATATCACAACATCCTTCTAGGTTCACATCACCACAAAAGAAGCAGGAAAAAATCATATCAATTGGGATATTGGACTTTAAAAAAGGCATCCAGCCTTCATACACAATGAGCTCTCATAGCTCCAAGAATAAGGCTTTTGGATTTTACAAACAAGAGGGTAACTCAGAATACTATCAGGTATTATCTTTTTATCAAATAGCTAGTACATTATTCCATCTAGAATTAACTGATTTAGAATTTTTTGGTTCTAAATATGGGTAATCTAAACAGAAATCTATCATAGATATCACAAATTGAATAAAAAGGCTTACTTCTCAAATTTGATTAACATCATGTTATAACAACGACAATAATAACCAAATTAATTTACATGACTCTTTATATTTATCTATACAATTATATTTTAATTTTTAGGTTTACATTCTTTACTAATTTCCATCAAGAATAAAAATACCAATAAACCAAGAATAGATATCACGCTATCTATCAAAACAAGAGGCAATAACATACGATTGATATCAATTAAATTAACTGAATAAAATGTTTATTATGTCAATCCTATTATAATCCAATGATATCAAATATGTTAACTCTACATTTGATTAAAAATAATAGGTAAGCAATGAATCCCTTACCTCAATGAGTTCTTGACATTCTTTATATGATAAATAGAGACCCAATGGATTATGTTCTCTTTCCCCATGACAACTGTGTCCACCTTAGGACGTCTCATCATGACTCCACCATTTGAAAGAAAAGAAAAATATAATACAATAATGGAGATCAACGGACATATCATGAAAAAGAGAAATAGACGGAGAGGGATTGGATAAAACACAAGTATAGAGGTAGATCATACATTCTGTTAATGAAGGATCGAAACTTTCTACTTGCACTGATAAGGTGGTGCACATGCAGTAGGAAGAAACATCATGAGGGAAATTCTCTAAGGGTTAAAGTTTGATCACACCACTCTTATGGGAAGAAATAATGGTTTGAGTATCTTGCACCATGGAACAAGAAGTTAAAAAAAGGGAGGATGATATATCATCCCTTTAGAAGATTTACAGAGTATGATTAAGATACACTGGATTTTCCATTAAAAGCATATCACATTAAATAACATGTCTGGAACAAGTAAAAGAATCTTGAGCCATAACAAAATTAATATAGGAGTTATGGCCTTTGAATCGGCATTATATTCGTTAAAATGAGGCTTTAAATGCATTTTACATAAAAGGAAACATCAATGGGGAGAAACTATAGGGAGATAGAAACACTGTTCATGAACTAGATATTTGGAAAAGGAAAAAGAATATTGTTGGAAGGCTTCTATTAGAAATAGCCTATTATTCTAGAAACATTGTCCATGAACTAGAAATTTTGAAAAGGAAAAAGTCTACCATTGGAAGGTAGTTGTTGGAAGGCTACTATTAGAAATAGCCTACTGTTCTGAAATCACTGTTCATGAACTAGAAATTTGGAAAAGAAAAAATGATTTTGTTGGAAGGTTGTTGTTGGAAATAGCCTACTGTTCTAGAAACATTGTTCATGAACTAGAAATTTTGCAAAGGAAAAAAGGCTACAGTTGGAAGGATGTTGTCAGAAATAGCCTACTATTCTGGAAACACTATTCATGAACTATAAATTTGGCAAAGGAAAAAAAGGTTGTTCTTTGAAGGCTGCTATTGGAAAGGCTACTATTGGAAATAGCATACTGTTCCAGAAGCACTGTTCATGGACTATAAATTTAGAAAAATAAAAAGGATGTTGTTAGAAGGCTGATGTTGGAAGGATGCTATTGGAAATAGCCTACGGTTCTGAAAACACTGTTCAAGAACTATGAATTTGGAAAAGGAAAAAGGATTATATGGGAAGGCTGTTATTGCAAATAACCTACTATTTTGATAACACTATTCATGAACTAGAAATTTGGAAATGAAAAAAGGATTCTTTTGGAAGGTTGATGATATAAGGCTAATGTTGGAAATAGATTACTATTCTGAAAACACTATTCATGAACTATTGATTTTGAAAAGTGTTGGTAATTAGTCACCTTGACCTCCCAGAACACCTCTAACACTAGATATCATAAAAGTAATGGATTGAAGAGTTCTAGGAAATTACATTAAATACCTCTCAAAATATTTTTGTCCCCAATAATTCAAAACCAACCCAGAATAAAAGATGGGTCTGAACAACCACCCCGTAAGATACCTATGAGGGGGAAACCACCCTTAGTTATTTGAAAGATGAAACGAAACCTCAACATCTGTGAACACCCCCCCCCCCCCCCCGAAGAATTATCACATTTAAAAAGCTACACAAACCTAAAATATAACACTGTCCTGACACATGGGTCAGGGAGTTCCTTTCTACATGTTAGGATATTATCCATTTTGGGATGTACTGACATTCCCACATGAGTTTAATCAGATCCACATTAATGAATCTTGATTAAGATTCATGTCCCCCATTCCCCACACATTTAGACACATCAATCACATCCAGATAAAAAGGGAACAAATACTCTCTATCCAAACAAGTCAAGCATAACATCACATCAAAGGTATAGAAAAAGAAGGAATCAATGAAAAACTCAGTACAATAACTTAAAATAGCTTTGGGTACTGTAAAAACATCTAGGAATCTCTCTCCCAAGAACTCTCTTAGACACCACAGTGTCACCATAAGACAAGAACCAAGGGAATAGAATACCCATGCAACACTTTCTCATTATGGTCCTGGATCTCTACCGGTCGCTCCTCAAAGGTCGCATCATCATCAAAATTGATGTCACTTCTACCGATGATGTGTGAGTCGTCATGATGATATCATCAGAGATTTCATACATGGAAAACATCACGTATCCAAATCATCCATGGGAGTAGTGCTATCTGCTATGCCACAGTTCCAACATGAGGCAAAACCTCAAAAGAACCAAAAAACCAGAGAGAAAACATACTCCCGTGACCGAACCATTGCTTCCCATGGTAAGGGGAAACCTTTAAGAACACATGGTCACTGACCTAAAACTATAAAGGCATACTCCTAGAATCATAATTTGAGTTCTTATGGTCCTAATATATCTTCATCCTCTCACACACAAGCTGAACTTCTTCTGTGGTTCTCTACACCACCTCTGGACCAAGAACACCTCCCTCGCCAAACTCTGTCGAGCACACGGGTTAACGACACAACATTCTGTAAAAAACCTCAAATAGTTCCATTATAATGGTAGAGTGGATGATGTTGTTGTATGAAAACTCTATGAGAGGTGATTTGCGTACCCATAATCCCCCAAAATCCAGAACACATGCCTATAGCATGTCCTCTAATGTCTAGATAGTTCACTCTGTCTTCCCATTTGGCTGGGGGTGGAAGGTATTTCTAAGGCATAACTTGGTGCCAAAATCATGCTACAATCCCCTCCAGACTCACGAGGTAAACCTCATATCCAATTCTAAGACAATAGACCACAAAAATCCGTGCAACTACACTATCTCATCTATGTACCTCTTTGTTAAGGAACTTATTGGGCTCGACTACTTGATCGCCAAGAAGTGAGCCGATTTTGTCAGTTGATCCACTACTACCTAGATATTATCATAGCCTCTATGAGTCATAGGTGGCCTTGTGATGAAATCCTTTGAGTTTCCACTCCACTTCCACTTGGTAATATCTAATGTCTGGAGAAACCCACCAGTGACAAGGTGCTCATCCTTCACCTTATGGCAGACCAAACATCGAGACACAAACTCCGAAACTATATGGTTCAACCCAGGGACTCCAAAACAAACTCCTCATGGATCAGTACTTATTTTTTAATGCTAGGATGCACTGCTAAAGGAAAACTACAGAACTCTCTGAGAACTATCTCATGCATCACCAAAAGAACAAATAGACTTCTATGATACAACACACAGTGTTGTTAATCCTCAGACCAACCATCAGGGGCCTCACCACAAACAACTTGATCTCTCTAGACCTATACCTCATATCCCCCAATTGGGACTCTTCCACCTACTGCACCAGATATGACTGCACCATCATCTGGAAAATACAACCTCTACCCCCAACATATCCCATATCATGATGTAATGGGAACAATTATTCCATTACTCTCTAGGAATCACCAGATTTATACACTGCATCACTATGTTTATTTCAGATTAGTGCATCAGCTACAACATTCCCCATTCTAGGTGTATACAATATTATGAATTAGTATTCCTATAAGAACTCCATCAACCGACATTGTCACTAGTTTATTTAACGCTGGGAGAAAACATCCCTCAGGCTCTGAGGATCGGTGAAAACCACAAAGTGCTCACCAATGAGGTTATGTATCCACAACTTCAGATAAAATGACTCAGATACCAGCTCAAGATCATGGATGACACAATAATTTTCATGGGGACACAACCTCCAAGACCCATAAAAAACAAATGATCTCTACTAGATCAGAACACTGCCTAACCCCAAATGTGAAGCATTGCAAAAAAACATCAAACTGAAATCCTCTCTTGGAAGAAAATGAACTAAATAACTTACTATCTTCTTCTTTAGATACCTGATTGATTCCTCCCACTGACCATTCCTCATGAATTCCCAATCCTTCTTGGTTAATGTTGTAATAGGAGTCTCAACCCAAGAGAAATCAGCAATGAACCTCATGTAGTATCATGCAAGACTAATGAAACATCAAACCTCTGCCACTATCTTGGGGGATCACTGAGGTAGAAATAATTCTATATTCAATGCATCCACTTCTACTCCCCAGTGGGACACAACATTCCCCAAGAAACGGACTTCTCAAGACCAAAACATACACTTCGACAACTTCCTAAATAGTTGATGTTGAAGAAGAACTACCAAAATGGTATGTAGATAGTCTTCATGATCCTCCTCAGACATGGAGTACATAAATATGTTGTCAGTGAAAAAAACCATGAACGTATCCAGGAAATCACAAAACACTATGTTCATCAATCTCAGGAACACAGCTAGAGCATTCATCACACGGAACAACATTAGAATGAACTCATAATGCCCATAATGACAATAGAAAGGATTCTTTGGGATATCCCCTTCCTTCACATGCATCTGATGATATCATGACCACAATTAAATCTTTGAGAACCAACTTTCACCCATTAGTTGATCGAATAAATCATCAAATCATGGAAGATAATAGTGATTCTTCACTTTCACTTTGTTTAAGCCATGATAATCGATACACAACCACAAACTTCCATCATCCTTCTTCACAAAAAATATAGTGCACCTGACAGTGACCCACTCAGCTGAAAAAAATACACTATAACAGACCAAAAATCTATATATGTAGCTCTCGTAACTAATAAGGGGCCATCGTATATGGATACATAGAGATAGGATATTCTCTTAGCTGTAGCTCGATCCCAAACTACATCTTTATTTGAGGGGTTAATTCTAAAACATAATCTGAATTGACATCGGGGTGGTCTTCTATGACCCTAGACAACGCCAACTGCTAAACCTCTAATGAACTTAGCATCAACTCATCCAGCAAGGATGATAAGGACAGAACATTCTTAGGACCCATCTGAGGGTCTCGCTGGCCAACAAACACCACTGGCTCTCCATCTGCATCAAAGAACATGAACTTCATCCTGAAGTAATCCACATTATCCTACAACGAATACAACCAATATATTCCAAGGAAGAAATCATATGGTTGTAACCATAATAATAGGAAATCTCCCCAAGAGTGGTGCTTCCCCACCACTAAATCATGGTCTCTACATGCTTCAAACAAGTCAGTTCGACCTCCAACTGGCATAGACAACTCCAAGGGAACTGGAAGCCTATCTACCTCAGATACTGAAGAATGGAGAAGGGTAGGTGATATGAATTAGTTTTCCACTCTTGAATCAAACAAGGCATGCACCAAAGTAGAAAACAAGAAAAGGGTACTTTGAACGATGTCTGGATTGCCTGGCGCTGACAATGCTAAAGCATGAAGCTGACCAAGACCTCATCCACGTCCTCTATGACCCTGATTAAGACCACCAACATGGTTTTTTCTGCCCTGTGAGGATGGAGAGTGTCATGAGGTTTTATTATTTTTATCCTATCTACCATCTATTGATCCATTTTCAGTGCAACCTTCTATTTATGCCTCGGCTAGAATTACCACAATGGCGGAACATAGAGTGGAACACCTGGTGCACAATTACTACTCTGAAAGGTTGGGTACTCTTTGATGCTGATGACTTTGACCACTACTAGAAAAACAAGAACCTGATTCATTTGGCATAGGCCTGAGATCCACTTCCCCCAATGAAACAAGATGTTGAGGGCTTGGATCTACCCCCAGCCGAACAGAAACTCTTCTTCCCTAAAAACTGGGAACCCCAAACCAAAATTTTTCTTTGTTATAAATCATGATTACTCCCCTATCGTGATGATATAGTTCTGTAAAATATTCTCTCGATAACCTCTTCCCTCACGAGCACCTCTAGATATTTCTTTAGCATAATTGGGGTGACCTGGTGCTAGATCTATTGACACAAAGCCTCCTCGAAATGCCTCACCATGGCCTCATCAAATGGAAACAAATCCGTATAATATAATAAAAGTTATCTAGAATGGATTCCAAACTCTTGCACACTAGAGATAACATGTGAAGGGTAATAAGCTCATGGAGACTGGAAGCGTTTGTATTTAATTAAATAAACTTGACTCTAAAATTGTCTTGGAACTACTCCCATGAGATCATTGACTCCTTGCAATTCTTGAGGAATAAGAACCACCACTGCCTCAATAATCCACACACCATCGTCACATCCAAGGACACCCAGTGCTCCTTCCATGCACGTATTGAACTGAATCATATCTCGACCTCCTCGAACCATTCTTCTATGACTGCATCTGAAACTGATCCCTCGTGCTTCTTCATACTCTACCGCTGAAACAATCAAGTGTCCTCGTCATCGACCTCTACCCTGCGACGATCTGCTAGCATAGCCTGCTAGACATCTTCTATTCGAACCTGATGAGGACATTGTCCCGAAGCCATACATGAAAAATAAGAAATATTTAGAGATCGTAATCCTGGAATATAGAATACTCAACATTAATTTATTAATTGTTTTATTTTATTCATTTTAGATTAACCTATCCCAAGGTCTACTGATTCAAACATAGGCACAATGAATAATTATGTATGATCCTTTCCTAGGTCTCTACCTTGAAACTATTATCACCTAGTTTAGATACCATTGTATATGTAATGGTATGTGCATCATATCACAGGGGGGGCTAAATGCCTATGTCCCAGTCAATATCTAGTTTTTATATCGCTTTCTATACTTGACTGACACCGCTACCCTTCCAACCCGTGAAACCTCTCCTGTTACTAACACCAAACTCTATCATATATTTCAACCAGACCTCTGATACCACTCTGTCATGACCCCCTCCCCACAAGGTGTACCCCTCCGGGCCGGAAATGTGAGAAGAGATAAAATGACCCCCCAAGACCCGCCTCTAGTAGGTCCTAGGTTGGAGACTAGCACTGAGGTTATAGTGAACACACAAATGGGAGGCATTACCCTCTCAGAAAACACATGGAGAAGAGAGAGAAAATACAGACAACAACCAACTCCAACTAAAACAACAATATAATAGAAATTACATGTACATATATTTAATGTCTTGAAAAACTACTACAACTAAAAGGTGAAAAATGCATGTACCAAAGGAAACAAAAAACAGTAGAAACAACAAGCCCGAATAGATCCAGCATCCCCAAGCTAGTAGTAACTAGCCTGATCTCTAACCTACTTCATGTGACATTAAGAATAGTTTATATATACATAGCATGAGTATAACAGTATACTCAGTAGGTTTCTCCCCAGAGCCTCTCGTGCAAAAGTAATGAAAGCCAGATAAGCATGGTGAAAAAAATGTGAAACTAACTCATCATTATAATATGTAAACTAAGTTCCCATACTCACCATGGATACTCTATCCAAGTATTATATACATGAGTGTTTAATATAATAATGATTATCAAGGGTACCTTGCTGCCACTTCCCCACTGGTTTTCCACTTTTCCCCTACATCGCATGTCCAAAGCATCTTCCTCCAAAAAGACCTACTTTCAGACAACTAGGCGAAGCACCATAACATGCACCTCATGCAAAAAAACCACCATGCCCATGTAAGAAAAGTAACGCGATAGTTTTTGAGAGTCCATATAGGTCACAAAACATGTATCTTACATCGGGAATTATACCTCAAGCCATTACAGCCCACACACTGAGTAAGGATCCTTAAGCTATCACAACCTATACACATTACACCTATAGCAGTCTATATGAAACTATATCCGTAATATATATGTGTAAATAAGCACAAGAAATTAAAACCCTCTACACACATATATGGGTAAAACTAACTATTCTGCCTACCACCACAAGTAACTACCAAGAAAAGAGATCAGGTCCAAAGGGGTATTTAGCCATCCATCCTCCCACTGAAATGTTGGGGAAAACCCCCTCAGGGCTCAGAATCCACAGGGTGTAAGTTTCCCTAACAAAAGGGGTGGATTATCATATAGAAACACAAAAAAATATATAATATACTACAGCTTACAACATCACTATAGGGATTAACCTAGTCGTAGACTCATCTTTAGCTAACGTCTCTCGAACTCCTGGCTACAAATTCTAAGACTAGGTATCCTACAAGTATACAACCATTTAAAGATCTTGAATACATTCCTTCATTCCCTTTTATTAGTATCAATTTATTTTCATTAATTCTTTAATAATTAATTAACTATTAACATTTTCTTCTTTATATTTCTTTTGGATCACACCCAAAGTCCACTGTTCCATTAAAAAAAATGTAACCTCAGTGTTGCGTCCCAATATGTTCCAACCCCATGGGTTAACATCATTTATTCAATCATTTATTAATATTATTACATTCCCATAATCCTAGGAATTCTATAAAAACATTCTATGATAATAAACACAAGGGGATCAATAGGTTGAGTAGGTGAACTACTTGTTGAGTATTTTCCACCTATAGTAAGAGTGTAGACCCATCCTCCCTCAGGAAGCCAAACACAAAAAGCATGTGACATACCCTATGAATCATCGCCCCTTTTGGAAGAAGAGTAATAAAACCAAGTGCCTTGAGAAGTGGGGAATTTAAATATGATAAACAACAAACAAGAATCAACAAGTATCCAAACATTCACATCCAACATGTTTCAACATAACCTATGTCCTCTCCGACACCCACATTCATAAACCGTTGTATCTCGCCACTCTAGGCATCAACTGCTACCACAACTAATAGGCCTCCATGCCCCCATATATCACAATAGCATTCAAAGATTACATCATTACACAAGAATCAGGAAAACAAAAATCATATCAATTGGTCTCTTGGCCCTTAAACAAGGCATCCAACCATCAAACACAATGATCTCTCGCAGCTCCAAACATATGGCTCTTCGCCTTTACAAGAAAGAGGGTAACTCAGAACCCTTCGAGGCATTATATTTTTGTCAAAAAACTAGTTCGTTAATCCATTTAGATTTAACCGATTTATTATTTTTAGGTTATTACTATTGGTAAGCAAAATAGAAATCTATCATAGATATCAAAAATTGATTAAAGTTTCTTACTATATCAATTAGATAAACATCAAATTTACAAAACAACAATAACAAAAAGATTCATTTACATTCCTCTTTATCTTTAACCAAACAGTTATCAATTAATTTTCAGCTTTAATTTACATACCAATTTCCATCAATAAGGAAAAGTTAAAAAAATCAAGCATATATATCACACTATCTAGAAAACAAAAGGAAATAAAAGACGATCGATATTGATTTATTTATCCAATTTAAATTTTTATTATGTTAATTTCATTGTGATCTAGTTGTATAAAACATCATAACTCTACATTTTCTCATAAGATAATAGGGAATCCATGAATCCTCTACCTAAAATGGCTATTGACGTTCATTATTTGAGATGGATCCACACAACAAATTACGATCTCCTACCCTATAAAAACTATATCCATCCAAGGATTCTGCGACTAAACTGCACCATCCAACAGCCAAAAAACCACCATTGAAAACATAGAGAAAACATTACATAGCAAGGAAAGGAGAATAGGAGGATAAGGACTAATGATAACAAAAGAAAAAAGGTATATCATACCTTCTATCGATGAAGGATTGACTCTGGATACTTGCACAAAAAAGGGGGTGCACATGCAGTATAAAGAAACATCAAGGGGGAAACAATCTGAGGATTGAGGTTCGATCAAACCAATCCTATCAGAATAAGAAATTGTTTGAGAATCTCATATCAGTGAACAAGAAGGTAAAACAAGGGAGGAAGATAAATCGTCCCTTTAGAATATTGATAGAGTAGGTTTCAGATATGACGGATTTTCCGTTAAAAGAGGATCGCATTAACCCACACGATTTGACAAAGTAGTTTCACCATGGTCCTTAGGAAAATTAATATAGGAGTTATAGCCTTTGAATCATCCTTAGAGTTCATAAAATGAGGAATTAAATTCAATTTATGTCAAGGGAACCATCGAAGGGGGGAAACTATAGGGAGATAGAAACATTGTTCATGAACTAGAAATATTCCAAATGAAAAAGTCTGTTGTTGTAAGGCTACTTTTGGAAGGATGCTATTGGAAATAGTCTACTATTATGCATAAACTAGAAATTTGGAAAAGGAAAGAAGTTTATTATTGGAAGGTTGTTGTTGAAAATAGCCTATTGTTCTAGAAACTGTCACACCCTGAACTTTTAAATTATTTTATTTTATTATTTATTGTTTTTGGTTAGTCTCAAAAAGGTGCGGGTTGGGTGCATGATTAATTTTTTTTACATTTGATGTTTTAGTGGTTTTCGGATAGGATCCTGGGAACCACATGGTTGGCAGTAACCGTGCGGTCAGCCTGAATGCACATGCGGTTACCCATTACTTAAAATAATAAAACCTTATTAGAATGAAATAAATTAAATGTTTAAGATATAATTGTACTAACATTGTTGTGTAGATAAAAATGTTTTTTAATTAAAATTGTTAATGATCTTATTATCCTTAAAATGGTTATAAATATAATTATTATTTGGTTATTTATTTTTTATTATTTAAAAGAAAATGAATAAAATTATGATTACATTATTATTATTTTTATTGTTATTATTATTATTATTATTAAGAAAATTAATGGCATTGTTATGATTGTATAATTTTTATAATTATTATATAATTTTCATTAAAATGTTGTAATTGTTTTTGTTATTTAAATTGTTATAATTATTATTATTATTATTATTATTGTTGTTATTATTATTAAAATATTTTTTTGTTATTGATATTAATTTTATTTTTTAAGGGTTTTAATAATCACACTGTTTTATCTATAACACTCACACCACTCTCCCCATTAACCCCCCCCCCCACGCAAACCCCACTCCTCTTCTCTCATGCCTCCTCCCATTCGACACTTCATCAGATGACTAGTCCTCCCTCCAACGGTTCAATATGGTGAGTTCTCTTACCCATATTCTCCTCTCCTCACATAATTTCTAGGGTTTCCATGTGGGGCTTCTTATTGGATGAACTCAAAATGTTTGGGTTAATTCATATCTTGGGATTCCTTTGGATTTAGTGTATGCGATTTTTCCATGGGGCATCGTTCTCCCTCCTTTGGAAGTTTCATTCCCATCACACCAGGTTTCGGTAGGTTTTTCCGTGTTTTTATTTCCTTGGGACTTTAATTTGATGATTTTATTTTTGAATATATTTATCAACTAGTTTCTAAGCTCTATGACACCCTTGTTTAAATTATTATATCAATTTTGAATTTATTTGATTTGTTTAAAATAGGTTTTAAATGAATTTTAGGGTAAATTGCACAGTTTTATGATACCTAGAAAGATCTTTTGAATTGCTTATGTTACTTTAAGAAGTAATTAGGTCCTTATAAATTATATCACTATTATACTATCTCAATGTAATTTTTTATTAATTAACTTGATTTGGTTGCGTTATGGCTTGGTTAATGAGTTAAAAAACACTTTTTAAGGGTTTAATCGATTCAATGTTTTTAGTTGGTGTTTCTTTAAAATAATGTGGGTAAGTTGTGATTTTAGGGGAAAGGTTTTAAAATGATATATTATTGTGTGTTTTATTGGGATTAAGCGATGAAATCTTTTTAGTTGGTGTTCTTTTACAATGATGTGGGTAAGTGGTGATTTTAAGGGCATGGCTTCAAAAAAAATTCTCGGTGTGTGTTTGATCGAGTTTAATGTATTTAATGAGTTTAGTCGGTGTTCCTTTAAAATAATATTTGTAAGTGGTGATTTTAGGTTCTAGGATTTAAAATGTTTTCTTGGTGTGATTTTTATCAGGTTTAATGGATTCAATGTTTTTATTTGGTGTTTCATTATAATTATGTTGGTAAGTAGTTATTTTAGGGGAAAGGCATTAAAATGTATTTTTGGTGTGCATTTGATTTCAAAAGAGGATTTCGTGTGTGTATGTTTTGATGTTTGTATAGCATGATAAATGTGTTAAAATTTGTTGGAAAGGGTTTAATGTTTTTCTGGATTTTTTATGTTCTATAAATAAAGAAGGATTCAAGTTATGGTTTTAAGGTAATTAGTGTTTTCTTGGAAGTTTAGTTTTATAAATGGATTTTAGTTTTGAAATAATGTTGTCCTGCTTGAGTGGTTTCTACAAAGTATTTTAAATGTGGATTTGGGGTTTCTTTATGTGTTATGTAAATCATGGTTTAAAATGTGTTCTTTATGGTTTAACCATTCGGTTTGAAACATGTATTGGTGTGGGTTGTAAAAGGGGAATAAAATGTTTGATAATTGTGAAGTGTTTGAATATGTTCCTAGAACTTAAGGTATCATTTATCTTTATAAATGTAATATTAGTGCTTGCAAGATATTTTGAATAAATTTGTTTCCAGTTGGAAACATTAAATATTATCTGAATTTTTTTAATGTTTATATGTTATAGTAGCCCAGTTGGCACGTTTGTGTGATATGAAATGTATGTTTATAAATTTGGGGCACCTTTCTAGGTTGTATATCTATTAGAAGTTATCATATATTGGTGTCTATGTTTTTGGTAGACAAGTGTAGTGAGATGAGTCACACATTCGAGGGCCTCCTACTTACACAGTATTACTATAAACACCATGGGTACTTGTGTGTCTTATATATTATCAAGTGACGGTTACTCACCATTAAATTTTTTATGGGTTGGTTTCCCTGGTAGATAGAGAGGCCAGGTGGGATTTTCCTCTCTTTTATCGCGATGGAGATCAGGGGGTTATATACTATAGGGCTTCTCCATAGGCTTATAGGTGGTTCCGAACTGAGTACGTTCAGGGGTTGTCTAGGGATGTTTAGGATCACCCATGGTTACAGCTTGTATTTCTTGTTTATTTTATGCTAAACTGATTTATCTTTAGCATGTATTATTTACCTGTCTCTCTTTTTCACAATACTGATATCACTTAATTTGTTTTATTTATAAAAATGGTAAACTATTTTTAAAATAATATATTGCATGAGTTGGTTCTCATAGTGGGAAAGAGTGTTATTTTTTAAAATGGAAAAAACCATGTTTTTATAATTTTGTTTCCAAACTTGTGTCATCGAACATATTTGGGTCAGGAAACACTTAGATTTAGTGGTTTAGTTTTGGTATCCAAACTCATAATTCTTTGTCCTCATTACTATATTTTACCATTTCAGTTGTATGTTCATCTATTGTTTGCACGTTATTTCATAGTTTCTGCTCATGTGGGAGAAGTTTTTGTCTTTTGGTTGGAGGTGACCAAGGGGTTACAGAGATATCATTATAGTGGGGTTTTATTTCCGATTTAGATATTTTTGGTGATACATTATATCTGGATCGGTTCTTTGTTTATTTAAGTTTCAATTTTTATTTTGTTGCAAGCTTTTTTTGTTCTTTTCTAATATGGTACTAGTTTTATCTATTGGGATTAAATCTTTCCCTTATGTATACTTTGATTCCTGACACTCATTTCCATCTCGGTGGGATAGGTAATGCCCCTTGGGACTTTTTGTAGACCATCTTCGGTGACCAGTTCAGGGTTAAACCAAGATAGTTCGTGACAAAATGGTATCAAAGGAGGGCCTTGTTATTTAGGGTGTTTTGTAGATGGAGAATAAGACTTCCGGAACTCAATAAGCAGGTGTGAGAAGGGCGTCAAGAACCTTTTCTCATTCTGAACCTTGATTTTCTAGGGGTAGTCCAGGATTTGAGTCTTGTGTCATTTTTTTGGATTTAGGGATGACAACGGAGGCAAGTCGGTCTGACATCCTGACCTCACATGGAGTAGTGACCCAAGTGTATTTTGAGTGCATTTTTTAAGTTCCTCCTAGTTGTTGATGTTTACTTTGGGCGTGTCTCAGTATCATGTCGTCGTGTTAAGTGAAACTTCTAGTTCCTCATTCTGGATGTTCTTTTTATGTTGTATTCTATTTGGTTTCAATTGTTGAAAGTGTGCATTTATAAATTGATGGGTTTTTATTTAAAATAAATCAACTTTTTTTCATTAAAATGTATTTAAATTAGTCAAGGTATTTTTAAAATGGAATCGTTTTAGTAAATTCTTGGGTTTTTGATGTGGAAAGGATATGGTTCTTGGTACTCTTTATGGAATATCACATGTTCATGGGTGTGTATAGTAAGTGTGTGGATGAACAGGATTATGAGTGATATGGATGGAAATGGGTGGACACACGTGTGAAGATCCATAGAATTCCTTGTGTGTGTTTTAAAATATAAAGGTTCTGGAAATTGTTTTTCCATGGGGATTGGATTTTTTTGGCTAGTTAAAAGTGTTTTGGGTCTTTGAAAAATGAACATAGGATACAGATGTTCTGAAATTGAAATGAATGTGGTGATTTTGGACAAGATGGTTTTGGTTATGTTTATATTTTATTGGATTTTGGGCCAGTTGTCTTGGCTTGGGTGTTCTTTTATATTGTGTTTTGGCTTTATGTATGTTTGGGTTTTGGGTTTTATTTGTTCACAGTATGCCTCCCAAAAGGGTCCCTAGTGTTGCTGATGAGTCGTGGCCAGGTTTCTGTTACTTTAATTATCATCACCCATTGAGGTTTTGGAGGTCTGTTAGAGGTGGTGGAAGGACTTGAAGGATGTGGAGTGTGTCTTTTGGTGGTCGGGTACTCACTAGGATGTTATGGTTCGTGTTGTTTCAGGTTTGTTTAAGGTTTCAGTTTGGGACCAGTGGAGACTGGTTGTCTGATCATCATTGGAGTTTGGGGAGTATTTGGGGATAGTTGGTTATTGATAAGGTTACCTATTTGGAGAAGATGGTCATGCTTCAAGAACCATTCCTAATAGGCTATCTTCATTGATATTGGCATCTAGATTGTTAGGATGTCTTCGGGCATGCCATGGTATGGCTGGTTCGGGCATTCCAAGTCGTTGGGTTGCATCCTTCCTAAGTCCTATCATCGTTTTGGTTGTTCGGGTCACTAGGGGATATTCTGTAGGATGTTTCGTTCAAGGAAGTAGTTATGATTAGGGGATTCTAGTGTCAGACTATGAGGCATAATATTCTTCAGCCATCAGAGCCCCAACCTCGGGTCTCAGGGTGAAGCTCATTCACAATCATAATGTGAGAGGCATGTGAGAACTTTGCATGATTATTTATCTTTTTTCTTTGAATATATTCATTCAGGGTTCCCTTTTTCTTGTTTCCGTGCTATTTTATGTTCATATTTTGTGGTGTTAGTGCGATGAATTTATCATTTTGTGATCATAGTAGTTGCATTATTCTGAATTTGACCTCTAGAATCATTAGTTTTTCCTAAAAGTTCATTTGGCCCTTGTGTGGTTCAGTCCTGGTTTAATTATTGATCATTTGGAGATGTGAGGTTTTGGAGTGTTTTAGATCATTGTGGGGAATTCTTTGTTCTGGTGTTGTTGTTATAGGGAATTCATTATTCCGGTGCTTGGTTATGTTTGGTGGACTTGTAGTGGTTTTTGTTTAAGTCTCATTAGTCTCGTTAAACTCATTTGGAGAAAATGGAATGATTGATTCGGGGTTTCCAGGTTCCCCCCTGGGGTGGTGCCAGTGCACCGATCTCATTATGATTATATAATTGTTAAAATTATTATAAATATTGTCTTTAAATTTTTTTATTTTTAAATAATTGTTATAATTATTTTCATTATTATTATTATTATTATTATTATTATTATTATTATCCTTATTATTATTAACTTCTTTTTTTATTGTTATTAATTTTATTTTTTAAGGGTTTTAATCATCACCCCTTTTTTATCCACCACACTTGCACCACTCTCTCTATTAACCCCCCCCCCCCACACACACACACACGCAAACCCCACTCTTCTTCTCTCATGCCTCCTCCCCACCCACAGTTCTTACAAAACCTGCTCCTCCCTTCGATGGATCCATCTGGTGAGTTATTTTACCCATATACTCCTCTCCGCACTTAATTTCTAGGTTTTCCATGTGAGTTTTCTTGTTGTCCGAACCCAAAATTTTAGTCTTAATTCAAATCTCGGGTTACCTTTGGATTTAGGGTGTAGGATTTGTCTGTTGGGCATCGTTCTTCCTCCCGTTGAAATTTCATTCCAATCGCACGAGGTTTCACTAGGTGTTTCCATGGTTCTCATTTCTAAGGCCTTTCCTTTGATGCTTTCCATTTTAAATAATTTTATAAAATAGTTTCGAAGCTCTATGACACCATTTTTTAAATTGGAAAAGAAATTTGGAATTTATTTTATTTGTTTAAAAATGGTTTTAAAAGAGTTTTAATGTAAATTTCATAGTTTTATGATACCTAGAAAGCTTGTTTCAATTGATTATGTTTCATTAAGAATAAATTTGTTCCTTATGAAACGTATTTCCGTTATTATATTACCACAACATTGTTTATTAATAAACATCATTTAGTTATGTTATGGCCTCGTTTTTGTGTTAAAAACACTTTTTTAAGGGTTTAATGGATTCAACATTTTATGTTGGCATTCCTTTAACATAATGTAGGTAATTGTTGATTTTAGTGGAAAGGTTTTAAAATGTTTTATTGGGGCGAGTTTGATTGGGTTTAATGGATTCAATATTTTAGTTGGTGTTCCTTTAAAATAATCTGGGTAAGTGGTGATTTTAGGGTCAAGGATTCAAAATGTTTTCTTGGTGTGAATTTGATCGGGTATAATGGATTCAATGTTTTTAGGGGGTTTTTTTTATAATAATATGGATATGTGGTGATTTATGGTCAAAGATTTAAAATGTTTTCTTATTGTGAGTTTGTTTGGGTTTAATGGATTCAATGTTTTTATTTGGTGTTCTTTTAAAATAATGTGTGTATGTTGTGATTTTAGGGGCAAGTATTTAAATGTTTTATTGGTGTGTGTTTTATTTCCAAAAAGGATTTCAGGTGTGTATGGTTTGATGTTTGTAGAGCATGATAAATGAGATAAAATTTGTTGGAATGGGTTTAATATTTTTTTGGATTGTTTATGTTCTATAAATAAAGTAGGTTTCGAGTTATGGTTTTATGGTAATTGGTGTTTTCTTGGATGTTTAGATTTATAAATGGATTTTAGTTTTGAAATAATGTTTTTTGACTTGATTGGTTTCAAAAAAGTATTTAAAATTTTGTTCTGGTGTTTCATTAAGTGTTTTAGAAATCGTGGTTTATAATGTGTTCATTAAGGTTTGTGTATTCGGTTTGAAACATGATTTGGTTTGGGTTACAAAAGGGTAAAAGAATGTTTGATAATTGTGAAGTGTTTAAATGTTTGTTTAAAACTCAAGGGAGCATTTATCTTTGTAAATGTAAGAGTGGTGTTTGCAATATATTTTCAATAAATGTGTGTCCAGTTGGAAACCATAAACATTTGATAAAATGTTTTAAAGTTTATATATTATAGATTCCTGGTTGGAACCTTCATGTGATATGAAATGTTTGATTATAAATATGAGGCACCTTTATAGGAGGTATATCCCATATGGGTTATCATATATTGGTGTCTGTGTTTTGGGTAGGCAAGTACAATGAGATGAGTCACACATGCGACGTCCTCCTACTTACACAGTATTACAATAACCACCATGGGTTTGTGGGAATCTTATAGATTATCGATTAACGGTTACTCACCATTCCAAATTATATGGGTTAGTTCCCTTGGTATATAGAGAGGTAAGGTAGGATTTTCTGTTCATTTAATTGCAAGGGCAATTAGTGGGTTATAGAATATGGGGCTTCACCATACACTGGTAGGTGGTTCTGAACTGATTGCATCCAAGGGTAGTCTAGGGATGTTCAGGATCACCCATAGTTATAGATTGTATTTCTTGTTTATTTTATGCTACACTGATTTATTTTTATCATGTATTATTTACCTATCTTCATTATTCATTTCCCTGATATCACTATTTTTTGTTTTATTTATAAAAATGGTAATATGTTTATGAAATAATATATGGTGTGAGTTGTTTCTCATACTGGGAAAGTGGTGTTAATTTATTTAAATGGGAAAACCATATTTTTATAACTATATTTCCAAACTCATTTCATAGAACAACATTTGGTAAGAAAATACTTGGATTTAGTGGTTTACATATTTAATCCCTACTCAGCATTTTTTGTGCTCATGCCTATCCTTTATCCTTTTAGTTTCAGGGTTATCTATTGTTCATGACTTTTTTCTTAGTGGATTCTCATTTTAAAGTAGTTTTGGTATTTTGGTTGGAGGTGACCAATGGCTCACAGGGAGATCATTTTAGCTGGGTCTTATTTCCAGTTTTTTTCTTTTTAGTGATACTTTGTATCTGGATTGGTTTATTGTTGTTTTAAGTTTCAGTTGTCGTTTTGTTGCATGCTCTATTTTTTCTATTTATGTATATTTTACTAGTTTTATATCATGGGATTATATTGTTACTTCATGTATACTTTTATACCCGACACTCTTTTCCATCCCAGATATATCTGGAATGCCCCTCAGGACTCGCCACGAACTGGCTTGGGTGACTAGTTCACAGTCGACCCAGGTTGTTTTGTAACAGAAACATTGTTCATGAACTATAAATTTAAAAAAAGGCTTACTATTTGATGGATTCTATTATAGATAGAATACTATTTTCGAAACACTGTTCACCAACTAAAAATATAGAAAAGTAAAAAGTCTGTTGTTTGAAGTCTGTTGTTGGAAATATCTTACTATTCCGGAAATGTTGTTCATGAACTAGAAATTTGGAGAAGGAAAAAGGCTTTTGTTGGAAGGATACTATTGTAACTCACGTATTGGAAATAGCCTATTGTTTTGAAAAAACTATTTATGAACTAGAAATTTGGAAAAGGAAACAAGGATACTATCAGAAGGTTGTTGTTGGGAGAATTTTTTTGGAAATAGCCTATTGTTCTGAAAACACATTTCATGAATTATAAATTTGGAAAACAAAATAGCATGTTATTAGAAGGCTATTATTGGAAGGATGCTATTGGAAATAGCCTACTGTTCGGGAAACACTATTCATAAACTAAAAATGTGGTAATGGAAAAAGGGTGTTGTTAGAAGGCTTCTTTTGGATGGTTGTTGTTGTAAATATCATATTGCTCTGGAAACACAGTTCCTGAACTAGAAATTCAGAAAAGTATTGGGAATAAGTCACCTTGACCTCCCATAACACCTCTAACAACAGATTTCATCAATGTAATAGACCAGAGAGGTCTGGGCCATTACACATGTTTTGCTGATTCTTTTGGTATGTTGGAGAAGCATTATATCTATTTTGAGTTTCCTAATAGAATCATTATTTGGTGTAAATTTAGATAGAACAATTTGTGGGATTCATTAGTATTTTTTTCCAATCACATTAAATCTAGATAAAGGCTAAAGAGTTAGAAATTTTTGGATCAAGTCTGGTAATGGAAGCATCAAAATATTTGTATTTGACTTCGAGGATTCTAGAATCATCTCATAGTATGTCGGGTATTATATAAATTAATTATCCCACCATCTAGATTTTTTGGTGTGTGATTGAGTAATATTATGATTGTCACTATACATTGGACACCATTATATTCTGAGGTAGGCAATGTCGGGGCCTAGGTTCATGTGGATTTTAGATGTTTTCAATAGATTGATACTATATCATATTGGTATATTCTTCATTAGAGATTAAATTATATACATTTTCTCATTCATTTATGTCACCTTTAAATTTATCATCTTTACCATTCTCATAAGACCATAATAGAAAATTTCCAGATAGATTCTAATGAAACATTCTATAAATGGATCATTGTTATTTCATATTAGAGTGATAATATCCTTCATGATAATGAGTTTCTATTAGTATATGTGTAGTGGTAACATATATTTATCTAAGAAGATACATAGAGTGTGTACTCTAATATTCAGGTGATATAATAAAAATTATTTACCAGTGAGTTCCATTGATGTATTTTTGTGGAAATATATTGTATGGAGCATAATTATTGACATGAAATATATTTTAAATGTTTCCATTAAAATTAATTTTCAATGAAGAAAACATATTTCACCATTTTAGTGTATAGAGGTATTGGAAGTGGAATCGAGGTAGGTTATGGGACAACAAAATTAGTATATGTGTGTCTATTTGGGTGATAGAAGCAACTGGGTATGTGATTATCTTGTTCATGGTACCCAAGGGACCCATATGTGGAGGGATTTTTTCTTTTATGGATTATAGGTTGAAAATACTACTCGAAATGGAACTCAATGTGTACATTGTACATAGTTGTTATCTAGATGTTACCCAGTGCATACATGGGGCCTTTTCATTTAATTTTTTATATAATAAATTAAATATATTGAATTTGGGAAAAAAATTAACCCATTCCTCCAAAAATTTCATTGTTGTATTCCCACACACTATACTTCTCTGTGTTTTCTCTTTATAATTAGTTGATCTCGATCGTTCTGAGATCGATATGAGTATCTTCCATTATTCAATAGTTTTATGTGTATTTTATACTCTAATATTTATTTTTATCTCTTTATCCAACATTATTCCAATATTTTTAACTTTTTATTCCCACGCATAATTTTTCATTTCATCACTACTGGAAAACAGGGCTATACCCACGGTTTTGCAAAAAACCGTGGGTATAGCTTAATTTTGAAGACCAATACCCACGGTTTTCCAAACCGTGGGTAGAAATGCATTTTTTTTATGACCTATACCCACGGTTTGGATTAAACCGTGGGTATATAGATTGTTCGGATGACCTATACCCACGGTTTTTTAGAACCGTGGGCATTGGGGTATACTTTTTTGAAGACCTATACCCACGGTTTTAAAGAACCGTGGGTATAGCTTTCCCGCCATAAGGCGGGAAAGGAAAATTAGGCGGGACCATGAAAAATATTTGGCGGGGAAATATTTTTTCACGGATTATATTAATATATCTATATACAAAAAAATGAAATACTCAATTAGCCTTGGAGTCCGGTTGGTCCGTTCGGGAGGTATGTTCGCAAGATTGTATAGTGATTGCGAGTTCGAATCTCACTGCTGTTTTTGTTTTGAATTTATCACTTCGTATTAATATATATTAAATAACGTATATCTAAAACACGAATAACAAATATAGCCCAGTTGGTCCTTTTCCGTTTCGCCGCCGTGTGAAGTACAGGTTCGAAACCCAGTTGGTGCAGACGCGAAACACACGATTCTTTTTATATAAAATTAAAATATTAAATATTAGTATATATACGCTGATACATATATAAATTTCATATAGAATTGGTGGCATAGTTGGTCTGATTCGGAGGCGCCTTCGCCTGCAGCTTCGCGAGACCGGGGTTCGACACCCGCGCGCTGCATTTTTGAAAGAATATAAATCCCCACGGTTTGAGAACCGTGGGGTCAAATTTGTGCCAGCGTGGCCATGCACTTGCCACGCTGTGACTATCCTATTCCCACGGTTTCTGCAAACCGTGGGTATAGCCCGAACCCCCTATCCCGACGCCATTCCAGCCCACGGTTCCCAAAACCGTGGGTATAGCCTATACCCACGGTTTTGGGGGCTATACCCACGGTTTTGAACCGTGGTTATAGAATAGTTTTCCAGTAGTGCATGCCTTTGATTTTTCACATCATTAAGTGGAATCGATTTATGATATTCAATGGTAAAGGGTATGTGAATATCTAGTCAGTAGTTCCTATATTTCTATGTTTACTTTAAAATAACTACATGTTCCATATGAAATTAGGTTGATACAAATTTTTGTAAATTCGTAAATATTTTCTTTGAATTACATTCTTCACTAATTATTCATTGAAAATGAAGCTATATAACTGGGTTTAGTCCTATGAGTAGGGTTTATTGAGACCATTGATTTTGATGAAAAATCACCTTTCTATATGATCTATTGAATTATGACTCATATCCCATGGTATTTTTCCATATTTATATTATTACCAAAGAAACCTTGTGAGACATTTTAGAATATCCATGGACATGGAAAAGAAAAATAATATACTAGGTTGGTAATTGTTCTGCAATGACATGTTCCTTGATGTGGTTAGTGTCTTTCTGAGAATAACACAAATATAATGAATTGGTTATCAAAATTTATAATTTTACTAATGATACCATTTCAGATAGATCATTCTCCCAAATATAGTTAAGAGGTGATGGGTCTTCTAGTAAAATGACTAATTGATATTTAAATGCTTATTTTATACTGTTTTCAATAGATTATTACTCATTCATAAATGATGATTGATTTATAATGAGGTAACCCCTCAATTAAGTGTTTTATAATAACTCTTTGTGGTACATCATCCACCAAATATGTGTGTTCGTTATATATGATCAACCTTGGGAATGAATGTTGGTACCACATCCATTGATGTTATGTATATACATTATATCATCCATATTAGGATGGATTTGAGTAACCTTATCCACATAATATGTTTCTTGGTGTTATAGGGAAAACCAAATTCTATGTTTTTAGTACATCATCATTCTATGGTTGTATTATGGGTATATCATCCACCATGGAATGTTAATAGTTGTGCATCATTACTTAAGAATATGTGAGCTTTTAAGGAACTAGTCACCTATATTTTGATAGTAATGGCGTGTTATTCACTTGGTGATCTCACATTTTCTACTATTATTATGAGGGTGATACCTCATTCATAGATGTAATGAGATGAGGATACAACATTAACTGATTATAGATAGAATTTATGATTATTTCAATCCATCATTTGAGATATGGTGTGATATATTATTTAAACCCTTGTGTTGTTTTTAAACCAAGGGTTTAGTATACCATTCAAACATTAGCTTATGTATGTATAATACTATATGGTTTTTATATTGATAATTTTGTTATGTGATGGGGTTATTTATTTATTTTTGTTATTAGCATTAAATATAGTCTGTGTACTTTTATTTATAGTAAAGAATTGGGGGGGGATTGTTAATTTCTAACTTAGTTGTAATTAAACTATACTTGGGGACCCTGGTACTCATGTAGACATTATGGTTATTGGAAGTAGATAAGAAAATAAAAATGTTATTGATTAATTAACTCTTTTGATAGAGTATTGTTATAGAAATTAGGTCCAAATAGATATTGTATCCTTTATTTTGTTTACTTTTTTATTTTCATATATATGATGTTCCCATATGCAGTCCCAATTGTTGATGTATTCTTAGATATTCATAGGTTCCATTATAATATCTTCAGTTTTTTATATCATGAACTATTATTGTTTAATTACCAACCCATTAATACAATATCAATATATTATAACTTTATTTTATTTTATTATAGGTGGTTCTTACACTAGGATTCATCTTTAACTTTATATTAGGTGGAATTATCCCCACATTTATTAACCATCATTGGTGGTTTCATTCTATTGATGAATGGGGAGTTGTGTATAAGGTTATGTGGAACCATGAGTATATTATCATCTGGATATGCTGGGACATGATGTTACAACATGAAACTAAGGATACATAATGTATTACAAAGATAAAATCATATATCTTCAATGTTTAAATATAAATTATAACATCCAAATTTTTATAATAATTATTGTCCATTTTTGTTTTAAATATTTAGTCATTTAAATAGTAATTTATTTATTATTAACATAATTTTAACCACTACACATGGTATATGGTCTATTTTTTTGTAAATGCATCATACAATTATAAAGATTGGGTTTTTAGAGCTTCATATAGGTAAATACCTAATTTAATGTGTTTGTAAGGGTAGTATAGAGATTCTAGGGGTGAATTAATGGTATGTCCTTCTTTATATTTGTTATGTCTTGATAAATAGGACACCTAATGAGAGTGAAGATATGTTTATATTAGTTTTTTAAGGGTAAACCTAATGTTATGTAAATGAACCTAGATTTTTTAAAGGGTAAATATGGGTAAACCCATTCAATGTTACAGAATATTTTAGTTTTCAAAGGGTGGGTAAAGGATGCATTTCGTTTCGAAATTTTCCTTCAGGTAACATGGATGCAGTGTAAGGGTATAATAAGAAGTTTTAGGGTAATCTCTCATAATTAAAGGATGTGTATGGGTATCCTAGTTTCCTTATGAAACATGTATTAAATGAATAAAGGTAAAGTCATTTTACCCTTAGACAATGATATTTCTGATTGAAAATTTAACAAAAACATGGTTTTTTATTTATTCTTCTATAGAATGACACTGTAACACTATTGATCCATTTGAAAATATGGAAAACAAGAAAATTGAGATTTTTGGTCCCATAAGACACTCTAACCTGTGTTTTAACATGTTTTAAAAACTATATAGTCAAGATTTCATTAAAAGGTAAAATATAATGGTTGTTTTAATTTGGATTTTTATGCTTCCAACTAGAATGCCATGTTTTTATTTCAAAATATACATAATATCACTACTATTGATTTTCATGTATCCTCTTGATAGATGATTAGGTAGTTCAGTAACCATGTAATAATATCTTGTTTATTTGGATTGTTTATTTTTTATCTGATATGTTCTTATATTAGGAACATATTTCTTCCCTTTAGTTTTATTACTCTCCATGTAATTATATGGTAAGAGATTTCATATTTGGTTTTTAATTTTTGTACCCAAATTATGCATGGTCTTTGTATTTATTTTTAAATCATCATGAATCAGGGTAAAATATTTATTAATCTTTTTTAAATATAATATTTTTTTAACCTTTTCAAAAATTTCTTTCTAACATAACATTTTATCATTTCATTCTATATTGAATTTAATTTTTTGAAATCTATATATTTTTTAGGACTAAAAATTTATTATATTATTCAATGTGATGTAAAATTGAACACTAAAGCGTGTTTTTTTTGAATCATTGATTTATTTTAGATATGTTATCCTGATGGAACTTATTGGAAACTCTCTTCCAAAACTCTAACAATTATGTTCTCGGTTGGAAAAAATGAATGAACCCTTTTAATTTATTTACACATGGTACGACAAGGGATTTTATATTGGTATCATTAATGTGTTATTTTTAATTACATATCCCATGTGATAATAATAACTAAACATATTTTAAAAGAAATTGGGAAATCACATATATTGAAACTTCCCCTATAGATTGTACAAATGGTGTAATGCTCATCGAGTGCCAATTTATTTATTATTTTTAGTCTATATATTTAACCTCTCTTAGAGCCTTCAGACTATGTTGTAGTGTTATTTTATCAATTTTGATATATTTAAATGCATTTAATTGTGTATGTTGATAAATGAATTGAATTTTTTATACATCATTTTTAATATATGAATTGATTTGGATATTATGTATCTTGAAAAAAGCATTAAAATCAATAATTTCTATGATGGTATGTTCAAATATATAACTTGGAAATATTTTACATGAAGAATTCCTGAGAAATGGTTTTTATAATTAAAATTTTATTTACGTGAATTTAGTCTTTAGAGAATATTATTTTTATCTATTTTTATAAATCTATGAATATTTTTAGTAAATCATGACATGATTTATTTATGTTGATCATTAATTGGTTAAATTTAAATTCATTTATATATTATAATATTTGTGGGACCATAATGAGATTATATGCTCACCCCAAACTTTTTCTTTTTAGAGTTTTCAGTATTCTTATTACTATATTTGTTTCATGTGATCCACATCTAATTTTTGGATTCAAGATAAGTTTTCCTCGGGAGATAAACTGAGGACATGGTGGGTGGTCATAAACCACAACGATATTTGTTTTCATAGTTTTTTTATTCTTTCTATTTATCTTTTTATATAGTCTATTTTAATATAAAAATAAATCCAAAAGTTTTCTTCTTGATTCTTGAAAACGATTTTACATTCAATTGGGATCGAGACATCCATTTGGGTCAATGGAGAATTGGATCAAATATTGGTTTTGAAGGTACATTGGTTCAGTTCCTTATAAATGGTATCATATGAGGTCATTTATTAAAATTATGTACTTTTCCTTGTAATTACTTAGGTTATTTGAGGTGATTACTTATATAATGAAGATTAGTGCTGTGTGAGGACTCTAAGAGTATTTTGCGAGTGGGAGATTCATCATAACCTATTCATCATTATACTTGAGTTATTAGGGACAATTGGGGCTTAATTAATTATTTTGATCAATTAATTTCCTAATGTAACAAATTATATATTTATTCCAGATTAGATTATAATTGATTTGGAAATCTATTATGAGTTTTGGGTTTTAATATAAATATGTGAAGAGCAGTGCAATGCATTCGTATTCTAGTAAACTATGATGAAGTTGTTTGGTTGATCCTTAAGTCAAGTTAATAATAGTTGGGTGGTTGGTTCATGGTTTACAAGACCATGTGACTAATACATATATATTTCTAATTCAAAAATGATATTAAATCCATTTCAATTATCTACCAAAATGAATTCACTTGGGTGAGTTTAGTTCTCAACATTATTGGCATTGTTTACCCAGTTCTGTATTTGCTAATTTTAGATTAAACTATTTCCTAATTTTTGAAAATTCATTAAAAACCAAAAGAAATTCTAAGAAAATTTCTTTTAGTTCCTTTAAATATTATTTCCATTATTAAATTTTGTGTTTTAGGGGATGTGTGGTTTAGAAAAATAATTTTGAAATTTTGGGTTGCAGTGTTATAATCGAATGTTTTATAAAAAATAATTTTCAGTGGGTTTAAAATTTAAAAGTTGTTTTATTTAATATTCGGATTAATTATATAAAACCATGGTAGAATTTGTATAATATGGTTAATAATTTTATTCTTATATCATTATTTATCAATTTTAATATAAATTTAAAAGTTTTATAAATACAGAAATTTATTCTTTTACAATAAAGTTGTGATTTGATGAATGTGGATGGGTCTTTAAATGAATGATGTTATATTTTTTTGTATTTTTTAGATTTTTTTATTCCATAATTAATTATACTATTTTTTTTTTGATTTCTATAAATTTCTATTATAATTTAATCTATGAAAAATAAATTATTTTATCACCAATCTAGTCTTTGGTGTAGTAATTTTCATTTTTTGTAGGTTTTGTGTCTAATGGATGACTTTTTTTTAATCTGAATCAAGTGATAGAGCTAGATACTTTCTATCCTGTGGAATCCATCCCTGTATTATTTGGTTTTATTCTACCTTCTTTTAGAAGAGATCATGTTTAACTTTATTTGGTTATGTTTCTTTAAGATGTTGATAGTTTTTTTGATCTGTTGAGGATCCTGAAACATTGGAGGTCATATGTATCCAATAAATTCATGAGGGACCCGGATAAGGGTTCAGGGTAGTCAAGATACCTCTATATATTCCTTATCCTTTTTTATTGTGAATTTCTAAAGAAATTTTATTCAATTGATGTATCTTGAGGGTGTGAATTAGAAGAATATTTATGAAAACTTTGGTCTTAGTAAAGGAGGGTTATTTATTGTAGACTATACCAAAAAAAGTCTGATGTTTTACATCAGTTATTTATGATCATTTTGTTGATGACTTCCTTAAGGCTGTCTATTTTAGGAATTCTCTTCTCTTAGAACATTTAACTATCATCCCATCATCTTGTTTGACCTCATTCAAAGAGGTTCTTGAATAGTCTTTGTCAGTTGATGAAAAGATAGAAAAGTAACATAATGTGGATAATTTATCATTCATAGTTGTATTCTGATATGATATCATGTTTGATGTATATTATTATTTGGGTGAAAAAGTAATATATTATATATTAAAAATAGGAATGCCATCTATTTTCAGTGTGGGGATCTTGGACAATATAAGAATTCGTATTAACAAGCTTCGAGAGTTTGTAACCAGAGAGACCACCTATTTCAACTAAATTATTTTTCATGTTGACATACCAAAAGTTTATATTTCAAATAGATTTTTGAATATCCTAACTATGGGGAGGTATATTTTTAATGAAAATATGGCTCTATCCATTAGTCTTTTTGTGAAACTTTTTCATGTTGTGAAGAAGGTAGAGTTTATAGTGGGAGTTAGTACTTCATTAACTTAATGATATCCACATCATAATATTGTAGTTTGTAATTTTTTATATAATATTTTGGTGGGTTATTGGAACCCTCATATTCTTGGAATCTATTATTTCTATGTTTTGTTTCCTTGTGGAATTTTTTATTACAGACTTTGGTTGTGATTGTGTTGATGGATTCACTTTGTTAAGTGTATATTCTTCTATTTTTGAAAGTCATTTGAATTTTTCTTGATTTTTTTTAGTTCCATGTGTCTTTTTTATCTCCTTGGTATGAATTGGAATATTTTTCTACGAACAATTTTTTGTTTGAGGTTGTTTTATTTTCAAGTCCATCAAATTTCTTCCAAAAATGGAGGTCTTTCTATGGTCGATTTTGGATACCAATCATGATGGTTTTTATTTCTTTGTATCCTCAATTTTTCCTTGTTTACTAGAAATTAGTATTACTATAATGGATGATTTCTCTGATAAGGGTTTAGTTCCCTATTTATTAACTAGAATTATTATTTTGGTCTCTTTATCATTGGTCTTTTTCAATTATTGTGGTTGTACTTGGAAACATGGACAATGTGGATTCGTGATGAGCCAAGCACCCAAAGGTGTTAGTAGGTCATTCGACAAGATAATACAGTGGTGAGTCTCAATGTTTAAAATTCTACATGAAAATCAAGTACATTACATGGATAGAAATCATTTTCATTTCAATTCCTTTCTTATATATTCTTAGATAATTGATTTATTTTTAGAGCATTGTCTCTTTTAGTAATTGTTGACGTGTTTGGTATATTCCATTCATTGATTTTTCAGTTTCAAAACATGTATGTTACTTTATGGAATGTGATCCAGGTATCTTCTTTGAGTCAAATAGATTTGTATTGGTGGATATTTTCACTCATGTTCAAAAAACATTGGTGAATATTTAAATGGTAGGGGGGATAATTCGATTTGTATGGTTCTTTTTTATTTTATCTAGTTTCTCTTAGTGTTGTTGATTTTTTTTGGACACATATGTTAAAAATGGTGATTATGAATAAAGGTCCCTTTGGAAATCTATTTAGGACATTCTCTTGGAGGTATATCAAGTGTATACTTTTTCATGTGTCTTTTTTCATCAACCGTTCACCACATGGGTTGAGTGTGGATGTTCTTTTATTCGTATCTTTTTATATCATTCAGAATGGATGTTTTTGAGGAGAAGAATGAAAAATGGATAGAAGAATTGTAGCATCCTTATTTTTATTATAATTAATGAATATATTTTTTAATATATATATATATGTATATTCTTAGAATATAAATTTAACAATTTATTAATTAATTTTTATCCTTTTTCACGGTATAGAGATTAGTTAATTGTAAGTACCTTATTTCTTTACACATGATGGTATATAGGTGTATTATAAGGGAATGATATTATTTTCACGAGTTTCATTTGTGTAGAATGATAATTATATGGGGTACATGATGGTATTACCCTTTTATAAGAGATTTTGTAAGGTAATCATTCAAATTCTTAGGGTTCAAGTGCTATTTAAGTGAGTTAGATAAGAATAACCATGTAATATTTTAAAGGTATCCAAGACTTTATAGAGGTTGTGTAAGGGTAATCCATTACTACATAAAGGTAGTGCTAAGTTTTAAAAGTCAATGTAAATTTAATATTTTTTTACAAAAGGTTACATAATGGTAAAAAGGATACCCTATAAGGGTATATTGTGTTTTCTAATAGTAGTTCTATAGTTTCAAATGATTTGTAAGGTAACCAAGTATCGACACATGAAAGGCATGAGTTTCATAAGGGAAAAATCATGTTACCCTAACACATCAGTATTTTGGGTAGACAAATTAATAATGATGTGGTTTTTCATTATATCTTCAAAATAAGTACTTTGAAAGGAATTTTAGGTAATATATAAATTTTATTTCTTGAGAATTGATTATTTTTGACCCATTAAATGTTGAAACTCTAGTCCTAAAAGGGTTTAATCAAACTTGTAATGCCCAAAACTTTTAAAGAGATGTATCGAGATTGACTACAGGTACTCATTTCTCATCTATTGAGTAATATTTTTTTGGATTTTACCTAGGGGTGCTTTTTTGAAACAATTTGGGAAAAATAGAAGAAATTGAGAAGTACATGGTTGGCCAACAATTTTATCTAACTGTATACCATAGCCATAAAAAATTGAAACTATGGAGAGAGAGTTTTTTCATCGATGATTTATGTTTTTCAAATTGTGTGACCTAAAAGTAGAAATTTTGAACCCCCCTTGAAATCATCACATGGTTAAGGCACACTGTTTGGAAAAATCATGTCCCTAAGCTGAAAACAAAACTTATGGGGTTTTATTCAATTGAAATATAATTTTAAAATTTCATAAATTCACATTTTAAACCCCATTAGACCATAACACAACCCCTAATGCATTTTCCTGATTTTTGATCATCCTTAAAAGATTTCAATCCTTCCCGAACTCCATTCTATGAGAATTGAAGGGAGGATTTAAGACCCACACCAATATCAAAAATCATATCTTATCTCATGTGGTTTATTTCTTCTTTACCATCTCACCATAATTTCATAGAGTGAATTTATACTTAATTTATTAGGATATATATCTTGGATTGTTGGATATACATCGAGGATTGTGGGATCATGACTGTTCATTCTCGAATTAGGGATTTAGATATATAAAATGTTCTTCACCAAATTCTTGATTGATCCTCTTCAAATTGGGGATTCCTTCTCTAAAATAATTGTTAATGAATTGAGTTGGGTTTCCTATTATTATAATATCATAGTATTTATATCAATTACAAGTATGTGAATTTATAATTACTACGGTTCATTTAGAAATTGGAATTCCAAAGATGAATTAATTAATGTTCTCAATTAACTAATAGTATAATTGGGGACTTGATGGAATAATGGAATTGTGAATTAAGAATAATTAATTCTTGAATTAACTATTGGATATTGAGATTGTAGATATTTGATAATTAATTGTTGAGTGTGTTATTGGAAATTTGAAATGTGAAGTGAGAATAATTAATTATGGAATCTATTGTAGGATATAGATATTTTAGATATTAAATAATTATATATTGAGTTAATTATCATAATATTGAATTTGGAATTGAGAATAATTAATTTTTGAGTCAATTTTAGGATATTGAGATTGTGGTGATTGGATAATTAATTATTTAATTTATTATTGTATATTGATATTGTGAGTTGGGATAGTTAAATTTTGAATTAATTATTGTTATATTCGGATTATTGAATCAGAAATAATTAATTATTGAATTAATTATCAGGGATTTTTATGAGTATGAATTTATTGAGAAGATTAATTAATTTTTGAATTAATTAATAGGTTTGTGATGATTAATTAATTATTGAATTAGTTAATATAATTTAAAAGATTAATTATTTGTTGAATTAATTAACAGTGTTGATAAGAGTAATTAATTGGATCAGTATTTATTGGAATGGTATTAAGATAATGAATAGTAAAAATGGAATTCATATGTGATATAGATATAATGAGCGGTAATAAGGGAAATCATATGGGATATAGAGATCATGAATGGTAATAATGAAATTCATTTGTGATGTAGATATAATGAGTGGTAAAAATGGAATTCATCTATGATATTGGGGTAATGAATGGATATAATGGAAATCATATGTGATCCTGAGATAATTAATGGTAAGAAATCCATTCTTCTTTGATATTAAGAGAATGAATGGTAATAATGAAATTTACCAGTAATATAGAAGTTTTTAATTGTATCAATGGAGTTCATGTATATGAAATCTATTGGGATAATTAAGAGTTCGACATGGGCTAATATCGGTATTTAGGTATGTGTGTCTTGGGAACCTAGGGGTTTATGTGTTTAAATAAAGAATAATTGATAATGTGATAAATGTTACTAATTCATTATACAAATTATTTATACAACTACATATACTTTTATTGAATGGATATTGATTCAAAATCTGTTTATGGTGGCCTGTTGAGTTTTACTCACACCCTACTTAGGATTCCTGATCGATACCCAAATAGATTTATTGGTTGTAAGAAATGTTAAATTAAAGGGACATGTGTTATGTAGATGAGTTTGGATGGAGAATGGATGTGGGAAACAGAAATGGTTTGGGATCCTATTGGGTGTTGTTATTGAGTTTAATTTTTACTTTCATTTTGAATATTGACATGTACATTTGTGTGATAAATTTAATGTTCATTTGATATTGTATTTCTATTTTTGGCCATCTTGAAAGGTTGGTACTGTTCTAGTTATAGTTATATATCCTTTTTATTATTGTTTTTTATTTCTACTAGTATATTAATATGATTAAGAGGTTGCAGTTTTCTCATGATTGATATTGGGCCCTTGATACCAGTTGACAGCCTCTGGCATATAGGGAGATTCTCTAGAGGTCACATGAATGACTAGATCATGGAACTATCATGTGGAACCTAGGTCCGGAAGTTTCAATTTGGTATTAGGGACAAATATTATTTTTTATTCTTATCTCTCACTATTTGGGAGAGGATTAAATTAAGATAGTAAGGGTTAGGGCTTGAATATTAAATCAGGCAAGGGGTAGCTAACCCATGTATGTGGGAGAACCCTTGAACCCAGGGTGGGATTCTTATTATTATTTCTTACTATTATAGTTGAATATTATATAATCTTCGGTGATAAAAATATTGTGTGGAGTGAATATTGTTTAAAATATTTGTTGTGTTTCAAATCAAGGTCTGGTAAGGAAATGGAGTTGATTATTCATGCATTATTATTTGAACTAATGATTTACTATTACATGAATCATTTTATAGGTACACATGGAAATAAGATATGGGTAATTTTCTAAAAATGATTTTTCTTCCTTGCTCAAGAAATTGAATAGAAAATGATTCCTAATTTGAATATTTGAAATGGTAAAGTGAGGAATGATGTGGATAAATGGTCATCTAATGAGAAACATGAATAATGAAAATGATTACACCCATTTATGACTATATGAAGACCCTTATTGGAAAAACGACAAGAGTATTTGGATGGAAATGATCTAATAGTAGTGCAGACTAAGGCACCGATAGTGTCGGATGAGGGGGATAGAGAGAAGTTTCATGAGATCTTTGATCTCTTCATGATTTTTATGGAGAGAGAAACAAAGAGTGCTTTGAAGAGTACGTATAACCATACATGGTAGATTCAGTTACATCACCATCCTACATTATCCAAAGAGGGTGGACCTGATGTTGCAACGTTATGGATTGAGCCCAACTAGACTATACTTGACCGTTTGATTCTCCTTCTGAAAAGAGGGTCACATAGGCTAGTTTTCTGTTTTGAGGATCAGTGAATCATTGGTGGGATGTTCAGTCTCAAACTAGATAGAATGATGAAATGTTATGGAAGTACATCTTGGAGAAGTTCTCGGAGCACTTCTTTCTACAGATGTTGTGGTAGAAAAGATCACCTGAGTTCATGTGGTTAACTGAGGGGAGAAAGTACATAATAGATTAGGTTGGTCTCTTTATAGTCCAAAAATTATTTTCTCAAATTTTAGGAGGAGATGAAAGATCTATGGAAAAGTGTTTTTAGGATAGACTTAAATGTGATATTAATTCACAAATCAACATCTTTCAGTCAAATAGTTTTTTTGAGGCAGTGAATTGGGCTCTAATAACTGAGGGGAACCTAAAGGAGGCTATCAATGTTGGAAAAGTAGTTTATTCTACTTGATTAGTAGGAATGAATTATGAGAGAATGAAGAATAATTATTAGGTTGTTAGCAAGGGGTTAATAGAAATATTGACTAGGTGGGGGATTAGCTACTGAGGACCTTACCCATATTGTATGTCACCAGTGTGGAAGGTCCAAAGACTATTGTAGACACTGTAACCAATAACAATTGGATTTATGATCTTAATAAAGGATGTGAAATCTAAGGATCTTATACAAGAACACACGATACACATGTAGTGATGGAGGAGATATATTGAAAAAGAGTGTGAGAAGTGTAACAGCCCAAGATTTTATGAAAAATTTTCTTTTTAATTTCACTAATGTCTTGTGTTGTACGCAACACAAAAAAGAGCTTGCACAACACGCATCCATGACTTGCCTTGCATTACATGCAATCGCAACCTTCCTCGATAGCATGTGTAGTACGTAATACTGAGTTTCACTAAACAACGATATGCTATTAAAATATTATTAAAAGTAGCCGTTATGAATAGTAATAACCACTTTTTGAAATTTTGTAAATTTTATTTTTCAAAATTGAATTCATTTTTGGATTCGTAATATCGAAATTAGCTTAGGGTGAAATTTTGGTAATTTTCGGATAACTTTCATATTTTGATGAATAGTGGAAATTACTAAATTTTAATTAAAAACAACTTTTTCAATCGAAATAATTAATAGTGATAAATTATTAATTTTAGTGGTTTTAAAGTATATTTAGAATATATTTTTACAATTTAATACAATAATGGTCATTGGATGTAATTTCACATTTAAACCACTTATAAACAAGTTTCAATCTTTTGATAGTTATTATCTCTTAAAAACATGCTATTTGTTTTAACGACGGGAATTAATTTTTAAATTAGTTAATGCAACTGATATGTTTTGAATTTGGTAAAATAGACATCATTTTTGAGTTCATAATATCAAATATAGATTAGGCCTAATTTTTGGTATTTTTCTGAAAACTTACAATTTTTGATGAATAGTGAAACCACTAAGTGGTAGGTTAAAAACTGAATTTTGCATAAAACATAATTTTACCACTTCTGTGAAAGGAATTTTGAAAATCCGACAGACACGGTTAATATCAAGGACTAAAATTTAGTTCAATGAGATGAAAATAATTTTGGTGAATAGTAACTTTTTACTTTTTTTTACCACGGTTAATAGTAAATAGGGTAACTAAGGGTAAATATGATATTACTCTTACCCTAACACATGTCCTAATTCTATTGGATAAGTGTAATTAGACCAAAAAAACCTTATGAATATAATATGACCATTTAGGTCCACTTGGATTAGATTATGACATTTAATATTATTTTATTTAATGAATAGTTAAAATAGTTAAAATCAAAGTTTAATAACTAAAACATTTTTAATATGGGGTTATACATAAGATAAATTCGACTATAAATATTCATTATAAATCTAAAAATATTTCCTACATAATGATATTTTATTTATAATTTTTAGACATTAAATAAATTAATTTATTTATGACACAACGATGATGCAGTAATTACCCTTTTAAGGAAATGTTAACATAATTGATGTTATAAATGCTCAAATAAATGTAATTTGAGACTTTTTATGAATTCCACTAATTTTCTAGGTTACTATGATATATTAGTGTTGATTTAATTAAATTTTTTAGAACATATAATTCTGTTATGACTTTCACAAAAATCATATATCAAATAGTGTCAAAATTGACACAAAATAGTTTTTAAATCAAATATTATATTAATAATTGTTATTTTATTCCAAAAAATCTATGGTTCGGAAAAATAACTTAGATAAGGATATATATGTTAATAATAAACAATTTGGGGTTAGTTTGGCATGTTATAGTAAGTGCATTAACCATATAGTGAAAGAAAACAAAAAGACACGGTAAAAGTTAAATTATTTAACTTAGAGTTAAATCTAATTGATAAGGTTAAAATAATACCCTAAACTTTTCTAAATCCTATTGGATGATAGGATTTCGACCCATCCCCACCTTATCCTCGAAATAAATCAATTTGGAGCTATTTAAAACCGAACTTTACTTTATAATAAAATAATATTTTTAGTTATTCCAAAGGTGTCCCTCTCCTCCCTTATAAAAGGGCACCTCCTCCCCCTCCTCCTCCCACCAATTTGAGCACTCAAGCTCGGCCAACCCCTACCAAAATCTCTTCTCCACTTCCCTAGAAACATCCTAGAGGTTCTGGTCTTCCTCAAAGACCAATTTTAGTGCCCTAAGAGGAGGTCTCAAAGAGACGCTTCAAAGAAGAGGAGGTTCGGACACTTACAATGCAAGTCGGACCTAAGGTAAGGGAAATATCACAATCTCATTTTTATCCGAGATTGTTTATACTTTGGCATTTAATGGGGTGTATTTTATTATCCACATCCATGTTTCCTCAGTATGTAATATTATTTCCATTCACCTACAATTTTTTAAATCCTATTTTACCCTTCGGTGAGTTTTTAGTAAAAGATATGAAAGGAATCTTTTGTCGTTTTTCGTACGAGGTACTTTTTGACTTTTCCGACAAAAGTACGCGAAGAATGTTTTTTTAACTTATACGGCATGAATGGATTTTTAAAACATTATTTCCAAGAATCTTCCTTTACAAGTTTTCAAGTTTATTTTTAATCAACTTCTTTTTTGTAAGACATGTTAAGAAAGGAAAATGTTTTTGAAGTAGAAAGGATATTTTCCTCAAAAATGAATTTCAAGTGTTTTATCAAAATTATTTTCCATCTAAGATAATAAAGGGTTATGTTTCTATCCCTATTATTACATGGATTTGATTATGTTGTGATGGAAATATTTTTATGAATTCCTTTATCTTATATGAATTGTTTTATGATGTCATGTTGTTTAAGAATCCCATTTTTATTACATGGGTTATGCAATGATGTATGATTTATGATTTTGTGGCACACATAAGAATGGTATCATTATGATATGGGTGGGACCTATATCTCCCTCCAAAGCATTGGGTAAAGATTTTATATCTCATGAGATAGACATGGCTGAAATGGTAGGTTATACCGGTTCAGTGAAACAGGACTGAAACGAGGGTTACTCGATTCAGAAAGGGACATTGTCCACTAAGATAGTCTTGGCAATGAGTCTTGACTAACAAGAAATGATTCTCTATGATTATGTGTGTATGACACAAAGTTTCATGTTTTAAGTTATTATTATTGAGATTTCATTTCACTACTATGATTTATCCCATGTTATGAAATTATTCTCTCTTTTGCAGGTTAAGATTTCCAAAAGTTATGTTCTTATGAATATGATGTGATTGATTTTTCTTTTGTATACCCTTACTGATCATTTCAGCTCACCCTTTTATGTTTTCTTTTCCCCAGGATATAAAGAAAGGTTTTAGGTAAAAAAAGGGAAGATCTTTATGGGAGATATTGAAGATCTTTCACCACGATTAGAAGATTACGTTCTGAGTTTCCAAAGACACTAAACTATTACGATCCTTGTGTGTGTATTTTTTGTTATGTACTAAATATTCCGCAAAAGTAATGTAATGTCCATGTACGTCAAGCTTCGGGTCTCTACGGTTGGTATCAGAGGAAAGGTTTAGTCAACCTTTGGAAACTAGCATGCGAGAACTTTAGTGAGATCCCAAGTGATATTTATAAGGTTTGTCTAGGGATGTCCCTAAGGATAAGTATACGTATAGGATACAGTCCTATAACTATGGTAACGATATTAGAATTTAACCTAAGAAGTTAGATATTGAGGATACTCCCCCTTTATAATGTTGTTTTCCCTAGAATGATTTTTGCCTCTCACACTATTCTTTTTGGGTTTTAGAAAATGGCTGGAAACAAGGTGATTCACGATAATGGAGGATATGCTGGACAATGGAATGATATTTTTCATGAGCAACCAAATGAAATGGGATTTGGAAGTCCAAACATCATTATTATGCCGAATCAGCAATCTCATAATATGATTAATAAAGTAAAATTTGGTAAGTTTCCTGACTCGGATAATAAGAGAAAGATGGAGTTTCATGGTGATCATAGAGGAAAGAAAGTTCAATTTCCCCTATGTAAATCATGTGGGAAGAGGCATCAAAGAGAATGTTTCAAAGGAACTGGAAGATGCTTTGGGAGTGGAAAAGAAGGACACAAATCCAATAAGTGCAAAGGAAAAGGTTCAGTTAACACCAGGGATGAGGATAATGGTATTGTTACGACATCAACAATGGTTAAATGTTTTAAATGTGTAATGTACGGGCATTATGCAAACCAATGCCCTAAGGGAAAGTCTCATGAAGAGAATCAGTATGGTCGTATGGGTAGTATTTATGTGGATAATGATGAAGAGACTACAAATGATATGTGAGATGAAAGAATTGTTGATGCTCGGTCAATGGTTTACGACTGTAGTGGAATGATTACATGTTTATCATGTGTAATGTTGTATAAGAAATCTCATGGTACTATGGAATAAAGAGACATCTAAGGATTGTTACACTGTTGTCTTTCCTTGAGTTTTGAAAGTGTATGATTAATGGTACCACTATCCATGAAAGGTTATTCAGATATTTTTGAAATGTAGATGATATGCGCATAATGAAGCGAAAACGAGAAAATGAAATATTTGACAGTATTCATGAGCTCATGATTGATATAAGGAATAAGTGATATCATGGTTCGAGTATATAGAATTTTGAGGATTTTGGTATGTGGAATGTGTTAACTTTTAACTACATACATGTTTTCACTAAGGTCCAATGGGTATTCAAGAAAATACTTGATTAAGGCCTTCGAATGTTTGGAATGTGACCAACAAGACATATCTTATGATATATGGGGATCAACGATGGTATTAAATCTCTGTTAATCATTTTCATTATATTATGAGAGTGGACTGCAGTATTCTAGATAAGCCTAAAGATTAGAATGGATTATGTTAGACATAAGTTAGTATTGTTTAAGGATAGAAGATTTTCGATATTATTGATGGGATGTTATAGTAATGTAGTTTTAGAAAAAGGACAACCTGCAGGACGGGCGCCAGCCCATCGCGTCGGACAAGGATGTGGGAATCGAATCCACAACCGAAGTGCGACTGGCCTTTATCACCTACCACTGGCCTACAGGAAGTCCCTGTTTAGTAGAAACTAGTTTTATTATATTAAGAAGTATGATATAAGAAGTATAAGTCCATTTTAGGAACCATATATGATTAATCTCACTATAGATCGACTTATGTGTATAATTTTTTCTAACCTTTTGTTTGAGACAGATGGAATGACCTATCATTCTATCACATTATCTGCTAACACTTCACAAATAACAAATTCAACTTCATTTATTTAAGAGATGAAGTGGAAATTGTTCAAGGCACGAACAACAGTGAGATTGTACCAAAATAAAGTAAGTATTTATTCTAATTCAAATTCTTTAACTATAGGGAAACGATCTTGAAAACCAAAAATGTTGTCCTAGTGATCTTATATCTGATGAATCAGATGGTACCTTAGATCGTCACAAATTTATGGCTTTGTGATTGCTGGCTTTTCCATAGCCATGTTCTCTACCACTCTCCATCAGAACATGATGGTTAGATTTCTCTTCCATATCAATATTTTCACCTATGTGGAAACCCAGTGATTAGTTTATTTGGGTAACCGTTACGTTTCATACTTTTGTTTTTAAAGATTGGTTTTGGTATTCCTTTTTACGATGTGGGTTTCTATTAAAGAAACTTTCGAATAGTAAACCATTTATAACCCCGACGAATTTCGAGGGCGAAATTCATTTTAAGGGGGGAAGAATGTAACAACCCAAGATTTTATGAAAAATATTCCTTTTAATTTCACTAATGTCTTGTGTTGTACGCAACACAAAAAAGAGCTTGCACAACACGCATCCTTGACTTTCCTTGCATTACACGCAATCGCAACCTTCCTCGATAGCATGTGTAGTACGTAATACTGAGTTTCACTAAACAACGATATGCTATTAAATATTATTAAAAGTAGCCGTTATGAATAGTAATAACCACTTTTGGAAATTTTGTAAATTTTATTTTTCAAAATTGACTTCATTTTTGGATTCGGAATATCGAAATTAGCTTAGGGTGAAATTTTGGAAATTTTCAGATAACTTTCATATTTTGATGAATAGTGGAAATTACTAAATTTTAATTAAAAACAACTTTTTCAATCGAAATAATTAATAGTGATAAATTATTATTTTTAGTGGTTTTAAAGTATATTTAGAAAATATTTTTACAATTTAATACAATAATGGTCATTGGATGTAATTTCACATTTAGACCACTTATAAACAAGTTTCAATCTTTTGATAGTTATTATCTCTTAAAAACACGCTATTTGTTTTAACGACAGAAATTAATTTTTAAATTAGTTAATGCAACTGATATGTTTTGAATTTGGTAAAATATACATCATTTTTGAGTTCATAATATCAAATATAGCTTAGGCCTAATTTTTGGTATTTTTCTGAAAACTTTCAATTTTTGATGAATAGTGAAACCACTAAGTGGTAGGTTAAAAACTGAATTTTGCATAAAACATAATTTTACCGCTTCTGTGAATGGAATTTCAAAAATCCAACAGACACGATTAATATCAAGGACTAAAATGTAGTTTAATGAGATGAAAATAATTTTTGGTGAATAGTAACTTTTTACTTTTTTTTACCACTGTTAATAGTAAATAGGGTAACTAAGGGTAAATATGATATTACTATTACCCTAACACATGTCTTAATTCTATTGGATAAGTGTAATTAGACCAAAAACAACCTTATTAATATAATATGACCATTTAGGTCCACTTGGATTAGATTATGACATTTAATATTATTTTATTTAATGAATAGTTAAAATAGTTAAAATCAATGTTTAATAACTAAAACATTTTTAATATGGGGTTATACATAAGATAAATTCGACTATAAATATTCATTAGAAAGATAAAAATATTTCCTACATAATGATATTATATTTATAATTTATAGACATTAAATAAATTAATTTATTTATGACACAACGATGATGCAGTAATTACCCTTTTAAGGAAATGTTAACATAATTGATGTTATAAATGCTCAAATAAATGTAATTTGAGACTTTTTATGAATTACACTAATTTTATAGGTTACTATGATATATTAGTGTTTATTTAATCAACTTTGTTAGAACATATAATTCTGTTATGACTTTCAGAAAAATAATATATCAAATAGTGTCAAAATTGACACAAAATAGTTTTTAAATCAAATATTATATTAATAATTGTTATTTTATTCCTAAAAATCTAAGGTTCTGCCAAATAACTTAGATAAGGATATATATGTTAATAATAAACAATTTGGGGTTCGTTTGGCATGTTATAGTAAGTGTATTAACCATATAGTGAAAGAAAACAAAAAGGCACGGTAAAAGTTAAATTATTTAACTTAGAGTTAAATCTAATTGATAACGTTAAAATAATACCCTAAACTTGTCTAAATCATATTGGATGATAGGATTTCGACCCATCCCCACCTTATCCTCGAAATAAATCAATTTGGAGCTATTTAAAAACTGAACTTGACTTTATAATAAAATAATATTTTTAGTTATTCCAAAGGTGCCCCTCTCCTCCCTTATAAAAGGGCACCTCCTCCCCCTCCTCCTCCCACCAATTTGAGCACTCAAGCTCGGCCAACCCCTGCCAAAATCTCTTCTCCACTTCCCTAGAAACATCCTAGAGGTTCTGGTCTTCCTCAAAGACCAATTTTAGTGCCCTAAGAGGAGGTCTCAAAGAGGCACTTCAAAGAAGAGGAGGTTCGGACACTTACAAAGCAAGTCGGACCTAAGGTAAGGGAAATATCACAATCTCATTTTTATCCGAGATTGTTTATACTTTGGCATTTACTGGGGTGTATTTTATCATCCACATCCATGTTTCCTCAGTATGTAATATTATTTCCATTCACCTACAATTGTTTAAATCCTATTTTACCCTTCGGTGAGTTATTAGTAAAAGATATGAAAGGAATCTTTTGTCGTTTTTCGTACGAGGTACTTTTTGACTTTTCCGACAAAAGTACGCGAAGAATGTTTTTTTAACTTATACGGCATGAATGGATTTTTAAAACATTATTTCCAAGAATCTTCCTTTACATGTTTTCAAGTTTATTTTTAATCAACTTCTTTTTTGTAAGACATGTTAAGAAAGGAAAATGTTTTTGAAGTAGAAAGGATATTTTCCTCAAGAATGGATTTCAAGTGTTTTATCAAAATTATTTTCCATCTAAGATAATAAAGGGTTCTGTTTCTATCCCTATTATTACATGTATTTGATTATGTTGTGATGGAAATATTTTTATGAATTCCTTTATCTTATATGAATTGTTTTATGATGTCATGTTGTTTAAGAATCCCATTTTTATTACATGGGTTATGCAATGATGTATGATTTATGATTTTGTGGCACACATAATAATGGTATCATTATGAGATTGGTGGGACCTATATCTCCCTCGAATTCATTGCGTAAAGATTTTATATCTCATGGGATAGACATGGATGAAATGGTAGGTTATACCGGTTCAGTGAAACAGGACTGAAATGAGGGTTACTCGATTCAGAAAGGGACTTTGTCCACTAAGATAGTCTTGGAAATGATTCTTGACTAACAAGAAATGATTCTCTATAATTATGTGTGTATTCCACAAAGTCTCATGTTTTAAGTTATGATTATTGGGATTTATTTCACTACTATGATTTATCCCATGTTATGAAATTATGCTCTCTTTTGCAGGTTAAGATTTCCAAAAGTTATGTTCTTATGAATATGATGTGATTGATTTTTCTTTTGTATACCCTTACTGAGCATTTGAGCTCACCCTTTTATGTTTTCTTTTCCCCAGGATATAAAGAAAGGTTTTAGGTAAAAAAAAGGGAAGATCTTTATATGAGATATTGAAGATCTTTCACCACGATTAGAAGATTACGTTCCGAGTTTCCAAAGACACTAAACTATTACGATACTTGTGTGTGTATTTTTTGTTATGTACTAAATATTCCGAAAAAGTAATGTAATGTCCATGTACGTCAAGCTTCGGGTCTCTACAAGAAGGGGATCTTCTCCACCATATTAGTTTTGCAGTAGAAGTTATACTAGTTGTGGTAATATACGAGGTTGACATGGTACATCTGGGAAAGGTCACCCATATCATAATAGTGGTTTATCCATGGGGAATTAGATAACATCATAGGGAAGAGGGGTAGTATAGTTTCATTCAATTGGTCATACAAATTAGTATTGTAAGGTTTGACCATAAACACTGATAGGTACAATTATTATAGCTTGTATGCTAGCTAGTGATATATTTTATTATGGTTCCTCTTATTCATTTATTTATGAAAAAATATGTTAATGGTTTGAGCTTTGCAGTGGAGTTCAAGAGTGAGGTTATGAAGATATATTTACTTTTGGGGTAAAATCTAGAGAAATTTATTTATGTAAGGGATATTCTATTAAGTTTGGGGAGTATTGTTTTCTATGGGATCATTACATCAAAGACATGTCAGGATTTGACTTGACTTTGGGTATATACTGTTTAGTAGAATACCAATAAAATAATGATTTTAATAGTAGGAGTGTGAATTTTAAATCATCTAAGAGTAAAAAATATATTCTTCATGGAGATTGCAATATCCAGGCTGGCCAAGAATGGATAATTACTCAAAAACTATGAGAGCTCATAGCCCAGGTTGCAAGTCAATTGATGGTTGATAGAGGAGTGAAGCATGATTTCTTCCTACAAATAGTGAAGAGGTTTCAGGATGTGTTTCTTGAATATATAATGTTATTAATATTTTCATGACTTATTATATTCCCCCTTTACTTATTTTATATGAAATGGGAATAATTTGTGTGAAATATTAATGTTTTAATATTAAGTATAATATTTGAGCATTTTTAGAAGTAGTCCAATTGAGTCAGTTTAATGTTTTAATTATACCTGTCACTATAAGGATCCAAATTGTGTGGTTCTTGTTTTTTAGGATTCTCCTTTCAATATAAAACATTCCATTAGAAGGAACCATGATCCAATTCTGCCATTTGAAGGGTCATATGGTCCTCACAAACAAGACCGAAGAATCTGTGAAGAAACTGGACCAGCCTTGAAGATTGATTTACTGGGCTCAATACAGAAGTCCAAAAACATTATATCTCCACCATAATTCGGGGGACACTACTTTTAATCTTGGATAAAAATTTCATGGCCCAAATCCAAGTACAAGGGGCCCAAATAAATCTTTGAAGTCCCACCCACCATTCTGTCCAAGAATTACAATCAGTATACTATTCATGACATGTCTCATGATGTAAGCATCAAATAGAGATGAGAATTTTCAGTGGTAAATAGGAGATATATGCGGCCGACTTTGTTGAATAATTAATTCGGATTTGAAGGCATATACCTGTTCAAAAATCCATTCACATTTTGGCCATCGAAAAAGCATGGATTGAAATGGACAGTTTACCTTTGTTTAATAAAACCGCCATAACATTGGATCCACTTGTCCAAATGCCTCCATATTTTGACAGTAGTCGTAAAAAGTTATTTTCTACAACTTTGAAGAAGGAGATATTTGGTGATTCGGCTTTTTTAATAGCCAAATTGTCGATGCAAGTGGAGGGAAAGATTAGGAATGCAAACAGTCCACTCCTTGGGCTATAAATACTCTCCCCTTCTCTCTTTGAGAGGGGTTGGTATTTCAGAAGAGAGGATATCATATTGGAACGAACAAAGCCTTTACAAAGGCTTTGAAGGACCTGCCATACTCGTGTTTTCACTTGAGAGACCTTTCCTACTCTCTTTGTTCTCACTTACTTTTGTGTTCTTCATTTTTGTAATCTTGTAATTCTCTTTCTTTGTAATTCTGTTTTAATGCAAGTTACTTCTTCAATATCTCTTATTCTCATCCACCTTCTGTAGTTTAATATTTATGTTCCTAAAATAGTTTAAATTCAGTTGAATCCTCTTCCCTTCTTTTGATTCCTCATTCAATCGAAAATCTGTTTTTAATTATCATCATCGTTCGTGTGTGTGTGTCAACGTACCACTCTTTTCTAATCTCTTTCTTTTTCTTCTATTCTTAATTTATCATCATAATTATTTTTACCAGAATATTAAACATCAAAATGTCTGAGTAAATCTCTCATTGGGGTGAGTTATAATTCGGGGATGTTAAGTGATTGAGAGTTTTGCTCGATGAGTATTCTTTAAATTTATCTTCTGTATGTTAAACTTAATATGTCCTGGATTAATGATATGTTTTATTTAACGAGTGGTTTACATGGATTATTGGAACCATAAATACACTGCCATAAATAAGTTTTGATTGAGATTAGAACCATAAGTTAAGTTAAGGTTTTGATTAAAGCCTCCACACTTAGGAATTCCAATCAACGTCAACTTATGACATGGGTGTTAATTTAATACAATACAAAGTAAGGCTCAAGGATATAAAATTCTTAACTCCCCAATGATGAATTCACCCCAATATTTATCAATTTGGTAAATAAAACATCATCCATAAATCACTTCAATTAAGCTCTGCAAACAAACCCCCCAAATCAAAATATAATTAACTAAAAATAATCGACTATTATGAAGTACCATCGCCGAGGATTCGACCCGAGTGCTGCTATACACATTAGCAGAGCACCCAAACTTCGACCGGTCGATAGGCGACAATCGGCCGTGCATTTCAAATTGCGCCATTGCTGGGGATGGTGATTTTAGTAGTCATTAGTTTCTGGTTATTGTAAAAAAACCAAAAATAATCAAAATTTTTGAAATTTTTTTAAAAAAACACAGAGAAAAACCCGTCTTCCTCTTAAAAATGATAAACTGAAAAAATACAAAGGAAAACTCGTCTTCCTAATCCTTTATAAATCTCTCTAAATTCCCTGCAGCCTCCCAAACAATCCCTCAGATTTTTTTGACCCTGAAATTGATAGAACTTTTCGTCGACTTAGGAGGTCCATTAGGGATAACCAAATCACCCAAGAACCAATCATTGCCCTACCAATTGAATTAGATATGGCCAATCCTAGGGAGCAAACATTGAAAGAACTTGCTTCCCCTGATATTAATTACCAACCTCTTGGTATTCAATATCCAAACATTGAAGCTGACTTTGAACTCAAATCGGGTTTGATTCATCTTCTCCCTCATTTTCATGGGCTAGCCGGTGAGGATCCACATCTTCACCTTAAAGTGTTCCAAGTAGTATTCTCTACCATGAAGCCTCAAGGGGCTTCTGAAGAACAAATCAAGCTTAGAGCTTTCCCATTTTCCCTAGAGGATTCTGCCCAGTCTTGGCTCTACTACCTCCCACCTGGTTCCATAAACTCATGGGTTGACATGAAGAGACTTTTCCTTGAGAAGTTATTTCCCGCTTCCCGAACAGCTTCTATCCGAAAGGAAATAAGCGGCATCCGTCAATTCCCTAATGAATCACTCCATGAGTATTGGGAGAGGTTCAAAAAGATTGTGGAAACTTTTCCACACCATCAAATCCCTGACCAACTCCTGATCCAATACTTTTATGAGGGGTTATTGGCTATGGAGCGAACTCTCATTGATGCCGCAAGTGGCAGTGCTCTTATTGATAAAACTCTTTCAGCTGCACGAGAACTCATAAGCAACATGGCTGCAAAGACGCATCAATTCCATACTTGAGCACATGATCAAGTGAAACAAGCCCAAGAGAATCAATCCATAGATCCCAACAAGATGACTGAGTGGATGAGTGAACTTACAGGTCTTGTGCGTCAACTAGCAGTGGCTACCAAAGCCCCAACCTCATCTTCTGCACAGTCACTATTCTCTGGACCTATCAAGAATTGTGGAATCTGCAACTCTTCATCTCATCCGACTGACACATGTACACAACTTCAAGATGATCCATCTGATTCATCTAGTCCAATGGATCTCAATGCGGCATATGCTCAGTGAAACTTCAACCCACAACAATCAGGTCAGTTTGTTAGAAACTTCAACCAACCCCACTCTGAGCCCTTCTCTTCTACCTTTAACCCACCTCTGAGGTATAGTAATCCCATTTCTCATCCTCCTCAGTTCCCTCATCAAAATCCAAACCAGTTCCATTATGTTCAAAGTGTTGGTAACATCCATCAACCTTATCCTTTTGTTCCTCAACCCCAAAGGAACAATCCTCCTCCTGGATTCTACTATCCTAATGAGCCTTCCCAATTCCCCACCCAATACAATCACTTTCCCAAGAACCAAAATCAAGGACAACCCAATTTGGGACAAGCCTCTTCTTCTAAACAACCATGGGAAAGTGCTGTAGAGGATCTTGCTTCCTTCACCTGTTCTAGCCTCAAGAACATTGAATCCCAAATAGGTCAACTTGCATCCCACCTTAGCCAGTAACAACCATCCAATTCATCCCAACTCCCAGATCAACCATTACCCAACCCTAAGGGTAATGTAAGTGCAATTGCACTTAGATCGGGAAACAAAATTGATATGCCCCATGCTGATTTCTCTACCTCCCCTTTCGATGATGATCTAGAAAATGAAAATAACAAAAAGATGGAAAAGGAACTTGAATCCACTCCTTCACCTCCTTCCATTCCTCTGAGGAACCCAATTCCTTTTCTTCAAGCCATCGCCAAGCCTAAGTAGTCCTTTGAACCTGATCCTGAAATGCTTGACATGTTTAGACGTGTTGAAGTGAACATCCCCCTCTTACATGCCATCAAACAAATCCCTATGTATGCCAAGTTTCTTAAGGAATTGTGCACCCATAAGAGGAAACTTAGGAACATTGAAAATGTTTCAACGCAATAGTCCATTCCCATGAAGTGCAAAGATCCAGGGACCTTCACGGTTCCATGTCAAATAGGGAGTTCCAACTTTGATGATGCACTCATAGACCTTGGAGCCTCAATAAATGTCATGACCAAATCCATTTTCTCCAACCTTGGTCTAAGTCCCTAGCACCCAACGGGTGTTGTCATTCAATTAGCCAATCGAAGCACTGCCATTCCTGAGGGGATAATTGAGGATGTTCTTGTTCGGGTCAATGATCTTATCTTCCCAGCTGATTTCTATGTCCTTGACATGGAAGGTGAGACGACTTCCTCTCGATCTCCCCTAATTCTAGGAAGCCCATTCCTCATGACTACGATAACCAAGATTGATGTCCATTCAGGCATCTTATCCATGGAATTCGGTGACCAATTGGTCACGTTCAACATTTTCCAAGCCATGCGATACCCATCTGAGGATCACTCTGCATTCTCAATCCATGCTTTTGAGGACACTTCTAAGATTCAATCGAACCCCAATCCACCATGTTCTTCATGTTCTAATGATAATGGATCTTGTGAAATCTGCACCATGATTAATAAAGTCATAAATGGTGATGTTTATGTGGACCTATCATTCATAGACTCCATCAATCTAGAGGAACTTGAAAACTTTCTTGAATCCCACATCAACTCTGATCTCTGTTGCTCCACCTTGGACAGTGTTGAGGAAAATGATCCAAACCCATCTGGAATCCCTTGTTCTGCTCCTAACTTGTCTACCTCTCAAATAAAGGCTAAAACTAATCTAAAACCACTTCCTTCACACCTCAAGTATGCATTCCTTTTCCATGATCCCTCCTACCCTGTCATTATCTCTGTTTCACTTTCTGAAACTAAGGAGTCCCAACTTGTTCAAGTGTTAGAGGAAAACAAAATTGCCTTATGTTGGACCCTAGAGGATATTCCAGGAATCAACCTTGCCCTTTGCATGCATCACATCCATCTAGAGGAATCATCCAAACCAATTAGGCAACCTTAAAGAAGACTCAATCCACTCATACTTGAGGTAGTTAGGGAAGAGATTACAAAGCTTCTTCAAGCTGGTATTATCTACCCAATTTCTGATAGTGAATGGGTTAGTCTAATTCAAGTCGTTCCTAAGAAGGGCGGGATAACAGTTGTCACAAATGAACATGGAGAAGTGGTCACAACTCGAGTGAAAAACAAATGGTGTGTGTGCATCGATTATCGCAAATTGAATGCTGAAACACGAAAATATCACTACCCACTTCCTTTCCTTGACCAAATGCTTGAGATATTGGCCGGAAAGTCACACTATTGCTTTCTTGATGGTTACACCGGCTACTTCCAAATTCCAATCGCACCTCAAGACCAAGAAAAGACCACATTCACTTGCCCCTTTGGAACCTATGCCTATAGGTGAATGCCTTTTGGCCTTTGTAATGCTCCTGCAACATTCCAGCGGTGTATGATGAGTATCTTTTCTGAATTCATTGAGAATTTCATGGAGGTCTTCATGGATGACTTTACCATTTATGGCGAGTCATTTGAATCTTGCATACATTCACTCTCTTTGGTCCTTCAAAAGTGTGTCAAGTGCAACCTTGTGCTGAATTTTGAAAAATGTCACTTCGTGGTTTCAAATGGGATTGTTCTAAGGAACATAATTTCTCAAGATGTTATCCAAGTTGATCCAGCCAAAATTGAGGTGATCCAATCACTTCCTGAACCCAAATCAGTTCGAGACATTCGGTCCTTCCTTGGTCATGCCGGTTTCTATTGACGATTCATTCAGAACTTTAGCAATATTTCCCTCCCACTCACTCGTTTACTTCAAAATGATGTCATATTCAATTTTGATGAGGCTTGCAAGAGAGCCTTCATTGAACTCAAATCTGCTCTCACATCTGCTCCAATAATCCAACCCCCAGATTGGTCCTTACCATTTGAATTGATGTGTGATGCTTCTGATAGGGCCATTGTGGCTGTTCTTGGTCAAAGAAGAGAAAACATTCCTCATGTCATCTTTTATGCCTCAAAAACATTGGATGATACTCAATCACACTACATTGTGACTGAAAAAGAACTTTTAGCTGTGGTTTTTGCCTTGGATAAATTCCGGCCCTATCTCATAGGTGCCAAAATCATCATCTTCACAGACCACTCAGCATTAAAGTTCTTACTTAAGAAAAGTGATTCCAAACCAAGGCTAATAAGATGGATTTTAATGCTCCAAGAGTTTGACCTTGTGATAAAAGAGAAGCCTGGAAAAAAACCCTGTGGCTGACCACCTGAGTAGAATTTCTAATTCTTCTCATTCTGAAATAATTGATCCTGAATTTCCAACTGAACACCTCTCATCTCTCACTCCAAAGTTACCATGGTATGCCCCAATTGTTAATTACTTGGTTTCTGGTGTTTTCCCTGAATATTTTTCAAAAGAACAAAAAGAAAAGATGAAAAGTGATTCAAAGCATTATTTTTGAGAAGATAATAAACTTTGGAAAACTGGGGCTGGCATGGTAAATAAGAGATGTGTTGATGAAACTGAACAATCCTCCATCATGGAATTCTGCCACTCAATGCCTGGAGGTGGCCACTTTGGACCACAAAGGACTTCTCGAAAGGTCCTAGATTCTGGATTCTTTTGGCCTTCACTTTTCAAGGACTCACACGAGTTCTGTCAATCATGTCCCACTTGCCAAAAGTTTGTCACAATTTCTAAAAGAAATGAAATGCCTCAAAAGCCATTAATCTTCTGTGAGCTCTTCGATGTTTGGGGCATCGATTTCATGGGACCTTTTCCCCCTTCCAATGGATTATCCTACATTATCCTTGCTGTTGACTATGTTTCTAGGTGGGTCGAGGCCAAACCCACTAGGAAAGATGATGCTCAAACTGTGAGTGAGTTCCTCAAAACCCATATCTTCCATCGATTCAGAACACCACATGCTTTGATAAGTGACTTAGGAACTCATTTCTGTAATAGAACCATGGAGTCACTTTTGAAAAAGAATGGGGTTGTATATAAAACATCCACTGCATATCACCCTCAAACAAATGGAATGGATGAACTTTCTAACAGGGAAGTGAAAAGAGTTCTTGAAAGAATTGTTAAGCCCACAAGAAAAGACTGGCCCGATAGACTTGGTGAAGCACTTTGGCCCTATCGAACAACCTATAAGACACCCATTGGGATGTCTCCATTTAGGATAGTTTTTGGAAAAGCCTGTCATTTACCAGTTGAAATCCAACATAATTCATTTTGGGCTGTCAAAACTTGTAATTTTGATTGTGAAAAATCTGGTGAAGAAATATTGTTGCAGTTGACTGAATTGGAGGAGCTTCATCTCGATTCATATGAGAACTCCATTCTCTACAAAGAAAAGGCAATGTCACTCCATGACAAGCACATTCTTCGAAAGTTATTTCATGAAGCTGAAAAGGTAATGCTCTTCAATTCTCGATTTCGACTTCACCCAGGTAAGCTCAATTCTCATTGGGATGGACCTTTTATTATTACCAATGTTTACCCATTTGGTGCAGTGCATGTCCAAGACCCTTCTTCAAAAAGAACATTCACGGTAAATGGAAACCGGTTAAAGCAACACCATGAGAGGCCATTCACTTCAGGTTCCACATCGACTTCCATTGACCCACCACTAGATGGAAATGGCGACCCACCAAATCCAAACCAGGGGGCACCTCTTTCCCTTTAACTCTCTCTCTCCTCAATCTCTCTTCCCTCTCTTCTTCTCTCTATTTCTTCTTCTTCCTCTCTCCCTCTCATTTTTTTACAACATTCTTCCACAACCTTTTTTCTATTTTCTCTTTTGTGTGGATGTGTCATTAAAAATAAGAAAAAATAAAAAAAAATTAATTAAAAAAATGAAAATTAACAAAAAAAAGGGGTGTCATAATTACTAATAATCCAATATTGAAATTCTGTCCAACCATTTTGGGGAGTCCAAAGGCTTGTTTTAAACTCAAATATATTGAATTTTTATCTCAAACTTGGGTAAACAATTTTGTGTCAATAAAAAACATTTTGAATGAAAATTTTTTGGTGGAAAATGATTCTCCCCTACCATGAGGAATAATATTATCCTTCATGCCAAGGTCATATATAACCATCTTTTTCATTGTGTGTCTTCACCACTGATTGTGAGTCTTGAGTTTGTGGACCTTCGAGCTGAATTTCCATCTGTTGTGTGCATTAATATGATATAGGAATTTTCTAAGCCACATGAGAATCAGAATAGCCAAAAAGACTCTCGTTACCCTTACATTGATCCTACTTTTGAAAGCCCCTTTGATCATATGAAAACCTTTCTTTTGATAGCCACATTATAATCCTAATACCTTGTCCCACCCAACATCTTCATGAATTTTCATTATACAATTTATTGAAATTTAAGTGTGGGGGGGAATGGACCTCATTTTTGGGCATACTTTCATTGATTTCCAATGTGTCATCATATGCTTGAGGGCAAGAATCCATTCAAGTGTGGGGGAGAGGTTGTAATTCTGTGAGCTTTGGGGTGTATATGTGTAATTGTCATGTACCAAAGTCATTGAAAAGTGTTCAAAAAAATGAAAAAAAATATATTTAAAAAATGATGAAAAAAAGGAATGGGTTGTGTCTTGGGTGGGTCAAAAATCATTCATCATCAACCTTTGATCGTGTCATAACTACTAAAATTAGTTCCATTAGAAGATCAAACATGGGTTGGGAGATGACTATGAGACTCGTTTCAAGCACAACTTTTGAAAAAAAAGAGCAAAAAGAGAAAAAAAAAGAACACTTGAATCATCTTGTATTTTGTCATTATTGGAAGTTTTCCATGTTTTACATATTCCATCATCTCACCCTATTACATTTTCTATCTCCCTCACTTTTCATTCATCACACATTCATGCCCTTGTAAATATGTGTTTCTATTTCCATTCAAATCAAATTTCAAAAAAAATGTGGATTGATTTTTCCATGTTGGTGTTTTTAACCCCTCTTTTCCTTTGGACATTATATACCTACAGTCCCATAGCCACTGAAAACCCCCTTAAAAGACCTCTTGATTCTTGTACACATTAGATTTGGGAATGGAAGCTGAGAGCTCTTACAAACTCTTGATTTTCACTTTTTGTTGGTGAATGAGTGAACCTCCTAAAATACTGTTTTATCATCTTGAGAGGAGTAAGTTTTGAGTGCCTACATTTTCCAATTCAAACCTTGAACATGAAAAAATTAATTTTTTCTGATGCATTATTGTGAACCAAATTTGTGATGGAATTCAATATGGATGAGTGAAATAGTCTAAACCTCCCCTGATTGGAGAAAACAAAATTTTAATATTTGTTGGTGAGTGAAAATGATTTTGTCATGTTTTTATATTTGTTTCACATGAGGACACCTGCAAATCTAAGTGTGGGGGAGTTGATGTTATTAATATTTTCATGACTTATTATATTCCCCCTTTACTTATTTTATATGAAATGTGCATAATTTTTGTGAAATATTAATGTTTTAATATTAAATATAATATTTGAGCATTTTTAGAAGTAGTCCAATTGAGTCAGTTTAATGATTTAATTATAACTGTCACTATACTGATCCAAATTGTGTGGTTCTTGTTTTGTAGGATTATACTTTCAATATACAACATTTAATTAGAAGGAGCCATGATCCAATTCTGCCATTTTAAGGGACATATGGTCCTCACAAACAAGACCAAAGAATCTGTGAACAAACAGGACCAGCCTTGAAGATTGATTTAATGGGCTCAATACAGAAGTCCACAAACATTAACTCTCCACCATAATTCTGGGGACACTACATGTCATCTTGTATAAAAATTTCATGTCCCAAATCCAAGTACAAGATTCCAAAATGAAGCTTTTAAGTCCAGCCCACCATTCTATCCGAGAATTAAAATCAGTATACTATTCATGACATATCTCATGATGTAAGCATCAAATAGAGCTGAGATTTTGCAGTGGGAAATATGAGATATAAGCGGCCGATGTTTTTGAAGAATTAATTCGGATTTGAAGGCATCTACCTGTTCAAAAATCCATTCACATTTTGGCCATCGAAAAAGAATGGATAGAAATGGGCAGTTTACCTTTGTTTAATAAAACCGCCATAACATTGGCTCCACTTGTCGAAATGCCTCCATATTTTGACAGTAGTCGTAAAACGTTATTGTCTACAACTTTGAAGAAGGAGATATTTGGTGATTCGGCTTTTAAATATCCAAATCGTCGATGCAAGTGGAGGGACAGATTAGGAATGCAAACAGTTCACTCCTTGGGCTATAAATACTCTCCCCTTCTCTCTTTGAGAGGGGTTGGCATTTCAGAAAAGAAGATATCATATTGTCACGACCAAATCCTTGAAAAATGCTAGGGAGGACCTTACATACTCATGTTTTCACTTGAAAGACCTTTCCTCCTCTCTTTGTTTTCACTTACTTTTGTGTTCTTCATTTTTGTAATCTTGAAATTCTCTTTTTTGTAATTCCGTTTTAATGCAAGTTACTTCTTCAATATCTCTTATTCTCATCCACCTTATGTAGTTTAATATTTATGTTCCTGAAATATTTTAAATTCAGCTGAATCCCCTTCCCTTCTTTTTCTTCCTCATTCAATCAAAAATCCGTTTTTAATTATCATCATCGTTCGTGTGTGTCTGTCAACGTACCACTCTTTTCTAATCTCTTTCTTTTTCCTCTATTCTTAATTTATAATCATAATTGTTTTAACCAGAATATTAAACATAAAAATGGCTAAGTAAATATCTCATTGGGGTGAGTTATAATTTGGGGATGTTAAGTGATTGAGAGTTTTTCTCGATTAGTATTCTTTAAGTTAATATTGTGTATGTTAAACTTAATATGTCATGGATTAATGATATGTTTTGTTTAACGAGTGGTTTCCATGGATTATTGGAACCATAAATACACTACCATAAATAAGTTTTGATTGATATTAGAACCCTATGTTATGTTAAGGCTTGGATTAAAGCCTCCACTCTTAGGAATTCCAATCAACGTCAACTTATGACATGGGTGTTAATTTAATGCAATACAAAGTAAGGCTCAAGGATATCACATGCTTAACTCCCCAATGATGAACTCACCCCAATATTTATCAATTTGGTAAATCAAACATCATCCATAAATCATTTCAATTAAGCTCTGCAAACAAACCCCCCAAATCAAAATACAATCTACTAAAAACAAACGACTATTACAAAGTATCATTGCCGATGATTCGACCTGAGTGCTGCTATACACATTAGCAGAGCACCGGAATTTTGACCGGTCGATAGGCGACAATCGGCCATGCGTTTCAATATATCTCTAGGCTTCCACCTAGAAGAGACATGGAGTTTACTATTGAGATCATTTTTGGGGCTAATCCAGTTTCAATTCCACTATAGAGAATTGAACCCATAAAGCTTCAATATCTCAATAATCAACAGGAGGAGATAAGGGATAAGTGATTTATCAAAAAAAATAGGTCACATTGGGGTTCTCCTATATTTTTTACAAATATGGATGATGGAAAATTGTTCTTCTGTGTTAGGTAATGTATTTTGAAACAGATTACAATGAAGAACTAATACCGTCTTCCGCATATCGATAATCTATTTTACCAGTTTTAGGGGAACTTGTGTTTTCTAAATGATTTAGTTCAGATCAGGGTATCACTAATTTTGAGTTCAACCATAAAATACACAAAGGGATAATTTTAGATAAAATTATGGCCTCTTTGAGTTCATTTTAATGTCTTTTTGGTTGAAAAATTCCCCAGTATTGTTTATGGCCTCAATGAACATAATCTTACATCTGTACCTGGATCAGTTTGTTGTAGTGTTTGTGGATGACATCTTTATGTACTCCAAGACTCATGATAGTCATTACTAACATATTAAAATTGTTATGATTATACTGATAGATCATAAAATATATAAAAAGATATTTATCTATAAATTTTTTATTGATCATGTGGATTTCTTCAATCACATAATCTCAGAGGAAGGGTTTTTAATGAACCTACATAATGTGACGAAATTTTTATTTTTGTAGCCTCCTAGGAATGTTTTTTATTTTTATATATTTTTGGGATCATGTTTATATTATAAGAGATTTATCTAGGACTTTTAAAATTTTAAATACCCTCTCTTGGGATATACCATGAACAGGAAAAAATTTAATGCTCTACAGCTTGCGATAATTCTTTCAAGAATATAAATAAGACATTGAAATTAGCATAAAACATGATCCTACCAAAGTTCGGTCTGAAGTATATGAAATTTTGTGATGCTTCTAGGATATTTGTTTTACAAGTGTTGATGTAGGGATATCCAGTCACGGTGTATGTGTCTCATAATTTTAGGCCACATGAACGAAACTACCATATTCATGACCTCAAGTTAGCTGAATTGATTTATGCTTTGATGTGTTGGATACATTGCCTATTATCAAAAGGTTTATTGTGTATACAGATCAGAATATCTTGAAATATATATTTTCATAATGTGATTTGAATCTCCGACAACATAGGTGGGTTGGGTATACAAAGTCATTGGACATTGAAATCATGTATATTCCGAAGAATGTAAAAAATGTTATTGATTCTTTGGTCATGAAATCTCAGGCTCATGTGGTTCTAGAGTCCAATACTGAGTGGATTATGATGACCATACTAAGATACATGTATTTTTATAGAATATTTATGATAGGATGACTCACATATCAGTTTTAGTGGATTCTATAATTTTGTATGGATCAGGGATATATAGCATGAGGATCCTGAGTTCGTGACCATGAGGGAAATCCTTGAAGGTGGGGGTCACCTTCAGAAAGGATCATAAATGAGGATTAGATCATCTATGTGAGGAATTGGGTAGTTGTGCTAATAAAAATTCCATAGAAGCTAATGGGTGTGTTTCTTTCATCAAATTGGATGGTACATTCATGTTTTTCCGAAATGCATTGGGACATACAATGATAGTTTTGTTGTCAATACATGAAAAATGAGATATTAGGGTTCATGAAACGATACTACACATGTCAGTAGGTGAAGGATGAGTATTAATAACTTGGAGGTTTACTAAAACTATTTCCTGTTATATAATGGAGGTGTGATGAGTTTACAATAAAATTTTTGGTATATATACCAATTAATCCACAAAAGAATGGTGTAATTTGTGTTATTTTTGACTGTTTGAAAAACATAATGTATTTCGTACAAGTACAAGATATTTTATCAGTGTATAAGTTGGGAGAATTGTATATTCAAGAGATAGTCCATCATATTGGGGTTCCAAAAAATACATTTTCTGACCATGAATCATGTTTTACGTCAAGCTTGTGGTAGTGATTATAGAAGTCACTTGGTACACAAATATTGTTGAGTACGACATTCCACCCATAGAAATATGGGTCGTTAGAGTGTACTATATTGGTGATAGATATTATTATGCGAGTGTGTGTTCTATATTTTTGTGGGTCTTGGGAGAATCACTAAGAATTGGAGTTGTTTTCCTATAAAAAATGATATTAGGAAACTATATAGATGGAACCATATGAGGATCTGAATTGTAAGATATATAGATCACCTATATGTTGGATGGAGGTATGTGATTAAGAGTTGTTGGGACCAAGTCTCATGTAGAAGATGTCATATTAGGTTCATTTTATTTGAAAGACTATAGATGTAGCTCAGAGTAGAAAAAAGTCATATCGTGATAGATGGTGATGGTCCCTAGAGTTTACATAATATGGTCATGTATTCCATTAGGTGTCACCATGATTGGGTTACCACATGATATAGACGCAAGGAAAGTTGTCACCCATGTTCATTATAATTTTTGAGGTTGTGGAGGGAATTAGGTTGGTAGCGTACCAATTGTATCTTCCAAAGAGATATAGTGCTATGAATGGTGTCGTCCATGTGTCACAACTAAGGTGGTATCACCTATACTGTTTTCATGTGATAATTGTAGTTGACGGTGAGATTTCGATATATCTCTCATTTGAGGTGGATCAGATTCATGTGTTGGATCACAGTGAGAAAGTGTTTTTAGGAAATATAATGGTGATAGTTTTTGTATTGTGGAAGCATGGTAATGTTAAAAAGGAATATTCTGAGAGAGAATCTTATATAAGGGCTCAGTTTCTAATCTTTTTGACTTAGAATTATAGAGATGCTTGGCAGTATAGCTCAAGGATCAATTTTTATAAGATAGGGGGATTGTAAAACACTAGATATTTTTGGATATGCCTTAGGCTCAATTAAAGGTACTTTTTCCTTTTTTGAGTACTTTTTGATTGGGTTTTACCATGGGGTGTATTTGGGTGAACAATTAAGGAAACAATGAATAAAGAGGGTGGTGTAATGTTGGAACATGGTTTTTCTTAACCCATTCCCCATGTCCCACTATACCATGACACCCTAGATAGAGATGTTTTACACAGATGCCACATGGTAATTTTAACAATTCAACCTAAAAGGAGAAATCTGTCACCCCCATGAATAGGAACATGGTTAAGGCACACAGTTAGGGGAAATTGTGTGCCCCAAGTATCAAAGAATTCATACAAGATTTTAATCCCCTAAAATTTCTTTTGAAATTATTCAAAGCCCCCATTTTAATCCCATTTGGACTTTTCAGGACCCCGAATACCTTTTCATGATTTTTAGAGCCTACTTGATAGATTTCAAATCATCCTATCCTTAGTACCTAGCAAATCAAAGTTCAGAATAATGATCTACACCCCTAACTATAACAAGGTCATATAATGTGTGCTTTCAATCTTAATTCCCTTCCCTCCCTCATCTTTTAGTGGTATTTAATCCTCTATTTTGTTAGATCTAGATCTATGATTATTGGATATAGATCATGGATTGTGGGATTTTGATTGTTCAATATTAAATTTTGGATTCATATCTATATTATGTTCTTCAATACATTCTTGATTGATCCTCTTTAAATTTGGGACTCTTCTATTAGTGTGAATTTTCAACAAATTGAGGTAGGTTTTCTATTATTCAAATCTCATAGTATTGATATCAATTAGGTGTATATGATTTTATAATTTTGAAGGTTCATTTAGAAATTGGAATTCCTATTTTGAATAAATAAATGTGGTCAATTAATTTATTGTGGAATTGGAGACTTGATGGAATAGTGGAACTTTGAATTAGGAATAATTAATAGTGGAATTAATTATGGGATATTGATTCTCTAGATATTGGATAATTAATTATTGGTATAATTTTCTGTAGGGTCTTGAAAATTCTGAAAATGGGAAATCCGATTTCTGCAAGACTTGGAAAAGGACCAAACCGGTCTGCACGCTGGATCCCAACAATAGCAAGTGGCTGGTTCAGAAAAACGCCCTCCCGTAATTCTGCGGACTAGCTTCATCTGTGAAACAAAGGCGAGGACCCTCCGCGGGTGGGAGCCAGGAAGACCGCTGTATTTCAGGCCGGTCCACCACCGCGATCCACCCCCCCTCCACGGACTGCTGTTGTTCACGGGATAGAGGCGGAGTGGTGCACATCCGCGGAGCAATTCCACGGATCTCACTTCAAAAAATCCCTCGTTGATCGGGTCATCCGCGGGTGGGGATTCCATCATGGGATTCCGCAAAACGTGTCCTGAGCCCATCAATATTTCCTCCTCGCGACTCTATAAATAACCACCAAGGGGCACCATGAAGGAAGGAGAGACGATGGGTGAAAACCCATGGGGAGACGCCGTATAAATTGCTCCCAGAAGTCCGCGACCATCCGCGAACCCCATATAGTCAGCGGATGCGCTCTTCTGGGGAGAGGAGAAACCAGTGCGCGAACCACGTGCAACCAGCTCCTCCGAGGCCAGCCCATAGATGCCATTTCCTTCGCGGATAGTCACTCCAGAGCCACCCCTTCCACGAACCAGTGTTGTTCACGAAATGGAGGCGGAACCCCTCCACAGGCGCGAAGTAGGATGGTCGCCAACCCCTTTGCTGACACCCTTCACGGACAACCATCTCTACCGCGGACAACACCCTTCGCAGACAACACCCTTTTCGGACAACCTCCTTTGCCGTCAACTCCTTCGTAGCTTTCTCCCTCGCAGCCAGCTCCTCCACGGACGCCCTTCACAGACAACTAAACTATGAACCACATGCAGCACCCTCGCGGCTAGCCCTTCATGGACAGCTCCTTCGCAGCCAGTCCCTCGTGGCAGGCACCTCGCGGACAGCTCCTCCGCGGCCAGTCCCCTGCGTCCAGTCCTTCATGGACAGCTCATTCGCGGAGATCCCCATGCAGAAAACCCCATGCACTCGCTGGTCCTTACTGCGGGGGTGCAGCCCCCACACCCGTACTCCGCCTCAGTGTCGGGCTATGGTCTCGGCCCTTCGGGCCGGACCCTTCACTACCGTCACTGACCCACATGATAAATGGAGAGTCACTCTGCTAACTTTTCGGGCCGGATCAACATTATTTCACTTTTCACCCTTCTGCCGCCCCAATATCCATCCTATAAATTCCATGAGTTTAGCTACTCCTCATTACTCTCCTATAAACCCATTACGTAGATCCTTTTGCTAGGTTCATCCAGAAAGGGACTCCCTTTCATAAGTCCCACACCAACCGTTTCTAGGTATCTTCTACCTAGTCATCCTAACCACATGACGTTAAACTGTATGGCCCTCTTCCTATCCATATGCCGTTAAACTATATGGAAACTGTCCTCTATACATGAGTATAAACTGTATCATTTGCTGTTATTCAATAATTGGTTGCCTCTTGCTCCGTGCAAGAGATGCCTTACGCTATGTTTACAGTGGCATAATTTCAGGAGAGTTGGACTCCGTTCAAAAATTCCATCACTCCACCCCATGCTTTGCATGTCCTTCATTCGAATCCTTATACTCTTCTATGTCTGAAGGGACCCCCTAACGGCCTGGTCCCAGGCCGCATTTTCTCACCTACCATCCTGGGCCAACGCCCTGGAAGACATTGTATAACAATTTGAGTTAGGTCATGTGTTTCGAACATGGTCAGCGATCGACCCTCAGTTGTTTTCCCCATTTCAGGCTAACGTGATTTGGATGCTGTGTTTCGAGCATGGTCAACAGTTATCCTCCATCGCCATTCCACCTTCATTATGTTCTGAATGTCAGGCATGTAATTTAAACTTTTCATATCCATTTGTTTGGATTGATTCCAACTCTCGTGGCATTATCACGCTTTTTCACCTACGGATAGGCATTGGCCCACATTATATTCCTCAACCCACCACTGGGTTGGAATGCCCTCATGTCTAGACATGAGGAACACACCAGGACGTCCATCCAAGAGTAATCCCCAACATTATGGTCCTCCTCAAAGTGTAAGCCCTAATCCATTACCATGGGCCTCCATAGAGTGTAAGACCCACTCCAACACAATGGGCCACCCTCATGCATAAGCCCCACTCCACTTCTCACAGAAACACCTTTCACGACGTGATCCTATGGTCCCTACTGCCTCTTGTTTCCCACACCGATCATGAATCATGTGGGCTTAGAGTATGCATTGACCATGACATCCTCTTATGGGCCTCCTCAGAGTGTAAGCCTCAATCCACCCTATGGACCTCCTCATAGTGTAAGCCCCAATCCACATCTTGGGCTACCTTAGAGCGTAAGCCCCCCACCAATCCGAACTACGTGGACTTTGATACCTGTTTCCTAGGCGGGGTACGTAGGAAGCCTCTCTGAGGTTCAAGCCCAACAACGGGTCATCCCGATCTCCTTCCATGTCATTTTACAAACATCTTGGGATGCATTAGAGTGTAATCCCTACACCAATGAGAACTACAAGGACTTTGATTCCCTACCACAGGGATACATAGAAATCCTCTGCGAGGTTCAAGACCGATCAAAACCGAACCCCCGGGTCCACCTTCACGTCGGTTCTCCGACACCCTGATTCGAAATACATGGACTTTGATCCCTGTCTCCTAGGAATGGTATGTAAGAAGCATCCCTGAGGTTCAATCTCAACAACCGGTTGATCTAACTATCTTCATATCAGTTCACCGAGATGCCCCTAGCACCATCTCAGTGAGTCCAAACTCCTTGGTGTCATTAAATAAATGACGTACGGTAAACCTCAGGAAAAAATGATTCTGAACCCCTATGTTCAACTGACCGTTTCCAATCAAGGTTTAAATCCTGGGATACTATGTTTGGGTATAAACCAAAGATTCATGAACATATCAATACGTCTTAAATCTATAAGAGAGTCCTAGAACAGGCAATAATTTCCCCCCAAAAAACGGTGTGATGAGCTCGACTTCCCATCCTCTCGACCAATGTGAGTTCTTAAGTGTCAGTGGCCAGTCCATCCGACGAACGCCTGCCTTTGGAAAGCAGGTCCGTGCATCATTGGATACGGAGCCGTTGGGTGTTTTGAGGCCGAAAACCAGAAACCACGTGAAACATTATCAAAATTTTGAATTATGAACTGAGAATAATTAATATTTTAGTTAATTATGGGACATTGAGATTTCAGATATTGAATAATTAATTTTTTAATTTATTATAGGAATGTTAAATTCTGAATTGAGAATAATTAATTATTGAATTAATTATGGGATATTGAGATTATGGAGATTGAATAATGAATTTTTGAAATAATTATTGGATATTGAAATTGTGAGTTAGGATAATTAATCATTGAATTAATTTTAATTATATTGGGATTGTTGAATTAGTTTTAATTAGTATTTGAATTAATTATTAAGGATTTTTTTGCGAATAAATTGATCGATATTATTAGTAAATTTAAGAATTAATTAATAGGTTTGAGATTATTAATTATTTATTTATTTATTTAATGGAGTAGAGAATATTGATTACATGTTGAATTAATTAATATAGTTGAGAAGATTAATTAATTGTTGAATTAATTAATGGAATGATTTTTATGTAAAGAATGCTAAAAATGTAATTAATTTTTCATATAGATGTAATAAGTGGAAACAATGGAATTAATATGTGATATTGATATAAGGAATAGTAACAACAAAATTCATATGTTATATAGGGGTAATGAATTGTAACAATGGAATGAATATGTGATATAGAGATAATGAATGGTAATAATTGATTTCAAATGTGATACTAAGATAAGGAATGTTAAAAATGGAATTCATACATTATTTTTATTTGATAAATGGAAACAATAGCATTCATGTGTGATGTTGAGACAATGAATGGTAACAATGAAATTCATATATGATATTGAAATTTTTAAAGAAAACTATAGAAGTTAGGTATATTATATCCCATGGGGATAGTTCATACTTGATAATGGGCCAAAGTTATTTTTGAAATATAGGTTTACCTGGGAAACTAGGTGTCTATGTGTTAAAATGAATCATAATTGATAATGTGATAAATGTTAATTATGCATTGTACTTATTCTCAATAAAAATTAATACACTATTATTGAAATGAATTATTTTAGACACCATTGGTGGTGGTTTACTTAGTTGGAAAAACATATTACGTGGGATGATTTATTGGTATCTGAATTGATTTTGGGGCCATAGTGAAGTTTACTGTAAAGGTACCTATGTGAGATGCCTCATTTGGTATGGAACCTAGATAAAGGAAAAAAAACATGGTTCAGAAGATATTTGGATGTTTCCAATGTGTTTTATTTTGAGTTTCATTTTTTCACTTGACAGTTACATTGGTGTGTCAAATATACTATTCAGTTGATATTGTATTTCTATTTTTGGTTAGAATGAGATATTTATATTGTTTTGGTTATGGTTATATATCATTTTAATTATTATTATTTTATTTATGTTGGTGTATTACTCTAATTAATAGGTTATTTTCTCCCCATTATTGATAGACCATTGCCGCTAGTAATTATCCTTTAGTGTATGACCAGGAACGCCTGAGGTCACATGAACATCTGGATCGGGGCACAGAAATGTGGCGCCCATGTAAAGATGTTACACATTTTGAATCATCATATTTTTAAGATTGAAAATTTATGGTTTTTTTGTTCAGTTTTTTTGTGATTTATAGCCAAATACCATTATTTTTTATGAAAATATCCAAACCATCCCTATGGATAATTTTCTAGTAACCTATAGAAATATTTTTTGTTTTTCAAGTACCATAGAAGAATATTTTTCTTCAAAATATTTTTTTTTTCATCCAATTGGTTCCTCTACCTCAACATTTATTTTTCCTTCTAGGGATTTGAGGCTCTAAGTAATTATGAGGTTGGTGATTTCATATTGGGTATTTATTTCAAAACCAATATTGTTAACACTAATCACATTGAAATTTTAAATGTCACGAATAATGAAAATGATTATTCTCAAAATTATATTAAAAACATGATTTCAATTATGTTCTGATAGATTGTTTTCATGAATATGAAAATTATCAATTTTAAATATATTATATTATGTTTTGTAAAATATATGTTTTTTGTGTTTTTTACATTTTAATGAATATCTAACAATATTTTAAATTTAGGACCAATAAAAATTATGCAAAAAGTTAATTATTCGAGAATTATATTCCAAATAGAAGTAGTTATAAGTTATGTTCATAACATATGAGAATTATGTTCTAATTTGGATTTATGAAAGAAATTGGTTTTACTTTTATTCACTTAGTAATCATATGTATTTTAGGTGGGTATGGGTAATGGGGTTGTTCTAATTACATATCATGGTCTAAAAAGATAATTAATTGTTGTTTAAGTAAAAAAGGAGTACCCCCATTTTGGGAATCATTCCCTTTAAGCCGTAAACCCTAGATAACATTCTCCAAGACCCTATATCAAAATTATTTCTACCTAATAGTTTTATGTTCCCCAATAACATTCAAAAAATATTGTGTAGTTATATTATAACATTTTTATATTTAAAAGATTTTATATTTTTTAATATTAATAATGTACATGAATCATTTTTAAACCTTTCTTAATTAATAAATTTCATCATTTATTATGTATTTTTTCAATGTTTTCATATATGGATAGTTTATAAATGTATGTTGGAATGTATTCCATGATAATGTTTTACACCCAAAATCCTTGAAATTTTTTAATATATTAATGATTATATTGTTTATTTTTGTCATGAATGAATTTTATTTATCAAATATGTTTTCAATATTCTTGTTCCTTTGTAAGGGGTTCATGTGATCATTCACATAATTTTCTATATTCAAGAATGCTTTGTTGAGGATGGGTGACAAGTGACATGGTTTAACATCATGGACTAGCAGGATAGGGGTTTTGGTAATTTTGTTATCCCATCTGTTTCTTTTTTTGTATCATCTCCATGTACGATTTTATGTTTTAATTGATTTAATTTTGTGATGGTTTTTTCACCATGATCATTTTTTTATTTGGTATCTTTTTAGGGTAAAATTGTTCATAAAGAATGTTTCTTAACGCATGACAACTAGTTGGGTGCTCGTTCTGATCAATAATTTCCTAAGGACAGTGGTGTATCAAATAAAATATTGTTTTAGAATGTACTATTGAACATTTTTTTATAGAAAATGTTACAAATATCTTTAGTAAAATATATACTTTTAGATCCAAAAATATCAAAATGACTCATATCTCCAAGGAATATCAACCATTGTGTGTTGGGTTCATTCCCATAAATTGGTTAGAAAATTGTTTCTACATGAATCACAATGTATCTTTATATGGTGCATGTACAACTTACCTAATATAGGTTTATGATCTAACCCCTATATAAATATCATAAATAATGTGTGTGTGAAAAAATAGAAATTAATAAGATATTAAAATTATATGAAAGATAATTATAACTAATAAGTTTGATAAATAATATAGATTGAACAAATGTTTTGGTAACCATGGGTTATCTAGGCCACCATGGATTCCAAACTTATCATATTTGACCAATAATATAATTCCATGATTAAAGAAAGTTTTATCCCTTGAATATAGCAAGAGGTAATGGGTTGTTTTATAAATTCAATTTTTAAAGAAAAAAATAATTTATATATCTATAAAACCCATTTAGCAGCAAAATAATTATACTCATAATATATACCAATTTATTCTACTGTCTCATATACAAATATAATTATTAGATAATTTATGATTACAAAAACTTGCCTAAAAATAGAAAAAGATGTTGGTATTTCATCATTATTCCACCACATCACATCATCATAGAACCTGAATCGCTAATTTACTACCTTAATAATTCTATACTTAATAATTTTCCATTAATAAAAGAATATTTTTAGGAACTTAATAGAAAGAAAAAAAATTGAGTTAACCCACATAATTTTATCTTGGAATGATTCAATTCATACTATCATTTCCTAGAATGATGATGGGGTTTTATTTTATATAGTAAGTGATCAATAAATATCTTTAGGAGAAGATTAATTTTAAACTGACTTCATTTAGAAGATATTGATTTAGAAAACAAGATCTTTTGAAATATGATTCTAAAACCACACTATAAAGGATGTGATCATGTCATGACAGATATTGATAAAATATGTATAAGAATAAGTTCTTTATTAATTACACTAAAACATGAGGGAATATACCACAAATATTGTATTTAATATTGAATTGAGGATTTATTTTTTGAGATGATGTTATATGATTGACAATATGACAATTTTACAATATTAACTTATTAGAATATAGATTTTTAGGAGTGTCTATTCCATAATTCGTAAAAACAAAGAATTGGATGTTTTTATAGATGAGGTTTTTTATAGGATCACACTATAATATATAAATTACAACAATTTTATGATTTAATTATATACAATATATCATCATTCTAAAATTCAGGATTCTATCAAGATGGTTCACATTATAGTGAAGACCCCCTGAATCATTGGGAGACCAATCTTGAAAAAGAATTTTGTTTCACTATGAAGTTGTCATTAATTATAAAAAACTTATTATATTATTATTGATGGACATGTAAATGGATTTGATGTTGAAATCAGGTGTTTCACATTGATATACATGTTATTGATGTTTAACAAAGTTGAGTTTTTATGTTTTTGAGGAATATACCCCATTTATCACACCATTATATGGTACTTTCTATATTGTTATTTTATATTTAAAGAAATTTCATATTAGGGAACTTGAAAATGTTGTTTATAGGTTTTTTATAACATTATTAGGTGTTTTAGGTACCCAAATTAGAGGAAACGCAAGAAAATTTGTGAGTTGTATGATATGAGTCTTCTCTCATATTTTATTAGGAATTTAGTTATAATACCAATAGTAAAATATTCAAAGGATATAGAAAACTGTGTTTATTATTTAATGAGATATATTGAATAAATGAAGTGATATTGATCTAGATAGTTATGTGTAATGAAATAGTATGATCAGAATAATAATGTCTTATAGAGAGTCAATATTTTTTGTGTAATCATAATTCTAGACATTATTATTTATTTATATATGTCATAATCTTCCCAACATCCAAAAATCATCTATAATTGTATTTTTTTGGGTTTCAATCCATTCCAAATGACATAGTTATTCATTAATATGAGTGGCCAACCTTGTTTTAATGGGATAACTGCCGAATACAAAGGATATATAGTCACCCTCATTGGGAGAAAACCACATTAAATCTATTTTGTTGTATATTTGCATTAAAAATAGTGTATATTTGAGAGTTACAGGATATTTAGTCACCCTCATTGAGTATTGAAAAAATAGTAACATATCTACCTTGTTTCCATAGAGAATAATAATGTGTGATATGGTTGGATAGGAATATATAGGATCCGTCATGAATATAGAATCATTTAAATTAAATCGTACCCACTAAAAATAAAAGAGTAACATATCTCAATTTTTTTTTAAGTTTATAATTTATATCTTAAAAAATATTTTCTGATATTTTTGAGGTAATTGATGATAAATAATTTTATAATAAAACAAATTATTATGTCATGATTTACCAAAAATATTATGAAAAAACAATTGAAAATTATATTGAATTTGAAAAATATTTTCATAATAAATATGCTGATTAAACCAATGATTTAACTTTTAGAGTTGAGATCATTGTATTACCTAATATAATTGGAAGGACAATGGAATATAATGTGCACCTTGTGGAAAAACATGATGAATGAAAACAAATCTATACTTGAAAAATTGACTTGGTCAAGGATGTTGAGTGACTATTTATAATAATGTAAAAAATAATTTCATTAATGTTATGAAATCTATAATAACTATTAGATAAGAAAAAAAATAATGTTTATTATCATTGATGATAAAAAATAGATGAAAATGATAATGTTCAAATATAATTAATATATCTATAAAAATAAAGTATGTTATATAAACTTGAAGATGTAAATAAATGAAATGAAACTTTTTATTAAAAACTTAAATCAATAAATACTGATATATCTTAATTCATAATGTCTTTGTTTCAAATTGGGGGAGTATACTAACAAACCATCATAAAGGATGAATTTTAATGTTAATAAGACTTCTAAAAAATGATTGTTTCAGAATATAGATATTTTTTTAATACTTTCTAACCTAATTACATTCATAATAATTAAAATATATAAACAAATCACAATATTATCACAAAAAGAACACATGGAAGTGTCCAAAAAAAATTCTTGGTGAAACCATCATGTTGATAGACTATAAAAGAGGCTAAATAACAATGCAATAAGTCTCCAAATTTTTATCAATGAATAATACGTCTGGTTTGACATTATTGGTTGGGATTTTTAAACAAATGAATGCTTTTTTTTGTATAATATGTCACTATGATGAAAAAATGAAATTACGAGTCCATGAGGAGCCTATAATAATAAACAGTAAAAAATATTATATAATTTTATGATATTCTATGATAAAGAATATGTATTATAGTTAAATGATGTTTTTAATATATTTAATCAATAATAAAAAAATTAAAATGAATATAAAAATATTCTTACAATTCAATTCATCAATAATTTGAGCTTACAGAGTTCTTTGTATATGATCAAATTCAAATAATAAGCTAATCTGATTGGGGTTTTTTATATTGAATGTAAAACCTATAAATCATATATCACAGACATTGAATGATCATCACAATTGATATGTGAAAAAAATAACATAAAATTTATTTAATTAATGAGCATAAATCTATTTTGTTGGGTAATTATAGCTCAATAGTGATAAAGGGTATTAGAAGAAGAAATATAGGTATAAAATAACTTAATTCTAACTATAGAATATTTGTTGTTGGAATGAAACAAAATATGGTGAGACAACATAATGTATTGATGATAGTAATTATGTTACATTTTAGAATAATGGTTTCATCATCAATAGTTTGAAAGATGGTGATTTTATTCTGTAGACTTTATAAGTCAAGTTAATCTATTATAAGTTATAAATCAATGAATTTAATATATTATGTGTTTTATGGCACCATAATGACCCAAAAGTGATATAATATGTAAAATATATGGTATAATCTAAAACAATATATGTTTTAACATTAAAATAATGATATTTTAGGTTTATATTATTTATTTTATAATTCCTAAATGAATCCTTCAATACTTGTATACTATTTTATGATTTTAAAATCATTTCTTTGAAAGTGTGTTTCACCTACACATAAGAAAGGGAAATATATTGTTATCATTATCTTTTGGAATTATAAAATAATATAAAAACTCCCTTTAGATAGAAATCATAGGGAATTTCTTGGTATAGATTATGGTTTTGAATATTTTATTATGTAGTGTCAAAAACCAAATAATAAATTAATCCCCCTCCATTCCCATATAATCGAACCAAATATCCCATTTTTATTCACTAAAACTCCTTGGAGAATGACCAAACTCTTCCCTATACTCCCTAGAGTCCTCCTCAGTCACCCACAATCTCCCAAGGAGCCTCCATTAATCCATTGGAGTCACACATTCTAGTAAGGGATTTTCTCTCTCCTCTTTTTATCAAGAACATTATTATCATATTCCCTTTCAATTTCAATTTTCATAAGTCTGGATAAATTCTAACTTATCACCATACATTAAATTTTATTATTAATTTATGGGATCCCCTTTCACTATAATTTATCCCTCTTATTAACCCTTATGTATACTCGTTACTATGCTGAAATTTGGTAAATAATCTTCAAAATTTTCGTTTATCAATAATTACTTTTATGTTATGTCTTCTAAATTATTTTTCATATGTTAGGATATGTTCATAAATATCCCTATTTCTATAAATTTCATGTCTACATGATTATATACCGCTTTTTCTCACATCAAACAATTTTAGGAATTTCTATATGACGTCATTATGCTGCTAAAATTGTTCCATGATTGTCCATTCCAAAATCATCATCAAGTGGATACCATAACCATTTATCTATCAATGGAATTATATTTTTTTCATATGTACTTTTTGAATTGGGACATACATGTATGTGTTCCAACATCCTTGATCAAATTATAATGTTTAATGAATCTATGTTAAATGATTTATGTGGCATACTTAAGCTTGATAATGAAATGATTATGAATGGTGTGCCTCGATAGCGCTCCAATGCTATGGGTAATGATTAATGTCATAATACATCATTTTGGGATAATAGATTTACCTGATTTTTTAATGGGACTTTGTATACCATGGGTTCATGTTGGATTTATTCTTTAACTATTTATTATGTAGTGTTTTATATTATTTACACATTTCCCATGTTATGATTATCATGCTATATGATGCCTTATTATTTGTGTTCCTTTGATTCTCTATTGATATAAATATTCTATAAAATATATTGTATTATTATTTCAAGGAATTTTTTATTCCATTAATGGTATTTATATCTCACCCATTTATTATATATGTCCTCAGATTATCCCATACAGTATTAATTGTAAAGAAATGTTTTGGTCATATCCAAGAATTTTTCAATCAAAATGATTCCTTTTACGTTATAAGTTTCTATGTAATGTACATAATTTCATAAATACATCCGACCTATCAATTATCTGAGTTTAATAAAGTTAAATTTTTGTGTAATAAATCATGTTTTAATGTATAATAAGAAGAAAGGATGTTATAATTGGTACCAGATGACATGTTTAGTTATTTTGAGATTATGATTTGAAAACCATAGTAGAAACCCATAAGGATGAGAATAAGTCCAAGAAAACAACCCTAAATTTGGATAATAATAGAGCAATTGGTTTAACAATGAAATACATCCCTATCTACATACTACAGGTGGACAAGGATCTGGAACAGATGTACCTAGGAGTAATATCTCTAACAAGGTGTTTTGGGCCTGAATCAGGGTAACCTTATACATGATAATGGATCTTACTGCCCATCATGTCTGACACTCTCTATAGAAACCTGGGCATCACATAAAGGGATATTAAATAATTTTAGATTAATATTAAATACATTACAAAAATACATGCCTAATGACCACAATAGTTTAGTGTCTTTGGAAACATGGAAACAAAATCCTCTATCCAAGTGAATGATCATCCACATATATTATAAAGATCTTAATATTTAGTATATCTACCAAAAAACATTTTTCATAACCTATTTAAAGGAAACATAAGAATGGGTGGAGCTCATATACTCAATAAGGGTGAATAAGGTAAATGTGTATGCATAACATGAAAAAAGGTTATGGAACATAGGAATGACATCTAATGATCAAACCCTATATGTTAGTGAGCATAATAAAGATTTAAAGTTCAGAAGACATGAATCATAAGTAAATAAGTAATGAAATACATGAAATATTAACATAGAAATTAAACATGGAATAGTGTAAAACACATAATCATATAATATGACTTCCATTGTAGCTAAGGCATCGTTTCCAAGACCATCTTAGAAGTATGGGTTAACTCCCCATACCATATTAGTAGTCATGGTTTACATCCATGGCCATATTATTAACAGGAGTTCACTCCTCTTATAATCTTGGTAGTCATGGATCACACACATGTATGTCTTAATATCATGAGTTCACTCCTCATACCATATCGGTAGTCACGTTCAACTCCCATGGCCATCTTGGTAGCTTGAGGTCACTCATCATACCATCACGGTATTCATGGATCACTCCCATGGCCATCTAAGTAGTCAATATTTAATCCCAAGACTATCTTAGTCTATCTCATTAGATATAAATCTTTACCCATTGCATTGGAGAGAGAGAGAGAGATAGGTCTCACCCATCTCATTATAAAATAATACATACATGTGAAAAAAATCATAAACAATCATACCTTAACCTATGAAATGAAATTAGTTTCATAAACATTCATAAATATCATAATCTATGAAAAGTAATATAGGGTTCATAATTATTTTTTCAAAACATAACCCATGTACAAGAAATAGATTACATAAAAATATAACCCAGAAAGAGAAACTAATTTTATAAACATATAACCTGTGAAAGAGAAAATGATTTCATAATGATATAACCCATTAAAGAGAAACAGATTTCATATATATATAAATGTTCAAAATGAAATGGATTTCATAAACATATAACCCTTAAAGGATAAATATATTTCATAAACACAAAACCCATGAATGAGAAATGGGTTCCATAAAGACAATGACATTAATCCAATCCAATTCATAGAAAGAATATGATTGAAACCTTTGAATCATTTCATATAAATGAATTGAGTAACATCAATAGATGCCATCATATATGGAAAATAATTATAAACTATATTTCAGTTTGTTTTATGAAAATATCACTTCTTATTTGAAGATTTTTTTATACAGAAAACCATTTTCAAATAAATTTCATTGAAAATAAATTGAAAAATTATAAAAAATACTTGAAATCATTTTGAAAACCACTTTACCTCAATATAAAGAAGATATGACTGAATAAAATTTGAAAACATTTTTTTTGGAGTGATTTATTAAAACATTTAATGAGTTAATAAAAATTTCTTGAAATCCATTTCATTAGAAATTACTTTTAATACGTAAAATTAATTCTTTAAAACATATTAATATCAATTATGTTGAAGATAATTTCAAAAAATGTAAGTGAAGATTGAAAATTTATTTGAAAACCATTTTATTTGATATCATTTGAAAAAAATATAATTAGATCTCTGAACTTTTTTATGGAACCCATTTCTTTGAAAATAAATGGGAATACTTATAAATAAATATTGAAAATGTTTTATATTCTTTTAAGAAAAATAGAAAACAATTTTTAATTTTTTCATTGAATACCACACTGAAAATAATAAATATATATAATATTAGGAAGTAATTTTCTTTACAAATAATTAATAACTTTCTAATCTTTTAGAGGAAGATTCAAGGGATTGTCGTTCATGATGGCGGGTAAATCTGTACATGTTGAACTTTCTGTTTATACCATAAAAAGGATAAAAAAGTGCCTCAATCGGAAAAAAGAAGAGGATTCCTTTATAAGAAACCTTCTGTTTTAAATGGTAAAAAATTGGTAAAAATTCACTTTTATATTAAAGAATAATAGTAAATAATATTTTAAAAACTTTTAGAAATAACGATTTTGGAAGATCAGGAATTTCCGACCAAAGAGAGGGTAAAGTCAAGATTTCATAAAAACACTTTATTGAATATATTATATACCAAATAGTAGATAAATGGTAAAAAAACATGAATTAATAATAAATAAAATTATTATAATTAATGTTGTTGATATATGGATCATAATATTTCATTAAAGGAGTAATAAACATAACCAATCTCGAAAAGTGATGAAATTGTCTCAACAAACTCTTATAACTTGGTTAATTGGGGTCATATTCTCCAAATAAGAAAAGTAAATAACTTGAAACTTAAAATATCATGAATATAACTAATTATATGATGTTACATGTATAATGGAATTATATAAAGCTCGAGATAGAATTTTGAATCATAATAAAACACGAGTCGCATAGAAGGAAAACTAGGACAAAACTATTCCACTGACTTGTTAACATTTGAAACTTAATCCCCATGAAAGAAACATCATAAAATTGAAATGTGAATACCCATAAATTTAGGTATATGATACATATTATGCAATAATGGTCAGTACATACACCACATAAAAGGAAAGAGTATAGAACATAGAATGTATCTTACGAAAATAAAAAGTGAGATGAAATCCCCTTACCTCGTGTCTTGACTCTCTTTATGCTCATAAAAGCTTCATGTATAATTAATATAAGATTACTATAAATCCATTTAATAATAATATTTTTATACATAATACTATATATATATTTTTATGACCTTGTATTAACTTCTTGTAAACCACCATTTAGTAAGGGTTAACTTCAGGTAATATTTGCATTATTATTCACATGTGTTTTAATTTGTTATATCATTTTTATTTATACTTTATATCATGATTTAAAGATTTTAAAACATTATATCAATATCATTTATATATAATATATTTTTATTATAATAATCTATATAATATATGAGTATTTAACATAATACACCGGTTATGGAGATGGTAGGCTGTAAGTACACATGAACACTATTTTATATTAATTGGCATGTTGAAGGGAAAAAACATATATATATATATATAATTATTAAATTAGAATTATGAAATAATTTATATAATATATATTCACTAAAACCATCCTTAATAAAATTCATGTGGTGTATGAACGATTCATGTCACTTTGAGTGGGTTGTAGTCCACACTTCCTCAAACAAAATTATCCAATTAACCCAAAATGAAAAGTAAAAAATATATGTATTTTAAAAATATATAAAGAATCAAAAATATTTAATAAATTTAATATGTTAAATATATTAACATATTTTCCATCTTATTTTCCAACATGGTATGTTGTAAAGGGAGAAAATGAACAATCATCATTTCATGGGGCAATATTTCACCAAAAACAGAAAAAGTATGTTCTTAACCCATTAAATTGGGGTGTGTGTAAGTATAGGCAGAACCATTTACATAAAAGAATCTTTGTACATGTAGGATACTAGGGTTTTTAAATAATAATAGAATACAATGAGTTTTAGGGTTGGAGAAGGAAAATAATAGAATGGACTTCAGAGAAGATGTTACCTCTAAATTGGGTAACTCATTTTAGATTTTGACAAATGGATTTCATAGAATTCCGCCATCCCAAAAAAAGTATTCAATGGAAAATGTTAGTATTTTAGAAAGATTGTTGGGTAGATAATGTCCTAACCTAATAGGTTTTATAGATGTAAATAAGAGGAAGAGTTTGTTCCCTTTTATAAGGTAAGAAGAGGACTCACTTTGATTTTTTGAAAACAAGTTTGGTGTACACATGTTCTTACCTAAAAATAGTCATAAAAACAAACATAAATTAATTTTGGGAGGTTTGTGGACAATTAATTTCCATAAAATGCGATTTTGACAAGTTTATAGGTCATTTGGGACCTTATTATCATGTTTAGTCCCAAATTAATATTAATTTGACCTTAATCACTGTGATTAATTTTAATCACTTTTACTAATCCTTTTGGTAAAAAATTTAGTTGATATTATTAGACTATAAAATATTTATTAATTATAATGTAGTATGCTTGATTTTATAAATTAAATTCCTAGAATCAAACACATTAAGATTAATAATAATCTCATAGACAAGATGAGATAATGGTATTTTAATGTATAAAATGATCAAGAGTTTGTTGAGTTTTTATATCCAATTTCAAAGTGAAATTTATTATAATTAACTAAATTGTATGAAAATATTTATAATTGATCTAATGTAACCTTAAAACATATTTAAAATATATTTTAACATTAATAATAAATTAATTGAAAAGTAGTTCTTAACAAACCCACAGTATAATTCAAAATTCATAAAAAATGATTTCTTTCATTAAAATAACAAAACATCACGCTCAGATAATTTAAACATTATAAATTAAAAAATAATTTTCATTTTATACAATAAAATTTTTAAACGTTTTTATGAATATTATTATTATTAGAATTGTTTCATTCGAGAAAATGGTATTTTTAAGCATAAATATATAGTACCAAAAATCATATATTTCATTACCAATATTTTTTAACATTATTAAAAATTTATAAATAATATTTGAAAAATTATTTTTCACTATTCATATTAGGGATTTTAATTTCTAGGTAAGAATTATATCATTTAAAAAAATATAGCAAAAAATGATGATTCGTAGACCCATCGGTGTAGCGTGTAACGTATGCCAATTCGGTGTTGCGGGTAGCACATTCGAATTAGGTATTATGTGTAGTGAAAGACATGTTGGTAATGTGTGTAGTGTATTCCAAGTAGGTTCTTTGTGAATGGATAGTTTTAAATAGTGTTTTAATATATATTTACACATATAAAGAATTATTTCTCTTGTCATGTGAAATAAAAAATATTAAAAATATAAATTAATTCAAAAATTATAATTCACAAAATCATGGGGTGTTACATTATACCCCCCATAAAATTAATTTATCACATGAAATTATTCTATGTTATCAAATATTTAATACATCATTATTTTATTCCGAGAAACCCATATCTTAAAATGAATACAAAAACATTCCTTAAAAAGGGAAAGTTAAAACCATAATAGTTTCCAAAAGTTACTCATAATGATATTCCCACAATGGGGAACATATGTGGGATGTGAAAACATACACATGCAAGATAAATATTACTATTTTTTTAAGATGGATATTGATAAGGAATAAGGTCATGATAATTTTAAAAATCACAAATCCATAAACATATGATTACCTAAGGTACCTACTTTGGAAATGAAGGTACATGGACTAAATTTTTAGTTATATGATACCTTTTTCAAAATGTTGATGAATTTTCATGAAACTATATACTTGAATTATGTCAAGACAACCTCACCCTTTATTATTCCATGATCCACTTCACCACTTTATATAAAACAAATGGTGACTTTTTCATTCAAGTAGTACTCACAGATCATTAGTTCCGTGATTTATCATCCCATTTGTTATCAGTTGTCGTCAACACAGAATAGTTTGAAAATTCTATCCAATAAGAATAAATTCTCATATAGAGAAATGAAACATTAATATTTCTAACTTAATATGAATATTAAATTACACATTCCATAAATGTTTAATCTTTTTACCCTTCATAATGAAGACAATATAAAAACATTAGAAAGAAAGCCATGAAATCATCTTAAAATTTATTCCCCCATATATTACAAAGAAGCTCCTGGTTTACACATTCCAATCATGTGAATATACTCATTATATATTCTATTCTACTGAAACATAATAATTACCTGAATTACCATAAATAACTCAATAAAATATGCATGATTCCTTATTCCATTGATTATTTGACGTATTCCCTAAATCTCAGATGTCATATACTTCATCCATGATAGAAAAAACTACTTTTCATGAAGTATATAATTAGTTCCAAGATAATCATTACCATCCAATATACATATTCATATCCCACATATTTTTATCCAAAAAAACATTTCATGACATAGGTAAAATATTAATGGATACCTTTCCTATAATCATGTGTTTTTCATGGACATCACCTTTCTTTTATATCACTTTTCTACTCCATCAGAACCATTAAACCAATTCTTTTGAATTTTTAGTGAAAATCATAAACTGAACAATATTTATATATTTCACCATTTATATAACATACTTATTGATTCCAAATACATAAAATCATCTATTAGTTCATCCTTAATCCCTTGAAAAAGATGCCACATCATGATACCTCTTTTATTTCACATTTCATATTTAAATTTTTCATCTTCATAAATGTAACCATTACTTATACCACCATTCTAATACTCATCAGGAGGATTCATATGGGGACTATAAGTTTCAAAATGACTATTTAATCCACATATAAAACACATAACATTTTATTAAAAATTATGGAGTCAAATATTCTCACCAACCTCATAAATCGAACTCTTAATTTTTCACTTAAAGTCACCTTCGTTGTGTCCATCTTTACCAAAATCAAATCATCTCCATATTACACTAATAAATTAACTTAGTTTATTCATAAAATTCTCTTGACCCAATGAAAACCAAATATTCTTTCCTTTATTGTCTCTATTACCTAAAATCATAGATAACTCCTTCTTTCTATTCCTTGGTGTGCCCGATAGTTGGTTAAGGTACATATTTTTGATCAGGATCTCTAAAAACTGATTAGTCATGACCACAACATCTCTTAATCGAGGGATCATCCTAGTTTACTACTCGTTAGTAAATCATCCATAAAATTCATCATTAATCTGGTTCTATTTGTTTCTCACCGTTGACTAAAAGTGGAAGCATAGTGTGAGAATTACTTATCGTAACAGAAAACCAAAAATTCATTAAAATATTTAATTATAGGATGGATAAATCATGTAACCTTCCTTTATATATGACACCTTAGGATTATCCTTGGTTAATAAAAGTTAAATTATACTTAAATTCTTTATGATGATTTGTGATGAATTTTTTGAATTCCCGAAGAATATCCCCCAAGAGTGTCAAACCAGGTGTGTAACAAGGCCTATTGTCATGTACTAGACTAACCTAAGTCCCTCCTGGAACATATTTTTGATTTTTTTACCCCTAGGTACAACTATTTCCGATCCATATCTACTTTTAGTATCCAAATAAGGATTTATTTCTAGGATACCACTAATTCTTTCCATTACCAAAATTACAAGCCATTTCGCTAAACATTAACCAATCTATATAGTTATCACTAGAGACATCCCAAGAGAAATACTTAAAAATATATTTAGGGATATCTCTAAAGTTCTATAATCTAGAATAAAAAGTTTGATGAAACCATTACTTTTATACCAACTATAGAGACATATTATTGAAATACATGGATATTAGGTCATTTTTATGAATATTTTGTACATTACAAAAATAAATTCCTGCTGACTGTAATAGTTTAGTCTCTTTGGTAAAATAGAAACAAAATACTCTATCCTGGTGAAATATCTTCATAATATCAAATAAATATATCAAACATTATTATTTCTACATGAAATATCTCTTCATAACCTAGGGAAAAGAAAACATAATAATGGGGAGATCTCAAATTCTCAATAAAGATAAATAAATAAAATATGTAAGGATAAAATGAACAAAAGGGTATGGAACTTGATCATAACATTTGAAGATCATACCCTACATATTAGTGATCATAATAAATATTGGAAGTTCATAAGTCTTGAATAATATGGAAAAAATGAACATAATCCTTGAAAGCATAACATAAAAATAAAATGTGGAATTGTTGAAAACACGTAATAATATAATATGATTTCCATATCAACCAAGTAATATCTTGTTATAACATCTTGGTAATATAATTTCACTCCCCATACCATCTTGGTATTAATTTTTCACTCCCATGGACATATTAGTAGAATGAGTTAACTTCTCATACCATCAAGGTAGTCATGGTTCACTCCCATGACTATCTTAGTAGCTTGAGTACACTCATCATTCCATCATGGTAGTCATGTTTCACTCCCAAGGCCATATTAGTAGCATTATTTCACTCCTCATACCATATTGGTAGTCATGTTTGACTCTCATGACCATATTAGTAGTCAAAGACTACTACCAAGACCATCTTAGTTTATTTCTTGAGATATAAATATTTACCCAATGCATTGGAGGGAGATATAGGTCTCACCCATCTCATAAAGAAATCATACATACATGTTCCACAAAATCATAAACCATAATATCATAACCCATGTAATGAAATGGGTATCATAAACATGTAAAAAAACATAACTAGTTGAAAAAGATACAGGTTTGATGATAATTTCATCAAATCAAAACATGTGTAAGAAATATTGTTTTCAAAAACTCATAACCCACGAAATAGAAATTAATTTCATAAAGATGTAAACTGTGAAACCAATATGGATTTCATAAACATATAACCCATGATGGAGAAACTGATTTCATAATCATATAACCTGTGAAATAGAAATATGTTTCATAAAGACCATGTCATTAATTATAACTCATTCATAGATAGAATATGAATGGAAACTTTAGATAATTCCTTATAAGTTAATGAGTAATATCAACTAATATCAACATAGGTGGGAAAAAATGAAATATCTTTCAAAAATGATTCCTGAGTAAAATATCCTTTCTTCATGGAAAAGACTTTTTAATAAATAAAAACATTTGAAAATAATCTTCATGGAATATAACTGGAATTCTTATAAAAAATAATTGAAATCTTTCTGAAAATTTTTTTCCTCAAATATATATAAAATAATCTCAAAGAAATTTTGAAAACATTTTAGTTGGAAATATTTTCTAAAAAATATAAATAATGCTTGATAGCGTTTTGAAAACCATTTCATTGAAAATAATTTCATAACATATAATGGAATCATGAAATTTTTGCAAAAAAAATTATTTGAAAAAAATTTAATCATATAAATAAAGTATGAAAACTTTTTTGAAAACCAATTCTTATAAAATATGGTGAAAACATATAAATAAATCGTGAAAATATTTGAAATACTTTCTTCAAAAAATCATAATACAATTTTGAAAAACATTTTCATTTAATACCACGTTAAAAACAATGAATATACAGAATATTAATAAATAATTTTATTTAAAGGAAAGAATAACTTTTTAATCTTTTATAGAAATCTTTAAGTGAATGTCGGTCATGACGGCAGTAAATTCTGTATATATCAATCATTCCTTTTGTATCGTAAAAAGGATAGAAATGTTCCTCAATTGGAAAGAAAAAAATATTAATTTTTGATAATATATTTTATCAAAATGGTAAAAAATGGGTAAAAATTACCTTGAAAATCATTGGATAATATTAAATCATTTTTTAAAACACTTAAAAATAACAGTTGTGAAAGAACACAGATTTCTGACTTAACAGTGGGTAAAGTTGGGATTTCATAAATACGATTTCTTGACAATATTTTGTACCAAAGAGTATAAAATAAGGTAAAAATACCTGAATAAATAATTATTAACCATAGGATAAAGAATTTCCTTGAGATATTAATCATTATATTTCATTAAAGAAGTATAAACAGAAACAATCACCAAAAGTGATGAGATTATCTAAATAAACTCTTATAACATGGTATCTTTGGGTCATACACTCTATGTAATAAATGGAAATTAAATTAAATATAAACTATCCTACAATTAAGAAAATTAATAATGTAACATATAAGACAAATTTATATACACCTTAAGATAAAATTTAGATGTATTACGAAACATGATCCTTAAAGATTGAAAATTGAGACAAACCTATTTCACTTATTTGGTATCTTTTGAAATTCAATATCCATGAAATAATTAAAATAAAATTGAAATTTAAATACCTATGAATTTTGGTATAACATACATAGAATACAATAATGGTAAGTAAATGTACCATGAAAAACAAAAGAGTAGTGAACATAACATGTATCTCAAGAAAATAATAACTGAGACGATATGTCTGTACCTTGTGTCTTGACTCTCTTCGTACTCATAAAATATTATTTTATATTAAATAAAAGATTATTATACAGATTTTATACAATAATATTCTTATAAGTTATACCATATGTGATTTTATTAAAACCATATTTTACCTATTGGTAAGAAATCATATGTTAAGGGTTCACTTCGGGTAACATTCACTTTATTATTCATGTGTGTCTTAATTTGATATATCATTGATATTTTTACTTTTTTATCATGATTTATATAATGTAAACCAAAATTTAAATATAATTTTCTTACAATATATTTGTATTATTATAATATATATAATATATAAGTACGAATCTAAAACAAGGTTCATAGAGACGGTAGGCCATATGTAAACATAAACACTATTTTCGATTAATTATCGCGTCGAAAGACAAAAAAGTACAAAAAACAGACACACACACACACACATATATCATTATTAAAATATATTAATGATTAAAAATATATCATATATATTAACTAAAACCATACTTAATAAAATCCATGTACTGTATAAACAAATCATATTGCATTGAGGGGGAGGTAGTCCTCACTTCCTCAAAAAAATTATTATATTAAGAAAAAATAGAAATTATATAAGATATATGTTTTAAAAATAAATATATATGATTAAATAAATAATAAATTTAATATATAAAAAATATAAACATATTTTCCATCACAATGAAATCCATGGTCAGTGGTAATGGACAAATGGACAAATATCATTTCTTTTGCCATTATTTTTCTGCACATAGAAACAATATGTTTATTACCAATTAGATGGGGTATGTGTAAGTGTAAGTCACACCATTTACATATAAAATACTATTTTATTGATTATATAAGTTTTTTTATATAATAATATAATAAATAGATTTGGATGGGGTGGAGACGGAAAATAATAGAAAGGACTTGAGAGAAGACATTACCTTTTCATCGGGCAATTCCTTCTAGTTTGTGCCAAAAGGATTCCCTGTAGTGCCTTATTCACAAAGAAAATAATTATAGTTGGAAGTTAGGGTTTTTTATAATTTTATTGGGAAGATATTTTCTGAAACTAAGAGGCTGGATAGGTGTGATGAAGTGGTAGATGTGGTGGCCTTTTATAGAGAAGGAAAAAGGCTCACTGGGAATTTTTAAATACCAGATAGGTTTACACATTTTCATACCTAACAAAATTCATACCAATACAATATAAATAAATAATTTAAGGTTTATGGCCTAATTATTTTACATTAAATGGGTTTTATAGATGTCTATAGGTCAATTGTCCCCCAGAGATTAAGGTTTAGTCCCAAATTAAGCTAAATCTGGCGTTAATTACTATGATTAATTTTAATCAAGTTCACTAATCTGTTTGGTAAAAAATTAAATTAATATTATTAAACTCTAATTATTATAATGATTAGAATTTTTTATTAAGGTTATGTTAAATTCAATTAATAGAATCAAAAAATTATGATTAATGATAATCCCACAGACTATATGAAATAACGAGTTTTTAAAGAAGAAAAATGTTCAAAAGTTTGCTATGTTTTTTATATTCAATTTCAAAATTATATTGATTATAATGAAAAAAATTGTGATAAAATATTTATAATTAATATAATGTGACCATAAACTAAATTTAAAATAAAATTTAATATTAATAATTATTTAAATGAAAAGGTAGATATTAACTAAAAAAAGTATTTTTAATTATTCATGAGAAAAATGAATTTCTTTAGAAAAATACCAAAAATTCACCCTAATATAATTTTGACATTATAAATTCAAAAATAATGATTAATTTATCCAATTTAAATTTTAAATGTTTTTAAAATTAATTGTATTAGGAAAATTGGTTTGTTCGAGAAAATGATATGTTTAAATATAAAAGCACTATACCAAAAATAATACCATTCATTACTGATATGTTTTATCTATAATACTAAATTATAAATAATATTCAAAATTTATTTATTACAATTTAGATAACTGATTTTAATGTCAATGTTATATTTATCTCTTTTAAATAATTATAATTATAAAATGATGTTTCGTATAAATATCAATGTTGCGTGTAACGTACACCAAGCCGGTGTTTCATGTAGCACATGACAAGTTGGTATTGTGTGTAGCGCATGTGAAGTTGGTAATGTGTTTAGTGAAATCCATGTCGGTTCTGTGTTAAATGAATGTTTGAATTAGTGTTTTAATATATATATATATATATATATATATATATATATAATGAACCATTTCATGTGTCACAAGAAATGAAAAATGTTGAAATGATAAATTAATTCAAAAAAATATTTCCCAAAATCCGGGGGTGTTACACACTCATGGGATATGATTTTGTAATTTCATAAGCTCATTATAAACCATAATTAATGGAACAAATAGAAAATTCCCATAATAATATATGGTATGAACTGAATCGTGGATAACATAGAATAAAGCCTATAAACTCATAAGTTAATGGGATAAATGTAATTTATAGGTTATCCCATCAATTTACTTTGATTATCCATTATGTTTTTAACTGTTTAATATAATCATCCATAATATTCAATTTTTTCGATCCAATGGTCCGAAATAGGTTGAGTCATTCTAACAGTTGATGTGAAGGGTAGTGTGGGGATTTCTCAAATATGATGCCCAACCCAATGGGAGAGGGAATCAAAAATATTGTCACAATAAAATCTCATTTAACTCATGTTTTAAATATAATCCTCGTTCAATAGTAGTGCACAACCCCACCCCCACCCCCAAACCCGAGGAGAGAAACCTGAAGTCAAGAGCTTATTACAACAAAGTCCTCTGACTTTCAATAGACTATCTGATCCCTTGATCCTAGAGAAATGAATCAATTCCATTAAAAATATCTTCTCAAACATTAAGTGTTCCAAATAAGATAAGGTTATTATATTCATTTATCATATGTAGGGTGATGTTGATCAATTGTACAAATTGATCAAGAATATAAAGCGTGAGGAAGAGATCAATGTAATTGTAACGCCCCGACCCTAGTTACCCAGATTCGGTGCATTATTTTAATACATTGGCATGATTACAAGGAATCAAGTCTTGAAGCACTGATCAGTTTAACAGTCTTGTAAAATAGATTATATACATGAATGATACATTACACTTCATATCATACAAAACAACATGAATAATCCTTTATGAATTCCATTATTCCGTTGTCTTAACCCTGCATATCAATCTCAAAACACATCTTTGAATCCTGGGAAAAATAAGACAAAGAAATGGGTGAGCTCAAACGCTCAGTAAGGGTAAGCAATACAGTGGAAACTTTCATAAATAAGCATAAACATTTAAGGAAATGTATAACTAAATCAAAAGTGTTTTAAACTTGAACTTTTGCATAATATGGGAAAGATAAAATGAAATAATGCCTTTTACTTACTCACATGGATATTCTACTAGTTGAATAATCACATGAAATATCAATAACAACTTTCATAATGATGGAATTCATAATGACATACTATCATAACCATGTAGCCTACGCCTCATGCCAAGACTACAAATAAGATTTTTTCAAGGCCTTGTGCCAAGACACTAGTTTGTCTCATGAGACCTACCGATGCATCAAGGAGCTATAGCGGGCTCCACCTGTCACTTACTAAGTCCAATGCATTCCTCATATGAATAGGTTTAAACATAACATAAACATTCATATTAAAACTAACATAAGAAATGTCAATACTTTCTCCATAAACCATGAATGGTATAAAAATAACACATCCACAGTCAAACATATCAAAAAAACCTTCAATGGAAGTTTTGTATAATAAATCAACTTCAAATAAGCTTAAAACCCATCAAAGGATGTTGACATAGATGAAACTGATGAGTAAAACTTTTTGAGAGAAATATCCTTTTTGTGAAATCAATTAAAAGTCACACATTTATAAAGGAAGTAATTTGTAAGATATTTTAGAATCAAAGTGTCCCATACCACTTTGAAATTTTTGAAAAGAATTATCATTTTAAAACAGTCATGTCCATATAAATAAATTCTTAAAATCATTTTGAAAACATGGACATTAATTAAAAAGATTTAGAAAGATAAATTGTTAAAAAATTTGGAATTATGATCTTGATAAAAAGTACCTCTCAAAATCTTTAAAATCCTCATTTTGAAATCATTTTTATGAAAAATGGACATGGATGATAAAAATGTCCCAGTAAATACTTACACATAAAAAATCTCAGATAATAATGAGATTGAAGAATTAACCAATACCAATTTGGTAACTTACGAACCATACAACCCATGAAATAGGTATCAAAGAATGAATATATAAATACAAATAAATTAAAGTCTATTAAACAAAGAATACAATTATGGGCAGTACATACACAACACAAAATGTAATAGTGGCAATATGACATGAATCTCACAGGAATAAGGAGTGAGATTAAAACCCCTTACCTTGCACTTTCATTTAGTCGAGTGTATGTTTAACCTCCTGTATAAAGATCGTAGTATGTTATTAAATTTTACCAGAACCATATTAATATTAATGATTTCATACATGATTCATTTATGACTTTATACTACCCATTTAATAATAATTTCCATTTTAAATTTACATTTCAGGTGATAATCGTTTTCTTTATCATACGTGTTTTAACCTGTTACTCTTGATTATATCACTTAGATCAAGATTTATATACTTCTAGAATATAAAAAATGATAAATATATCATATATATTCAGAATATAAATATGTATAGTAGACATATATATGAAATAGAAAACACCATTTTTGGAGACAGTAGTCCATACGTATGCATAAATGCTGTTTCTATTTTCATATAGTATTGAACAGATGTAAGTGAATGTAAGTACATAAATAGTTATATATATATATAAATATATATCTCCAGTAGACTTATTATGTCATATATTACATACTTATTTGTAATATATATTTTTGTAATAGTCGATGAATGGTGAACTTGGAAATGAATTTCATCGCGTCGTGGAGACGTTAATCCATACGTACGCACGAACAAAAATATCATTCTTTTGATATTAAAATAATATATTATTGGATGTTATATCATATAAAAAGAATAATTATCATGTTATATTTATTATTTAAATGAATTAGACATCATTATTATAACCATCTATATAATAATTTATTGAATAACAATTACAACACGACGTGGAGACGGTAAGCCGTACATACACACGTATAGTGACATGTCATTCAAAGGATGGATAGAATACTGAATATGGTTGTACCATATTTATAATAACATCACAGTATATATAAGATAATGGAGTTATTATTTTATAATTGGAAGAACAAAGAAAGGATAAGTTGAAGAATAAAGGAACATGAAAGAGGGTGGTGAAAACATTACCTCTTCTTAAGGTTCTTCCTTTTGATTTGATCAGAAGGTCTCCTTAGGTTGGCTTTATGATAAAACTAAGGCCTCTAGGTTGAAGTGAGGGAATTTTAGAGAGTATTTGGGTAGGGTTTGTCCGAGCCAACAAGCTTTGAATGTGTGAATTAGTGAGAAGGTGGAGTTCCCTTTTATAAGAGGGGTGAGGGGCACCATTGGATAAGCTAGAAATATTATTTTATAATAAATTAATATTCGGTTTCTAATAGCTCAAAAGTGGTTTATTTAAAGGTTAAGGTGGGGATGGGTCGAAAACAACTAAACCAATATAATTAATACTGGTTTGTGTCATTATATTAACCTTATCATTTAGTTTTAACTCTTAGTTAATTAGTTTAACATTTACCATGTCACCTTGTCTTTTTATATTATATAGTTAATAAACATATTATATACATCCAAGTGACCCCCAAGTGGTCCATTAATGATACACCATTCATGATGCAAGTATCTTGGCTGATCTTTATATTTTTAAGAAATTAATATCAATTAATAATATAATATTTGTTTTAAAAACTCTTTTATGTGAATTTTGACACTATTTAATAATTGATTTTTGTTAAAGTCTTAACAACATTATTAATTCAAAACAAATTCATTTAGGCAATCCTATAATTTAATATTAATTAATCAAATTCATTAATGTCATCAAAACTTTAAATTATAATAATTTTAACATTTATAATACCAATTATTTGATTCTTTCATTAATAAGGAAAATACTGCATCATTATTGTGTCATAAATAATATTAATTATTAAGTGTAAGAAAATTATAAATAAAATACCATTATGTAGGTAATATTTTTATATTTATAATGAATATTTATAGTTGAAAATCAATCATATATTACCCTATGTAAAAATTATTTTTCTAAAAGATATATTCTTATGTCATTTTTGTATTTATTTTAACTTAATTAATATAAAGTGTCATTATAACTTAAAAGTGTCTCCATGGGGTCCCAAAATCGACCCATAGATATCAAAGGTCGGAAATGTATTATCCAATAAGGTTAGGACACGTTTTAGGGTAATTTATTGTTATTATAATATTATGTTTTATCCTTATTTATCAGATTTACCCTTTAACCATGGAAAATAAAATATTTACCGAAGTAATTATTCAAAATGTCTAAATAAAAGATAACTATTTACACAATTTGTACATCCTGATTTAAAATATGGAATCCATTTTTTAAAATTCAAAACACACAAGTGGCATAAATTAATTTAAAATTTATTCTCGTTGTTGAAACAAAAATCATGTTTTTAAGAGATAATAACTTTCAAAAGATTGACACCTGTTCATGTCCGGTTTAACTGTGAAATTATGTCCAATGACCAAAATTTTATTAAATGGTAAAAATATATTCTTAATATACTTTAAAACAACTCAAATTCATAATTTATCACTACTAATTATTTTGATTAAAAAAGTAGTTTTTAATTAAAATTTAGTAATTTTCACTATTCATCATAATATAATAGTTATCCGAAATGTACCAAAATTTCACCCTCGGCTAAATTCGATATTCCAAATCCAAAAATGAAGTCCATTTTGAGAGATAAAATTTATAAAATTTTAAAAAGTGGGTATTATTATTCATTACGGCTACTCTGATTGGTTGTGGAGACTGTTAGAACTCGAAGTTGCGTACGACACACACAACTGTATTACTGAAAGAGAAGCATACCATGGAAGCTTGGGGTGTTACATTGTAAATTTTGGATGTCACCATTATAAATAATAAATTTATTTAGTCAAAATTAATATATAAAAGTTTAAAATATTGGATTTAAAAAGGGTTCACTATTTAAAGTTGGTAAAAGTGCATTTTTGAAAAATAATTCTTTTATCTGAAAAAAATGAATTTCTTCTTACATTATGTCTATGAAACACATAATATGGATTCTAAAATTATAAAGATTATATAAAGTTCAAAATTTAGTTAATACTATTCATAACCTCTTTTGAACGGCTTGTTTGGTAAGTCATGGTGCGCTTGAACTCGGTGTTGCGTTTAGTCCAAGTTATTGACTTGTTTTGAAGAAGTACATACAATGAAATATTGGGGTGTTACATTATGTCCTCCTCCAATAAATTCTGTCCTCGCAATTTGATATTGTTCTTCAAAAATAATGGTTGAAAATAGAAAATATCTTTGTGGGAAAACCCACATCAGAAATTTTGTTAATAAAATTTAGTATTAATAAGAGGAAAAGATAAATGAAATGGTCACCACAAAATTATGATCTCGATTAGGAGAACATTAGTGGAAATTGGAGACATATAATCACATAGAAAACATAAATATTTATAGGAAGTGATTGAGGTCATCAATCACAAAAAAATTTAAAATTTAGGTCCTTAAATTCATCAATCTATGATGATTTAAAATACCATCGGTTCAACAAAACATAAGGTATTAGGATAACACATTTTTGGTTTTAAGATCCCTTAAATAAATTATAAGAATTAATTTCTTCATAGAATAATAGTAGATGAAAAATATAAACTTGACAAGTAGAGTTCCATCCTTTAACTAATTTCTACCACAAACTCATCTTTCACTCTAAAAGATAATAGAACATAGAAAAATATTATATTTATCCTATTCGTTTGGGGTTAAAAAATGAATTTTTAATTCATCTAATAGAACTTCATAAAATAAACTACTTTATTTAATCCAGGACTTTCGTGGGCTAGTGGTAGGTGATACACCCTTGTCACCCTTCAGTTGTGTGTTCAAGTCTCAGGGCCTTGCCAGATGCAACGGGTTGCCGCCCGACCTCCGGGTTGTCCTTTTTAAAACAATACAAAAATAATCTTCAGAAATTATTTAACCTTAACAATTCTATCAAATGTCAAATATAATCCATTACATCCTTTAGACTTATCCAAATTACCTCTGTCTAAACACACAGTCCAAAATTTAAAAGGAAGGTAAATATAATGAAGGTCTTTTTTTCCATGTAATAACATGTGAATACCTTTATCATGTATTATTTTAAAATATGGTAACCCCCTGAATTACCATAAAACCCTATTTATTAAATTCATGCTCCCTTATTCCTTATAGAATACTAGATATATTCCTTATATCCAAAAACTTTTAATATTCCAACAATGATGAAATAAACAAACCATTAATCAGTGCCAAGATAGTCAAGAATATCCGATATAATTTATCCAAATTAACTATATCTTATTCCAAAATTACTACCTAAGTATCAATACCATATTAAGGATTACATCTCCTTCAACCATGTACTTTCAAAAAAAAAGATTAACTTATTGTTGATTCACTTTTCATAGTACCATATAATCTCAAATACTCAATGAAATAGTACTGCAGTACAATCCTTATTTATCTCCATAATTCATATAACCAGTACATCGTTGATACAACACTCAAATGAAAAAATTCTTTAATAATAGCATTAAAACACTAGTCACTCCTCTAAATCTGTGGTAGTATCATAACTTTATTATTATCCAATAGAATAATTTGGGGCATACTCTGATGATTTGAACATTGATTCACATACTGTCCTTACTCCTTGCAGATGAAGCATTGTAGATTTGAAACTTTTTTCTTACCCTCGCAATCATGAATGTGGTGTCCTTTTCCTCCAAACTTATAACAAACACTCATTCCTTTCAGGCAAGTTCAAGGGTGTTTCTTCCCACAGTTATCACATATGGGAAAATTATTCTTTTCCCTCTTCCCTTTATCCATCTTTTTCTCTTCCATCCTTTTCTTCTCTTGCATACCTTGAAATCCATAGGACTCATAAAACTCTTTACTTAACTTATCAACACAGGATAATATTTCTTCATATGATGATAATACGTGGGAGACTATTTCCCTTATAAATGATGGCTTAATACCATGAAATATGCAATCCTTTTTACTCTTTGGATCATACGTATTGCTGGAGTTCACATTCCTTCTACTGGGCGCCATTTCTATATAATAGCATAAACTAGGTCAGTTTATGAATTGTAATGAATAATTCCAAAAATGTAAAATACCTAACATAAATTTAATAGTTTATGGATATAATCCATAATCAAAAAAATGTTTTCATTGAGGAGGTATATACTCATAAACCCTTCATAGAGTTTTGTAATGAAAATTAGAATTATACTAAGCATATCCCCCAGGAGTGTCATAACAAAGAGTGTAGAAAGGCCTGTTGTCATGCACCAGTTCTTGTTCGAGTCTAGATCAAAGCAATGTTTTTGGGTTTTACCCCTAGGTACATCTGTGCCAGAGCCACCTCTACATACTCGTATCCAGAAAAGAATTTATTGCTCAGAAAACTCACAAAATCTCTACAATACCAAAATTTTAGGAAGTTCTTCTATAATAATCTTCAAAGTCTATCTTAGGGATATGTTCTATAATCATATTATATCTTAATATAGATTCGAAGGTTATTTCTAAACTTCTTCTGATACCAACTGTAACGCCCTGACCCTTATTAACCAGAGTTGGTGCATTATTTTAATACATTGGCATGATTACAAGGAATCAAGTCCTGAAGGACCGATCGGTTTAGCAGTCTTAGAAAATAGATTACATACCTGAATGTTACATTACACTGCATTACATAGAATACAACATAAATAATCCTTTATTAATTCCATTATTCCCTTGTCTTAACCCTGAATATCAATCACAATACACTTCTTTGAATCCTGGGAAAAATAAAACATAGAAAGGGGTGAGCTCAAACGCTTAGTAAGGGTAAGAAATATAGTGGAAACTTTCATAAATAAGCATAAACATTTAAGTCAATGTATAACTAAAAAAAAGCCTTTTAAACATAAACTTCAGAATAATATGGCAAATATAAAATTAAATAATTCCTTTTACTTATTTACATGGATATTCTACTAGTTGAATAATCACATGCAATATCAATAACAACTTTCATAATGATGGAATGCATAATGCTAGACTATCATAACCACGTAGCCAAGGCCTCGTGCCAGGACTAAAAATAAGATTTTGTCCAGGCCTCGTTCCAAGACACTAGTTTGTCTCTTGAGACCTACCGATGCCTCGAGGAGTTATAGCGGGCTCCACCTGTCACTTACTATGTCCAATGCAGTCCTCATTTTAATAGGTTTAAACATAACATAAAAATTCGTATTAAAACTGGCATACGAAATGTGAATAATTTCTCCATAAACCATGAATGGTATAAAAATAACACATCCACATTCAAACATATCACAAAACATACAATGGAAATTTTTTATAATAAATAAACTTCAAATAATCTTAAAATCCATCAAAGGATATTGACATAAATGAAAATGATGAGTAAAACTTTTTGAGAGAAATATCCTTTTTGTAAAGTCATTTAAAAGTCACACATTTATAAAAAATGTAATTAAAAAGATATTTTTGAATCAAAGTGTCACATACCACTTTAAACTTTTGAAAGGAATTATCATTTCAAAACAGTCATGTCCATATAAATAAATCCTTAAAATCATTTTGAAAACATGGAAATTAAATAAAAAGATTTGGAATGATAAATCTTTAAAACATTTGGAATTCTGATCTTGATAAAGAGTTCCTTTAAAAATCCTTAAAATCTTAATTTTGAAATAATTTTTATGAAAAATGTACATGGATGATAAAATTGTCCCAGTAAATACTTACACATTAACAATCTCGGATAATAATGATATTGAGGAATTAACCCTGACCAATTTGGTAACTTACGAAACATACAACCTATGAAAGAGGTATCATAGAATTAATATGTAAATACACATAAATTAAAGTGTATTACACAAATAATACAATTATGGGCAGTACATACACCACACAAAAGGTAATAGTGTAAATATGGCATGAATGTCATGGGAATAAGGAGTGAGATGAAAACCCCTTACCTTGCACTTTCCTTTAGTCGAGGGTACGATTGACCTCCTGTACGAAGATCATAGTATGTTATTAAATTATACCAGAACCATATTAATATTTATTATATCATACATGATTCATTTATGACATTGTAACACCCATTTAATAATAATTTCCATGTTAAATAAACATTTCGGGTGATAATTCTTTTCTTTATCATACGTGTTTTAACTTGTTACTCTTGATTCTATCACATAGATCATGATTTAAATACTTCCAGAATATAAAAAGTGATAAATATATCATATATATTTAGAATATAAATATGTATAATAGACATATATATGAAATGGAAAACACCATTTATGGAGACGGTAGTCCGTACCTACACATAAACGTTGTTTCTGTTTTCATATAGTATTGAACGGAAGTAAGTGAATGTAAGTACATAAATACTTATATATATATATATATATATATCTCCAGTATAATTATTATTTCATATATTACATACTTATTAGTAATATATATATTTATAATCATCGATGAATGGTGAACTTGGAAATGAATCTTATCGCGTCGTGGCGACGGTAATCCGTAGGTATGCATGACCAAAAATATCATTCTTTTGATATTAAAATATTATATAATTGGATTTTATATCATATATAAAGAATAATTATTATGTTATATTTATTAGTTACATCAATTTGACATCATTATTATAACTATCTATATAATAATTTATTGAATAACAATTACACCACAACGTGGAGACGGTAAGTCGTACGTACGCATGTAAGGTGACATGTCATTAAAAGGATGGGTAGAATACTGAATATGGTTGTAACATATTTATTATAACATCACAGTATATATAAGATACTGGAGTTATTATTTAGAATGGGAAGAACAAATAAAGAAGAAGTTGAAGAAGAATGGAACTTGAAAGAGGGTGGTGAAAACATTACCTCTTCTTCGGGTTCATCCTTTTGATTTGATCAAAAGGGCTCCTTAGGTTGGATTTATGATCAAACTAAGGCCTCTAAGTTGATTTGAGGGAAGTTGAGAGAGTATTTGGGTAGGTTCTGTCCGATAAATAAGGCTTTTAATGAGGGAATTAGTGAGAAGGCGGAGTGCCCTTTTATAAGAGGGGTGAGGGGCACCTTTGGAAAAACTAGAAATATTATTTTATAATAAATTCATATTCGGTTTATAATGGCTCCAAAGTGGATTATTTATTGGTTAAGGTGGGGATGGGTCAAAAACCACTCAACCAACAGAATTTAGACTGGTTTGAGTCATTATATTAACCTTATCTTTTAGTTTTAACTCTTAGTTAATTAGATTAACATTTACCGTGTCACCTTGTATTTTTATATTATATAGTTAATAAACATACTATATACATCCAAATGACCCCCAAGTGGTCCATTAATGACACACATATCATTATATAAGTCTATTGGTCGATCCTTATATTTTTATGAATTTAATATCAATTAATAATATAATATTTGTTTTAAAAACTCTTTTATGTAAATTTTAAAACTATTCAATAATTGATTTTTGTTAAAGTCTTAACAACATTATTAATTCAAAATAAATTCATTAAATAAATACTATAATGTCATATTAATCAATAAAATTCATTTATGTCATCAAAACGTTAAATTATAATAAATTTAACATTTATAATACCAATTATTTGATTCTTCCATTAATAAGGAAAATACTGCATCATTATTGTGTCATGAATAATATTAATTATTAAATGTATAGAAATTATAAATAAAATTCCATTATGTAAGAAATATTTTTATCTTACTAATTAATATTAATAGTCGAAAATCCAGCATATATAACCCTATTTAAAACATTTCTTTCTAAAAGATATATGCTTATGTAATTTTTGTATTTATTTTAACTTAATTAATATAAAGTGTCATTATCACATACAAGTGGATCAATGGGGTCCCAAAATAGACCCAAAGATGCCAATGGTAGAAAATGTATCAACCAATAAGTTTAGGACACGTTTTAGAGAAAGTTATTATTATTATAATATTAATTTTTACCCTTATTTATTGGATTTACCCTTTAACCATGGCAAATTAAATATTTACCGAAGTAATTATTCAAAATGTCTAAAAATAAAAGATACCTTTTTACAAAATATGGAAATCCTGATTACAAATATAGAATCCATTTTTCGAAATTCAAAACACATAAGTGGCAGAAATTAATTTTAAATCAATTCCCATCGTTAAAATAAAAAGCGTGTTTTTAAGAGATAATAACTATCAAAAGATTGACACTTGTTCATGTCTGGTTTAATTGTGAAATTTTATCCAATGACTAACATTGTATTAAATGGTAAAAATATATTATAAATATACTTTAAAACTACTCAAATTCTTAATTTATCAGTACTAATAATTTTGATTAAAAAAATTTAATTAAAATTTAGTAATTTTCACTATTCATCCAAATATAAATGTTATCCGAAAAGTACCAAAATATCACCCTAGGCTAAATTCGATATTCAGAATCCAAAAATTATGTCCATTTTGAGAGATAAAATTAATAAAATTTTAAAAAGTGGGTATTACTATTCATAACGGCTACATTGATTGATTGTGGAGTGTGTTAGAACTCGATGTTGCGTACAACACAGGCTACTGTATTACTCAAAGAGAAGTGTACTGTGGAAGCATGGGGTGTTACATTGTAAATTTTTGATGTCTCCAATATAAATAATAAATTATTTAGTCAAATTGAATATATAAATGTTTAAAATATTGGATTTAAAAAGGGTCCACTATTAAAAGTTGGTAAAAGTGAATTTTTGAAAAATACTTCTTTTATCTGAAAAAAATGAATTTATTCTTACATTAGATCTATGAAACTCATAATATGGATTCTAAAATTATAAGGATTATATAAAGTAAAAATATTTAGTTAATACTATTCATAACCTCTTTTGAACAGCTTGTTTGGTAAGTCATGGTGTGCTTGAACTCGGTGTTGCGTGTAGTGCAAGTTATTGTCTTGTTTTTGAAGAAGTACATACTATGAAATCATGGGGTGTCACAGTAATGGAGTGAAAGTAATTATGGAATTTCATTTTTGATAAATATTCTCCATACACCCTCCATCTTAGAATTGAAAGATATTTCCTTGAACTCAAGAAATAGGAAAATTAATATGTTGGGGGATATAAGGAAAACGTTACAAGGATTTTATGATACACCTCTAGTTTTTTCATTATCATTGAATTCAAGGTTGACCACTTCTTTAGTGGGCTAATGATTAATATAAAAAATCCTTATAAATACGTGACATGATAACTATGAGGAAATTGTCTGATGTGCCCTCATTGTCCAGATTAAGATCAGTGAATCTCAGTTGTATCATGGTGATAAGAAACACGAAGTAGATTTTAATTCTTACGGTCAGATGGATAAATCCAATGGCTCTACGAAAATATAGCACCCCACTTTTCAAAGGTGATGAAAGAAACACGCCAAAAATTGCCTAAGTGGAACAAGTAAATTCTTTAGGTGAATAAGAGAAGGGAACTTGTGCAATGATTGATGACTTGAGAATTCCACCAATGTGAAAGAGGAAATGAATTCACTGATCAACCCTCAAATTGTTTTTCAGTGTATCAATTTAAAGTAAAAAAAGAAAATTGGTAGCTATTGCACTAAGCCAAGGGTTTTTTGATGCAACAAGCAACCTCCAAGGAAATAAGGGTGAGATTTTCCCATCACTACAACGAAGGTGGATCCTAACAAAAAAATTATAGGTATTCTATTTATTCATTCATTAATATTGAACAAACTTTTTCATTTTGGTTCTATTAAATCCTTTATATCATGTAAATTTAGTAGAACTATTCAAATGCCAAAAAAAATCTTGGATGTAAAGATTTCAGTGAAAACATAAAATGGGGAAATTATTGCATCATTTTTTTATAACTCATACCTTGTTAAAATTTGTGGATTTAACTTCCCAATGAACCTTTACATACATCACTTGGTGTAATTTGATGAAATTTTGGGCATTGGTTGTATTTCCCTATATATATCCAAAATAAATTATCATGAGATGGAAATAAATATATAAATGGAGAATAGACCCCCAATTATAAAAATGTTTCTGGAGAAGTATAAATCTCTTTTAGCATAATCATCTCAAGAATGGATATTATTACCCTATAATAAATCACGTCTAGCTCAAATGAATGAGTCTAAGGGATGGATCATCCTTTAAGAAATTCATATTGCGAGGGAATATGCTGAACTATTTCCCAAGGAATTTACCAGTCTTCCTCCTAGCCGATAGCTCTAATTTTAAATAGAATGTATACCAAGTGTGTTTCCAATATCAAAGACTCCATATATAAGGTTAGAATTAGAATAGGAGGAGATAAGGAAACAACTATAAGAGAATCTGGATAAAGGGTTTATATGCCCCGCTACATTATCATGGGGTGAACCAGTCCTCTTTATCATGAATTATGTTCGGTCAATACACCTTTTTATTCATCATCATGAGAACAAAATGGTCATCATAAATAAAAAATATTTTTTGACATGGATTTATGAATTTTTTGATAATCTACGTGGACCAAAATACTTCTCCAAGGTGGATCTATAGTCTATATTTTACCAAGTAAGCATAAAAATGGATAACCCCAAAGAAACATTCTGTAAAATGTATGACCATTATGAGTTCATAGAAATTCCATTCATACTCACTAATTCCCCAAATATATTCATGGACTAGATGAATAGAGTCTTTAGAGATTACCTCAGAAATATTGTGTTAGACTTTATAGACGATATTATAATATACTCTATAACCAAGGTGGACTATGAGAAATATCTGTTCACTATTCTAAAGACCATGAGAAAAGGTAAACTCTATGAAATTTATAATAAAGTGTAATTTTTGGTTGATGGAAGTCTTGATATTTGGGAATATCATCATTAAAAAGTGTATCTTTATAGATCTTTCAATGAAAAATAATAAATTTTGGGATAGTTGAGGCTAAAATCCATGAACAATATTGATATCTTCATTAGGTTAGCTAGATATTAGCCCCAATTTGTGAGATATTTCTCACTGGTATCAAACCCTCTTACCAAGATAACTCAAAATGGAGTAAAATTTTATTGGAATAATGAATGTGTACAAAGCTTCAAGGAGTTGAAAGGAAAGCTTCTCACTTCCCCTATGCTCACACTACCAACCAGTGGGGATCTTCTTTTTAATTTTCAGAGATACTTCAAAAAAGGGATTAGAATGTGCGATGATGAAAAATGAAAAATTCATTTCCAACACCTTAATGACGTTGAAAATTCATGTGTAAAACTATCCCACGCATGATCTAGAGTTTGAATATGTGATCTTTTGGGAGATGTGTGAAATATATATGGAAAAAAAAGTCTCAAATATATATTCACACATAAAGAGATAAATATGTTCCAAGGAAGATGGTTAGAGATCATCAAGGAATATGACTTCTGAATACTCTGCCATCATAGGATTGCAAACAAGGTGGTAGAAGCTCTTTGTAGAAAGGACACCACAATTCTATGATTAATGAGAATTGAGAAGGATCTGATCTTCTTATATTTTATGAAGATGGACATAGACATAATAATAAAATGAAAATCATGAACACATTCACAATTTATTTCTAATGTATCTCTTTTGGAAGGATAAAGGATGCTCAAAATGATGATGTGTGAATTTAGAAGAAAGTGGAAATTATCAGAAAAGGAAAATATTGGGAGATTTATGTTTATAAAGAAGGAATTTTATGATTTGGGTTATGTTGATGGGTTCCATAAAATCCCGAGTAAAAGAATTAAATTTTTGATGATGCACAAGTTTTGAATATCTATATTCGAATCGGAAACACAAATATGTATCGAGATAATTGAGAGCATTGTCGGTTGAATAACATGAGGAAGGAGATCCCAGAATATTCTTCAATGTTCTGGGTTATTCAACAAGTGAAGGTTGAAAGAATGATGTCTAATGGTATGATGAAACCATTACCCATACCACCATGGAAATGTAAAAACATCACCATGGACTTTTTCACCAGACATTCAATGTAATCTAAAGGAAACAATTCTATATGTGTTGTTTTGGATCATTATAAAAAAGGATAATCACTTCATTACAATACAAGAAGATTTATCACTAAATCCACTATAATACATATACATAAAAGAAGTGCTAATGATGTATGGAGTACCACAATTGATTATCTATGATCAAGATCCAGGAATCACTTATTGGTTTTTGAAAATTATTCAAAATTATTTAAATATTAAGGTGAAAATCAATGTGTATTATCACCCTCATACTAATATTTAATCTGATCAGACTATAAAAACACTTGGGGGAATGTTAATATCTTTCTCAATGCACATAAAAGGAATATTTGACCAATATATTCCTTTCGTGGAGTTCTCATTAAACAACAGTTCCCACTAAAGAATCTAAATATATCCATGTGATGACCTTTATGGGAAGAGGTACGGAACCCTAACATATTGGGATTAATTTGTTGAATGAAAAATTATAGGACCTAAAATGGACTATGAAATTGTGGAGAAGGTTAATACTATCCAGCATCATATCAAAGTTTTCAAGAGTTGACAAAAGAGCTATACTGAAAATCATCAACAATTCTTAGGGTTCGATATCAGAGACATGTTATTCCTCCAAATATCTTCATTGAATAGTATTATGATATTTGTAAAAAACTTAATTGCTTAGTCAAAGGTATACCTTCCCTTTTTAGATCCTTTATCACATCATATAAGGGGAACACTAACTAAGAATCCCACTGAAACTGTCTCAAGTACATAATATATTACTTGTATCCATCTTAACAATGTTAATAACAAAGAAATCTCACGTACTCAATCAAGAGGTGGTACCATTTGAAAATGACATTTCCCACGAAGAGCAGTCGATGAAGATCTTAGATCGTTGAGAAAAAATTTAATGAAATAATACAATTCCCCTCTTCATAGTTTTGTGGAGAAATCACATGTTTGAAAAAGCATTGTGGGAGCTAGAGTAGGTGATGAAGCAGAGTAACCATCATCTGTTTTAATATTGGGAATATAAATTTTGAGGGTAAAATGTCTAAAGGGGAATGATTGTAGCGGCCCAAACATTTATGAATAAAATAAATAAATTTTAATTAATGTATTATGGATATAAAAATCACATGAACTTATAAGTTTTATTATATCTAATTGGATTTAATTGAACATTATGTATCTTTACCATTGGTAAGATTTTCATCAAATAGTGATCACATGACTTGTTTAAATATAGGGTTTTACTAAATCCTTTTGGATCATAAAAAATAAGTGATAGCCTCAAATAGAAGTATCATACCCTTTAAATCCTATTTATCAATGCTTACAAGGGAGATATAATTTTATATCCTTTCTATAGACCAACACCCTTATTAGATTCATCAACTCAATCATGGAAAAACAATTTATAGGAGAAGTTCAAGCTCATAGGGAATACTACCAAAAGCATGTACATAAAACAACACCATGAAAATCCCCAAAATCATGCCCCTTACACTTTGAGTGTGTTCTACTGTAATAAAGTTATATGTATCAAGCCAATAACCATATAAAAATGAACATTATTTTTAGATAATAGTGAATATATTTTCTTTCTATAATAGTTACTTTTTAAATGATTTTTAAAGATTGAAGAGTATCTATAGTTAATATTAAAATTAAATTAATAAATATATTTTAATGAATTATTAAATTTTATAAAAAATAATGTTTACAAAATATTATTATGAAATTATTTTTATATAATGTATCCTATAATTTTCATGAAGTCAAATGTAATTTTTATTAGGGTTTGAAAACTGTTATTATCGATTTCCCATCATTTTCAATAAATGTTAGTATTTGTTTTAAAATTGAAAATTGACATATTTTGAAAATTAGTTTTATAAAATGAATTTTATTTTTGGAATACTAAAGTCTAAATTAACCAACAGTGAATTTTTCATAATTTTCCTAGATAGTTTAATTGTTTGGGTAAAAATTAAATACAGTATAAATATATAGTCTATTTTGAGACATAATAATGAACCAATAGATATATAATAAATACTAAAAAAGGTATACTTATATAAATATATGTTTTCCTTTTAAATAATAATATTCTTGGTTTATTTCATTTATTTTTAAAGGCTTACTGAATCCCCCAAAACTTATAAAATATTTTAAGATTTCAAAATCATTTCTTTGAAATTGTGACCCACCTCCACATAAGTAAGAAATATTTTATTATCACGGTCCCTTAAAATTATAATATAATTTAAAACACTATCATTTTTAAGAATCCATGGGATGGTTTTTGGTCTTGATTATTTTATTATATAGTGTCCAAAAGTAATATAATAAAGGATTCCCCCTCCATTCCTATATAAACACACCCAAGATACCATTTATCTTCAGTAAAACTCCTTGGGGAAGGAAAATAATCTTCCTGATAATACCTATAATCCTCTATATTCTTCCAAAAACTTTCAAGAATCCTCTTTTATGCCTTTGTATTTCCTCATTCTAGTAAAGAGTTTTCCCTCTCCTCTTTTTATTAGGCACGTCATAATGATATGCTTTTTTATTTACATTTTCTTCATTTAGAATATATTAATACCTATATACCTTATTTTATGTTTTATTTATTAATTATGGGATCCCCTTTCACTCTCATTTATACCACTTATTAAACATTTCATACACCTGTTACAATGCCAAAATATTGTATGGAATCTTCCACCCTCCTCTTTTATCAAGCCTTCCTTTTATGTTATGTCTTGTAAATTCATTTTGTATATCTTTGGATAAGTTCTTACATATCCATGATACTATAAATTTCATGTATGAATTATTAGATACCTCTTCCTATCTCATCAACCCATTCTATGAATACCTATATGATGGTGTTATGTTGATAAAATTGCACCACGATTTTCCATGCCAAAATCATCATGCAGTGGATACCATACGCATTTCCCTATCAAGCGAATTCACCTTTATGAACAAATACATGTTTAATTAGAAATTAAATGTATGTATTCAACTATACTTAATTAAATTTTGATGTTGAATTAATCCATGTTCTATGATCCATGTGGCACACATAAGCATGAGAATGAAATGATTATGAAGGGTGTTCCCTAATATCGCTCCAACGGATTGAGTAATAGTTGGGATCATGATACGTCATGTTGAGAAAGAGGATTTAAATTATTCCTTTATGGGACATTTTCAACCATGGGATATTGGTGGATTTATCCTTGATCTATTTATGATGTATTGTTTTATGTTTTTTCCACATCTTCCATGTTATGATTTTCATGCTATATCATGCCTTATTATTAATGCTCCTTTTATGTTCCATTGATATTACTATTGTCTAATGTGTAATGTATTTCTCATGTTATACCTTATTTATTCCCTTACTATGCTTTATATCTTGCCCATTTATAATTTATATCATCATTTTATCTCATTCAGTGTTAAGTACAGATAAATGTTTTGGTCTCGTCAAAAATGCTTTCAAAAAAGATATTGATTTTTATGTTTTATATTTCTTTATAATGTACATAATTTCTAATATACAATATACCTATCGATCATATGAGTTATATTAAGTAAAAGTTTTATATAATAAATAATTTTTTAAAGTTTAACAAAGAGAAATGATGTTTTAGGGAGTCCATGATTTAACCCACATGAAGGAAAAATGGTAAATAAAATTTGCTAAGAAAGGAAAAAACAGTATTTCTTAGTTACAAAATAAATGGAAGTTAAAATATGTGATTCATAAATAGTATGAGTATATTTTTAACTATTACATTGTGATAGTAATTGAAAATGATGATGATATTAGTAAATTAGTAATTCATAATGATAATGATAGTGATATGATCATAATTAGACAAGATGTGAGAGATATAGATAAAGGTGTAGCATCTTTTGATGATTTAAATTATTCATTCTCTAAAGATAATGATGATAATTTAAAGAAAAATAGAACAAATTTATGAATTAGATTTTTTTTGATGCAAGATACATATTTGATGATCAATATGTAGGGGTATAGATCTTTTAAAATATCAATGTAATTTTTATTATCAATCATATTTAAAATGTTTTCCCTAAAATATTCGATAAATAATTTGATCCTAATTAAATTATTAAATCCAATAATATTAAACTAAATCATTTAGAATAGAATGGTACATGTGATATTGAATCCAGAAAATAATAAAATAATATCATTAAGAAAACATGGGTTATCATAAACTAGTTTAATAAGAGATGTGATGTGACAAGAAACAAATACGTATTGGTGTGAAATGGATATTCATGTGTTAAATGTCTAAATAGTGATGAAATGTTCCCCAGAAATTAAAAAATATACCATCAAATTATTTCCCCCAATTATCAAATTAAAACATTTCATGATACATAAAATGGATATCAAATTAGCTTTTTTTAATGGATAATTGAATTAAGTAACCCATATCAAGAAAGATGAAGGATTAATTCTCAATGATGATGGAAAAAAGTGTGTAATTTGAAGAAGGATAAATATGGTATTAAAACCCCAATTTTTTGTTACATCATGAATGATGTGTATTTTAAGTGATTTTTTTGAAAAAGGATAGTGATTGTTATCCCTATTACCAGTTATGATGAAACATTATATAAATAATATTCATTCAAAAGAAATATAGACTATAAATTTTATTGTGTGGAGAGAAAAATTTCATATTGGGATTAAAAATTAACCATGGTAATGGTCATTTTTTTCTCTCGGGGAAGATATAATAAAGAGAAATTGAAAATATTTCACATGGATGAATCTAGATAAGTGTCTAAAATAATTTCGTCAGGCAAGAAATTAAGAATAGAAGATGATGGAATAGTGTGAATGATAAATATTCAAGGAAGATTATTTTTAGTCTTATATATTATACTACATTAGGTCCATATATTTTATTAATTTTTATGCATCCTTTATGGAATCAATATTATCCCATGAAATGTCACATTATAGAAAAAAAATGGATTCTTATGTATGTCTAGAATACATCATATTATTGTATGTTATCTGAGAATAATGGTTATAATAATTATTAATGATTTATAGATTCTAATTGGGATGATCATATTTTATGATAGTACATCCATAGAAGAAAGTAATTTTTTTAATTAGTGGAATATGTTCTACATGGAATAATAAGTAAAAACCTTGTATTAAAATGAGAACCATCAAGGCTATGTATTTTATATATCAAAATTAGCCATAATAATGAAAAAATGGGGACATGAATCAAATATATACTTGTTTTCACTCAATATACATTATTCATTTTTTTAAACAAATAATGATGATTTTTTGGATGAATATTTTGAAACAATATTTATTTAAGCATATAGATTTCAAATATTGATGTGTAATAGAAAAGGTGTATAAAGACACTTTAATGTTTTAGTTTTCTTCTTATAATTAGTAAATATGTGATATTATCAGTAAACAACTCCCAAAAAGTACTTAAGGGAAGATATAACAATTGATGGATGTTCAAAATATTCCTCCATATCAATATGGTATATTCTTTAGACTTACCACAATTGTGATTGAACTTTTAGAAACAGGGAGATATATGATGAAATAGGAGAAACATTCATGTTCATGAATATTTATAATTCACTTTTCAAGAATATATTTCAAATATGTTTCAAATTTCGTCATAATGTTTTCTATTTTTTCCAATTGCTATCATTGAAAAAATTGAACAATGAATTAATCATTCAATGTTTCTACTATGACTTCATACCGATAGACATGGTGTTGAATGATTCATAAAAAATCACATTGTAAATAGAGTAACAAACTATTTTAATAGAAAAATTGATTTATTGTAATTAATGTATAGAAGAACTATTTATATTCTAGAGAAAATGAAATTTATATTTGTTGTATTTGGGAAAAAATTGAATGTCATATTATCACTGAGTTGATTCAATGGGGGGAAATATGAGACGATATGGAAATAAATTATTTTTTAGTATTTATGAGAAATAAAAATGGGGAGATTTTTATTCTGATAGATGATCGTAGCATTGTTATTATTTTAACATTTAATTAATAAATATAATGAGGATAAGGGACTTTTTATGTCTATGAAATTTGGATGTGTTTGAGAATGAAAAATATATGTTTTTAATTGAATCTAAAACTATGATATAACAGATGATATCACAACATGATATATGTTGATCAATGCTATGTAATAATTTTTTCTATAGAGATTCAGTTTACACCATGGGGAACTAAAATATAACTCTCATCAAGAATAGATAATTAAGGATGGGTTTTGGGGATTGCTTACATGATTAAAAATATCTCATCAAAAGATGAGTTACATGAGAATAATTTATTTGTGTTTCAAGGAGTGTACACAATACAATTAATACCCCCATTAAAATCTGGTATATCTGTGGATTTAAGTGAGTGATAAGAACACACTGAAATAAGAACATCACATCACAACATAATTACTTCATGTCATCAAAAATAATATCACGTCACTGACTGACTGGCAATTAATTTTTTTGATTTTGGAAAACATATTTTGGACAAGTGAGAACCTACCAGAATAGAATCACTTAGAGGAAAAGTGAGAACCAATATACCAATACATGGATCCATTGGAGGAATAATAAAATAACCTTTTCCAGTAACAGGCCCACCCAAATTACACCACAAAACATGAAATTCCCAAAAAAAGATCACGGGAATAGAGCAACAACCAGGGCCACCTGCACAATACAAAGAATCATGGAATCTGTCAAACACAACCAAAACGGGTGTTTTCATGAAGTATAATTTTTTAATGACAGATCGAACCAAGGAAATGAAAAACTGTCCAGAAGCAGAACCCCTTGACATTATAGTAGCTACAATCTGGTCCCACATTGAACTGTTGTCATCAATGAAAGTGCATGCGTGTGTCCCACACAGCGGCTACCCACATAAACATTAAGAAATTATCCTGTGCAACAGAAGAGATGATATGACTTCAAAAAAGAATAATAAACACACCATATATGAACAGATCTTGAAATATAGGGACCTATAGCACAAAACACACCCGTGAACTTAACTGGATGGATCTTGACATCGAACTTGGAAGATGAGGCTATGGGATCGCTTCCACCAGCGACATCACATATCACAAAACGTTCATTTGGGGTCCCAGAGGAATGTAGATGGAATCTACCTCACAAATATGGTTTCCAAAAGAGGAGTCAATAGGAGGAATAATGTTTCTTAGGGGGGAGTCGCATGAGGTGGCAGGATCACTGTATCGAGAACACCGAATCTGTCGGGCAGCAATCACTGGCATGAGAGTGGGGTTGTCAATGCTAGAGGCATCTAGGGGCAGATCTGTAATGTGGGACATTGGATGTACTCGTGCGTGGTGGAATCAAGACAAATTAAAGATATGGGTGGTTTCTGATGGTCCCACGAATACTGGGTAGCAGACCGGAAGAGGGAGACAAGATGAGAAGTCGGAGGTGGTGGTCCGAGAGAATGATTCAAAACCTAAGCTAGTAGGATCTCTCTGAGTGGCTACATTGAACCTGTCTTCCCAAATTTACATCACAAAAAATGTTGTTTTTAATATCATTAATAATGATGTGAAGACCATGTGAATCATCTATATACCTCTATCATTCTAGAGAAAGGATTTAAAAAAATAATGTTTTTTTAACACCACAACACATGTGATATTATTTTTTATGGATATTTGCATGATATGATTTCTTGATTAAATCATGTATGCCACACCATGACACATGTGCATGGTTTTTGAAGAGTATGATAGTTCAATTGAGTCCTACCTATATCATACACCTCAAAACATAATGATTTAGTTTCATGATATTTTTCTATACTCAAATACATTCGAAATTATGATGATTTTTCACTTTTTTAGAAATTTACATCGTTATCCATTAATGTTTTTTTGGTACATAATCAGAGCAGGAACACCTATAAATTAATCTGTTAAAATATATAAGACTTATATAGATATTATATATTATAATTTTTGGAGAAACCATTACTTAAAATTGAATAATTAGATATAGTGTACCATGAGAATTATGTTGTCGTATCTTTTTCAAAGAAATGATATATATCTAGATTTTACTATGAAATGATGAGGAATCTAAAAAAGGATTATTTTAGAGACTTAAAATTTTCTTATTGATCATTAATTATGATATTCATCAAGATTAAATCATTAAATAATATTAGTTTAAAAATTAACAAATTGAATGTAATATTTTTAAGGGATTAAGTTTAATCCAATACATTAATATAATCTTTATAAGAATTTATCAATAACATATGTGAAGTGTAACACCCCAAATAAATTTTGAAATATTTTATTTCAAATGAATATATTCTATTTGATATTTTTTTACATTTAATATGAATTTTATTTTCCATAACATGCAATAATGAGTTTCCCCTATATATTGTGTCACACACAAGACCAAGTCGTACTGAAATAAAATATATTGTTATCATATTTATTATGTATAACAACTAGAAATTGGAATAGAGGGTATCAACAGAATTAAGATACATATGAAAATATATAGTTTACACACATTTTTAATTATCTAGTTACTATAAAAAATTAGTCATTTAACATAGAATAAAAAGTTTTTCTGAGATAATGTATGTTTTTTAAGAGATGGTTATGTCCCCTTTGGCATACTCTTTTTAAAATTAATTTTTACCATTATGGTAAAATTAATTCGATAAAATAATATTTATTTTTGGAATAGAATTCCAATAAATGATTATGTTTAGTTTTTTGTATTGTTTTTTGAAAAAATTTCATTTACATGAATGGTGAAATATATTTATTTTTTTAAAATAAGAAATTCATATTAATTATTTATATAGATAAAATATATTTTTAATTATTTTTAATGTTGAATAAGTAAAATTATACATATATCAATCGTATTTAGTTCATTTTCTTCAATTTCATATTGATATTTGATATCAAAAAATAGTATATTTTTTATCATTTACACTTTAAAAAAAATTGTTATCCTCTCACATCGTGCGTATTTATTTTTATGTAAATTATTCCACATATGAGAATTGTATTTGTAAAAAGTGATTACCTATTTGGAATTAGAATAATATATAATATCTGACAGTATTAACATAATTTTTTAACATAATGAAGAGTGAAAATAGTTAAAATTAATTATTGGGATTAAGGTTAAAATAGGGTTTTGTGTATTACATGCGTTTGTATTAAAAGTAATTTTACGAACAAATTTGATGTTAATTTAATAAATTGGGATTCATACTCAAAATAAATAGGTCAGAATTATCTAATATATCTCAATTTAATCATCTTATTAAAGTATAAATTATATTGGTAAATAAAAATATTCATGTTACTATGGTAAAAACCAAAATGGTTAAAATTGAGCATACTTAAAGTCTATCCAATAACATTATAAAGAAGTATTTATATTTTTATGGAGGTTTGTACCCAAAAAATCAGCCAACCCCTCAATTATTGATATGTATTTGTGAAACATGATGTAACATCCCAAGTAAGTAATGAATAATAGATATTTTTATCTATGTCCATTTATGAATTAGATAGTGTTTTAGAGGCTTAAAATGAGAATAAATCTAATCTTAAGCATGAAATACCCTAATATTTTTAAAAGATTGTTTTACTACCTTTTGATGGCAAAACATTTTTAAATCAAACTTTTGAAACTTTTATAAGCTCTATTTTTCAAAATAAACTTATTATTTATCATTGGGACATTGAAATTTACATTGGATAATTTTTTGGTATTTTTCTGACAATGTTCATTTTTTAATGAATAGTGAAAAATACTGCATTTTACATCAAAACTGCATTTTCATCTAATTTAATTATATGTTTAGATTATCCTGTGAATTGGTTTTAAAGTTAAATTATCATATATTTTTCCCATTTAATCCAATAGTGGTCTTTGAATTAATTTCACTTTGAAATTGGACTTAAACTAGTGTCAATCTTTTGATACTTATTGTTTCATAAAAATACGCTATTAGCTCTGACAGTGGGAATTAATTATGAAATTAATTAATGTAACTTATATGTTTTGAATTTTTTAAAATAGACATCATTTTTTAATTCAGAAAATCAAATATAGCTTAGGGTGAAGTTTTGGTATTTTTCTGAAAATCTTCAATTTTTGATGAATAGTGAAACCACTAAGTGGTACTTATAAAAACTGATTATCCGTTTAAATGAAATGTTACCACCTATGTGTTATGAATTTCAAAAATCTGACATACATGGTTGTCATTAAGATGTAAAATGTGGTTCAATGGGATTAAAATAATTTTTTGGTGAATAGTAACATTTATGTTTTTAATCACGATTAGAGGTAATTAGTGTAATTTAAGGTAGGAATAATGTTTTAATAATATGAAATGACCTAGAAACATGTCCTACCCTTATTGGATGCGTCATGGCCGACCAATACAACCCATGGGTCGATTTTTGGGACCCCATGGATCCACTTGAGTAAGATAAAGACATTAATGCTTTTTATTTAATGTAAAAGTAAAAATGACACAAACATGAGTTGTTTTACTAAAACAATGTTTAAATGGGGTTGTACAAGTCATAGTTTTTACTATAAATAGTCATTGGAAATATAAAATGAAATAATACATCATAGTAGTTTTTTTAGAATTTTTAGACATTAAAAAAATTAAATTTTTATGACACCATGATGATGCAACGATTATCTCATTATTTAACGTTTTAAATAAAATGAAAATATAATGTAAAATCTAAGACCTACATATTTCAAAAACCTATTGGATGGTAGGATTTCTAACCCTTATCATCTTATCCTCGAAATTTATAATTGTGGGACCTTTTTTATCTGAAAATCATTTTATATCAAAGTATCTTTTCATAACATTCCAAGAGTACCCCTCCTCTCCTCTTATAAAAGGCCCCCACCTCTACCACCTTACCCACAATTCCTGTAACACCCCAAACTTCTATGGTACGCTTCTCTTTGAATAATGTGATAGCTTGTGTTGTACGCAACACCGAGTTCTAACACACCATAACCAATCAGACTAGCTGTTATAAATATTAATACCTACTTTTTGAAATTATATATATTTTATATTTCAAAATGGACTTCATTTATGGATTCGGAATATCGAATTTAGCCTAAGGTGAAATTTTGGTACTTTTTGGATAACTTTCATATTTTGATGAATAGTGAAAATTACTAAATTTTAATTAAAAACAACTTTTTTAAACAAAATAATTAATAGTGATAAATTATGAATTTGAGTGGTTTTAAAGTATATTTAGAATATATTTTTACCATTTAATATAATGTTGGTTATTGGAAATAATTTTACAATTAAACCGAACATAAATAAGTGTTAATCTTTTGATAGTTATTATCTCTTAAAAACACGCTTTTTGTTTTGACAACGGAAATTAATTTTAAATTAATTTCTGCCACTTATTAGTTTTGAATTTAGAAAAATGGATTCCATATTTGGAATCAGGATGTCCAAATTTTGTAAATAGGTAACTTTTATTTTTAGACATTTTGAATAATTACTGCGGTAAATATTTTATTTACCATGGTTAAGGGTAAATCCGGTAAATAAGGGTTAAAACAAATAATATTATAATAATACTAAATTACCCTAAAACGTGTCTTATCCTTATTGGTTGATACATGTTCGACCATAGGCATCTTTGGGTCGATTTTGGGACCCCATGGTGCCACTTGTAGGTGATAGGGACACTTTTTTTAATTAAGTTAAAATGAATACAAAAATGACACAAGCATATATCTTTTAGAAGAACAATTATTACATAGGGTTATATATGTTGTATTTTAGATAATAAATATTCATTAGAAATATAAAAAGATTTCCTAAATAATCATATTTTATTTATAATTTTTAGACATTAAATAATTTAATTTATTTATGACACAATGATGATGTAGTAATTACTATAATAGTGAAAAATTAAACTAATTGATATTATAAATACACAAATAAATATAATATGAAACTTTTAATGAATTAAAATAATTTTCTAAGATAATATGATATATTATTATTGATTTAATTTACTTTGTTCGAAGAAATCAATCTTTTATGAGTTTCACAAAAATCAACTATTGAATAGTGTCAAAATTGACATAAAAGAGTTCTTAAAACAAATATTATATTATTAATGGATATTAAATTCCTAAAAATATAAGGTTCGGCCAAGAGACTTATATCATGATAGGTTCATCATTAATGGACCACTTGGGGGTCTCTTGTATGTATATAGTATGTTTATTAACCATATTATATAAAAATACAAAGAGACATTGTAAAAGTGAAACTAATTAACTTAGAGTTAATACTTAAAGATAAGGTTAATATAAGTACGCAAACCTGTCTAAATTCTATTGGTTGAGTTGTTTTAGACCCATACCCACCTTAACCTTTGAATAATAAACTTTAGATCCATTGGAAACCGAATATGAGTTTATTATAAACTAATATATCTAACTTTTCCAAAGGTGCCCCACACCCCTCTTATAAAAGGGCACACCTCCTTCTCATTTCATCACACCTTCAAAGCCTTTTGGTTTGGCCAAACTCTGCCCAAATACTCTCCCAACATCCCTCACTACAAGCTAGAGGCCTTAGTTTGATCATAAAGCCAACCTAAGGGACCCTTTTGATCAAATAAAAAGGAAGAAATCGAAGAAGAGGTAATGATTTCACCACCCTTTTTCAAGTTCCTTTCTTCTTCCACTTCTTCTTCCTTTGTTGTTACCATTATAAAATAATAACTCCAGTATCATACATATACTGTGATGTTATTATAAATATGGTACAACCATATTCAGTAATCTATCCACCCTTTGAATAACATGTCACCATACATGCGTACGCACGGCTTACCGTCTCCACGTCGTGGTGTAATTATTATTCAATAATATATTATTTGGATGGTTATAATAATGATGTGTAACTCATGTAAATAATAAATATAACATGTTAATGATTCTTTATATATGATATACCATCCATTTATATATTATTTTAATATCAAAAGAATGATATTCTCGCTCGTGCGTACGTACGGACTACCGTCTCCACGAACGCGATGAGATTCATTCTCCATCGTATCCATTCAAGTATAATTATCATTTGATGATTTAAAAAATGATGTTTAAGGACTTTAAATCATTATGGATATTAATAATATACAACCTGTCCTTTACAAACATGTCTTACGTAGCAAAACATATAAAAGAAAACAAGTAAGTTAACAACCGAAACAATGATAATACTAAGATATTATTATCAAATCAATATTAAAAGATAATATATGATATCATATTAATGTATATGATTATTGTATAATTTAATAACAATTATTTCACCATTATACAGGAGGTTAGCCTTCCTCAACCAAGGAAAAGTACAAGGTAAGGGTTATTTCACAATCTCTTCATTATCTGAGGTTGTTTATACGTAATAATCTACTGGGGACTTTTTATCATCCACATACATGTTTCTTCAAAATGTATTTCAAAACATTTTTATTATTTACAAGAATATGGGTTAAAGTCATTTATACCTTTTTTTGACTTTTTATAAGAGGAATCGTTCCGTCGTTTTCAAAACAAGGTCCTTTTTAACCTTTTCGACAGAATTAAGGTAAGAATGTTTTTTTAACTTATACGGCGGGTGCGGTTATTTTCCGCCGTTATAAAATATTCAAAGCTTTCCTTACAAGCTTATAAGAATATTTTCAAGAAAATGTTTTATTTTATATGGCTCTTAAATGATTTCAAAAATAGAAAGAGATATTTCTCTAAAAAGTGTTTTGATTTCATCTATGCCAACATCCTTTGATGTATTTTATGATTATTTGAAGTTGATTTATTATGATACAAAACATCTATATTATATTGAAGGTTTTGTGATATGTTTGACTGTGGATGTTCTATTTTTATACCATTCATAGTTTATGGTGAAATTATAGACATTTCGTATGCTAGTTTTAATACGAATGTTTATGTTATGTTTAAACCTTTTCATATGGGAATGCATTGGACTTAATATGTGACGGGTGGAGCCCGCTATAGCTCCTCGATGCATCGGTAGGTCTCATGAGACAAACTAGTGTCTTGGAACAAGGCCTTGACAAAATCTTATTTGTAGTCTTGGCATTAAGCCTTGGCTATGTGGTTATGATAGTCTGGCATTATGCATTCCAACATTATGAAAGTGGTTATTGATTTTGCATGTGATTATTCGATTAGTAGAATATCCATGTGAATAAGTAAATGGCATTATTTCATTTTATTTATGCCATACCATGTTGAAAGTTCAAGTTTGAAAGGCTCTTGTTTTAGTTATACATTGCCTTAAATGATTATTCTTATTTATGAAAGTTTCCGCTATATTGTTATCCTTACTGGGCATTTGAGCTCACCCCTTTTCTATGTTTTATTTTTCCTAGGAAGTGAAGAAGTAAATTATGAATGACCTGCAGGGATATTATGAGGGGATATGAGTGTGGATTATGGATACATTATATTGTTGTAGTAGTTTTTCATTTTATGATGTAATGTAAGACTTATGAATATATCTAGTGTTTCCAAGGCTACTAAACCAATCAGTCTTTCGAGATTTGATCTTTCATGTGATCATTCCAATGTTATGTAATAATGCACCGACTCGGGGTAACTAGGGTCGGGGCGTTATAGTTGGTATCAGAGGAAGTTTAGTACAAACCTTGGAAGCTAGATTTAGATAAACTCTGATTAGAGCACGTAGACCTAAGATGAACTTTGAGGATTAGTATAGAAGAACTTCCTAGAATTTTGGTATTGTAGAGATTTTGTGAGTTTTCTGAGCAATACATCCCTGTCTGGATATGAGCAGGTAGAGGCGGCTCTGGCACAGATGTACCTAGGGGTAAAACCCGAAAACACTGCTTTGAGCTAGACTCGAACGGGAACTGGTGCACGACAACGGGCCTTGCTGCACTCTTGGTTACGACACTCCTGGGGGATATGCTTAGGATAACTCTCATTTTCTTTACAAATTATTATGAAGGGTTTATGAGTATATACTTCTTAAAGAAAACATTTTTATGATTATGAATTATATCCATAAATATTTCAATTTATGTTAAGTGTTTTATAAGTATGAGATTATGTATTTTGATTCATAAACTGATCTAGTTTATGCCATTGTTTAGAAATGGCACCTAGTGGAAGAAATGGAAACTGTATCAATGCACGCACTCCATGTAGGGATTTCCCTCCTGCTCAAGATAATTATAGTGGGGCTGGTGATGCAACTGGTGCCGATCAGCTAATCACCATACTGGGACAACTTACTCAGGTTATGAATAATAACCTTACCCATATGGAGAACCCTGATCCACAGCGTGGAGGATCAATGTTAGATTGATTCATGAGGCAACAACCACCACCGTTAAATGGGAGTACAAATCCCTTAGTAGCTGAGAAATGGATAAATTCCCTAGAGAAAATATTTCAGGCCTTGGGGAGCAGTGAAAGGGAAAAAGTTATCATGGTAGTTTACCGCCTCACTGGAGATGCTGATAAATGGTGGTCATTGATTCAAAACATGAAGGAAGATGATGAAGTATCAAATATGGAATGGATGGAGTTCAAAGATCTATTTTTAGAAAAATACTTTCCTCGTGACCATCGAGCAGATATGGAAAGGAAATTTCTAAGTCTGAGACAAAAGGAGGATGAGAATGTCACAAAGTATGAGGATAACTTTAAAAGGTTAGCAAGGTATGCTGGAGATTATATACGTAACCCAAGAAGTAAGATTGATCATTTCTTTGATGGGTTAAAACCATTTATTCGTCGAGAATTAGTCTCATAATCCTTTTCGTCGTACGAAGACATTGTCTCATGTGCTATCAAGACCGAAAAGGAATTCTCTAAGTCTTATGACTTTAAAGCAAAGCAAGAGAAGAAGAGACCTGCTGATCAATATGGGAATGGAAATAAGGGGAAGAAGGGAAAGGTTGAATATCCATCATCTGGTAAATGCGGGAAGAAACATCCTGGTACTTGCTTGAAGGGAATGGGAGTCTGTTACAAGTGTGGTGAAAAAGGCCACCAAGCTCGTGATTGCAAGGGGAAGAAAGAAGCTACCAACGTTCAATGCTACAATTGCATTGAGATGGGGAATTATGAAAATGAATGTCCTAAGCGTCAGGAGAACTTACCTCAGAAAAGGCCAATGGATCAAGGTCAGGCTTATGTTATCACTACTGTAGAGGTAGAAGCTCCGAAAGATGTGGTGGCAGGTAATTTAATGGTTTCCTCAAGTTCAGAAAATGCATTATTTGATTCTGGATCATCGCATTGTTTCATATCTTCCCAGTTTTCTAAGAAAATTAGAGATTTCCAATTTGATTTGATAAGGGAGTTGTCAGTTAAAACTCCTAAGGGAAGTATCATTGCAACAATGTTTTGTGAATCAGTCCCCATTAGAGCACATAAATGTTCTTTATCTGCTGATCTCATTGTCATACCTATGATTGAGTTTGATATAATCCTCGGTATGGACTGGCTTTCGGACTATGATGCGAAGATTTATTGTAAGAAGAAAGAGGTTATGATTCTTGATGATAATGATAAGGAACACCTTATCATTAGAGCAGAATCGTCACCACCTAATTCTTATTTAGATCCACCCTCAATAGCTCAACTAAATTCAATTATTGGGGAGGAAGAGAATGAAATAACTTTCGGTGAGGAAAGGAATGTTCAAATAGAGGATGTACCTGTTGTGAAAGAATTTGTAGATGTATTTCCGGAAGATTTACCTGGACATCCTCCAGAACGAGAAGTTGAGTTTTCCATTGATTTGATTCCTGGATCAAGGCCTATATCGAAGACCCCTTATAGAATACCCACTGTAGAATTATTCAAACTAAAGAAACAACTAGATAAATTGAGTAATAAGGGATTTATTCTCCCTAGTGTTTCTCCATGGGGAGCCCCTGTTCTTTTTGTTAAAAAGAAATATGGATCTATGAGGTTATGTATCGACTACAGGGAGATAAATTCTATAACGATAAAGAACAAGTATCCCCGACCACGCATTGATGATTTATTTGACCAACTGCATGGAGCTCAATACTTTTCAATGATTGTCCTTCGATCTGGATACCATCATTTGTGTGTGAAGAAGGAAGACATTCCGAAGACAGCATTTCGAACCAGGTACGGGCATTACGAGTTTACTGTAATGCCTTTTGGATTGACTAATGCACCCTCTGTATTCATGGATATGATGAATAGAGTTTTCAAGGAGTATCTCGATGAATTTTTGGTGGTATTTATTGATGATATCTTATTATACTCTAAAAGCTACGAAGATCATGAAAATCACTTGCGCATTATCTTGAAGACTCTGAGGAGGCATGTATTATATGGGAAGTTTAGAAAGTGTGAATTCTGGATTCAGGAGATTTCTTTTCTTGGCCATATTGTCTCTAAAGATGGAATCCCTGTTGATCCTTCTAAGACCAAGGCAATCCAAGAATGGCCATCACCTACGAGTATAACTGAGGTACGTAGTTTTATTGGTTTGGCAGGTTATTATCGACGTTTTGTCCAGAATTTTACCCGATTGGCTAACCCATTAACGAAGCTCACACGTAAAGGGGTTAAATTTGTTTGGACAAAAGAGTGTGAAGAATGTTTCGAAGAACTGAAGAGAAGATTAGTCAATGCTCCTATATTGACTCTACCATCGGGGAATGATGGGTTCGTTATTTATAGTGATGCATCAAAGAAAGGACTTGGTTGTGTCCTTATGCAGAATGATAGAGTTATTGCCTATGCATCACGACAGTTGAAAATTCATGAACAAAACTATCCTACTCATGATCTCGAGTTAGCAGCTGTGATCTTTTCTTTGAAGATATGGAGATACTACCTCTATCGTGAAAAATGTGATATTTATACTGATCACAATAGTTTGAAGTATATTTTTTCACAAAAAGAACTCAACATGAGGAAAAGGAGATGGCTTGAATTACTCAAGGATTATGATTGCACGATACACTACAACCCGGGGAAAGGAAACAAGGTGGAAGATGCTTTGAGTAGAAAAGACCATGGAGTTTTGAACAATATGAGAATTGAAAGGGATCCAATTTTCATGGATCTAGTGAAGATGGACATGGGAATAACCAGGGAAGGTGAAACATCAATGCTTTTTCAAATGGCTGCCAAACCATATTTACTAGAAAGCATTAAGAGTTCTCAGACCGATGATGAAGAATTTCAAAAGAAGATTAAAGCTGTGAATAATGGGAGATTGAGAGACTTTGTGTATGAAGATGGAATTTTGAAATTCGGGAAGAGACTTTGTGTTCCCGATATACCTGATCTAAAAAGGGAATTGTTGGATGATGCTCATAGTTCCAATTCCTCTATACACCCTGGGAGCACCAAAATGTATAGAGATTTGAAGGGACATTTTTGGTGGGACAACATGAAGAGGGAGATTGCTGATTTTGTGTCAAGATGTATGGTTTGTCAAAAAGTGAAAGCTGGAAGGCAAAAGCCTGGAGGAGTCATGCAACATCTTCCCATACCAGAGTGGAAATGGGACAATATTACGATGGACTTTGTCATGGGGCTACCAAAGACTCTTAGAAGGAACGATGCAATATGGGTTATTGTTGATCGTCTTACCAAGTTAGCACATTTTCTTGCTATAAGAGAAGATCTACCCCTGGAACGTCTAGCAAGACTATATATTAATGAAGTTTTGAGACTTCATGGTGTACCCCTATCGATTGTTTCTGATCGTGATCCCCGTTTTACTTAAAGCTTTTGGAAAAGTCTTCAGAAATCCCTGGATACTGAACTTCATTTGAGCACTGCTTACCACCCTCAGACAGACAGACAATCATAACAGACTATTCAGACCTTAGAAAACATGTTGAGATCTTGCTCACTTGACTTTCAGGGTATATGGGATCAATATTTACTAATGGTAGAATTTTCATATAACAATAGCTTCCATTCGAGTATTAGGATGGCACCATATGAAGCGTTATACGGGAAGATATGTCTTACACCAACCTGTTGGGATGACGTTGGTGAAAGAAAACTTGTAGGCCCAGAATCGGTGGATGAAACGGTGGAAAAGGTGAAGGTAATCCAAAATCACATCAAAGCAGCTCAAAGTAGGCAGAAGAGCTATGCCGATAATCGAAGGAAGGATTTGGAATTTCAAGTCGGCGATTATGTTTTCCTAAAGGTATCACCATGGAAGGGAGTCATACGTTTTGGTAAGAAAGGTAAATTGAGTCCCAGGTACATCAGACCTTTCTAAATTCTAGAACGAATTGGGGTTGTGGCTTACCGATTGGCAATGCCGCCAAGTCTCTCCAAAGTTCACGATGTGTTCCACGTATCTCTATTGAGGAAATATATGCCTGACCCAATGCATGTACTCACCTATGAGGAATTATAACTGGAACCCGATCATTCCTATTGTGAAGAGCCCGTCAGGATTCTTGATACGAGAGAACAAGTACTGAGAAACCGGACGACGCGTCGGGTAAAAGTTTTGTGGAGAAACCATAAGATGGATGAGGCAACGTGGAAACCCGAGGAACTTATGATGAAGAACCACCCGAGTCTTTTCATGTGATAAGTATTCTAGAAATTTAGAGGACGAAATTATTTGAAGGAGGGGAGAATGTAACACCCCAAGCTTCTACGGTACACTTCTCTTTGAATAATGTGATAGCGTGTGTTGTACGCAACACCGAGTTCTAACACACCATAACCAATCAAACTAGCCGTTATGAATAGTAATACCTACTTTTTGAAATTATATATATTTTATATTTCAAAATGGACTTCATTTCTAGATTCGGAATATCAAAATTAGCCTAAGGTGAAATTTTGGTACTTTTCGGATAACTTTCAAATTTTGATGAATAATGAAAATTACTAAATTTTAATTAAAAACAACTTTTTTAAACAAAATAATTAATAGTGATAAATTATGAATTTGAGTGGTTTTAAAGTATATTTAGAATATATTTTTACCATTTATTATAATGTTGGTCATTGGACATAATTTTATAATTAAACCGAATATAAACAAATATCAATCTTTTGATAGTTATTATCTCTTAAAAACACGCTTTTTGTTTTGACAGCGGGAATTAATTTTAAATTAATTTCTGCCACTTCTGTGTTCTGAATTTAGAAAAATGTATTCCATATTTGGAATCAGGATGTCCAAATTGTGTAAATAGGTAACTTTTATTTTTAGACATTTTGAATAATTACTTCGGTAAATATTTTATTTACCATGGTTAAGGGTAAATCTGGTAAATAAGGGTTAAAAAAATAATATTATAATAATACTAAAGTACCCTAAAACGTGTCCTAGACTTATTGGTTGATACATGTTCGACCATAGGCATCTTTGGGTCGATTTTGGGACCCCATGGTGCCACTTGTAGGTGATAGGGACACTTTTTTTTATTAAGTTAAAATGAATACAAAAATGACACAAGCATATATCTTTTAGAAAAAAATTATTATATAGGGTTATATATGTTGGATTTTAGATTATAAATATTAATTAGAAAGATAAAAAGATTTCATACATAATTATATTTTATTTATAATTTTTAGAGATTAATTAATTTATTTTATTTCTGACAAAATGATGATGTAGTAATTACTATAATAGTGAAAAATTAAAATAATTGATATTATAAATACACAAATAAATATAATATGAAACTTTTAATTAATTAAACTAATTTTCTAGGATAATATGATATATTAGGATTGATTTAATTGACTTTGTTCGAAGAAATCAATCTGTTATGAGTTTCACAAAAATCAACTATTGAATAGTGTCAAAATTGACATAAAAGAGTTCTTAAAACAAATATTATATTATTAATTGATATTAAATTCCTGAAAATCTATGTTTCGGCCAAGAGACTTATATCATGATAGTTTCATCATTAATGTACCACTTGGGGGTCTCTTGGATGTATATAGTATGTTTATTAACCATATTATATAAAAATACAAAGAGACCTTGTAAAAGTGAAACTAATTAACTTAGAGTTAATACTTAAAGATAAGGTGAATATATGTACCCAAACCTGTCTAAATTATATTGGTTGAGTTTTTTTCGACCCATCCCCACCTTAACCTTTGAATAATAAACATTGGATCCATTGGAAACCAAATATGAATTTATTATAAACTAATATCTCTAACTTTTCCAAAGGTGCCCCTCACCCCTCTTATAAAAGGGCACACCTCCTTCTCATTTCTTCACACCATCAAAGCCTTTTGGTTCGGCCAAACTCTGCCCAAATACTCTCCCAGCTTCCCTCACTACAACCTAGATGCCTTAGTTTGATCATAAATCCAACCTAAGGATCCCTTTTAATCAAATCAAAAGGAAGAAACTGAAGAAGAGGTAATGATTTCACCAACCTTTTTCAAGTTCCTTTCTTCTTCCACTTTTTCTTCATTTTTTGTTACCATTATTAAATAATAACTCCAGTATCATAAATATACTATGATGTTATTATAAATATTGTACAACCATATTCATTATTCTATCCACCCTTTGAATAACATGTCACCATACGTGCGTACGTACGACTTACCGTCTCCACGTCGTGGTGTTATTGTTATTCAATAATATATTATTTGGATGGGTATAATAATGATGTGTAACTCATGTAAATAATAAATATAACATGTTAATGATTCTGTGTAAATGATATACCATCCATTTATATTTTATTTTAATATCAAAAGAATGATATTGTCGCTCGTGCGTACGTACGGACTACCGTCTCCACGAACGCGATGAGATTCATTCTCCGTCGTATCCATTCAAGTATAATTATCATTTGATGATTTAAAAAATGATGTTTAAGGACTTTATATAATTATGGATATGAATAATATACAACCTATCCTTTACAAACATGTCTTACATAGCAAAACATATAAAAGAAAACAAGTAATTTAACACCCGAAACAACGATAATACTAAGACATTATTATCAAATCAATATTAAAAGATCATATATGATATCATATTAATGTATATGATTATTTTATAATTTAATAACAATTACTTCACCATTATACATGAGGTTAGACTACCCCAACCAAGGAAAATAACAAGGTAAGGGTTATTTCCCAATCTCTTCATTATCCGAGGTTGTTTATACGTAATAATCTACTGGGATCTCTTTATCATCCACATCCATGTTTCTTCAAAATGTATTTCAAAACATTTTTATTATTTACAAGAATATGGGTTAAAGTCATTTATACCCTTGTTTGAATTTTTATAAGAGGAATCTTTCGGTCGTTTTCAAAACAAGGTTCTTTTTATCCTTTTCGACAGGATTAAGGTAAGAATGTTTTTTTTAACTTATACGGTGGGTGCAGTTATTTTCCGCCGTTATAAAATCTTCAAAGCTTTCCTTACAAGATTATAATAATATTTTCAAGAAAATGTTTTATTTTATATGGCTCTTAAATTATTTCAAAAATATAAAGAGATATTTCTCTAAAAAGTGTTTTGATTTCATCTATGTCAACAACCTTTGATGGATTTTACGCTTATTTGAAGTTGATTTATTATGATACAAAACTTCTATATTGTATGGAAGGTTTTGTGATATTTTTGACTGTGGATGTGCTATTTTTATACCATTCATAGTTTATGGAGAAATTATTGACATTTTGTATGCTAGTTTTAATATGAATGTTTATGTTATGTTTAAACCTTTCCATATGGGAATGCATTGGACTTAATATGTGACGGGTGGAGCCCGCTATAGCTCCTCGATGCATCGGTAGGTCTCATGAGACAAACTAGTGTCTTGGAACAAGGCCTTGACAAAATCTTATTTTTAGTCTTGGCATGAGGCCTTGGCTATGTGGTTATGATAGTCTGGCATTATGCATTCCAACATTATGAAAGTGGTTATTTATTTTTCATGTGATTATTCGATTAGTAGAATATCCATGTGAATAAGTAAATGGAATTATTTCATTTTATTTATGTCATACCATGTTGAAAGTTCAAGTTTGAAAGGCTTTTGTTTTAGTTATACATTTCCTTAAATGTTTATTCTTATTTATGAAAGTTTCTGCTATATTTTTATCCTTACTGGGCATTTGAGCTCACCCCTTTTCTATGTTTTATTTTTCCCAGGAAGTGAGGAAGTAAATTATGAATGACCTGCAGGGATATTATGAGGGGATATGAGTGTGGATTATGGAGACATTATGTTGTTGTAGTAGTTTTTCATTTTATGATGTAATGTAAGACTTATGAATATATCTAGTGTTTCCAAGGCTACTAAACCAATCGGTCTTTCGAGATTTGATCTTTCTTGTGATCATGCCAATGTTATGTAATAATGCACCGACTCTGGGTAACTAGGGTCGGGGCATTACAATTCCAAAGCCTTTGGCTCATCCAACCCCTACCCATTTTGTCTCTCCACATCCCTATATAACTCTTAGAAGCCTCACTTGGGGCAGAATTCTTCCCAAGGAAGCCTTTGATCTCAAATCAAAAAAAGTTACCTGATTTAAATTTCGTGTCTTCTCTTGTGTTCTTATGTTTTATTTTGCTTCTCCAACCCTCTATACTCCTTTTATTACTTTCTTTTGTAACAAAACCATTATATTCAATATAATTTTCTGTTGTTATAAGAAGTATTCTAGCTACACTTACACACACCTACATCTAATGGTTAAAGAACATACTGTTTCCATGGATGGTGATTTTCTGCCTCACGAAACGATGATTGTTCAATATTCTTTTAACACCTTCAAATGTGGCCATTAAGATGTCACTATATTTATATATGGTATATAATATGTTTATGTTTTCCTTAATCTTCTGTATTTTTCATTTATGGCAAACCTTTTTGGTTTCCATTATGGGTAAACGTGATATCTTCATTTTAGGAAGTGCGAACTACCGCCCCCTCAAAGTGATTTGATTCATTAATGCCATATTTGGGATTTATAAAAGATTTAATTAATGATATTATATATGTTATTATAATGGAATTATAATATAACTTTATATCATTATTATTTCATTCCATAAAATACGAAATAGAAATGAAAGTAGCGTTCATGTGTACGTACAGCTTACTGTCTCCATGAATGGTTCATTTCATTTCTTACCTCTAAACATTATGTAATATTATAAATTCATGTATATACTGTATATATATGATATATATGATATATACATCATGAGTATAACTCTGGATATAATGGATACATGAACAACTTCTAATTATGAAGAGTTTATTTTTTACTCAAGTACCAATGATCGATAAAATGACCATTATTAACATAAATAATTACATAGTGTTCATGACATGGTAATAAGTGATATAAAAGGCATAATGAAATTTAAAAAGGTTCTTAAGAAAGTAGAAATTAAATCATTTTTATTATTCAGGAGGTTAAAGAACGATCGAGTCAAGTCAGACCCGAGGTAAGGGAACTTCTTAACCCAAATTCTATTCTGTGGGTTAATCTCTTATTTTCAAATTATGTCATGATATTATTATATCCTATCTTTTATTTATACTTTCTTTATGTGTACATATAGTAAATGCACGTAATAGATCTATTTTGTTTAAAAATGTTTGTCGTATGGGACTTCGTCTCAATCTCCTTTCATTGAGGCATATATTGTTTTATACACAACCTTCTTTTATACAGTGTATAAACCCCTTTTACTTTTACCTTTATCTAAAAGGAATATTTTTTATATGAAGCATTTTACTAAACAATAAAAGGGAATGTTTTTGTCGTACTTATGTGGCGACAATGACTTTTCTACCGCCGTGACCATTATTTGAGTTTCGGATTCCTCTTCAAGCCATACCTTTTTATAAAAGAAAAATAAATACCAGATTTTACTTTTCTTTTATTTTGGTATTGAAAATGGTTTTGATATCGTTTTTATTATATCAATGTGTTATTGATATCTTTTGATTGAAATGTGGAAATGTTATGATTCCTTTATGCATGTTTTATGTGATACGATTATGTTATGGTTCTTGGGAATTGTTATGAAGTTGGGTGGTTCCATGATAAACTAAGGGCGGGTGAGCCCGATATAGCTTTTTAATGCATTGGGTAACTCAAAGGAGTTAAACATTAAGGTTTGTCCGAAGAGATTTAGGGAATATACTGTGATGGGTATTCCAAACGTAACCAAGAGGGTTACTCCCTACGTAAGAATGTTATGAATGCCTCAAGTTACCTTTATGTCTAATGATTTCCAGGATTTATTCATGATTTGATGAGGTATGTTAATGTGCTTATGTTTTATGAGTAAAGTATGATTTCATTGATTCTTATGTATACATGTACTCATGTTTCCTTTCCATATTTTCATATCCCTTACTGAGCTTATTATGATTATACCATGTTTTTGAAATGATTTTCACAAGTCAAGGGAAAGATACATGATGTGATGATAGTGTCGAGAATGTGTCAAGAAAAAATCCATGTTTTATATTAAATATGTTTCCATTGATGGAAAAAATGAATACTATCTTTAATGAAACCACTTTGTTTAAATGTAGAATGTAATATATGTTTTATGATCTAATTCTCTAAAACTCTAAACCTGAAAAGATCCTCAATGTGTAATCTTGTAATAACTCAATATTAAGTAAGGTTTAAGGCTGGGGCATTATAGTTGGTATCATAGGTCAGTTTAGATAACGTTAGGAGTTATAATTATATTAAATGATTATTTGAAAATATTTTTTTATGGTCAAATTGAAAATGATATAGCATTTAAAGATTACCATGTTGCTTCGCCTAAGATATTTCTGTGTTCAAAATGGTTTTCCGTAGAGGAAACAAAGCAGCTATGTTGGGATGACATCCGGAGGAAGACAACCTTCCAAATCAGCAATCTGAGATGGTCGGAATTGGAACTGAACAATTTGTTGCAGTAATGGTGCAGTTGACTCAAGTGATAAATGGTGACGGTATCCATGCACGAGATCAGCAAGATCAACTGCAGAGGAACATGTCAGTGGTGGAAGATTTCATGAGGAAACATCCCCCATCATTCAGAGGATCATCTGACCTTGTGCTAGTAGAAGGGTGGATTATATCACTGGAGAAGATTTTTTATTTCATGGGGTGTTCAGAATATCAAAATGTTAGTCTTTTTGATTATCTTTTTGAAGGTGAAGCTAATCAGTGGTGGTCTATGGTGAAAACTATCAGGGATAGTGATGAGATTGATGATATTTTGGTGTATTCTAAAAGTAAAGAGGATCATGAAAGACATTTAAGGGTTATTTTTAAAACCTTAAAGGAAAAGAAACTATATGGAAAATTCAGCAAGTGTGAGTTTTAGTTACAAAAAATTTCTTTCCTTGGAAACATTGTTTCAAAAAATGGCATAACTATTGATCCTACTAAAACAAAAGTTGTTGAAGAATGGCCAAGACAGACAAATGTAACCGAGATCCGTAGTTTTCTTGGTTTTTCAGGTTATTACCAATGGTTTGTTATAATGTTTTCATGGTTATCTAGTCCAATGACTAAGCTAACTCGGAAGGGTGTTAAGTTTATCTGGACAAAATAATGTGATGATTGTTTTCAGGAGTTGAAAAGAGTATTGGTGAATGCTCTAGTTTTGGCACTACCTTCCAGGAATGGTGAGTTTTTTATCTACAGTGATGCTTCATTGAAAGGACTTGGTTGTTTCCTAATGCAGAATGATCAGGTAATTGCTTATGCTTAACGACAGTTGAAAACTCATGAGGTAAATTATCCTACACATGATTTGGAATTAGCTGTTGTAGTTTTTTCTTTAAAAATTTGGAGGCATCATTTGTATGGAGTAAAGTGTGAAATATATACCGATCACAAAAGTGTAAAGTATAAATTCACTCAGAAATAATTGAACATGAGACAGAGGAGATGACTAGAATTAATCAAAGATTATGATCGTACAATTCATTACCACTTGGGAAAAGAAAATAAAGTGGCTAATGCTTTGAGTTGAATAAGTAATGCTTCATTTACAATGTTGCGTTTGGAACGTGATCCTTTGGTTAAGGATTTGATGAACTTTGGAATCGAAGTTTCTGGTGTAGGATTTCATTCTGTTTTGTTTCAGGTATTAGTGAAATCTTCTCTATCAGACAGAATCAAGAAATCACAGAAGCAAGACAGTGAGTTGTAGAAAAAGGTACAGCTGGTTTAGAAGGGTAAGTTTCCTGAATTCAACATTGATAATGATTGTGTTTTGAGATTTGGGAAGAGATTGTGTGTGCCTTGTGATTCACAGTTGAAGAGAGAGTTGTTATATAAAGCTCATAGTTCTCTGTTTTCTGTTCATCCTGGCAGTACTAAGATGTACAGAGATCTGAAGGAGTATTACTGGTGGGATGGAATGAAAAGAGATATTTCTGATTTTACTGTGAAGTGTTTGACTTGTCAGTAGGTTAAAGCAAAGAAACAATTATCGAAAGGGATGTTTCAGCCTTTACCAGTGCCAGAGAGGAAATGGGAAAATATATCCATAGACTTTGTTGTGGGATTACCGAAGACATCCCGAGGTAATAATGAAATCTGGGTTATTGTTGATCGCTTGACTAAATCTGCTCATTTTCGTGTAATACGAGATACTTTTCCCAAGATCAACTTTCCTGTTTGTATCTTAAAGAGATAGTCAGGTTGTATGGAGTTCCCCTATCCATTGTATCTGATCGTGATCCCATTTTTACTTCTAACTTTTGGAAAGGCCTTCATAAGTTGTTGGGTACTGAATTAAATTTTAGTACAACTTTTCATCCTCAATCAGATTGGCAGTCAGAACAAACAATCCAGACTTTGGAGGATATACTACATACTTGTTCGATGGATTATAAAGGATGTTGGGACCAACATCTTTCCTTGCTTGAATTTTCTTATAATAATAGTTTTCATTCCAGTATACAGAAGGAACCATTTGAGGCATTATATGGGAAGCAGTGTTGAACTACAGCTTTCTGGGATGAAGTGGGTGAAAGGAAGCTTATGGGACCATAATTGGTAGAAGAGTTGGCAGAAAAAGTTCAGCTGATACAGAAACACATGAGAACAGCTCAGAGTAGGAAGAAGCATTATGCGGAAAACAGGAGGAAGGATCTCTTTTTTGAGGTAGGTGATCATGTATTTCTCAAAGTATCACCATGGAAAAGTGTGATGCGATTTGGTAAGAAAGGGAATATGAGTACTAGGTTCATTGGACCATATGAAATTCGGGAGAGAGTTGGATTAGTTGCTTACCGAGTGGCTTTACCCCTGAGTTTGTCTCATGTACACAATGTTTTTCATGTTTCAATGTTAAGGAAGTACATGCCAGATCCATCCCATGTTTTGAGTCTCGAGGTAGTTCAGCTGGAAGAAAACCTATCTTATGAGGAACAACGGGTCCAGATTCTTGACCATAGGGAGAAAGTGTTACGAAATAAGGTGATTCATCAGGTAAAGGTTTTGTGAAAAAACCACATGATTGAAGAGGCAACATGGAAATCTGAAAATGCAATGAGGGCTAAATACCCCCACTTATTCGATAAGAAAATAAATTACGGGGATGAAATTTTCTAAATGGGGAAGGATGTAACATCACAAGTAATTAATGTATAATATATATTTTTATCTATGTCTATTTATGAATTAGATAGTGTTTTAGAGGCTTAAAATGAGAATAAATTCATTCTTAAGCATTGAATACACTAATATTTTTAAAAGATTATTTTACTACCTTTTGATGGAAAACCATTTTTAAATAAAAATTTTGACAATTTTATAATATCTATTTGTCAAAATAAACTTATTATTTATGATTGGGACATTGAAATTTACATTGGATAATTTTTTGGTATTTTTCTGACAATGTTCATTTCTTAATGAATAGTAAATAATACTGTATTTTACATCCAAACTGCTTTTTCATCGAATTTAATTATATGGTTAGATTAACCATTGAATTGGTTTTAAAGTTAAATTAGAATATATTTTTACCATTTAATCCAATAGTGTTCGTTGAAATTAATTTCACTTTGAAATTGGACTTAAACTAGTGTTAATCTTTTGATACTTATTGTTTCATAAAAACATGTTATTTTCTCAGACAGCGGGAATTAATTATTAAATTAATTAATTTAACTTATATGTTCTGAATTTTTTAAAATATACATCATTTTTTAATTTCTAATTTCAAATATAGCTTAGGGTGACGTTTTGGTATTTTCTGAAAAACTTCAATTTTTGATGAATAGTGAAACCACTAAGTGGTACTTATAAAAACTGATTTTCCGTTTAAATGAAATTTTACCACCTCTGTGTTTCGAATTTCAAAAATCCAACATACATGGTTTTCATGAAGAAGTAAAATTTGGTTCAATTGGATTAAAATAATTTTTTTGGGAATAGTAACTTTTAAGTTTTTAATCGCGACTATAGGTAATTAGTGTAATTTAAGGTAAGAATAATGATTTAATAATATGAAATGACCTAGATACATGTCCTACCCTTATTTTATGTGTCATGGCTTACCAAGACAACCCATGGGTCTATTTTTGGGACCCCATGGATCCACTTGGGTAAGATAAAGACATTAATGCTTTTTATTTAATGTAAAAGTAAAAATGACACAAACATGAGTTGTTTTACTAAAACAATGTTTAGATGGGGTAATACAAGTCATATATTTGACTATAAATAGTAATTGGAAAGCTAAAAATATTTCCTACATCATAGTATTTTTTTATAATTTTTAGACATTAGATAAATTAAATTTTTTATGACACCATGATGATGCAGCGATTACCTCATTATTTAACAATTTAAATAAAATGGAAATATAATGTAAAATCTAAGACCTACACATGTCAAAAACCTATTGGATGGGAGGATTTCGAACCCTTATCACCTTATACTAGAAATTTATAATTTTGGGACCTTTTATCCGAATATAATTTTATAATAAAGTATCTTTTCTTAACTTTCCAAGAGTGCACCTCCTCTCCTCTTATAAAAGGCCCCCACCTCTACAACCTTACCCACAATTCCAAAGCCTTTGGATCGGCCAAACCCTTACCATTTTATCTCTCCACATCCCTCTATAACTCTTAGAAGCCTCACGTTGGGCAGAAGTCTTCCCAAAGAAGCCTTTGAGCTCAAATCAAAAAGAGTTATCCGATTTAAAGGTAGTGTCTTCTCTAGTGTTCTAATGTTTTATTTTGCTTCTACAACCCTATAATATTTTTTTATTCCTTTATTTTGTAAAAACACCAGTATCATCAATATACTAGGATGTTTTTATAAGAAGGATTCGAGCTACACTTAAACACACCTACATCTAATGGTTAAATAACACACTGTTTCCGTGGATGGCGAATTTCTGCATCACGAAACGATGATTATTCAATATTCTTTTAACACCTATAAAGGTGTCCATTAAGATGTCACTATATTTATATATGGTATATAATATGTTTATGTTTTACTTATGCTTCTGTATTTTTCATTTATGGCATACCTTAATGGTTTCCATTATGGGTAAACACGATATCTTCATTTTAGGAAGTGCGGACTACCGCCCCCTCAAAGTGATTTGATTCGTTAATTCCATATGAGGGACGTATAAAAGATGTATTTAATGATATTATATATGATATTATAATGAAATTATAATATACTTTTATATCATTATGATTCCATTCCATAAAATATGAAATAGAAATGAAAGTAGCGTTTATGCGTACGTATGGCTTACCGTCTCCATGAACGGTGCATTTCATTTCTTACCTATAAACGTTATTTAATATTATAAATGCATGTATATACTGGATATATATGATATATATGATATCTACATCATGAGTATAACTCCAGATATAATGGATACATGAACAAATTGTAATTATAAAGAGTTTATTTTTGACTCAAGTACCAATGATCGATAAAATAACCGTTATGAACTTAAATAATTACATAGTGTTCATGACATGGTAATAAGTGATTTTTGAGGAATAATGGACTTGAAAAAGGTTCTTAAGAAAGTAGAAATTAACTCAAGTATATTATTCAAGAGGTTAAAGAACGGTCGAGTCAAGTCGGACCCGAGGTAAGGGAACTTCTTAACCCAAATTCTATTCTTTGGGTTAATCTCTTATTTTCAAATTATGTCATGATATTATTCTGTCCTATCTTTTATTTATACTTTCTTTATGTGTACATATATTAAATACACATAATAGATCTATTTTATATAAAAATGATCTTTGAATGGGACTTCATCTCAATCTCCTTTCATTGAGGCATATTATATTTTATACATAACCTTCTTTTTTACGGTGTATAAACCCCTTTGACTTTTATGTTTATCCAAAAAGAATATTTTTTATACGAAGCGTTTTACTAAAAGACAAAAGGGAAAGTTTTTGTCGTACGTATGGGGTGACAACGACTTCTCCTCCGTCATGACCATTATTTGAGTTTTGGCTTCCTCTACAAGCCATACTTTTTTTAAAAGAAAAATAAATACCATGTTTTACTTTTCTTTTATGTTGGTACTGAAAATGGTTTTTATAACGTTTTTATTATATCAATGTGTTATTGATATCATGTGATTGAAATGTGGAAATGTTATGTTTCTTTTATGCATGTTTTATGTCATACGATTATGTTATGGTTCTCGGGAATTGTTATGAAGACGGGTGGTTCTGTGATAAACTAAGGGCGGGTGTGCCCGATATAGCTCTCCAATGTATTGGGTAACATGAAGGAGTTAAACGTTAAGGTTTCTCTGAAGAGATTTAGGGAATATACTATGATGGGTATTCCAAACGTAACCAAGAGGGTTACTCCCTACATAATAATGTTATGAATGCCTCCAGTTACCTTTATGTCTTATGATTTCCATGATTTATTCATGATTTGATGAGGTATGTTAAAGTGATTATGTTTTATGAGTAAATTATGATTTCCTTAATTCTTATTTATACATGTACTCATGTTTCCTTTCTATATTTTCATATCCCTTACTGAGCTTTTTATGCCCATCCCAAGTTTTTGAAATGATTTTCACAGGTCAAGGGAAAGGTAAATTATTTGATGATAGTGTAAAGGAAGTTTCAAGAAAGAATCCATGTTTTATATTAAATATGTTTCCATTGACGGGAAAAATGAATACTATCTTTCATGTAACCACTTTGTTTAAATGTTGAATGTAATGCGTGTTTTATGATCTAATTCTCTAAAACTCTAAAAATGAAAAGATCCTCAATTTGTAATCTTGTAATAACTCAATATTAAGTATGGTTTAAGGCTGGGGCCTTATACATGAGGTAAGGTATACCTCTCAAAATAGAATACAATTTGGTATTTACCTGAGTGCCACTAATCCTCAATAATAAAAGGGAACTCACATCCCCACCCCTTTATCACACATCTTAGGCCATTTAGATCAATTAAAACCTGAAGAAATAACTTCCATAATTTCATCCCCTCATCCTAGAATCCTTATTTTGTTCATAAATCCATCCTAGTAGGGATTTTAGTGTTAACCTAAAGAGGATACCTGAAGATTAGGTAACATTAATCGACGAGATTCATTGTTTTATTTCATCCTACACCCCCTTAAATTATTATTTTAAATTAAAATATATTATGACCAGTACCATAAATATACTGATTTTTTTGTTATGTTTATGAACTACAACCACACATGATTCCATAAAATGGGTGAATAAATCATCGTTCATATGTACAAAGAACTACCGCCACGTGAAACAATGTTATTTATTTTTCAATTACCACCTCTCATGGTGAACATAATGATAGATCTGTTGTTTATATATGATATATATAAAATTTATTATGTTAATATTATTATATAATTATTATATCACATATACCTTTGTAATAATCTTTTTTTGGTAATATAATATCATCATTTGTCTTTACAATGATGTACCTCTGCACAAACCAATGTCATTTGTTTTTCCCTTACCAGCAATCACGGTTAGACATAATGACGAATTTTTTCTTTATATATGATATATATGATATATATGATATATATGATTTTATTATAATTATATAATTTTTATATCACACATACCTTCATACTCTCCATATTTTGGGAATACGGTAATGTCATTCATGTGTATGGAAGACAACCGCATCACGAAATGTTGTGGTTCATTCACGCTTTAAATTGAATGTAAAAAAATACTAGTTTTAATAAAAATAAGGAATTTATATGAAAAAATAATTCTATATGATAATATATATATATCATTTTCTTTTCTTTCTTTAAAACAAACATTAAAATGGAAACCGTGCTCAGGCATACGTCTGACCTACAGTCTCAATGAATGGTGCATTTAATTTAAATTCTATAAATTATATACAATTATATAAATAAATATATAATGAATATAAATTATATTTATATCTTGTTTTTAATTATTTATATTATGAATCCCTGATCAATGTATGGGTACCAGAAAATCACCAAATCAATACATATAAGAAAAACGAAGCGATTATTGCACGAAATGTAAATCTAACATAGAAAAATCAATAAATTAGTAATAAAAGGAGAAAAGAAAATATTATATTGTCTGATATAAATGAATATAGTTAATTGATATATTTATAATAAAAATTTATTTATTATAGCATACTTTTAAATGAGTACGATGGGATTCAAGACTTAGGGTGTGGGATTTCCATCTCCGTTTCTACAAATGTGAGACACATTTCAAATTAAACACTTATTTATTTTATGTTTTTGATATGATAATAATGTAAATATATTAATATTGTTATCCTGAATAATATTTTTGTTTACATGTCCAATTTAGGATCTCTCTTTCTTGATATTTATGGTTTAAATGTTAGGTTGTTCTTTAGGGATTTTTGTCTCAATTTTCTTTCTTTAATATGTATGGTATGTTATGAAAATATATTATTTAATGAGATGTATATAAAACACATTTTCCCTATAATTTCCAAAATTTATTAATTCTTATGATATTTTAATTTTAATTTTATTTTATTCTTTCATGGTTATTATAGTTACATGTTACAAAAGTGGTAATGATTTTATTTTTCAATGTCATTGTTTATGAGGACTATTTTTGAATTTCATTCTGATTTTAAAATCCTATGAACCATATATCAAGAAACTAATGATATTTCTTATCCAATGGTTATTTAATATGAATTCATTTTTTAACTTTATTTTCCTCTCTTTATATTATAAATAACTGAATGAAAATTATGATAAATCAAATTTTCGGTTGAATACTATTTTTCATCCAAAACAATGTTTCCCAAAAATATATTGAAAAATGATCCAATTTTTTTTAATGGTTAGATGATATTTCACTTCATAAATGTTTAATTTTTTTTTAAAATAATCCATGATACTCTTAATGAAATTTATTTTTATAATATTTCATGTTTTAAAAATTGTTATTCAATGAAAATATATTTTCTTCAAGAAATTTCCCAAGTACTGTTACAATATTAGTTTCTATCTAAGAATGAATTATTTGAGGTTACACATGATTTTATGGGGATATAATCTAGGTATACCATTCTTAATATTTCTTTTAAGGGTTTATTTATATGATAAAAAGATTTTTTTGAAACCCATTTCTATATTAATGGTTAAATCAATATAGAATTATCATGAAACCCCATACTTTTTTAGGGTTTATGATGATATGATGAAATTATTATGAAACTATTAACTATTATAATGGTGATGATATGATGAAATGTTTATGAAACTATTTTCATTTCATGGGTTATGATATAAGGAATATATTATGATCTTATAGAACACATGTTTTTTATATTTATATTTTTATGTTAGGGACATATATCATCATCCAATGAATTTGGTGAAGCTTTTTATCTTATGAAATAGGTATGTTTGTAAAGGTAAGTTAACCGTGTTTTTTAAGATAGCACTCGATTGAGAATTTAACCATTTTATGTGAGATAGGGATAAAATGATGAGTAAACAAATTTTAGAAAGATAGTTCTTGAACGTCATGTGAACCTGGTTCAATAATACATGGATTGAAAAATAAGTTAAATCTGTTTAGTAAGACAAGGATGGAATAGAGAGTGAACATAGTTTAGTTAGATGTGGCAGGAATGGGAAGTGGTCCCAGATCAATAATAAATGTATGGATTGAGGAGTGAACCTAGATCAATATAGAATGTTTTCTACTATGATAGTATTTGGAATGAACCTTGACTACTATGATGATATGTGGAACCTAATTACATGTGTAAAAAATATTCATGAATTTGATTACCTATTCACAATGTTATTCATGAACCTGATTACATTATATTAATTTTATTCTTGAACCTAATTATATGTTCATAATTATATATTTGGACATTTTTTTCCTATACATAATTTTATACATAGAATTAGTTTCATGTCCATATATTTATTAATGGGCCTGATTTCATGTCCATAACTAAAAGGGTGAACATTTCTATATTTATAAATGTTCTATAGGTTATTAGCTGATGTGTATGCCACAAATTTAGGTTCGTTGACAATTTTATTATCGTATGAATCATTTTATTTGATTACATTATGATTCATGAATTCTTAAATGCCAATAATTATTTCATGATTCATGTTTATGAATTTTTATACGTTGGGTATGATCTTCATATATATTTTTTTCATTATCACATTCCCTCATTTATATCTTATTCTTTCATATGATCATATATTTATATGTTTTGTGTATACCATTATTGAGTATCTGGGCTCACCCATTATTATGTTTCCTTTAACATGGTTATGAATAATGCTTAATGTAGTGTATGGATGTGATGTGTACGAAATATGAGATTATATTTATTGGAAATATAGAATATATTTCACCAAGTATTTAGGATTGTGTTCCTTATTTACAATGGAACTAAACTATTATTGTCTTTAGGTGAATTTTGGTGAAATGTAATACATATTTATCGAAATTGTTGTAACATCCATGTATGAGAATACTAGGTCTATATAGGTTTTATAAAAAGGATATTTTATTTATCCTTTAGAAAATAGTATGTGAAAATTTTAGTGAGATCCCTAGATATATTTCTATGGACATTTCTTTTTTTTTCTAAGGATAAATATAAGGATGAGTTAATGTATAGGAAATTTTCATAGAATTTTGGTAAAGGATAGAGTGAGTAGATTCCATGTAATTTCATACCCTTCTAGACACAACTAGTGGATGTGTATTTTCAACATATGTACCTAGGGTTAACAACCCCAAAACACTAAATTAAGCTGGACTCAGTCAGGAACTGGTGCACAAAAAACTGGCCTTGTTGCACACCTAGTTTAACACTCCCAGGGGATATGAATTAGAAGTCCATAAACTCTTTAAAAACCATCATAAAGGATTTAAATAGATGATGGCTGGGAATGAACTGGCATAAACATATGGATTCATGGATGAAATAATATTTTTTCATTATTTGGACATACTATTAAATATTTTAATGATTATTTGGTTTCCCATTATGATTTCATTTTATCAAACTATTTTGTACAGTTTGAGTCAATGATGAGAACCATAAGGAACTAGTTTAACATTGAATATAAAGAACAATTTTTTGATGAGAATAAAAAGGTGATACTGATGTTGGTGAAGGATATTTTTATGGTTCCTAATTTGTTAATGAAACTTGATTTAAAATGTGTGTGTTATCCAAATATCAGACTAAATAAAAAAATATAAGGATAGAGTGAATTTGGAGTTCAGGTAGTGGAGACCAAGGGGGAATGAATATTCAATTCAATATATGTCTAGAATATGGAAATAATACATCAATGGAATGTCTCAAATCAATATGAAAATGTTTTTTGTTTTTAGAGGGACACAAAGTCCGTGAGTTTTGAAGAAAAATGAAAAGGTTAGTTATCAAAATGCATGGGAATATTGGTCTCCCTGAGGTAATATTTATAAATTAATGATTTATGTGAGTAATATATGGGAATTATGTACACAAAAATTCTATAGTGGAAGTTGGTTAAGATAATTATTTATTTTTTATTGGTTAGGTTTTTTCTACTAATGGTATGAAGACTAAAGATTACATGTGAGTGTTATGGGATGTTCTAATAGTATTTTTTATGTTTATCATGAGAAGAATTATTAAATTGATGTTTATGAATGTTATGACATAATACAAATTTAACACTATAAGAAATATGTATTATGGAATAATATCATGAATCATATTTAATGGATTAAATATGAGGTGGAATAACTATGAGTTTATTCATGAGAATTCATGAATTATAAAATACATAAGGAATTTTCTGCATAATTTCTTTTTGTTAAATATGAGGAATAATTTGTTGAATAATATTTAATACCTAGAAACTGAGTTAATATCAAGATTAATTTATCATTGATAGAATTTATTACATTATTGGATCTCAGGAATATATTAAATAATCTATGATTTTTTCAAGTAATAAGGATGAATTTATATTTTCATTAAGATTTTATGGTAGTTTTGGTTATTATCATGATTCGAGAGAATATATGAATTAGGTATTCACATATTTTGAATGTTTCTATTAATATATTCTTAATTATATTTGGAGAAATAGTTTTTTGTTGATTATGGGAAATTATGTTACCTTCTTTATAAAATTTGGATTTTGGAAGGGTTATAATATTATATATTTATTAAATAGTTTTTTTGACCTTCATATGAGGTTTTAGGGATTAATTTATTACTTCACCATATAAATATTTATCGAGAACTTTTTCCAAATATTTTTTTTCTAGTGACGACTAATTATAAGAGGAATTGTATATAATTTTATTCTTGGTTATTATGATCTGTTAGTAGTTAAGGATTAACAATTCAACATTATTTCTATGAGTAAGAGATAAAGTGGATATTGATCAAGTAATAACCAAAGTATGAAATCATACATAAGAAATAAAAAGATATCCAGTAAATACATTATCACAATTTCTTAGTCAAGAGGAAAGTAAATTTAAACAATTTTGGAAAATGAGATTAATGAAAAAATGTAATCCTATTACCTTCATTTATGATGAATCATGTAGTCTCGTAAATAATCACAATTTTATAGTTTTTCTGGTTTTATTATTCTCTAGGTCACTAAATTTCTGGTGATTGATGATCTTTATCACTCTTTATGTTTATTTACTTTTTTTCCCTTTACGAATATCCACATCTCACCTATTTCTTCATATCAAGAAATTGAGTAATGAGTTACTTTTAGTAACAATTATATATGAAAATTTACCCTTTTAATGTAATTATTTTTATTAATTCTTAAAAGGTTGGTTTATATAAAATAATTTTCCAAGGTTTAAAACATTGATGAGCGGGAAACATTTTGAGGGAGAAATTTATTTTAATGGGGATAGAATGTAACCCCCTGAGTTTTTTTGAAATATATTTTTTTCAAATGAATTTAATATTTTTGATAATTTCAATTATATTAAATATATATTTTACCAATAATAACATAAAACAATGACTTTTCTCGATATCTTGTGTTGCATATAAGACAGAGTTTTACCTAATATATATATATTATTAACATTATTATTCATTTTATCCCCTAGTCATTTGGGTGGTGGGTATGAGTAAAAATAAATAAAGTATAAAAACATATATTTCAAAAATATTATATTAATTATTTATTTATTATAAATAATGTAATTATAATTTTAATGAAAAAAATGTTTTCTGAAATACACTATTTTTTCTAAAAGAAGTATTGTTCACTATTGGTGAACTATTTTAAAAAGTAATTTTTAACAATATTAGAATTATAATTTTATGAAATAAAAATATTATTTGGACTAATACAGTAAAAAAAAATTAGGGTGATTTTTCATTATTTTTCTGAAATGTTATATTTTGGATTTATAGTGACAAAAACAGAATTTAAATTGAAAACTGGCTTTTTATCTAAATTATTTATAAATATAAATTATATTTTAAAATGGATTTCAAGTCAAAATAGTTTCATTAAAATTATATTAATACAATTTAAGAAATTTTAATGAATTATATATTTAAATTTGATATAAAAACATTGTAAATTTTTGATCATTTTCACCTACAAATAGTTGTCTCGTCACATGTCTTGAATTTTTTTAAATTATATTATGTAACTTATATGAAGGGATTTTGAAAAATAGATCCCAAATTTGGAATGAATAATTTATATTATCTAATATGATCAAAATAAAATTTTCAAACATTTTTTAGTGAAAATAGATAAAATCAGTTACCATGATTAAGGTGAAAACAAGGTCTTTCCAATTACATGTTTTTATATTAAAATAAATTTTAAACACATATGGGATTTGTGTTTAATAAATTATATTTCATATTAAAAATATTTGTATATACATTATTTAAAGATAATTTTAGTTGTATTATTTAAGGATAGACTACCTATTAAAATAAAAATATACATGTTAATGTGGTAAAAACAAAAAAGGGTAAAATTGAATACACTAAATGACAAAAGAATAACTTTCTAAAAATGAAATTTTTTATTTAAGTGGTGTTTATTGACCACATAAAAACTAACCTCTATTATTTATCAATTATTGTGGCACATGAGGCATTGGAGACCTCCCAATTTTGAATACATTTGGTTATTTACAAGAATACCTCTTATCCTAAATTATAAAAGTGAACTCAATATCCACCATTAATAAGACATCTCATGAAATTTGGATTGACCAAAATCTACAAAAATCACATCAAAGATTACCCCAATAATTTTAGAAGCAAATTTTTTTTCAAAACATGGATGTATTTTAGTGAAAACATATGAATGTTACATAAATTAGTGATAATGTTCATCAACAAGATTCTTCATTTTATTTCATCCTCCATGACCATTGATTATTATTATACCATGATTATATAATAACCACAATATAATACACATAATAATATTTTTTTTATTTTAAGGTTAATTCCAAAAACCCACCAAGAATTTTACCTAATGTTTTATGAAATCATTTTTCACATGTACGACAGACTGCCACTTCATGATCCAGTGTCATTCATTTTTCCATTGCCAACTCTTACATTTTAGATTAATGAGAAATTATAATTTATATACGATATATATGAAATTAATGATGTTAATATGATTTTATAATTATTATATTACACATACATTTTTACCCTCCATTTTGGAGGAATATAATAAAATCATTATGTGTGTGGAAGACTACTAACTCGTGAACCGATGTCTTTCATTTTTCCATTACCACCTCTCACAGTTAAACAAAATGAGGGATTTAATTTTAATATATGAAAAAATATTATATTTATGAAGTTATTATGATTCTATTTTTACTTACACAAACCATTATAATCTGCATTTTTTAGAATACAATAATGTCATTTGTGTGTTCGGTGGACTACCGCCTCACGAAGCGATGTGATTCATCCAGGATTTACATTAAAGGTATAAAGAATGAATCTAAAAGAAATAAGAGATCTATATGATATAAAAAAATTATATAATTATAATATATAAATATCATTTTCTTTTCTTTTTTTCAAACCATCACAAAAATGGAAATGATGTTCATGTCTACGTAAGGCCAACCATCTCCATTAAAATTTCATTTCATTTTCTTTCTCTAAATATTATGGATTTAAATAAATAAATTTATATAGAGTATATATGATATTTATATCATTTTTATAAATCTTTTGATGATTAAACAATGATAAAATTAAGAGTATCAAAAATATTTCAAATCAAAACATATACAAAAAACAACAATGTGTTTACCTGAAACGTAACATTAACATAGTATTTTCAATAAATGTGTATAAAGAGATAAAAATAAAAATAAATATGGAATTATATTTATTAATATGGTAATATAATATATTTATAATCATCTTATATTTATTTTATTGGATTTTTGAGTTTGTATGATAGGAATCAATACTTAATGTGAGAGATTTTTGTCAAAATTTTTAATTTTATAAGGCACATGTCATATTCACCAAATATTAATTTTATGTGGTGTATATACTATAAATGAATGTATATAATGATTATTATCTTCAATAATATTTAGTTTTAATTATCCATTTTATGTTGTCTCTTTCATGGGGTTTATAGTTTAAATGTCAACAAATCGGTAACGATTTTTTGCCTCCATTTTCTTTCTTTAAGACGTACATTATGTTATACACCAATATTATTTCTATAGAAGTATATATAAACCATATTACATGTATTTTAATGAATTTATTTATTCAAGTGATATATTTTAATTTAATAGTATTCCTTTATGGTTCTTCAAATTTCTTTTTTACCTAAGTGGTAATTATTTTCTGTAACAATATCATCATTTATTAGGATTGTTTATGACATTCATTGAAGGATAAAATCATATCATATATATCAAATAAAACTAATGAATTTTTTTCCATATATTAATTAAAGGGAAGACATGTTTTCACATCATTATCCACTATTTATGTTCTCATGAGTTCAAAAAAAACTTATTTATGAAGAAACATATTTTTGGTTGAAAACAATTTTCCATAGAATTTTTTTTAAATTGTATTAAAAAATATTTTAAAAAGGTTTTTAAATATAAAAAAGGTTATATTCATTAATAAATTTTTTAAAACATTTTTAAAGACTTCATCTATGTTATTTCAAGGTAATTTTCAAGGAAAATTATTTTAATTAGGTAATATGTTTTAAAATTATATTTTCAGATAAATTAAAATTTTCTTATTAAATGTAATAAGTAAAATATATAAATTATTTAATATATAAGAACAAATTATTTGAGGTTACTTATTACATAAAAGTTATATTATCCATAAAATACATTATTATTCATTCTCTGATTGGTTTATTTTTATGATGACTACATGTTAATGAAACTAATTTCTCTTCCACAGATTATACCAAGATAAAATTATTATAAAACCCACATTTTTTTCATGGGTTATAATAAAGTGATGAAATTATTAGTAATTATATTTATAATCAATAGGTTATTATGTAGAGAAACTTTTATAAGAAAAATTCATTTCAAGGGTTATGATATGATGAATGTTTTTATGATCATGTGACACAAATGTGTATGCTTTTCATTACATGATGGGTGAGAACTATATATATATATCTATTTAATTTTTTAGAGAATTATATCTAATGATGTAGATATTGCTGGAAATAAATTTAACATTGTTCAGTAATACATGGGTAGAATGGGATTTCAAACCGATTTAATATGAATGGGATGGAATTTGGAGTGAACCCCAAATAGTAACATAGGGCTAGAATGCAACGTAAACCTAGTTTACTATGACATGGTTGGAATTGGATATTAACATTGTTCAGGATGATACAGATGGAATAGGTTGTTAACTCAATTTAGTAACACAAGGTTTGAATCTGATGTAAAATCGGTTCAGAAAGACATGGTTGGAATAGGTAATGAACCCAGTTTAGAAAGGGATTTTATCTAGTATGATAGTTTTTGAAGTGAACCTTGAATACAATGATTATATGTCTAATCTTGATTTAATGTTCACAATGTTATGAATAAACAAGATTACATGTTCATAGTGTTATGAATGAACCTGATTACATATTCATTACATTAGTCATGAACCTGATTACATGTTTACAATATTATTTTTAACCCAGATTACATGTTAACAATGTTATACATCAACCATATTAAATGTTCATAGTGTTATGCATGTACCTATCTATCATATTCATAATGTTATTCATGGATCATGATACATGTCAATAATTTTAAGTGAGGGATGGATTTCATTTTGTTAACTTAATGATTGAACCTATTTCAATTTCTATATGTTTCCAATGACAAAGGATAATGTGTAAATGACAAATCTATGTTTTATACCATTGTTATAATCTCATGTCTAATTTTAATTGATTCCATTTTGATTCATGTCTTATAAAATTCCAAACATTATACCATGACTATTTATTATGATCTTTGATATATTGGGTATTAACATCATATGTATTTCCACTATCATAAACCATTATTCTTATCTTTTTCTTTCATGTGATCATAGATTTATATATTATATTTTAACCCTTTTGTGCATATATTCTCCCCCTTTGTATGCTTCCTTTCCCCATGTTTTGATTAAAGGGTTTATGTTTAGTATATCTATGAAGTTTACCAAAATTGGATATATGTATGTGAAACATTGATTATTTCACACCATATTAGAGGATTGTGTTCCATGTTTCAAATGGGACCAAACAGTTATGGTCTCCAGGTTTTTTTTTGAAATGTAATGAATATTCATATAAAAATATATAATATCAATATATAAGTTGAGTGGGTTAGTATATGAAAGAAATCAATAAGTATACAATAATGATATATTCACCCATGTTGGTGATGATCCTTATTAAATCTCTTATCCATATTTTTTATAGTCATTACCATTAAAATATGTTATATAACTTTTTAATCATAATAAAGTATTTTTTTTCTAAAAATAATAATTAGAAAACAATGATTCCCTAACACTCTCTATGCTGATCAATAGCATTAATAATTCTACCACATTATACACTAGATAAATATTTTAATCAAATTAATTAAAAAATTAATTAATTTCTAACATTTTTATTAAAAAAATTCAGTTTATATCTCATACTACACCATTTCATGATAAGAAGCAAAATAATAATAATATATTAGAGTTATTGCTCCAAATACTAAAAAACCTAATATGTCATATTCAGGAGCCCAAATGGAGAGATATTCCACTACCATAATATATTTTAAAATCCTAAGTGAAATGATATTTACATATTTTATTACTATACAAGTTTTATTATGAAATATTTATAATAAAGTGGAAAACATAACTAAGACACTCCAATGCAGAGTTAATAAAATATCATGGTAAAATAATAATTTTATATTGACGATGAAATCCACTCAGTAATATAATGGTATGAGGATGTATGATATTAGAGTTATGTATTAAATTTTAATATGGAAAAATGATAAAGATACAATTAATGGTGTAGAAATGTAAAAAAATTACCATTTAAACCAATATATAATGAAACCCCATCTAATCACAATTTGAATTATGGAGAGGTACTAAAAAACCAAATAGCCACTAGATACATGAATATATAACACCAGGTAGCTATTAATATGTCCAATATGTGTTTTAATTCCATGAAATATGACATTGTATTCAATAGAAGGGAATTATTACATAGTGCACCGTCTATAATAAAACTAATGAATGTTATCTTTCAAATCACTTCAAGGGTTGTCAATAATATCCTTAAATAGACAAATTATATGTTTTATAGTTAAATAAAAAAGTTCATAATATACTAACCCAATTTCCAGGAGTTATAATAAATTATCCACTAATATAATTCATATACTCATAAAGAATTACTACGAGTATAGATGGTATAATTTAGGTCATTAATCATCTAAATTGAGAAACACACTCCCATATTTAATATTAATGATGACAATGTATCAATAAAACAAGAGTAATTTGGTTAAACATTCCAATTATAAATTCTCTAATCAATGGTATAAAACACTTCTCCCACAAATGAAAAATTTGGTTTGAGATTCATATTATCATAATGAATCATCTGGGTAGGATGAATTATATATTTCTTTAATGGAGAAACATGGAATACATTTTGAATAAATATAAAACATGTAGATTTTATAATTTTTTTTGATATATAAAAGTTATATTGAACAATGTTTAATTTTTCAAAAATATATGGAGTAAATTTACCTTTTTACCCATTATTCTTTAACAATACATTGGAGAAAAAAGGGATATACATCCCTGATAACTATTAATTTCTATGGTATCCACCAAAACTATACACATGACCTCTAGATTATTGGAAAATAAGTCAATTTTTTTCTTCCCATTTACATTATTAGTTATTTCCGCCACTTTTTTGAGTCAGATAAATGATTATTTAAAAATTGGAAATGATTTTAAGGGAGAGAGTCATTTATACTATAAAGGGAGTTAAATGAATACATTACAATTAAGTTAATATATATGTTACTATAAGAAAAATATATTTTTGATAGATTAAATCCCAAAGATCTATGAAATTCAAATAATCATTCCCAAATTATATTCTCAAAAATTTCAATGGTTCACTTTTATTAGACATTATAATATGAGTAGTTTTTGTTAAATAGTGTTTTAGTTACCAGAGATTAGTGTCACCCTTTACAAAATAAATAGGTGAATTGTGGGTAATGATCTGATATAATTAACATTTTCCCCCACATAGTTTCATAACCTCTCGTATATAATATTTCAGTTGATCATACACTTAGGTATATTTATTTATAAAAAATGTGTGTATTCATATTCAGTCAGTACATTTTTACGCAGACTATATCACAAACTGCGAGATCTTGATAAGATATTCATTAAAATCTTCATAGTGTTGTTCCACATTAACAATAGTTTGGGTTTATATAGAAAATAATATATATATGATTAGTGTTAAACATTAAAAAAATTAATAGAGAAATATAGAAGAAAACATTTTTATCAACGATGTCATAACCTGCCACTATAGTAAAACATGAACAAAAGAACATTATTTCAATACCTGGGTGATCATCTTATTTTGAATTATGATACACTCTCATGAAGTATTCCATCATATAGATGATTACTGATTGATATAGAGAATACATACCTTATAACAATAATAAATTAACAATGAATAACGTATATAAATATTATATATTTTTGGTCAAATATTCATTAAACATCATTATCATCCACTCAATAACAATATACGTTCCATGTATTTGGAATCATGGATACATAAAAATTGATCTCTTAAATTTGTACATCATCTCCTCATAATTTACATAGATTTAGTACCCTTATTACATATAAAAACATAAATCTTTTAAAATATATTATGTAATTATAATCATAAGAAATGGAGAATATAGATACTTTAATTAGGTAAACATGAGAGATTTTAGTCAATGATTAATTATAAGAATAAGATGAGAATAAGAGTATGATAAAAATATCATATTAATAGAAAAATAATATCCACAATTCATAAATCATAATCACGAGTTAGTTCTTACATCATAGTATTTATTAATATATTTATCAAATGGGAATTAAAATACATGAACCATGAGAACATATCATGAGAACATGGTCATTTCAGTAATTAGTGGAATAATGTTTGTCATAATCATGATCACATAAATTACATATTAAGGATCACAACCAAGTCTATTATTTCTTAGTAGATATAAAATCATAATGGAAAATCCTACTCAATCATATCCCATATTCTCTTAGGACAGACATCTATCGGGTCAAATTCATTATCATTACTTAATGAATTAAAGGGATATATAATTATAGGACCAACCATCACATAAACATAATCCTTTAATATGTATAAACTAGGATCAAAAATCATTCATCATATGTTCATATAATAGTATATGGAAAATTAATGGTTTTTTAAACATCTCATCCATATAATCATAACGAATTGGTGATTGTTTAATAGACCGGAAGAAATATAAAAGGATTCTTTTCAATTAAAATATCAACATATACCATATAGATAGATAATATAGGTTTTTTGTAAGAACAAATTATATCTGAATCATTTTAAATATAAAATAATGTTTACATCGATGAAAAATTAATTAAAATGAAAATTTAAAAACATTCATAGAAAATTTGGAAAACAACATTTCTCATATCATTAATGATAAAAAAATACTTGAATGGTTAAAGTTTTATTTTCTGAAATTAAATGTGGAAGATTAAAAATTATGATTTTGATAAAAGATATGAAATGGCTTTGGGAAAATCATCTTACTCAGTTTATGTTAAAAAATAGTTTTCACACATTGGTAAAAAGTCAATAAGTGCATCATTCAGAAAATGGGAAGAAGGTTCCTTTTGATTTTATTTTTAAGAAGTAAAATATAATTAAAAATTAATTGAATCCATTATTAGGTCCAATAAAGAAATATTATTTAAAACCATAAAAAATAAAATACACATGGAAGAAATGTTTACCAGCTTCAAGAGTAAATAAGGTCAGTTTTTCTTTAAAACAGTCCTTTAGTTATCATTAATTAACAAATTGTGGACAGGGGAAAACATGGAATTTTTAGAATTAACCTAATGATAATATGGTAGATTTTATTTTATAATATTGAAATCACATTATTATTCTGAAATAAACTTTAACAAAAATGTTTACAATTAAATGTGAGATCGAAAAATTAAACCTTTCCATTCTTGATACAATTGAATCGCAAGTCTATTGAAATAATAAACTAAAAAAATATAAGATTAAATGAAAAAAAATTATATTCAATATATAATATTTTTATGGGGAATTATTTAAATCGTATAAAATAAAGAGTAATATAACATAACATATATCTCGAAAAATATTATTTGAGTTGATAAATCGTTAAACCTTTTGGTTACTTATGAATAAAGTCCCCTTGGATAAAATAATCTCATTTTTAACATTAAATAACATGAATTAATAATTATAAATTATATAACATGTAAATGGGGATATTATATTCCTCACAATCAAAAATATGTTCATACCATCAAACATGTCTCATTGAAATAATATTGAGACGAAGAATATTTACCCACATTTTGATTTCTTTGTATATAATCCAAACTCATCCGTATAAAAAAATTTACTTCTATAAAAAACATTTAAATACGTATAATATCTAATATTTTCACTGTATTAAATTTTAACAATAAATTATATATTTTTTAATGAAATCATTATTTCATGTTGTTAACTAATTTTTTCCATGAATGCATCAATTAATAATTTCATTACCAATCCAATGATCCTGGATACATCACCTATTTTATGTTATTAAGGTTCTAAAATCATAAATATCCACTATATACATATTTATAACCATCTATGAAATATATATATTGAAAAATGAATTATACCAATTATGGGTACAGTAATGTAACACCCCAAGAATTTACAAATAAATATAATATAGAATGCATGAAACAGTGATTCTTTACAAAAAAACATTTTTTTATAACCTAGATAAGTTAAAATAATTTCTCCACCTCTATTTTCTAAATTTAAAAATACTGACATAAACAATTTCCTTCGGTATGATATTTAGAGTCTGATAAGGAAAACTAAAGTTTTTATGAATAGTAACATACCCTTAGGAATATTAACATACCTATATGTATAGTAATTAATTTTAAATTGGTTTAATAATATAAAAACCTAACCCACGAATGTATAAATACAATTTAGAAATCATTAATGTGAAAAAATGATCATAGTATAAGCATTGGTATTTTTTATGTCATAAATTTTTTAATTACAAATTTATGATTAATTTAATAATTTAATATAGAAAATTATTTTCATAAAATATAATAATAAAATTTTATTTTATTTTCCTATGGTTTTATGATAAATTTATGGGACCTTGATTCATGGTGTTATGAAATGAGTAATTGTTTTAATGTTTTTTTTGGAATAAATTATGATTTTATTTAAAAATTAAATTAAGAATATTTGTAAATTATTTTCAAAAAGTGGACGTAATTTTTTAATTCTATATGTGGAAAAATGGTTTGGGATAATTTTTGGAATTTTTCTAAAATATATGAAATTTGAGTGAATTGTAAAATTCGACAATTTACAATAAATACTAAATACATGATTTATTGGGTCATAAGTGATGTAAGAATGATGTAATTCCACTTGGTTCAAACTCACCTTCACTTAGTACTATTTTTGGTCACATGAAACAACAATATTTGTTGTCTTTAGGGAATTAATAAAATAATGAATAAAATATTAAAAATTCACTCCTCTCCTCCACTATAAAACCCCCTCAATTCCTTTTCTCTTCATTCCTCTAAACCCTTTTTCCTTGTCTAATATCTACCCAAATACCCTTCCTTAGTCACTACCCAAATCCAAAAGCTCTTGGTCTTTTCCAAATACAAACACCTCTCCCTTAAAGAGGCTCTTAAGAAAGATTACCTCAATAGTTAAACACATCTTTTCATTTATTTCCATTGAAGTTCTCTATTATGTCGTATGTATTTTATGTTTTCATACCATGTTATTATTTCTATATTATTCTGTACCTATACTATTTTATGATTATTTTATGAATGGTTTATCCATATCCGCTATATTTTTAATGTTTTCTAAAACCATGATGGATAGACATTATGCTGCAGAATTTTCATCTCAGAATCTCTCTCTTTTTGAAGCACTCTTATTCTGTTATTATCTTTTAATTTCAATTGTATTATGATGGTATATGTAATTACATATCCAATTTACAATATATATTTTCTAATAATAATTATATACCCTTTTTCTATCATTTTTATATTTTATCAATTTTTAAGTGACGTCGTTAGGCTACCATATATTTGTAAGGGATTTCTCAACAATTCTTTTATTTTGAGTTCATTTCATTTTCATTAAAATCCTACTTTATTCCAAATTTGGTGATGAATCCAGTATATAACATTTAATGTAATTTTTTCATGATGAAAAAATAAAAAATCTACATCTCCCTGTTCCCATTCTATTATACTAAAAATGAAATCACCAACCGAGATGCGCCAATCTACCTCATTCAAGGACGATGGGATTTCAATTTCTATTATCGTCTTCAATTCTGGAAATTAAACCATTATTATGGTTGCAAAATACTATAATATATGTATTATTTCACATCTTTTGTTCTGGAATATTTTTTTACACATTTTTTGGATTTATTAAAAAAAGTAGTGTGTTCTGTTCAAAAACCTCAAATAAACCCAAACAGTTTTCATTAATTTATTTAAATAAATATTCATCTTCATTAAAATTATCCAAAATAAATTTACAACCATGTAACCTTATCTATGTTCAATAATAAAATATATCTTCAATACTTGAAAAAATCATCATTTTACATGATTCTTCGTTCGTGTATATAAGTATACTGATCATTAAACAAACAAACCCGAACAATGAAATTGAACCTCTTAACGCATCAAAATGGACATGAATGAGCTTTATAAGGTTATAATAAATAAATTACGTGTATAAGAGGTTATCAAAATATTAATTAATGAATTTAATTTGGTTATCTGTGACACTCAGACCAAGTGAATAAAACCATCAGACATAAGGTAAGGGTTTCTTAGTCTCACTTCCATTTTTGAGAGATATTCACTATTCACTACTATTAATTATGTATGGTATATGTATTATTAACATTAATTTTCCACATCATGATTCTATTTATTTTTATTATATTCATTTTATCATTTAATTATTATTTATTTTGGTGCATACGATTCAATTTATTACAAAGTTTCATGTATTTTTACCCGAACCTTCATTTTTATTCGGGTTGCTCTTATTCTCTAGTCTCCTCAATGATATTATTTTCTTATGTGATCCTTGTATATTCTACATTTATGTTCTATATATTTGTTCCAATCATAACAATACTTTCATTTATGGTGAGTTATATCTTTTAAAAGGACCATTTATGAATTCTTCCTGAAATACAAGCTCGATTCAAGTAACCTGTCAGATTCTTATCTATTTTTAAATTCACCCTATAATCAATTTTAACCCTTATTTATCTTTCTAAATTAAAATATTTTACAATGAAAAAAACAATTTTGGTTTGTTTATGGTTTTATGAAATCAAACATGCCTTTTTTCATTAAAATTTATTTAATTAATTTCTTAAACGACACTAAAATGTTTTAATTCTAAAGCTACTTTAAAAACACATTTTCGACGATTTCACTTAAGTGGGTCATCAATTGTGCCTCAAATGTAATATAAATGTCCTTAAGTTTTTTTTCTTGGATATAAATGTTTAAAACCTGGTTTATTAAAAATAAAAAACATTTTCCAAAAGAACTCTTGTTTCCAAAGTAAAATGGATTTTTCGTTTCTCACATTAACTTTTATGGGATACACTTCTTTTTCACTACTTATTCCTTGTATGTGGAGTATTTAATTCCCTTTGTTATATCATATAAATAATATCCTTATTCTAATGGTATTTAAATGGACTATTATTTGAATATTTCAAGGTGGTATCGGACACTTTTCAATGTTTAAGGATCATTTCCTTAATAAATTTTCAATGGTATCATTTAAAAATATCTTATCTATGTCAAAATTATTGTTTAATATTGTACTTCATTGAGGATTATCTATTATGATAGAATATACTATATTTAATTTAATGTTTTGTAATTAGTTTGACTATGGATGTGATGTCTTTAAACCATTCACCAATTTACTCAAAATGGTTAGTGTTTTTTATTATTGTTTGGGGAAAGTTATTTACAATTAATATGTTAGTTTCAATATTAATATATATGTTATTTAGTTTAATCACTATTCATATATGGAATGCATTGGACTTAGTTTGTGTTGGGTGGTCCCCTCTATATCCCTTCGGTGCATCAGTAGGTCTCATGAGATAAACTACAGTCTTGGCGTGAGGCCTTGACAAAATGAATATTTATGGTTTTGGAAGAGGCCTTAATCTTTTTTAGAAGTCTTGGAAGAGGACTTGATAGTATATTTTTGAATGTCTGGCATATGAATTTCCCTCATTATGAATCTATTAATTGATATTTCATGTGATTATTCGACTATTAGAATAACCATGATTATGTTTTATTATGTAATTATTTAATCAGATAATATTCCTTCATTAATGTGTTCGAGTTTTTTATTTGTAGATTCTTGTGAAATAAATAATTCACCATGCCTGTTATTGATGTTTATTATATATTTATCTATATTTCTTACCCTTACTGAGCATTTGAGCTCACCCTTTTCTTATGTTTCTTTTTCTCATTACATGATGTAGTTTTTTATGATTGACTGACAAGGATAATATTAGAGTGGTGGATATTCCCAATAAAACATATATGTTGTATTTATTTTCAAGTGGTAATTTTGAACTTATGTAGGTATCTGGATTTCCAAAACTACTAAACTACTCGGTTATTCGGGATTTGATTCCCTGTAATCATGACAATGTAACTGAATAAGACATTGGTTATGGGAAACTGGGGTCAGGTCTTTACCATTGGTATCAATGAAAGTATAGTAGAAAACGTGAAAAATAAAAATAAAAATAGTAGAACAGTGAACAAAACCCTAAGATAGACTTTGGGGATAGGAATAAAAGGAAGTACAAGAATTTTGGTAAGTAATAGATTATGTGGTTTATTAAGAAAATATATCTTTTTCTGGATATGAACACGTAGAGGAGACTCTGGAACATATGTATCTAGGGGTAAAATCCGAAAACACCACTTTGTGCTAGACTCGAATGGGAACTGGTGCATGACAATGGGCCTTCCAACAATTTCGGTTCGACACTCCTGAGGGATATGCATTGGTAAATTCCTAAGCTTACTACAAACCATTATGAAAGATTTATACCCCCAATGTAACCAAAGAATATTGTTCTAGGATTTATGATGTGTGTTATATCATTTTTATAGATATTTAGAGATCATAATTTTATGAGCTAATATATAATATGGAATTGATTTTAAATGGAACCTACTATAAGGAATGATAACTTCACCAATGCATGATATTTTAATAGTAATTAGGATCGTATCAATGATGGCCTTAATCCATCATTTCACATGATGATTTTCCCCAAGTATCCTCATTATATGAGGAAATCATATGATGTGTTGACAAGGTATGTAATGACTTCTCTGAGTCCTATGGATTTGAAGGGAAGAAAATGAAGAAGAGGATGGTAGGGAAAAACAAGGATAATGGGAATAAGGGAAAGATATATTTTCTAATATGTGATAATTGTGGAAGGAAACACATTGGTATATTCTTGAGTGGAATATGAGTGTGCTTCAAGTGTATAGAAAAAGTCCTCCACTCTGATAATTGCAACAGAAGGAAATAATTTTCATATATTCATTGCTTCAACTGCAAGGAGATGGAAAACTATGTGAATCAATTTCCCAAGCATTAAAGGAATATACCCCAAAAGATGATTTTGGATAATGATCATGTTATGATGCTACATTAGTTTAAGTAGAATGATTAATATGGAAAGTCAGGAAACATGTCATTTGAATATTTGTTAGTAATGTACTAGTTATAAGAATTATGAGATATATAAGGATTGTACTACAATACTATTTCATTAAGTATTTGAAGTCATATGATGAATCGTACAAAGGAAAAGTGACTCACTAGAAGGTTAAAATTGTTATAAAAAAAATATGATTAATGGAAATACAACCCTTAATATATATATGATGTTGATGTAATGATGAAGAAATGATTGATTCAGATAAGTATTGACTACCTTAGAACAAATTAATGACTTGTCAGGAAGTGGTATATGAAATCATCTATGGAGTTTATTACAGTTTTTTTATTTATGGAATACTTCCAATAACATTTATCTTACATAAGGAATATGGAATAAGTAATGCTTCCAATATTGGTTTTACGGTAATTCATGTTATTACCATCTTCAAGAGGATACACGATGAAGTTATTCAAATGTTTGGAATGTGAATTTTAGAGCTACTTCTTGTTGATTAAGTGTTAGTGATATGTTAATCATGGAATTTTAAACACCTTCATTATAATGTTCTGAATCATTATATTTTAGAATTTAAAACCATTTATGAAATGGTTTACGTTGATAATTGTATGGGGTTTTAGATTTTAATGTCACTACATGATGGTTTGATTATTTTTCCATGAACATGTTGTCCAATTAGAATGCAATGTTTCTTAGTAGGCGATGCATTTAAATTTATTCATATTAATAGGATATTTTAACCATATTATTGATGTGGGATTCTCACAAGGGAATTTTCTAATATCAACCATTAACATTCGAAGTTCAATTTCAAATTTTTAGGATGAAATTTTTTTGAGGGGAAAATGTAACACCCCAAGAATTTACAAATAAATTTATTATTGAATGCATGAAACACTGAGTCTCTAAAAAACACTACTTTGTTATAACCTATCTATGAAAACATAATTTTTTTACCTCTGTGTTTTAAATTTCAATAAACTGACATACATGGCTGCGTTCAGTAAAATATTTTCAGTCTGATAAGGAAATCTATATTTTTGGTGAATATTAACACACCCTTATGAATAGTAACATACCCATATGAATAATAATTAATATTAGTGAATAGTAAATTGGCCTTAAAAATATAAACATAACCCATTAATGTATAAATACAATTTAGACATCTTAAAAGTGAAAAATTATCATAATATATGTATTGTTATTTTGTATGTCATAAGTATTTTAATCACAATTTTATGATTAATTTAATAATATAAAATGGAAATTTATTTTCACAAAATGAAATAATTTTTTTTATTTTATCGTCCTATGGTTATAAGATAATTTTATGGGACCTTGATTAATTTTTATAGGTTTTATAAAACGAGTTATAGTTTTAATGTTGTGTTTTTGGAATAAATTATGAATTTTTAAAAATTATATTAAAAATATTTAGAAAAATATTTTAAAAAATTGGAAATCATTTTTTATTATACCCTTTGGAAAATTTTTAGGGTGAATTTTTGGTATTTTTCTAAAATACATGAATTTTGGGTGAATAGAAAAATATGATAATTTATGATACATGTTAAATACATGATTTATTGGGTCATAAGTGATGAAAGGATGATGGAATCCCACTAGGTTTGAACTCACATGCACTTATTACTATTATGGGTCACATAAAACAACATTTTCAGTTTTCTTGTGGGAATTAAAAAAATAATGAATAAAATATTCAAAATTTACTCCTCTCCTGCACTATAAACAACCCTCACTTCCCCGTATATTCACACCTCCGAAGCCCTGTTCCTCATTTATGATCTTATGAAATACCCTTCATCACTCAATCCCAATGTCAAAGATCTCTTTTTTCCTTCCAAAAGATCGAAACCTCTCCTTTAAAGATGATCTCAAGGAATATTACTTCAAGATGTAAACACCACTTTTCATTTCTTTCCATTCAATTTCTTTTTTATGTGGTATGTATTTCATGTGTTTATACCATCTTCATATTTAAATATTACTATGTTTATAAACTATTTTATGTGTCTTTTATGAATTTTTTCCCCCTATCCCATCTTTTTTTAGTGTTTTTCAAAACCATGTTTCATAGTCATTTTGTTGTATAATTTTCGTCTCAAAATATCTCTCTTTTTCAAGCACTCTTATTATGTTATTATATTTTAATTTAAATTTTCATATGATGGGATATGTAATTACATATCCCTAATACTATATATGTTATTTAATAATGATGAGATAACATTTTTCTCTCATCAATATATTTAATTAATTTTTATGTGATGCCCTTTAGCTGCAGCATGTTTGTAAGGGATTTCCCAACATTTCTTTTATTTGGAGTTCCTTTATTTTTCTTTACAATCATTATCTCTTCCAAATATTGTCATTAATCCACTATATTACATTTATGGGAATTTTTTAATGATAAATTAATAATTTTTCATCATCTCTCCTTCCCCATAGTTTTATACTAAAAATGAAAGCACCACCCGAGATGTGCAAATCTACCACATTCAGGGATGATGGGTTTTCAATATCAATTACCCTCTTAAATTACTGTCATAAAACAATTATTATGATTTAAAAAGATTATAATATATGTATTATGTATCATATATTATTATGGATTCTATTTTTAAACATGGTTTTGATCTATAAACAGAATGAGTTTATTGTGTTCAAAAACTGCAAATTAACGCAAACAGTTTTCATTGATTTATTTAAATAATGATTTATATTAATTACCTATAACCAGTTTAAATTTACAACCATGTAACCTTATATATGTTCAATAATAATATATAACATCAATTCTTTACAACAATTTTCATTTTACAAGATTCTCTATTCTTGTATATGAGTATACAAATCATGAAACAAACAGACCCGAACAATGAAATTGAACCTCTTAACCAACCAAAAGGACATGGATAAACATAATAAGGTTATAGTAAATCAATTACATGTATAAGAGGTTATTTAAATCGTAATTAATGAATTTGTATTTATTATCCATGACACTGAGACCAAGTGAAGAACACCATCAGACTTAAGGTAAGAGATTCTTCATCTCACTTCCATTTTTGTGAGATATTATGTATTCACTACTATTACTTTTTTATAGTGTATGTATACTTCCAATTGATTTTTTATATCAAAATTTAATTTATTTTCATGATATTAAATGTTTTATTTAATTATTATTAATTTTGGGGCATACAATTCAATTGATTACGAAGTTACAAGTATTATCTACCCAAACCTCCATTTTCATTCAGGATGCTCTTAGTATCTACTCAACTCAATGATATTATTTTCTATGTATTACTCATATATTTTATGTGAATGTTTTATATATTTGTACCAAACTGAATCCTACTTTAATTTATGTGGATTTATATGTTTTAAAAGGATCTTTTAAAAATTCTTCGTGAAATACAAGCTCATTCCAAGGAACTTCTCAGGTTATTACCTATTTTTAAGTTCACCCTATAATATGTTTAAAGACATATTTATCTTTTTAAAGTCACATATTTTACAATGAAAAATATATTTTGGTTCATTTCTAGTTTTATAAAAGCATACGTGCATTTACGCTTTAAAATCTCTTTAATGAATTTCTTAAAATGCACTAAAATGTTTTAATTCTAAAGCTTCTTTAAAATCAATTTTACATGATTTCACTTCAGTGGGACATCACTTGTGCCTCAAATTTAATATAAATGTCCTTAACTTTTCTTTTCTATGTTATAAATGTTTAAAACCAGGTTTATTAAAAATCAAAATGATTTTCCAAAAGAACTATTTTTTCACATGTAAAATGGATTCTTCGAATCTCACATTATCTTTTATGAGATATATTCCTTGTTCAATACTTCTTCATTGAATGTGGTGTGTTTTTTTCATTTGGTATATCATATCAAGATTCTCCTTAATCTCATGATATTATAATGGATTATGATTTAAATATTTCATGGTGTTATGGAACACTTTAGAATGTTTAAGGATCATTTCCTCAAGAAATTTTCAATTGTATCATTTAAAAGTATCTTACCTATATCAAAATCCTTATTGAATCATGTACTTTCTTGAGGTTTATCTGTTAAGATATCATATACCATATTTAATTTATTTTATTGTTATTAGTTTTATTGTGGATGTGCTATCTTAAAACAATTCACCAATTTACTCTGAATGGTTAGTGCTAATGATTACTGTTTAGGAAAATTTATTTACATTTCATATGTATGTTTCAATATGAATGTATATTATAAGGCCCTGACCTTAAAAATTACTTAATCATGAATTAAATGAATAATTCACATAGAGGATCTTTTCAGGTTTAGAGTTTTAGAGAATTAGGTCATAACTATTACATCTCAAAAGATTATATAGTAGACAGTTCTACGATGTTTCCATAAAATAAAATAAAACACATAAAAAGAAACATGTCTAGTTCAATGTTTTAGATTGAATGTCTTTACTTGATCCCATACTTGAACTTATTTATCTTTATGTCCTATGGAAAACATTTCAAAAACTTGGGATGAGCATAAAAATCCCAGTAAAGGATACACAAAGAATAAAAACTGTTAGTTTTTCATAAACAACAAGTAAACCATGAGTACATTACCAAAGTAATACTTTTGACCTTTATGAAGTAGTAAAAACTCTTCACTGAATAAAAGAACATTACTTACCCTTTTATAACCAGAATATTACCATAAAACCCATATAAATAACACATAACATATAAAGGTAACTTGGGACATAAAAATACTTAAATGGAATAACCATACGGTCGACTTCCACAGATACTTAATGGAATAGCCATAAGACCGACATCCATACCCAATGCATTGGAGGTTATAACGTAACCACCCATCATGGTATTCACGGAACCACCCATCATATGGTTTATCATGTAACCACCTATAAAATGTCCAAGTACCATTATAAAATCATAACACATAAAACAATTATAAAGGAAAGAAAAAATTTCCACAGGTCAAGAACAATATATCACTTAAATATATTGACATAAAAAATCCATTATCAAAAACATTTTCAATACCAAAAAAGATTATATGGTATTTATTTACTTTTAAAAATATAACGGCTTGTTGAGGAAGTCGAAGATCAAATAATACTTGCGGCGGCGGAAAGGTCATTGTCACCGCATACGTTAAAAAGAAACATACATTTTGTCATCTAGTAAAATGATTCATACAGAAAATATTCCTTTAGAATAAAAGTATAAGTCAAAGGGGTTTTTACACCCTATAAAATAAAGCCTTTTATTGGACCGAAAATATGCCTTAATGAAAGGAGATCGATTAAAAGTCCCTTACAAAGACAGTATCCTTGGATTAAGGATAAATCAATTACATAATTATGTGTGACAAACATATACACAAAATATAAGTGGATATTAAGTGTGAAAAAATCAGAGGTTATTCACACATATTCATATAACAACATATTCAAGGAGTACAAGTTTATCCCAAAGAATCAGAATTGGGTTAAGAAGTTCCCTTGCAAAAATTTGACAGCCTAACGACGTCACTTCAAAATTTAGAAAATGAGTTGATGAGAGATAAAATGGGGTATCTCATCACTTGGAAATACAATTTATTTAAATAAGGATATATAAGAACATATCCCATCATGATAAGATTAAAAGACCTAAACAGATGTCTTTTAAAATGAGAAGGGTGATAGGTTCCTTTACCGAATTGGGTAACATCCGAAACGTACACCCCATGAAAGAAGGACTATAAAACATTGATGTAAATACCCATAAACGAAATTATATTACACCAATAGTAGAATAATGGTCATAACATACACCACTCAAAGGAAAATGGTGGCAAATGTAGCATAAATCTCACAGGAATAAAAGTGAGATGAAAAATCCCTTACGAAAACTCGGCAGCCTAACGACGCCACATAAAACTTCCAAAAATGGATTGATGAGATCAAATTGGGTCTCTAATAATATTAAAATAAAATGTAAATCAAGAGGAATATAAAATAACATCCCCCAAAATAATGAAGAGGATCTTAAAATAAGTTACATAAAGGGGATTACTTAAAAATAAATAGAGAGGTTGGATCTCTTACGAAAATTCGGCAGCCTAACGGCGCCACATAAAAATTCATAAAATGAATTGATGAGAGTAAGAGGGGATAACTCATCATATGAAAATAAAAATTAAAGTATGTTTAATATTAAAAAACATCCTCCAACATAAGAACATGGAGCATAAATGAAATGACATAAAAGAGGGTACTTGAAAAGAAAGAGAGAGGTCAGATCCCTTACCTCATGTCCGACATGACTCGATTGCTCTTTAATCTCTTGAATAATAAACTAGTGTTAATTTATACTTTCTTAAGAACCTTTTTCAAGTTAATTATTCCTTTTTATATAACTTATTTCCATGCTATAAACTTTATGTAATCATTTAATTTAATAAAGGTCATTTTGCCGATATTTGGTACTTAAGTCAAAAATGGACTTCTTACAATTACATGTTATTTATGTGGTAAAAGGTTCATTATATCCAGAATTATATTCATTATTTGGATATCATATATATCATATATATACATCATATACATGTATTTATAATAGTACATAACATTTAGAGGTAAGAAATGAAATGCACCATTCATGGAGACGGTAAGCCGTACGTACGCATGAACTCTACTTTCATTTCTATTTCGTATTTAATGGGGTGAAATAATAATTATATAAGGGTATATTATATTTCCAGTATAACATCATATATAATAAAATTAACTCCATCCTTTATATGTACCACATATGGTATTAACGAATCAAATCACATTGAGGGGGCGGTAGTCCGCACTTCTTAAAAAGATGATATCGCGTTTACCCATAATGGAAACAATAAATTTATGCCATAAATGTAAAATACATAAGATTAAGGAAAACATAAACATATTATATATCATATATAAATATATTGACATCTTAATGGCCACATTTGAAGGTGTTAAAATAATATTGAACAATCATCGTTTCGTGAGGAAAAAATTCACCATCCACAAAAACAGCATGTTCTTTAACCATTAGATGTAGGTGTGTATAAGTTTAGCTCTAATATTTCTTATAACAACATAATAGTATATGTATTATACTTATTTGTTACAAAATAAAATAATAAAAAGAGTTTAGGGGGTTGGATAATCAAAATAAAACAAAAGAGCACAAGTGAAGACGTTACCTTAAAATCGGGTAACTCCCTTTGGTTTGAACCAAAATTGTTTCTTGAAGAGCTTCATTCCTAAGGTAAGGATTCTAAGATGAGGATAGGGATGTTTAATGACAAATAATCATATATTGGCCGAGCCAAAGGCTTGAGAGGTGTGGGTAAGGAGGTAGAGGTGGGGGCCTTTCATAAGAGGAGAGGAGGGGCACTCTTGGAAAGGTATAAAATGTTACTTTATTTTCAAATGAGTCTCAGATTTCAAACGTCCCAAATTGATGTATTTCAAGGATAAGGTGATAATAGTTCTAAATCCACCCATCCAATAGATTTTTGACATGTTTAGGGCTTATTTTTTACATTATCTTTTCATTTTATTTAAATCGTTGAATAATGAGGTAATCGTTGCATCATCATGATGTCATAAATAATTTAATTTATTTAATCTCTAAAAATTATTAAAAAAGTTATTATGATTTAGGAAATATTTTTATATTTACAATGAATATTTATAGTCAAAAATATGACTTGTATAACCCCATGTAAATTTTTTTTAGTAAAACAATACACGTTTCTGTCATTTTTACTTTTACATTAAATAAAAGGAATTAATGACATTATCTTACCCAAGTGGATCTATGGGGTCCCAAAAATCGACACATGGGTTTTCTTGGTCGGTCATGACTCATCCAATAGGGTTAGGACAAGTTTCAAGATATTTTATTTTATTATAATATCATTTTTACCTTAAATCACACTAATTACCTTTAATCATGATTAATAAAACTTAAATGTTACTTTTCATCATAAATTATTTTCATCCCATTGTTACAAATTTTAATTAATTATGAAAATAATTTATATTGGATTTTTGAAATTCAAATCACAGAAGTGGTAATGTTCCATTTAAACGAAAAATCAGTTTTTGTAACTACCACTTTGTGGTTTCACTATTCATCAAAAATTAAGGTTTTTCAAAAAAATACAAAAAATTCACCCTAAGATATATTTGATATTCCGATTTCAAAAATAATGTATTTTTTACCAAATTCATAACATAGAAGTTTCATTAATTAATTTTATAATTAAATTCCGCTGTCAAATCAAATATCGTGTTTTTAAGAAACAATATCTATCAAAAGATTGACTCTCATTTATGTCCAATCTCAAAGTGATATTAATTCCAATGACCACCATTGGATTAAATGGTAAAAATATTTTATAATTTAAATTTAAAACCAATTAAATATATAATCTAATCATATAAATAAATTATATTAAAAAGTGGTTTTGAATTAAAAGACAACATTTTTCAATATTCCTTAAAAAATGAACTTTATCGGACAAATATCAAAAATTTACACAAAGAAAATTTTGATGTCCCAATACTAAAGAAGAATATTATTTTGTCAAATATAACACATAAAATTGTCAAAAAGTGGATTTAAAAGAGGTTCTCCATCAAAAGGCGGTTAATCGACCTTTTAAAGAATATTAGAATGTTTATGCTTAAAATTGGATTCATTCGCATTTTTAATCCTCTAACATTTATTGTAAAAAGTAAAAATATTTCAAAAGCATATATAATAATTTTTTAGTTAGTTCTGTTCATTCCTGTCATTACAACGGCTAGGTGTTAACTACCATTTAAAATAAAATTATTATATTATTAGAGTACAACTTAAGATTTCAAAGGAACTCGTTGTTGCGAATTGGGTAAGCTATCGAGAATAGTGTTCCATTTAAATTAATATTAACATTTTATTCAAAAATAGGTACAAATATAAAAATTTTATATTCTTTATTTACCTGGGGGTTACATACTTCCCCCCTTTTGGGAATTACGTCCTCGCAATTTTAAAATTGGGCTCGGAAACATCATTGAAAGTCCCACATCGGATCAAGAGTCGGTAAAACAATCACTTTAAAAGTAAGAAAGAGAAGTACAGAGGTCACCCAAGTTAACCCATACTAGGATTCCATGTATGAAAACATGGATATAGAAGAAAAAGAAAAGGGTCATGTTCTGATGGAGAGTGATAGAAAACATGTTTAGGAGAAAGTGAACCACAAGAAAATCACAAACCTGTGGTGGGTTAAAAGGTATTCAATTCCCCAGTAGGAAAAGTTAATAGACAACCTTTTTTTAAGTTACTTTTCATTAAGGAATTTATTTTTGTGCTTAACTAAAACATAAGTAAATATACTTACTTGTCATGTTGACTTTCAAATTTTACTTGATTTCTTACACGAACTCATATTTTCTCCAAAAGATGAGTATTTTAGATGACTTTTTTACATTTAGAGTGCTATAATAAACTTCTAGAGAATCGCCTAATCCAAAAAAGAGAACTATATACTTCCCATCTCTTTAGAACTTAATAAAAACTAAAACCAAAAAGGTTAGTATGAGATCAGATAATACCCAAAAAGGATAATCCTTTATAAAAAGGAAATATATTCTTAATCTCCAAAATTTGTCCAACAAGACCCAAAGATCAACGAAGACCAAAAGTAAACAAAACTAAGATTGAAACCCAAATATTTTATGTATTTAATCACATAGTATTCTAAGTTAAATCGTAACATTTATCTCCAAACAACATCAGTTGCTCTTAAAGTCTCGTATTGAAACGAAATTAACCTAATCACATATCCTCTATGATAGGTTAATAATTTCCATAGATAACCCAAAATAAACTTACTCTTAATTCATAAAATCATCTAACTAAAAATAATTAGTCAAACTAACCAGGGACTTCACGTAGTCCAGTGGTAGGTGATAAATACCAGTCACACTTTGGATGTGGGTTCGATTCCTACAGTTTTGTCCAACGCGAAGGGTTATCACACGGTCTACGTGTTGTCCTTTTTAAAAACTATATAATTCTCAAATCATTCCCCAAAAAAGAGATAAAATCATCAAAAATAACCATAACATAATTTAACCTCAATCTTATCTCATGCCTTTCACTTTCCATAATAACATATAGTAACCCATAATTACCTAAAAAGTAAGGATCATATAAACCCAAATGGTTCTTTATAACTATGTCCACAAAAGAACAGATAACTATTCCTTGAATAAAATTTTCATATATCAAACATCAGGGTACACATACTATAAAAATACTTCTAATGTAATCCCTGTCATCAAAAGCGACTTAATACTCTTAAGAATTTCACCATTACTCTTGAAGCCCCTATATGTTGACTTCTTACTCATTCAACATTATTCATGATCCATTAACCATTCATTTCCAACTTATTCTGAAATAATTATTTCCTAAAAAACAAAATCATGAATCATATCCTAAGATTCCAAAATAGGAAAACAAATGTTAAGAAATAATCCATACCTTTGATTGGCCATTGTCAGTTTCATCATCCTCAATTGGAATGGAATTAGGTATTGGTAAACGAATATTTGTACGATCTTGGTGATCCCATTCCTGAAAAATCTTCATAGGATGTGTTTTTGCATAATGACCATACACACCACATTTAAAACATTCAATTGATCCATCAGAAAGAACTTCTTTTCCTTTCCTTGAGTCAACTGGATGCTTCCTTTTTCCATGGAAGGTTCTTGCTTTATGACCTTCAATTCCGCATCTATAGCATATTTCTGTCCCTTTGAAACATTTTCCTAGGTGTTTATTTCCACATCTTTGACACATAGGTTTTTGAACACACTTACCTTTATGATTATTACCTGTAGTTCCGTAGGGATTTTTTTCTTTCATATATGATGCCTTATATAAATCACCAAGGTTTATGTGGTCAATCAGGACTCCAGATAGTTGGTTGAGGATAAACACACGAGTTTTCATTCTAGCTCCCATATCATTCAGTTGCTCGCTCAGAAAATTTGTCACAGTTTCTTTCACATCCACTGTTACTTTTGTGACTACTAGATACAACCATTTACAAAAACCAAAATGGTCAGTGTGAGTATATCAACAAAACCATCATGTACTAATAATGAAGATAACACTAAGATATACTTACTCATTCAATTTATCTTAAACTAGGACTCTTTATGAAATCCTAACCATTATGGTAATGTCACATATTCTTAGATAATACCCTAACCTCTAAAGTTATCTAAACCGACCTCTAATACCAACTATAAGTCCCCGGCCTTAAACATTACTTAATCATGAATTAAATGAATAATTCACATCGAGGATCTTTTCAGGTTTATAGTTTTATAGAATTAGGTCATAACTATTATATCTCAAAAGATTACATAGTAGACACTTCTACTATGTTTTCATAAAATAAAAAAACACATAAAAAGAAACATGTCTTATTCTCTGTTTTATATAGAATTTTTTCCTTGATCCCATACTTGAACCTATTCATCTTTAAGTCTAGTGGAAAACATTTCAAAAACATGGGATGAGCATAAAAAGCCCAGTAAAGGATACACAAAGAAGGAAAATTGTTAGTTTTTCAAAAACAATATGTAAACCATGAGTACTTTACCAAAGTAATACTTTTCACCTTTATGAAGTATTAAAAACTCTTCACTGAATAAAAGACCATTACGTACCCTTTTGTAACCAAAATATTACCATAAAACCAATATAAAGAACACATAACATATAAAGGTAACTTGGGACATAAACATACTAAAATGGAATAACCATACGGTCAACTTCCACACATACTTAATGGAATATCCATACGGATGACTTCCATACCCAATGAATTGTAGGTTATAATGTAACCACCCATCCTGGTATTCAAGGCACCACCCATCATACGGTTTATCATGTAACCACCCTTCAAATGTCAAAGTACCATTATAAAATCATTACACATAAAACAATTATAAAGGAAAGAAAACATTTCCACAGTTCAAGCACAATATATCACATAAATATATTTACATAAAAAATCCATTATCAAAACCATTTTCAATACCAAAAAAAGATTATATGGTATTTATTTACTTTTAAAAATATGATGGCTTGTTGAGGAAGCCAAAGATCAAATAATACTCACGGCGGTGGAAAGGTCATTGTCACCACATACATTAAAAAGAAACATACTTTTTTCATCTAGTAAAATGCTTCGTTTAGAAAATATTCCGTTAGAATAAAAGTATAATTCAAAGGGGTTTATAAACTGTATAAAATAAAGCCTTGTATTAGAACAAAAATATTCCTTAATGAAAGGAGATCGTGATGATGTCCCGTACAAAGACGGTATCCTTGGATTAAGGATAAATCAATTATATAATTATGTGTGACAAATGAATACACCAAATATAAGAGGATATTAACTGTAAAACGATCAGAGGTTATTCACACATATTCATAGAACGACATATTCATGGAGTACAAGTTTATCCCAAATAATCAAAATTGGGTTATGAAGTTGCCTTGCAAACATTTGACAGCCTAACGACGTCACTTCAAAATTCAGAAAATGAGTTGATGAGAGATAAAAAGGGGTATCTCATCACATGGACATAAAATTTATAGCAATAAGGATATATAAGAACATATCCCATCATAATAATATTAAGGGACCTAAAAAATGACTTTTAAAATGAGGAGGGTGAAAGGTTCCCTTACTGAATTGGGTAACTTCCAAAACATACACCCCTGGAAAGAAGGACTATACAACATTGATGTAAATACCCATAAACGAAAGTATATTACACCAATAGTACAATAATAGGCAGTAAATACACCACTCAAAGCAAAATGGTGTAAAATGTATCATAAATCTCACAGGAATAAAAGTGAGATGAAAAATCCCTTACGAAAACTCGGCAGCCTAACGGCGCCACATAAAACATCCAAAAATGGATTGATGAGATCAAATAGGTTCTATCATCATATTAAAATAAAAGTTACATCAAGAAGAATATAAAATAACATCCCCCAACATAACATAGATGAGCTTAAAATAAGTGACATAAAGGACAGTTCATTAAAAGAAAGAGAGAGGTCGGATCTCTTACGAAAATTCAGAAGCCTAACGGCGCCACATCAAAATTATTAAAATGGATTGATTATAGTAAGAGGGAGTAACTAATAATATTATAATACATATTATAGTATATTGAATATTAAATAACATCCTACAACATAATAACATCGAGCATAAATGAAATGACATAAAAGAGGGTACTTGAAAAGAAAGAGAGAGGTCAGATCCCTTACCTCGTGTCCGGCGTGACTCGATTTCTCTTTAATCTCCTGAATAATATACTAGTGTTAATTTATACATGCTTAAGAGCCTTTTTCAATTTTATTATTCCTTTTTATATAACTTATTTCCATGTTATAAACGTTATGTAATCATTTAATTTAATAAAGTTCATTTTTTTGATATTTGGTACTTAAGTCAAAAAATGGACTTCTTACAATTACATGTTGTTTATGTGGTCAAAGGTTCATTATATCCAGAATGATATTCATTATTTGGATATCATATATATCATATATATCCAGCATATACATGTATTTATTATGAGACCCCAGCCTTAAACCTTACTTAATATTGAATTAAATGAATAATTCACATTGAGGATCTTTTCAGGTTTAGAGTTTTAGAGAATTAGGACATAACTATTACATCTCAAAATATTACAATGTAGAAAATTCTACTAAGTTTCTATAAACTAAAAACTCTTAAAAATAAACATATCTAGTTCCATGTTTTAGGTAGTATGAATTTCCCTTGATCCCATCCTTGACCATATTCCACGTTAAGTCCTATGAAAAACATTTCAAAAACATGGGATGTGCATAAAAAGCTTAGTAAGGGATACACAAAGAATAAAAACTGTTAGTTTTTTAAAACAACAAGTAAACCATGTATACTTTATCAAAGTAATACTTTACACCTTTTCGAAGTAGTAAAAACTCTTCACTGAATAAAAGATCATTACTTACACTTCTGTAACCAAAATATTACCATAAAACCCATATAAAGATCACATAACATATAAAGGTAACTTGGGACATAAACATACTTAAGTGGAATAACCATACGGTTGACTTCCACACATATCACATTATAGAATAGTCATACGGCCAACTTCCATACCTACTTAATGGAATAGCCATACGGCCGACCTCCATACCCAATGCATTGGAGGTTATAATGTAACCACCGGTCCCAGTATTCATGGCACCACCCGTCATATGGTTTATCACGTAACCACCCCTCAAATGTCCAAGTACCATTATAAAAATCATAAGACATAAAAAAATATAATGGAAAGAAAACATTTCCACACTTTGATCACAATATATCACTTAAATATATTGACAAAAAAAATCCATTATAAAAAAAAATTCAATATAAAAATACGTAAAAGAGTATATGGTATTTATTTCATTTAAAAAAAACATTATGGCTTGTTCAGGAAGCCAATGACCAAATAATACTCACGGCGGCGGAAAAGGTCGTTGTCACCGCGTACGTTAAAAGAAAAATTCCTTTTTTTCGTTTTGTAAAATGCTTCGTAGAAAAAGATTCCTTTTGTATAAAAGTGAAAGCCAAAGGATTTTATACACCATATAAAATAAATTTGTGTATAAAACGAAATATGCCTCAATGAAAGGAGATTGAAACGAAGTTCCTTACAAAGACGGTATCCTTGGATTAAGGATAAATCAATTACGTAATTATGTGTGACAAATGAATACCCCAAATATAAGTAGATATTAAGTGTAAAACAATCAGAGGTTATCCACACATATTCATAGAATGACACATTCAAGGAGTGAAAGTTTATCCCAATGAATCAAAATTGGGTTAAGAAGTTCCCTCGCAAAAATTATACAGCCTAACGGCATCACTTCAAAATTCAGAAAATGAGTTGATGAGAGAGAAAATGGTATCTCATCACTTTGACATAAAATTTTCATAATTAAGGGTATATAAGAACATATCCCAACATAATAGAATGTGAAATAAAAGACATAACAAAATATGTTTTTTAAAAATAGGAGGGTGAAAGGTCCCCTTACCGAGTTGGGTAACTTTTGAAACGTACACCCCATGGAAGAAGGGTCATACCATGAAGTTGTAAATACAAATAAATGAAATTATACTACACAAAGTGTATAATAATGGGCAGTACGTGCACCACTCAAAGGAAATAGTGTAAAACGTAGCATAAATGTCACGAGAATAAAAGTGAGATGAAAAATCCCTTACGAAAACTCAGCAGCCTAACGGTGCCACTTAAAACTTCCAAAAATGGACTTATGAGATAAAATAGGGTCTCTCATAATATGAACCTAAAAATTACAGGATGAGGAATATAAAAGAACACCGCCAAACATAAGAAAGATGACCATAAAAGAAATGACATAAAAGAGAGTACTTAAAAAGAAATAGAGCGGTAGGATCCCTTACCTCTTGTCCGACATGACTCGACCATTCTTTAATATCCTGAATAATAAAATTTGGTCAATTTATAATTGCTTAAGTACCTCCTTTAAAAATTATTATTCCGTTCATATCACATATTATAATGTTATAATAATTGGTTAATAAAGTGAGTTCATATCAGACGTTTTTGTCGATGTTCAGTACATGAGTAATAATTGAACTTGTTGGAAAAGAATTTTCCATGTAGTTATAGGTACATCATCTCCAGAATATCATTGATTTTTTAAATATAATATATATATATTATATATTCATTTTATACTATTCCATAGCATTTTGAGATAAAAGAAATTAAAAGCACCGTTCATGGAGACGGTGGGTCGTACGTACGCATGAACGCTACTTTCATTTTTTGTCATATTAATGGAATTAAAACAAAATGAGATATATATATATATATTATAATTACAGAATTATATCCACCATTTAGATGTAATATTTTACATATATCTCCATTATATATATGTACTTATAATAGTACATAACATTTGGAGATAATAAATGAAATGCACCGTTCATGGAGACGACAAGTCGTACGTACGCATGAACGCTACATTCATTTCTATCTCATACTTTAATGGAAATAAAATAATAATGATATAAAGGTATATTATAATTCCAGTATAACATCATATATTATAACCTTAAATCCATCCTTTATACGTACCACATATGGCATTAACGATTCAAATCACTTTGAGGGGGCGGTAGTCCGCACTTCCTAAAATGAAGATATCATGTTTACCCATAATGGAAACCATAAAGGTATTCCATAAATGAAAAATACAGAATCTTAAGTAAAACATAAACATATTATATATCATATATAAATATAGTGACATCTTAATGGCCACCTTTGAAGGTGTTATATGAATGATCAACAATCATCGTTTCGTGTGGCAGTAATACGCCATCCACCGAAACAATATGTTCATTAAACATTAGATGGAGTTGTGTGTAAGTGTAGCTTGAATAATTAACATAACAACATCCTAATATATTGAAGATACTGGTTTTGTTACAAAATGAAATAATAAAAAGATTTTAGGGGGTTGTAGAAGCAAAATAAAACAAAAGGACTCAGGTGAAGACATTACCTTAAAATCGGGTAACTCCCTTTGGTTTGGGATCAAAGGCTTCCTTGGGAATACTTCTGACCAAAGTGAGGCTTCTAAGAGTTATATAGAGTTGTGTAGAGACAAAATGGGCAGGTTTTTTCCGATCCAATGGCTTTGGAAGTGTGGGTAAGGAGGTAGCGGTGGGGCCTTTTATAAGAGGAGAGGAGGGGCACTCTTGGAAATTAAGGAAATGTTACTTTATTTTAGAATGAGTTTCGGATTTAAATGGTCCCACATTGATGTTTTTAGAGGATAAGGTGATAAGGGTTCTAAATCCACCCATAAAATAGTTTTTGGACATGTGTAGGTCTTAGATTTTACATTATCTTTCCATTTTATTTAAATCGTTAAATAATGAGGTCATCGCTGCATCATCATGATGTCATAAATAATTTATTTTTTTAATGTCTAAAAATTATAAAAAAAATACTATGATGGAGGAAATATATTTATATTTCCAATTACGTTTTATAGTCAAAAATATGACTTGTATAACCCCATGTAAAAATTGTTTTCGTAAAACATCTCATGTTTGTGTCATTTTTACTTTAGCATTAAATAAAATGTTATTTATGTCATTTCCCAACCAAAGTGGCTCCATGGGGTCCCCAAGTTGACCAATGGATTTTATTGGTCGTCCATGACACATAAATTGAGGGTAGGACATGTTTCAAGATCATCTCATATTATTAAAACATTATTTTTACCTTAAACTACACTAATTACCTCTAATCGCGATTAAAAACAAAATAAGTTACTATTCAACAAATAATAATTTTAATCCCATTGAACCACATTTTACTTCTTAATAACAACCATGTCTGTCGGATTTTTGAAATTCAAAACACAAAGGTGGTAAAATTTCATTTAAATGAAAAATCAGTTTTTTAAGTACCACTTAGTGGTTTCACTATTCATCAAAAAAATAAAGTTTTTCAGAAAAATACCAAAAATTCAACCTAAGCTATATTTGATATTCTGAATTCAAAAATAAGATATATTTTAGAAAATTAACAACATATAATTTGAATTAATTAATTTATTAGTTAATTCCCGCTATCAAAACAAATAGCGTGTTTTTATGAAACAAAAAGTATCAAAAGATTGACACTAGTTCAAGTCCGATTTCAAAGTGAAATTAATTCCAACGACCACTATTGGGTTAAATGGTAAAAATATATTCTAGATTCAATTTAAAACCACTTAAAAAGATAATCTAATCATATTAAAAAATTATATTAAAATAGGTTTTAATTTAAATACAATATGTTTCACTAATCATTAAAAATGATCTTTATCAGAAAATTACTGAAAATTTACACAAAGTAAATTTTGATGTCCCGATTCTAAAGAAGAATTTTATATGGTCCAATATAATGAATAATAGTGACCAAAACTATATTTAATGACGGTTCGCCATCAAAAGTTGATAAGTGGACCTTTAGTGAAAATTAGAGTATATATGCCTAAAATTGAATTCTTTTCGTATTTTAAGCCTTTATCATTTATTGGATAAATGTAAAAACATTTAACAAACATATAAAATCATATTTTAGTTATTTCTATTCATTCCCTCTAATACAATGACTACATGTTAACTAACTTTTAAAATAATATTATTTTATTATTAGAGTGCAACGTAAGATTTCAAAAGAACTCGTTGTTGCGTATTGGGTAAGCCATCAAGCATAGAATTCCCTTTAAAATAATATTAAAATTTTATTCACAAATAAGGATAAATATAAAAATTTCATATTCTTTATTTACCTGGGGTGTCACATCCTTCCCCCCTTTTGGGAATTGCTTCCTCACAATTTTAAAATTGGGCTCGAAAACATCCTTGAAAGTCCCACATCGGAACAAGAGTTGGTAAAACAATCACTTTAGAAATAAAGAAAGAGAAGTACATAGGTCACCCGAGTTAACCCATACTATGATTCCATGTAGGAAAACATGGACACGGAGGAGAAAAAAAGGGTCATGTTCTGATGGAGAGTGATAGTAAACATGTATAGTATAATGTTAACCATAAGAAAATCACAAACTTATGATGGGTTAAATGGTATTTGATTCCCCAGTAGGAAAAGTTAACATACAACATTTTTGTTTTATGTTACTCTTCATTGAGGAATTTATTTTTGAACTTAACTAAATCATAATGAAACATACTTACTTGCCACGTAGACTTCCAACTTTTACTAGATTCCTTAATCAAACACATATTTTCTCCAAAAGACGAGTATTTAGGAAGACTTGTTCGCATTAAGAGTACTATAATCAACCTCTTGAGAATAACCTAATCCAAAAAAGAGAACTATATATTTCACATCTCTTTAGACAAAATCCAAAAACAAAAAGGTTAGTACAAGATCAGATAACCCAAAAAATTATTATCCTTTATAAAAAGAAAATCCATTCTTAATCTCCAAAATTTGTCCACAAGAAAAACCCAAAGTTCAATGAAGAACATTCGATAAACAATTGTCCATAAGATTCATCAATTTAAACCAAACTAAGATTGAAACCAAAATATTTTAAGGATTTATTCACATAGTCTTCCAAGGTACAAATTAACTTTTATCTCCAAATAACATCAGTTGCTCTTAAATTCTCATATTGAAAAGTAATTAACCTAATCACATGTCCTCCATGATTGGTGAATCATTTCCATAGATAACCAAAAATAAACTTGCTCTTGATTCCTAAAATCATCTAACTAAAAAGAATTAGTCAAACTAACCAGGGACTTCATGTAGTCTAGTGGTAGGTGATAAATACCAGTCGCACATTGGTTGTGGGTTCGATTCCCGTAGCTTTGTCCACCGCGACGGGTTGTCACATGTTCTGCGTTTTGTCCTTTTTCCAAAACTATATAATTCGTAAAACATTCCCCAAAACAAGATAAAATCTTCAAAAGTAATCATAACATATTTTAACCTCAAGTTTATCTCATGCCTTTCATTCTCCATAATATCATATAATAACCCATAATTACCTCAAAAGTAAGGATCATATAAACTGTAATGGTTACCTTTATAATTATTACCTGAACTTCCAAATCGATTGGTCATCTCGTACATGATGAATTACAGAACATACCATGGTTAAAGTGGTTAATCATTACTCCTTGATAGTTGGTTTAGAATAACCATTATATTCCTCATTGAATACCCCATTTCATCTAGTCTCTTAATCAGAGAACCACCACAGTTTCCATCAAACCCATTGTCACTTTGGTTCCTGCTAGATCCATCCATTTACTAAAAACAAAAATGTTAGTGTGAGTATATCAACAAAACCATCATGTACTAATGAGGAAGGTAAACACTAAGATATACTTACTCATTCACTTTATCTAAAACTATGACTCTTTCTGATATCCTACCCATTATGGTAATGTCACTTGTGCTTAGAGAATACCCTAACCTCTAAAGTTATCTAAACCGACCTTTGATAGCAACTATAAGACCCTAGCCTTAAACCTTACTTAATATTGAATTAAATGAATAATTCACATTGAGGATATTTTCATGATTATAGTTTTAGAGAATTATGACATAACTATTACATCTCAAAAGATTATAAAGTAGAAACTTCTACTAAGTTTCCATAAAATAAAAACTCTTAAAAAGAAACATGTCTAGTTCCATGTTTTAGGTAGCATGACTTTCCCTTGATCCCTTCCTTGACAATATTCCACATTAAGTCCTGTGAAAAACATTTCAAAAACTTGGGATGAGCATAAAAAGCTCAGTAAGGGATACGCAAAGAATGAAAACTGTTAGTTTTTCAAAACAACAAGTAAACCATTTATACTTTATCAAAGTAATACTTTTCACCTTTTCAAAGTTGTAAAAACTCTTCACTGAATAAAAGATCATTACATACCCTTCTGTTACCAAAAGATTACCATAAAACCCATATAAAGATAACATAACATATAAGGGTAACTTGGGACATAAACATACTTAAGTGGAATGGCCATACGGTCGACTTCCACACATATCACTTAATGGAATAGCCATACGACCAACTTCTATTCATACTTAATGGAATAGCCATATAGCTGACTTCTATACCCAATGATTTGGAGGTTATAACGTAACCTCCCGTCCTAGTATTCATGGCACCACCCGTCATATGGTTTATCATGTAACCACCCGTCAAATGTCCAAGTACCATTATAAAAATCATAAGACATAAAACAAATATAATGGAAAGAAAACATTTCCACACTTTGATCACAATATATCACTTAAATATATTGAAATAACAAATCCATTATAAAAAACATTTTCAATACCAAAATACATAAAAGAGTATATGGTATTTATTTCATTTAAAAAAACATTACGGCTTGTTCAGGAATCCAAAGACCAAATAATACTCACAGCGGTGGAAAAGTTCGTTGTCACCGCATACGTTAATAGAAACATTCCTTTTTGTTGTTTTGTAAAATGCTTCATAGAAAAATATTCATTTTGTATAAAAGTAAAATTAAAAGGGGTTTATACACCGTATAAAAGAATGTTGTGTATAAAATGAAATATTCCTCAATGAAAGGAGATTGAGACGAAGTCCCTTACAAAGACTGTATCCTTGGATTCAGGATAAATCAATTACGTAATTATGTGTTACAATTTAATACCCCAAATATAAGTGGATATTAAGTGTAAAAAATCAGAGGTTATCCAAACATATTAATAGAACGACACATTCAAGGAGTGCAAGTTTATCCCAATGAATCAAAATTGGGTTAAGAAGTTCCCTCGCAAAAATTCGACAGCCTAACAGCATCACTTTAAAATTAAGGAAATGAGTTGATGAGAGAGAAAATGGTATCTCATCACTTGGACAAAAAATTTACATAAATAAGGATATATAAGAACATATCCCAACATAATATCATGTTAAATAAAAGTCATAACAAAATAATTCTTTTAAAAAGAGGAGGGTGAAAGGTCCCCTTACCGAGTTGGGTAACTTTCGAAACATACACCCCATGGAAGAAGGGTTATACCATGAAGATGTAAATACCCATAAATGAAATTATACTACACAAATTGTATAATAATAGGAATTATGTACACCACTCAATGGAAATAGTGGCAAATGCAGCATAAATGTCACGGGAATAAAAGTGAGATGAAAAATCCCTTACGAAAACTCAGTTGCCTAACGACGCCACTTAAAACTTCCAAAAATGGATTTATGATATCAAATAGGGTATCTCATAATATGAACATAAAAATTACAGTATTTGTAATATAAAATAACACCCCCAAACATAAGAAATATGATCTTAAAAGAAATAACACAAAAGAGAGTACTTAAAAAGAAAGAGAGGGGTAGGATCCCTTACCTCGTGTCTGACATGACTCAATCGTTCTTTAATCTGCTGAATAATAAAATTTGGTCAATTTATAATTACATAAGGACCTACTTTAAATATTATTATTCCATTCATATAACATATTATAATGTTATAATAATTGGTAAATAAAGTGAGTTCATATCATACGTTTTTGTCGATGTTCAGTAAATGAGTAAAAATTGAACTTGCTAGAAAAGAATTTTCCATGTAGTTATAGGTACATCATCTCCAGAATAGAATTGATGTTTTAAATATCATATATATCCAGTATATATTTATTTTATACTATTACATATCATTTGGAGATAAAAAAATTAAAAGCACCATTCATGGAGACGGTAGGTCGTACGTACGCATGAACGCTACTTTCATTTTTTGTCATATTAATGGAATTAAAAAAATGATATATATATATATATATATATTATAATTACAGAATTATATCCATAATTTAGATGTAATATATTACATATATCTCCATTATATATATGTACTTATAATAGTACATAACATTTGGAGATAATAAATGAAATGCACCGTTCATAGAGACGGCAAGCCGTACGTACGCCTGAACGCTACTTTCATTTCTATCTCATACTTTAATGGAAAGAAAATAATAATGATATAAAGGTATATTATAATTCCAGTATAAAATAATATATAATAACTTTAAATCCATCCTTTATACATCCCACATATGGCATTAACGAATCAAATCACTTTGAGGGGGTAGTAGTCCGAACTTCCTAAAATGAAGATATCGTGTTTACCCATAATGAAAACCATAAAGGTATGCCATAAATGAAAAATACAGAAGCTTAAGTAAAACATAAACATATTATATATCATATATAAATATAGTGACATCTTAATGGCCACCTTTGAAAGTGTTATATGAGTGTTGAATAATCATCGTTTCGTGAGGCAGAAATACACCATCCACAGAAACAATATGTTCATTAACCATTAGATGGAGGTGTGTGTAAGTGTGGCTAGAATAATTAACATAACAACATCCTAGTATATTTAATATACTGGTTTTGTTACAAAATGAATGAATAAAAAGATTTTAGGGGGTGGAGAATCAAAATAAAACAAAAGGACTCAGGTGAAGACATTACCTTAAAATCGGGTAAGTCCCTTTGGTTTGAGATCCAAGTCTTCCTTGGGAAGACTTATGACCAAAGATAGGCTTCTAGAAGTTAGATAGGGATGTGGAGAGATAGAATGGGAAGGGGTTTTCCGAGCCAAAGGCTTTGGAATTATGGGTAAGGAGGTAGAGGTGGGGGCCTTTTATAAGAGGGGAGGAGGGGCACTATTGGAAATTAAGGAAATGTTACTTTATTTTAGAATGCGTTTCAGATTTTAATGGTCCCACATTGATGTGTTTCGAGGATAAGGTGATAAGGGTTAGAAATCCACGCATCCAATAGGTTTTTGACATGTTTAGGTCTTAGATTTTACATTATCCTTCCATTTTATTTAAATCGTTAAATAATGAGGTCATCGCTGCATCATCATGATGTCATAAATAATTTAACTTATTTAATGTCTAAAAATTATAGAAAAAATACTATGATGTAGTAAATCATTTTAGCATTAAAATGACTATTTATAGTAAAAAATAAGACTTGTATAACCTCATGTAAAAATTTTTTTAGTAAAACATCTCATGTTTGTGTCATTTTTACTTTACCATTAAATAAAATGTTATTTATGTCATTTCCCAACCAAAGTGGCTCCATGGGGTCCCCAAGTTGACCCATGTATTTTATTGGTCGGCCATAACACATCCAATGAGGGTAGGAAATTTTTCAAGATCATCTCATATTATTAAAACATTATTTTTACCATAAACTACACTAATTACCTCTAATCGCGATTAAAAACATAATAAGCTACTATTCACCAAAAAATTATTTTAATCCCATTGAACCACATTTTACTTCTTAATGACAGCCATGTATGGCGTATTTTTGAAATTCAAAACACAAAGGTGGTAAAATTTCATTTAAATGAAAAATCAGTTTTTTAAGTACCACTTAGTGGTTTCACTATTCATCAAAAAAATAATGTTTTTCATAAAAATACCAACAAATCACCCTAAGATATATTTGATATTACGAATTCAAAAATAATGTCTATTTTACAAAATTAAAAACATATAAGTTGAATTAATTTATTTATTAATTAATTCCTGCTGTCAAAACAAATAGCATGTTTTTATGAAACAAAAAGTATCAAAAGATTGACACTAGTTCAAGTTCGATTTCAAAGTGAAATTAATTCCAACGACCACTATTGGATTAAATGGTAAAAATATATTCTAATTTCACATTAAAACCACTTCAAAAGATAATATAATCATATTAAAAAATTAGATTAAAAAGAGGTTTTGAATTAAAATACAATATTTTTCACTATTCATTAAAAAATGATCTTTATCGGAAAAATACAAAAAATTTACACAACGTAAATTTTGATGTCCCGATTATAAAGAATAATTTTATATGGTCCAATATAATGTATAAGAGTGACCAAAACTATATTTATTGATGGTTCTCCATCAAAAGTTGATAAATGGACCTTCAGTGAAAATTAGTGTATATATATGCCTAAAATTGAATTCTTTTCGTATTTTAAGCCTTTATCCTTTATTAGATAAATGTAAAAAAATTTAACAAACATATATAATAATATTTTAATTATTTCTATTCATTCCCTCCAATACAATGACTACATGTTAACTAAAATTTAAAATAATATTATTTTCTTATTAAAGTGCAACATAAGATTTCAAAAGAACTCATTGTTGCATATTGGGTAAGCCATCAAGCATAGCTTTACCTTTAAAATAATATTAACATTTTATTCACAAATAGGGATAAATATAAAAATGTCATATTCTTTATTTACCTGGGGTGATACATCTATAATATTACATAACATTTAGAGGTAAGAAATGAAATGTACCATTCATGGAGACAGTAAGCCATACGTACGCATGAACGCTACTTTCATTTCTATTTCGTATTTAATGGGGTGAAATCATAATGATATAAGGGTATATTATAATTCCATTATAATATCATATATAATATCATTAATTACATCTTTTATACGTCCCACATATGGCATTAACGAATCAAATCACTTTGAGGGGGCGATAGTCCGCACTTCCTAAAATGAAGATATCGCGTTTACCCATAATGGAAACCATAAAATTATGCCATAACTGAAAAATACATAAAAATAAGGAAAACATAAATATATTATATAACATATATAAATATAGTGACATAATAATGGCCACCTTTGAATGTGTTAATAGAATATTGAACAATCATCGTTTCGTGAGGCAGAAATTCACCATCCACAGAAACAGTATGCTCTTTAACCATTAGATGTAGGTGTGAGTAAGGTTAGCTTTAATCCTTATTATAAAAACATCCTAGTATATAGAAGATACATGTGTTGTTACAAAGGAAAATAATAAAAAGAGTTTATGGGTTGGAGAAGAAAAATAAAACAAAAGAGCACAAGTGAAGACGTTACCTTAAAATCAGGTAACTACCTTTGGTTTGAACCAAAAGTGTTTCTTGAAGAGCTTACTGACTAATGTAAGGCTTCTTAGATGAGTAGAGGGATGTGGAAAGAAAACATAATTAGAGATTCACCAAGCCAAAGGCTTCAGATGTGTGGGTAAAGAGGTAGAGGTGGGGGCCTTTTATAAGAGGAGAGGAGGGGCACTCTTGGAAGGGTATAAATTGTTACTTTATTTTCAAATGAGTTTCGGATTTTAAAGGTCACAAATAAATGTATTTCAAGGATAAGGTGATAAGAGTTCAAAATCCATCCATACAATATGTTTTTGACATGTGTAGGTCTTATATTTTACATTATCTTTTCATTTTATTTAAATCATTGAATAATGAGGTAATCGCTGCATCATCATGATGTCATAAATAATTTAATTTATTTAATGTCTAAAAATTATAAAAAAATTTATTAGGAAGTAGGAAATATTTTTATCTTTCCAATTACTATTTACAGTCCAAAATCTGACTTGGATAACCCCATGTAAAAATTGTTTTAGTAAAACAATACATGTTTGTGTCATTTTTACTTTTACTTTAAATAAAAAGAATTAATGTCATTATCTTACACAAGTGGCTCCATGGGGTCCCAAAAATAGACCCATGGGTTTTCTTGGTCGGACATGACTCATCCAATAGGGTTAGGTCATGTGTCAAGATATTTTCATTTTATTGTAATATCATTTTTACCTTAAATCACACTAATTACCTTTAATCGCGATTAATAAAACATAAAAGTTACTTTTCATCAAAAATTACTTTCATCCCATTGAACCAAATTTTACATAATAATGAAAATCATTTAAATTGGATTTTTGAAATTCAAATCACAGAAGTGGTAAAGATCCATTTAAACGGAAAATCAGTTTTTGTAACTACGACTTTGTGGTTTCACTATTCATCAAAATTTAAGGTTTTTCAGAAAAATACCAAAAATTCACTGTAAGATATATTTGATATTCTGAATTCAAAAATGATTTATTTTTTACCAAATTCATAACATACAAGTTTCATTAATTACATTTATAATTAAATTCTATTTTCAAATCAAATAGCGTGTTTTTAAGAAACAATATCTATCAAAAGATTGACACTCGTTTATGTCCAATCTCAAAGTGATATTAATTCCAATGACCACCATTGGATTAAATGGAAAAAATATATTCTAATTTCACTTTAAAACCAATTAAAAATATAATATAATAATATAAATAAATTAGATTAAAAAGTGGTTTTGAATTAAAATACAACATTTTTCACTATTCATTAAAAAATGACCTTTATCGGACAAATACCAAAAATTTACACAAAGTAAATTTTGATGTCCCGATTCTAAAGAAGAATTTTATTTTTTCAAATATAACACATAAAATTTTCAAAAAGTGGATTTAAAAGAGGTTCTCCATCAAAAGGCGGTTAATAGACCTTTTAAAGAATATTAGAATGTTTACGCTTAAAATTGGATTCATTTGCATTTTTAATCCTCTAACATTTATTGTAAAAAGTAAAAATATTTGACAAACACATATATTAATTTTTTAGTTAGTTCTGTTCATTCCCGTCATTACAACGGCTAGGTGTTAACTACCATTTAAAATAAAATTATTTTATTACTAGAGTGAAACATAAGATTTCAAAGGAACTTGTTGTTGTGTATTGGGTAAGCCATCGATCATAGCGTTCCCTTTAAATTAATATCAAAATTTTATTCAAAAATAGTGATAAATATAAAAATTTCCTATTCTTTATTTACCTGGGGTGTTACATATATGTTATTTATGATTATCTCCATTCATATGAGGAGTTCATTAAAATTATTAAACATTAGGTGGGTCCCAATATATCCCCTCGGTGCATTAATAGGTCCCATGAGACAAACTATGGTAATGGAATGAGGCCTTAACCAAATGAATATTTATAGTTTTGAATGAGGCCTTGATGGTATATTCTAGAATGTTGGGCATATGCATTTCCATCATAATGAAACTTGTAATTGAAAGATCATGTGGTTATTTTCCTAATATAATACCCATGGTTATGTTTTATTATGTCATTATTTACATAGCTAATATTCCATTATTAATGTTTTCATGCTTTTTATATGTCGAGGTATGTGTTTTAAATTATTAACCATTCTTATTGTTGATCTTTATAGTATCTTCAGTTGTATTTCTTGCCCATAATGATAATTTGAGCTCACCAATTTCTTATGTTTCATTTTATTAGGACATAAAGAAGTTTTTTTTATTGACGTACAATGATCATCTTAGAGTTGTGGATGTTCACAATAAAACATATATGTTGTATTTATTCTAATGTAGTAATGTTGAACACATGTATGTATCTGGATTTCAAAAACTACTAAACTACTCAGTCCATTGTGATTTCATTATTTGTAATCATATCAATTTAATTTATTAAGGCACTGACTCTGGGAAATTGTGGTCATGTATTTACAGTTGGTATCAATTGAAGTTTAGTAGAAAACATGGAAACTTGATATAGAAAAAGTATCGTTTTGATCAAAACACAAAGATACACTTTGGGGATAAGAATACAAGGACATCCTAGAATTTTGGTAAGGAAAATAATATGTGGTTAATCAAGAAAATATATCCATGATTGGATATGAACATATAGACATGGCTCTTAAATAGATGTATCTAAGGGTAAATCCAGAAAACACCTCTCTGATCTAGTCACAAACGGGCATTGGTGCATGAAAATGGGTCTTGCTGTACTCTTGGTTCGACACTCCCAAGAGATATGATTCCATAAATTAATATGCTTATTAAAATCAATTATGAATAATTTATGCCACTAATTTAACCTAAGTAAATGATTCTATGATTTATGATGTGTGTTCTATCATTTTTAAAGATATAGAGAGTTCATCATCTTATGAGATAATATTTTATATGGAATTGATTAGAAACAATGCCTAGTAAAAGGAATGATAACTTCACCAATACCTGAGATGTGAAGAGTAAGAAAGATCATATATATGATGGTCTTAAGACATCATTTCAAAGGAATATTTTCTACCAAGTATCCTCATCATTTGAGGAAATAGTGTCATGTGTTGACAAGGTATTTAAAGACTTATCTAAGTCCAACAGATTTGAAGAGAAGAAGAATAAGAAGAGGATGGCAGGGAAAACATGGATAAAAGGATGAAGGGAAAGATCAATTTTCCAACATGTGATAATTGTGTAAAAAAACACCTTGTTATATGATTTAGAGGAAAAGTAGTTTTCTTCAAGTGTAGAGAAAAAGGCCAACATGCTCATAATTGAAAGACAAGGAAATAATTTTCCTATATTCAATGCTTCCATGGAATGAATATGGTTCACTAGGTGAATCAATGTCCCAAGTGTCAATGATATATACCCCAAATGATGATTTTCAATAATGGTCATGTTATGATGCTTCTAAAGATGAAGTAGATTGATTAATATGCCTAGTCAAGAATCATGTCATTTGAAAAAAAAATCAGTAATGTACAGGTTGTAAGAATTATGAGATATATAAGTATTGTACTCTAGTACTATTTCAATAAGTATTTGAGTTGTTATGATGAATCGTACAATGGAAAACAGATTCACTATAATTTTGAACATTTTTATTAAAAAAACATGATTGAGGTAAAGACAACACTTAATACATATATGATGTAGAGATAATGATAAAGAAATGATTTATTTAGATAAGTACTCCCTACCATGGAACTAATTAATAAATTTTTGAGAAATGGTCTATGAAATCATCAAAGGAGTTTATAGCACTGTTTGATTTAAGGAATATATCCAATAATATGTATCTTACTTAAGTAATATGGAAGAATGCAAGATTCCAATATTTTTTTATGGTAATTCATTTTATTACCATATTTCAAGCGGATACATGATAAAGTTATTCACATGTTTGCAATGTGAATTTTAGAGTGAAATCTTGTTGATTAAGTGTTAATGATAAGTTCATCATGGAAATTTAGTGAACTTCCTTATAATGTGTTGAATCGTAATATTTTTGAATTTTTAACCATTTAATAATTTGTTTATGTTGATCACTGTATGGGGTTTTAGAGTTCAATGTCACTACATGATGGTTTGATTATTCTTACATAACCATGTTGTCCAATTAAAATATGTTGTTTTGTAGTACCTGATCCATTTCCCATTACTCTTATTAATATGATAATTTAACCATATTCTTGAGGTGGTTTTCCCATAAGTGAATTTTCAAGTATCAACCATTAACTTTCTAAGATCAATTTCTAATTTCATGGATGAACTTTTTGTGAAGGGATAATGTAACACCCCAAGAATTTAAAAATAAATTTAATATAGAATGCATGAAACACTTATTCTCAAAAAACATCACTTTTTTATAACCTTGCCAAGTAAACATAATTTTTCCACCTCTTTGTTTTGAATTTCTAAAAACGGACAAAAATAGTCGCGTTCATTAAGATATTTAGAGTCTGATGAGACAAACTAATTTTTTGGTGAATAGTAGCATACCTATATGAATAGTAATGAATAGTAAATTCTCATAAAAATATAAACTTCATCCAGGAATGTATAAATACAATTTAGACATCTTAAAAGTGAAAAATGGTCATAATATAATTTTTGATATTTTTGTATGTTTTAAATATTTTAAATATAATTTTTTGACTAATTTAATAATTTAAAATGGAAATGAATTTTCAAAAAATTAAATCATAAATTTTTATTTAATTTTTTATGGTTAGAATATAATTTTAGGGGACCATGATTAAGTTCTCAAGGTGTTATAAAATGAGTTAAAGTTTTAATGTTGTTTTTTTGGAATAAATTGTGTTTTTTTGTAAAAATTAAATTTAAAATATTTAAAAATTATTTTCAAAAATTGGACTTCATTTTTGAATTTGACACATTGAAAAATGGTTAGGGTTATTTTTTTGTATTTTTCGAAAATAAATGAATTTTGGGTGAATAGTAAAATACAATAATTTACAATAAATGCTTAATACAAGATTTATTGGGTCATAAGTTATGTAAGGAAGATGTAATACAACAAAGTTTGAACTTAAATTCACTTATTACTATTAGGGGTTAGATAAAACAACCCTATAGGTTGTCTTGATGGAATTAATAAAATAATGAATAAAATATTCAAAATTCACTCATCTCCTCCACTATAAAACCCCCATCACTTCCTCTTCTCTTCACCTATATCAAGCCTTGTTACAGGAATATCATTACCCAAAATACCCTTCCATAGTCACTAAACACGTCCAAGAGCTCTTGGACTTTCCAAAAGTCCAAAATCTCTCCCCTAAAGAGGCTCTTAATGAAGATTACATCAAGAGGTAAACATCTCTTTTCATTTCTTTCCATTCAAGTTCTCTTTTATGTGGTATTTATTTCATGTTTTCATATAATATTGTTATTTAAATATTATTCTGTCCCTATAATATTTTATTATTCTTTTATTAATGCCTTCCCTCTTTCCCCTCTCTTTTTAATGTTTTCTAAAACCATGTTGCATTGCCTTTATGCTGTAGAATTTTCTTCTCAAAATCTCTCTCTTTTTCAAGCACATTCATTATGTTATTATCATTAAATTTAAACTATATTATTATGGTATATGTAATTACACATTCCCCTCACATTATATATTATTTAATAATTATGATATACCCTTTTTATCTCATCAATATATTTTATGAATTTTTATGTGACATCGTAATGCTGCCAGATTTTTTGTAAGATATTTCTAAACTTTTCTTTTATTTTGATTTCCTTTCTTTTTATTTCCTCTCCTCATTTCTTCAAAATGTTATGATGAATAAGATATCTTATATTTTATATATTGTTTAAATTATAAATTAATAATTTCATATCATATCTCCTTTCCAATTCTTATATAATCAAAATGAAAACACCACCCGAAATGTGCTAATCTACCACGTTCAAGGATGATGGGTTTTCAATTTCTATTACCATATTAAATTATGGTCATGAAACCAGTATTATGGTTTAAAAGGAATATAATATATTTATTATGTCTCATCTATGGTTGTATAATCTTTTTGTACATTTGTAATTTATTTATAAAGAAAAATGAATTCGTTGTGTTTAAAAACCACAAAGTAACCCAAACAGTTTTCATTAAATGATTTATGTAATGACTTATATTCATTTCAAGTAACCAAATGAAATTTATAAACATTTATACATAAGGATTTTCACTAATAACATATAAATTCAATTCTGTACGACAATCTTTATTTAACATGATTCTCTGTTCATGAATCTAAGTATACCGATCATTAAACAAACGAACCCGAATAATGAAATTGAACCACTTAACCCATAAAAAAGGGAATTATTGAACTTAATAAGGTTATAATAAATAAATAAAATTTATAATAGTTACTTTAAATCTTAATTAGTGAATTTAATTTTTTTATCAGGGATACTAATATCAAGTGAAGAACACCATCATACTTAAGGAAAGGGTTTCTTTATCTCCCTTCCATTTTGTGAGATATCATGTATTCACTACTATTACTTGTGTATGGTTTTTTTATACTATCTATTGAGTTTTAATATCATGATTCTATTTTTTTAATTATATTTAACGTTTAAATTAATTATTATTAATTTTGGGGCATACGATTCAATTGATTACAAAGTTACAATTATTTTTTACCTTGACCTCCATTTTCATTTGGGTTGCTCTTATTCTCTACTCGCCTCAATAATATTATTTTCAAATGTACTTCTCATAAATTCTACTAGAATTTTCTATATATGTGTACCAATAACACTCCATCGTTCATTTATGGGGAGTTGTATCTTTTAAAATGACCTTATAAAATTCTTCCAGAAATACGAGCTTGATTCAAGGAACTTCTTGGATATTTACCTATTTTGAAGTTCAACCTATAATCTATTTTAAAAAATATCAATATTTATAAATTCATATTTTTTACAATTAAATATATATTTTTGTTCATTTCTGGTTTTATTAAAAAAACATTCATTTCCACTTTAAAATCTCTATAATAAATATCTTAAACCGAAATGAAATGTTTTAATACTAAATCTTCTTTAAAAACACTTTTTATATTATTTCACTATAGTGGGACATCACTTGTTACTCAAATTTAATATCAATGTACATACCTTTCCTTTTCTGGGATATTAACTTTTAAAACAAGGTTTATGAAAAATATAAATAATTTCCAAATGAACTCTTCATTCCAATATAAAATGGGTTTTTCGATTCTCACTTTAACATTCATGATATATACGAATTGTTCACTACATATTCCTTAAATTTGGTGTATTTAATTCCCTTTGTTATATCATATCAAGAGTTTCCTTATTGTCATGATATTAGAGGGGATTATTATTTGACTATTTCAATGTGGTATGGGACACTTTGGAATGTTTAAGGATCATTTCTTCAAGAAAATTACAATGGAATCATTAACAATTATCTTATCTATGTCAACATCCTTGTTAAATCATGTACTTCATTGATATTTATCTCTTATGATATCATCTATCGTATTTAATTTAATGGTTTCTGATTAGTTTTAATGTGTATGTTCTATCACAAAACCATTCACCAATTTACTTTGAATGTTTAGTGTTCATGATTACTTTTTAGGGAAATTTATTTACATTTCATATGTTAGTTTCAATATGAATGTATATGTTATTTATGTTTATCCTTGTTCGTATGAGGAAATGAATTGAACTTCGTAAGTGTCGGGTGGTGCATGCTATATCCCATCATTGCATCGGTAGTTCTCATGAGATAAACTATGGTCTTTTCATGAGGCATTGAAAAAATGAATATTTATAGTTTTGGTCAAGGTCTTAATCATTTTTAGATATCTTGGGCGAGGCCTTGATGGTATATTTTATAATGTCCGACATACATATTTACTTCATTTTGAGGCTAGAAATTGAAATTTTATGTGGTCATTTGACTATTAGAATAGCCGTGGTTATTTTTTATTATATAATTGTTTACTTAGGTAATATTCATTCATTAATGTGTTCAAGTTTATTATTTTTAGAGGAAAGTGTTTTTAATTATTAACCATGCCTATTGTTTATGTTTATAATATCTTCATCTGTATTGTTGACCCTTATTGATCATTTGAGCTCACCCCTTCCTTATGATTCATTTTCTCAGGACATCAAGAAGTTTTTTATGATTACCTACAATGATAATCTTAGAGTGGTGGATTTTCCCAATAAAACATATATTTTGAATTTCTTTTCAAGTTCTAATGTTGAACTAATATATGCATCTAGCATTCGAAAACTACTAAACTACTGGGTCCATCAGGATTTTGTTCCTTATAATCATTCCAATGTAATGTAATAAGGCATTGTCTCTAGGAAACTGGGTTCAGGTATTTACAGTTGGAATCAAAGAAATTTTAGTTGAAAACTTGGAAAAAAGATATATAAAAATTTGATTAGTGAACAAAACCCTAAGATAGTCTTTGGGGATAAGAATACAAGGAAGACCATGAATTTAAATAAGGATTAGATTATGTGGTTTATAATGAAAATATATCTCTATATGGATAAAAATAGGTAGAGCTGGTTCTGAAATAGATATATCTAGGGTCAAACCTGAAAACACTACTTTGAGCTATACTCGAATGGGAACTTGTTCATGACAATGGGCCTTGCTACACTATTGGTTTGACACTCCTGAGTATATGCCTCAGTAAATTTATAAGCATATTACAAATAGTTATTAATGAGTTATTACACCATTATAACCAAAGTATGTTGTTCTAGGATTTATGGAGTGTGTTATACCATGTTTAGATATTTATAGAGTTCATAATTTTATGAGCATATATATAATATGGAATTGATTAGAAATGGAGCCTAGTAAAAGGAGTGGGAACATGACCAATTAACAAGATGAGGAGAGTAATAAATATCATATATATGATAGTATTAAGAAAGGATTTCTATGGATGATTGTCTCCCAATTATCCTCATCATATAAGGAAAAGGTATCATGTGTTGACGAGGTGTGTAAAGACTTATCTAAGTCCTGTGGCATTGAAGGAATGTGAAAGAAGAATAGGATGGTAGGGGAAAAAATGGTTAAGAGAAGAAGTTAATGATCTATTTTTCAAAATGTTATTACTTTGAAAGGAAATATTGTGGTATATGCTTGATTATAAAAGGAGTTTTCTTCAAGTGTAGAGGAAAATGTCACCATGATCATAATTGTAAGACGAGGAATTTTTTTTCTATATTCAATGCTTCAACTGCAAGGAGGTGGGACACTATGTGAATAAATGTCCCAAGTGTTAAAGGAATATACCCCAAATGATGATTTTGGATAATGGTCAAGTTATTATGCTAATACAGATGAAGTAGAATGATCAATATGCCTAGTCAAGAATCACGTTATTTGAATATCATGTAAATAATGTACTGGTTTTAAGAATAATGAGATATACATGGATTGTAATATAGTACAATATCATTAAGTATTTGAGGTCGTATGTTTAATGGAACAATGGAAAAGTCATTCATTTTAAAGTTTATCTTTTTAGAAAAAAACTTGATTGAGGGAAAGACAACCCTTAGTATATATTTGATGTAGATATAATGATGAAGAAATGATTGGTTCAAATAAGTAGTGACTACCTTTTTCCTTGTCTAATATATTATCAAATACCTTTCCTTAGTCACTCCCCACATCGAATAGCTCATGTTCTTTCCAAAAGACCAAAACTTCTCCCCAAAAGAGGCTCTCTAAAAATATTACTTCAAGAGGTAAACACCTCTTTTCATTTCATTCCTTTCAATTCTCTTTTATGTGGTATGTATTTGAAGTATTCATACCATGTAATTATTTTTATAATATTATATCCTTATATTATTTTATTATTATTTTATTAATGGGTTCCCCATGTTTCTTCTATTTTTAATTTTTTCTAAAACCATGTTGCATCACCATTATGCTGCAAAATTTTCATTTCAGAATCTCTCTAATTTTCAAGAACTCTTATTATGTTATTATATTTTAATTTTAATTTTTTATAATAGTATATATAATTACATATCCACCTTACATTATATATCATTTAATAATGATTTAATAATCCTTTTCTCTCATCACTATATTTTATGAATTTTTAAGTGACATCGTTAGGCTGCCGGATTTTTGTAAGGGGTTTCTCAACATTTCTTTTATTTTGAATTCCTTTATTTTTCTATACTCTGATAATTTATTAAAATATTTCGAATAATGTATTATATTACTTGTCCTATAATTTTTTCATGATAAAGAAATAATTTTTCATCATCTCTCCTTTCTCATTTTATTATACTAAAAATGAAAACATCACCTAAGATGTGGTAATTTACCACATTCAGGGTTGATGGGTTTTCAATATCTATTACCATATAAAATTATGGTCATGAAACCATTATTATGATTTAACTAGATTATAATATATTCATTATGTCTCATCTATGGGTCTGGAATCTTTTTTTACTCATGTTTTTTATTTATAAAGAAAAATGAGTTTGTTATGTTCAAAAACCTCCAATTAACCCAAACTGTTTTCGTTAAATGATTCAAATAATGATTCATCTTCCATATAAGTAACCAAATAAAATTTACAACCATGTATCCTTATATATGTTCACTAATAACATATAAATTAAATTCCAGACAAAATCATCATTTTACATGAGTCTCCATTCATGTATATAAGTATATCGATCATGAAACAAACAGACCCGAATAATTAATTTGAACCTCTAAACCCATCAAAAAGGCCATGAATGAACTTGATAAGGTTATAATAAATCAATTACATATAGAATAGGTTCTGTAAATCTTAATTATGGAATTTAATTTGGGCATCCTGGATACTAAGACAAAGTGAAGAACACCATCAGACTTAAGGTAAGGGTTTCTTCGTCGCACATCCATTTTTGTGAGATATTACGTATTCACTACTATTACGTATGTATGGTGTATGTATACTGCCCATTTATGTTACATAGAATTATTCCATTTATTTTCATAATATTCAATGTTTTATTTAATTATTATTAATTTTTTTGCACATGATTCAATTGATTACAAAGTTACAAGTATTTTCTACAAGAACTTCCATTTTCATTTGTGTTGCTTGTATTCTATACTCATCTCAATGATATTATTTTCTTATGTAATCCTCATAAATTGTACGCGTTTTTTATATTTGTACCAATTAGAATCATTCTTTATTTTAGGGTGAGTTATATGTTTTAAAAGTATATTTTAAAAATTCTTCCCGAAATTCAAGCTCAATTCACAGAATTTCTCGAATTCATACCTATTTTGATGTTCACAATATAATCTATTTAAGCCATATTTATCTTTATAAACTCACACATTTTACTGTGAAAAATATTTTTTGGTTCATTTCTTATTTTATGAATGAAAAAATACTTTTTTACTTTAAAATGTCTTTAATGAATTTCTTGAACTACACTAAAATGTTTTCATTATAAAGCTTCTTTAAAAACACTTTTTACACGGTTTGACTTCAGTGGGACATCACTTGTTCCTAAAATGTATTATCAATGCCTTTATCTTTTCTTTTATGGGATATAAATGTTTGGAACAGATTGTATTAAAACTACAAATAATTTTCCAAAAGAACTATTCTTTCCAAGGTAAAATCGATTTTTCACATCTCACTTTATTTTTTATGAGATATACACCTTTTCATTACATATTCCTTTCTTGTGGTGTATGTACTGACCTTTGTTATATCATATCAAGAGTATAATTATTCTCATAATATTCTAAGGGATTATTATTTCAATATTTCTATGTGGGATGGGACACTTTGGATTGGTTAAGGATCATTTCCTCATGAAATATTCAATGGTATCATTTGAATGTATTTTATCTATGTAAAAATCCTTATTGAATCTTGTACTTCATTAAGGTTTATCTCTTATGATATCATCTACCATATTTAATTTAGTGGTCTATGATTAGTTTGATTGTGGATGTTTTATCTTAAATCCATTCCCCAATTTACTCTAAATGGTTTGTTTTTATGATTATTATTTGGGGAAAGTTATTTACATTTCATATGATAGTTATGTTCATAAAAATTCATATTATGGTTTTATTGTACTTAGTAAGTGTTGGGTGGGTCCTGTTATATCCCCTCGGTGCAATGGTAGGTCTCATGAGACAAACTATGGTCTTTCCACGACGCCTTGATAAAATGAATATTTACTGTTTTGGCTGAGGCCTTAATCATCTTTGTACATATTGGTCGAGGCCTTGAGGGTATATTTAGAATGTTCAGCATATGAATTTCCATAATTATGTATCTATTCAGTGATACTTTATGGGGTTATTCAACTAGTATAATACCCATGGTTAGGTTCTATTTTGGCGTTATTCACTCAGCTAATATTCCTTTATTAATGTGTTCAAGTTTATTATTTGTAGAGGTATGTGTTTTCAATTATTCACCACACCTATTGTTGATGTTTTGATATCGTCCACTATATTTCTTAACCTTATTAAGTGTTCGATCTCATTCCTTTATTATGATTCATTTTCTCAGTAATGAAGATGTTTTTTATGATTGACCTACAAGGATAATCTTAGAGTGGTGGATGTTCCAAATAAAACTTATATGTAGTATTTATTTTCATGTTGTAATTTTGAAATTATGTATATATCTGGATTTCTAAAACTATTAAACTACTCGGTCCTTCAATAATTTATTCCTTTTCATCATGCCAATGTAATGTAATAAGGCACAGGCTCTGGGAAACTCTGGTGTGGTGTTTATAAGTAATATGGACATAAACATGAATGTGGTTTTCATTTAAAATAATTGATTGAATGAAAAATAAAAAATATTTTATCAGTCATGAATTAATATTACATCCTATGTATCATATATATATATATATATAGTAAATACATAATTATATACATCCATGTGATGTAAAATGACTTATATACAATAAGGACTTGGTAGTCTACACCTATGAATGAGTGATATTTTCAATTCACATTTGATAGAAATGAGGTGGAAATATTTTGTTAAATAATTATATTAAAATCCTTGTATATTTATAAAAAATGTTTAATCACGTTATTATTGATAAAATTGGGATATTTATGGTGTAAAAATAAATTTAATAGAAAGCTCTTATATATGAACTATAACTTTTAATTGAGAATCTCATTTGGATTTCACCATATTCCTTGAAATGATGGTATTACTAGATAAAAAGGACCACTAATATGTGGAGAGGAATGTTTGAAAATGATTTTTGTAGGTATTTTTACTATATAATAGGCTTCGGGTGTATTCTGTAGAGAAAATAGGTGTTTCCATTTATATGCGGGATAGATGAGACACATAAATTTTCTTAAATGTTTAAATTATACTAATATCTAATTCTTTGTAAAAGGATCCAAAATTACTCATATTAATTTTTATGAATATAAAGATTTGATATATATCTATAAAATTATATTAATACATATTTATAGGGAAATATATCCCTTATGACTTCATTAACCCCCAAGATAAATATTTTTTAACATTAATGATGGTAATAAAAGTTTATGGATGTTATTATTCATTATGAAAAAAAATTAATTTTTATTCATTACCACATTGAAAAAATATATTTACAAATATTTAATCTATTTATTAAAATAAATTTCTATAATGAGAAGAAATTAGTTTTAATATATACCATTATAAATCATAAAAAATGGTTCTCCCAAAAAATGTATTTTTATGTATAAAAGTATTTTTATTAAAATATTAAGCATAGTTTCAATTATGTAATAATTTATTAGATTATTTTAATAATAAATTAAATAATTATATTTTTAAATCAATTAATAAAATTTTTCATTGGAATTAATTGGGTATAAAATTTAAATTTCTAAAAAATATATTTTTTATTATTCACTATAAAAATAATATTTTCAAGAAAATCCCAAATTTAAACCTTAATATAATTTTTAATATTTTGATTTAAATATTAAATATTATTTTCTGAAATAAAATTTCAAAATGGAGTAGAAATTAAATATAATATCCATATAAAAATGTAAATAAAAAACATTTTGTCATGAGAACATATTCATTAATCAAAGAATAACATTACTGAAAATTGAGTACATAATTATTATTCATTAATAAATACATTTTAATTAATTAAGAACATCATTAAAATATTTCCTAATGAGATTAATCATATTAAATCCCATATATTCATCCAATAGGCTATAACGGTCATGTTTAAATAATAATATTTTTTACAGTGCATCATATTTCACTTAATACTCGCTGATGTATGTTAAGAAATATTTCAAGATATTTATTAATTCAGAATACATTTTCGGGGTTTCTTATTATCCTTCCTTAAAATATTACATCTTTTGGATTTTATCTTGGTCATAAAAGGGTAAATATTTTAAAATAATTTTTTCTAAACAATATTAGACAAAGGGGTGATAGAATATCTCTAAAAAAAGTGGAGTGTGAAACATAAGTGTTATATGAAAATACATATATTCAGGTTTCAAAATCATGCGATAAGTTGTGGGATGACAAAATATTGACATGTATGTAAAAAATAACCTATATTGAATAATATATAGTGATATATAACATGTTCATGATAAGGTTAATTACAAAAAAATCATAAAATGAATGTTCAAGTTGAACTTCTTATTCACGAAGCACTAAAATTAACCTATAATGAATTATAATATACATAAAAGAATGAAAATTCATTACTACTATATCATAATATTTTCCACTTCCAAAATAATTTTCATAGGTTACCCAATATAGATAAATAATTATATGTTAGAACAATATATTAATATCTATAACCATAGCAATGTCACCCCGAAGTCAAATATTAAAAAATACATAAGTATTCTACCCTATGACTCCCCAAAAATAGGTTTTCCAAAATTAAAAGCCCATAAATTATGAAAGAATATACCTAATTTTCCAAAATAAACTTATCATTAAACATCATTCAACATAAGTTATCTCACAATAAAACACAAAAATCACATGGATATAGTGATTATATATTCTCTTAAAATAAGACATTGTTGTCCCAAAATAACCTAAATCACTTTTAATAATTATTAAAAACATAAAAAATTTTGATCATTAACTCTATCATTAGTATAATAATAAAATCAATGACTGTAAAATATACTTCAAGAATCCAAATATTCAAAAATAATATCAAATATAACTTAGACCTATTTTTCATCAAATCTCTATTCAATTCTAATATCATTAGTTCTGTGTAATTTACATTAATAATATTAATCATCTATTTAATATAACTAAAAACTATTATATTCACATTAGAAATATACTATGGTTTATCTATCCATCAATCATTATTTTCTATAAAATATCACATTAACAATATGTTAATTTTCATGTTTATCAGTACCATTCAATATATTCTTTCAAATCATTAATGGAAAAATAAAACACAAAAACCCATTGTATTCTTCATGAATCTAATAATTAGAATATCATTTATTAAACAATTTTAAAATAAAATTATTGAATATCAATTTATAAATACGTCAATTATTAGATCCCTGTGATTTTCATAATATAATCTCTTCAATAATGTATGTGTTAACCCTTCGATTAGAGAATTGAATCAGATAATACCCATTTTCCAAAAATAAATGACATATAATAATAATTAATTACTTATAATTTATGATATTTCCCCCAATTTAACTATTCATTATTCATATATATTTTTTCTTTAATCCTTTTTTCCACAAAAAAACATATTCTTGTTCATCTATGTAATTTCCAAGTGTTTTCTTCACAAAATTATGACATAAACGAAAATTATTATTCATTCCTCCATTGAATTCACTATTCTACAATTTTATCTTATGTTTTTCATTTGGAAACCCACATATGTTCATTTTGATAACCAAATATAAGAATAGTCGGTTAGTCACAATCACAATCTTTTACATTCCATATCCAATTTCATGTGGATTCTCATTATGAAAATAATTTCATTATCTATATATTCAGTGTTAAAAATATTCCTTATTGTTCAAGGAATTGATTAAAATCAAAAAAAATATTTTGGTAAACAATTATCATATAAAAAAATATAGTCCAAAAAAATTATAGCATGATAAAATAATGATACATTATTTTCAATACATGACACATTAGGTTTAACCAAGGTCAACCATGGAGATAATTTATTAAAATCCTTTATAATGGTCCATAAATTTTTTGGAATTAACCCTTTAATATCCCACATGAGTTTTTATCCTGGTGTAGCATTTTAGAAAAATTTATCATGAACTTATGATGATTGAGATAATACCCAATATTACTCAATTAGTTTTGTTACTATTGGATTCGCATGTTCCATATTTATATAAATATTCTAGTATCCAAATAGGTATGTGTATTCAAGGAAAACCAAACAATTTCATTTACCATATTTTATGATTTTCTCTAATACTTATGCAAATCCTAATGTTTATAATTATATTTTCATCATAATAGTTTCAAAAATAACTAAACCTTTCTCAGATTTCAATCTAACTTAAACAAACACCACCTACATAAATATTATATCATTTTAGTTTAATATTCTTTTTATATCATCATGATCCATTCCATAATAGAAGATGATTAAATTTTGTACAAACATGGATATATAAAAAATGAATCAACAAAATATACATAATTTACCCTCATGTTCTTCACATACAATGACCTTATTATGGATACAATGCTTAAAAATAATTCTTTATATATTTGAGAATATATAACAATAAAATGGTGAGCACAAATGCACTGGAATGGTAAACATGGTAGATATTAATTAATGATAATTTTAAGCATAACATGAGAATAACGGTATAATACCCCCACTATAGAAACAAAAAATCTTACTGAACCCTTTTTATATCATAATAATGTTTCATGACATACATATTAATTGTTTATAATAAATGAATCATAAGTTAATCAAAATTCATTTTCCATGGGAATGTACTATAAAAATATGTTCATGTAATAAAATAGTAATTTAATATTTTTCATAATAATACCCATATAATTCACATATAGAGGATAAATTCCAACTATATTGTTTATATATGGACATAAAATCATTTATGAAAATCCAACATTGACAATTCCAACATTCTCTTAGGAGTAATAACAACCCAATTAACTCTATCATCATTAAAACAATTATTGGACGGAAATATAATTTTTGGAAACCCGTCACATAATTGAAATAAAAAAATATATAAATATAATAAAATATCATAAATCCTTAATCATATAAACAGAGAAAAATATATTGAAATTTATTCTTTTTTGTAAACATATCATCATCATAATCATAAAATATTAATCATTGTTTGATTGACCAATGGAAAGATAATGGGTTTCATGTAAATTAATATATTAGCAGACACCATTCATAGAAATAATAATAATGTTTGATAATAAAATATCCCCATAAGAGAATAATAAACTTATATTGATACTGATTTAGATTGAAAATCCATTTAAGAACATTATAATAATTCATTGAAAAAATGAAAAATATCAATTTTATTCAATATTTTTAAAGATAAATAATCATCAAATAATGAGAAAATTATTTTATTTTTAAATAAAATTGATTAATTATAAATTAATATCTAAATCAATTAGCGGTACTGATAGAGTGAAAATCCATATAATATGTCTCTGATAAAAATATATTTTTTCACGTTGTAAAAAATAAAAAACAATTCTTAAATTAGAAATTGATTGGAAAATTACTATTATAAAATTATCTAAAAAGTGAAACATAGATGGAATTAATATTAATTTTTTGATCATATAGAAGAATATTTTTTAAAATATTTTTGAAAGTATGGATATGGGTGAAAAATTGTCCTCCTTATAAAGAGAAATAAGGTCATATTTCCATTAATATTATTTTTATTCTCCTAGAGTGTCAGGGATAGGAAAAAGATAATAAAACATAAAAAATTTAGAATTAAATATTGTATAATGAAATAAATCTTATATTAGGTGATACAAATAATAAAATTACCCAAAATTAAATGTAAATAAAAACTATCTTAATAAAAATCATATTGAAAAATTAACTCTTCATACATTGGTAACATTGAAATTGTAAGACTCATGAAGGAATAAAATAAAACAATTAATTAATATATTTAATGTAATCAGAATAATGATATAATATTCCAAATGGGAATTATTTCCACCTCATATAATAAGAAAGGTGTATAACAAAACTTATTCCCCAAAGAAGATGATTTGATATGACAAATCCTTACCACTTTTACTTACAACAGAATAAAAACCTTTTGGATGAAATAATATCAATTGTAACATTATATACCATGAATTAAAAAGGATATATGATATATAATTTTAATTGTTAATTATATACACCTCATAAATATGAATCTTTTTTAATATAAAATATGTATCAATGAGACTATATTGGGATAAAGATACCTTACCTAACATCTGACTTGCATCTTTAATGATATAACCTATTTTATAATGGATTTAAATTTATTATAATAATATAATATAACCATATAAATACATATATTAACATATATTATGTATTTATAACATAATATTAACCATTTATTAATTATTCATTATCAAAATCAATATTTCTAGTTGTTAAGAGTTTTTATAAATAATTTTTTTAAATGTAATGGTTCTTGTACTTTGATCATAGTTATGTCATAATCATAATTTTATTAATTATGAAAATATAATATATATAAATTTTATAAATATTTATAATCAACCATTAATTATATATATATAAAAATGAATTACACTAATAATAAATACATACAATTATATGCGCACAAGATCATTTTTTAATTTCTATGAAAACTAAAGTAAAAAAGATAAATATTATTTTATAAATCCATATTAATTAAAAAGTTATTATAAAATAAATTTTTTAAATCAATAAATATATACAATCCTATTAGGTTATTATGGAAAATTATTCGTATCATTTCATGGAGGTGGTAGCCCACACGTACGCATGAGTGATACTCAAATTTCACATTAGATGAATAAGAGTTGTAAAATGTTGATACATATCAAAATAAAATAATTTTATATTTATGATAATTTATTCATCTTGTTGTTAGGTATTTTATAGTTATGGAGAAGAGGGAATAATATTTAAAATATAAATATCTCGGTTAAGAATTATTCCTATTCGTTGAGAAACATCCGTGGATTAAAACATATAGCATGAAAAGACAACATTTTAATTAACATAGGACTACTAGGATGTATGTTTAGATATTATGAAATTAAATGTTTTTAGATTTACTAGGACAAGTGTCTATTAATTTTTGTAGATGAGAGAGTAATCAGTGTACTTATATAACTGGGGGAGAGTACATACAAGTAATTTCATACATGATTAAAACATATTAATTTATTATACAACAAAAATTGATACAAATTGAATCATTTTTTAAATGGATATGAGGTAGAGAAGAAATATTTATATTCATCAGGATTTAGAAAAGATTATGTAGCAATACCCCCCTTATCTCTTAGTTTAACCCATGGTAAAACGGTTTTAACCTTAATCAAGTAAATATATTTTTTATTATTCTATATGACTGGAAATTGATGTGGAATAATTAAAAAATTGAAATTATAAATAAAATATAGATTATTTTTTATCAAATTCAATTTCTATATGTGGTAGAATTTACTTTTTATATAAATCTATAAACTGCGTTAAAGATACTTCTCCAGAAAAAACAAATTTTAAATTAATGAAACTGTTTCATAAAAAAATAAGCATAATGTCAATTAAAACTACATTTATTTGATTGTTTTAAATAAAAATTAACTAATGAGATTTAAACATCAATTCAAAAATGGAACTATAGAAATACTTGGATATAAAAATAATTATATAAAATAGCTTATTTTATAATATTCATTAAAAATGAACTTTTTTAAAAAAACCAAAAAAAAATCAACTTTAGATAATTTGAATATTTTTTTCATTAAAATGATACCCTTTTATACAAAAATACCAAATTTTTTGAACATTAATTATATTATTTTTTCTCAAAATCCAAAAAAATATTTTTGAACAAGTGATAATTTGGAAGCATAGAAATAAATTAATGAGAAATGGGTAATTATTTATTAATAAATAATAAATAAATTTTATTTAATTAGGACCATTATAAATATTATCTTAATGTTTTTAGTCTTATTCATAACTTCCAATTTAACAAAATTGTGATAATGTTTAGAGTTAAGTAATAATATATATATATATATATATAGTACATAGTAATTCCCTAAAATATCTGTGTTGTGTGATAAATTAAATATCATGATTATTATTTTTTTACAATAATTTGTTGGGGTTTTACAATAATAGTGGTAAAATATAAATTAAAATAATTAGACATATACATTTATATCTACTATTTTATTAATTCATTCACCTTCTACAATTGAGTTTTACTACAGAATGAATAAACAACTTCATCTCCTATTAAAGGTGTATATATATTTCCAAAATCAAATGATTTTTGATATACATTCCACTATTTTACTTCAAATTCAAATTATATTGTGTGAATAAATATTTCAGTTTTTTATGATCAGTTTATAAAAAAAACATTATATAAATATTTATTTCCATTATCATTTTAGAACATGTACTATAAAGGCTATTTTAAAACCATAGGTAATAATTCAATATATTTTGTTAAAGAATCTCAAAACCAAACATTACCACATGATTATATTTATTTATTAAATATCCACATTCCAAATAAGAAGGATTATAATACAAAACAAATCTATCAACCACTTTTAAAATAAAATAGATAGATTTAGTGGTAAGTGTTTTTTTTAATTATATAAATGAATCTATGTATTTTTTAGAATAAATAATCCTCACAATATTTTTTTAATATAACCATATGTGTAGATATGCTAAAATGTCATGAATAATGATATTATAGTTTTAAAAAAATCCAAAGAACCTCATTTTCTCAAGGAAATTCTTGGTAACTTACTAAGACATTAGAAAATCTATCAATTTCGGACCACCAATGTTTCTACCCTTAGACACTAAAAAAATAAAGTTTGACATCTAATATACAAAATAATAATTTTAAAATTTTATAAAAAAGTAAATACTTTTAAAATATCTATAATAAATTAATTATTTATTTACAATTATCTCTGAGAGATCGTAAGTATTTCAAGACAACATCTAAAGAGATAACCAAAAAAGAATTTAATAATTTTGAAAAGATCATTTTCATCAAATACAATAGAATGGATGGTGATTATTTCAATCAAAATGAAATAACAATGTATCTCATGTGATCAAAAACCATCTTATGAATATTTTTCAATCTCACCCAATTTTTATAGGAGTAATACCATATTTCAATCACTAAAACTATTTATCATCTATCAACTAATCCAATAAACACCAATATTTGGTCAGGGGTGTAGATTCTTAATGGTTACCAAGTTTTACATGTGTTAGTACATGTTTAATTGAAATATCTATCATATTTCATGAATAAAATATTGTGGTCACACCATTAGGAGGAGTTTTTAATAATTATTAATTTAAATACAACCTAGTTAAGAATGATTTTAAAACCACTTGATTTTTAAAGAGATATATTTTGAAGAGGAATCAAAAAAGGTTCTATTAAATGAATGTTTTTAAATTTCGATGTTTTGTAACACCCCAAGCTTCCACGGTATGCTTATCTTTGAATAATACAGTAGCGTGTGTAGTACGCAACTTCGAGTTCTAACACACACCACAACCAATCAAACTAGCTGTTATGAATAGTAATACCCACTTTTTGAAATATTATACATTTTATCATTCAAAATGGACTTCATTTTTGGATTTGTAATATAGAAATTATCTTAGTGTGACTTTTTTGTAAATTTCTGATAGCTTTCATATTTTGATTAATAATAAAAATTACCAAATTTTAATTAAAACAAAATTTTTAATCGAAATAATTAGTAGTGATAAATTATGAATTTGAGTGGTTTTAAAGTATATTTACAATATACTTTCACCATTTAATACAATTTTGGTCATTGGAGAGAACTTCACATTTAAACTAGACATAATGAAGTGTCAATCTTTTGATAGTTATTATTTCTTAAAAACACGCTTTTTGTTTTGACAACGGAAATTAATTTTAAATTAATTTCTTCCACTTCAATGTTTTAAATTTAGAGAAATAGATTCAATATTTAGTATTAGAAGGTTTATATTGTGTAAATAGGTAAATTTTATTTTTAAAAATTTTGACAAATTATTTCGGTAAATATTTTATTTACACTGGTTAAAGGGTAAATCCTGTAAATAAAGGTAAAAAATAATATTATAATACTAATAAATTACCATAAAACGTGTCCTAACCCTATTGGTTGATACATATCCGGCCATGGGAATTTTCGGGTCGATTTTGGGACCCCATGGAGGCACTTTTAGGTGATAAGGACACTTTATATTAATTAAGTTAAAGTAAATTCAAAAATGACATAAGCATATATCTTTTAGAAAAACAATATTTACATAAGGTTATATATGTTATATATTCTACTATAAATATTTATTATAAATATAAACATATTTCCTACATAATGGTATTTTATTTATAATTTTTATACATTGAATAATTAAGTTTATTTATGACACAATAATTATTCAGTATTTTTATTATTAGTGAATGAATCAAATAATTAGTATTATAAATTTTAAAATAAATATAATTTGAATGTTTTTATAACATAAACAAATTTTTTTGGTTAATATTACATGTTAGGATTTCTTAAATTAATTTATTCGAATTAAAAAAGTTGTTAAGACTTTAAAAAAATCAATTATTAAATATTGCCAAAATTGACATAAATGTGTTTTTAAAACAAATATTATATTAATAATTGATATTATATTCTTAAAAATCTGAATATCTACCAAAGAACATATGTAATGATATTTGTATTATTAATGGACCACTTGGGGTATCTTGGATGTATATAGTAAGTTTATTAACTATATAATATAAAAATTCAGAGACACATGGTAAATGTCAAACTAATTAACTAAGACTTAAAACTAAAAGATAAAGTTAATATAGTGACCCAAACCTGTCTAAAACCTATTGGTAGAGTGGTTTTATACCCATCCCTACCTTAGACTCAAAACTCGTCACTTTGGAGCCATTATAAACCGAATTTTAATTTATTATAAAATAATATTTCTAGATTTTCCTAAGGTTCCCCACACCCCTCTTATAAAAGGGCACTCACCTTTCTCTCAATTTCACACCTTAAAAGCCTTTTGGATCAGCCATACCCTACCCAAATATCCTCTCAGCTTCCCTAACTTCATCCTAGAGGCCTTAGTTTGATCATAAAGACATCCTAAGGAGCCCTTTTGATCAAATCAAAAGGGAGAACCCGATGAAGAGGTAATGTTTTCACCACCCTCTTTCATGTTCCTTTCTTCTTCCACATCTTCTTTCATTGTTATTTCCATTATAAAATAATAACTCAAGTATCTTCTATATACTGTGATGTTACTATAAATATGGTACAACCATATTTAGTATTCGATCCATCCCTTGGATGACATGTCACCATACGTGCGTACGTACGGCTTACCTTCTCCACGTCGTGGTGTAATTGTTATTCAATACATTTTTATTTGCATGGGTATAATAATGATGTGTAATTTATGTAAATAATAAATATAACATGAAAATTATTCTGTATATATGATACACTAACCAATTATATATTATTTTAATATCAAAAGAATGATATTGTCACTCGTTCGAACGTATAGACTACAGTCTCCACGAACGTGATGCGATTCATTCCCCATAGTGTCCATTCAAGACTAATTTTCCTTTGTTTATTAAGAATAATATTTATGGACATGATATAATTCTGAATATTAATAAGATACAACCTATATATAAAAAACACGGCTTATGTAACAAAACATATAAAAGAAAACGTGTAAGTGAACACCAGAAACGACGATAATACTTATATATTATTAACAAATCAATATTAAAAGATCATATATGATATCATATTTATGTATATGATTCTTATATAATTTAATAACAATGATTTAACTATTATACAGTAGGTTAACCTACCCTTGACCAAGTAAAAGTACAAGGTAAGCATTTATTTCACAATATCTTCATTATCTGAGGTTGTTTATACATAATTATCTACTAGGACCTCTTTATCATCCACATCCATGTTTCTTAAAAATTTATTTCAAAACATTCGTACTATTTTATAAAATATGGTTTAATGTCATTTATACCATTATTTGACTTTTCATAAGAAGTTTATAGAGGAATATTTTCGTTGTTTTCCAAATAAGGTCATTTTTAACCATTTCGACAGAATTAAGGTAAGAATGTCTTTATTTTAACTTATACTGTGGGTGGGATATTTTCCACCATTATAAAATCATCGAATCTTCCCTTAAAAGATTATAAGAATATTTTCAATGTAAATTTTTTCTTTCATAATTATGTGACTTTTAAATGATTTCAAAAAAAGAGATATTTATCTCAAATAGTTTTGATTTCATCTATTTCAACATCCTTTGATGGATTTTAAGCTTATTTGAAGTTGATTTATTATGATAAAAACATCAATATAGTATTGAGGGTTTTATGATATGTTAGACTGTGGATGTGTTATTTGTATACCATTCATGGTTTATGGAGAAAGTATTGGCATTTCGTTTTCTAGTTTTAATATGAATTTTTATGTTATGTTTAAACCTGTTCATATGAGGAATTAATTGGACTTAATAAGTGACAGGTGGAGCCTGATATAGCTCCTAGATGCATCGGTAGGTGTCATAAGACAAACTAGTGTCTTGGAACAAGGCCTTCACAAAATCTTATTTGTATTCTTAGAACAAGTCCTTGACTATGTGGTTATGATAGTCTCGCATTATGCATCCCATCATTATGAAAGTGGTTATTGATATTGAAAATAATTATTCGACTAGTACAATATCCATGTGTATAAGTAAATGGCATTATTTTATTTTATTTTTTCCATGTTAGGATGAAGTTCAAGTTTAAATGGATTTTCTTTAGTTATACATTGCCTTATATGTTTATGTTTATTTATTAATGTTTCCACTATATTGTTATCTTTACTGAGCATCTGAGCTCACCCCTTTCAATGTTTTATTTTTTCCAGGATGTGAATAAGTATTTTATGAATGACCTGCAGGGATAGTATGAGGGGATATGAAGATAATATATTATTGTAGTTTTTTTACATTATGATATAATGTAATACTAATGAATATATGTAATATTTCTAAGGCTATTAAACTAATCGATATTTCAAGAATTGATCTTTTGTGATCATGCCAATATTATGTAATAATCCACTAACTCTGGGTAATTGGGGTCGGGGCTTTACAGTTGGTATCAGAGAAAGTTTCGTACAACCCTTGGAAGCTAGATTTAGATAAACTCTAATTAGAGAACATAGACCTATGATGTACTTTGAGTATTGGTATAGACTAACTTCCTAGAATTTTGGTATTATAGATAATTTGTGATTTTTATGAGAAATACATCCCTATTTGGATACAAGCAGGTAAAGGCGACTTTGGCACAGATGTACCTAGTGGTAAAACCCAAAAACACCACTTTGAGCTAGACTCGAATGGGAACTGGTGCATGGAAATGAGCCTTGTTGCACTCTTGGTTACGACACTCCCGAGGCATATGCTTAGGATAATTATTATTTTCTTTATAAACAATCATAAAGGGTTTTGGAGTATATACTTCTTCAAATATTTTTTTTTATTATGGATTATATCCATATACTGTTCAATTTATGTTAAGTGTTTTACAAGTATGGAATTATGTATTACGAATCATAAACTGATCTAGTTTGTGACATTGTTTAGAAATGGCTCATAGTAGAAGGAATGGAAACTGTATCAATGAATGCACTCCATGGAGGTATTTTCCTCCTTCTCAAGATAATTATAGTAGAGCTGGTGATGCAGCTAGTGCTGATCAGTTAATCACAATACTGTGACAACTCACTCAGGTTATGAAAAATAACCTTACCCGTATGGAGCACCCAGATCTGTAACGTGGAGGATCAATGTTAGATCGCTTCATGAGGAAAAAACCACCAACATTCAATGAGAGTACAAATCCCTTAGTAGCTGAGCAATGGATAAATTCCATAGAGAAAATATTCAATGCCTTAGGAAGTATTGAATGGGAAAAAGTTGTCATGGTCGTTTACCGCCTCACTAGAGATGCTGATCAATGGTGGTCAATGATTCAAAGCACTGAGGAAGATGATGAAGTATCAAATATGTAATGGAGGGAGTTAAAAGAGATTTTCATAGAAAAATATGTTCTTCGTGACCACTGAGCAAATACGGAAAGGAAATTTCTAAGTCTGAGACAAAAGAAGGATGATAATGTCGCAAAGTATGAGGCTAACTTTACAAGGTTAGTGAGGAATATAGCAGATTATATATGTATCCCAAAGAGTAAGATTAATAATTTCTTTGATGGGTTAAAACTGGTTCTCCGTTGAGCATTAGTCGCACAAACCTTCTCATTGTACGAATATGTTGTCTCATGCGCTATCAAGAGAGAAAAATAATTCTCTAAGTCTTACGACTTTAAACAAAACAAGTGAAGAAGAGATCTACTAATCACCTTGGAAATGGAAATAAGTGGAATAATGGAAAAATTTGAATATCCATCCTGTAGTAAATGTGGGAAGAAACACCTTGATACTTGCTGGAAAGGAATGTGAGTCTATTACAAGTGTTCTAAAAAAGGCCACCAAGCTCGTGATTGCAAGGGGAAGAAAGAAGCTACAGATGTTCAATGCTATAGTTGCAGGGAGATGGTACATTATACAAATTAATGTATTAAGATTCAGGGAAACATTCCTCAGAAAAGGCCAAGGGATAAAGGACAAGCTTATGCTATCACTACTACTGAGGTAGAAGCTCCGAAAGACGTGGTGGTAAGTAATTTATTGGTTTCCTCATGTTTATCCAATGATTTATTTCATTCTAGATCATTGCATTATTTCATATCTTCCCTATTTTCAATGAAAATTAGATATTTCCCATCTGATTTGACAGGGGAGTTGTCAGTTAAAACGCCTAAGGAAAGTATCATTGCAATAATGTTTTGTGAATCTATTCCCATTATAGCATATAAATGTTCTTTATCTGTTGATGTCATCGTCGCACCTATGATTGAGTTTGATATAATCCTTAGTATAGACTGGCTTTCATACTATGATGTGATGATTTATTGTAAGAAGAAGGAGGTTATGATTTTTTATGATGATGATAAGGAACACCATATCTTTAGAGAAGAATCGTCACCACCTAATTCTTATCTAGATCTACCCCCAGTAGCTCAACTAAATTCAATTATTGGGGAGGAAGAGAATGAAATGATTGTGGGTGAGGAAAGGAATGTTCAAATAGAGGATGATCCAATTGTGAGAGAATATGTTGATGTGTTTCCAAAAGATTTTCTTAGATATGCTCCAGAACGAGAAATTGAGTTTTCCATTGATTTAATTCCTGGATCAAGGCCCTTATCGAAGACCACTTATAAATTTCCACTATGGAATTAGTGGAACTAAATAACCAACTAGAGTAATTGAGTAATAAAGGATTTATTCACCCAAGTTTTTCTCCATGGGGAGCCCTTGTCCTTTTTGTTAAGAAGAAATATAGATCTATGATGTTTTCTAATGACTACAGGGAGATCAATGCTATAACAATAAATTTCCAGTATCCCCTACCTCACATTGATGATTTATTTGACCAAATACATGGAGCTAAATACTTTTCAAAGATTGACCTTTGATCTTGATATCATCAGTTGTGTGGAAAGAAGGAATACATTCTGAAGACAGAATTTCGAACTAGGTACGGGCATTACGAGTTTACAGTAATGCCTTTTGGATTGACTAATGCACCCTCTGTATTCAGGGATATAATGAATAGAGTTTTCAAGGAATATCTCGATGATTTTGTGGTGGTATTTATTAATGATATCTTTGTATATTCCAAGATCTATGAAGATCTTGAAAATCACTTGTGCATTATCCTGAAGACTCTGAGAAGACATGAATTATATGGGAAGTTTTGAAAGTTTGAATTCTGGCTTCAGGAGATTTCTTTTTTTGGCCAAATTGTCTCTAAATAAGGAATCTCTGTTGATCCTTCTAAGACAAGATCAATCCAAGAATGACTAGCACCAACATGTATAACAAAGTTACGCAGTTTTATTGGTTTAGCAGGTTATTATAAATGTTTCGTCCAGAATTTCGCCCAATTCGATAACCCATTAACAAATCTCACACGTAAAAAAGTTAAATTTGTTTGTACAAAAGAGTGTGAAGAATGTTTTGAAGAACTGAAGATAATATTATTCAATGCTCTTATTTTGACTCTACCATGGGGAAATGACGGGTTTGTTATTTATCGTGATTCATTGAAGAGAGGACTTGGTTGTGTCCTTATGCAGAATGATAGATTTATTTCCTATGCATCACGATAGCTAAAAATTCATGAGAAATACTATACTACTCTTGATATTGAGTTAGCTACTATAATATTTTCATTGATGATATGGTGCTATTATCTATATGGTGAAAAATGTGAGATATATACCGATCACAAATGTTTGAAGTATATTTTCTCATAAAAAGAACTCAATATGAGGCAAATGCGATGGCTTTAACTACTCAAGGATTATGATTGCACAATGCACTACCACCTGGGGAAGGAAAATAAGGTGTAAGATACTTTGAGAAGATAATATCTTTGATTTTTGAACAAAATGATAGTTGAAAGGGATCCAATTTATATGGATCTAGTAAAGATGGATATGGTAATAACCATAGATGGTGAGGCATCGATACTTTTTTCAAATGGTTGCCAAACCATCTCTACTAGAAAGGATAAAGAGTTCTCAGACCGATAATGAAGAGTTCAAAATTAAAATTAAAGCTGTAAATGATGGGAGATTAAGTGACATTGTGTATGAATATTGAATTTTGAAATTTGGGAGGAGACTTTGTATTCCCGATATACCTGATCTAAAAAGAGAATCGTTAGACGATGCTTATAGTTCCAATTTCTCTATACACCATGGGAGCACAAAAATGTATAGAGATTTAAAGGATCATTTGGTGGGGTACAACATGAACATGGAGATTGTTGATTTTGTGTTAAGATGTATGGTTTGTCAATAAGTGAAAGCTGGAAGGCAACATCCTGGTAGAGTATTGCAACCTCTTCCCATACCTGAGTGGAAATGTGATAATATCACGATGGAATATGTCATGGGACTACTAGAGACTCTTAGAAGGAACGATGCAATATGGATCATTGTTGATCGTCTTAGCAAATCAGCACATTTTCTTGCTATGAGAGAAGATCTACCACTTGAACATCTAGGAAGAATATATATTAATGAAGTTGTGAGTCTTCATGAAGTACCCCTTTCAATTATTTTTGATGGTGATCCACATTTTACATCAAGATTCTGGAAGAGTCTTTAGAAAGCCTTGGATACTGAACTTTGTTTGAGCACTGCCTACCACCCCCAAACTGATGGAAAATCAGAACGAACTATTCAAACCATAGATGACATATTGATATTTTTCTCACTTGACTTTTAGGGTATGTGGTATCAATATTTACCTCTGGTATAATTTTCCTACAACAATAGATTCCTTTAAAGTATTTAGATGGCACCATATGAAGCGTTATACGGAAAGAGATGTCGCACACCAACCTATTATGATGATGCTGGTAAAATAAAACTCATAGGCCCAAAACTAGTGGAGGAGACGATGGAAAAGGTGAAGCTAATCCAAAACCACATCAAAGCAGTTCAAAGTAGGCAGAAGACCTATGTCAGTAATCGAAGGAAGGATTTGAATTTTTGGGTAGGAGATCATGTTTTCTTGAAGGTATCTCTATGGAAGGGATTCATACATTTCGCTAAGAAGGGTAAATTGAGTCTCAGGTACATCGGACCTTTCAAAATTATAGAACAAATTGGGGTTGTAGATTATTGTTTGGAAATTCCTCCAAGTCTCTCCAAAGTTCACGATGTGTTCAACGTATCATTATTCAGAAAATACATGTCTGACCCAACTCATGTACTCACCTATGAGGAAGTAAAATTGGTACCTAATCTGTCTTATTCCAAAGACCCCGTCAGGATTCTTGATACCAGAGAACAAGTGCTAAGAAACCGGATGACTCATCTGGTAAAAGTTCTATGGAAAAAACCTAAGATGGAAGAGGCAACATGGGAACCTGAGAAACATATTATGAAAAACCACCCAAATATTTTCATGCGGTAATATTATAGAAATTCTGGGGACAAAATTATTTGAATTATAGGAGAATGTAACACCCCAAGCATCCACGGTACGCTTCCCTTTGAATAATACATTAGCGTGTGATGTACGCAACTTCGAGTTCTAACACACACCACAACCAATCAAACTAGTCGTTATGAATAGTAGTACCCACTTTTTCCAATTTCATACATTTTATATTTCAAAATGGACTTCATTTTTTGATTTGGAATATTGAAATTATCTTAGGGTGAATTTTTGGTACATTTCTGACTAATTTCATATTTTGATGAATAGTGAAAATTTCTAATTTTTAATTAAAAATAAAATTTTTATTCAATCTAATTAATAGTGATAAATTATGAATTTGAGTGGTCTTAAATTATATTTAGAATATATTTTTACCATTTAATACAATGTTGGTCATAGGACATAATTTCACATTTAAACTAAACATAAGGATGTGCCAATCTTTTGATATTTATTATTTTATAAAAACACACTTTTTGTTTTGACAGTGAGAATTAATTTTAATTTAATTAATGACACTTCTATCTTTTGAATTTAGAAATATAGATTCCATATTTAGAATTAGGAGGTCCAAATTGTGTAAATAGGTTACTTTTATTTTTAAACATTTTGAATAATTTCTTCGGTAAATATTTTATTTATCATGGTTAAAGGTTACATCCAGTAAATAAGGGTAAAAAATAATATTATAATAATAATAAATTAAAATAAAACATGTTCTAACCCTATTGGTTGATAGATGTCCGACCATGGTCATCTTTGCGTCATTTTTGGGACCTCATGGAGCCACTTGTAGGTGATAAGGACACTTTATATTAATTAAGTTAAAGTAAATACAAAAATGACATAAGCATATATCTTTTAGTAAAACTATTTTTACATAGTGATATATATGTTATATTCTCAACTATAAATATTATTTATATATCTAAAATTATTTAATACATAATAGTAATTTATTTATAATTTTTAGACCTTCAATAATTAAATTTATTTATGACACAATAATTATGTAGTATTTTCTTTATTAATGAATGAATCAAATAATTTGTATTATAAATGTTAAAATAAATATAATTTGAACGTTTTGATGACATACACAAATTTTATTGGTTAATATTACATGTTATTATTGTTTTAATGAATATTATTCTAATTAATAAATTTTTTAGGACTTTAACAAAAATCAATTATTAAATAGTGTCAAAATTGACATAAATGAGTTTTTAAAACAATATTATATTATAAATTAATATTATATTCCTAAAAATCTATGGTTCAGCCAAAGGACTTATATAATGATTGCTTTATTATTAATGGACTACTTGGGGGTCTCTGGGATTTATATAGTATGTTTATTAACTATATAATATAAAAATACAAAGAGACATGGTAAATTTCAAACTAATTAACTAAGAGTAAAAACTAAAATATAAAGTTAATATAGTGACCATAACCTATATAAAACCTATTTTTTGAGTGTTTTTAGACCCAAACCCACCCTATCCTCTAAATAAGTCACTTTGGAGCCATTATAAACCGAATATGAATTTATTATAAAATAATATTTCTAGCTTTTCCTAAGGTTCCCCTCACCCCTCTTATAAAAGGGCACTCCCCTTTCTCTCAATTTCACAAATTCAAGGCCCCTTTTCTCAGCCAAAACCTTCCCAAATATCTTCTAAGATTCCCTAAATGAAACCTAGTGTCCTTATTTTGATCAAAAAGACAACCTAAGGATCCCTTTTGATCAAATCAAAAAGAGGAACCCGAAGAAGAGGTAATGTTTTCACCACCCTCTTTCAAGTTCCTTTCTTCTTCCACTTCTTATTTCATTGTTATTTCCATTCTAAAATAATAAATCCAATATCTTCTATATATTGTGATGTTATTATAAATATGGTACAACCATATTCATTATTCTATCCATCCCTTGGATGAAATGTCACCATGCGTGCGTACGTACAGCTTGCCTTCTCCAAGTCGTGGTGTAATTGTTATTCAAAACATTATTATTTGGATGGGTATAATAATGATGTGTAATTCATGTAAATAATAAATATAAACTGATAATTATTCTCTCTATATGACATACCACCTAATTATATATTAATTTAATATCAAAAGAATGATATTGTCACTCGTGCGTACATACGGACTACCGTCTCCACGAACGCGATGATATTCATTCCCCATCGTATCCATTCAAAAATAATTTTCATTTGTTGATTAAGAATAATGTTTAAGGACTTGATATAATTATGTATATGAATAAGATACAACATGTGGATAAAAAACACGGCTAATGTAACAAAAAATATTATAGAAAATGAGTATGTGAACACCAGAAACAATGATAATACTAAAATATTATTAACAATGTAATATTAAAAGATCATATATGATATCATATTTATGTATATTATTCTTGTATAATTTAATAACATTGAATTAACTATTATATATGAGGTTAACCTACCCTCGACCAAGGAAAAGTACAAGTTAAGGGTTTATTTCACAATCAATTCATTATCTGAGATTGTTTATATGCAATTATCTATTGGGAGCTCTTTATCATCCACATCCATGTTTCTTAAAAAAGTATTTCCAAATATTATTACCCTTTTACAGAATATGGGTTAATGTCATTTATACCCTTGTTGACTTTTTATAAAATGTTTTTAAGGGAATCTTTCTGTCATTTTCCAAACAAGGTCCTTTTAACATTTTCAACAGAATTAAGATAAGAATGTCTTTTTTTCACTTATTCCACGGGTGAAGATATTTTACACCATTATAAAATCTTTGAAGCTTACGTTACAAGATTATAATAATATTTTCAAAGTAAATGATTTCTTTTATAATTATGTGACTTTTAAATAATTTCAAAAAAAGAGATATATATCAAAAATATTTTTGATTTCATCTATGTCAGCATCCTTTGATGGATTTAAAGATTATTTGAAGTTGGTTTATTATGATACAGAACTTCCATATAGTATTGAAAGTTTTGTAATATTTTTGACTTTTTATGTGTTATTTTTATACCATTCATGGTTTATGGAGAAGGTATTGACATTTTGTATGCTAGTTTTAATACGAATGTTTATGTTTTGTTTAAACCTGTTCATATGAGGAATGTATTGGACTTAATAACTGATAGGTGGAGCCCACTATATCTCCTCGATGCATCGGTAGGTCTCATGAGAAAAACTAGTGTCTTGTAACAAGTCCTTGACAAAATCATATTTTTTAGTCTTGGCACAAGGCCTTGACTATGTGGTTATGATAGTCTGTCATTATTCATTCCATCATCATGAAAGTGGTTATTGATATTGCATGTGATTATTCTACAAGTATAATATCAATGTGAATAATTAAATGGAATTATTTCATTTTATTATTTCAATGTTATGGTGAAGTTCAAGTTTAAAATGCTTTTGTTTTAGTTATACATTTCCTTATATGTTTATGTTTATTTATGAAAGTTTCCACTATATTCTTATCCTTACTAAGCATCTAAGATCACCCCTTCCAATGTTTTATTTTTCACAGGATGTGAAAGAAGTATTATATGAATGACCTATAGGGATAGAATGAGGGGATATAAAGACAACATGTTGTTTTATTTTTTTCTTTATGATGTAATGTAAGAGTTATGAATATATCTATTGTTTACAAGGCTACTAAATTAATCGATCTTTCGAGACTTGATCTTTTGTGATCATGCCAATATTATGTAATAATGCACCAACTCTGGGTAATTGGGTTCAGGGTGATACATTTTTACCACTCATTTAAGAGGTAATATATAAAAATAATTAATAAAAATTTATGAAAAAGGAAAAACAATTGGTTTAATACCATCCATTACATATTGTTAACTTTCCATAACCCTCCCCTACAATGAACCCCTTCTTGGATTGTGGTGATGATAAACATGTCTCCCAAATCCCAACTCCACTATCCCATGGATTAATGACAAACAATTTGTGTATAAAACCAACAAGTTGGAGGGATTGCACTCATATATCCTAGAATCACAATAATTATTCTAAAAATCAATAACATATGACGTAAATAAAGGCCCCAAAATCCCCAATACATGTAATTTTCATATGAAACAATCTAAAAAAATAATTACCAAAGGGAAACTCATATGGCTGCAACCCTGATTATAGATTCGAGATCCAAACTAGTAATATAAAACATAGTCACCAAATCTCTATTATAATAATAATGAATAATAGTTTATATATATTTAGATGTTTAAAGTATTTATAATCATTAGGGTCTTCCTAATAACCATACATGGAACTGTAGAATAATCATACTAATTCTCAAATTAGTAAACAAAAGAACCCATAAGCACCATGAATTTAAAATGTACCCTAATCTAAACAAGAATCACTCTCCTAATTTTGAAACCAATATAATAGAGTAATATTATTTAAAATAATCAAATGAATCCCCAAAACCTTTTCAATTTCTATTTATCATCATAAATTCCAATAAAAAAATTATATATGTCCATACCGTCAATATAAAATGATCATCTAACAAGTACATATCAAGATACATCTGATATGTGTTATACTATAGTCATAACTACTAAAACAAATTATAGTGTCCAATATATCCTTTTGGAATCAATATAAGATCTATTTTCATAGATAATTAGTGTCAACTAGTAGTTCTGTATATCCCAACCTCTCATAGGGTCCAACTTGTCATGTTGACATCAGTTCAGTTCCAGATCCTCAAATACATTTCCATAATAGTATTTTATAATGAACATAATTTAAATCATCCTCATTACCACCTACTCCCATGTAGGATCCCTACAAGTTCAACAACCACAATATTAGATGTATGGAAGTGAAATTGGATATGATAGAGTATCGATTCATCCATTCTACTACCAACAAATATATTAGGTAAAACACCGAAAACCCAAAATCATTGGGTGTGTACATGGTTATCCAAATCCTCTAGTGTGTGTAATAAATCCCAAGAAAATGAACATATTTTATATCATGAATAACCTGTCCTAATGTTTTACACTCATAACTCTACTAAATCTACAAAAATATCATTAAACAACTATTATAATATTTCAATATTTTCTATTTCAATAATTTTAATCAACCTCCACCTTTTACACAAATAATAAATATAAAAATGATTTACATTTTCCTTTAACCATATCTTTCAGATATTTTTCTATTATACCACTTATCAACCAAATTGAACTCGCTATTCCCATTATTAATTATATTAAATATCTATCCATTAACAATTATATATTTCCATTAGTTCATGTCTTATAATGTTTCAATAACATCCATTCTAATCATTTTTTATTCATCCTTCCTCTTAAAATTTTAAAAACCCATTACCTATTTAGTTTTATCTCATATTTATTATAGTACATTATCTATAAATTAAAATTAATTTTTTCTATTACCTATTTCATTACAACCCTTATAAGTTTACTAATAACCATATTAATTTATTTCCAACCTATCATCATAAAATTTATCTCTAATCATATCAATTCTATCATGTTTCCATAATGATATATCACATTATCCATATAATGGTAAGACCATCAAATAGAAAACCCTTCACATTCAAATCCCAGGATCATAATACTATTTCCCCTATTTTGAATTCAAGAACATGAAATGATCTTACACATTATCCTCGAATTTAAAAAAATATTCTATATACAAATATTTTACCTACAATTATCATTTTCAATATAACAAATCAATTAGAAAGGTTATTTGATTCATTATGATAATAAGGGTGAAAATCATAAAAATAGTTTTTTACAACATTATCACAACATCACACATCATTGACCAAGATAATCACAATTGAAAGAAACAAAAACACTATGTGTAAACAATAAGAAATACAAATAAATCATTTTTAGTTCACATTTTCATATAAATTTATTTGTGGACATAAAATGTGTTTAAAATTTTCAAGAATCTCATAATACTATTTCATTTACATCACTGTATGATTATAAGTTAATGAATGTTGAACCAAATGCCTACATAGAATCATGGTACTTAATCAATTATAACAAAAAAACCTTCCCCAAATAATAATAATCAAAAAATAACCTCATGAGAAATAAAATATAACAGATATAAACATGTGTATCATTTCATACCAATAATTTAATTTAGTATCTCTATTTAAATTTATTAATAGAATCTATACTATCCACTATATAAAAGTAAGTGTTTTTTTTTGAGATATACAGATAAATAAATGGTTGAGTATCTAAAAACACCCAACCTCAATTTTTGTATCACATTTTTCTGTGCATGAATGATACTAATAGATGAATATGAAATATCCCCATTAAATAAAACCTTTTATCACTCTAAATAAGAACAGACACCATACAAATTTGTGACCCAGAAACTCAAAATAAAGAATAACCATTTCCAAAAAATCCCATGAAACATGATGGGAATGAAAAAGGATAAGTGGAGGAAATATATCATTGGTTCATTGAAAAGTGATCTCCAAAAACTGTGCATCAATATCGAGTATAGGGAATATAAAAGTATAAAAAATATCACATTATTCCACCCATGGATGATAGAAATAAAGGATTTAGAATGAGATATAGTGGTGCTTCATAATTTATACCCAAGCTGTAGGAACATAAGGTTGTGACATAAGAGGATGAAGTAATAATTAAATATTATAAAATTTAATGAATCTAAAAACACACACTATGTTTCACCCTCTTAATATTGTTCAACCCTTTAATTCGATAAGACAAATAGGATATGTTGATGTAAGTATCACTACAATGCAGTATTTTAGTTCATAAAATCAAAAGGATTACCTCAAATAAAAACACAATGTAAAAAAAGAAATTATGAAATATCAAAATCTAAATGGAGGGAACCACATAACTCGCCAATATAGAATCCACATCATAAAAATGATAACAAAACTATAAATACCTAGCCTTCCAAATCCCAACCCACTTCAATCTAGATTCGTGTTGTGACTAATGGACTCTACTATAGAGACCCTTAAAATTGAACAACTTTGGAATCCTGATCCTTAATCTCCATAATGATAACTAACTTCCCCATAGTACACCACACCTATATTTATAACATCTATTTCAAAAATATCTTCCCATGAAACAACATAAGGTCTATAATGTGATGAACTCTACCCTAATAAAATTTCATCTCTTATTCCACAATGATTTTTGAAACATTCTCTAAACACCTCCAACAATTAAAAAAGGTAGTGTAATGGATATAAAAATAATTTATATAGCATTATAAACAAAACAAATGAATTTCATATTTGAGAATAAAAACCTTTCAAGAATATATATGACAACCATAGAAAACCCCATTTCATATGAGATACCACTCAAATAGAGGTATAACTATTACCAAACTCGAACATGACATATGGATTGATTTCCCTAAGAAAACCAAGTGATAAAGTATTTCCAAATAACACAATATAGGTATTTAATCACCTCAAAACATAACCAATATAGTAAAAACATCCCTAACAATAATAAAATTTGTTGGATAGAAATAATCTGCAAACCCAGAGAGGACTGAACCACTCAATGTAATATATATTAATTCTTACCGACTATTAAACTAATTTAAAAACCCATCCAAAAATTCTCTAGAGTTAACATAAGAACATTAACGAAACATCAACACTATTTTAATAGAAAAATGTTTGAAACTTATCAACTACATGAGACTCCTCACAAACTCGATGAGTGCATTAACAAAAGCCTCTCAGAAAGGGTATTACATTCAACTAGAACTATCTTTAAAAATTTATACATTATAAAAATTATCAAACAAAGAAATAACCTCTCAAATACAAACCTCACCACCATTGTATTCTCATATTATTAGTGGAATACAATATTAACCATTATGGTAAAAATCATATCCCTTCACACAATCACTATTAATGTTTTTATAGAATATTAATATATTTTTGAATTTTTTTTAAGGAAATTATATGATGTGGGAAACCGTGTTCCTAAACCACCTACCCTATGGGTAGTGAGGAATAATTTTAACTCTACATGATATATTTGGATTATATCACATATTTATAGCTATTCATTCTACCTTCCATTCTTAGAGATCATTTAAGGTAACATGAGTATATGGATTTTTATACCAAAATTTGACATCATCATGATATTTTGATAAGTAATGATTGATTTGAAATCTCAAATACACTATTTATAGACATCATAAGATATTTAACACAAGTAGAGGCTCATACTATAAATATTCATATATAAATAGATCCCTTATACATATTTGACATTAAATCACTAGAATTACTATGCTCAGATCTTATTATGTCCTCACTATTGAGATCCTAATCTCGCATAAATTTTTATTCCAACATGAGAAATAATGAGAATATTGTATCAGAACATTGTACTCACATTCACTTAGTTGAAAATGAAATGGGTTGTGAAAATTCAATGTTATTTATGGTGTACAGTAAAATGAATAAAAAGTAAAATGATGCCAATTCTCTTTCAACATTTAAGTATATCAAGTATTTTACTTCCAATAAAATGTTAAATCCAGGGAAGATAAAATAAATTTTTTTATTATGTGACTCATGTTTCAATATATGCCACCTAAAGAATAAAATATTCTATAAGAATGGGAATGATAAAGGTATGTTCATTATAGTGAGTAATATTTAATATATACACATTGCATATAATATAAAATATTTGGTGTTCACATATGTATTGAAAATTAGGGACATAGAATATTTTAAAATATTTTCTAAGAAGACGTGGATATTTGAGCATCTAATAGAGAATGAATAACTTCTTTGAATATTGGAGATGAACTCCATACATTTTCAGCAAGAATGGTTTTGGTTTTAAATAATTTTTATTTTATTCCTAGTTTTACAATAAACATCATCTCTATTTTATAAAATAACATGGTTTTATTTATATTTTAATTTGAATCAAATAATGTTGATTTGTAGATGTTAATGCCTCCCATTTTGACAAACGATCTATAGAAAAACACAAAAACCATAAAAAATATATCTTACTCCAAAATAATTGCAATCATTCCCTATAATAACACAACTACCTAATGTACTTCATATCTCTATGTATTAATCTAGTGAGAAATCAAATATCCCATTTAAAATTCACTTTAATAATTTCTAACTTATAATGATCGAAAAATTATTATATATATATATATGGATTCAATAATACACTCAAAGTAATCATAAATTCACCTTATATAATTTTATAAACTCAAGAATCCTCAAAAACACCTTCAAATATAATATTATATTAAAAAATTAAGATATTTACATGAAACCCAAATATTAAAAAATTTATAAATTAAAAAAAATTAATTATTAAAAATAAATTCAATGAAAAAACATTATTAAATCTGATTTATGTAAAACACTCTCAAAAAATATATTAGGAAAAATTATAAAATTTTATTTCATTAATAAAATAAAATTTTACACTTATTTGATCATCCACATACTTGTAATTAATTAAAAATTTAAAAACTAAGATCTTTTACTAATAATTGTTACTCATAATAAATCATTTATGAATCAAATAATTATCTTATTTGAAAATTCAATTAATTAATCTTAATTAAAATAAAAAAATTGATTAGATTCTCATTCACTATTATTTAAAAAATTAATAAATTAATTTAATATTTACCATGTACAATGTATGCACATTGATGGAGACACATCATGTTCTGGCCTGTACTACCCAACATATAGGGTATTCGTATATTATTTTCTTTTGATTCATGTAGTATACACATAATATAATGAAATTTCATGGTGTATATAATAAAATAATGACCCAATGATACATGTTATATATATAGTGTGTTATATTTTAATGTGGAGAGAGTAATTTATGTATTATGACTTATAAAATATCTATAGTTCAAAAAATGATACTGAAATTAATTAGATTATATATATATATAAATATATATAACCGCATGTTTTTTATGAGTTTAATAAATGACATATTAATAAAGTTTATTTTGTTTATTAGTTTAATAAATTGATTTTAGGTTTTTCATAATCATGTAATATTAATGAAATCTATTATCCGACTACACACTATCTTTAGTTCTTAACCATATATCCATGGGGAATGCCTAGGTATTGGGTGTTTCTAGCCCATAATTGACATTAATGGAATACACAATTTGTACATTGGATACATGTAATGAAATAACTTAGTGAAATGGTAACCTATATCATGTGATGTGTAACCAACAGGTGTACTATCATTGAAAAATGGAATATATGTCATGTAAAATAGTTGTATGTCATGTTTTCTATTTATCTATGTTCCATGGTGGCCCGATCATGTTGTGGGATGTATCAATTAGGAACCAGTTGAAATAAATAAGTGATTCTTCAAATTAAGTTTTTATTCATGATGGTATGTGAATTGTGAGTACACAACTTGTATCAACATGCAACAGGTCTTGTGTTCATACGCTATCCAGAATGATTACTTATCATATCCTAATGATTTAATCAAATATTATTTGTTCATAATTATTCAATTTTGAAATTCATTTTCTAGAATAAAAAGTAATAATGGGATATATAGTTATTTTAATTGAATAACGATTAATTGAAACTTGAAAACTTATAATAAATTTGTAAATCACTCATTGATATTGATTTTTTTATAAATAAGTGTTTGGACACTATGAAGCAATTTGAAGTCTTCAAACATAGTTAAATCACATTTTTTGGGATTCCCAACATATATTTTCTCATTATTGATGATTATTATATGATTTTAATGATGTATAATGTTAAGGGAAAAAAATAATTTATGCATTAATCAAAAAATATAACATTAGAACCAAAAATTTAATATCATTACATGATAATTTATAATAAATTAAAAATTTAAATAATTAAATTTTAGAGAATTAATCCTTAATTGTTTAATCTGATAAATTATCTACCAAATATCATCATTTCATTGTGGTAATAAAATGATGATTCTCTCCATCGTTGATCCATACATGCACCACATACCTCCAATCAGTGATGTTGGAATATTTGTGTACTAAAATAAATGATCCTAACACTTGTGATTATTATCTTTTATCACTATAAAAATTACTTCAAATACTAACTCCCCTTTTCCACTATAAGATCATGATCGAGAAATAAGTGAATCAATCTCTATTTTAGGGAGAATTTTTTAGAGAGGATCTATAACATCCCAGGTAATTATAAAATAAGACATTTTCATATCTATTAAAATTTATTAATTAGATATTATGTTTAAATAAAAGGGGATTCTATGTATGATAGCATACTCAACATGCAACAGCTATTTTCTCTAAAATATTACGTTGCATACAATACTGATTTATATCGAAAAATAATTCATTATTAGTATTATTATTTTAAATGGTAGTTATCGCCTAGACATTATATTAAAAGAAATGAAAATAATTAACTATATTATATTTTAAAATGATTTTAAAATGTTTTTTACTTAAATCTAATAGATTATAGATCCTGGAAATGAGAATAAATCCATATTATGTTTACTATACTCTAATATTTTGAAAATGTATTTTTATCACCTTTTAGTGGAGAACCCTTTTAAAATATACATTTTTCAACTTTTATATTTTATATTTCTTAAGATAGAATTTTACATAGAAGTGGGACATCAAAATTTAAATTGGTTGAATGTTGGTATTTTTATGATAATGTTAATTTTTTAATGAATAGTGAAAAATACTGCATTTTAATTCAAAACTAACTTTTTGTCTATTTTATTTATATAGTCAGGTTATCCTTTTAATTTGATTTAATGTGTGATTGGAAAAAAAATTTATCCTTTAATAAAATTATTTTCATTGGAAGTATTTTCAAATCGAAATTATATATAAACACATGTCAATCATTTGATGGTTTTTACCTTTAAACCCCCAATTTTCTCATTCAGTGAACATGATTAATTTTAAATTTAATTTTTCAACTTCTGTGAATTGAATTTTTAAAAACTAAGATACATAGTTGTAATTAGAATAAATAAAGTGGTTTTATGTGATGAAAATAAATTTTGGTGAATAGTAACTTTTGTATTTTATTTACCACGGTTAAAGGATAAATTAGGTAGATAAGGATAAAAATAATATTATAATAATTTACAACTACTCTAAAACGTGTCCAAATATTATTAGATGAGATATGGTCGAACAAGACAACCCTTGGGATGAAAATTTTGAGTTTGGAATCCACATGGGTGTGATTATGATAGTAAAGAATACAATTTAGTGGGTTGGTTTGAAGTTATCTCATTATTTAGATTTTATATAAATTCAATAATATGAATAGTGTACAAATTTACATAATTGATATTCTAAAAAAATAATAATTAATTAAATTATTTTAAAACTGTTAAATATTTTAAAATTCAAAATATATTATGATAAGGTCAAAAAGATCATTATGTGTCCAATTATGGAAAATTGATCTCATATATATAATATTAATAGCCTCTTAAAAATTAAAATGGTGTTCTGAATTTTAAAATTAAAATACAATAATTAAGGGGAAAATTAAAAGATAAGGCTTATAATAAAATCAATAAAAGTATAAAAATTACATTATGAGAGTATTTAGAAGTATCCTTATGCTATCTTTGACATAATTAAATTTGGAAGATTTTGTAATAAAATTTTAATTTAAATTATTTTAACATTTTAAGAATTTCCAAGGGTTCCCTTCTCCTCTCCTAAAAAAGGGACCCTCTCTTCTCTAATACTCACACAACCAAAGGCTTTCAGTTTATCCAATATCTCACCCAAAACCTTCCTAGAATCTATCCTTACATTCATGAGTACTTAGTTTAGGCATAACACCCTTTTATAGGTGTTAATGCGTTCTTCAAATGTGATCAACTGAAGAAGAGGTATCATTTTTAAGAGTTTCTATTTTATTTATTCTTACACTTACTTTAAATATCATTCTTCAAAGATTAAATAATTACTCTAGTATACTCAATATACATATAGGTTATTATGTTAACATCATCCCCTAAATCCATATCTACTTCCATCGAATGGGAATGCAATTAATCATGCGTGTGTATGTGTGAATTATCACCTCCACAAAGCGATGTGAGTCGTTTTTATTCACCACATCACTTTTATGATATAAATAAGTATATTTAATGATTTTTATTATTTTAATAATATTAAGATCATTATATAAAGATAAAATAATACTTATGTTATTTCCATAATGATCAAAGAAAAATGAAACACTACTGGAAATAGAGTATATACCAACGGTTTACAACTGTTGGTATAGGCTGGAAAACCGTTGGTATTTTCTATACCAACGGTTCTCCAAACCGTAGGGAAGTAAGGCGTGGGGAAAGATATATACCAACGGTTTTAAGTAAACCGTTGGGATAGCCCACTCTATGTATTGGTATAGGTTTACCCAACGGTTTAGAACCGTTGGGAATTCTATAATTCTCAACTTATACCAACGGTTCCCAACCGTTGGTATAGTTTTTTCCCCAACGGTTTCATTGAAACCGTTGGGAATTCTATGATTTTGATGTTATACCAACGGTTTACAACCGTTGGTATATCATTTTCCCAACGGTTTCATTGAAACCAGTTTTTTACCAACGGTTTATTGAACCGTTGGTATAATTCTTTCTCAAAGTTTACCAACGGTTTACAACCGTTGGTATTGTGTATTTCCAGAAATGTTGCACAGATGCCCCTGCAGTAGCCCCTCCAGTGCATAGACCTGCATAAAACACACCACTAAAAACACTAACAGAATTAAAACAACTAAAAAGAACACCACCTATTTGATTAGAGGCATGGTGAATAATTCCCCATTTGAATTTTCATATGACAACAATCATCCAGTATAGTTGAATCAGGGTTTCAATAAATCAAATATTATTTACACCCATTTCAATCTTCACATGACAACCACTTTAATAATATATGGTGAAAAGGTATTTTCATAGGAGTCTCATCACTTGTGACTCCATAAGTGACACACCGGGCCTCGAATTGAGGCTGGGTTGACTGGTACACATCACTTATGATCCATGGATCATTGTCCTAAATTTCAACACAATCATAATCCGTTTGATTTGTTTGGCATATGTACATAAAATATTATCCATTTCGAACAAAAGAGATGAAGTTTGGGTGTTCCCCGCCCCACGGTGAATTGGATTGAGGCAGGGTTGACTCGTACATGTCACATATGACCCATGAATCATTTTCATAAAGTTTCAATAGAATCCGAAGGCATTTGGTCTATTTCCCGTATGTCAGTTGTTGATATCACTTATAATTTAGTCCATTTTAAAGAAAAAAGAGATAGTTTGAGTGGTCCTAGACACACCGTGGCTCGGATTGAGGCGGGAATGACTCTTACATGTCAAATATGACCCATGGATCGTTTTCCTAAAGTTTCAATATCATTTGAAGTCGTTTGGTTAGTTTGGCGTATGTCAACTATTGTTTTCACTTAAAATTAAGTTCATTTTAAACAAAAGAGAGACACTTTGAGTGGTGTCGGCCACACCGGGCCTCGGATTGAGGCAAGGTTGACTCGTACACGTCACATATGAGCCATAGATCGTTTTCCTAATGTTTCAACACAATCAGAATCTGTTTGATCAGTTTGGTGTATGTATTTAAAATATTGTCCATTTTTAACATAAGAGAGACAGTTTGGGTGGTGTCGGCATCACCACACCTCGGATTGAGGCGGTATTGACTCTTACACATCACATATGACCCATGGATAGTTTTCCTAAAGTTTCAATAGAATATGAAGGCATTTGGTCAGTTTCCCGTATGACAGTCATTGATTTCACTTACAATTTTGTCCATTTTCAACAAAAGAGAGACAATTTTAGTGGTCCCAGCCATACCGCGGCTCGGATTGCGGTGGGGTTGACTCGTACATGTCACATATGACCCATGGATCATTTTCCTAAAGTGTCAACAGAATCCGAAGGTGTTTGGTCAGTTTCCCGTATGTCAGTTGTTGATTTCACTTACAATTTAGTCCATTTTGAACAAAAGAGAGACAGTTTGAGTGGTCCCGGTCACACCATGGCTTGGATTGAGGTGGGGTTGACTCGTACACATCACATATGACCCATGGATCGTTTTACTAACGTTTCAATAGAATCATAAGTTGTTTGGTTGGATTGGCGTATGTCAGTTGTTGTTTTCACTTAAAATTATGTCTATTTTAAATAAAAGAGAGATAGTTTGAGTGGTTTCGGCCACACCACAGCTCGGATTTATGAGGGATTGACTCGTACATGTCACATATGACCCATGGATCGTTTTCATAATGTTTAAATAGAATCAGAAGGCGTTTGGTTGGTTTGGCGTATGTCAGTTGTTGTTTTCACTTAAAATTAAGTCCATTTTAAACAAAAGATAGCCACTTTGGGTGGTGTCCGCCACTCTGGGCCTATGATTGAGGCAGGGTTTACTCGTGCACATCACATATCATCCATGGATCGTTTTCATAATGTTTCAGCACAATCAGAATCCGTTTGATCGGTTTGGCTTATGAACGTAAAATATTGTTCATTTTTAACATAAGAGAGATAGTTTTGGTGGTGTAGGCCACACCGCGCCTCGGATTGAGTCAAGTCTGACTCGTACACATCACATATGACCCATGTATCGTTTTCCTAAAGTGTCAATATAATCCTAAGGCGTTTGGTTGGTTTCCCATATGATAGTTGTTGATTTCACTTACAATTTAGTCCATTTTGAACAAAAGGGAGACAGTTTCAATGGTCTCAGTCACATCGTGTCTTGGATTGAGCCAGGGTTGACTCATACACGTCACATATGACCCATGGATCATTTTTCTAAAGTTTCAACAGAATTAGAAGAATTTTGGTTGGTTTGGCATATGTCAGTTGTTTTCACTTAAAATTATGCCCATTTTAAACAAAATATCATTCCATTATGTTCCCGGCATCCATGGTTTCTTATTTATAGGAGAAATACCCATAAACAATTCAATAGGCATTAACTATAATAGAATATACATTTAAGTAAACGATAAAGGAAGAAAATAATCAAGGTATCAACTACACATGTCAAAAAAACATACAAATGTGTTATTGAAAAAATGTAAAACCAACAAGAACTTAATGTGTTATATCACATAACAGCATGACTCATCCCATAACCATATTAGTAGGGTATCATGAACATGAATAACATCAACCTTGTGCCATCCTCCTACCCTACATGACCCCAACCACATGCCACATCTTATTATAGCCTTATCACATCACACCTCATCGAAAAACACTAGGGAAATCATAGTACATCTCACCTGAAGACACATGGACAATCACATCGCATCTTGCCTAAAAACACATGGTCAATCACTTTTGAAGGAAGAGTAGGGAATGTTGTACCCCACTCTCTTGGATTTTAATGATCACAATCACTCTCATAGTGATCTAATGTTGTTTCAAGTGTTCTTGTTAATAGGCATGATTTCAGGAGCAAGAAGTGGCAAAAAAAAGGAAAAGTGGACTTTTTTCAAGTCCACCGGCTGGCCGGTGTAGGACCACCGGCCAGCCGGTAAGGGCACCGGCCAGCCGGATCCAGCCCATCGGCCAGCCGGTGGACAAGGCAGAAGGGCTTGCCCTCTGCCAGGTGCCACCGGTCAGCCGGTGTATGGCCACCGGCCAACCGGTGGGCCCAGACAGAATGGGATGTCTTCTGTCCAGACCACCGGCCAGCCGGTGGCCTCCTCACCGGCCAGCCGGTGGAACTCTTTGGAATAGTGAGACCTACTGTCTCACCACCGGCCAGCCGGTGGCCTTCCCACCGGCCAGCCGGTGGCTCCTGGGCAGAAGCCCTCTCCACCTTCCAAGGCACCGGCCAGCCGGTGGGAAAGCACCGGTCAGCCGGTAAGCAAAGTCAAACTAGCCGCTTGACCAGACTTGCCCACTTGATCCCCAACGGCTCCAAGAACCGTTGGCAAAACCTCTCAAATACCAACGGTTATACCAAACCGTTGGTATGTAAGTGTTGGGAAAACTCCAGTTTCCAGTAGTGAGGATCTTACATACTAGGATACACATCATGGATCACTATCAAAACCATAAAAACATTGACAGATCTCAAAAAATGAGTGCATGCCATCATTACCTCATAGAATTGAAAAAAGGTAAGTAACAAGCAATATATCTCACTACTCCATACTCACCCCACAACATAAGGGTCTCACATTACTAGGGAATAATTCTATCCAATACTAAATGATCTTGATCCATTTTTCATATACATATATGATTCACCTCACCAATTACTAAATATTAATAACATACAAAATTATGATTCCATTTAACTAGAGTTAAACCATCAGGTTTTACAAGGAAATTCTATATAAGTATTTGTTTACACTTTAAATAAAGAACATGAATGTCATGTTAACACTCAACATTGATTCATTAATAAATTGTATTCGAATTTTATGGAAATACCAAAATAAATTAGTGAATCAATGTACCTATAGTGGCGCACATGACCACCATGAAACAATCATAAATTTTTACAAAAACCCTAATAATTGGGAATAACGAAATCAAGAATAGAAGTATATGATTTATAAGAGCTGGAACTATATCGTTGATAAAATATAGGAGTCTAACCTGGTAGGTGCTGATCTGATGGAAGATGTGGGGATTGGGAGGTCCTTCTGCAAGGAATCGCTCCAGGAGGACATGAACTGAATGCTTCTGGAATGTGGGGAGGCCGCTGGCTCGATTTGGTATTTGGGGCTTTTTTTTCCCAACGGTTATTAAAAACCGTTGGGAATGACCAACATTTCCCAACGGTTCCATAGAACCGTTGGGAAAACAAGATTTTTCACCACTTTTCCCAACGGTTCTTAGGAACCGTTGGGAAAAACCTATCTTTCCCAACGGTTGTATGAAACCGTTGGGAAAACTATGCATTGAGGGGTTTTTCCCAACGGTTTCTACAAACCGTTGGGAAAAACAAGATATGCCAACGGTTCATTGAACCGTTGGTACACAACTGTTGGGAAAGGTCCCTTTTCCAGTAGTGAAAACATTACTCAAGTGTATGTATGGACTACAGTCTCCATGATTATAACACTGTTCATTTTTCATAACCATAATAAATAGATTGGATTAAAAAGAATGATTAATTTTTATAAGTGGTGATTATGTCATTAATGACACTCTAGTAATGATGGAATTATGACCACATAGACTGGTGACACCAAAACCATGTTCATTTTCGACTCAAGTACAAAATATTTATAAAACACATGATATGAACCTAAATAATTATATAAATTTTATTAAATTGTAATAAGATATATATAAAGAATAATAAACTTGAAAAAAGTTTTCAATCATGTAGAAATTATCTTAGTTTTTTATTTCAGAATTAAAAGATTGTATGTGATGAGTCTGAATCATGGTAATGGTCTTCGTCTTAATCTTCATTCGTTGAGGAATATTTTTATTTACACACGACCGTATTTTATGAGATATATATTCAAACCCTTTGAATTTAAATGTTATAAAATGTTTTTGAAAATGAATATTTTTTAAATGAAGTGTTTTACTACATGATAAAAGAAGTCTTTTTTAAAATATGTGATGACGAGGACCTTTCCACCACTATGATCATTATTTAGTATTTTTCATCCTCTACAAGATGATTTTTTTTAGATGAAATGTAAATATCATATTCAATTTTTAGGTATTTTGGACTGGAAATGGTTTTGCGAAGGTCTTGATTATATGAATATCCTAAAACGATATCTTGTTATTAGAATGTGTAAATTTTATTTTACATTTATGCAAGGTTTATGAGTAAGGATTATGTTATGGTTGTTGGTACCTGATTCTGTATATGGTTGGTTCCATGATAAACCGAGGTTGGGTGAGACCGTGATATATCTCCGGCGCATTGGGTTATGGGACGGAGTTAAACAATAAGGTTTTTTCTAAGATATTTAGAGAATATACAGTGATGGGCATTCCAAACATAATCATGAAGGTTACTCCCTATATAATAGAAAAATCTACAATGTATGTATGACATGGATTCCACAAGATACATTTATGATTTATGATTTATATAAAGTTTTAAGGGTTCTTATTATTTCATGATTTTATAAATTTTCATGGACTAACATTTTATTTTGTTATTTTATATCCCTTATTGAGATTTTTGTTCTCTTCCCAATTTTTAAAATTATTTTCACAAGGTATAAGGCTGGGTAAGAGAAAGGAAGAATTCAATAATATTTTTATCTATAAAAACAAATCTTGTTTACTATTAAAAGTTTTATATTGACAAAGAATTGGATACTATTATAGTGGTATCCACTTTGTATAAATTTTAGTTATTATGTATTAGTTATTTCCTAATTCTCTAAAACTCTAAACCTTAAAATATCCTCAATGTCAATTCTGGACTGAACTAAATATTATTCAATGTTTAAGGATTTGGCCTTATTGTTGGTATTAAAGGTCAGTTTAGATAAAAATAGGAGTTAGGATATTAATGATAGAGTATCCATTAATGATTTATACCTTAGGGTAAAATTTAAATGATATAGAATTTGAATATTACAATGTTTTTTCATCTATGATATGTTTTTTCAAAATGGTTTTCTATAGAGGAAAAAGGGAAGCTATGCTGGGAAGACATCGAGAGGAAAACAATCTTCTAAAACAACAACCTGAGATGGTCTAAATCAGAACTAAATAGTTTTTGTAGAGATGGTGTAGTTGACTCAGTCTATAAATGGTGGTTGTATCCATGCATGAGACTTATCCATATTAAGCACACAGGAACATATCTGTAGTGGACCACTTCATGATTCAAAACCTTCATCATTCAGAGGATCATCCGAACATGTGCTAGCTGAAGAATGGATTAAAGAACTGGAAAATAATTTGGATGTCATATGGTGTTCAGAAAATCAAAAAGGTTAGTGTTTCAGTTTACTATTTTGAAGGTCAAAACAATTAGTGGTTGTCTATGGTTATGAATATTTGGGTCAGTGGGGAGATTTATTCTTATGATTCGGATGAATTCAAACAAATTTTTCTTGAGAAATATTGTCCAAACGTGGTTCTACTTAGGATGTAAAACAATTCTTGGAATTGAAGCAGTAGGATGACTCAGTGGATGCTTATGAAGAAAAAATTACACAACTTACAAGGATTGACCAAAATTTCATTTCATAAATTGATAGTAAAATCAATCATTTTTACTCAGGGATAAATAAAAATTATTGAAGGGTATTGGATTCTTGTGAGTTCAAAAGTCATGAAAATATATTTCTATATGAGAATAATGTGGAAATGGAGTTTTCTTATGATCTAGAGTTCTTTAGAAAACATTATAATAAGATTACGAGTAGCATGAGAAAGGGAAAAAAAATCAAAAAAATCATGATGGTAAGAAAATTATTTTTATCATTTTTGAAAATTACTATAAAAACACTATGGAAAACATTTTTAATTCTGGTAAGTACTTATGATGTGGTAAAATGGGAAATAAGGCTTGTAATTGCACTAAAAAAGATCAGGGTAGTAGTATAACAAAATTTTATTTATAGCTGGTAAAATGTTTTAAGGGAAATGAGATAGGTCATTATGATAATCATTATTCTATGAATAGATCAAATGATGGTAATCATCCAAACTATAAGTATAAGGGCATTATGAAATCCATTTAAACTACTTCAGTAGATTTCATGTTATCAAATCAAGTGGTATTAGGTATATTTTTTATTTATTAAGATTATGCTAATGTTTTATTTCATTGCAGATCTACACATTCCTTCATTTCTGAGAAATTTTATGGTAAATTGGGAATTTTATCACAATAAATGAATTCATAACATATATCAAAAACACCTCGGGGAAATTTTGAGGCAAAAATAAATTATATGAATTTTTTTCCTTATCTAAGTTTGTAATATACCTAAAAACCTTATTGTTTTTTCTATAGTAGAGTTTGATGTTATTCTAGGTATGGATTAGATTTCTATTTACCATGATAAGATTGATTGCACAGGTAAATAATTTTCTTTCCAAAAATAATTTTAGTCTATTTATAATATTGAACCCTTACCTATGATAACATATCAGGAAGATGGTAAACTACTAAATGATGGAAATGAATTGAACCTTTAACATATTGTTGAAAACAAAAGAATTGTTTAGATTAATTATGTTCTTGTGGTAAATTAGTATCTTATTTTTTTTCTTGATGATTTTCCTGGTAATATAACTAATCGGAAAGTTTAATTTTCTATTGACTTAGTTCTTTATGCTAATCCAATTTCCAAACCCCTTGTCAAATTTCTCAAACTTAACATTTGGAGTTAAATAATAATTTGTATAAGTTATCAGATTAATGTTTCATTTGACCTAGAACATCATTCTTGGGTTCTCTTGTCTTGTTTTGTAAAAATAAAGATAATTCATTGAAACATTAAATTGATTATAGAGCCTTGAATAACATCATAGTTAAGAAGAAGTATAATTTTCATCATATAGATGGTTTTTTTTATCAGATCTTGGTTGCTCAAGATTTTTTGACGGTTGACATGAGTTCAGGGTACCATCTATTGAAATTAAATGAATATAAAATTATGAAGACTTTGTTTCCAATTAGATATGAACATTATGAATTTTTAGTTATGATGTTTTCAATAACTCATTCACATGCAGTATTCATGTATATTATGAATAAAATATTTTGTGAGTTCTTAGATAAGTTTGTGGTTGTGTATTTTGATGAAATTTTGGTATATTATAAAAGTAAAGAGTATCATGGTAGTCATTTAAGGGTTTTTTTCAAACATTTATATGAAAATAAACTATATGATAAATTATGTAAGTGTGAGTTTTAGTATAAAAAAATTTCTTTCCTTGGACACCTTGTTTCTAAATATGGAATAATGGTCGATCCTGCTAAAATAAATATTTTTTAAGAATATATAATACCCACAAATATAACTTATATTTATATTTTTTTTGGATTAGTAGGCTATTACCAGAGGTTTATTAAAATATATGCACGATTATCTCACCCACTGACAATGTTAACTTAAATAGGTGTTCAGTTTATCTGGACAAAAAATTGTGATAAATTTTTTTGGAATTAAAAATAATATTGGTGAGTGCTCAAGTTTTGGCATTACCTTCTAGGAATGGGGAATTTTGTTGTCTACATTTATTCTTTATTGAAAGGAAATGGTTGTGTCTAAATGCATAATGATCAAATAATTTATTAGGCTTCAATTCTGTTGAAAACTCATGAGGAAAATTACCCTAAACATGATTTGAAATTAGCTATTATAGTTTTTGTATTAAAAAATTTAGGGCATCATTTTTATGGATTAAAATATAAAATATATAATGATCAAAAAATTTAAAAGTATATATTATCTCCGAAATAATTGAACATTCGAATGTCAATATCGTTGGAAATAATAAACAATTTTGATTTCACAATTCACTATTATCCTGAAAAAGAAAAGAAAGTGGTCAATTATTTGAGTTTAAAAAGTAATGCTACGTTAACCATGCTACTTTTGAAATGTGATCCTTTGGAGAATAACTTGATGAATTTTGTCTTGGAAGTTTTTGGTACAAGAAATTTCTCTATTTTGTTTTTGGTGGTAGTGAAATCATATCTATCATGCACAATTAAGCAAGCACAGAATAAAGACAGTGAGTTGTAGAAAAAGGTTGAATTGTTTTGCAAGGGTAAGTTTCCTGAATTTAACATTTATAAAGATTGTGTTTATAGATTTTTAAAGAGTTTATGTGTGAAATTTTATTCAAAATTGAATAAATAGTTTATTTAAGCTCAAAGTAATCCATTTTTAGTTAATATAGGGATTAATAATATGTACAATGACTTTGAAGAGTATTACTGGTGGGATGGAATGAAAAGATATATTGCTGACTTTACTGTGAAGTTCCTATCTTTTCAATAGAAGATAGAATAATGAAAGTTTCTAAAATCTATGTTTTACCCTTATCTAGTACTAGATAGGAAATGGGAAAATATATACATGGATTTCTTAGTGGGATTACCAAATAAATCTTGCGCTAACAATGTGATTTGGGTTATTTTTGATAGATTGACTAATTCTTCTCCTTTTCTTCCTATTTGAGTTATACAATGTCTAGATAAACATTATTAGTTGTATCATAGAGAGATAGTCAGGTTACATAGAGTTACCCTATCTATTGAATCTGATCATGTTCACAGGTTCACTTCTTTCATTTGGAATGTCCTTCATAATTCATTGGGAACTGAATTAAATTTTAATAAATATTTTCATCCTTAATCAGATGGGTAGTCAAAAAAATATTTTTTCCTTAGACGATAGGATATGAGGATGTTCAATGGATTACCAAGGTTGTTGGGATCAACATCTTTCTTTGATGGTGTTTTCTTATAATAACAGTTTTCATTCCATTATAGAGATGACACCATTTGAGGAATTATATGGAAAGTAGTGTCGAACACCAATTTTTTAGAAGAAGTAGATTAAAAGAAGTTTATGGGACTAGAATTGGTAGATGAGATGAGATAGAAATTTCAGTTTATTTAGAAGCACGTGAGGATAGCTCAAAGAAGACAGAAAAGTTGTGTGGATAACTGGAGAACGGATATTTCTTTCAAGATAGGTGATCATGTCTTTCTCAAAGTTTCACCATGTAACTGTGTGATACATTTTGGTATGAAGGGAAAACTGAGTCTATAGTTCATTGAACCCTATAAATCTTGGATAAAGTTGGATCAGTTTCCTATAGAGTTTATTTTCCTCCAAATTTTACTTAGGTACCCAATTTTTTTCATGTTTCAATTTTGAGAATTTATTTATCAGATAAATCTCATATTTTGAGTCCAGAAGTAGTTTAGTTGGAAGAGAATCTTTCTTATAAGGAACAGTTATTATATATTCTTTACCGTAGAGAGTAGGTGGTGTGGAATAACTTGATTCATCATGTTATGGTTTTTTTTGAAAACCCATATAGTTGAACATGAAACATGGGAATCTGAAAATTCTATAAGGGAGAAATACCGCCACTTTTTTATAAGTGTTTAAAATTGTGAGGACACAATTTCAAAAAGGGGGAAGGATGTAACATCCTAGGTAATTAAAAAAAGGACACTTTCATATGTACTAATATTTTTTAATTTGATATTAAGTTTAATTAAAATGAGATTTTGTATCCAATAGTGTACTTGACACACAACAACAGGTTTCTCAGAAATCTTATATTAAACACAAGACTACGTTATATCAAAAAATAATACAATATTAGTATTATAGTATTAAATGGAACTCATTTCGTAGTAGTTGTACCGGTATGAATGAATGTAAATTACTATATTATGTTTTCAAATGCTTATTGAATTTTTTTACACTCATAAAATAATTTTTAGAGGCCTAATATGAGAATAAATTCAGTTTTAAGCTAAAAATACTCTAATATTTCTAAAAGATAGTTTTACAACCTTTTGATAGAGAACCCTTTTTAAATATAGTTTTTGTCACTTTTATATGTTAAAATTTCAAAATAAATTAATTCTTTACAATAAGTACATAAAAATTTAATTTGGTTTAATTTTGGAATTTTTTTGAAAAAAAATCATATTTTTAATAAATAATGAAAAATATTTCATTTTAATTCAAAAAAGTCTTTTTATTGAATTTATTTATATAGTTAGGTTATGACTTTAATATGTTTTAAATTTTATTTGTGCTATTTTTTATCATTTAATATAATTTTGTTCATTGAAAGTATTTTCACATTGAAATTTGATATAAACACATGTCAATCTATTGATGGGTTTTACTTTTTTTTAAACCCTTTTTATCATCCCGACAATGAGATTAATTTTAAATTTAATTTTTCCACTTCTATGAATTGAATTTTCATATAATAACATACATGGCTGTAATCAGTATGAGAAATTTGGTTTAATAAGATCAAAATAATTTTTGGTTAATTGTATATTTAGTTTTTTATTTATTTTATTTTAAGGGGTCAATTCGGTAATTAAGGGTGTATATAATATTATAATAATATAAAACTACCCTAACACTAGTCCTAATTTTATTAGATAAGATATGACTGACCAAGAAAACCCATCGGGTGAAATTTTAGCCTTTTAAATCCACTTGGATGTAATTATGACATGTTAGAAGAATATCAAGGGGTTGTTTCGAAGTTATCTCTCTGTTTCAATTTTATTTAAGTTTAATAAAGTAAAGACCACAAAAATATATATACTTGATATTCTATTAGAATAGTAATATATTAAATTGTTTAAAAATCCTAGAAATCATTAAAAATCACAATGTGACTATGATAAGGTATAGAAGTAAATTATATTCTCAATTATGGTAAATTGATCTCATATAAGTAAAATTTATTACCACTTAATAATTCAAATGTTGATTACAATTTTTAAAATTATAATAGAATAATTATGGGTAAACTGAGAGGATAAAGTTTAAAATAAAATCAATACATTGCTATAAATTATTTGATGGGGGTATCTCTGACTATCCGCATATTATATTAGATATAATTTAATTTTGAACCATTTGGATTAAAAAATTAATTTTTATAAATTTAATATTTTAAGAATTTCCAAGGGTGACCCTCATCTATCCAATAAGAATGTACCATATTTTATATAATACTAACACATAAAAATAAATTAGGTTTAGTAAATATCTACCCAAAAATATTTCTACAATCCCTCCCAATATTCTGGAGGCCTTAGTTTATGCATAACACCCTTTTTAGAGGTTTTAAGGTGTTTTTCAAAGGTGATCAATAGAAGAAGAGGTATCATTTTTCTAAGAGTTACTATTTTATTTATTCTTCCACTTCATTTAAATCTTATTATTCCAAAATGATATAAAAAATAAACTATCCTAAATATAATAAGATTTTATTATTTTAATATCATCCCCTAAATTCTTCTCTGCTTCCCTCAAATGGGAATGTAATTAATCGTTCGTGTGTACGTGTGAATTATCACATCCATGAACTAACTTAGTTCATTTTCCTTTACTATCTATCTTGATTTGTTATAATGATGGAATTAATATTAATATGTGATATCAATGACATAGTTATCAATTTAGATGAATAATATATCAATTATGTTCTTACCTTCCATGCACATAAAAACAATAATTTCGTTTGTGTGTATGTGTGAACTATTATCTCCATGAAGTGATGTGAATCGTTTTTATTCTCTACATAACTTCTATGATATATATAAGTATATTTAAATGATTTTTATTATTATAATAATATTATGATCATTATGGAAAGATAAAATAATAATTATCTTATTTTCATAATGATCAATGAAATATGAAAATGTTACTCATGCGTACGTATGACCTACCATCTCCATTTATATAACGTTATTAATTTATTCATAACCATATTTAATAGTTTGATTTAAAAAGTATGATTTATGAATAAAAATTATTATTATTTCATGAATAATATTTTTTATATGATGGACTTATCACTACATATACTAGTGACATCAAATCCATGCTTAATTTTCACTTATGTTCCAAATATCGAAAAAACTTCTGATATGATCATAAATAATTATATAAATTTTTAACATGGTAATAAGTGATATAAATGAAATAATAAACTTGAAAAAGTTTATCAAGAAATTAGAAATTAATATAAGTGTATTATTTAAGAACATAATTATTGTACATGATGAGTGTGACTCACGGTAATAGAATTCATCTCAAACTCCTTTAATTGAAGCATATTTTTATTTATACATGACTTTATTTTATATGGTGTAAATTAAACCCCATTGACATTTAATTTCATTCAATGGTTGTCAGAATGAATATTTTTTATAATAAGGATTTTAGTAAATGATAAAAAGAATATTTTTTAACATATGTTGTGACGATGACCATTTCGCCTCCATGAACATTATTTGGAATTTGGATTCCTCTACAGGCCGTAATTTTTTTAAAATAAAAAATACCATATTCCATTTTTAGGTATTTTAGTGTTGAAAATATTTTTGAGAATGGATTGATTATATCAATATCTTTAAATTATATCTTATGATTTCAATTTAAAAATGTTATTTTCCTTTTAAACATGGTTTATGTGTTATGATTATGTTATGGTTCTTCAGAATTGCTTATGTAGATTATTGGTTCCACGATAAACTGATCGTGGGTGTTCCTATAATAGCTCTCCAATGAATTGGGTAATGAGATGTAGTTAAAAAATATGGTTTATCCTAAGATATTTAGGGAATATACTATGATGGGTATTCTAAACGTAACCATGAAGGTTACTCCCTACTTAGGTGTGAAAGTAACAATGTAAGTATCATAAGGATTCCACAAGTTACCTTTATGATTTATGACTACTATTATTTTTTTGTATTATTATAATTTCTTGGGTTTGTAAATATTCATTGACTAACATTTTCTTTCCTTCTTTTATATCCATTATTGTGATTTTTTTTCAACCAATATTCTAAATATGTTTTCATAGGGTATACGAATTTTAAGATAATTGAAGAAGTCAAAAAGTTCTTATCAAGAAAAATAAATCGACTTTACTTTTAAATTTTTATGTTTTGGAAGAAATGGATAAAATTTTAGTGGTATCCACTTTGTATAAATTTGAGTTATAATGTTTTAGTTATGTCGTAATTATCTAAAACTCTAAACATGAAAAGACAATAAATACAAATTCTTTACTTAACTCAAGATAATACAATGTTTAAGGATGGGTCCTTATAGGATCTCTCTACGGCTTGATTGTAAAATCTAGTTGTTGTTTTGTCACAATAAAAAAAATAGCTATAGGATCAGTTTGATATCATATAATTGTGTCTAAATATAGATAGTGATAGAAAATAAAAAATAATTCTATGGCCATGTTATTTACTTAATTCTATTAAAACCCCAAGCCTACAATAAAAATATTATCAATAATAGTTTGTTAAATTACTAAAATATACAATTTAATTAAGTATAAATTCATGAATAAATTGGTAAAATGTAATTAAAATAATATTTAATTTTTATATTTTTTCCCACTAGACTATTCATCATACCCCCCCCCCATTCCCACACAACACTAATTTTTCATTACAAATGAATAGTTATTTAATAAATAAATATCACTACATCATTCACCAACCAAAATATAAATATTTCTTAAAATAAATAGATAATATATATTTAATAATTATTATTGTCACAGATATTCAATCTTGTAACTAGTGACTGAATATATGTAATCATGTAAAAAATTAATTATTATTAAATCACATATGGGAATAATATTAACTTAATATTTTAAATTATGTATTATTTTTAATTGAGGTTCTAAATACTTTTCTATGTGAACCTCTAGGACTCTCTGTCATGGAAATTAGAAAGAGCTCCACGATGTCCAATATTATCATCTAAAAACATAACAATAAACACATAAAGGAAGAATTTAATGTCATGAGGATGTAAAAACTCATAATAATTCTTCCTATATAAAATAATCCATTTTTCGTGACATATCATATCAATTGGGTTATATACTAGTGTCATAAAATTATGTGTTCATTATCTCTTTCATTGAAATTCCAAAAATTAATTGACATTTATATTATTTGTGGGGTATTTAATTATGTTATTCCATTCCCATAAACATGATTGATATATGAACATTTGATTAAGAATAGAATGGATAAATCTTTTCTCTCAATATTCAATAAATCAATATTATTATTGGTGCACCCAAGTTGTCTTATTTCCCTACAAGAAAAAATCATTTTAGATATATTAGGTATATCAAAACCAATGGATCCTGATATTAATTAATAATAATATTTGATTATAAATACCATTATATATTTCCTCATATAAGAACATCTATTAAGACATGAGAATGAAGATTTACTACTATAAGGTCATGATCTTATAATCTCTAGAATGGATATTACAAAGGGAATACACCATAATAATGTTCCACAATTTTCTATGAGTATTTACCCATGGTAATTTTTATCATTTTTGAACCACTAAATGATCTAATATGTCTACAGAACAAATATATTTTTTGGAATATTATCTTTAAAGCTTCTATATTCTCATCATAGTGGGGAGATTCATTGATATTTAAATTAAAAAATTTATCTTAAGAAACTATCACATACAATGTCTTGTATATAAACAATCATGATGTGATACTAAATATTAATATTCAAAGAAATTAAAACAAATAATTTTACTATACATTTATGTTTGTTCTAAGACATCAACCCCAATATGTATGAGTTTATTATCCAATGAATGTGGAAGAATGACTCTTATTTTGGATGTTATGAATCATTAGTTTAATATTTCCATTGATATTATGTAAATAACATCATTGGATCATTTCACAAAGAGTTGGGTTTTTATATTAGTCTTATGTTCCTTGTTATATCTCAAGCTACATATTATATATCATGTCATGTTGTATTTCATTTATTTACTAATTTCTATTTATGTTTAATTTTATCTTATGAAAAAAAGTATATTTACAATGAAATTCTAGGATTCTAATATACTCAAGGATGGGGATTCTTTAAAATTTGAGTTAGATAGTTTGTCTTTATATCTCATTTGGTTATTCATGATTTCAAAACACATTATTATTTGTGAATGACATATCTAACATACTAATTGGCCATGTAATATTCCCATCTTGAATCACTCTTATATATATTAATATTAATAGCAAAAAAACCATTACTATAGAGGTTTTTTGTCGCTCTATCACAAGGATACAACTTCTCGTGATTGACGATGTGCTTCATTACCTACCACATACTAGATCAGGTTCTTGATTAGTGTATCCTTGGTTGGTTACTTAGATGATTCATTGAAATAGGGGTATTAAAGATACAATATATAAGGAATTATTATGATTCTATGGGATGTCTGGGAATATTTTTCTTCTATCACCAATTTACAATATAAATGTTATCATTATGCTACAATAAATTTATAGGAATTTTCTTATAGGGATCATTTATATATTATGAAAAATAATAATTACTCTATTGTAGAATTTATTAGTAGCCTTGTCTTAGAGAGTATCCTTATTCATTATGAATTGAATTAGTTTTTATTTTTAGATTGAGGGTAGAATTCTTAAAGGGATAAGAATCCCATTAGAAATGTTGAATGATTGTATTTTTTCAAATATATATAAAAATCATTGATTTTTTTTATATTTTACTTTTAATTTTTGGGAATGTTTGTGAGATAATTTGAGAATTTAAAATATGAATTAAATATGTTATAGAATTATATGATGAAATTATTGACTAATAAGGTTGAGGTTAAAAATGGTAAAATAGTTTAATATTAAACACATTTTATACCTCAACCCCAAAAGGATTTACAAGTATCTATAGTTTTTTATTTACATATTAAATTCTATTGGATGAAAAATAGTGAAATTTATGTGGAATTTCATGTGTAGATAAGATAATTGATTTTTTATTTAATATAATTTCTAAATTATAATTGTATAAGATAACAAAATTATGATTTTATATGTAGTAAATTTTTCATTATGAATATTTTTATGATGATAGATAAGGTATGGATCTAAATTTTATACTGAAATATTAAAATTTTAATATCATACATTAACACATTAGAATTAATTTGGTATACATATTTTTTTGTTTTGGCTTGTGTAGATATGAATAAAATTCAGAATTTGTACCAATTTTGATACCCATGGAAATTTCTTAATATGAATAGTAATATTATAATAATAAATAAAATAAAGCTATATCAAAAAACTTATGTAATATATATGGATTTTAAAATCTCATCCAAGTATCACTTATTCATAAAATTTCAAAGTAATGAATGTTATATAAGTCCCTAAGGAACAATAATATTCATTAGTGTTTAGAGATAAAGTAACCTTATGAAGAAAACATTATAAAATATCCATCTATGTGTGTAATGGGATGACATTGTTCTATTCCTAAATTAAAAAATTACATTCAAATAAATATGATGGGATTAATGTTAATTTTTTTTGATAATTTAAAATATATATCAGTATTCTAATATGTTGTAATTTTTAAATAAAAAATGATTCATTATTATAAATAGGGATCAAATTCATTGAATTCAAAAGTAAATTATTTAATCACTTTATATATGCAAGTGGGTATTTATTGAAACAATTTATATTATCATGAGTGAAATAACTATGGATTTTTTATTGATTATGTTCAAATCATATCAAGGAGTATAAATTAGTTTGAATATTTTTAAATTTGAGATGATAATGGATTTTATAAAATTATTTATCATTGGATTATTTAGAAAATTGTGGTTAAGGGGAATAATGATGTGAACAAAAAGGTTGAGAGAAATAGTTTTATGGTAAATAATATTTAATAGATTAACATTTAAGGTGGGAAATATATAAATCTTGAGTATTCGGTGGTATGAGATTAAAAAACACCATAGGTGTTATATAATCAGTCTGAAATGATGACTTTTCATTTTTCAACAATGAATACCAATGTTTTAAGATCATAATTAGGATATAACATACTAAATCAATTTATTTTATTGATGGGGGTAGACCAGTGTGTATTGAAGAAGATTCTTTGAATCCCATGTAATATTAGTCGCATAATTCAACTCTACATAGTACACTAATAGGAGTTAGTTTTATGTCAAACTGTATGTAGTGTGTGTTGGTAAATAACTTTTGATATATAATATTACCTTAGAAATCCACTTGAAGGTGGAGTTTAATTTTAGTTTAATCTTAGTGACCTAGCCTAAAATTGATCATATGAAATATTAGGAACCACCGTGGGACTAAATTTAGAATTCATTTTCTATTCCTTGTGTTGAATTCATTTCTATTTCAGCCTAGTAGGTATGAGAATTAATTTTTATTGGTTCACAATGATATATTTCTAATGATTAAATATTAAAATAATTACCACTGATTCAACCTCCCCATTTCAATGTTGTGCAAACCCGTCCTGGGGAACTATATCTGGTATCAGAGTACACATAGGATCCCTCTACCAGATCTATATACTCTTGAATATACCCAACCTAAATTCACTAGAAAAAAAATATATTCCAAGATTTTATGGAATGCACATTCAAGGTTGTATTAACACGTTTTTACCCTATCTCATTTAAAATGTTTTTATGTTTATTATGTTATAACTATTGGATTTTCCTAAATTAATAAGATTCACTTATATATATTTTGATAATAAGAAGATTATAGATGTTGATTTACCAAATAGAAATTCTATTTTTTTCATCCTTATGAGAAAATGTTCATACACAAGTAATAAGAATAAAAATAGGATATTTTATTTAGGAAATTAAGGAATAAATATTTAATAACAATGATGATGTCAATAAACAAAAATATATAAATATAGATATTTAGTTTTGAGGATGTAAACTCAAAAGTGAATGAAATAATATCTAACCCTTATGAAAAACAATTAATTATTAGATCATAGAAGTGAATGAAATATTTTTTAAAATCAATGGTTGTGGATAAAAAAATTGTGTAAAATACCATTATAAAAAACTGATGATAAATTTTGTAAAAAGATTTTATCCAAATAATTATTATTTAAAATAAAATAAGATCTTATCCTTGATTAATTTTATGACACTATTATTTATTTTATGATGAGATAAAATTTTTTATTTAATAATATGAATAAGGAGGACAATGAATTTAAATACTTGAGAAAATATAATGTCAAGGAAAATAACATGAGGATTCTTTTGATAATTAAGAGGATAAAAGAGATATATATATAAATATATACATTATGTGTCTTATCTAAAGAAAAATAAAAATGGAAATGTAAGGGAAATATAAATTCAAATGACTAAAATATATTTTTATTTTATATTTTATAATTATTTATCTAAAACAAAAAGGCATAATGTATTAGGATGTTGAGAAATGGCGAAAATATAAAAATAATGGAATGGTTTCAAAGAACAAAGAAATCAAAAAATTACTATCGAAGGTAAGAAATTGTTTTCTAAAAGGATGAGTAATAGTATTATGACAAAAAAATGGAATCTATTCGAAATCATGTTTCTAAAAATAATACGATAATGCATAAAAATTTTAAGACATTATAGATCTTGGTAAGAGATAATAAGAATCCTTAAGTTATAAAGATGAAAAAGGTGATGAAACATTATAGAGAATATATTTATTTCTATACATGAATCTTGTCTTGAGAAGAACACTAACCTCAATAATTAAAATAATCTACTGGGGAAATAGAATTAAATAAAAAATTATGGGAAAAATGGAGTTACTAAGAATAGGAAATCATTATATTGATGAAATCAAAAAATATCAATCTAAACCAAGTTTTTCTATATAAAATGGTTAGAGATCATAAATAAAAACATTAATTGATAGATGAATTATTAAAAAATACATTTTCAATATTTCTTGAAAAATAAATGCTCTGAAGAAGATATGAGAATACGTAATAAATATCAATTATGTCAATGTTCCATTTCTTGAGGATGCAATTTGGGTGTCTTGAGATGAAATAGATAGTGGTGGAGGTTGTAGAAGAATTCTTAGTGTTCCAGAAGGTGATAGCTAAGGACTATATACCACTTGGTTTGTTTCAACCCTTGGATGACCCTGAGTGGAAGTGTGACGAAATATCAATATATGTCATCACAAGGGTTACCATGTCTCAAGGAAGATGTGATGTTACCTGGTTGATAGTAGATCAGTTTACAAAATCAGATCACTTCATAGAAATTAATGAGTCATCCTAGTGTATTCCTTGGATAAAAGGTATGTGGATGAATTGGTGTTGTTTCATGGAGTTATAAGGTCCATTATCTTTGATAGGGATAAATACTTTATCTCATGAGTCTATAGGGGATTAAAACTTGATTTTGGTACTCAGTTACACCTCAAAACATCCTTCCACCCTGAGATAGATGGGAAGAAAGAACAGACTATCCAGACATTGTAGGATATGATGAGGGCATGCATCTTTGACTTTAGTGGATCAATCGGTACAACACATTCCCTTAGCAGATTTTGCCTACAATAAGGGATATCACTCTTCCATTGGCATGGATCTGTTTGGGGCATTATATGGGAGAATGTGTAGTTATCTATTGTGTTAGACATAGGATGAAGTGAAAAATGTTCTTGGACCTGATGTAGTGTAGAGAATGTAAGAGAAGATTCATCTAATTCGTGAGAGGATGAAAGTGGAACGGGATCAGCCAAAGTCATATGTTGATCACATAAGGAGTCCTTTTGGAGTTTGAGGTTGGGAACCCTGTGTTCTTGAAGTTTTCACTTCAACATGGGATGAAGTGGTTTTGAAGTGAGAGTAAGATTTCTCCTAGGTTCAATGGACCCTTCACAATGTTGGGACGAGTTTGGGAAGTGGCATACTAGTTGGCGTTTCCACCATACTTCGAGAGGATCCATGATATTTGTTATTTCTCACAGCTTATTCAGTATCTTCACCTTAACTCCCATTCCATTGACTAGGGGAGTTAGATATCGATGATTATACGACATACATGGAGTGGATGATAGACATATAAGATCATTGGGAGAAGGTTCAGTGTAGAAATACCATACCTTTGGTTCATGTGTGGTGGTAGAGAGTGGCATGTAAGAGTGTACATGGGAGCGAGAAATGCATGTGTTCCCAATAACATGAGTTTTTATGAGTTTTTCTTATCATGTTCTTCCTTGTGATGTAATTTTTTAACCTTGTTTGTTATGATATGAGTTTTTTTCTTGTTCTGTAATGTGTTACAAAATCCTAACATGTTAATAAGGTAGCACATAATTCCTAATTGAAACACCTTAATTTTGATGTTATTAGACCCATGTGGGCGAGTCAGTGTCTTCAAGAGAGGATAATATATTGACATGGAGGAAGAAATTTTTCATTCATGTTTTCGAACAGTGTGGTTTATGTGATTTTTTAGAGTGTCTTCAGGTTGGTTAGGTTATCATGTGTTAGAGGAGGTGCTCTTGGATGAGAGGTTTTTCCACTATAGGTTTCGAGAAAGAAATGGTGGTATATTATTTAAGGTTGATGTGTTTTGTTGATAGCAGTATTTTAAGTGTAGAGGGATCCTTGATTGGTATCATATAGGGTTGTTTTTGGAACACTATTTCTTCTAGTTTAGGTTTTGAATTCTCTAGGGGGGAAATAATTTGTTTGGTATTTGATGTAATAGCCCAGACCCCCATCCCTTGTCTATTACATATTAAAAATATGGTGTTTGGGATTTTTTGGGAGGAAACAGTGACTCATTTCAAGAGTTTTCTAAAAAGAATGTTTTCCTATAGTAGCTCATCTAATGTTGAGTCATAATGGTTATTCATCCACCGGTAGGTCACCAATAGTGATTTGTGATGGTGACTCTCTACGATGACTTGTAATGATGAGTTATTCACTAGAAGGTCACCAGCGGTGTGTCGTAATGGTGACTCGTGATGGTAAGTCACAATAGTTTGTTGTCCACCAGTTGTTCGATAATGGTGAGTCGTGATGGTGACTCATGGAAGTCAGTTGCAACAGTGAGTTATCCATTGGTAGGTCACTGATAGTAGGTCACAAGAGTGACATTCCAACAGTGTTTCACAACATTTAATCACACTGGTAACTCACTATTAGATCATAGCGGTGACTCACACTAGTGACTCATACAATGGTGAGTCTGTAATGATGAGTCATCCACCAGTAGCTCGAAAATGGTTCCTCACCCACTGGTAACTCACAGATGAATGTTCATGATGATGACACATCAATGGTGTGGTAAAAGGGTGACTCAAATCGATGAATCACTAATAACTCATGATGGGGACATACATAATGGTGACTCATCCTCTAGTGTCATGTTATGATGACTCACCCAATGGTCAGTCATTTCTAATAGTTTGTACAAATTTTATATTTTTTCTTGTTTTTCCATTTTTCCCACTTTAAGTTTTTGTTTGAGGTAAATTGGTTTTAATCCCATTTTTAAGGGCGTTTGAATCCATTTAAAGAGATATAAAATATATCTTTAAATTCATAACACCCTGAAGTCTCATAAATGTCCATACATCATGGTCTTGGTCAAGATCCACTATTAAAGGATTTCAAAAACACTTTCTCCTGTTGATATAGGATTTTTACATTCTATAGCTGAGACACCTTATTTTTTATTTGTTTCCCTTTTTTGTTGATATGGGACATTCCATACAACCTTTATTCTTTAAAGAGCCACGTCTTGGTGTTGTGGCCTTGGATTGAGTTTTTCCTTGGTGTTTTTCTTCTGCTTGTGAACCATGTATCTTGGAACAACAATGTGGTTTTGATCTTCTATTCTTTGAGGTAAGGATCCCTTATTATATATTTTACTTTTGTATCATTAAGGGTGGGTTTATGAATTTATTCTTGAGGATATGGTTAAATCCAAATTTCATGAAGATAATAAATCCTGTTATAATACAATAAATAGTGTATTAGAAAAGTTATTCATTATTAGGTTCTGCTTTGTTATTTTTTGATATTATGATCTATATAGGCTACTCACCTATTGAAAATCATGGTCTTTGGTGGTCTTTATTTCTCACCAATGATAGATTATGAATGTTTTTTGTTGATACTATTTGAATGATCATATGCATATGAATATGGATAACTTTGTATATTCAATTAAATAATTATATGACCCAGGATCTTATGACATTTGTGATCACACCATAAATTTATGAAGTGGAATTAGATAACATACCCTTTTCAAGAAAAAATGAATCATGTTTTGGTTGTGGTTTGTGGGTTACTGTGTGTTTTTTGTATGTGGGATGTTTCAAGCGGTGTAATTGAATATCAGGTTAAGAGAGTGTGTGATAGTGTAATGTAATAATGTGTTTCCATAGAGGGGTTGTGATCGGGATATGTGGTTATTTTTTTATGGTTGTGGTGTGGTTGTGCAACAGGGATTCTGAGATGGTTGTAATGAGAGGTGTTGTTGTTTGTGGTTTTGATTTGGAAGTTGTTTTGGTTTTGAGGATGTATTGGGAGGTATTACATTGAAAAATGATGATGTTACTTTGTATGGTTATTCTTCAGGTGTTTCTCCATGACTGTCATGTCCAAATATTAACTATGTGTCTCAGGAATTGGTTTTGTTATTTCATTAATGGGTGTTAAACCTAGAAGAAATGTGGAGTTTTTTAACATGTTTCTTCTAAAAATGTGTTGTTTTTTCTATTTGGATATTGATGTTATATGGATGGTATTTTCCAAGGAATGGTTGGAATGAATAAACTAGTATTTTAATAAATACTGAGAACTGGTTAACTGAATTTGTTGGGGTGTGGTTGGGTTTGTGGTTGTTATGTGTGGCTATGCATTCAGAGTTAGAAGAAAAGTTGGTAGTGTTTTCAAATGGTTGTTGATTGGAAACACATATCTTGGGATTGTTTTTTTTTACTATGTTTTCATTACCTATATATTCATTTTGATTTCTATACGCACCCCACCCTAGTTGAGCACCATGTTCTTAACACCACCATTTTCATGGGGGGGGGGGTGTCCTATACCAACATCATAGTGGGATGATGGATAGACAATTACTTTCTCTTTTGTGATCTATCTTATATACATTGGTAGACCAAGATTCTTCATGAAGCATTCGTCATGCTTTGTGGGTCCCAGATGTCTAAATGTGAGTTATGATTTCCCAAATGTATTTAGGACGAGATGAATATTTCTTTCCTAGATGTTTTCAGGATGAGTGTGGTTTGTGGAATAGGTGTTTGTGGGAGAGATGTGGTGAGATTGTTGACTAGGTGTCTGTGGGTGGGATGTGATGTGGTTGTGGATTGTGGCCTAGGTGTCTGTGGGTGGGATATGTTTTGATTTGTTCTCCTAGGTGATGGGACTCTCACTAAGGCCTATGTGTGTGTGGGAAGGTTGTGAAATGGGGTTGTGTAAGAGGTAAGAGTTCCATGAAGTTTTTCATTAGGGTATAAGTGAAAAAATAGTGGGAAGTGGTGACGGGTACCCTATCATCTATGTTCTTACTATATTACATTACTTGAATGTTGTAATTTAGAGAGTGTGGGTTGGTGAGTTTTGGATGGTTAGTACACGTTTTAGGTGATTTTGGGTTCTATTTTTTCTTTTAGGTGAATTAATATACTCCCTCCACTTTTATGTGAGGGAAGTTTTTTTTCCCTACTGAGTATACTTTTATGCTCACCCTATGTATATATTGCTCTTTTCGGTTTATATGAGGACTATGTGGACTATGATGGGTGTTACTAGATCATAATTTAGTATAGTTGTTTTTTCACCACTTAGATTACTTTGGGTATTTAATTTTTAGTTTTTACTGTAATTATTTCATTAATATTTTTTAAAACATGCATGTTAGATAGATTTTTCATTTACTTTATATATTGTTCTCAATGTTTTTTAGAATGGACCATGTTATCTCTTAATTGAATTTTCTTATAAATTGTAATGCCTCCCATTTTGTGAGATTGAATACCCGTGGTGTTGCTCGCCACCCTGGGGCCTACAGGAGGCAAGACTCATGGGTTTCATTAACTCCTCTTCTTCATTTCCAGTCCAGGAGGGTCATCTTTGGAGGATGAGATTCATGATATAATGGTATAATAGGTGATGGTTAAAATATAGGATGGAGTTTGGAGTTAGGAACAATGAGAAGTGCATGGTTTGATATGGAAATGGTGTTTTGTGATACTCATGTGCAGCATATGCCAGGGAAGAACAACTAAGACGTGGGATTTTAGGGCCCCCCGATGATCTGTTGCAAGGACTCTAATCCTACTAAATGTAAAATTTAATCTACACTATTTATTGGGTAGAGACCCTATGAAAGGTACATATATCATAAATATTTGAGTTCCTGTTTTATTTTTTCATTTTGGAAAATTTTAAATGAGTAATGAGTTCATTTGATTCATAATAAATCTTAAATAAAATTCCATACTACTTGGGATTAGGAAATACTTGTATACCTTTTTATTTATGGAACTTATTTTTCTTCCATGTTTGGCTCAGGTAGTTAAGGCTAGTAGGGTGATCTGGTTGATTAGTGGTGGGTCGATCCAGTGGAAGATGATGACCAGTGGTAGAGAACATTACGTGATTTCCAATGGTAGACCTTGGGAAAATATGAGGGTGGTGTTTTGGACATGGATAAAGGGAGTTATCACAATGATCATGAGACCACAATCAGTTTGATCTGGGATCAGATATAGTACAAGGTTTCATTTATGGTGAGCATGATGTGTGGATTTTCTCATCAGTGGTGGATATTGTACCATGGGGAGAAGAAGCGGGATGACATTCTGTGGGTCGATTTCATAAAGTAGTTCTGTGAATAATTCTATTCATAGACCATGAAGGTTGTGAAAATAAAGTACTTACTCTCCCACCATCATGAGATTATGTCAATACAGGAGATAGGGATCAAGTTCAAGTATATACTGCTCTTTTTCTTAGATCTCTTTCTAGATCAGGAGTCTCATGTGAGATTCATAGTAGAGGAACTTTATCCTTATCTAAAGTACATAGTCACTGACTTTACCTAGCCAATATACATGGAGGTAAAAAAGAAGGTAGTGGAAGTTGAGATGATTCAATCGTGAGAATATATATCATGAGTACAGATCCCACAAGGTTCTTATAGGGGAAAGGTTATCGTTAGCATATTACAGGTGCCAAGGCCTTCGAGATTTTGACCAGAAGGGAGCTAACCACAACAGTTTCATTTTCGGCCTTCTAGTCCTCATTAATTTTCTGTGAACTTGGGATATAGGTGTTTCTCTTTACGAGACTATGAGATTATTTAGATCCAGTGTTTAGTGGCCATATGAGTTCAGTATGGTGGAGGGGGGAAGCTTCAGTGCCTGCCTTAGCAGTAGTTTCTAGAAGAGTAGTTTCAGTATCTAGGATAGTGGGCTCTTTCTCAATTAAGGGGGGGCATATCAGTTAGAGTTTGACCATAGGGTGTTCCACTAGGAACTCGACATTTTCATAGTCATGGATGAAAATTTTTTAGAGGGTAAGTGGATCTAGGTGTGTTTATTTGCACACAAGAGAGGTAGCAGTTCCAGCATGGTTGGAGATCATTAGAGGTGTGATATGTTTTTTCAGTACCCTTACTTGTTCTTGGTTTAATATAGGAGTTTCACACACCTTTGTTGAACCCTTTCTGTCCCATGATTTGGGAATGGATATATTGACGTTTATCATGCCCCTAGGGTTGTGTACACCAGTCAGACAATAGAGCAGCTTTTTTGATGTGTACTGGGGATGTAGAATGATTATTGGACAACATTAGTCATGTGGGGATCTTTTCTAGCAACATATGAAACAATAAAATTTTATTCATGGAATTGAATGGTTGTTTTGGTGCATTTTTTTATCGAATACATATGTATAAGAGTCATGTTTCTAGATGTTCATAGTCGGTGTGTGGCTTTTTTTGGCAAGCAGAGTTCATAGATGAGAAGTCGGTGTGTAAGGCCTTCTCATTCCTTATTGGATGAATTGTTAGTGTAATTTGTAGATGGTGGGATGGTATAGTTTCCAATATTTTTTGTGAAGATTTCTCAGATGTTTTTTGAGTTGTTTGTGACTCTACCCCGTCGATGTGACATTGTGTTTAGAATGAACTTACAGCTTGATACGTATCTTATTTTGATGGATCTTTACTGTATAACACCTTCTATGTTGTTGGATTTGAGGATCTAGATAGTTGATCTAATGAAGAAGGGTTTTTTCTAGACTAGTGTGTCATTATGGGGTCATCCAGTTCTATTTTTAAAGACGAAAGATGTTAATCTGAGGTTGTGCATATAATACATTTGGCTGAATCAGGTGACTATCATGAACCATTACCCTCTCCCAAGGATAGATGATCTTCTAAACCAGCTAAGAGGAGCTAGATGGTTTTCTATGACTGATCTATGGTCAGGATATCACTAGTTGAGTGTGAAACATGGTGATATTATGATGACAATGTTAAGATGTAGTAATGGACACTTCAAGTTTTTAATCATGTCTTTCGATGTTATGAATGTACCATCCATGTTAATGGGGCTTATGAACTCAAGATTTCGTGATTTCCAAGAGACGTTCATCATCATATTCATCAATTATATAATGATCTTCTAGAGGTCAGTGTGGGAGCATATCGAGCATCTCAGTACTATCTTACAAGTCCTCCAACAGCACCAACTCTATGGAATGTATTCCAATAGTACATTTTGGAAAAGTGAGGTTCATTTCAATGGGCATATGGTTTCATATTAGGGTGTAGGAGTGGTCCCATAAAATGTCAAGGCAGTTGATTCTTTGGAATCACCCAAGAATGTGGCAAAGGTTCATAGTTTTCTCAGTCTAGAAGGCTATTAATATAGGTTTGTACCCAATTTCTCATCTGTTTCAGTTTTATTGACATCCTTGGCCAAGATAGACCATGATTTTGTGTGGATCAAGTAGAGTTAGGAATTGTTCGGCTATCTGATGAGGAAGTTGGTCATTTCTCAAATGTCAAGAGGAAGGGGTGATCTTCAAGGTGATTTTTGATTCTTTCAATCTTGGATTGGGTTGTGTGATGATGCGACTGTGGGGAGTGATCTCTTATGGGTCTACACAGTTTCAACACCATGAATGTAAATATTCCACCCATTATATGGATCTAGCAATTTTTGTGTTTGTGCTAATGTTTTGGTGTCATTAATTCATCAGGGAGTGATTTTCGGTCTTCATGGATCACAAAATCTTGAGGTATATATTTTTCCATCATTATCTAAACACGTAACAATGGAGATGGATGGAGTTTCATTAGGTCAATGATTTTGAGATCTCATAAAACTCAGAAAATGGAAATTTTATCATTCATTCCTTGAGTAGGATGTCTCAGAAGTAGGTAGTTCAGGAATCTGTGGATTCTTATAAGGCAATAGAGAAGTTGGGAGCATTAAAGTTTGATAAAATGATACATAGTGATAGAGGATAATTATTTTAGATAATATTGTAGTATTATATGATGTAGTAGGTTGATGAGTCCTAGTAGAGAGACTCATAGGTATAGGTGATGAACAATCACATTGACCATGGTGATTCTCTAGAGGAATTGTTATAGGATTGTCATAATTGGATTTTGTTCTGTGGAAGTCAATTTCTTCCACAGGTAGTGCACAAGGGAGTCCTCCATGAGATTCACAGATCACCCTTAGAAGTTCACCTAAGAGTTTTCACAATGTACCATGGCATGATGATTAAATTTTAGTGGACCAATATGAAATGGGTTGTGGAAGAGTTTGTAGATAAATTCTTAGTGTTCCAAAATCTGAAACCTAAGCACTCTGTACCCCGTTGTTTGTTTCATCCCTTGTATGTCCTCTAGAGGAAGTGAGATGAAATATCAATGTATTTCACCACATGTTTTTTCAGGTCACATGGAGGCTACAATTCTATCAGGGTGATAGTAGATCCAATGAAAAAAAATTGCTCACTTATTTTCAATTATGCAGTAAGGAACAATGGATGTCATATCAAGGAGTTACATGGAATAAGTGGTGTAATTGAATGGATTTTTGAGGTTCATTGTCTGGGATTGGGATACACACATTACCTCACATGTCTAGAGGGGATTGCAACATGGTTTTAGAACTCATTTATACCTCATAACTACCTTACACCCTTAGACATATGAGAAGATAGAAAGGACAATCAAGACAATTGGGGACATACTATGAGAATTCACCTTGGAATTTGGTAGATCATGGATTTGTAACTTTCCCTCTATAGATTTTTCATGAAATAACATCTATCACTGTTACATTATCATGGAACCATTTGAGGCATTGTATTGGATGACATGTCACTTCCCATTGTGTTGGATAGAGCTTGGAGAGATTGTTGTTCTTTATCCCAAAGTAGTGAAGATAATGACATGGAAGGTTCACTTCATTTTTGAGAGGATGAAAGCAACACATGGTATACAAAAGTCATATGACTATCTCAAGAGTTTTCCCCTAGAGATTGAGGTTGGGGACCACATGTTTTTTAATGTTTCCCCACTACATAGGTAGGAGAGGATTGAAAAATGGTCTAAGCTTTCCCCCTAGGTTTATCAGACACTTCCAGGTGTTGCGATGAGTTTGCAAAGTGGCATAAAAATTGGAATTTCCACCAAAATTGGAGAGGATCGACATTATCATTCACATCTCTCAGTTTAGTCTGCATATTCACAATGATTCCCCTATCATCAACTGGGGATAGATGGATATTGAAGACTATGTGACATACATAGAGAGACCGATTCAGATACAAGATCATTAGGAGAGGTTGCTGTAGGGACGGATCATTCCTTTGGTTCATGTTATGTTGATTCATGGTGGCCTAGAGGAGAGTACATTGGAGTGAGAAATGTTGATGCATGCCGTGTAATCAAAGTTCATCTGAGTTTTCTCTTGTTCAATTTTATGTTATAATGTAATTTTTGAACCTTGTTTGTTATGATATGTGTTATTTTCTTGTTCCATAATTTGTGGAATGTTCCTAACATGTGAAGAAGGGAGGACCTAATTATTTTTCTAGATGCATTAATTTTGATTTGATTAAACCCATGCGGGTGATTCAGTTCCCCACAAAGTGGATTTTATCATGAAATAGAGGATGGAATTCTCTAATTAACATTTTTTATAGTGTGGTTGTTGTGCTTGTTTGGTGTGTCTTCTGGTCAGTTGGACTAATAGATTCTTGAGGAGGTTTTATTTAATGAGAAGGTTTTCTGCTCCAGATTTAGAGAAACATAGAGTTCTCTATTGTTGAATGATGCTTTTTTATAGAGGTGGTTCAAGTGTAACGGGATCCTTGAGAGTTATCTTGTGGGGTGGTTTTTTTGGAACCGTATTTTATTCTAGCCATGTTTTTGAATTCTAAAAGGAATGAAAATTTTGAGAGGTATCTAATGTAATGTAGTACACCCCCCCCCCCTTATTCATTAATTTGTCAAAAAAAATTAAGATGTTATAGGAGGTGATGTTGACTCATTTCAAGAGTTTCCCAAGAATTTAGTTTTCCAATGGTAGATTATCCAACAGTTAGTCATAAAAGTGAGTCATACACTACTAGGTTTCTAGTTGTGAGTCACGATGGTTACTCATGATGGAGAGTCACAACAGTGAGTCGTCCACCAGTAGGTCACTGGTAGTGATTCGCAATAGTGACTCATGATGGTGAGTCACAATGATGAGTCATCCAACTGTAGTTTTCCAGTGATGAGTCAAGACTGTGACTCATGATGGTGAGTCACAATGGTGACTAGAACTATTGAATCCCAAGGGTGAGTTTTCCATCGGTATGTCCCTAATGGTAGGTCATGATGGTGAATCATCAACGGTGTGTCACAATTGTAACTCCCACTGATGACTCATCAATAGCTCATAGTGGTCACTCACCTAATGGAAAATAATCCACCAGCAACTCACACAAGTGACTCACCCAATGATGATTTAATAACGGTGACTCATCTTCTGATAGCTCGCCAATAGTGCCTCACCCAATGGTAACTTGTTGATGGTATGTCACGATGGTGACTCATCATTAGTGTGTCGCAATGGTGACTCCCTAGTATCTCAATGATGTGACTCAGCTAAAGGTGAGTCAACCACTGGTGACTTCCAATAGTGACTCACCCAATAGTATTTCATTTCAAATAGTTTTTTAATATTTTGGTTTTCTTCAAGTATTTCCAGTTTCTCCCCTTTAACATTTTATTTGATGTAACTTGAGTTTAATACCACTTTAAGGGGGGTATGAACCCATTTGAAGGGACATAAAACATATCTTTTAATTAGAGACACCCAGGGGCATCTAAATAGCCATGACACATGTTCATGGTCTTGATTATGCTTTAAAGTCATTTAAAAATAGTTTCTCGTATTGATATAGGATCTGGAGGTTCTAAAGAGAAGACTCTTTATCTGTGCATTTACCTTTTATCTTGACATGGGAAGGTCCCTAGAACCTTTATTACCTAAGGATTCATGTGTTGGTTTCATGTCCTTGGATCAAATTTTTTCCTAGAGTTATTTTCCTTCTTGTGCACCCCATATCTTGGCGCAATAAAGAGGTGTTGATCATCTATTCTTCAAGGTAGAGATCCATTCATCTCTCTTTTCCAAGTGTATCATATATGGTGGGTGTAAAAATTTCTCCTTGTGAATATGGTTGAATATAAATTTAATGAAGACAATCAACCTTATTACAATAAAATTAACATAGGCTGGGGAAATTTATGCATGCTTATGTTCTACTTTTTTATTTGTTGTAATTTTGATCCATATATGCTATATTCCTTCTAAAAAACATGTTTTTTTGGTGGTCTTTTTTTTCACAACTATGATGGATTTTGAATTTTTATTTTTGATCCTCTTTAAATGAGAGTATGAAAGTGAATATTATTAACTACATAAATTTTGTTAATTAATTGGATGCCCAAACATCTTATGAATTATATGATTGTACACACAATTTAAGAAGTGAAATTTTATAACATCCCCCTTCCAATAGTGGTTGAATCATTTTATGTTGTGGTTTGTGGTTTGTTATGGGTTTTTGTATGTGGCATGGTTTAGCTAGTGTAATGGACTCTCGGGTTGAGAGATTTTTTGATTTTGGAATGGATGAATATGGTTTCATAGAGGGGTTGTGATCGTGTTGGGTGGTTATGTGTTGATGGGTGTGGTGTGGTTGTGCAGTGGGGGTTCCAAGAAGGTTTTAATGAGAGATGTTGTTTGGTTTTGTTGTGAGTTGGATGGTGTTTTGGTTTAGAGGATGGGTTGGGAGTAATTACTTTGATTAAGGATGGAGTCAAATTCTATGGGTGTTCACCATCAGTCTCTCCCTAAGTGGCCTATCCAGATCATCACTCTGTGTCTTGGGATTAGGTTTTTTTATGTCATCAATGGGTTCTAAACTGAGTAGAAATGTAAGTGGGTTTTTTTAACATTGTTATTCTTCCTTTGTTTAGTTTATGTTGTGTGGCTTGTGATTTTTTGTTCTTGTTAGTTTTTTGGGTTGGGGTGGAAAGAATGAAATAATTCTATATTAAATAATGATAACTGATTAAATTAATTGGCTGGGGTATGGTTGGTTTTGGGGTTCTTATGTGTGGTTGTGCATTTAGAGGTATAAGAAAAGATGGCAATGTCATGAGATGGTTGTTGGTTTCAAACCCATAGGTTGGGCTTGAGTGTTTGGTACAATATATGTATTACATGTTTTTTACTTGTGATTTATATATGCACCCCACCCAAGTAGAGAACTATGTTTTGAATACCCCCATTTTCATGGGAGGGTGTCCTTTAATAACATCTTAGTGGGAGGATGGATGGTCGGGTACTTGGTCATAATTTCTCAATATTATATGAATTGGTAGCCAAATATTCATCGAGCAATTTAGAGTGTATTTAGTGAGGACCTGGTGTCTGTGGGAGAGTTGTTATTTCCCTGGTGTCTTTGGGATGATATTATTTGTGCTTTCCCAGGTGTTTTTTGGATAAGGATCGTCTATGGCCCAGGTGTCTGCAGGAGATATGTGGTGTGATTGTGGACTACGTGTTTGCGGGTGGTGTATTATGGGGTTATGGATTATGTATTAGAGTTCTATTGGCCGGATGTGGGGTGTTTTGTTTTACCATCTGATGATACTAGCACTGATTCGCATGTGTGCCAAGGCTGGTTGTGATGTCGGGATTATAGAAGAGGCATGAGCTCCAGGATATTTTCCATTAAAGTACGAACAACTAACCAGTTGGAAGTGGTCTGGGGTACACTATCATCGATGTGATTACTATATTACTTTAATTTTACACTATTTGGGGATCAAGTCTTGGTGAGGTTGGAATGGTTATTATTACTGTTAGGTGTTGTTTGGTTCGATTGTTTTCTCAAAGTGGTATTAGTATGGTCTCTCCACTTGATCATGATAGACAATGGGGTTTCCCTAATGAGTATATGTGTATGCTCACCCTACATATATCAAACTGGTTTTTGGTTTCTGGGAGGACTATGTGAACCATTCTAGGAATTACTAGTTTGAACATTGGGACAATTGTTGTGTCACGGCTTATCTTACATTTGGAATTTACTTTGGAGTTTTTATTGTAATTATAATAGATTTATTATTTATAACATGCATGGGATATGGATTGTGGATTTCCTTTATATATAGTACATTGAGGTTTTTGGGATGTACCATCTTATATCTTGATCATATTTTCCTATAAATGGTATTGCATCCAATTTTGTGAGATTGTATACCCTTGGTGTTGTTCACCACATCATGGCCTTCTAGAGGAAGGACTCAGTGGGTTATTATCTCCCTTTCGTCATTACTAGTCCATTATTGGAATATTTAGAGGAGGAGGTCATAACAATATATATGTTCAACAAAAATAACATTTAGGGTAGATATGTAATGAATAATGGAGAAATTTATTCAATTATTGTTATTTTTGTTGTGGATTGTTCCATTAGAAATACTATTCCTGATGGTATAAAATTTCACTTCTATAGATAATTTGTGAATCAAAGGGGGTGAAATACGAAAACAAATTATAAGATATACATATGGGAATAAATTTACTAAAAAAATCATCATATCTATCAATATAAAGAAAATATTTTTTTTTTGTAATAAATATTTGATAGGTGTGACTAATAGGGTCATTGTGTATAAAATTACATGACTAACCATCATGGTTTCTATATAGATTTGAAAGAATTTATTTTATAAAATTAAGAAATATGATCGGTAAATATTTGATAATTTTTTTTAATGTCCCTAAGAGAAATAAGAATTCATTTATTTATATTGTTTTTCCTCAAAATGAATAGAGAAAAATAATTATTATATAATATTATAGATCATGAAAAATGGGAATTGAAATTTTTAAATAACCACTATTTTAAAATGATATCCCATGGGACTAAAAACAGAGGACCAAAAGATGATATGCAATGGTTCTTTTATTGAAGGGATTACACATAACAAGTTGAGTATAATCTTACTTTTTGATGATGAAAAAGATCTTATTTTCAGAAATTAATCATGGTTTAACAAAATCTTATAGGATTGAAGGTTCACTACAAAAGTAAAAAATGAAATGTGGGAATATGTTCTAAATTGGTGATAATAATAATTAATATAATTTTTTTATAGAATAAATATGATATGACATAGTAAATATTTATTTCTTGTTCAGATAATCACGTATATAATTTTAATATCATATATAGTGAGATACCTACCGCAATAGAATATTAAGAGATTGTTTTTTTAATCATATTAGAATGGAATTTTTTTTAAATGAATAAAAAATATATACATTTAATTCACTAAGAATAATAATCTTATTCATATAGACTTACGTGGACCTATGAGAAAACGTTTTACCATAGTTTATCTATATTTTATTATGTTAAGTTCAATTTCATTTAGATGACCAATATCTTGTTTCTAAACTATAGGTCTATATTAGTAGATATGTTAAAAATCTTAAGGAGAGGAATTGAAAATGTGTTATGAGTCTACATAAAAGGGATGATATATACTAATATTAGTGAATATAATTTTACTCATTTATAAATTTGTCATATAAATCAATGAATCATGAATTAATATAGTTCACACTACACTCCCTAAAATAATAGAATAATTGTGTTGAATATTATTTTGATTGAAAGGTGATGAATAATTATTCCTGTGAAAAAGATTGAAAAATACTTTTGGAGGGAAATAATGTTAATTTATATTCATATATAATATAGATTATTTTTAAGTCATGATAAATATCTAAAAATATTTTAAATGTTATATAAAATATTTATATGAGTGATGTATATTAGTGTCTTTGGATGTCCTTGTTATTTAATGATTAAAAACTCAGATCATGGAATGTTATTAGTTAATGTACAAGTATGGTTAATTATAGGATACCTATCAAATGTTAGAGTGTGAAGATTCTAAAACAAGAATCTCTACAATTTGGGAAAAAATTGATGATTTTGCTTAAATATTCTTAATTGGGATTTTAAAAATATATTTTATATTGAAAATAATATATTTGATAACATGTATATTTCAAACAAACCGAATGAATAATAATCTAAAATGAAAAAAATTTCTAATGATGTTGATTATGATCAAACTGATTATGAGGATGGGGATACTATATATTAGAAGATAAAATATCAATTATTAATGAAACTTGTCTAACTAGAAAATATTATTTGTAGTAAGGAGTCTTTTATTAATAAAATAAATGTAATGAGAATTGAAAACTATAAAACTAATATTTCATAAATTTAGAATCAAATGTTTTGGTATTAGTTGATATTGTGTAATGGAAATTTTCTATGAAGGAAGAGAATAATTAGATATATACTAATTCCATTTTTTTTATAACTCGTTCAAAATGAAAAAATAATTTATAGAAAAAAATATTTCATTAAAAAACTAAATGTGAACGGTTTTGTGTCAGGAAATAAATAAATAATTTTATGAATAGGGTTTTCTCATATTAAAGGTACTGACATTGGATTGGATTTATCACCCGTTATAAGACATTAATTAATCATAATGTTTCTTATAGTCAACTCTTAATGACGATACAATGCACATCATATATATGTGAAGTCAATATTTTCAAGTAGATATATTAATGAATATGGTTCTAGTAAAGCATCTGAAGGGATCATTATATAAAGTGTTGGATATATGGAATAAAGTCCAAAGAAGGAACTATAGAGGATAAAATACCCCCTGATCCTGATATTCTAAATTGTTTTCTTGTCTGAGGTGAGTCAGATTTACATATGGTATGGTTGGTAATAATTTTTATGTCAATTAAATGTCAAGATATATTATGGTCATCATAGTCTATATGTACGACATATTATTATCATGTGAAAAATAGAATTAATGAGAACTAATATTTTAATACACCTTATTCAGTATTTGTTATATAAAGGTGAAAATAATAAAATCAAAGAAGGCCACGAGGCCTAATGTATTTGTTAAATTATGTATAAAACATAATAAAATGAATAGGTATAGAATATAATTATTTAAAAACCACACAACATCTCTTTAATATTTCTTTACACATATAAAATTATTCTTGATAACCTGGAAATGTACAGCAGAAAGGTTTGATCCTTAAATATCGATATGGGAATGATAAAATAGTAAGAAAAAGTAATGTGGTACTTGTGAGTCAGGAGGAAACTAAAGGTGACATAACTGGGGTTATAATCATAAAACTTAACATATAATAATGATACAGGATGATACCATTACGGAAAAATAAGAATGTTGGAACAACACAAATCATGACATCATAACCCAAGAAAAGTCTTACTATCAATCAAGATATCATCACATAGTGTATCTATGATAACCTCTATTGGACTATACATGGTATATAATGAGATTAAAACATTACCAATTCATTATAGGGAAATATAATTTCAGTCCCAGTAGTCATATTCATATTAGGTACATTGTTATGTGAGCCATCCAGATCATTCAACTTAATGATGTATTTAATCACTTTTAATCCCCCAATTATAGAGTATGGGTTAAATAAATGGATGTACACTTTCAATTAGGGATAGGTAAATATATTTTATTACCCGTGATGAGAAATGGTGATTTTCTTCACAATAATAATGATTGGAATGTAACATAAAAGGATGATTTCATTATCATAACATGAGTTCATGGAATTTTAAATAATTATATACTGATAAATAATGGAGACTATAATAACTTTTAAATAATAATAATCGTAATAGGGATGTTTTAAAATATACCCCAATAATAATTATTAGAAATATAAATGATTAATATAATGATGGTTTTTGAATAAATGGAATAAATAGAGGTTCCCTATCCTAGTGAAAGAACCTCTAAAATCTATAAAAGATATTTTTAAGCTTTTGGAACACCATTGAAAGGATTTGGAGAAGGTTAGAGAATAAAAATTTTGTCCCAAATGGTTTTTGAGTGAATAGACATGGCATGATGGATGGTTATTTATAAAAATTAAATGGGAATTCTTTTTAACTATGTTTACACATTTGTAGGTTAAACTCATATTAATATGAGAATATGAATAATTATTTGAAGAACTAAATAATAGGTTGATGAAGGAAGTAGTATTTAACTTAAAATCAGGAAAGGAGGGTTTTTTATATACATTGGTAATCAATTAATAGACTAGAGAGATGTTTGACTAGAAAGACCAGTGTGAAGAATCTTTCTTAGGCATAATTTCTAGATTGATAATATCTTAGAAAATAAAAAATATATTACATTGAATTAGATGTTTGTCTTATTGTGATACATCATGTATGAGTTTATAGTTTTGATGATTCATAGGGATATAATAGTATGCTATGAGTATATCTATATTTGACCACTTGAATGAAACTACCCTATGTGTGACTTGAAGTTGTAAGTAGTAGTCCAACATTTGAAGTGTTGGTGACATTATATCATTAATGAGAGATTGTTTGTGTGTGTGTATATATATAGAACATAATAGCATCATTTATATCTTCTCCCCATGATATATGAATATTATAAAGATTCATTGGGTTAAGTAACTATATAAAATTTATTTTGAGTTGGATTTCACTCATGGTAATGGTAATGTAGTTCCATATTCCATAATGAGGAAAATGAATGGGCATAGAGAGAGGCCATCAAAGGAGGAATTGAGATTAATGAGATTTTTGTATGAATTGTTGGTGGATTAATATATGGAATGAGGGGTGATTACAATGGAAACCTTAGTTTTCATGTCATAATTGTTGGACCAGGTAATGTTTAACTTGGATTTAGATATTGAATGATTAGTGATGTGGGAGTATATGGTGGGATGTGAACTTGTTCTAGTATAGTTGGTTGGTAGAGATGATTTTATCCTTATCCATGATAATGCTATGGTTATTAAATTCATGAGATAAGTGATGATGAAAACAAATTCCATGCCTCTTAGTGGGATATTCCCTTATTTTTAATGACAATGTATTAGTATATCAGGTGACACTTTAGAGGACAAGTTAACAAACATAAATCAATGGTTTCATCTTTCATTTCCTAACCTATAAAAGGATAAATGTGGGAAACAAAATATGAATATAATTATATAATATGCATCACATTCCAATTTGGATGTAGACTCGTGTAGATATAAACATTTTTATGGGGATACCCAAGACCCCTAGAAGTTAGGATACTATTTGGGTAATAGTATTTCAGGTGATGAATGTCGAACATTTCAAGCCGATCAAAGAGTTTTACTGTATTGATAATTAAGGAAGGAATTATTTTAGATATATTTTTCAACATCATGTATTATCTTTGATAATATTATTGTAAATGGACACAGATTATATGTCATATTTTTTAATATTCTTGTAGAAGGATTTTGGGACTCACATGCAATTGAGTAAAAAATATTTTCCATAGAGAGATGAATAGTTAGAGAAGTAAATAATGATCTGGGATGATAATCATCATGCCTGAATTATATACACAATTGTAAAGTGGTATGATCTTATTGAATTTGATAATTTCACATATAATAATATATTCTAGGAACCAATTTAGATGGAAACTATAGACTTTATTTATGGTTGGTTGTGTAACATAACTTTGTATTGGAACGTGGTATGTGAGGTAGTTGTTTTTATTCATTTTTTGTGGTAGAAGACCAATGAGAGGGTACACTGAATCATAAATATTTTTCTGTTACTAATCATATTAGACAATGATCATATTCTAAATGAAGGATACGAAATTTCGCATTCATTCTGGTGGCATGGTTTTCTTGTTGGGGCCACCTTAGTTGGGGAATCATCTCTAACCTACCAAGGGAAACTAGATCTACAATTTTTATTAATTTATTAGGTTATCTTAAATATAAGTGCATTGGATTACTGAATTATGCTTCTAATATTATATAGATTTGTGTGTAATCTATTCCACATCTCTTATCTTCAATGGTATATGCCTGATCATGTGCATTTGATCTACATTGAGGAAATTTTGTTTAAACTAGATGAATCCTTTTTGATGATCCCATTATAGATTAAGGATTATGGTTAGAAGTTGTTAAGGGGACAATGATACCACATATTTGATTCTTGTAGAAGCATGGGAAAATTCATGATGAGACATTGGATAAGAAGTATGAAATTAAGTCTTTATAGAAAATGTAATTTAGAAAAAATAATTAGTGGTACCTATTGAAAATTTTAGGTTTTTTGGGGGGATATTTTTAACAACCATGTTACTAAAATGATAATATATTTATATTTACTCATATATTAAATGATATTTTTTTAGCATTTTGGTATTTAAAAATGGAACAAATATGAGGTAGAGTTTTTTAGTGTCCTAACATTGGACTTGGGTATTATAGTGGACATCATTGGTATGAAGATCATGCAGTAAAATAACTTTTAAAAATAGAGGCATCCTATGTGAAACATGATAATAGAAAAAACACAACTAATCATGGTCTTGGGCATGTAGTGCTATGGGTCCACCTATGTTGTATGACTATAAAGACCTCACCATTCTATGGTCAAGGGAATGGTGAGCCTAAATTGGTATGGATTTGACAAAATTTCTTAGTGTAGATCCATGATGGGTTTTTAGGCTTGTTGTGTTCATTTCCATGATAAAAATAGTTAGTATCACAACACCATGTTGATGGTGGTTTCAATTTTTAAAATAGATTATTCATCCATTGAACTTTTGAGCTGGGTGGGGTTAAAAATCTATATAGAAACACACGTGTTCATTACTATATAAATTTTAATGGATTATTAATTCATTATACACTCTAGTAATTGATTTATACTCCTTACCATATATGTTTCTTTAATCTAGATGAACCTATAGTTAGAATTTTTCATCCATTCTTTCATTGAATCCTCTTCATAGGGTGACATCATGATTCTCTACCTTATACTTGTTTAAAATTTATATAATATCAAACCATGAGTGTAACGCCCCGACCCTAGTTACCCAGAGTTGGTGGAATATTTTAATACATTGGCATGATTACAAGGAATCATGTTTTGAAGGACAGATCAGTTTAGCAGTCTTGGAAAATAGATTACATACATAAATGTTACATTACACTTCATAACATACAAAACAACATAAATAATTCTTTATGAATGCCATTATTCCCTTATCTTAACCCTGCATATCAGTCACAATACACTTCTTTGAATCATGCGAAAAATAAAACATAGAAATGGGTGAGCTCAAACACTTAGTAAGTGTAAGCAATACAGTGGAAACTTTCATAAATAAGCATAAACATTTAAGGAATTGTATAACTAAAACAAAAGCCTTTTAAACTTGAACTTCAGCATAATATGGAAAAGATAAAATGAAATAATTCCTTTTACTTATTCACATAGATATTCTACTAGTTGAATAATCACATGCCAAATCAATAACCACTTTCATAATGATGGAATGCATAATGCCAGACTATCATAACCATGTAGCCAAGGCCTCGTGCCAAGACTACAAAAAATATTTTTTCAAGGACTCATGCCAAGACACTAGTTTGTCTCATGAGACCTACCGATGCATCGAGAAGTTATAGTGGGCTCCACCCATCACTTCCTAAGTCCAATTCATTCTTCATATGAATATGTTTAAACATAACATAAACATTCATATTAAAACTAGAATTCGAAATTTCAATACTTTCTCCATAAACTATGAATGGTATAAAAATAAAAAATCCACAGTCAAACATATCACAAACCTTCACTAAAAGTTTTGTATAATAAATAAACTTCAAATAAGCTTAAAATCCATCAAAGGATGTTGACATAGATGAAAATGATGAGTAAAACGTTTTAAGAGAAATATCCTTTTTGTAAAATCATTTAAAATTCACCCATTTATAAAGGAAGTAATTTAAAAGGTATTTTTCAATCAAACCGTCCCATACCACTTTGAAACTTTTGAAAATAATTATCATTTCAAAACAGTCATGTCCATATAAATAAATACTTAAAATCATTTTGAAAGCATGGACATTAATTAAAAAGATTTAGAAAGATAAATCATTAAAACATTTGGAATTATGATCTTGATAAAGGGTGCCATTCAAAATCCTTAAAATCTTAATTTTGAAATCATTTTTATGAAAAATGGACATGGATGATGAAAATGTCTAAGTAAATACTTACACATAAACAATCTCGGATAATAATGAGATTGAGGAATTAACCCCTAACAATTTGGTAACTTACGAAACATACAACCCATGAAAGAGGTATCATTGAATTAATATGTAAATACACATAAATTAAAGTGTATTACACAAAGAATACAATTATGGGCAGTACATACACCATACAAAAGGTAATAGTGGAAATATGGAATGAATCTCACGGGAATAAGGAGTGAGATGAAAACCCCTTACCTTGCAATTTCATTTAGTTGAGGCTACGTTTAACCTCCTGTACAAAGATCTTAGTATGTTATTAAATTATACAAGAACCATATTAATATTTATGATATCATACATGATTCATTTATGACTTAATACAACCCACTTAATAATAATTTCCATGTTAAATTATCATTTCATGTGATAATAGTTTTCTTTATTGTACATGTTTTAATTTGTTACTATTGATTGTATCACTTAGATACAGATTTAAATAATTCCAGAATATAAAAAATGAAAAATATATCATATATATTTAGAATATAAATATGTATAATATACATATATATGAAATGGAAAACACCATTTATGGAGACGGTAGTCTGTACGTATGCATAAACACCGTTTCTGTTTTCATATAGTATTGAACGGAAGTAAGTGAATGTAAGTACATAAATACTTATATATATATAAATATATATATCTCCAGTAGCATTATTATTTCATATATTACAAAATTATTAGTAATATATATTTTTATAATCGTCGATGAATGGTGAACATGGAAATGAATCTCATCGCGTTGTGGAGACGGTAATCCGTACGTACGCACGAGCGAAAATATCATTCTTTTGATATTAAAATAATATATAATTGGATGGTATATCATATATATAGAATCATTATCATGTTATATTTATTATTTACATGAATTATATTTCATTATTATAACAATATATATAATAATTTATTGAATAAAAATTACACCACGATGTGGAGACGGTAAGTCGTACATACGCACGTATGGTGACATGTCATTAAAAGGATGGATAGAATACTGAAAATGGTTGCACCATATTTATAATAAAATCACACTATATATAAGATATTGGAGTTATTATTTTATAATTGGAAAAACCAAAAAAGAATAATTTGAAGAAGAAAGGAACTGGAAAGAGGGTGGTGAAAACATTACATCTTTTTCAGGTTATTTCTTTTGATTTGATCAAAATGGCTCTTTAGGATGGATTTGTGATTGAAATAATGAATCTATGTTGAAATTATTGAAGTTGAGAGAGTATTTGGGCAGGGTTTGTCTGATCCAAAAGGCTTTTAATGTGTGAATTAGTGATAAGGGGGGAGTTCCCTTTTATAATTGGGGTAAGGGGAACCTTTGGAAAAGCTAGAAATATTATTTTATAATAAATTAATATTCACTTTATAATGGCTCAAAAGTGTATTATTTTAAGGTTAATGTGGGTATGGGTCTAAAACCACTCAACCAATATAATATAGATTGGTTTGGTTCATTATATAAACCTCATCTTTTATTTTTAACTCTTAGTTAATTAGTTTAACATTTACCATGTCACCTTGTATTTTTATATTATATATTTAATAAACATACTATATATATCCAAGCGACCCCCAAGTGGTCCATTAAAAATAAAACTATCATGATATAAGTCTCTTGGCTGATCCTTAGATTTTTTGGAATAGAATATAAATTAATAATATAATATTTGTTTTAAAAACTCATTTATATCAATTTTGACACTACTCAACAATTGATTTTTGTTACAGTCTTAACAACTTTATTAATTCTATCCAAATTCATTTAAACAATCCTAACATGTCTCATTAACCAATAAAATTCATGTATGTCATGAAAACATTCAAATTATATTTACTTTAACATTTATAATATCAATTATTGGATTCTTTCATTAATAATGAAAATATTGCAGCATTCTTGTGTCATAAATATTTTTACTTTTTCAATATCTAAAAATTATAAATAAAATATCATTATGTAATAAATCTGTTTATATTTCTAATGAATTTTTATAATCTAAAATATAACATATATAACCCAATGTAAAAATTGTTTTCCTAAAAGATATAACCTTATTTCATTTTTGTATTTACTTTATCTTAATTAAAATAAAGTGTCCCTATCTCCTACAAGTGGCTCCATGGGGTCCTAAAAATAAACCCAAATATGCCCATGGTCGGAAATTTATCCACCAATAAGGTTAGGACACGTTTTAGGGTAATTTATTGTTATTATAATATTATTTTTTTAACCCTTATTTACCTGATTTACCCTTTAACCATGGTAAATAAAATATTTTCCGAAGTAATTTTTTAAAATGTCTAAAAATAAAAGTTACCTATTTACAAAATTTTGACATCCTAATTCCAAATATGGAATCCATTTTTCCAAATTCAAAACACATAATAGGAAGAAATTAATTTAAAATTAATTCTCGTTGTTAAAACAAAAAACGTGTTCTTAAGAGATAATAACTGTCAAAAGATTGACACTTGTTCATGTCCGGTTTAATAGTGAAATTATGTCCAATGACCAAAATTGTATTAAATGTTAAAAATATATTCTAAATATACTTTAAAACCACTCAAATTCATAATTTATCACTATTAATTGTTTTGATAAAAAAAATTGTTTTTAATTAAAATTTAGTAATTTTCACTATTCATGAAAATATAAAAGTTATCTGAAAAGAGCCAAAAATTCACCCTCTTCTAAATTCAATATTCTGAATCCAAAAATTAAGTCCATTTTGAGACATAAAATTTATAAAATTTCAAAAAGTAGGTATTACTATTCATAACGGCCAGTTTGATTGGTTGTGGTGTGTGTTAGAACTCGAAGTTGCGTACAACACTTGCTACTGTTTTATTCAAAGAGTACCATACCGTGAAATATTGGGGTGTTAAAATGAGACCTAAAGGCTACTTTTATAGATAAAGACTTATTGGGATATCAAATTATTAATCTCTATTCATTATTCTAAGAGATATGAGTTTTCTTAGTCCGATCGGACATAAATCAATCGTGAAAAATGACTATTGATTGGTAAGTGATATGGTTACACCAAAAAAGAATTATTAACATAATAAATATCATTATATATCCCTTTTTGTGTAGTGTTAAAATATTTATTGAGGAAGATTATCTTGTTGGTGTGATTCGACTACTGTGAGAGAGTTAATTTTCTATAAAATCTGGTAAAATCATTATATTGAAGTTAAAACTATTGAGGTTGGTAAATCCTTGAAATTTAGAACCCTTGTATAATGTTGTTTCTTGATAATGAATTAATGTTTCTTCATGTGCATTCCATGTAAAATATGTTTGATTTTTGGTACATTTGTGTGCTTGTGTAGCCCGTGAGGCCGATGATTTAATTTGATCATGTTTGTATGTGTCCATTCCTGTGAGTTTATGTGTATAGATAATCATACTCATGATTGATATGAAATGTTGTTAATATATTTGTAATTCCATGCTATGTATAAATTAATTTCCTTTATATTATTGTATTCTTGTATAAATTGATCGTTGGGTGCTCATAACATAGTTATCCCTTTAAGGGGGAGGATGTGTAGCATGTAATAGTTATGGTGGTGGTGGATAGAGACATGGTTAAAGGGTGTAAAAGAATTGAGGACATACCCAAGGTTGTGTTGGGACAATACACTTGTATATCACAACTTGTGATAGAGATAGGTTCTGAAGGCATTCATTTTTGATCCCTGATAAATAAAGGGCTCAAAAACCATGTGGAATTACTCAGACTGGTTATCATTGTGTACACCAATTGATAAATTTGGTGGCATTGTGGATGACCTTATTATGTTACATCTGATAATAATGTCTTTATAAAATGTAGATGAAGATGGTATAGATGATGATCGTGGTGGATTAGTTTTTAACACTCCAATAGTTTAAATAAATACTATTTTCGATAATGTATTCAACATGCAACACTATGTTTAATTAAATTTTGATATAATTTTAAAATATTAATATTTACACCTAAATAATATATCATAGAAATTAAATTGGCATATAAAACTAGTATAAAATTAATTGTGAGTTAAATTTAATGTTCATTCAAAAATAATTTTATTTTGTATTTCTTAGAAAATAAGTATACATATTTTAAAATGGTATTTTATTCTATAAAAATATAATTCCATAAAAAATTTAATTTTATTTCTTTTGATAAAAAATATTATAATTATTTTTTAAAAATTTCATAAGCTTTATTATATAAAATAAATAAGAAAAATTAAAATCATCATACCCATTTTTATATTGGGATTTTTTTTGTGATTTTTTAGAAAATATTTAATTTTTGGTGAATGGTGAAAAATAAAAAATTGTGAAATTTTTTAATTGATTTTAATAAAAATATGTAATATAATATTTATGTAACGCCCCGACCCAAGTTACCCATAGTTGGTGCATTATTACATAACATTGGCATGATCACAAGAAAGATCAAATCTCGAAAGACCGATTGGTTTAGTAGACTTGGAAACACTAGATATATTCATAAAGTTTTAAATCATAAAAATGAAAACTACAACAATATAGTCTCCATAGACCAAAATCTTATCCCCTCATACTATCCCTGTAGGTCATTCATAATTTAATTCTTAATATCCTAGGAAAAATAAAACATAGAAAAGGGGTGAGCTCAAATGCCCAGTAAGGATAACAATGTAGCGAAAACTTTCATAAATAAGAATAAACATTTAAGGCAGTGTATAACTAAAACAAAAGCCTTTTAAACATGAACTTAAACACAGTATGGAAAAAATAAAATGAAATAATTCCATTTAATTATTCACATGGATATTCTACTAATCGAATAATCAAATGCAATATCAATAACCACTTTCATAATGATGGAATGCATAATGCCAGACTATCATAACCACATAGCCAAGGCCTCGTGCCAAGACTACAAATAAGATTTTGTCAAGGCCTTATGCCAAGACACTAGTTTGTCTCATGGGACCTACTGATGCATCGAGGATCTATAGAGGGCTCCACCCATCACATATTAAGTCCAATGTATTCCCATATGAAAAGTTTTAAACATAACATAAACATTCATATTAAAACATGCATACGAAATGTCAATATTTTCACCATAAACCATGAATGGTATAAAAATATAACATCCACAGTAAAACATATCAAAAAACCTTCAATATAATATAGAAGTTTTGTATCATAATAAATCAACTTCAAATAATTTTAAAATCCATCAAAGGATATTGACATAGATGAAATCAAAACTATTTGATAGAAATATATCTTTTCTCGAAATCATTGAAAAGTCACACATTTATAAAGGAAGTAATTTAAAAGAGATTTTCGAATCAAAGTGTCCCATACCACTTTGAAACTTTTGAAAAGAAATATCATATAAAAAACATCATTTCCATATAAATAAATCCTTAAAATCATTTTGAAAACATGGACATCAATTAAAAAGATTTAGAAAGATAAATCTTTAAAACATTTAAAATTATGATCTTGATAAAGAGTACCTTTAAAAAATAATTAAAATATTCATTTTGAAATCATTTAAAGTCACATAAAAATAAAACATTTATTTGAAAATATTATTATAAGCTTGTAAGGGAAGTTTTGACGATTTTATAACGGTGGTAAATAGCCCCACCCGCCGTATAAGTTAAAAAACATTCTTACCTTAAATTTTTTGAAAAGGATAAAAGTGCCTTGTTTAGAAAACGAAGGAAATATTCCTTTAAAAACACATAAGGTTATAAATGAAATTAACCAATTGTCTAGTAAATAGTGAAGATGTTTTTAAATACATTTTTAAGGAACATGGATGTGGATGATAAAGAGATCCCAGTAGATAATTGCGTATAAACAACCTCGGATAATGAAGAGATTGTGAAATAAACCCTTACCTTGTACTTTTCCTTGGTTGGGGGTAGGTTAACCTCTTGTATAATGGTGAAATAATTGTTATTAAACTATACAAGAATCATATACATTAATATGATATCATATATGATCTTTTAACATTTATTTGTTAATAATATCTTAGTATTATCGTTGTTTCGGGTGTTAACTTACTCATTTTATTTTATATGTTTTGTCACGTAAGCCATGTTTGTAATGGATAGGTTGTATCTTAATCATATACATAATGATATCAAGTCATTAGATACTATTATTAATCATCAAATGAAAATTATACTTGAATGGATAAGATGGAGAATGAATCTCATCGCGTTCATGGAGACGGTAGTCCGTACGCACGCACGAGCGACCATATCATTCTTTTGATATTAAACTAATATATAAATGGATGGTATATCATATATAAAGAATAATTAACATGTTATATTTATTATTTACATGAGTTAGACATCATTTTTATACCCATCAAAATAATAATATATTGAATAACAATTACACCACGACATGGAGACGGTAAGCCGTACGTACGCACGTATGGTGACATGTTATTCAAAGGTTGGATAGAATACTGAATATGATTGTACCATATTTATAATAAAATCACAGTATATATATGATACTGGTGTTATTATTTTATAATGGTAATAACAAAGAAAGAGGAAGTGGAGGAAGGAAGGAACTTGGAAAAAGGGTTGTGAAATCATTACCTCTTCTTCGGGTTCTTCCTTTTGATTTGATAAAAAGGGATCCTTAGGTTGGCTTTATGATCACACTAAGGCCTCTAGGTTGTATTGAGGGAAGTTGGGAGAGTATTTTGGCAGAGTCTGTCAGAACCAAAAATCTTTTAAGGTGTGAAGAAATGAGAAGGAGAAGTGACCGTTTATAAGAGGGGTGAGGGGCACCTTTGGAAAAGCTAGAAATATTAATTTATAATAAATTCATATTCGGTTTCTAATGGCTCCAAAGTGGATTATTTAAATGTTAAGGTGGGGATGGGTCGAAAACCACTCAACCAATAGAATTTAGACAGGTTTGGGTACTTATATTAACCTTATCATTAAGTATTAACTCCAAGTTAATTAGTTTCACTTCTACAATGTCTCTTTGTATTTTTATATTATATGGTTAATAAACGTACCATATACATCCAAGTGACCCCCAAGTGGTCCATTAATGATACAAATATCATGATATAAGTCTCTTGGCCGAACCTTAGATTTTTAGGAATTTAATATCAATTAATAATATAATATTTGTTTTAAAAACTCTTTTATGTAAATTTTGACACTATTCAATAGTTGATTTTTTTGAAACTTATAACAGAATTATTACTTCGAAAAATGTTAATTAAATAAATCCTAATATTTTATATTATCCTAGAAAATTATTGTAATTCATTAAAGGTCTCAAATTATATTTATTTGGGTATTTATAATAACAATTATTTTAAATTTTCACTATTATGGTAATTACTGCATCATCATTGTGTCATAAACAAAATTAAATTATTTAATCTCTTAAAATTATAAATAAAATATCATTATGTAGGAAATTGTTTTAGATTTCTAATGAATTTTTATATATTAATAGCCAACATATATAACCCTATGTAAAAATTGTTTTTCTAAAAGATATATGCTTATGTTATTTTTGTACTTATTTTAACTTAATTAAAATAAAGTGTCCCTATCACCTAAAAGTGGCTCCATGGGGTCCGAAAATCGACCCAAAGATTCCCATGGTCGGACATGTATCCAAAAATAAGGTTAGGACACGTTTTAGGGTAATTTAGTATTATTATAATATTATTTTTTAACGCTTATTTACCGGATTTACCCTTAAACATAGTAAATAAAATATTTACCGCAGTAATTATTCAAAATGTCTAAAAATAAAAGTTACCTATTTACACAATTTGAAAATCCTGATTCCAAATATGGAATCCATTTTTCCAAATTCAAAACATAGAAGTCTCAGAAATTAATTTAAAATTAATTCCCATTATTAAAACAAAAAGCGTGTTTTTAAGAGATAATAACTATCAAAAGATTGACACTAGTTTATTTTCGGTTTAATTGTGAAATTATGTCCAATGACCAAAATTGTATTAAATGGTAAAAATATATTCTAAATATACTTTAAAACCACTCAAATTCATAGTTTATCACTATTAATTATTTTTATTAAAAAAGTTGTTTTTAATTAAAATATAGTAATTTTCACTATTCATCAAAATATTAAAGTTATCCGAAAAGTACCAAAATTTCACCTTAGGCTAATTTCGATACTCCGAATCCAAAAATTAATTCCATTTTGAGAGATAAAATTTTAATAAGTAGGTATTACTATTCATAACAGCTATTTTTATCGGTTGTGGTGTGTGTTAAAACTTGAAGTTGCATACAACACACGCTACTGTATTATTCAAAGGAAAGGGTACCCTGGAAGCTTGGGATGTTTCATTTTAAATTTTTGATGTCCCCATTTAGTCAAAAAGTTTAAAATATTTTATTTAAAAAGGGTTCACTATTAAAAGTTGATAAAAGTGCAATACTGAAAATGAATTTGTTCTTATATTATGTCTAAGAAACTCATAATATGGATTCTAAAATTATAAGGATTATAAAAGGTTTAAAATTTAGTTAATACTATTCATAACATCTTTTTAATGGCTTGTTTAGTAAGTCATGGTGCGATTGAACTCGGTTTTGCGTGTAGTTCAAGTTATTGAATTATTTTGAAGAAATAACACACTATGAAATCATGGGGTGTTTCATTCTCCCCTCCTTCAATAAATTACGTCCTTGCAATTTGAAATTGTTCTTCGAAAATAAAAGGTTGAAAATAGAAAATATATTTGTCGGAAAACCCTCATCGGAAATTGGGTTACTAAAATTTAGTCTTAATATGAGGAAAAGAGAAATGAAAGGGTCACCACCAAATTATGATCTCGATTAGGAGAACATTGGTGGCAATTAGAGACATATATTTGGAAGAAAAAACGTAAATATTTATAGGTAGTGATTGAGGTCATCAATCACAAACAAGTGTAAAATTTAGGTTCTTAAATTCATCAATCTATGATGATTCCAAATACCATCGGTTCAACAAAACATAGGGTATTAGGATAACACATTTTTGGTTTTAGGATTCCTTAAATAAAGTATAAGAATTCATTTCTTCATAGAATAAGAGAAGAAGAAAAATATATTCTTGACAAGTAGAGTTCCATCCTTTAACTAATTTCTACCACAAACTCATCTTTCAATCAAAAAGATAATAGAACATTAAAAAAATATTCTATTTATCCTATTCATATAGGGTTCCAAAAAAACGAATTTATAACTCATCTACCAGATCTTTTTAAAAAAAACTACATTATTTAATCCTGGACATCACATGGGTCAGTGGTAGGTGATACACCCTTGTCGCCCTTCAGTTGTGGGTTCACGTCTCGTGGACTTTCCGGATGCGACGGGTTGCCACCTGACCTCCGGGTTTTCCTTTTATGGAAATCCAAAATAATCCAAACTAGAACTATCCAAAATACTTCAGTCCAAAATTTATAATGAAGGTAAACACAATAAAGATCCTTTTTTCCACGTAATAACACTTGAACACCTTCATCATGTATTCTTTTAAAACACTACAACATCCTAAATTATCGTAAAACCTTATTGATTACATTTATGATACCTTATTCCTTATATAATAATATATATACTCCTTCACTCAAAAAATGTTGTAAACCCCAACAATGATGGAATATACAAATCATTAATCAGTTTCAAGGTAGTCAAGAATATCCAATATAATTTATCCAAAACAATCATGTATTATTCCAAAATCACTACCTCGGTATCAGAACCATATTATGGTTTATCTTTCTCTCAACCATATATTTTCCAAAAATTTAAACTGCTACTGAGTCACTTTTCATTGTTCCACACAATCTCAAGTCCATAATGAAATAGTACTGCAGTAAAATCCTTATATACTCCATAATTATTATAACAAGTACATTGTTGATACAACACTCAAATGACATAATCAACATAAGAACTCTAATCATTTCTCTTCATTTGTGGTAGTATCATAACTTGATTATTATACAATAGCATCATTTGAGGCATAGTCTGATGACTGAGACATAGGCTCGCATAGGTTCCAAACTCCTTGCAAATGAAGCATTGTACATTTGAAACCATTTTTTTACCCTTGCAGTCACATACTTTGTGCCATTTTCCTCCACACATATAACAAACTCCCATTCCTTTCAGGCAAGTTCCAGGGTGTTTCTTTCCACAGTTATCACATATGGGAAAATTATTCTTTTCCCTCTCCCCTTTATCCATCTTTCCCTCTTCCATCCGTTTCTTCTCTTGCTTCCCTTCAAAGCCATAGGACTCAGTAAACTCTGTACTTATATTATCAACCCATGATATTATTTCTTCATATGATGATAATACATGTGAGACTATTTATCTTATAAATTCTGGCTTAAGACTATGTAATATATGATCCTTCTTTCTCTTTGTATCATGTGCATTTCTGGGGTTCTCATTCCTTCTACTAGGCACAATTTCTAAAAAATGGAATACACTAGATTAGTTTACAAATAACAATACCTAATCCCAAACTTGTAAAACACATAACATAAATTAAATAGTTTATGGATATAATCCATAGTCATAAAAATGTCTCCTTTGAGGAATTATATACTCATAAACCCTTCATAATGGTTTGTAAAGAAAATGAGAATTATCCTAAGCATATCCCCCGGTAGTGTCGTAACCAAGAGTGCAGTAAGGCTCATTGTCGTGCACCAGTTCCTGTTCGAGTCTAGCTCAAAGCGGTGTTTTCGAGGTTTACCCCCAAGTACATCTGTGCCAGAGCCACCTCTACATGCTTGTATCCAGAAAGGTATGTATTGCTCGGAAAACTCACAAAATCTCTACAATACCAAAATTCTAGGAAATTCTTCTATACTAATCCTCAAAGTCAATCTTAAATCTATGTGCTCTAATTAGATTTTATCTAAATCTAGCTTCCAAGGTTTGTACTAAACTTCCTCTAATACCAACTGTAACTCCCCGACCCCAGTTACCCCGAGTAGGTTCATTATTACATAAAATTGGTACGATCACAAGAAAGATCAAATCTCGGAAGACCGATTGGTTTAGTAGCCTTGGAAACACTAGATATATTCATAAAGTTTTACATCATAAAAATGAAAACTACAACAATATAGTCTCCATAGACCAAACTCTTATCCCCTCATACTATCCCTGCAGGTTATTCATAATTTACTTCTTCATATCCTGGGAAAAATAAAACATAGAAAAGGGGTGATCTCAAATGCCCAGTAAGTATAACAATATAGCGGAAACTTTCATAAATAAGAATAAACATTTAAGGCAGTGTATAACTAAAACAAAATCCTTTTAAACATGAACTTCAACATAGTATGGAAAAAATTAAATGAAATAATTCCATTTACTTATTCACATGGATATTCTACTAATCCAATAATCACATGCAATATCAATAACCACTTTCATAATGATGGAATGCATAATGCCAGACTATCATAACCACATAGCCAAGGCCTCGTGCCAATACTACAAATAAGATTTTGTCAAGGCCTTCTTCCAAGACACTAGTTTGTCTCATGAGACCTACCGATGAATCGAGGATCTATAGCGGGCTCCACCCGTCAAATATTAAGTCCAATGCATTCCCATATGAAAAGGTTTAAACATAACATAAACATTCGTATTAAAACTAGCATACGAAATGTCAATATTTTTACCATAAACCATGAATGGTATAAAAATAGCACATCCATAGTAAAAAATCTCACAAAACCTTAAATAAAATATAGAAGTTTTGTATCATAATAAATCAACATCAAATAATCTTAAAATCCATCAAAGGATGTTGACATAGATGAAATCAAAACTATTTGAGAGAAATATCACTTTTCTCGAAATCATTGAAAAGTCACACATTTATAAAGGAAGTAATTTAAAATAGATTTTTGAATCAAAGTGTCCCATACCACTTTGAAACTTTTGAAATGAAATATCATTTCAAAAACATCATGTCCATATAAATAAATACTTAAAATCATTTTGAAAACATTGACATTAATTAGAAATATTTAGAAAGATAAATCTTTAAAACATTTAAAATTATGATCTTGATAAAGAGTACCTTTAAAAAATTCTTTAAATATTTATTTTGAAATCATTTAAAGTCACATAAAAATAAAACATTTATTTGAAAATATTCTTATAATCTTGTAAGGGAAGCTTTGATGATTTTATAATGGCGGTAAACAGCCGCACCCACCGTATAAGTTAAAAAAACATTCTTACCTTAAATTTGTCGAAAAGGATAAAAGTGATTTGTTTGGACAATGATGGAAAGATTCCTCTCAAAACACATAAGGGTATAAATGAATTTAACCTATTTTATAGTAAATAATAAAGATGTTTTTAAATACATTTTTAAGGAACGTGGATGTGGATGATAAAGACATCCCAGTAGATAATTGCGTATAAACAACCTCGGATAATGAAGAGATTGTGAAATAAACCCTTACCATGTACTTTTCCTTGGTTGGGGGTAGGTTAACCTCCTGTATAATAGTTAATTTTTTTTAAATTATACAAGAATTATATACATTAATATGATATCATATATGATCTTTTAACATTGAATTGTTAATAATATCTTAGTATTATCGTTGTTTCGAGTGTTAACTTACTCGTTTTCTTTTATATGTTTTGTCATGTAAGTCAGGTTTGTAATGGATAGGTTGTATATTAATCATATACATAATGATATCAAGTCCTTAGATACTATTATTAATCATCAAATGAGAATTATACTTGAATGGATACGATGGAGAATGAATCTCATCGCATTCGTGGAGACGGTAGTCCGTACGTACGCACGAGGGACAATATCATTCTTTTGATATTAAAATAATATATAAATTGATGGTATATAATATATACAGAATCATTAACATGTTATATTTATTATTTACATGAGTTACACATCACTATTATACCCATCAAAATAATAATATATTGAATAACAATTACACCACGACGTGGAGACGGTAAGTCGTACGTACGCACGTATGGTGACGTGTTATTCAAAGGGTGGATAGAATACTGAATATGATTGTACCATATTTATAATAACATCACAGTATATATATGATACTGGAGTTATTATTTTAGAATGGTAATAACAAAGAAAGAGGAAGTGGAAGAAGGAAGGAACTTGGAAAAACGGTGGTGAAATCATTACCTCTTCTTTGGGTTCTTCCTTTTGATTTGATCAAAAGAGCTCCTTAGGTTGGATTTCTGATCAAACTAAGGCCTCTAGGTTGTATTGATGGAATTTGGGAGAGTATTTGGCTAGATTTCGGTCTAACCAAAAGGCTTTTAAGGTGTGAAGAAATGAGAAGGAGAAGTGACCTTTTATAAGAGGGGTGAGGGGCACCATTGGAAAAGCTAGAAATATTAATTTATAATAAATACATATTCGGTTTCTAATGTCTCCAAAGTAGATTATTTAAATGTTAAAGTGGGTATGGGTCGCAAGGCACTCATCTAATAGAATTTAGACAGGTTTGGGTACTTATATTGACCTTATTTATAAGTATTAACTCTAAGTTAATTAGTTTCACTTTTACAATGTCTCTTTGTATTTTTATATTATATGGTTAATAAACATACCATATACATCCCAGAGACCAAAAATTGGTCCATTAATGATACAAATGTCATGATATAAGTCTCTTGGCCGAACCTTAGATTTTTAGGAATTTAATATCAATTAATTATATAATATTTGTTTTAAAAACTCTTTTACGTCAATTTTGACACTATTCAATAGTTGATTTTTTGAAACTTATAACAAAATAATTACTTCGAAAAACATTAATTAAATCAATCCTAATATGTCATATAATCCTATAAAATTATTTTAATGCATTAAAAGTCTCAAATTATATTTATTTGGGTATTTATAATTTCAATTATTTTAAATTTTCACTATTATGGTAATTACTACATCATCATTGTGTCACAAATAAATTAAATTATGAAATCTCTAAAAATTATAATTAAAATATGATTATGTAGGAAATCTGTTTATATTTCTAATTAATATTTATATTCGAACATCCAACATATATAACCCTATGTAAAAATTGTTTTTCTAAAATATATATGCTAATGTCATTTTTGTACTTATTTTAACTTAATTAAAATAAAGTGTCCCTATCACCTACAAGTGGCTCCATGGGGTCCCAAAATCGACCCAAAGATGCCCATGGTAATACATGTATCCACCAATAAGGTTAGTACACGTTTTAGGGTAATTTATTATTATTATAATATTATTTTTTAACCCATATTTACCGGATTTACCCTTAACCATGGTAATAAAATATTTACCGCAGTAATTATTCAAAATGTCTAAAAATAAAATTTACCTATTTACACAATTTGAACATTATGATTCCAAATATGGAATAAATTTTTCCAAATTCAAAATACAGAAGTGGAAGAAATTAATTTAAAATTATTTCCCATTGTTAAAACAAAAAGCGTGTTTTTAAGAGATAATAACTATCAAAAGATTGACACTTGTTTATGTTCGGTTTAATTCTGAAATTATGTCCAATGACCAAAATTGTATTAAATGGTAAAAATATATTATAAATATACTTTAAAACCACTCAAATTCATAATTTATAACTATTAATTATTTTGATTAAAAAAGTTGTTTTTAAATAAAATTTAGTAATTTTCACTATTCAACAAAATATTAAAGTTATCCGAAAAGTACCAAAATTTCACCTTAGGCTAAATTCGATACTCCGAATCCAAAAATGAAGTCCATTTTGAGAGGTAAATTTTCAAAAAGTAGGTATTACTATTCATAATGGCTAGTTTGATCGGTTGTGGTGTGTGTTAAAACTCGAAGTTGCGTACAACACACGCTACTGTATTATTCAAAGGAAAGTGTATCATGGAAGCTTGGGATGTTTCATTTTAAATTTTTGATGTCCCCATTTAGTCAAAAAGTATAAAATATTTTATTTAAAAAGGGTTCACTATGAAAATTTCATAAAAGTGCAATACTGAAAATGAATTTGTTCTTACATTATGTCTAAGAAACTCATAATATGGATTCTAAAATTATAAGGATTATATAAGGTTTAAAATTTAGTTAATACGATTAATAACCTCTTTTTAACGGCTTTTTTGGTAGGTCATGGTGCGATTGAACTTGGTGTTGCTTGTAGTGCAAGTTATTGAAATTTTTTTATGAAATAACACACTATGAATTCTCGGTGTGTTACAATTTATATTATTACTTTAATTATATTTATATTTAACATAATTATTAATTTTTAAATTTATTATAATTATTTACATTTTATTCCCCTATATACTTAATTTTAGTATAAATTTAATTTTATTCATTAAAGAACACGTTTCTAAACACAATTTCAATATGAAATATATTTTATAATTTTAAATAATTAATATAAAACCTAATAAGATTGATTCAAATGATATTTATTTATTATATACCAATAAATATGAATTTAAACTAATATAATTATGATTTATATTCATCTAGTTAATATAAGATCATTTTTTCCATGAAAAAAACATTTCTCAAAAAACTAGTTTTTTTCACATTTACTATATTTTTAATAAAAATTCATCCATTTCAGGTAAATGATTTTGATAAAATGGATTACATAATTTTAATCATTATATTTTATATTATATATTATTTTAAACATAATATTTAAACATAATAAATATTAAAATCTCTTAAAATAGTTATCATGGTTGAAAATTTAAATGGGTAAAAGTTTGTATCCTAACGGATATATAGGCTAATATGATTAAAATATTTTTTAAATGGTATATGGGTATAATGGATTTACATATCCTATAATATCATATTTTAAAAAATTTCATAATCATTTATTTGATAGCCTTTTCATTATTTAATAGTTTAGGGTATTGGATATAATTAAACTCTTCCTCCCTTATAAAAGAAAAAAGTGTATCCTCCCTATTAAAAACATCCAAAAAACATTTGTTTAGATAATAAAATAAACGAATACCTCCCTTAATTCCCTTAAAACATCGTAGAATAATTATTTTGTCCATAAATCCAATATATATATGCTTCATGTATATTCTTAATGTGATGGCTCAAAGAAGTGGTAACATTCTTAACTGTGCATCATGGTTTTATTTCATGTTCTGAATCATTAAAAACATACTCAATTAAGATAATATAGTAACATAATTATATTCCATATACTAATATTTCAGTATGATAATTCAATATCAAAAATTAATCTAAACTTTATGAAAATATGAAATTAAACCATCTATCTTACGCACGAAAGACTACCGCCTCTCGAACAGATATCATTAATTCTTCATCATTGCCTCTAATGTATTCTAATGATGATGGATTTAATATTTATATATAATACTAATTACATATTAATAATTCAATAATATTAATATTTTATTTACTCTCTTAGATTAACATCCATTAAAAAATGATATCATTGTTCATGTGTAAAGAGGATCACCTCCTCAAATAGAGATGTGATTCCTTTTTTATTACCACATATCATGAATGGTTTATATAAAAATATTTAATGAAATAATATGATATTTATAATATAATTATCATTATATAAATAAAAAATACCACTTACCTTCATTCCATCGTTATCATTGAAAAATGTAATCATTAAACATGAGTATGTATCACCTACAATCTTAATGATTGTAAAGTAGTTCATTTTTATTAACAAAAAATCATGTTTTTTAATATATAATTTATCTATAAAATTTACTATTATTTAACTATTTTTATAATGGATATTTTTGAATAACTAACCATTTGATTGTGGTCAAAATAAGGATTTCATTTTTAAACTATGATCCAAACATCCTCAAAAAAACCCAACGTGGACATAACTAATCATTTAATTAAACAAATCATTCAAATATATGAAGTAAATCAATTAATTTAAATTGATTAAAATTGAAATTTTTTCATAATATAACTACTTATAGACATATTTTTGTCATATAGGATACAAAAAAAGAATACATGAAAAAATCAAGACTCATGGTAAGGGTTTCATCTAAAAACTTCTTTCTTTGAGACACAAGTTCTTTTATGATCCTAATATATCTTAAATTTTGTATATAAATCCCATTAAATATTTTATAATGAATCCATAATACATCATTATGTGTTTTGTTTCAATTCATTATCTTCATTTAATATAATGCGGATATAAATATTTCTAAAATGGTAAGGGTTTATCATTCAATTTAATTTTCATCAAGATTGTCTATGCTTGAATTTATATTTTAGAGACTTATTCGATTATTTAATAATAAAACAAATAAATTTTATTCTTCTATTGTTACTCATGATATTTTTCAATTAATAATATAATTTACCCTTATTTGTAACATAAATTTATTGATAAAATACATTGATGGAAAATAGATATTATTTATCTCTTCGGTCGAAAATCATTTCACTTATATATCCATGTTTTCATTAATGTGTTTTATAAAAAATAAGTATAATTTAATGCTTGTTTTTTTTTCATTTTTACCCACATTAATTTTTAAATAACATTTTAAAATTAATCTTCTTGTATTTTGAAAGTGGTTATTAAGAGTTTTTATTGATATTTTTTATATAATCATTATTTTAACATATACGGAATGAATGGTGTATTCTACTGTCATTTCAATTTATTCCAAGAAGATACCATTACAGTAATAAATTTATATTTTCAATGAAATAATATATATATTATTTTTCAAAATTTGTTTTCAATGTGGAAATTTATTTTACTCCAGAATATTTTTATTTCCCCTTAAAATTATCTGTATTCATGAAAAAAACCATAATTATTTTTAAATTTATTTAAATTATATGTATATATTTATATATATTAATATCACATAATTTTTGATATTTTTCTCCCGTTCTTTTATTGGGTAATACATGCCTTATGTTCAAATGACATAATTATGACATTTAATTTTATAATGATTTGGGACAAGAATATACAACCTATTTTATTTTCTAGTTTATTTCTTATGTTATAACTTTTTTGAATTGAATTTCTTGGAACACATATATCATGAAAATTTTATGATAGTAGGTTATACATTTTACAAACATATTATGTTACATCGTAGTGTGTATTCCCTTATTGAGGCTTTTAGATGATACCATTATTTTATGTATTACCTAGGTTATCATATGTAGTATTAGAAGATCGAATGGATTTAGGATCTCATTATGGATAATGACATATTGATGTTATGTTTTAGTTTCTATTTGATATAATATGATCATAAACATCTAAATACACTTTGACTCGTGATTTTTTTATTGTAATTTAATAAATATTTATGTTTAAGAATGATGTAATACTACTTATAAAATGATTTGGTTTCTATACAGTTAGAATCTAACTTCCCAGTACATGATTTTTTTTATTTTCTCCCAAATTAATCATTTTTCATGGAATACAACACTTCTTTATGGTAACTTTTGTTAGGAACTCAGGGGTGGTTTCTATTAGGGTGTATACTCTCAACCTACAAATAAATATCATTTAACGTGTAGACCTCATGACTGGGTTTCATGGAAAGGTAAAGATCCCAATCATAGGTATTTGAGGTGACAGATATTAGTGTTTATATATGATACATGGAAGGACACAAAAGTGATGTCATATTGTTTTTTTGTTTCCTATTACTACTTAAACTTAAGTTGGAGCTACCACATTGTGGTTCCTTAATGGATTACACTGTATAACGTCGTGTTATCTAACATTATATCTCATATATAATTTGTTTCCTTATATTATTATAATGTATATATTTGAGTCATTAAAAGTAAAACTACTTTAGTTTTTTTAGAATTACACTATATTCATACCTCTTCTAATGTTATATACTCATTTCATAAATCATCATTTAAACAGTTCATTTAAAAAACATTCATAAACACTCATTTTTTATAAAATTTCATCACATGAAATCCATATTCATGGACTATTATTATTTATTCAATGAAGAATTTATAAAATTATTGAATCCATTATTTTATAGTAAACGGTTATTATATTTCATTGGGATATTATTTGAATCGATAATATCTAACTCATTTCATTCTCGTGTGTCTTCACTTGAATAATCATTATGTATGGTTCATTTTTAATATGAGGAAGACATACTAAAGTGTATATAATGATTTAATTAGGGGTATGATTAACCCCCCCCCCCCCCCCCAATGTAGTGGGTAATGTATTCTAAAATTAAGATACCATTTTTTGTGAATATGAAATAATCCCAAGACACTGTGTTATGTTTTCTTTTTAGAGATACATAACTTGTTATTATGATGTCATGTTTTATATTTTTTCTTCATTCATACGAATACATGATCATATGATATCATTTTATTTATTAAATTATTCCTTAGGATTACATAAGACTCCCTCTTTTATGATATAATGTTATGAATCTAACTTATACCATTAACATTTTTAATATGGATATTCTCTTACTAGTTTATTAGCTAAATATTTGGTTTTATATTTTTCTCTATGGTTTATTATAAATTTTTTCAATTTAAACATGATTTAAAAGAAAATTATGATGATTGAAATGGTGATGATGAAGTTTATTTTTATTTTTATGTATTATATATCAAATCTCTCAAGGGAACTTGTTATCTATATTTATAATTTGTGTGTTTGTTTTTTTATTTTTTATAAAAAAAATTAAATAATCTATCTATTGAACTCAAGATTTTATAATGTTCTAACCATTTTATTCTTTTTATAAATATTTTCTTCTCCCACCTATTTTTGGAGTGAAACCCAATTTACTTGAGGAAAGGTTGATATCACATTTCTCAATGAAATGAGAAATTCATTAATCGAATCTAATTCTATGTGATATAACTCAATATAGATAATAAGGGTCACCGTATTAAATAAAAACAATTTTTATTAAAGTTTTAATAAAGTTACATTAACTCATATTTCCATTTATATGGGATAATTATGATGAATTTTCAAGTAAATTATCACATAAAATCAACTAAACTGACATATCAAGAAACATCATGTGGAATAAGGTTTCTTACCAATCACAATACCATTAATATTAACATCCACTCCCACCTAATATTTAAATTTGTTTCAATTGAAAATAAGTTAGGGATGTGTGAATTTAAATAATTGTCCACACATTAATATAAGATATATAATTAATATCATATTTACATAAAATAATATAATCTCATATACACTTAACACAACTCCCCCTTAAGGTATAATATCAATTATTCTTTATCATAGCTATTATTCGTCAAAATAACCCCATGAATCCTTTGATACAATGTGAGATGTTAGAAAGAGAAATTATGATATCAATAGAGTAATGTTATGATAGATATATCCTCTAGTAGTAAACTGTTGACATATCTACTCATGTTCTCCTTAAATACTCATCATCTTCAATTCCATGTATAAATAAGAATAAAAATTTAAATAATTTTCAATACGGTGTGTTCTCTATAGCTCCTTGGTAATAGTAAAATGGATGATATTTTCTCATAATTTAAGAAACTCTTTTTCTTAAGGCTCTATTTTGGGGATATCACTTTTTCCTTGCTCCTATATTGATTTACACAACATAATTGTTTATCTATAGTGTGATATTCATTCTTCTCATAGTCTTAGTATCATGTGAAATTGTATTTTTAACAATATAATATAAGGGAATTTAATTTTTTTTCCATTCCCAAAATATTTTATTCATTTATATTGGTGATTTACATGTGGTCATACATTACTTTGGAACATGATCACCTTTCTCGTTATATGAAAACCACACATTAATATAAGTAGTATTATCCTGTAACGTTAATTATTCATTAAATTTTTTCTCAAAATGCCCTCATATCTTGGACAAATTTTCACAAATTTATTAAGTGTGTGTCTAGCCTTCTTTCAACTTCCCCGTAGCTTCTCTAAAATATTTGGGCTGTTTTTTTTTGAAAAGATCTATAATTCATAATCTTTTATGTCTATCACTAAAATGATCCATATATATAAAACATATATTTATTAAATTAATTTTCTTATATAACTTTATCATACATTGATATTAGTGTGATATATATAATAATATTAGATGTGTAGTTTTCAACCATGGTATAAGAATATATTCTTTATTAAAACAATTTTTATCTTATTCTTCAATGTTTATTATTCAACATTATTCTTATGCACTCCCCCTATTTCTGAATCAAAATTATCATCATTTGATCTTATTTCATTATTAATCTACCATCCAATTAAAAATTATTGATAGGTAACAAAAGCATTATTTAATAAACTTACCACACTTTTTATAATATCACTGAATTTTTCAATACATTTAAATCTATTTGAATTGGATAGATTTTTTCTTTTATGCATTATTTTCCTACGTTGAGAATGATTCTTCTTAACTTCAAATCATCACCACTAAAGTACAATTCTTATTTAATCACAATATATTGATAAATTATACATAATTTTAATTGAATTATATGAGAAACTTCTACATCATGAATAGTGGCCTATAAAACTTTTCTTATTTATATTTCATAAATATAGAAAAATTACACAATAATATATTTTTAGATGAAACATCCTTTATTATGATTTTATATTTTAGCACTGAAATTTATACTCATTCTAACATCCTCTCTTCATATTAAGGAGGATTGGGGGGTTATCAAAATTATTTTCACTTGTATATTTTCATAAATAAAATTTATTTGTATATTTTTAAAATACACATCATTAGTAAAAAGATAAATTTATATTGAATATATTTTATTTTGAACATGTAATTTAATTATTTCTTAGATTATATCATTTATATTTTTCACTAATATGTGTTTTTTTGGGTGTCTGCATCTCATTATAAACATTCTTGGTATCGTATGTTTTTTATGATTTATGAAAATATTTAACTTGAGTGACTTTTATTTTTTCAAATTTACATCAAACTCATGAAACATTAAATTTAGTGTATTTTTATATTCAAAAATATGTCGAAATATATGCTAAAAATATAATCCCATAATATCAACATTATTATAAAGAATATTACTCATTTACTATGAGGAATGGTCAAAATATTTTACAATTGTTAACTTTTTCTTCGATTTAGTTTCTATAATAAGAATATTTTATTTGTTAGTAGATGATAGTGATTCAATATCCTTATCAGTGAATATTTATATAATAATTTTCTTTAAAATTATTCTTCAACTATAGTTTTTTTTAATATAATGAAATATAAATTGTTCTTTTGAATCAATAAGTTTAGATATATTTTTCACACATACAACATATTATTCCAAAAAAATTACACCACTTCTCCATTTAATTATAGATGAGTTTTCATAACATGTATTTCCTTATTAAACACAGACATATATGTGAAAACATCAATAAGAATATCCATCATTTAATCCATAATTTTAGATTAAAGGTCTTTAACTGGTTTAATTGTCTCATACTCTTCAATTTTACGACTATATTATTTAAGAGGGTGATTCTAAATTGATTCTTTAGATAGCTAACCACTTTCGTGACCATCAATTAGTAATGTACCATGTTTCTATTTTTTTAATTATTTTAAATTTTATACCCTCTTAATTATTCATGAATTTCATGTTTTTGGTGGAAACAAATATTTTACTAATTATATGGATAGAATCTACATTTTCAATTAGTCAGGACATTGAACCATATTTAAATATAAACATATTTTACAATTGATCCAAAAAACATGGAAATAAATTAAATCCATTCCCAGAAACCACATTATTGAACTAATACCACATGAGTTCCATTGATATATTTAATATCAATTAGATGGGGTGATTTTGTGTTGATGGACCGTACCAAATTACATTCAATTTCAATTTCCCCTCATAAGATTCAAACCTCTATATTAGTTAAAATGAACGGATATTAATATATTTCCAAAATAAAAAATACCACATAAAATGTATAAAATAATATACTAGTACATTATATTTGAAACGATTTTATATTTATTTTTCTGAAAATGTATTTTCAATGTATTAATCTTGTCTTATAGATAGATATCAAACATAATAATCAAGTTCATATAATTAGACTATATCCCAAAAAATAATTAATCCCTCCCAATAGTATTATAACTATAAATATGTTCTTTATTCTATCTTACACTGCTGTATAGTGGGTCCTCTCAAACATCCAAATAAACAATACCATCTTTTCACTATATTTTCTCAATTCCTCTACATGTAATATCATCTTCCTTAGAAATAGGGATATTATTACCAAAAAATAAATATGTATTGTAGTATGCACATTGGACTTTTACTCTTTACTAATTGTAATAATGATAAACAGATATATTTATATATATTATCTTTCTTCCCATTTTCTTCATTATGATTTTATATTATAATTCTTGGTAGATGGATCATGAATGAGATAATAGAAATTTTTTCCATCCCCAACTATATTATTCTTCATTATTTCATTTTTCTCTTCAACGTTGTATGATAATTATTTATATAGTAGGAGTAAATATTTTGTGTTTTTATTATTTTATTTTTATTTAATCTATATAGATATAAAATATGTTTAATAGAACACAATATCAGTTTCTCCACTTACTCAACACCCCTATAAGATTCTTTCTTCTTTATTCTTACATATTCAAATAATTTTGTGATTATAATTTCTATATTTTGAAAATATAAATTTCCTTAAATTAAGAACCATGATCATTTATATATTCTCATTTAATCTCTTAAAATAATCATGTGGCCCTTCTCCCCATTATCCTAAATTATTCTCATCCATTAAAAATTAATCTAAACATGTATTCTCAAAATAATTATCTCATAATTTATGTTGATCAATAATATCCTATCATTTATCTTCATTATTGATTTAAAATAGATATACCATAAATTAAAAATATATATCTTTCTAGTATCCTCTCATTGTATTAAAATTGAAATAAAAATTTGATATGGCTTGAATAAAATCATAATCCCCAAAAACATCTTGATATTTTAATTTTAAAAACAATAGAAAATAAAAAATCAGTTATCATTAGAAAAAATCCCAATTTTTACTGGAAAAATTTATTTAGGACATTGTATATATTATGTGTTAGTTAAACATATTCCCATATTCTTTGAATATTTCAAAATATTTTTCATTTTTTTGTTAATATATTCTTTTTTATCTATATTATCATGGGAATTTAATTAAACATATTAGACATTATAAAAACTATTTTACGTATCATAGTTGGTATGAAACATTTATATTTTTTATCATTTAGTATCATCAATATAATATGTGATATACTTTATATTCCTTGAATATATTATGTATCCTAATATAGTTTATTCGTTTCCAATACTATAGTTAGAACATAAATAAATATCATATGTATTCTATAAAATACCATATGTATTAACATAATATGGTTCTATTTACACTTTTTAGTACAAGACTCAACATGAATATTTTTAATCATAACCACCCCCACTCTAGGAACATAGAGATGGTGTCTACTTTATTACATTGGCATAAATAAAAGGGATATAATCATGATGGATCAAAAAATATAGATGTTTTGATGAACTAGAAATATACATTAATCCCAAATTATATTCGAAATGTAAAATACATAGCATAAAAACAATATTACCTCATTGATATTACTCATAATATTTTTATTCATATCCTAGGAAAAGAAAAAATAAATTTAGGAGCTCAGATTCTCCGTAAGGGTTATTTATAACAAAATGTATCATGGATCAAGAATTAATAATAAATATGCAAAGGTAAATGACTAAAAAACATCCCATTTAATCAATATCATGATAATAAAGGGCATCTCTTGTTAATTTTAATGATGTGATCTTATATATAATAACAATAGAATTATCAATGAAGTAATTTTTTAATATTAGACTTCAATATCTCAGAAATATGATATATCTATCGTCAAATCCTTATTCCTAGACACTTTAAACTATGGGTAGAAATACAAAATAACCCATTTAATTTTAGCTTCATTGTTTTTATAATGATATAAGTTGATGTATCAAGGAGATATACAAATCTAAACCCCACCTATTATTTCATTTTCAATTTATTCCTCATATATTGAATGATCAATTCAGCACATAAAAGTATTCCTTTATTAAAAATAATAATTTTCATTAAATAATACTGATTTTCATGGTTTCTCTAGTTAATCAACCTTCATTTCTAGGAAAACATAATTTATAGAAATTATATATGGTTTCAGAAATATGTATATACATGATAAATATATTTCGGTCATTTAAGGAAAATCTGATATATAATTAATATTGATAATAAATAAATTAAAATTTAGTATATACACTATTTAAAATATATTAGGTACATAATATTAAAATATGCCTCAATGAGTTGATATTGAAATGAAATCCTCATATTGAAAGTCCGCCATTCCAAATTATGGATCTAACCACTTATATAATAAGTTAAAATTTAGAGAAAAACATAATATAATCATATTCACGTATATAATATAATTTAAGGTCAATTTATATCATTTCATCACTATATTTTTAATAATATATTAATATTTTTAGTATTTCTGATGTTAACAAATTTTTTTTGAAGTATCATTTGATTTCGTAGTCTCACTCATTTTTTCTTTATCATTGTTCCACCACCATTAAAATTCTATTAATGGTATAAATATTATATAAATTCAAAATATAGGTATTTAAAATCATTAAAAAAAGGCACATATAAGAAAATGAATTAAACCATTTGTGGAGATGGTAGGTCATTAGTATACATGAACATTATTTTCAATTTTTTATAGATTAAAAAAAATGAATGGTAATTAATCATTTTCATTTCACAAATAATTATTATTGTATTATATATAATATATAATTATTAAATATTTTCTTATTATCATCCCTATAAAGTGTCAATGATGAACGATTCAGAAAATTTTACGGAGGTGATGGTACACACATTTTCATGAACAATGTTATAGTTTTACAACATATTGTAATATAAGAATTCATATCTAGTCTTATAATTAAAAAGAATATATATTTCCAAAAAACATATATATTTAATATTTCAATATTTTTGACCATCGAAAAGAAATGGTGATGAAAAACCAATTGCACTACTATTTGGAGACGGTAAGTTGTGTGTATCCATGAAAAATGTTATCTCTATTCATAGGTTGAAAAAGATATGAAAAAATGGTTCTTCTATAATAATAATATTATCTCAACATATTAACTGAACTGAATATATTATTTATTGATGATTAATATGAAAAAATAGAATAAATGATCTTAAAATACTCAATAAATACGACTAACTCTTCTTCTGTGGACATACTTTAGATCTCTTGTTCAATGATTAGGGATGATATTTTTGAATAAAAAAACCTTTAGAACAAATTTAAGGGTGTTTAGAAGATAAATATTAAGGGTTTTTTAGCAAGATTTCTCAATGTTGTGTGATTAATTGAGTGAAATTGGTGTCCTCTTATATGTGATGGGTGGGCCATTAATAGAATTTATTAATATATTAAATTAATATAAATTATTTATTATGTTAAAACAAATCCAAATTAATCTAATTCAAATAAAAGAATATTATGATATTTAATAATCTCATATAATAAAATTTTACATCTTTTAGTAATTTTTTCACCATTGTCATTTAATTATAACCCCTCATTAACAATTTTTACAAATTTTATAATACTGATGTTTTTTCACTTCAAGGATAAAAATGTTACCATATGGGGAAAACGACATGTAAATGGATCACGGTTATTGTATCTGACAATATTAAATTCATTTATATTAGTTTAATATTATTATGAATTTTAAATCATTTATTAAAAAATTAGTTATTCTAAAATATTATGAATGTTATTTTAAACACTATTTATTCAATATGAATTTAAATACATCAATAAAAAATATTTAATTTTATTATAATCATTTAAAACATACATAAATTTTATATATATCTATATTATTTATAGGACACATTGAATTATACAAATTGTATCACATTTAATATTTTTAATATCATTTTAAAATTAATAGAATAAACACTATGTTATTATTGTGTAATAATTTATGTTAGTTATTTTAATTATAAAAAAATAAAAATATATTACCAAAAAAATTATTTATCATTATAATTATTGTTTATAAACAAACTATATTTTATTTATCTAACTATTAAAAAATTAAATATAAAAAACTAAATAGAATGAAATTTATGACTTTTCTTTAAATAAAATAATATAAAGGTAAAAAACACAGCCATGTTGAAAAATATAATATAATATATTCTAATATTTGATTATTATGGAGAAAATAACTTCATCCTAGAAAATTAAGTCAATATTTATGGTTATTTTATAGTCCATATCATTTTATATGTAACTTTAATTAGTCGATTTAGCATTATTATTGGGATAATGTTTTAATATAATAATTATTCATAATGACCAAAAATAAGGGATCTTATATAATGTTTTTAAATAACCTAATTCTAAATATTAATATAATTTTACAATAAATAATTAGAATAATATTCATTAAGTAATTTGAAATCAAAATTTAAAACTCAATCCAAACTGTTTTTCTGGAAAATTCATTTTTATGTATAAAAATATTTTTATACCAAATAAAAAGAATATTTTTTCCAAAGAAAATAATTGAAATAATTTTAATATAATAGAAATAGTTTTCTTCAAATCATTTAAAAATGGGTTATTTTATATTTTTAAAAAAGAAAGTTTTCAATAAAAATGATATTTTTTAATATTCACTACAGAATTATTTTTCTCAAAAAAATCCAAAGATTTCACCATTATATAATTATATTTTTCATGGGTTTTGAAAACATATTTTATATAAAAAATAATTTATAGAAATTAACAAATATTAATTATAATAAATCATTTAAAAAAAAATTCATGCATAAAATAAATTTATTGAATGTTGAGTATTTATTTTCAAAGAATTAATCAATGAATTTTTATTCAGTATTAAATTTACATATATTTATTAATTCAGTTTATACTATTCATTCCATTTAATTTAATAAAAATATTATAATGGGAATATTTAAATGAAAATACCTTGTGGTTCATTTAGGCTTGGTGTTTGGTTTTTTATAGATTTATTTTAAAATATAACGGTGTAAAATTCTCCCCTATTTAAAAAAATTGTAATTTAAATTTTATCTTATTCATTTTAGTCATTTTTTACATTTTTATATTCCTCTATGGAATATGCAGATCATAAAAAAGTTAATTAAACATTCTCTTAAATAATGGGAGAGGAAAATATGATGAACAACAGCAAAAAATGATTCAAAATAGAATAAAATTAGTGTGATGTAAATTTATATAAATGGGAGATAAAAATAAAGATCATGGAAAAATTATAGTGAAAGGGAGCATGGTCATGAGAATGTAATAAATAGAAAATCATAAATCATTGATGACTGAATAGACCACCAATTAAAAATAAATTGTCAGAATATAATAACATATTTATTTCATCCCACTTTTCATAGAGTTTTGGAATTGAATTACTATATATAATAAAATATAAGAAATATAATTGTAAGGTTATGATGGTCATGATAAAGACAAAGACACGTGATGGGGTGAATTTTGTTCTACAAAAACAATTGATAGATTCCGAAAATTCACTTCTTATTAAGTGAACCTTTACAAATCTCTTAAAAAACATGTGTGGAGTTTAAATAAATAAATGAAAAGAACATAATGATTTATAATGGTTCTATAACATAATGAGTTTTTAAAAGGAAACACTATTCTTAATAGTGTACATGATTCACCACATTGAGATTCAAAGAACAAGTAAATAATATTTTAAAGTTACCATTAAAAACTCTTAGATAAAAAAACATGATTGAAAAATATTGACATAATAATGAAAATATGTTTTAAAAATGTATATGTAATTAATTCCTTGGGGAAAAATTTATTATTAGTTAATGTAAAACATTTTTTTAAATAAAAGGAAACGATTTTCTTGAAAACTATTTCAATGTGCAGAACTGTGTTTTATGAATAATAAAATCACTTTTTTTATATTATAATAATGATATATATATATTTAATATTTAATATATTTTTAAACATTAATATTATGTATTTTATATACATGATAAAAAAATCCATTTTTACAAATTAAAGAAGTATTTTTCAAAACAGGCAATTTTTCACCTTTTGATGGAGAACCTATTTTAAATCTTTTTTTGTCAATTTTATATGTTCAATTTACAATATTAACTTATTATATGGAATCCGGACTCAAAGTTTGCTTTTGTTATGTTTTCTATAATTTTAGGATAAGATTCCTTTTTTATGAATAGTGAAAAAATAATCCATTTCAATGGAAAAATAATTTTTCATAAAATTTATTTAGTGTAAAATAATATTTTTCAATGGTTTAAAATTATAATTAGGCTATTTTTTATTTAATCAAATATTAGTCTTTGTAATTATTTTCACAATGAAATTATATATTAAAATTATTTAATATTGTGAATGTTTTACTTTAAAAACTCTTTTTCATATTTTATCAGTGTGATTAATTTTGTATTAATTTATTCTAGTTATTTGTTTTAAATTTGAAAAAAATTATTATATATTTTAAATCAAAATGTATAAATTATCTAAATAATTCCTTTTATTTTTTGGACATTACAAATAATAACTTTAGTAAAAAAATATTTCCACGGTTAATGGTAAATCAGGTAATTAATGGTAAAAAGTATATTATAAAAATATTAAAATACCCTAAAACTTTTTATAATTTAATTGGATGGGTTTGTTCCAACAAAGATCATAATTGTGTATATTTTAAGAATACATTTAGCCATAAAGAAGACTTTAAGATATTTATAATATTATATTCAATGAAAATTTATTTTTATTATAATTTTTTTAACAAGATTATTATTTTTTTTAATATAGAGGTATACAATGGATATCATATACTATAAGTATTATTTATAAATAGTAATTTTTTAAAAACATCATGGTAATTTATTTATCATTTTTAGGGTAAATAATAAAATTAAATTGTGAAAAAAGGATGATGTTGTAATTTCTTAATTAAAGGAAGAATCAAATAAAGTATATATAAAATATTATAATAAATACAATTTCATATAATTTAGGTCATACAAGTATATTATAGATGACTTCGAAATTTTAATTATGTGTTAAATGTGTTTTTTGGAATATGTGATTGAGTGATGATATTTTTAAAAATCTATGAAATAAATAGTGTCAAAATTGACATTAATGGTATTTTTAAATATAAAATATTTTATTAAATGTTATAAAATTTATAAAAATACAATATTTGACCACATATTTGGGATATGACATAAATATTTTTAAAGGACACTTTTATTGGTATTTTTTCATGTTATGGTAATCATATTAACCCTCAAATTGTAAATTACGTAATAAAATTATATGAGTTAAAAAGGGTTAAAACAAAAACATAATGATTAAAAAATATTCAAATATTTAATAATTGAAATTTAATGATTTTATTTATCCCCATACTAATCCTATATTATAAATAAACCACTTTACACCCATCTAAAATAAACAAGTAATTTATATTTGTTTAATATTTTGACAAATTTTTAGAGTGCCCCTACCCTCTCTTATAAAATGGAACCACTTCCTATGATTTATTTAGAAAAAGTAATAAATTATTCAGCCAATATTCGGTAAAATCCATTCCTATAATCCCTCCTCAAATTCATTATTCATTAGTTTTGGTATAATTTCTTCCTTATGGGTGATAATGTGTCTATCAAAGGATATCTTTAAAAAGAGATGTGACATTTTTAATCAAGTAATTTTTTTATTTCTTCTTCCACTTCCTTCAAATATTCATAAAATATGATGATGTAATAACTAAATTTTTCTTAATAGAATAATATGTTATTATTATAATATTATCACCTAAATCCATCTCTAAGTCAATAAAATGGGAAAAGAATAATCGTTTATGCGTACATGAGAACTATTATCTGTACGAACTGATATAATTTCTTTTCCATTACCATATCTTAAGACTAGTTATAATGATGGAATTAATTTTTAAATATAATATTCATGATATAATAATCATTACAGAAATAATATATCAATTATGTTCTTACATTACATGCACATAAAAATGGTAATGTCATTTTTTTGTACACGTGAACTATCACCACCACAAAACAAAGTGATTCAATTTTCATCACAAAATCACAAGAATGGTATATATAGGTATGTTTAAATTATTGATATGATATTAAAGTAATTATATAAATATAAAATGATAATTATGTTATTTACATATTGATTAATAAACAGGAATGTTACTCATGCTTATATATGACCTACCGTCTCCAAGATTATAACATTGCTTATTTTTAATAACAATACATAAATTGTTTGATTTAAAAAATAAATTTTAAAATTTATTATTATTTCATTAATATTATTCTAGATATAATTAACTAATTACCAATTTTTTCTATAGACATCATACCAAGTCATTTTAGACTCATGTATCGAATATCATCAAAACTTCTAACGTGAACTTAAATAATTAATTATTTGTTATAATATGTTGATTAATGACATAAAAGGAATAAAATAATTGATAAATGTTCTTAAGATAGTAAATAATTAAAATAAGTTTACTATTCAAGAAGACAAAGAAAATACTTGATGAATCAGACATGAGGTAAGAGACTTCGGGTCAATCTTATTTCATTGAGGCATTGTTTGATATTATACACCCACCTTCTTTTACGAGGTGTATATTCATCCCCATTGACTTATCATATAATTAATTTTTTTTTATTTAACATTTTGTAAAATATTATAAGGATATTAAGATATAATTTTTTAATGGTCTTAAAAACAAATATTTATATAGAAAATCTTTAACTTTCTTCACAAATGATAAAAGGAATCCAACTTTTTAATGTATACAGTGAAAAAAAATCACTTCTGTGGTGATATTTACATGATATTTAGTTTCATCTACAAGTCTTAATTTTTTAAAAAAAATCCCTTATTCCATTTTATAGGCATTTTTGGATTGAAAATGGTTTTGAAATTTGAATGATTATTTCAATATCTTGAAATTATTTATTTTGGCTAGGAATGAAATTCTTTGAGTGAAATGATGAAAATTGAAACCTTTATGTATTATGATTATAAAATGGTACGTGAAAATTTGATAAGTGTTTATGTAATAAACCAATTATGGGTAGTTCTATGATGTACTCTGAATTTCTGGTTACATTACAACTTCTAATGAATTGGGTATGAAAGTTAGTCATATGGATATTCCAATAGTAAGATTGACATGTACGAAATTAAAATTACTAGTTATTCCATTTAAATTAATTATGTCACAAGTTTCCTTTATGTAATTTATATACCAGATATGGGTTTAATTGTTATATTCAGATTTCAAAAATTGTATTTAACAAACTTATTTGTAAAGGAAAGTATGTACAAGTTAATATGGGTGAAAAGTATTACTTTATAATTATGTATTCATGGTTTTTAATGTTTATAAATGAACTAATAGTTTTCTTTATTTTTATATCCCATAATATGTTTTTTTTATCATCCCATCTTTTACAAATTTTATCATAGGTCTCAATATTAGTAAAGAAAAAGAAGTTGTTCAAATGAAATATTTGAATATGTTCCTCAAAAGGAAGTCAAGTTATTTATGGGGTTTTCATTTGTGAAAAAAGTGGATACATTGTATTAGATTCAAATTGTAAATTAAGAGTTTAATATGTAATATTTTTTATTAATTATATAAAACTATAAAAGAAAAATATCCTTGAATGTAAATTCTAGTTCAAAAACATTAGAATGAGTTATGTTTAAAGTTGAATCATTATAGTTGGTATCAGAGGGTGGTTTACAAATCCTTGGAGATTAGGATGTTTTCTAAATAGTTAGTGATATCATCATGAATTTTCATTTTAAGGCTTATTATAGGTTTAAGGTATTACCATCCCTTTTGAGACTTTATGTTTTTAAATTTTATGTTGATTAATAGTATTTTTGTAGAGATTCACCTTTGAGGTAATTATGGGTTATTAGTTTTTTGGATGCAAAATGAATGGTATGAGATATGAATTTAGTTTAAATCATTTTATGGTTATTTTTTATGGATTTATCATATTTTTAAAATGATATATGAATTATATAGTTTGAGAAAATTTTATAACCCACTAGAAGGGTGAAAACCTGTCACATCCAAAAATGTTGTTGGAATCAAACAAACTACCGATGGGAGAAAAGGTTGCATAAACAACCATTAGATTATGTGATGTCTTGGTTAGTATGTTGTTTTAATTTTATTAAAACACGATTATGGAGTAATAAGATGATTCTGTTTGGAACCCTTGTTTTATCAAATAGATATCCTTGGGATTAGAAAATGCTTGGGTGATTAATTAATTAATGTTGTTTCGGAAGACATTCATTATTATGGGAACAATATATGATCAAAGTAAATAGAATAATATTGAATTTTATTTTTTTAATAACTTATGAGTTATATCAAGTAAAAATATATGTTTCTATTTTTTGATTATGATGTTTTTTTTATTTATGTAAATAATTAACCTATTTTGGAGAATATGTGATTTGTAAAATTTCTTTTTGATGTGAGTCTTTAAGTGTAATTGATTTTATTTGTAGATAAATGTTAAAGTATATCATCGTAGACTATGTTATAAAATCCTTTTGAAATTTTGGGTTTCAATCTTAGTTTGGATTATTGTGAGGAATTTTGAGGATATTTATTTATTAAATTATCTATGATAAACATTGGGTATTACTTTTGTATTTTCGAGACAAAAAAAGCTTGTAATCATATATGGTTTATTTTTATGGAATTATTATATCTTATCCTCACCATTTCTTATTTGGTAAATGTTTCAAGATAGGAATAATAGATATTTAATCTTTTTTGGAGTTTGTTATTTTTTATAAGATGAATCTAGTGCTTCAAGAATGAATAATTCTTCTAAAATAATAATAATTTTGAGAAGAAGATGAGTTTTTTTTTTAAATTATTAAAGGATTAAACTTAACTTCCGGGTAAGTATGTATCCTTATGTTATTTTTCCAAGAAGTAAAATAATTCCACAACTATATAAAAATGATCTAAAAACTATTTTTTGTTTACTTTTCTAACTATAAAAATTAATGACCTTTTACCCCATTATAGATTTCAAGTTTTATGATGGCTTACATTATCATGACCATGTTATATATCATTATAAATTAGACCATGAGAGTTATTTTTATCATCCAAATGAGTGTTTTTCTACTTGAAACATTATTATGTGTTATCTCATGCAACCTTCATAATTTCTTTTCTTTATTTAAAAGTGGAATATTAATTTATCCTTTTTTCCAAATTGGGATTTCAAAAAAATTATTTTGAAAAGTCAAAACCATATTTTTCAATCCTTAGTTCAAATTAAGGGGATGAAATTTATAAAGGGGGTAATGTAAAATCGTATGTTTTTAAAACGAAAAATCATAATGAATAGTGTTCATGATACGCCACATCGATATTAAAGAAACAACTAAATCATATTAAATGTTACCATTAAAACCTATTTATTATAATAAATATAATTAATTTTATTATCTGAATTATAAAAATATAGTTTAAAAATGTATATATAATTAATTATTTGGTTTAAAATTAATTATAAATGGATGTAAAACCCTTCTAAAAAAGGAAATTTTTTTCAAAAAATTTATTTAAATGTGCATAAGTGTGTTCTAAAAATAATAAAATAACTATTATTGGAATATATTAGTGAAATATATATGTAATATATTCAATATAATATTTCAAATTCAGCTTAATTTTTTCTATAAATGATATAATAATAAATTCAATTTCACAAATAAAATAAATATTTTTCTAAAAAGACAGTTTTGCAACTTTTTGATGGAGAACATATTATAAATATTTTTTTGTCACATTTATAAGTTATATTTGATAAAATAAACATCTTATTTTTAATTTGACATCTAAATTAACTTTGGTTAATTTTTTTCATTATCTAATAAGATCCATTTTTTTAAGAATAGTGAAAAAATAATGCAATTTAATTGAAAACTAATCTTTTATAAAACATACATGTTGTGTTAAATAATATTATTAAATGGTTTTAATGTTTAATTATATCATGTTTTTATAGTTTAACCAAATATTGGTCATTTTAATTAATTTCACACTGAAATTGGATATAAAAACTATGTGAACTCTTGAACGTTTTAATTTAAAAACATTGTTTTGGATTTTATTCATGGGATTAACATTTTATTAATTTCAACTAATTATCTATTTTAAATTTGGAAAAATGTATTCAATATTTGGAATAATATGTTCCAAAATATGTACATAGGTTCATTTTATTTTTGGATATTATGACTTGTGACTTTATTAATAAATTTTGTTACCACGATCAAGGGTAAATCCTGTAATTAAAGGTATAAATTATATTATAAAAAGATAAAATTACAATAAAAATTTTAAAAATTTAATTTAATGAGTTTCTTATGACCCATATCTTCCTTGGGTCTATTTAAGGGTTATTTTTAGACCCTTTTATGGCATTTATTAATTTATAAATTTATATCCAATGAAATGTTATTTTTTATACTTCTTCTTTTATAAAGTAATATATTTTAAATATGGGGTTATACAGGGAATATATTAAAATATAAATAATATTTATAAATCTAACATTATTACATACATCATGGTAATTTATTTGTTATTTTTAGGAAATAAGTAATCAAATTAAATGGTGGCACAATGACGATGAAAAAATTGCTTCAATAATGGAATTATAAAATAAATGATATTATAGATATTATAATAAATATAATTTTATTTAATTTATGTCATCCAAATATTTTATGGATGTCTCTGAAATGTTATTGAAATTTTAAAAGAGTTTTCAACTATTTTATGATGTTTTAGTTTTTGAAAATTCATGAAATGAAGTGGGTCAAAATGGACACTATTGGTATTTTAAAACATAAAATATTTTATTAAATATTATAAAAATTATAAAAATCCAATATCTTTTCAAAAATAAATTTATATTTTCTAAAATTTCAATAATTAATCTTTTATTGGTATTTTTTAATGTTATGGTAATTATATTAACCCTCATAGTGTAAATTAATTGATAAAATTATAAGATTTAAAAAGGGATAAAACAAAATATAAGGATTAAAAAATAATAAAAACTTGTCTAATTTTAAAGGGATGATTTTAATTCAACCCATAATCATCATATATTCTAAATAATTCACTTTTGACACATTTTTAATTGAAAATTAATTTATATAAATTTAAATTTTTGAAAAATTCCAAGAGTGCCCCTACATTCTCTTAAAAAGGGGAACTATATCCTATCAATGATTCACACTTTATAACCATTTTACTTATCCAAGATCTAATGAAATACCTTCCTATAATCCCTATCCACGTTTTTATGGATTTATTTTAGGAATAAATCCTTCATTAGAGGAGTTAATGTGTCAATCCATTGTAACCGCCCAACGTAAAGGTACCATTTTTAATCAAATATATCAATTTTATTTCATCATCTAATTCCTTAAAGTATACTTCAACCCTAATCATAAAAAAACTCAAATATACTCAATAAAATTAGTTTTTATTATGTTAATATCATCACCTAAATCCATATTCACTTCCATAAAATGGGAAAATAATTAATCATTTGTGCGTATATGTGAACTATTACATCCATGAACGAATATAATTTGTTTTCCCTCACCATATCTCATGGATAGTTATAATGTAATAATTAATATTTATATATTTTAAATTTTAAATATTTATCATTATAAAAAATATTTTATCAATTGTGTTCTTACCTTCCCTTCACATAAAAATGATAACGTTGTTAGTGTGTGTGTGTGAACTATCAACTCCACAAAGTGATGTGATTCATTTTTCATCACCACGTCACAAGTATTGTATATATATAAGTATATTAAAATTATGAATATGTTGTTTATTATATTTTTATAATTACATATGGATAAAATAATAATTACTTTCATTCCATAATGATCAATGACAAATGGTAACGTTCCTCATGAATGCGTATGGCCTGCCGTCTCCTTGATTATATCAATGTTCATTTTTCATAACCATAAGTAAATGGGGTGACTTGAAAATTAATGATTAAAAGTGATCATAATGTCATGAATATTTTTCTGAAGATGATGGAAAAATGACCAATTTTTCCTATATACATCATACCAGTTCATTTTGGACTCATGTATCGAATACCATCAAAACACTTGACATAAATGTAATTAATTTACTAATTGCTACAATATGGTGATAAGTTATATAAAAAGAGAAATAAACATTAAAATGGTTCCCAATAAGTAAAATAAATAACTTATGGTTTTTATTTATGATGATGAAGAACATTCTTGATGAATCAGACTCGGGGTAATGGACTTCATCACAATCATCTTTCATTATGGTATTGTTTGATGTTATAAACCCACCTTTTTTTGAGGTGTATATATAGCCCCATTGACTTATCAAATAATATAATATTTAATTATCATTATCATTAATGTTTTTTTAATATTCTTTCTATATTGAGATTTAAATCTTCAAATTCCATCAAAGGTAATCTTTCTATATAGAATGTTTGAATTTATTCACATAAGAAAAAATGAATATTTTTTTAACGTTTATAGATACAATGAATTCTATAAATCAATAACCATTATTTGATATTTGGATTCCTCTACAAGGCATAATTTTTTTAAAAAAATATAAAGGAATCACTTATTTTTTTAAGGGTATTTTTATATTGTTTTTTTAAATGGAATGATTATTTCAATATTTTTAAATTATTTATTTTTTTCACAAATAAAATTTTATAAGTGAAGTACTAAAAATTAAAATATTTTTCCATTATTATAATATAATGGTACTTTTAAATTTGAGGTGTGGTTACCTTATAAACCAAGGATGGGTGGTTCTATAATAAAATATTTATGGTTTTCTATGTTATAACCACAATTATATTGGGTATTAAAGTCGACTGTATAGATATTTCATTTGTAAGGGTTATATATATGGAATTAGACTAAATGCTTATGACATTTATATATAATTTGGAACCAATTTTCCTTAAATAAATTTCTGTGATTGCTATTGGTTTTATTGTAAAATTCAGATTTCAAAAATTTTATTTAAATATATTATTTTCAAAGGAATGTATTTACTAATTAATAAGGGTGAAAATTCTTTCTTTATGAAAAAGTTTTCATGTTTTTTTATGTTTATCAATGGACTAAAAGTTTTCATTTTTTATATCCCTTACTGAGAATTTTGTTTTCATCCATGATTTTAAATTTGTTTCATATGTATTATTATTGGTAAGGGGAAACATGTTGTCTTGATGAAATATTGGAATATGTGTCTCGATAAGAATTCGTGTTTTTATGGAGCTTCCATTAATGGAAAAAGAAGATACATAGTATTTGAGTAAACATTTAATTTAAGAGTGTACTATGTAATTTTTTTTCCTAATTCCCTTGAACCCTAAAGTAATAAGATCCTATAATGTGATTTCTAGTTCCAAAACACTTGAATATGTTATTTTAAAGGTTGAATCCTTATTGGTTCAGTCCACAAATATCTACTAATCTAATTCAGTAACACTCTATCATTGAGATTTTGGATTTTACTAGATATTTACTATTATCAAAACACCACAATAAATGAGTATAGGAATTTTAAACCTTTACATGGATTTTATATGGCCTTATATTTATTTTATAAGGCACCAAATATCCATATCTTATTACAAGAAGCTAGTACTTTTACATGACTGAGTCTAAGTAGTCAACAATCCACCATGACTGAGTCCGAGTAGTAGAATATAAAATAAATCAAAATGGTTTGATTTGATTGAAAAAACATGTTAAACATCATAGTTACCTTATAAACTAAGAGATGTAATTTGTCTTCAATAACGCACTATATTACATAAACATTCAATGTTACAATGGATTTCTTAAAACAACAGAAAATAAATCACCAAACATATGTTTAAACCTGTATGTATCAACTGTGTGTCTTCAGTAAATGAATAATCAATCATGAAAAAGTATATATACTAATAAGACATAATAGTAGTGAAAATAACATTAGTGAGTCAATATGATAGATCAAAACATATATGTATCCAAATTGAATCTCTGAAAGAAACAACAAACATGTTGTATTTCAAACATGGATATTTTTTAAGTATAAATTTATTCTACATATCTATTATTATCTGATGAATAATGTCTTCATATTTATAGTATTGGTCAAACAACTCCCATTCATATGAGCTCAAAAAATATTTCATAATATTTCATGAATAATTAAATTCCAATAATTCAAGAGAATAGTAACATCTTGTAAGAATATAAATGTTTTACTCTGTCAAATATGATCCATTGAATCGATCATAAAGATCCATTAAATCCATCATTAAATAAAATTGAAAAGATATTTACTTCTATAAAACTCGTAAAAAAATCTCACATAATATCATATATTCTAAACTTCATTGTTGAATTTTCAAATATAGGGTTCCTTCATATGGTGAAAAAACTCTAAACATAGGGTTTATAACATACAACTGACTAAAAAGGTAGGGTTTTTGTACTATGTGTTTGTTTCATAAAATTTAGGGTTCTTTAAAAATATAGGGTTGTTTATCCATACATTCCCTTTTCTATAATGTAGTGTTCCTTCCAGACAATACATTATGCTTACCAATATAGGGTATGAACAATGTGTCTGAAATAATTTCAAAATTCATCCAAAACACTTCAAATAGTATTTTCCAATAGATCAAAGAATTGAATATATTTCCAGAATAAATAATTTAATGAATTTTATTTTCATGAAATTCAATTTAAAAAACCATCATTCATAATAACAATATGTGCATTTATGAGCATCAAAACTAAAATGAAATTCACAAAATTGTCGAATCAACACTTTCTCAACAATCTCCCCCTTTTTTATGATCACAAAATCCATTACTAAATAAATAGATTTTAAAAACAATTTTTGTAATAACCATAAATAAATTAAAAAAATAAAATATTTAACAACATTTATTATATAGATGTTTCTTAAATTGATAATTTATCATTTATATAAAATTTTCTCAACCTTTATTTCTTTATATAAAATTTATTTGAAATAAACTTCTTCATAATGATGATAAATGATGTAAACAAAGAAAAATAAACATCACCAACTTTATTGTCATAGAAAATATAAGAATAAATTTTAGTTTAAATAAAGTAACCCTAAATTTATTCTTCATTAAGAAGATATTGATTTGTTATGAAATAGAATATAAATAATTTAATGATTAAAATGATCATTCGGTTATTACTCCCATTAAGTCATAATATAAAATATATTCAATGAATTAATTTTTTTTAAATCAAAAAAATACTTTTATCTAATATTTTACATGTAATACTTAAAAAAACTTATTTATCACATATAATAATAAAATAGCTTATGTAAAGAGATAATGAAATATTAATTAAATTATTAAGTAATATAACCAATAAAATAAATTACAAAACAACTTATAAAACATATTTTTATTAAATAATATATTAAAAATAATATATATAACAATGATTTAAAATAATCATAATAAAAAATAATATTTTTAGGTTGGAATAGATGTTTTATCAGAACATTCCAAACATCGATCTTTTTAAATTAAAGTAACAAAAACTCTTAACATTTCATCTAATCTATTTTTAACATCTACTATTCTTTAAAATGAAAAAGTAAAACATTGTTCAACAAAGAATAGTTTCATCGTATCAAGATATATCTTAGTATTAACTTCTCTTCTAAGTAACTACAACAAACCTAGAATTTATCTTGTCAAAAAAACTAACCTAGAATTTATATTTTAAAATATTTGTTTTTTGATATCGAACAATCATTCACATTCTGATAATCCCTTGACAGTGATTTCGAAAGCATTTTCAATACATGTGAATTATAAAGTTCTTCTTATGACTTTCCAGATGCATTTAGATCAGCATGAAGCTTCACCTTTTCTTTATTAAAGGAGTTAACTTTAGAAAGAAAATTTTCAAAAGACATTTGAGATGAAGGGACTTCCAATTCATCATGACTATGAATTTCTTCATTTTTTCCTACATTATTCAAAAAAATGTTTCACATATAAAATTAATAGTTTTTTTAACAAATAATAAGGTTTAAATTTTGACCATTTCTATGAAATAATTTCTTCTCTACATGATGTACATGTCAACTTCAGCCTTCTATTACTGGTTTTCAAAATCATTTGAACACAATATTTCAATGGAGATAGATAAAAAATATGTTTTATAAAGAATATATTACATCATGATCTAATAGTTTGGATATAACAAATCATAATAATTTTCTAAAAACTATATAATAATCATTATAATTTTTAATTTTTGAAAAGATATATTATAGAAGATAGATTTTATATTTATATAAATAAAATTAAAGAAAACATTAAATATAAATATTCAAATAGGTTTAAATAATAAAAATATAAAATATTCCACCATTTAGGGATGTTTTGTATTATATCATGATATAAAACAATTTTTTAGAGATATAATAAATTTTTAGAAAATTATTATAAAATCAAAATTGAGTAAGGCTTGATTAAATGAGTAAATAAGAGTTTTTATCAAATTATAATATATATCTATATCAATGTATATAAAACAGTTAATGCACCAGAAGCATATACATATATATATATAAATGAAATAATTCCTAGATCATATACTTCTGTACTAAGGATTTTTTGACAATAAACTACTTCATAGTTTGATCAATTCTTTGGTATAGATTCTCATATATCACTCAAAATACCAATTAATGATTTAATTATAAATCTTAGTTGTGTATTCTTAAAAAAATATCATAAATATGTTCTTTTTGGTACTCATATGTTTTTGGGCCACCTACTGTCAGAAATTAAAAAATTTATGTAACAAAACTAAATTATTTTAGTAGATATTTTACTATTAAAATTAAGTAAATATTTTGAACAACATATATTCATAACATTTGTGAATGATGGTTTTATAAAATAAAACACATTTATAGAGATTCCATTAAAACCACAAAAAATCCATTTAACATAATACAAGTTTTTTTGTTTAATCTTGAAAAAAATAATTCTTATATAATTTCCTTATTCACAATGAAATCAAATTCTATGTTTTACTTTATAAATTCTATTTTTAACATTAATTTTGTTTAAATAATATTCTCTTTTTAAAATCAAAATAAAATATTGTTTTAAATTATCAACATCTTTCAATAATTATTTAATCATAGTTTCATGCAATTCACAAAATATTATATAAGAATTATATTTTAAATCAATATTCTATTTTGAAAAAAAAATGTCTAATATAAAATTATCATAATATTTTCAAAAAAAATCAATTGTATTTATTTATGGATTCATATCTATATTTTTTCATAAATAAATACATATTTAATTCATCTTAATGATGTTTTTAACAACTACATTTTTGAGAGTAATAATAGTTTACCTCATTAGAATATCCCATAAGACAAACCATTTTTATTTTATGCTCATTCTAGAAATTTGTAGAAGATTCATCAAGTAACCCAAAATAATTACTCCAGACAGACATCATAATTTTTTCCCATTTCAGGTATAATCATATTTCCATTGAGTTTTATGCAATGAAAAAATATCCATTTAATGTTGACATTAATTAAATTTAAAAAATTCTATTTTTTTAAATCCCTTTAATTGTATTTATAAAAAATCTAAACTTTTTACAATATTTGATGAATATTTATCCAAATCTATATTTCTTAAATCATTGGATTCATCAATCATTGTTTCAAGAGCATCTTATTTAGGATTTATATGATTTTTTGATATATCCTATATCTCATTTTCTTATATCATTAATTGTAACATCCTAGGTACAAAATAATATGACATTTTCATATTTATTAATATTTGTGAATAAAATTTTAATATTACTTTAAAGGGAATGTTATGTTTGATGGCATACCCAATACGCAACAACGAGTTTCTTGGAAATCATAAATTGCGCACCAATAATATAATAATATTATTCTAAATGGTAGTTAACTCCAAGCTGTTGTAATGGATGGAATGAATAAAACTAACTACAAAATGGTTATATATGTTTGTTAAATATTTTACCAATTACCCAAATAATGATAGAGGCTTAAAATTTGAATGAATCCAATTTTGAGCATAAATATTATAATATTATTTAAAAGTTTTATTAACCTCATTTTGATAGAGAACCCTTCATAAAACTAATTTTTGTCAATTTTATATTTTCCTTCTTTAGAATCGGGACATCAAAATTTACTTTGTGTAAATTATTGTTATTTTTCCGATAAAGATCATTTTTTATGAATAGTGAAAATGATTTATTTTAATTCAAAAACTCCTTTTAATCTAAATTATTTATATGGATAGATTATCTTTTTAATTCTGTTTAATTTTTAGTTAAAATATATTTTTACCATTTAATACAATGGTGGTCATTGAAATTAATTTTACTTTGAAATTGGACATAAACAACTGTCAATATTTTGATAGATATTGTTTCTTAAAAACATACTATTTGTTTTAAAATTAATTAATGAAACTTCTATGTTTTGAATTTTGTAAAATGGAAATAATTTTTTAATTTGGAATATCAAATTTACCTTGGATAGTTTTTTGGTATTTTTCTGACAAATGTTCATTTTTAATGGATAGTGAAAAATATTGCAATTTACTTCAAAACTGCTTTTTCATCTAATTTAATTTTATAGTTATATTGTCCTTTTATTTGGTTATAATGTTTAATTAAATTATTATTTTTACCACTTAATACGATGTTGTTCATTGGACGTAATTTCACTTTTCAATTGGATATAAAAACAGGTCAATATTTTGATAAATTTTACTTCTTAAAAACCTGTCTTTGGTTGTGACAAGGGGAATTATTTTTAAATTAATTACTACAATTTATGTGTTTTTAATTTGGTAAAATGGATTCAATATTTGGAATAAGAAGGTACTAATTATGTAATTAATACTTTTTTGTTTTTTTAAATTCTGAATAGTAATGACAGTAATTATCTTTAATTATCGTGATTATTTAGTAATCGGGTAGTTATGGGTAATAAAATAAAATCATAATAATATAAAATGACCCCAAAATGTGTCCAAATCATTTTTTTGGAGTCATTTACTACCATGGAAATCCTTTTACAGAACTTCAGGTCCCATGGAGTCACATGGGTGTGAAAGGGACATTTATGACATTATTTTTAAAAGGAAGAGAAATATAACAAAGGTTTGTATATCCTAAGTAAAAAAATATTAGTTTTGTTTGCATAACTGGTAATTTATACTATAAATGGTCATTTGAAATCTAAGAATATTTCCTACATCATGGTATTTTTTTATAATTTTTAGACATTAAATAAATAAATTTATTTCTGACACCATGATGATGTAGTGATTACCTCATTAATGAACGATTTAAATAAAATGAAAAGATAAGGTAAAACCTAAGACTTGAAATTGTGAAAAACCTATTGTATGGGTGTAATTCGATCCCTTATCATTGTATCCTCAAAATTTATCATTTTGGTACCTTTAAAATCGGAAAATAATTTTATAATAAAGTAACATTTCAAGACTTTCCAAAAGTGACCCCCTTCACTCGTATAAAAGGCCCCCACCTCTACCCACTTACCCACACCTCTCAAGAACTTGGATCATCTAAAATATTCTCATATTATCTCTAAAAATACATCTCCTACTCACAGAAGACTAAATTTTGGTAGAAGTCTTTCCAAGGAAGCCTTTGGCTCAAATCAAAAAGAGTTCCACGATTTAGAGGTAATGTCTTCTCTCGAGTTTCTTTCATCTATTTTACTTTTTAACTCACCAATATTTTCTTATTATTTTATCCCATAATAACAAAACTATCCTCAATATACTAGAATGTTTTTATGATAAGGATTCTAACTACTCTTACACACACCTCCATCTAATGGTTAAGAATATATTGTTTATGTGGGTGGCGAATTACTACCTCACAAAAATATGATTGTTAAATCATCTTTTAACACATCTCATGGTGGCCATTATGATGGCACTATATTTATATATGATATATATTTATTTCCCCTCTATGATTCTGTATTTTATATTTAAAACATACCTTTATGATTTGCATGTTGTGGAAATGTAATAATTTCATATCAGAATGTGCGAACAACCGCCCCCTCAAGTGATGTGACTCGTTCATGCCAAACATGGAATTTATAAATAATGTAATTAATTAACTTATGTTACCTATATAACATATATTTTATACTATAATTATCTTATATCTATGTCTATTTTAGTTTTAATTTCCATTAATATGACAAAAAAATGAAAGTAGTGTTCATGCGTACGTATGACCTACCGTCTCCTTGAACGGTACATTTCATTTCCTATCTCCAAACACTATGGAATATTATTAAATAAATATATTCTTGATATATATTATATTTAAATAATTAACACCATTCTAGAGAATATTTACTTATAACTACATGGACAATTCTTTTCAAACAAGTTTATTCATGACTCATGTACCGAACATCGACAAAACATATGATATGAACTCACATTATTAACTAATTACTATAACATGATAATATGTGATATGAATTGAATAATAAACATTAATGTAATACCTTAATAAATTACAAATTTACAAATGTTTATTATTCTGGACTATAAAGAAACGAACAAGACAAGTCGGACTTGAGGGTAGGGGATTTCTTATCTCACTTTTAATTCCATGAGATATCCATTGTTCACCAATTATTTATTGCATGTGGTGTATTGTGTCCTTACATTTGATATATATTATAAATATTATAGTTATATTCATGTTATTATGTGATTCATTTGGTTCTTATCATCTTTTGGTCATATGAATCAATTTATTACAACGAGGTAAGGGGTTCTTATCTCACTTTTTATTTCTGTGAGATTCATGCTATATTTGCCAATATCGCCTTTGAGTGGTGTATGTACTGAAAATTATTCTACTATTTGTGTAATATACTTTCATTTAAGGGTATTTATATCAACATTGTATATTCCTTCTTCCATGGGGTGTACGTTTCGAAAGTTACCCAAATCGATAAGGGAACCTTTCACCAACCTCTTTTTAAAAGACATGTTTTTGTTAGGTATTTTAATTTACATCTTATTAATGTTGGGATATGTTCTTATTTATCCTTATAGCTGTAAATTTTATGTCCAAGTGATGATTTACCCTTTTTATCTCTCATCATCTCATTTTCTGAATTTTAATGTGACGTCGTTATGCTGTCGAATTTCTATAATGGAACTTCTTAACCCAATTTCAATTAATTGGGTTAAACCTCTACTTATTGATTATGTCGTACTATGAATATGTGTGAGTGAACTCTGATTGTTTTAAACATAATATCCACTTATATTGGGTATATTTATATTTGTCACACTTAATTATGTAATTGATTTATCCTTAATCTAAGGATACCTTCTTTGAACGGGACTTCATCTCAATCTCCTTTCATTAAGGCATCTTTAGATTTCTACATGACTTTATTTTATACAGTGTATAAAACCCTTTTGACTTTTATTTTCAATAAAATGGAATATTTTTACACGAAGCCTTTTACTAAATTACAAAAGGAATTTTTTGTCTTACATATGTGGTGAAAACAAATTATTTGCCGCCTTGACCATTATTTGAGTTTCGGCTTCCTCTACAAGGCATAACATTTTTTTAAATGAAACATAAATACCATGTTTTACTTTATTTAGGTATTGAAAATGTCTTTTATAATGTTTTGATTATATGAATGTGTTGTATTGATATCTTGTGATTGTAATGTGGAAATGTTATGTTTTCTCTATGCATGTTTCATGTGATACGATTATGTTATGGTTCTGGGGAATTATTTATGAAGACGGGTGGTTCCATGATTAACTAAGGGAAGGTGAGCCCTAGATATCTCTCCAATGCATTGGGTAATGCGAAGGAGTTAAATGCTAATGTTTCTACGAAGAGATTTAGGTAATATGATGTGATGGGTATTCCAAACGTAACCATGAGGGTTACTCCGTACGTAAGAATGTTATGAATGCCTCAAGTTACCTTTATGTCTTATGATTTCTATGAGTTATTCATAAATCATATGATTTCATGGGTTATGTTAAAGTTATTATGTTTTATGAGTAAAGTATGATTTCATTGATTCTTATGTATACATGGACTAATGTTTTCTTTCCATATTTTTATATCCCTCACTGAGATTTTTATGCTCATCCCATGTTTTTGAAATGTTTTTCACAGGACATAATGTAGAATAGGGTCAAGGATGGGATCAAGGAAATGTCATGATATCTAAAACATGGAACTAGTCATGTTTCTTTTTAAGAGTTTTTATTATGTGAAAAAATGGAAACTGAGTAGTTGTGTCTAATTTGTAACCATTGAGATGTAATAGTTATGTCCTAATTCTCAAAAACAGTAATCCTGAAAAGATCCTCACTGTGAAATGTTAATTTAATTCATGATTATGAAATTTTTTAAGTTCAGGTCCTTATAGTTCGTATCATAGGTTGGTTTAGATAACTTTAGAGGTTATGGTATTCTTTAAACATAAGTGAAATTTCCATAATGGTTGGGATTTCAGAAAGAGTCATAGTTTTTTTAGATAAAGTGAATGAGTTTAAGATAACATGAATAATTATATCTTAGTATTATATGATGATTTTACTGATATACTAACACTGACCTTTTTGGTATTAGTAATTGGCTGGATATAGCAGGCACCAAAGTAATAGTGGATGTGAAGAAAACTGTGAAGGTTTTTTGAACGAGCAACTGAATGATATGGGAGTTGAAATAAGAACTCTTGTCGTTATTCTCAACTAACTATCTAGAGTCATGATTGACTACCTAAACCTTAGTTATTTTTATAAGGCATCATATATGTGAGAAACAAATCCCTATGTATGTTTAGGTAATAATCATAAAGGTATAAATGTTCACAAACCTAAGTGTCAAAGATGTGGAAATAATCACATAGAAAAATGTTTCAAAGGGACATAAAGTTGAAATAGATATGGAAATGAAGGTCATAAATCAAGAACCTACCAGGGAAAAAGGAAGGATCTAGTTGACTATAGGATAGGTATATAAGTTCTTTCTGAGGGATCAATTTAATGTTTTAAATGTGGTGTGCATGGTCATTATGCAAACACATGTCCTATAAAGAAGTTTTGGGAATGGGATCACCAGGATCGTACAAATATTCATTTACCAATACCTAATGCCATTCCGATTGAGGATGAAGAAACTGACAATGACCAATGAAATGTATGGATTATTTCTTAACATATATTTTCCTATTATTGAATCTTAGGATATGATTCGTGATTTTGTTTGCAGGAAATAAGTATTTCAGAATAAGTTAGAAAGGAATGGTTAATATATCATGAAGAATTTTTAATGAGTAAGAAGTCAACATATAATGGATTCAAGAGTTATGGTAGATTTTAGGATAGTGAAATTCTTAAAAGTATTAAGGCTCTTTTGATGATGGGATTACATTAGAAGACTTTTTATAGTATGTGTAACCCTGATGTTTGAAATATGAAAATTTTATCTTTTCTTTTGTGGATATAGTTATAAATAACCATTTGGGTTTAAATGATCCTTGAATTTGAGGAAATTACCGGTTAATACATTTGGTACGCAAAACGAAAGTTATTATATAACCTTTTTGGTTAGAATATGTTATGGTTATTTTTTATGAATTTATCTCTTCCTTGGAATGTTATAAAATTATGTAGTTTTTGAAAAGGGACAACACACAAACTGTGTGACAACCCGTCGCATCGGACAAAGCTGTGAGAATCAAACCCACAACCAAAGTGTGACTGGTATTTATTGCTAACCACTGGACTACGTGATGTCCCTGGTTATTATGACTTATTATTATTAGTTAGATGATTTTACGAATCAATAATAAGTTTATTTTGGGTTATATATGGAATTGATTAACCTATCATGGAGGATATGTGATTAGTTTAATTACTTTTAAATATGAGACTTTAAGAGTAACTGATGTTATTTGGAGAAAAATTTTAAGATTTATCTTGGAAGACTATGTGATTAAATCCTTTGAATATTTGGGTTTAAATATTAGTTTGGATTACTTTGAATAATATTATGGATATCTGTTTATTGAATGGTCTTTGATAAACATTGGGTTTTGTTGGATAAAATTTGAGATTAAGAGTAGTTTTTCTTTTTGTGTAAGATTATCCTTTTTGGGGATTATCTGATCTTGTACTACAAATTTTGGTTTTGGTTAAGGTCTGAAGACATGGGAAATATATATTTCATCTTTTGTGGATTAGGTTATTCCCAAGATTTTGATTATAGTGCCCTTTATGTGAACAAGTCATCATAAATACTCATATTTTGGAGAAAATATGAGTTTGTGTTAGAAATATAGTAAAAGATGAAAGTCTACATGACAATTGAATATGTTTCCTTATGTTTTAGTTAAGCTCATAAATAAATTACTCAATGAAAAGTAACTTAAAAAAACGTTTTCTGTTAACTTTTCCTACTAGGGTATCAAATATTGTTTAACCCATCACAGCTTTGTGATTTTATGGTGGTTAACATTCTCCTAAACATGTTTTCTATTACTCTCCATCAGAACATGATGTGTTTTTGTCTCCTTCATATCCATGTTTTCATGGAATCCTAGTATGAGTTATTTCAGGTGACCTTTGTACTTTTCTTTCTTTCTTTTAAAGTGACAATTTAATTGACTTCTTTTCTGATGTGGGGCTTTCAATAATGTTTCTGATCCTAATTTTAAAATTGCGAGGATGTAATTTACAAAAGGGGGGAAGGATGTAGCATCCCAAATAAATAAAGAATATGACATTTTCATATTTATTAATATTTCTGAATAAAATGTTAATATTACTTTAAAAAGAATGCTATGTTTGATGGTGTACCCAATACACAACAATGAGTTTATTTGAAAACATACATTGCATACTAATAATATAATATTATTATTTTAAATGGTAGTTAATTCCTAGCCATTGTAATGGTGGGAATGAATATAACTAACTACAAAATGGTTATATATGTTTGTTAAATATTTTAACAATTACCAAATAAATGATAGAGGCTTACAATGTGAATGAATCTAATTTTAAGCATAATATTCTAATATTATTTAAAAGGTCGATTAAATGCATTTTTATGTATAACCCTTTTGAAAACTACTTTTAGTAAATTTAATACGTTCCTTCTTTAGAATCGGGACATCAAAAATTTACTTTGTGTAAATTTTTGTTATTTTTCTGACAAAATTCATTTTTTTATGAATAGTGAAAATTGATGTATTATAATTCAAAACCTCCTTTTAATATAATTTATTTATATGGTTATATTATATTTTTAATTGGGTTAATAGGTTAGTAAAAACATATTTTTTCCATTTAATCCAATGGTGGTCATTGGAATTAATTTCACATTGAAATTAGACATAAACAAGTGCCAATCTTCTAATAGTTATTGTTTTTTAGAACACACTATTTATTTTAACATTAATTAATGAAACTTATATTTTCTCAATTTGGTAAAATGGATATCATTTTTGAATTTGTAATATCAAATTTACTTTGTATAAATTTTTGGTATTTTTCTGAAAAAGTTTCATTTTTAATGAATAGTGAAAAATACTACATTTTACATCAAAACTGCTTTTTCATCTAATTTAATTATATAGTTATATTGTCATTTTAATTGATTTTAAATTGTAATTGAATTTTTTTTATCACCTAATACAATTTTTTTCATTTAAAGTAATTTCACTTTTCAATTGGATGTAAAAACAAGTCAATCTTTTGATAAATTTTACTTCTTAAAAACTCGTCTTTGGTTGTGACAACGAGAATTATTTTTTAATTAATTACTGTAATTTCTGTGTTTTTAATTTAGTAAAATTTATTCCATATTTTTTATGAGAAGTTAAAAATTATGTAATTAAGACTCTTTTGTTTTTGTACATTATGAATAGTAATGATGGTAATTATCTTTAATTATCGTGATTAATTAGTAATCGGGTATTTAAGGGTAATAAAATAGTATCATAATAATATAAAATAACCCCAACATGTGTCCAAATTCTCTTGTTTGAGTCATGGATGACCCTGGGAATCCTTTTACTGAACTTGAGGGCCCATGTAGTCACATGGGTGTGATAGTGACATTTATGACATTATTTTTAAAAGGAAGAGATATATAACAAAGGTTTGTATATCCTAAGTAAAACAATTTTAATTTTGTTTAAATAAATGATCTCCTGGACTATAAATATTCATTGGAAATATAAAAACATTTCTTACATCATGGTATTTTATTTATAATTTTTAGACATTAAATAAATAAATCTATTTATGACACCATGATGATGCAGTAATTACCTCATTAATGAACGATTTAAATAAAATGAAAAGATAAGGTAAAACCAAATACTTACACTAATCTAAAAACAAATAAGTGGGTGTATTTATAACCCTTATCAACTTTTCCTCACAATATATCATTTTGGGGCCTTTAATATCCAAAAATCATTTTATATTAATCTAACATTTCAAGACCTTTTAAAAGTGACCCTCCGCCCACTTATAAAAGGTCCCCACCTCTACCCCCTTTACCCACACCTCTCAAGCCCTTGGTTCATCTAACCTATGCTCATATTATCTCTACACATCCCTCACTTACTCTTAGAAGCCTCACTTTAGACATAAGTCTTTCCAAATAATCCTTTGGATCAAATCAATAAGAGTTACCCGATTGAGAAGTAATATCCTCTCTCGAGTTTCTTTCTTTTATTTTCCTTCTTAAATCACCACTATCTTATTATTATTTGATCCCATAATAAAACAAGTATCCTTAATATACTAGTACATTGTAATGGTAAGTATTATACCTACACTTACACACACCTCCATCTAATGGTTAAAGAACATACTATTTCTGTGGGTGGCGAATTACTGCCTCACAAAACGATGATTGTTCAATATTCTTTTAACACCTCTCATGGTGGACATTATGATTTCACTATATTTATATGTGATATATATTTATGTCCTCTATATTCTTCTGTATTTTATATTTAAAACATACCGTTATTCTTTGAATGTTGTGCAAATGCGATAATTTTTATGAGGAAGTGCAGACAACTGCCCCTCAAGTAATGTGACTCATTCATGCCAAACATAGAATTTAAAAATAATGTAATAAATGAACTTATTTTAACTATTTAACATATATATTATACTCTAATTATAATATATCTATGTCTAGTTTAGTTTTAAAGTCCATTAATATGACAAAAAATGAATGTAGCGTTCATGCGTACGTACGGCCTACCGTCTCCATGAACGGTACATTTCATTTCTTATCTCCAAACACAATGGAATATTATTAAATACATATATAATGGATATATATGAAATTAAAATCATAAACACCATTCCAGAGAGGATGTGCTTATAACTACATAGAAAATTCTCTTCAAACAATTTTTTTTGGACTCATGTACCGAACATCAACAAAACATATGATATAAACTCACATAATTAACTAATTATTATAACTTCATAATGTGTTATATGAATTGAATAATAAAATTTAATGAAATTACTTAATAAATTATAAATTGGCCAAAATTTGTTATTCAAGAATATAAATAAATGAACAAGACAAGTCGGACTTGAGGTAAGGGGATTTTTTATATCACTTTTAATTCCGTGAGATTTACATTTTTCGCCAATTATTTATTACATGTGGTGTATTGTGTACTTCCATTTGATATATATTATCATGATTCTATTTATATTCATGGTATTACGTGATTCATTTGTTTCTTATTATATTTTGTTCATATGACTTGATTTATTTCTACAAGGTAAGGGGTTTTTATCTCACTTTTTATTTCGATGAGATTCATGCTATATTTGCCACTATAGCCTTTGAGTGGTGTATGTACTGCCCATTATTATACTCTTTATGTAATATAATTTCATTTATGTATATTTACATCAACATTTTACCATTATTCGTTCATGGGGTGTACATTTCGAATGTTACCCAAATCGATAAGGGAACCCTTCACCCTCATCTTTTTAAAAGACTTCTTTTTGTTAGGTCTTTTAATTTACATCTTCTTAATGTTGGGATATGTTATTATATATATCCTTATTGTTGTAAATTTAATTTCCAAGTAATGAGATACCATTTTTATCACTCATCAACTCATTTTTTTAATTTTAATGTGATGTTGTTAGGTTGCCGAATTCATGTAAAGGAACTTCTTAACCCAATTTCAATTCTTTGGGTTAAACCTCTACTTATTGATTATGTCATACTTCAAATATGTGTAAATTTCCTCTAACTATTTTACACTTAATATCCACTTATATTAGGTGTATTTATATTTGTCACACATAATTATGTAATTTATTTATCCTTAATCTAAGGATACCGTCTTTGTATGGGACTTTGTCTCAATCTCCTTTCATTACGGCATCTTTTGATTTCTACATGACTTTATTTTATACGGTGTATAAAACCCTTTTGACTTTTAATTTAATTCAAAATGAATATTTTTCATTAAGTGTTTTACTTAACGACAAGAGGAATTTTTTTGTCTTACGAATGCGGCGACAATGACTTCTCTGCCGCTATGACAATTATTTGAGTTTCGCCTTCCTCTAAAAGACACAACATTTTTTAAATGAAAAATTAATACCATGTTTTACTTTATTTTTGTATTGAATTTTTTTTATAATGTTTTGATTATATCAATTTGTTGTATTTATATCTTGTGATTTAATTGTGGAAATTTTATGTTTCCATTATGCATGTTTTATGTGATACGATTATGTTATTGTTCAAGGGAATTGTCTATGTAGACGGGTGGTTCCGTGATAAACTAAGTGCGAGTGAGCCCGAAATAGCTCTCCAATGCATTTGGTAACGTGAATGAGTTAAACTATAAGGTTTATCTAAATAGATTAAGGGAATATACTATGATGGGTATTCCAAACGTAACCATGATGATTACTCCCTACGTAAGAGTGTTTTGAATGCCTCAAGCTACCATTATGTCTTATGATTCTTATGAGTTATTCATAAATATTGTGATTTCATGAAGTATGTTAAAGTTCTTATGTTTTATCAGTAAAGTATGATTTCATTTATTCTTATGTATACATGGAATAATGTTTTCTTTTCATATTTTTATATCCCTTATAGAGCTTCTTATGATCATCCCAAATTTTTGAAATGTTTTTCACATGACATAAAGTGGAATAGGGTCAAGTATGGGATCAAGGAAATGTCATGATGTCTAAAACATGTAACTTCTCATGTTTCGTTTTAAGAGTTTTTATTTTGTGAAAAATGGAAATTGAGTAGATGTGTCAACTTTGTAATCATTGTGATGTAATAGTTATGTCCTAATTCTCTAAAACTCTAAACCTGAAAAGATCCTCAATGTGAATTATTCATTTAATTATTGATTTTGTAATGTTTTAAGGTCGGGTCCTTATATTAATTCCTAGATCAATTTATTCATAGTTAAAATATTCACTAGTTTATACTGATGAATACCTGTAGATAATACATTCCACATTTAGGGTAGTACTCTGAGTATATTTAATTTTGGATCTAATTTTGAAATTTAATTTCTAAAATTTAAAATGTTATTGAAAATCTCGTTCAATATTCCAATTTTTTGAGTGATAGTTTCCTCATCATACACTATAAATATTTGAAACAATGGTTCTATAGTATTTTTTTTAATTGTATGATATTTTTAGTTTTTTTATATGAAAAAAATTGTCCACCACATCTCATTTGTAGTAGTACATTGAAATAATAAATTGAATTCATTATTGCATAAACCACATATAATAACAATCATTGATCTGGAATTGATATCATATTTTCCTTCATGATCATCATTAAAATTTACTATTTATTAATTAGCAATATCGTATTAATAAAAACCCTAAAATAAAGAACTATTCCAAGACTTTTAAAATAAATAATAATACAAGATTTATATCATCCATAATTATCAGTATTAGAATAAGGGGAATGAATCAATGACATTCGTTATCTAGAATTATCCATTTCAATATGTGTCAATCGGAATCATTATCTCAATCTTGTTAAATATGGTATTTTTTCATGATTATAAAGAAGAGAACCACCATTGATATTACTTGTTGATACTTATGATATAAATTTTTTGTATTGGATAATGAATATAGAATAGTTCAATGATTTCAATAATTAAAAATATAGAAATAGAGAACTACCTCTGATAGTTTGTGTTTATATATAATAGGTTCAAAAGAATTTCTTAAAAAGAAAACTTACTACTTGAGCCCTACCTTTGATACAACTTCTTAGGTATAGATGGTGATGATGAAGGTAAAGACACAAGATAGGGATGAATTTTATAATTCAAAAACATAGATAGTTTTTGAATGATTCTTTTATTATGGAGAAAACCATTAATTCCCTCTTAGAAAAGAGTGAGCTCTGGAAATAAATAATGGAAAAGAACAGGGGGATATAAAGTCTTTCATGACATATTGAAACCTTATTCCACCCCCAGCAACACTCTCTCACTGAGTGTTGTGATTCGACAGCACATTCCCTTTACCAAAAGACCTTGAAACTGAGTTCTGGTAGTTGAAAACTTTACAATGGTTTAATAAGGCCTTTAGGTTTATTTAAAAGGAACTAAATATCTAAATTATAGAACAAGAATGCTTCAATTTACTCTAACTATGTTTGAGAATTCAAAAATCCACCTCAAATATGTTCGATCAGTTAGAACTCCAATAAATAAAATGAGTTTGATTTGTTTAAAACCATATATTAAAATTCAATTTGGGAGCCGCAAATGAAATATTTAATTTATATTAAATTACAAACAATAGTATAAAGATCATTAATGTTTCATAGTCCTTATTTAAAGAGAAACAAATGAAACACCAAATAGATGACTAAACATGTATGTATCCAAAAGTGAATCAGCAATATAATCTTCTTTGATCTTCCGGAAGATTCTGTAACAAAAATATGCAGTATAAGTGAATGAAACAACATTGATTTGATCAGATAGATCAAAACATATATGTATCTAAATTGTATCTCTGAATGAAATGACGCACATATTGTATTTCAAAAGAAGTTTTTCCTTATGATTATTTTTTGTATACCTCCTCTAGTATAAAATTAAAAACATATTGTTATTTATATTATAGGTCGAAAAAATCCAGGTAAAACTAGTACCATAAATATCATACAATAAATTATTAATATTTTAATTCAAATTCATTCAAGAGAATTGTTACTTCGCATAAGAATAGAAATTATTTACCTCATCGAATATGATCTTTTGAACCAATCATAATGATCTACTAAATTGTTCATAAAAAATATTTCAATATATATTAACATACATAAAAATATTTTATAAATATCAGATTATATCATATATTTAATACTCTATAGTTGAATATTCAAATGTAGGTTTCCTTCCTATGATGAAAATTCTCAAAATTTTGGGTTGACAATGTATGAATGATTACAAAAATTAGGGTTGATGTACCATATATTTTCTTCCTAAAATGTAGTGATCTACGAAAATGTAAATTAGTTTATCCATACACTCCCATCTTTCAAAATTATGGTTTTATACAGATAATAATTTATGCTTCCCAATGTATGGTGTGAAGAGTGTTTCCAGAATACTTTTATAATAATTTGAGAACACTTTAACCAATATTTTTACATGGGTAAATGACATGAATATATTTCTAGAATAAATATACAGATGAATATTATTTTCTTGTATTTTAGCTAATAAAATTTCATTACTAAAAAAATATGGATGTTTGTGAGCATAAAACCCAAATAGAAATAAAAAAAATGGTCAGTCAACATATTTCAATAATAAATATTAAATAATTATATTTTTATCCAATTATAAATTTCCATTATAATCTCAAAAATTCACTAATAGATCAATATTTAGGATAACGTTTTCAAGATGATTCATTAAAAATATCTTTTAACAAATCATAAGATCTATGAAATAAATTCAATTAAAAAATTATTTCAATGTATATAATTAAACAAAGTTTTTTATCATAAGTTATTAAATAATAAATTCATCGTCCAAAATCTAAAACAGTCCATTTTATAAGTATCTAACCTTAAGAATCCTCTGAGATATGTATGACCAAATTATAAACCCAAAAATCCAAAATATTTGACCGACAATTTATCCCTATAGAACATAATATATCCCGAAATGAAACATAACAAAAATATTAATACCATGATCATTTATTATCTTATAATAATAATTATAATTAATATAAAACATCAATTAAAACATTGAAGCTTCGAAAAATTAAATTTAACATTATTCCACAAATCCAAAAATCTAGTATTCTTAAATATAAATTAAATTGTCATCAAATAACTAATCATTCTCAAGGTTATCAATACTATCACTTTTTATTGATCAGTTTCAATTTTCTATTTATCCAAACTAATCAATATCAACTTAGAATATAGACCCTATTAAGGGTTATCTATCCCATCTTCCTATATTTTACAAAAATAGTATTTTCATACTAAATTACATGGTCTATTAGTACCATTCCAAAAATTATTTCAAATCCTTAATGAATATTTTTTAGAACATTCCATATATTTATTAGGATTTAAACAACTCAAATATAATTTCTAAAATAATTCTAAATTATTTTTGAAGACAAATTCATTATAGAAGTAATAATTCCAATATTACTATAGTAAAAACATAAGATTGTCTTTCTACCCATGGAATTTTTTGTGGTATATTTACATGATGCTTGGGATATTGGGATGAATAATGAATCATAACTTTATAATTTAAACTATAAAAAATTTATGTTTCCTATTTACCCTTGATTATACATTCCTGATGTCCTTTCTCATCACTTTAGAACCAAATTCCCATTAAATTCATGAAATTATCATGTAATTTATTTCAAGAATTATCACATGTGTTTCATTTAATCCCTCACTTATTTTTCTTTACCTATTTTCATTTTATTAGGTGGTAGAGTCTCCTGTTTTTCTCTTCATCACATTTGAAAATATATGAATTGAAGAATTATTTCTATGTCCAGATATTATTTGATTACATATCGTCATATTTTGAAAACATATGAGAAACTAACTTCCTTTAAAGGATTGAATTAAACCCATAATTAAAATGCTCTATATCACATTATAGATTACATACACTGTTTATAACATTCCTTTATATTATTATATTGATTCCTCATAATTAGTATTTAATTCCCCTTCCTTTTTTCTTATATTGAGGAATTTACTATATAAACTCATTAATCATGAGGAAAGAATTTACTAAAGAATATAATATTTAAATTTCTTCATTCCATGATTTATATTTTATTTACCTCTTTAGTATTCTAGATTAATGGCCCATATTGATTAGAATCTCCTTAAAAAATAAATTTTTAGAATAAAAATTTCATATTCATTATATCCCAATGCATGAAATCTCCTTCAAATATATTTCATCCAATTCACAACTCTCAATGGATTACTAGTACCACTAATATATGGTGGCTTTTTTTAAATGGTCTAATCCAACATAAGAAAATCATGATATATAAAACCCCATTTTTACATCTATGAACGGTTATTTTTAATAGACTTACTCAACTTACCTCATATACCCTTGATCTTATTAGTTCTATCACCAACTCTATTGGTTTTCTTTGTAGGGAAAACTCTTTCCAATGATTATTTTTTCCTTTTTTCCATGAGGAACTATCCCTAAATAATGGAACCCACTATGTTATATTATAATCATCCTGAATATTAATACAAAATATAAAATCACAATAATGGTAAAATTTTTAAAATAATATAAGTTATTTTCAGGACCCTGTTTTTTTCTCTGTTTATTTAAATTCAAGATCCAATCATTTCTACTAAACTTCATCTAACACCAATTATATCAACACAAAATATTGTAAATGAGAGGTATTATCTAATTTATTACAATATCATAAAAACAACATATATAATTTAAAGTGATTAATTAGTTTAAAACTCTTGAAAAATTAGATATATTCATGTTTCCAATATTACAATGTAAATATAAAATATGTAGTTTTAAAATATTCTTTCATCATTGATGTTATTCATAATATAATTCTTCATATCTAGTGGAAAACAACAAACATAAAAGGGTGAGAACATATGATCAGAAAAGAGTATATACATTGTAAACTATCAAATATAAATAAAAAATAATCAATATCATAAATAACTAAAAACACATGTCATTTAATCAATAATAATAGTATGAAATTCATATATTGATAATATGAATTGTGTAATATCATGGATAGTAATAAATAAATTATAAATGAAGGAATTGATTAATATTTGACATCAATATCCCATAAAATATAATATATTTATAATAAAATATTTCTTTTGTGACAATTTAATCTATTGGTAGAAATACCACAAAATCCCATTTAATTCCATCTTACCAATTTTTCTTGTGAGACATATAAACGCATCTTAAGGATATATAATTTTAGACCCCATATTATTGTGTTTCCAATTAATTCCTTATATATTTAATTATTAATTAAAATAATAAACAATATTACATTATAAAAATATCATTATTGAGTAAATGAGATGGAATTATCTTGTTTTCCCCATTCAATCAAATAACATTCATAGTAAAACAACGTATGTTGAATTAGAATATAGTTTATGAATTATTCAAATATATGATACAAAGAATATATATCTATTTAAGTGAAATTTGATTTATACTGAATAAATATATGAAATTCATCAAATATATGTATATAAACCATATAAAATAATTTATTTATATAATATAAAAATATACCTTAATGAATTAAAATTTTGACAGAATTTACTAACCTTAGGTTAGTCATGCCTAATATTTTCTCTAACCTCCTATATAGTATATTAAAATTTAATATAATTACATTCAAGAACCATATTCATATTCATAATATAATATATGATTCTTTTATAACATTTTTTCAATTTTTCATAATATTTATTATTATCATTTTTCTGGTGTTAAATGAATTTTTTCAAGTGTCTTTTGATTCGGTAGTCTTTTTCCTTGTGTATCTATCATGGTTCAGTCACATATAAAATGTAAATAATGATATAAATATCATATATATTTAGTATATATATAATAATACATAATATATAGAGATTAAAAAAATAATTTCACCATTTAAGGAGACAATAGGTCATACAAACGAGTGAATGCTATTTTAAATTATGGATGGATAGATCAAAAGAAATGTAAATAAAAATTTAACTTTCCATAAAAATAATTATTTAATATATATAATATATATTATTTCAACATATCCTTACCATTATTGTAATTTGTAAATGAAAAATGGTTCACATCATTTTGTACAGATGGTAGTCCACACATATACACTAACAACATTATTGTTTTCCTATAACCTAAAATGAAAGAAGTTATATATAATATTATAATTATAGAATAATATTTATCTCATAAATATCATATATATTCAATAGTTCCATGTTTATATCCACCCATGTGATATTTTAATAAAAAAATTACACCGGTACATGGATAAGGTAAGTTGTACGTATACAAGAACTATGTTTTCACTTTTCATATGATTAAAAGGGCATGGAAAATATTTTTTACCATAATTATAAAAATATAAATAAATATATTCATAGTACTAAAGTTATTGTTATAGGATATATAAATATAATGAAGAAGAATTAAATGAATAAATAAACTGGAAAGACTTGATAAAGATGATAACATCTTTTTTAGTAACCTTCTTTAGATCTCTAATTAAAAGATTTAGGTATGGACTTTTTGAATAATAAAATGCATAAAATAGGAATAATGGTATTTAAAATAGAAATTGGTATGGGTTGATAATGATATATGACTCAATGTGGTGTGGTGAATTGATAGAACGACGAAGAACTTTTATATGTGAGGGATGGGGAATTATTGTAATTTCTTAAGGTATTACATTATTATAATATATTCCATTTTGTTAAAATGGCCCTAGATTGATAGAATTATAATATAAGATGGTTATGACTCTTAATAATCTAACTATAATAAAGTTGGATTAGTTTTTTCATGTTTTTACCATGATAGTTTAGTTTTGACTCCTTGTTAATACTTTTTAAAGTTAACTCAATATTAATGCTTTCTAAACAATAAGTGTCAAAATATTACTGTATGGGGGAAAACCCATAAATGGACACGATTGATGTTTTCAACCATATCCAATCTATTTTTCAAAACTTAATATTTTTTAAAAAATTTAAATGAACTAAAAAAATATTATTTATTACGAAATACAATTTATTTCATTTTTAATGCTATAAATGTAATATTACATTAAATAAAACAACAATAATGGGGAATTCAAATATAATTTTTCCCAGTTCTTTGGAATTTTAATAGATTAGTAAAATTCATTAGAAACATTAAATCATTACAATTATTTATATTATAATATTTTTAAAACAATTTATATTATTTTTCTATTAATTGAAAAAAAAATTATGTCGGTGATGTGTATGCATTGAAAAAAAAATTTCATCAGTAAAAGTTAGAAATAAATTACTATTTTAATTTTATTTATATTTCTAATTAATATTTTAAAACAGATATAGATTCTATTTATCCATATCATAAAAAATTAAATTTTATAAAATAATGTGAATTCCATTTTTGACATTTTATTAAACAAAATAACAGGAAACCCAAAAATACAAGAAAAATGTAAAGAATAGATAATATATTAAAATATATATTTATTATCGAAAAAATTGGTTTTAAAATAAAATGAATACATATTTTATGGTAATTTTATTATTCTTATCATATTATCATTAATATTAATTACTCGAGTTACTAATACTATGGTGTCAATTATTTAACATGGTTACTATTAATAATGATAAAATAAGGGGAACTGATTTTAAAATTTTGGAACATCTAATTGAAAATATGTGTTACTTTTTCATGATTAAATATCAATACGAGGAAGTGATTAATTGTTAATCGAAACACAAAATACATTGAACAAATGTTTTTTAGAAAAATAACTTTTATATATTAATTTTGTACTCCAAATTCAATCATAAAATTGTTTCAACCAAACACAATTTGATTATTAACAGTTTTATAGAACTAATTTAACTCTAAAATAAATTTGATGAAAAAAGATATTTTTAAAATAAAGGAAAAAATTATTTATTTCAATATAAATCTTTATCATTCATGATTCAAGATAAAATAAATCATTTTAGAATAATTTGAAACTTTTACCCATGGATAATCATGATATACACAAATAAAAAATTATATTGTTTTTACAAAATTTAATTTATTAAATTTCAATAAAATATTTATAATATTTTTTAATGAAATGAAATAATTTTTTTTTGAAAAAAACGTATTTCTGAACAACAAAATAACATTACATATAATTGAGTAAATATTTCATAATAATTGATAAGTTAATATATATTGACTAAGTCCTTTATATATATTTAATAATTTGTTTAATACTATTTATACCCTCCAATTAAATGTCTCGGTTAAAAGAGATGTGTTTAAATAGTATTGTGTGGTTTGTTTAGTCTTGGTGGTGCGTGTTGTATACATTATCCAATATATTTTTCTATTAAGATATAAAAAATTAAAATGAATATAATGGGATATTTTAGATATTTTAATGTCATATTGTATACCATATGAAATATTCTATATATAACATTGTAGACTGCCTAGAAATTTTATTATTGATTCCCTTCAACATATAGTGGTTCTTATATAATTTAAAAATCATATATATCATAGTGGCTTCCAAAAAACATCTAATTCAGTAATTCTAATAAATATATACATATGTATTTTATAATTAACATCTTTTACTCAGAATTATATTACTTTTTCCAGTCATCATATTACAGTTTCAAATATTTTCATGCCATCTCAAATATCTTTAATATATCTCAAAAACCATCATATGAAATTAGAAATATTGAAATTCTTCTTAAACGAATTTATCATAGTTACGAAAGCCTATTGTAGTATATATATAATTCTTTTGAGTACTAATATGAAAAATTAATATCTTTAACTATTCTCAATATCCAAACCATCCTTTTTATGTCAACATCAAATAGATATTTTCTATTTATTATAGTAACCTACATTCATAATAAATAAAGGAATTATATAAACTATTTTAACTAACTATGGTCCAGATTAATTATAATTAACCACATATATATACTAAAAACCAACATGAACCTATTTTAGAATGAATTCCTTTCATCTATCAAGGATTTTAATCAATTTACATTATAATCTCATTAATAAAATCATCAGATATGTATTGTTTGGATACTCACATATTATATACTAAATATCTTCTTCTAGTAAATCTAGTTAGCTTCAATATCTATCAAATAATGAAATAGTTTTTAATACACTTTTCATTAATCCATGAAGGGGTGTTAATCAATATATTATTTCCATTAAAAAACAACTGAGTTCTATGATAATCATCCTTAGACATCGGGTTTATCAAAATCAACATTCCTTGGGATCATCAAACATATCCAACACATATTTAAAAGCCAACTTACTCATAGATATAAAATAAAATAATCAAAATTAATAAGAATCATTAGATTACATAAAAAATTAGTTTAATTAAAATTTATAAACATTAAAACATTAATTACATTATAAAACAAATATACAACCATAATTCTACTAGTTTGAAATATTTTTGGATTACTATCTTTTGTTTATCCATAACCCAATTAACTAAAATTATGATAATAAAAAAAATTAACAACCCACTCTAGATCACAAAGAATGACTGGAATCACCATAATATATCAAGTGAGTTTCATGATATCTAAAGGATATCATAAATGGAAATGAAATAAATAGAATAATTTTAGATGTTGTTACTTATTATTTCTTAATAATCATTTGAAATGTATAAACCATGTTATAATATATATTTGAAAATGATATTATTAATAAAAGTGGAATTGGTTAATAGTATTCTTAATTATAACTAATATGAAATGCATGAAATAAAACTAATAATATTAAATAAATAATCTATATATAATATCCAAAAAGTAAAAAACCAAAATTCTAATAGCTCGTACCCACTCCATGATCTAGCATAAGTTTCTAAAACCAAAACATGAAAATTATTTCTTATTCCTGTCTATCAGGAATCCTACACAAACATCACACATAGAAAGATAATCTAATGAAAATCTATAAAGAAAAAACAATTTCAATATATAGAATTTTTAATACATGAGTGTAGAGAAATTGAGAAAAAATGCTTCATCCAAATCATTGCACTGAGATCAATTCACATAGTCCTCTTTAACAAAATACAAAAATTCATACACAAGAAAAATTAATATAAAATAGAATCAAATAATGTATAAAACAATGTTTTATATGGTTTGTAATTTCATCACATTTCTTTTTTAGAAGCACTATATATTTTTTTATCATAAGTAGAATGTTACACTCACAAAGACTTGGATACCATGTTGATCACTAACAAAAGAAATATCCCAACACCTCTATAATGTTATCCAATCACCTTTTATAGGTCGTAATACATAGTAACTTGGGTGTTCTAACTTCTTAAAATCACACAGATCCATACATTTACCTTTGAAACTGTTGATCCTATGATTTCTTCATATATTCGACTGTCAACCACACATATTAAAATAGTGATCAATATGGCTCACCAAATTTTTTAAATCCTATTATAAGTTATCAAAACATAAACCTAAAAATCTATTATTGATAAAAGCATATTTCATTATCCCATTAGATTTACCACCAGATAAATCCATTAATATTTTTAATATTTGACCAATACATTTTTGAGCTTCTTGAAACCTAATGATGATATACTAATAATTCCAAAATATTGAACAATTTTTTTTATCTATTAAATTGACTCCAAGTCATGATGATATTTCTAAATCACAAAAATCTTCCCTTAGGGATTAATCACGAATTATATTGCATCCATTAACATATTAGTAAACTCCAACCTTATCACTTAAACTATATGAAACACTCTTCAATTTCCTTATTGTTCAACCAAGATCAATTTTTGTATGGTACTACCTTAAAATACCTTAAAATGAATCATTTATTAAAAAATATAATTTATTCAATTTTATATATTTCATCCACTAATCTAAAACTATATAATCAAGATATGTTCATATTTATTACTACCTAATATAAATGCGATTCACCCTCTTATGAAAAATATGATATTATGTAAAATTTTTAACAATCTATCTATCATAGTAGAGTAATTAGCATTCATATATATATGTTACCTCCTCAATAAGATGTTTCAACCAGTAAAATTAATTTATTGACTCCTTTTTTTCATATAAAATGATTTTATTATACAAGTGGAAAACATTGTTTACAAACTTTGAATCCATCATGCCATAGTCCCACAAAAACTAACGATATATCATATTGGGCTTTTCCATGATACTAAGTATCCCCCAATAATATTAATAATCATAACCAATCAATGGGTCATACTCTATAATTAAAACTAAATAAAATCTCACTAATTTTAGATATCTCAGGATCCAATTCAAAAATTATAGGTGTTATTTCTCCAAAGTTTCAATGAACCATCTAAAAAATGACATCATGGGAATGATCTATACAATTTCACTCCACAAAATACAATATAATTTATACCACTGATGAATAAAATATTAATTATTTTATTATTTCCTCTTCCTTAAATAATGGTGATTTTGTGTTGAGTAATTGTGGTATCTTGTGAGAGGAGTTAAAAAAAATTCATATGATCCATGAAGACCACTTAATGATATTACAGAAGCACTATTTTTTTGGATAACACCCAAAATTGTATATTCCTATATCATTTGTCCCTCGTGACTATGATCTTATTTTCGTTGTTTAGATTATTCATTTTGTTCTTTCATGAATAATCTACTCACAACTCAAAATATCAGTGATTAAATTTACCCACCATTAACATATCATACACATACAATAGTAAACTGATTCAACACCCATAAATTTTATCATTCATGTAGAAATAATTTTAGAAGATTCATTTCAAGATATATTTTTCCTCTTTGAAAGTGTCAATTTTTTGGTTCCACTACCTTGGTTCTTTATTCAAACCATTGAATTATCTATTTAGATTACACACCAATCCATAATTACATTGATCAGATAAACCTGTATGTTTTTACATATAGATATAATTTATAAAATCTACATAAAGAAAATCTATATTCATGTTTATATAATATCGATTTAAACATTTATATGAAACCAATCATAACAACATTTTTACTCTTTTCTATTTTACTTCGATAGAAAATATTTTATTGAAATTAATGACCTCATTCTGTAATATTTTTACCACCATACTCACTTTATTCCTCATGAAATATTTATCTCATATCTAGATATTTCTTTTTAAAAAGTTCCCTCTTTCAATGAAATAAATCAGTCATTTAAAAGGTTTTATTTATATAATGAAAATTCATGTCTTCTTTTAGAGAAAAAACCCACATTCCCAAATAACCATTTCTAGATACTTTTCATTACATTTTTTTATTACCCATATATTAAAAGTAATAATTTCATATCATCTCTACACCTATGTACCGATCGAATTAGTATTTTGGAAAATCAAAATATAGGATTTTCTTTTTTTAATCTCTCAAGAAATAAAATATATGGATTATATTTTTTTAGCTCTCTATAGTAGGCCCGAAAAGTTCATGATATTTGAAAATATATTTAAAAAATCTCATTATTGAACCCATGTTCTAACCTTGGAACAGATTTTCATAATATTTTACATTTTAATACATATATATATCTAAACTCACTAGAAAATTTGTCCAACTATTTTCCCATTCATATAAACATTGAATGAATTTTATTATTTTTCATAAAAATTAATTTCCTCCAAATAATAATACAACTATAAGACCCTATCAATAAGGTTAACATTTAAACATCATATCAATTCATTCTTATCAATATCCCTACCTGAAAATGATATTTTTCATCAACAATGGACATAAAAAATATGCATGAGAGGTTTCTTCAAAATGTTCACTATACTTAGCATATACATTTTTTAAGAGAAAAATTAGAAGAACTTATGTTGATATATATGTAGTTTCATTCATTTCCATAGGTATTTAATAATTTCACATTCCATTGGTTGATAAGGGATTCAATTTATGAATTTATATATTTTAGAAAAATTAATCATTATCCATTCTTGATAAAAAGTTCTCACTCCATGAGATATATATATATATGAATATCATCCGTTTAGCCATTCGATTTTTCATAAGCTTCCCATGTATTGTTTTCACATTCTAAATGCATGTTTGTAAATATAGGTTCTAAAAATCTATTCTGATTTAAAAACCATGGTAGGAGGATATAAAATATTTCATCATGTGTCATATCTCGCATTCATCCAAATAAATCCATAAAAATTTGTATCTAAATGAAAACCCCTTGCTAATTTTTATGTAGGATGTGTTTTTAGTTTATAAAATTATTTTTCCCTTTTGGGGAATCTCTGTTATAGGTTTTTTTGAAGGTTTGTTTTTATTATAATAGGTGTATGTGATTGAAGTCTAGAATTTGTGTAGAGGGTAGGTTGTGTGGTGGATTTAAATCTTCCATAGTCTCACTAGTGTCACCCATCAGCAGTACAATGTGGCTATAACAAGTTTTTAGTTATATGAATACCCCAACTACCATCAAGTGAGACCCATAAACTCTCTATTGAAATAGGAACAGGTTTGAATTAAAATTTCCATGAAAAATTTAAATTCCAATTGTTTTCTAACATCTTAATTATAATACTCAAACCCAAAAAAACATATTTTGAATTATTGTCCTCTCCTATTAACATAAGAGCTCTCCCGATTACCTCTATTCATTGAATAATCATTCCTTCAATATAGTTATGATTTAATGGTATGTTTTATCCAGATCTATAACAAATTACCCGTATTTCTTAATTGATTTTCATGGATAAATGATATATCTATGAATTCCATGTGTATCCAAAGATGTTTTCCATAATCCATCAAATATCTATGACATAACTATTGAATTGATGACATCTCATGATAGGATCATGATCTAACATAGATTATGGGCATCCAACATTTTTTTGAATCATCTTCTTAGACTTTTTCTTGATTTATTGGTGATTCAAGAAAAATAATTGTTTGGGGATAATGGTTTTGATATTTAATTTTTAATGGAATTCCTCTAACCAGAGCAGAATTTCAAGTAAACAATGGGTGTTTTTCAGGTAATACATAGATCATTAACCATTATGACTTATTATTCTAGAATTTATTTTTATATATCTATTCCAATGATGGATTGATTGTGGATATATGTTCATTTTATAGGGTTGATGTTATTCTCTAAATTTAATAATTAATTTTGAGATCTATTTTTGAATATATAATAGATCCAGTGAATCGACATCTTCTTCTTAGAAATATCTCAGAACTAGTTTCAATTATGTGTTTCATGAATTATTTTCTTATCGAACTATTGTTCAGGACAATTAATAGCATTGGATAACTAATCTATATGACTTCATTAATGAACCATATCACATTGTAAAAACCTTTAACATGCAAGCATGTTTTTCTGTGGGAGTGCTACAATTATTGGGAATCTATCCATTTTAAAATTTCGGTTCACATCATCAATAATATTGTTATAATATGTTATATAAAATGTAGAAGCAATGTATAATATTTTTATCATGATATAATATCAGTTATTGATATTGTTTAGACCATGTTTGGGTTTTATCACATGTGTGGATGTTTGAAAAAAATTTCTCACTCTTGATATGTGATTTTGTGCCACAATATTATATAAAGTAGCTCAAGATAAAAAATTCATAGATAAAAAATTAATATCTTGATTTCAATATTACATTTCACAACTAATCGAACAACCCAAAGATCTAAGGGTTATGTTTCTTATAGATTAGTGACACAAAAATCTTATCTTACTACAATTGTGATCATTTCTCAACAATAATACCCCTATAATCCATTTCCATTATATTTCACATTATATAATAATCATCATAACCTCTAGAATCAAAACATAGAAAATTGGTGAGTTTAAATTCTTAGTAAGTGATAAAATATCAGAATTCATAATGGATATATCATAAAAAAGTAGGAAAATATTGAACAAGAAAAAATATCTTATTTGAAATTTAAAAAAAATTAATAAATGATAACAATTAATTTGAAATATGGGTATAAAATATCAAATGATGATAATATTAACACTTAATTAAAAAGAAATTCAGAATATAACATGATCCTAGACGATGGTAATAATGTGTTGCAATCATAAATATATGATTTCTTACCTTCAGAAAAATGTTTATAAATAGAATAAATCACTTATTACATTTAATTTATAGATAAACACCTCTATTGTCACTGTTTGTGATCCTTTTTACCCATTAAAATAGTCAAATATAATTTATTTGTAGAGATTTATTACATCACACTCACTGTTTTTCAAAAAAAACATGATAACCTATTAAACTTTTTTAAAAACATTTTTCTCTTAATGCCATCACAGTCACCTTTTGTGAAACTATAAATTCACAAAAAAATCACATAAAATTTATATATCAAGAGATATAAGACATTATCAGTTAATTGAATGAAGATATATATCCCACCTATATCATAATCTATACATTTGTGTGACACTTAAAATTTAAAAATTCCTCATCTCATAAAGATCCAATCAATAAAAACTATGGGATTCATAAGATATTCAAAAAAATTGAAACTACTTGAACAAAAGAAATAATAGAATATAATAAATATCATTTAACATGTAAAATTATTATGTTATAAAATACAAAGGGTGATCATAACAAAGCATTATGGTAGATAAACCATTTGGGGTAAATGTAAGTGAAAATAAAAAAGGTTTCAGATAAAATTTTAAACCATTTAAGTAATAATTATTTTGAAAATAATTTATTAGGTAATTAGAATAATTTTGGAAAAAAAATTATAATTATTTCAATTAAATTATCCATTTATGAAGATAAATTTTCTAAAAATGATAAATTAAAATTATTGTTAAAAAAATTACATTTCAAATACTCATTAAAAATTATGAATTGACAAATATGCAATGTTTTAAAAAATGTTTTTGAAAGTAAAATATAAAATTTTAATTTTCAAAATAAACATTAATAATGAAACATTAACAAATACATATGGTTTCACAAGAAATTTTGAGTGTAAGAAAATATTCTTTTTATAATAAAGTTCTAGAACGACCATTTTAAATCAACTAAGTGAGTTGAGTTATGAAAGAACATTTTGATATGGGAATCCTTTGAATAAGAATATATTCAAAGAAATAAAAATGAAATGAATATTATAACCCAAATAATTACATGAATAATTAAAATGAAATTCATTAGGGAGTAATCACACTAAAACAATGATATAATGGTTCTCAATATGGAAAATATCATCAGAAAATAAATTTGTGACATAAAACTCTTACCATATTTCCCTACACAGTTGGATCCTCTCTAAAATCTTTTATAAGAACCACAAATTTATTTTCAACTATTCTAAAAACCAAAAAAAATACCAAAATATATTTTTAAGTATAATCTATATCCATTGTATACTTGTATATTATATAGAATTTTGGAAATTTCCTTCATCTTTTGTTTATAGTTTTCATCTTTTGTGATAGTTTCATAGGATCATTTTTACTACATATTATTATTACACTATTAATCATTAAATATTTATTAATGTCACTATATATTATTATTTATAAGTTTTTTTATGTGTAAATTTTATTTTATGAACTCTTTAGTCTTTACCTCGAAGATGATAAGGGAAATGAACTTTTTTTAGCGATTTTCAAACTACAATGATTTATTTCATAATTAATGTTTTTAAAAATGATGTATACTTTACAGCCTAAATGGAATAATTATTTACCTTTTATATAAAATTATATGATAAATTTTTTTTTAAACATCTATGATATAATTTTGTATAATTGATCATGTTGGTCATTAGATAGACCCAAAAATCAGCAAGCTTTACCTAGATTAATAAGTATTCATAAAGAGGGGTTTCTTTTGACATTATCCCATTATAAATGAATAATAATAATTTTTTATTTTTAATATTTTTTAACTATATTCAAATATGTTTTGGAAAATAACATTAAAGTAAAATTTGAAAAAAAACAATATATTGATTCTTTATGGAGTTGGTAGTCTGAACGCATAGACAACATTCATTCCATTTTTGATATGTTATTAGGAATGAATAAAAAATTGATTTCCAATTTATTTAAAAAATACCTAATTATTCATATTATATGAAATTCATCATATTTTTAGGGTTATAAGAAATTAGGATTAATAATATTTATTGTAAAAAAATGTAGGATATATTATTTGTGCTTGAGACTTTGTTTTACCTTTGTTGTCCCCTTGAAAATGAAGGGTTTAGGATGACATTGATTGACCATGGGATTATGTTCATTAGATAGGGTCCTTGGAGATTAAAAAGATATAATATATTAGAGTAAATTTTTGGATAATTGAAACATTTAATAGGCACATGTGGTATCCTTTTTAAGAAAAGAATATGGCACTTTTGGAAACAATAATCATTTTTCAAGAATACCATCTCACTATTCAAGGGTCAATCACTCGAAAGTGTTGATAATGGAATGAAGTACAAGTTGAGTTCTGATAAAATCTTATAAAATTATTTCATAACATGTTTTAAAATTATTTTTGTCATTTCCCAAGAGTAAAATACTTTTTACCAAATTATGTTTTACCAGTGATTCTATATTTTATGGTTAGAAGTAAATTTTGATAAATAAAATTAGTATTGAACAAATTAAATTATTTAAAACTTATTATTTGAAATTTTAGAAAAATACAATAACATCATATTTATATATTTCTGTAAAATTAATTTTATAAGAAACAAACTTAATTAAGTAAAAATAGTTTTTTTGGAAAAATGTTGTTTTCAGCATTAAGTTTATATATAAGAAAAAATGATCATTATTTATGCTTCTAATAAAATAAGATGATTTTTTAATAATTAAATTTGTTTTATGTGTCTTAAATGTAATTCCCCAACCAAATATAGACATAATAATTCTTCATTCAATAAGAATATAGAAAATAGTACATATTAAACTAACTTTTAAATTTTGTTTTAAGAATATTGCACAATGTATTTATAAGATAAAAGAATATATTCAAAAAAATATTTTTCTCAACAAAAGATATTATTTTACATAAATTGTTTTTTAAATTTGCATGATATGGATACATAGTGGATAATTCAAAAAAATTATACTTTTTTCTGAAATAATATTTTAAACAACGAATCAATATTTTTCAAAAAAAAATCAAGAAATCATACATAGTGAATTTTTATAAGAGAAGATTAAAAATAAAATTGAATTTATAAAATTAAAATTTTAAAATTTTAAAATTAATTCTGGAATATAAGGTAAAATATTAATAAAACAACTTTTTTTATATTCATTTATAATATTAAGTAAAATTAATTATTTATTAAAAAAAGGTAATATATATTAACAGTCAACTTTATTAGTGTTTATTATATATTTAACAACAATTTATTTTTATAAGATGTGGTTTATTTACCATTGGTGTATTTTTGTAACATGTAACAAATGATAGTATGTATTATAAAGTATAATCATTCTAAGTCATCACATTTTACACCCTTAGATAAATTTTTCCATGAAAGATTATAATCATTAAATTTAAGGAATTTCTAATAGGGGAAAAGGCTTAAAATGCCATAATAAATTATCTCAATTGATATATAATCCTCAATATCATTGGGATGATAATAATACACTTATATTTTATCTACCCATTTCATGAAAATGTATCTCATAAATATGTATTAAGGCCCATATGAAGGATTCATTTTTTATCTAATATTATTCATTGTTGGATTTGAACTAATAGATTGTCACCATTTTTATAGAATGTGTTTTTACGTATTATATATATCAATTTATAGTTAACGTGAGGATATCCATTTTATCATGAAAATCAAATAAAATATTTTATATTAGGATATTATAATTTTCATAAATTTTATTTCTACAAACATAATAACCACAATACGAAATATTATCCTTAAAATAAAAATCATTGTGGGTTATGATTTAATTTCCAAAGAAGAAACCATAGATGAAATATAGTTGACTATACTAGAATACATCCATTAATATACGCTGGAAGGTAAGAGGATCTTAATTATAACTATCATATTCATTGATATCCATTGCATGGATTCTCTAATTATCCATAGGTCTAGGAGGTTTAAGTTTCATACCATCTATATCAATGATTAAAATAAGTCATTTTATTCGATAATTTCTTAGTTATCCACACATACAAAATTGAGTTATATGTGGTTTTCAAGTATTATTTCTATCTTATTTCCCTATGTTAATAAAATGTTACATTTTCATATTAAAATTTCATGTTCGATGACCCATTCCTCCAAAATTAAATAATGTCATAGTCTCTTTAATGATATTCCCTTGGTGTTTATTCTAACATTTTACATATAAAAACCCGGTAATTTTTCATTCATCTTCTTCATCAATTTATCATTAATGAGATTTCATATTTCTCTGCCTTTTTTCTCTTGGGACATACATAATGTTCACATTGTTAATCATATTTCAAGATTTCTAGTTTGGAAAAATCACTAGTATTCTCATACACGCTCTAATTATGATAGTTTTTTCATTGAGTTATTCTTTTCATTATCCCTTATACTAATGGTTACACCTAGTTCCATCCTTTATTTAAAACAAAAAATATAAAATAAGGGACAAAATAATAATAATTTGGTAGAATTATCATAATCATAAAAATAAGTGAACCTCAAAACATTATTTTCTTTTACATATCCATGATAGACTGTATTACATTTATTTTACCCTATATAAATCTTATTTTGACATAGGTTATGGTATGTTCAATTATATTTTGATTTTTACCCAAATCCCCCAAAGAAACTATGAAATAAATCCATCATCATGGATCATAATGTGAATTTGAATAAAAAATTAATATCCCCCTATAGTTTTAGACATGGTGTGCATTAAGGGCTCAGTCACCATGAACTATAATAATGGTTGATATATACATGACCAACTATTTATATGGTTATTATCCAAAGATAGAATTGTTCCCATATAAAATAAATTTTTGTTTCCAAACATGGATTTATTTATAGGAAACCTATCTTCTCCAGAATTGAATAATATTTTATAACATCATCCAATATTTAACCTCATCCCTGTAGTTTTTACTAAGGTTCGAAAACCCTAAAATCATTGTTAACTAAACTTATTTTTAAGAATACCTAAAATAATAAATAAACTAATATCAAACTATAGAAAACCCTTAACTGATTCCAACTAAATTTAACCATGATAAACCTGAAATATATACAACATTAATCTCTTAATGTCTTCATTATAAATCACACACATTATCCCAAAAAAAATTATTTGGATAATTAGTTTCATGAAAATTAGCTATATAAATATATCATTTTATAACACTTGAAAACATTTCCTCCTAATCATGATCCATTATACCCTTTATGATATATATATATATAATGATATAATCAACTTCTCAAACTAGGGAAATTAAAAATAAGAACGGGTGATCTAAAATTATCAGTATGGAGTAACATATAGAAATCCATAATTATTACAACTTAGACATGTATGGAAAGCATGAATTATAAAAATTATCAAATTAAAATTGCATAAAACTATAAGGGTTAAAACTAAGTATGAAATGTGTAAATAAAATCTCTAATTATAATAATATAACCATTAAATAGTAAAATAAGTCAGGAATCATATAACATGATCTCTACAATTAAGAATTGCATTTTCTAAATCATAAAAATTGAATGTATTATATTTTTGAACATTTAATCCTGCAAACCCATTCACTTAAAAAAATTATAGTGTAATTAAATCATTCTTACCCTTTCTAAACATAAATACTCATAAAAAAAATTTTCATGTAAAATTAAGAGTATAGAATAAAACCATTATACACACCCTTTTTTAACTTACCAATTTTCTAGACTACTCAGATATAAAATTGGGAGTGGAGGTTAAATTCATCACACTACCACTTTGTTACCATGGATACTCACTAGAATGTACACAATAAATATTTATCTCATGAGATATATGGATTTATCAAATCAGTTGTAGGGTGATAAATGTTCCACTAGTCTCATATTCTATACATTTTTGTGCCACATTAAAATTAAACATTCATCATCTCATAAAAAACCATGGAAAAAAGAATGGGATTCCAAACAAACAAAAAACACTACATAACATTAACATAAGAAACCATATAATGTAATAAATATATTATTAAAAATATAATCAAAACACAATAACTTATAAATAAGGATCAAACCATATCCTCATGAAATCTAATCCATGGAGGATAAATATAAGTGAAGATAAAATAGTATCAAAAAATATTTTAAATTAATGAAGTAAAAAATATGTTCAGAAAACAGGTTTTGTGATGGGAAAGAGAATTTTTTTAAAAAACTTATTATAGTGAGTTTGAATTAATTTATCCTTGTAAGGATATAATGGTGTCCAAATGGATAAGTGAATATTCCCTGAATTTAATATCTTTAAAAATAATATTTAATAATTAAGACACTAAAAATGAATAATGATTATAAAAATGTTAGTAAAAACACATTTAAATCTTTTAATATTCAAAAATAAATATTATTAAATGAACATTAAAGAATAAATTTATTATCAAAATGGATGTGTATTAGAATTAATAAATTATGTAACAAATAAAATCAAGAAGAATTAGTTTAAATCAATGATAAGAGTTGTGTTCTCAAGGATCCTTTAAACCTTGGTGTAATTTGAATCAAAATCAATTGAAATATTGAAATTTATATTTTTCTAAAAACCATATGAATTACATGAATATTGAAAAAAAAATCATTAGGTAGTAATCCGAACATACTGAAGATGATATGGTTCATAATATAGAATATGTCTCTCTAAAAATTACACCTTAAACGATTACCTTATCCAATCGCTTGTAGTAGATTCGTAGGAGTGGTGTCAGTATTTTTTCTTCTTCTTCTATTAAAAATTCTAATCTCCGTAAAATATATTTAAATGGTTGAGTTATATTTATTTATATTATTAAAATTTTCATTCTAGAACACTTTAGTCTTTACCTTATATGTTAAAATCATTATTCATCATTATTCAATGATTTTCAACCTATGAAGGGGATTTTTTTAATAAGTTAGATAATGATATATAATTTACAAAAAAAAATTACTTACATATTTATAAATAAAAAACATTAAGATATTTATACATGATAATCCATGATATAATTTCATAGCGTTGTTCACGTAGGTTTTCAAACTGACCCAAAATTTAAAACCCTTAACCCAATTGGTGAGTATATTTATGAAATATTTTATTTTGAACAAATTTAATTATAATATTATAATAATGGGAATATTTTTAATTTCATATATATTAAACATAATTATAATATTTTTTGTAAAAATATTGAAATTATATAAGACAAAAAATATGATTCATTAGTGGAGGTGGTCGTCCGCACACACACAAGGCTAGAGTTCCTCTATTTTTATAGTTTACTTGGAATGAATAAATACATAGTGTATAATTAAAATTAAAAAATTTATATTAAAAAGTTATATGAAATTCATCATACTTTTAATATTATATATATAACAGAAATATTGAGGTTACAACATAAGAAAGAGATATTACTTCACTTGAAACATGATTTTTCCTTGGAATTCCCATAAAAATCGAACATATAAGGGAATATAGGAGTGACCTAGAGATATTTTTCATGGGAGAAGATTCTAGGGGGATAAAAAACGACATTTAACAAGGAAAAAAATTAAGGTTATGTGTAACACGTAATAGGTGGAAGTGGTAATCATTTATAAGAGAGAGAAATGGTATTTTTGGAAATACTCATCATTTTTTAACAATTTTGTAACATAATTCAGGAGTAAAAGGAATTTTTTTTGATAAAAGTAGTGTTTTGTAAAGAATAAATTCTAAATTATTTTCAAAAAATAATTTCAGAACAGTTTTTTTATCTTTTTTAGTCTATATCCCCTAAGAAAAAATATTTTTTATCAAATTTTACTTTTTAGTTTGGTAAATATTTTATAACCTTGGAATTAAAAAAAATAAAAAATTTCATAACACCATAAAAATGAATCATTCAAAGAGAATACTAAAAAGGTTTTTATTAAACAATTATTTTGATTTAGTTCTTAAAATGTTGGATATTTTGTTTATAAGATCAAGGGATACATTAAAATACATAATTTTATTACATAAATAAATATTTTCTTAATTATTTTTTTTAAACATAAACTATATTATTACATAGTGATAAAATGATAAAAATTATACTTATTTAAAAAAATTAACTAAAAATCAATCTTTCAATAAAAAAATAAAAAATTATTTTCAGTAAATTTTCATTGTAGTATATCAAAATTGACTTTGATTTTATCATATTTACATATTTATATATTTAAATTTAGTTTTTTAAACAATGTAAAAAATAATGAAAATTAATTTTATAATAATGTTTTTCAATATTAACTCATATTAATTATTTATCTATAAATCATATGATAAATTAAGGGTTTACCATATTATTTTTTATTATAAATTTATTAATAATGTGTTCTTAATTGGTTTTGGTTTTCTTATTTTGGGGTAATCATGTAAATCATTATATAAAACATAATATGGATTAAAAAGGAATGATGTTTTTTTGTCATTACATGATAGAATATGTTCTATTGTTGTTCAATACATGGTATCATGTTATATAGGGACCAATCAATGATCAATTTACATAGAGTGGGACTTTATTTTTTTTGTTTTAAATGAGAATATTTAAACATAGATTTTTATAGTGGGTATGATTTAATAGTTTGGTCCTACCAGGGGTTATGATAGTCATATGTGATCTGTCATGACCCGTCCACTGGGGCCAGTGCCATGACTACCCCAAGCCCGTCTTCCACAGGCCAAGGGCTGGTGACTTGCACGGAAAAGACATATCCTGAAATCTTGGAAGGCATTGCCTTTAAAACTGGGAACTCACACAACCAAGCACACAACAAGATACAAGCTCAAAAAAAAATATAGTAAAAAATAGTGAGTACAGTAAGTAAAAGGGGATGGAATACAACCCAAACTAGAAACTACAAGGAAAATTTAATAGTACAAGTAAAACGAGAAAACAGCTTCTACGAACACCCACCACGGATCCTACCTGAAGGGTAGGTACAGCTCTCGAACGGTCGTCTCTATGGATCATCTCATCTAATGACCACTTCCAAGCAACCCCTAGTCCAGGTACCCTCATCCTTAGTCAGTTTTGTTCATCGTCTGCACCAGATACAAAAAAAGTGTGGGCATAGCCCACGGAGGGGTGAGTATAACAATACTCAGTAGGGACCCCAAGACCCCGATGGTCTCCAAAAGTTCCAAAAAGGAAAAACCACAAAGAAAGACATCAAATCATCTTAGGTATATTCCCACACATAAACCTAAATTATCATGATATACTCATCTCACACATGAGGAAAGAATACCACAAAGGTAACACTGCAAAGATATAAAACTCATCTCACATAGGTATGAGTGATGTATAGAAGTACAAATGATTAGTCATGAATCTAGATCATCTTATTCTATCAAGAGGCACTGCTACTGATTATAGGGAGTCTCACCCACATAGGATCAATAGGTATTAACCCCCACAATGACCCACATAGGATCGGTATGCACTGGCCCATACAGGATCGCTGATCGTTGACCCACACAGGATCTGACCCACATAGGATCGGTATGTGCTGACCCACATAGGATCTGACCCACCAGGATCAATATAAAATGACCCACGCAGGATCGTTGAGCACTGAACCATGCTGGATCGATAGGTACTAACCCCCTCAATGACCCACACATAATCTGACTCACCCAGAGTCGATATGTAACTAACCTCCATATTATCTGTCTCCATCCTATGCCTCACTACCAGCCATTGGATTCCTTGCACACTATGCCCTTGAGATCTATAGAATCTTCCCTCAAGATATCGTTCATACATCAACCACCATGAATTCCCATGAATAATTATCTCAAAGTTCTATCACATCATAAGAGACCCAAAGCAATAGACGACACATCAATCGGACACCCTTTCTGTAAGTTATTAGCTTTTCTACTCCGTGGGCCCGGTTGGATTCGGGGTTTGATCCAACCCGGTCATACTCCAAAATTATCCAAAACACAAGTGGAGTATAAAAAAATGACCACCTCAATCCATGGATTCTGATGTTATACATGGTTCATCAAATGGTCACCTGGTTCTCAATATATGGCCATAAAGGTGAAATTGGGTCCGGATAGGCCTGGGTCCGGCCCGATTAGCCTGGACCTCGGCTGGCCCGGACAGCGAAGGGAGCGGCCCGGCCAGCCCCACTAGGTGTGGCCCAGGCCACGCTGGGCACGGCCAACTGGCACTGAAGGGGGAGTTAACACCCTTTAGTTTAGAACCACAAGGGGCAGGACCTTTAGGCATTGCCATGTCACTGCAGGACCCGTGCAGGTCCTACCGAACTACAACGGTCGGCCGATGCTTTAGTTGGTCCTCCTCCCAACGACAGGGTCATGCGCTACTGCTCCACCACGTCCAGATGGGTGTCGCTCGCTCTTCAGCCTCTGTCGCAGCCCCGCATCCGCGGCCTCTTGCTCTGGTGGCACGGATGCGCATCGCCGCTCCGCTGCATGGCCGACCGAATGTCGACTGCCACCCTACTCCACCATAGTCTATGGACCATGGCCTCCTGCTCAACCGACGGAATATTCTCATTCCGCCCCACCTACATTATGTCCGTCGAGGTGTCATCCGCCACCTTCTTCCACGACCCATCATGGCTTCAATCCAAGCCCAAAAATTATGTCATTCGCATATTCATGATCCTCGAGTCGGGGGCTCCATGTCCATATGTCTCGCTTATCAAAACATTGTGTTTCCAGTGTCATTAATTATTTGACATCGAATAACGCATGAAGAATGTGCGAAGAACAAAAGAAAAATTAGCAAGGTATATGTTTGGGATGATGCCCATGTTAGTTTGGCCATAGTCATTGTGAATCAAGAATATGAAGAATTATCAAATAAATTCAATCATAATTGAAATTAAAACCCCCAACTTGTAGCTCATTGGAGATGTCATGAGGAAGAAGATGAAGAAAATGAAGACGATGAGGGCACCAACGTTCATCGCTCCAGCAACACACTTCCAAAGTTGGGCTCGTGTGTCATCCTTGTTCTTGATCCGAAGAATGATCTTCAATGGAGAGGGTTTTCTTCATTGAAGGTTGTTCTCCAAGGCTCTCCTCACATCTCCTCTCCTTTTCCAATCCTTTTCCCCGCAATAGGTGAGGTTCCAAATTAATAAGTTTAGATTTAATTTTTTCACATCAATGAATAATTCCAACAGTTATTCAAAAATAACTCTTAATAACATGTTGATTCATTAATTCAAAATTAATGAATTAAATTAACTAAAGAGGGATGTGGTTAAACATTTTCAGTAACTGGTCATTTAATGCCCAGCATTAAATTCCCAACCATCCTCGTGTGGTCCCCACCATTAATATTCAAAAGGAGTATTCAAAAAGAAAAATAAAATATAACATGATTATTTAATTTTCTCCAATGATATGTCCGAAAACTAATTTCTACCCATGAACTACTACGGTCGATTTGAAGGTCTCCTTAGGCAAATATCGACGATGTGAGTTCAATGGTGTCCTCATATTTCAATTCAAAGCACTGGTTCAAAAGTCACAAAATATTTTTCACCTGTTTACTGAATAAATGCGAAAAAAGATCATAAATTAATTCTGGGAACACCGAGCCTAGGAATCATGCGCTGTTAATTTTTGCAGACTCAGAATATTCCCATAGAATTAAAGAAAATACATGTAAAAATTTGGGTCTGTACATTCTCCCCACAAACTATAGAAACAAGTGGGGGTACTGAGCATGAATCTGAGCCTCCTGCTCTCATGTTCTCTCCTGGAGGTTCTCATGCTGCAATCGAATGCGCACTAGAGGTATCGACTGCCCACAAAGGACTCTCTCCAGTCGATCCTTAATATCTACTGGAACCTCTGAAAACATATCCCCATCATCTATGACCATCTTTCCCAATTCAATGATGTGCGAAGGATCGTGTACATATCTCCTCGGCTAGGATACGTGGAAAACATCATGCACTCGGTGCAACTAACGTGGATGAGCTAAGCGGTTTGCCACCTCGCCAACTCTACTTAGGACTAGAAAGGGTCTGATGAACCTCAGAGACAACATCCCTCCTCGGCCAAATCTCTACAAACCTTATCGAGGTGAGACCCATAGAAAGACATGGTCACCATCCCCGAACTCAAGAGGTATTCGTCTCCTGCCATCATGGGACTTTAACCTACTCTATGCAGTCTTCATCCGCTCCTGGATTATCTGTAGCTTCTCCATGGTAGCTCGTACCGTCTATGGTCCCACGAGTGCTGACTCCCCAGGGTCAGTCCAGCATAGAGGCGATTTTTAAGGTCATCCATACAATGCCTCAAATGGTTCCATACCGATAGTGGAGTGATAGCAGTTATTGTACATGAACTCCACCGAAGGAAATTGATCCTCCCAACTATTGCCAAAATCAAGGATGCAAGCACTTAGCATGTCCTCGAGGGTCTGAATGGTCCACTCTATCTGACCATCCATATGAGGATGCAAGTCAGTGCTCAATGTAAGTTGTATTCCAAACTCCTCCTACAACCCCTTCTATAGCCAAGAAATAAAACCCGCATCATGATCGAAGACAATCGTAGATGACACTCCATCAAGTCATATAATCTCCTACACATAGAGGTGTCGCAAGATCTGTAATGATCCCTATTTTCTGATAGGTAGGAAGTGGGATGACCTGGTGAGTGGGTCAACTATCACCCAGATAGAATCAAGACCCTTGGACATGTGTGGAAGTCTTGTCATGAATTCCATGGAAATTCCATCCCACTTTCACTATGGCGCCTCTAGTGGCTGAACTAATCCCATTGGAACCTGATGCTCTACCTTTACTTGTAGACAAGTGAGTAACCGATATACAAAATCTACTAAAGCTTTCTTTATTCCCAACCACCAATTCTAACGTTGTAGGTCCTATTACATCTTATCCACTCCTATATTTACCACTAGAGGGGATGTGTGGAACTCCCTCAACACTTCATCCTGAAGAGCCACTGGTACAATTGTTTTCCCTATAAAGAGTATAACATGTTCCCCGCCATTAGAAAATTATTTAGGTTCCTGTCTAGTGAATATCTGAGCACATCGAGCCTCACAATAAGTGTCACCAAGCGGCACCTCCCCAACTTGCTGAAGGAGTTGTGGAGTGAATGTTAGAGACTGAAGATAAGCTTCTATATCTCGATCCAAATAGGATATCCTCAAAGTAGCTAGCTTCTCTATTGCCACACTCAGCAACTGTATACCAGATCTCATGCTGATGGAATCTCCTACTACGTTTCCCTTCTTAAGAGTATAGACTATCTCAAAGTCATTGTCCTAGAGGAACTCCAGCCAACGCTGCTGTCTTAGGTTCAGGTCCTTTTGAGAGAAGATATTTCTAAGACTCTTGTGATCAGAGTAGACTGTAAAACGTTCTCCCATCAAGTAATGCCTCCATATGTTCAAGGCGAAGACCACTACTGCTAACTCCTGGTCATGGGTAGCGTAGTTCTACTCATTTTTCCTCAATCGTCGAGATCCATACGCGATCATTTCTCGCTCTAGCATCAAGACACATCCAAGCCCAGTCCCTGATGCGTGACATTAGACTATGTACCCAACACCTTCCTCCAGTAGCCTCAAGATATGTTCACTCGTCAATATCTACCTCATCTTCTAGAAACCCTGCTGGCATCTCTCCGAGCACACGAAGGGTTTCCCCTTCTTCATCAACACTGATAAGGGTGCTACAACTCTATAAATTTCAGGCACAAACTTCTGATAGTAATTGGCCAAATCTAGGAAACTATTCACCTCTATCACGCTCCTAGGTGGATCCTAAGAAAGCAGAGCCTCGACATTTTCTATATCCACCGCAACTCCAACCTCTGATATGAAGTCTCCCAGAAAGTGGACCTATCGTATCTAGAACTATCACTTTTTTATATTACCATAAATTCGGTGCTCTCGGAGTGTGTCTAGAACTATCGGTAAATGATAGGCATGCTCCTCCTACATCGCTGAGTATATCAGCATGTCTTCGATGAAGACTACCACAAAGTGGTCAAGGTATGGATGGATGATCCTATTCATGAGTCCCATAAACACTATTGGGGAATTGGTCATGACTAAAGGCATAACCAAGAACTCATAATAGCCTTACCGACACTTGAAGGCTATCTTCTTCATATCCCCATCTCGTACTCTGAGCTGGTGATAGCCTGATATGAGGTATATCTTTTAAAACCACTATTCTCCCTTTAGATGATCAAAGAGATCATCAATCCTCAAGAGTGGTTACTAGTTCTTCACAGTCACATGGTTCAGGTTTCGATAGTCCACATAGAGTCTCAAATTTCCATCTGCCTTCTTTGAGAACAATATCGGGGCTGCACAAGGAGAAACAATAGGCCTAATGAACCCCTTTCTTTGCAAGCCCTCTAGATTTACCCATAGATCTCGATGCTCTACGGGATCCATCTGATATACTAGTGTAGATATCAGTGTCATCTTGGGGTACAAGTCGATGTAAAATTCAACCTCTCTGTGAGGAGGTAGACCCAGAATATCATCGGGTAAAACATCAAAGTAATGGTCCACCACTATAGGATATCTTGGACTCTTCACATCAACCGATCCAAGGGTAGGGCTAGCCAACTGATGTGTGATTGGCTACACCCTCTTCTGAGTAAGTTCATCATGCGCTGTAGAGGTTCCCTTCTCATTGGTGAAGGAAAAACCGGTCCCATCTGTGTGGACACACCGCACTTTGTGCCTAATATAGTCGATCTGGGAATGGACTGTAGATAACTAGTCCATACCCAAGATGACGTCATTATGACTCGACGCTGCTACTATAAGATCCAAGCCAAAGCTCTCACCTCCTAGAGTAATCTCACACTATTGGAACCAGTGATTAATCATAGAATCCTCTCTTGTAGGAGTATCTAATAGTAAGGATCGAGCCAATGGCTCTGTCGAAATTTTTGAGCTTTGAATGAAGGTTGTGGAAATAAAATAATGACTAAAACCTATATCTATAAGTACTGAATCTAAGGTGGAGTAGACATAGATCGTACCTCGAATCATCTCCGGAGTTCCGTGGTCATGGGCCTCAGCTGCTTAAAGCTAAGCTTGTACTTGTCCACCTGCTCCTTGTGGTCGGGGTGGACCACCTAGCGGTGGAGGAGGTAGAATATAGAAACGTCTCCCACTGCTTGCTACAAAGCCTGCTCCTATTCCACGTCTGCCAGCTTGCGGACCACCTTGCTCGAACCTCTGCCTCTACCTAGGTATTCCCTCGACTATCTGATAGTCGTTGATATGAAGGGTTTTCCAGTCATGAGCCATATGACCATGCCTGCCGCACAAGTAACACCGCGTTCCCATCTCCTATCTCCTTAAACATTGTGAGCCTCACACCTCTAACCCTACATCCTGGGGTTGTCCACCAGAAGGTCTAGTTCACATGGACATCTGTTTCATCTGCCTACTTCCTTCTGCAGATGACTCGGCTACCTATCGTCTAGTGGTAGCTCTCACTGTCAGTACCTGCTCAGCAAAGAAGCTCTCCACCAAAAGTTCTCTTTCTCACACCCCTACCTACATCAGGATGTTGAGAGAAACCATCATTTCTCTAATATCCCATCTGAGCCCCTACCCAATGGTCTGGGCCCTGAAGAAAGGGTCATGCACCGTGTCTGTGGAGTAGCGTGAGAGGTTTGTGAACATTACTGAATACTATGCCACAGTCATGATACCCTGCTACAAGTGGAAAATCTCATGTATACGCACTGAGCATAAGGTCGATGAAATGAACTCTTCCCTAAAGAGGCTCTCAAAGTTCTCCCAGATGAGAGTGATCACATTGTGAACATAGAGCATCAAGCTCTACCATCTGCCCGTTGCTGCCTGGAGAAGAATGGCGGCAAGGATCACCATGAGATCAGCTGGTGTCCTTACCAGTCAAAAAACTCTAACCACAGCCTCTTGCCAGTCATCAGCCACTTGTGGATCTGTCTCACCCCATAACCTCAGTGGCCTCTAGCACTGGAACTCGTGAAACGCACTCATGCAGTGTAAACCCTCTTTTGTTGGGGTTGGGTCATCGGGTGCCCAGTGGGTAGTGGTGCTTCTGGTACCCCACCTGATGGTACAACTGCTGTAATGGGGTCCAACACCAAAGCCACATCACTCAGTGGGCTGTCATCACATACTCTACCTAGAACCCTGACTGGATATCTGCGTGGAGGAATATTTAAATGATACAGGTGCGCCCAATTTAATAAGTTATACCTTGTGAGATGACTCAAAGTGTTCACAATGAAAACTTTTCAAAACACATGTGCAATCGGTGTTTTCATTCACTGAGTCAGAAATAAAATGTCAGGGTCCTAGTTTATGGATACATCTGTCACCGCACCAACACTGGATTCTCTGAACAGAAAACCATACTCATCATACTTATCACTATTTCCACATAGACAATATCAGAGTTCTAGTTCTCCAGTTCAACTAGAATTCTATGAAACCAATTTTTCATGACCCTTCCCCCGGGTCCCATGTCGTGACTACCCCAATCCTGCCTTCCACAGGCCAGGGGCTGGCGACTATCAATGGAAATGTATATCCCTAAATCTGGGAAGGCATTTCCTTTAAACTTGAAAACTCATAGAACCAATCACACAACAAGATACAAGATCAAAGTAAACTATATAGTAAATTGAGTGAGTACAATAAGTAAAAGGGGTCGGAATACAAGACCATTTGGAAAGTACAAGGAAAACTAAAAAGTACACGTAAAACTAAAAAATAGCTCTTGAGAACACCCGACAAGCATCCTACCTGAATGGTAGGTATACCTCTCAAATGGTCATCTCTGAAGATCACCTCATTTAATTACCACCTCTGAGTAGACTCTAGTCTAGGTACCCGCGTCCTCATTTAGCGCTTTCCATCATCTACACCAGACACAATAATTTGCAGGTGTAGCCCATGCCGGGGTGAGTATAACAATACTCAATAGAGACCCCGAGACCCTGAAGGTCTCCTAAAGTTCCACAATAAAAAAACTCAAGACATAAACTCTACTTAGGTATATACCAATTCATATACCTAATTTACCATGATTTACTCATCCAATACATGAGGAAAGAATACCACGAAGGTAACACCATGAAGATATTAGACTCATCTCACATAGGTATAAATGAATTATAGAAGTATAGATGTTTTTTTGCGAAGCTAGATCATCTTATACTATCAAGAGACAGTGCTACTGATTATATGGATTCAGAACCACACAGGATCCATAGGTACTAACCCCTTTAATAATCCACATAGGATTTGACCCACACAGGATCAGTAGGTGCTAACCCACATAGTATCTCTAAGCACTGACCACATAGGATCTGACCCACACAGGATCGGTATGTGCTGACCCACACTGAACCGTTGAGAGCTGACCCACACAGGATCGATAGGTACTGACCCCCGCAATGACCAACATTGTATCTGAATCATCCAGAGTCAATAGATAACTATCCTCCGTATTATTCATCTCCAACCTCCGCCTCACTACCAACCACTTGATTCCTCGCACCTGGAGCGCTCGAGTTCCGTAGAATCTGTCCCTTGAGATATTAGTCATACCTCAACTGCCAAGAAGTCCCACTAATAAGTATCTCAAAGGTCTGTCACGTTATATGGGACCTAAATCAAGAGATAGAGCATCAATCGGAGGCCCATTCTGTAAGTTATTAGTGTTTTCGCTCCGAGGTCCCTGTTGGATTCGGGGTTCGATCTAACCCGGCGGTACTCCAACATTATCCAAATCACAAGTGGATTATAACAAAAGGAAATTATTGATCCAAGGATTCCAATGCCGCATAATTTTCTTCAAATGGTCACTTAGTTCTCAACATATGGCCATGAAGGTGAAATTGGGTCTGGATAGGCCTGGGTCTGTTCCGACCCGGTCAGACTGACCCGGCCCGACCCGTGTCCAGCCCGCTTGGCCTGGACCTTCGTGGGCCCAGCCTACCGGGTCGTGGACTAATCCGGCCTGCAAAGGTGGTGGCCCAGCTTGGCCTGCTGGGCATTCCCTAGCCTTCTGGGCGTGGCCCAGCCCGCACTAGGTGTGGCCCACTGGCACGACCCGGCGGCGCGGTTCGCCCGAGCTGGCGTTGAAGAGGGAGCTGACCCCCTTTCATTTTTATCCATAAAGGGGCAGCGCCATTAGGCGCTTCCATGTTACCACGAGACCATAGTGTGTCCCACCAACCCACAACAGCTGGCCAGTTCTCTGGTCGATCCACCTCCTAGGGGCGCGGTCGTGCGCTGCTTCTCCACCGTGGTCAGCCAGGGGTGGGCCGCTCTTCAGCCTCCACCGCAGCCTCCTTCTCCGGCGGCATAGAAGTGCACCGCCGCTCCGCCACGTGGCCACTTGGATTAAAGCCACCACCCTGATCTGTCGCGGCCAATGGGCCATGACCTCCTGCTAAAATGGAGGAGTGGACATGCGCATCCCCACCTTCCTCACGGTCGGCTGGGTGTTGGCTGCTGCCTTTTTCCATCAGTCATCACGGCTTCGTTCCAGGCCCAAAAATTATGTCATTCTCATTTTCATGATCCTCGAGTTGAGGGCTCAATTTCCATATGTCTCGCTCTTCAAAACTTTGTGATTACAGCATCATTAATTATTTGACGTCAAAGAGCGCATGAAGAATGCGTGAATAACGAAAGAAAAAGGAGCAAGTTATGTGTGCGGGATGATGGCCATGTTAATTTGGCCATCGTTGTTGTGAATCATAAATATGAAAAATTATCAAATAAATTTAATCATAATTAAAATTAAAACCCCTACCTTGTTACACGGTGTACATGGTGTGAAGAACAAGATGAATATGGTAAAGACGATGAGGGAACCAATGCTCATCGCTCCAGCAACACACTTCTGAAGTCAGGCTCGTGTGTCATCCTCGTTCTTGACATGATGGATGCTCTTCCTTGGACAGTGTGTTCTTCATTGAAGGTTGTTATCCAAGGCTCTACTCATGTATCCTCTACTTTTCCAATCCTTTTCCCTATGAGAGGTGAGGTTTCAAATTAATAAGATTAGATTTAATGTTGGCACATCATTGGGGAATTCCAAGTGTTATTAAAAAATAACTCTTAATAATAAGTTGATTCATTAATTCTAAATTAATGAACCCTATTATTTAAAAAGGTATGTGGTTACATATTTTTTGTAACCAAGAATTTAATGCCCATAATTAAATGTCAAACCACACTTGTGTGGTCCCCACCATTAAGATTCAAAAAGAAGGTTTCAAAAAGAAAAATAAAATAAATCATGTTTCTTTTATTTTATCTCATGAAAATTTTGAAAACTAATTTCCACCCTCGTCCTACTGCGGTCAAGGTGAAGGTATCCTAGGTGAATATTTATGTTGTGAGTTTAACGGTGTCCTAATATTTCAATTCCTTGAACCGGTTCAAAAGTTACAAAAGGTAGCTCATGCATTTACTGAACGTACATGAAAAAAATTTAGAAATTCATTCCAGGCTCACCAGGTCTCAGAATCACATGCTATAAATTTTGACAGACTTTTAATATTCCCATATAATTAAAAAAAATACATGAAAAAATTTGGGTCTTTACATGATCATTCTCATGAAAAAATATATTGAATAATGTTTTATGTTGTCTAACATAATATAGAGAAATATTGAATGATGGACTTGAGTTGAATGATTTGGAGGCCTTGGGCTTGTACTACTATTGAGAAGCTATGAGGATTTCTCTATCACATGTGATGTTTCTATAATCACTCAGACATTTATCTAGTATAGAGATGAAATCTATAAAGGCATGGTTCAAGGTTTCTTTTTTTGTGCACATACATTTGATTTGGTTTTTTATGTGTTCCTATTTATTTTTAATCATGAAATAAACTCTTGTACATGTCTAATCATGATAAAAATGCATTGAAGGTTTCTTATTGTGTTTTATTACTCATACTATACATATACATCTTAATGCTTATTCAAACATCATGTATAGGGATTTAAAAAATGGAAATGGTCCTATAGTAAATGGTGTATTTTTGGATCATAGTGGTGGGAGTGGTACTAGGACATATTCTGTAGGATTCTACCGCATTACAATATTTATTTTAATACACTATATATACTCTGTAATTTGATTTCCACACTAGTTGATGAGTTTATTTATTTATATAACTTGTTTTCTATAGGATATTATATTATTATTATATGATGTCCACCATGATTACTCTATGTTGTTTTATATTTTTTGTATAATTTTTGGGTATGGAAGTGATAATGAGGATATTGTATCCCCATTAATGGAATTCATACCCTCATTGATTGCCTATAAACCTTTTTATATTAATTGGTGAAGATGAGGTTTTATGGCTCCCCATCTTAAGCCCACTAGTTTGGGTTAGGCCACTAAAAGAGAATATAAAAGTACTAGTTTTTTCTTTTCTATTTAACCAACCTAGATCATGGTAGAATAATGATAGGTTTTGTGGAACTTTGGTATGTGATATTTTATTATCCAGGTGAGATCATGTGCTATGGACCTCTGAGTTATTATTTGTTATATTTTGTACAGTTTTATGGTATTAAAATGAATTCATGCATAATAATTAGTAACGTGGGATCACATTACATATATTTATATATATATATATATATACACACATTTTTTATGTAGGATATTAGTTCATATATTAAATTACTTGATTTATGATCTCTATTTTAAATAGTCCTATATTTTTTGTTTTTTTTATATCATTATTATATTCGGTTGAGATACATATATTTTTTTGTTAACTAGTTGAATTTTAGAATGGTGTTTTATTTTATATATATATTATTGTGAATTATGGGTAGGTACATAGAAACTAATTTAGGTCTAGAAGGTATATATCTTTGGATATGGGTTGTTTGATAAGAACACCTTTTTATATTCCTATAAACAAATTATAATCCATCTTAATAGCTTTAAGTTTATAACTATTAATTTTTAATTTATGAATAATTCCACCTCAAAAAATATTTTTGGGACTAAAAAAGTACATTTTATTGGATTCTACTACTATATTGGACATTCCAGTTGCACTACTAAATGTGTCATTGGTTGAAATAGAGAGTGATCGTATTGTATCTCAAGTGGTAATGATGAAAGGGACACATTAGATAGGAGTCTTATATGTTGTGAATATCCATGATGTGGGTGTATCGAAATACCAAGGAAATTTTTATTCATTATTCTGGATTTTTAATCGTCATTCAATCAATTGTAATGAAGCCACTCAGATGCATATTACTTCATAGAAATCATCATGATGATTTTTAACTTGATCAAGTCATTAGATGATCAAAAGGTGAATTTTGAAAGCGTTAACCTTCCTAGAGATACTAAACAATGATGTAATGTTATCATTTATGATGGAATGTTATCATTTATGATTTAATATGTGAGGATATTATATTTTTGACATTCAAAGACCATTTTTTAGGATTTGTTTCTAGTTAAAATGATTCTATACTGAGAAGAATCTTTCACATATATTCATTAGGGGGTTATGATGATGTATTCTTACTCGATATAGTTCATGGGGTTTATATGCTCTTATACACACAAGGATAGGGATAAACTAAAGAAATCCATGTTGTCTGAGATTTGTCTTCGACCATACTAATGTTTTTAGGTCATGAACATTGAACTAAAGTCATATTATCTAATCCTTATCAAGGCTATGACAATTGATAAGGGTATAATAGATGATATACTTGTAAGACTTCTTTTAGTATATTAGGGAATTCCTAGTGACACATAAATTGGTAGAAAGGGGGAGGTAGATGAAATTTGTTATAGTGGTGGAAAAATATGATGTCAGTAGAGGATCGTCAACACCCCATGTGGGGAAAATAGGTCTGTAATGTTTTAATTTATTGTAGTGGGGGAATTATCATGGATTATTTTCCAAACAATAGATCATGTGTAATCAGTGTAGAAAGATAGGTATTTGGAAAAGTTTTCAACTTAAGGCATCATGAATGATGTCTAATGTGGATTCATGCTTGATATAAGAATATATCTATGGGATATTTTATGTTCCTTAGTTTCCAGTTCAAATACAATAGATGATGGTGGTCTAGGGAAGTCATTAATATTAGGGATAGGGTTTTGGAGATGAGTTAGTCCAATTATATATTATGGATCAGACACCATAGGATGGTGGTGAGGGACTACTTAATATTTGAGGTATAATTATGAACACTTCTACAATTTCTACAACACTTTTTTGATTTATGTGCATCAAATTAAAATATATCTACATATTTTATTACTTGAAATGACTAATAATTTATGTGATATTTTTAGTTGCTTTCTCCTGATACACCTTTATTTTTGAATGTAGGGTGTCTATATCCATGCCCAAAGTGTCCTTTTTTTCATTTACAGTTATCTAAATCTATGGAAAATTATGATTCAATAGATAATGACAGTCAATGTGATTCGGGGAATAGATTGGATAATTGTCTTCTGATCCCATATTGATTTCTATTGGAAATGGGTAGAATTTATATCATCCATGGGAGAGAATTTCATCATGACATATGATTTGGAGTCAGGAGAAGATAGGGTGGGACCAAACATGAGCTACCCAATCTTGTCTACAATGTGAATTTATGTCCTGGGTCATTCACTTTGTTCAATGGGTTCCCCTTAATTATTTCCTATAGTTTGGGATCATTATTTGAACATACTAATATATGAATTCATTGATCGTACCCTTGATATTGGTGTTGAGTTAGAGATAGTTATCATATAAGGTGTGGAATAGTTTTTTATACCACCATTATCATATGATATCAACAGAGTTGAATGAGCTCAAGGTATAGTTCATTTTCTTGGAATAGAAGAGTTGTATTTGTCTGTGTATATTACTATGGTGTAAACCTTTCTTATTCACCATGTTGGAGTATTATAGTCAATGAACCAATAAAGATTACTAGAAGATGAATCAAGATACATTGATGAATATGAATTCCCTACCTAAGATGGATGATATATTGGATATGTTTAAAGGAAAATTGTTTTTCTCCCAAACTATTCACTGATTGGGATTTCACCAGTTATAGGTTAAGGATAAAGACATCTCGACGAAGGTTTTTAGAAGAGGTAGTGTCTATATGAATAGTTTATAATGATTTTTTCCTATACAATTCAACTATTGTGTTCATTATTCTCATAAATAATATCTTTCATCCATACCTTGACTTGTTATTCATGGTTTTCATTAAAAATTTCATCATTTAATCACTAAACCCAAAGAATCGTGAAATACTACTTGAAGTAGTCCCAAGTACACTTCGAGAACATCGGAAATTTTTCATTCTATCAAAGTATCACTTTTGGATTCGTAAGGATAAATTCATGGGGCATGTATTCTATGAGACTCATATAATAGTAGATACAAATAAATTTTAGGTGGCGATTTCCCTGACATGTCCTCCAAATTTTCTTTTCATCAAGGTCATACTCGATATAAAAAGATACTATAATAATTTTATCATTGGATTTTCCTTGTTATAATCACCCCGAAGAGCATTGGAAATTAAAGGTGTGAAGATTCGTTGGAGGGAGTAGTGTTGGGAGTCATATTTTAGTTTTGATATTAATATTACAATATCTATGGTTTTGATTCATCCTAGATTCTGTATTGTTCTTATAAAATAATATGATTCATCAAGACTTTTTTTCATGGTTTTAATTTATATGGAGTGGGTAGTAGCATTGGGGTCATGTCTTCAACCACCCCTTGAGTGGAGATATCGTACGAATTATTGGAGAATGTATTTGTGGCCCATTCTTGGATGTATTAATGAGACAAATTCATTGGATAACAGTTTATTATATATAAGGATGAAATGATACACTAAATTATCATTAAAATTGGGATCAAAACATGAGTTAGTGGTGTTGGGTAGAGTACTAGTATACACATGACCTGGATATGAAACATGCACTATGTAATTGTAAAGTCATTTAATATAATTTTATACATATGATTTATCCACCTTGGGAGGATAGTGAACAACCTTCAAATGAAAATTCAATTATTATGAGATCATAGGAAAAATGTAAGATGTACTATTTTTCAGGACTACATATTAATGAAATTTTTCATATTAGTTGTGAAATATTATGTTGTGGACTAAGTGGTGGCTAGTAAGGGGATTGACCCATGTGTTCTATGATGTAGGAATAACTAGCATGTGGGGTCCCAATATATGGGTGGTCTTCATAAGATGATTATATAATCCTTGAACATGAGAAAGGTTTAGTACTTCCTTCCATTATGTACAATCTAATTATATACATACATAACTCTAAATGTATAGTGAATACATGAGTAAAAAATAGTCACCATGTATTTAGTTTATAATATTGGTGGCTTGGGATGAAGTGGGACATTGCGGGAATTATTTCTTAATGCCTTACCAATAACATGATAATTTTGAAGAATCAGTATTCATTTCTATTTCTTCAACCACATCATATTACTATGTAGAAGTGGGATAATTATATGATAGACTTTATGATGGGGTTTCTTAGGACCCAAGGGATTTGTGATACTTTGTAGGTGATTATTCATTAAATTATGGAATTTTCTAATTTCTTAATGATCCATGAGATTCATTTAGTAGATGAGTAGGAAAATATGTGTGTCCATGAGATTGTTCCTATATATTTATTTCCCACGATAATTGTATTTAACAGATATTCACATTTTATATAAATTATTTTTAAGGTTTTACCAAAGGCCTTAGAGGCTCTGCTGAGATTGAGTACCTCATACCAACCACAGAAATATAGACAGTGAGAGTGGACACATCACATATTGAACGATAGGATATAGGATATCATACTATATTTCAATATATATTTGGATAATCACCTATCTTTGGATAAACATTAATAAAATAATAATTAACAATATTTTATTTACATGCAAAATTATGAGGCTCTTTATGGTTGTCCATGTCATCCATCCCATTATTGGAATGTGGATAATAAAGAAGTGGTTTTGGGATTCAGTATTGTATTGGGGAATTTGAGATCGTGCATATATTTTAGAGTAGTTTATCACAGCTTCTATAAGACACAAGTCTTATTCTAATCATCAGAGGAGACTATTTGGGTTATCTATAGGTGAACTGGTATTGTAAAGAGAATATCATCAGTTAGGGAACCAACATTTTTGGATGTAGGTGAAGATAAATTCATGCTATATTTGATACTTCATTATCTATAAGTTGATTGGAATAGTTTCATTCCATCAATATATTCATTATTACATTCAAGTAATGGACAAAGAGTTTCATGTTTTATTGTTTTATTAATACATGTCTAATCTTATGAAATCCATCAACTTCAAGGATGTTGAGTTCAATCAATATGAATCTTAAAAAGAATTTGTGGTGACAATTTTAGATTGGAAAGAATTTAATGTTAGGGATGAAATTAATACCTCGATGGGTTCTATAGATTTATAAATAGAACTAGGAGAATACATTGGAGTGGGAGACATTTTTTTTACCTCAATGGCCCAATTTTATCATAATTTTCCAATCAGGTACTTATTGGGAAAGAGTAGTAATTAAATAGAGAGAACTGTATAAATCATGATAATTTTAATGTAAAAGTTTTTTTTGAGTTTATAAACTTTTCCATTCTCTTTTGGTTAATCCTTCTTATAAGTGTTTAGGAGGATATATTTTATTAAAAAGTCTTAGGGAAATAAAAAATGGAATTTTTTTATTATTTGTGTTATTTTGTTTTCGGATATCTTCCATCATCTCATTGGTGGAACCCACCATCTAGATGGTATTACAATAGTAGTTCTATAGTTTTCTACAGACCCCACTGGCCTACTAGTAGCTAGTCACTTGCATGATATTGGGGCTACTAGATAGATGATGATGCTCACCCCCTCCCCCCAATTTCATCTAGCTAGGTATTCATTAAATTAAACTCATAAAATTTTAATTCCACATATCTTTTACCATAATAATTTCATAATTATGATACAAAACACTATGTTTTAAATTTGAGATTTTCCCTCTTGACTCCAGAACTCTCCAAATAATCTCCCCTTTTTTCAATGTTGGATTGATCAAGTAATTGTTCAATTGCATGTAATATCTAGATATTTTAAAAATTACCCTTAATTAATGAGTGGTTATCATGGATCTATGATGGATGTATTAATTCAATTTATATTCAGTGCTTTTTTAAAATATCATTTCTATATCAGTAGTGGATATTGAAAATTAGTAACTTATATTGATTGTATCAAGACTAATCATTAAATATAGGCATCATACTGGTATTTGTTTATATTCATATTCCCATAACTATTTAAAATGTTATATTTATGATTAAAATTTTTTTAGTTGAAAATCCATTGGTATATTGGTGGTGGTTTTGTATTTTCAATGACATCCCCTTTAATAAACCAAGATTCACATTAATAGTTGATGATTTATAGGAACCATATCTAATGTAGATCATCATGAAAATTTATTCTACATGATTTTATTTATATATCTAGATTAAAATATAATATTTAGGGTATATAAATGTTCATTATCAAGACACAAGGTTTTCATCTAGAATTAATGAGGAATTAAATAGATTTTCATGAATTTGAAAAAGATATAGTGAATTTACATATTCTTTCTCAATATATCTCCAAACTAGTTACATTAAAGAACTTCATGATATATAGGATTCAATATCTATCCATATATTTTGAGAAATTATTTGGATATTATTTATTATAAAATTTAATGATTAACTGGATCTTTACATAGGAATCTTATATGCATGAACTAGTATTTTTGTGGGTCAACTATGTGTTTCAATATTCAATCCATAAAAAAATATTACTTTACATCATCAATGGGAGTAAGGAAGTATATTCCTTACTATTTATAATTATTTTACATGATTTTTAGCAAGATATGAAATTGGGTGTTGAAATGATTTAGACCATTTTTGAGTTTGATAACATGTGTGTGTGTGTTTTTATATTGTTTCTCACCCTTGATATTCAATTTTGTACCTCTATATGATATGCCACTTTTCCATGTGTTGTACTTGGTATTTGAGGTATTTTATTTGTCATTGGTATCAAGTGACAGGTGGATCCATCATGGCTCATTATGCCTAGAGGAGGAGTATGTTTTTACAATACATATGTAATTATGAGAGGGTTGTGTAAGATGATGGGGTATAGTCTCCATGTGTATCCTGGTCTAGGGGTAAGATGGACTTATGTGATATGAATCATTATGAAATATTGAGACAATATGGTCCATGTGATCTAACTCAAGAGATTGCAATGGGGAATAATGGCCTCATATAGTTTGACCTGGATTCCTAGGCTCTGTAATAATATTGGGTAGTTGTGAGGCAGGATTCATCAAATATGAAATTTCTATGACCACTCATATGTTCTTTACATCATAGAGATGATGCGGGTACATGTATAGTTCATGGTATCTAGGTGATCACATAAATACTTTGTGTTTTTTTCTTGTTTGTGAATTTATTTATTATCTTGACATACAATATAATTCACGTTCTCTCATGTTATGAGTGATTTAGTGGTTCATAATTATGTTTTATTAGTCATACCCTACACAAGAATCATGATTCTCCTATAAATTTCATTGATAAAAATCCATGAAATGGAAAGGGTCCCATGGAATATGGTTGAGTCAAGGAGAATAATATAAATAATTATATCGGGATGTACATCAAAAGATACCATGGTGTATGATAATTTATTTTCATTAAATCTATTAAATCTATTTTGGAATCTCACACTGGAATACCCATTTATTAATTTTTATGAAATGAGTGACACCTGATGTGACTTTATGATTCTTTATTGTATACTTTAAATACTATGTGTTGTTTTATATTTTATTTGTAATTTTTTGTAAGTATATGATACTAAGGGTATAGTATCCCCACTTATGGATTTCGTACCTTTTCTACTAAATGAAAACCTATAGAATATGTGGAGTGACAGATGAGGTTTTTTGTCTCTTTATCTAAGACCCAGTGGTTCAGGTGTTGGTGTTACACAAAAAAAATGGAATTATGTTTTAGGATATAAATATATATATATATATATATATGTACATATAATATCATCATATATTCATTCATAAATCTTAAGAAATATTGTGATCCTTTATGAGACCAAATTGGGGTTGGTCCCTAAAAATTTGTATATGGAATCAAAAATTTCCATAATTTATATATTCTTATTATCTTATAAAATATAAAATTTTATGGATTACCATATATTTCACTCTCATAACATATGATTTTTCAATAATCGTTCATTTTAATTCCTTTTTTCCAGGAATAACTTCATACCATCTTTGATGGGAATCCCAATTTTGGGGTTACAAAGATCTAATCTTCCAAAATTGATGTTCCAATAATTGTAGATACAATGTCCTCTCATGTGAGATAAAATGTTTCATCCTTTAAAACTATAGTTTTTGAAAAGGGAACCTTATTTTATTTTAAATTTATATTCAATTTTCATAATCATATGACTACCAACATAATGGAGACATATCTCATGAATTTCCCTCATAGTTTTGGATACAAAATGGAGACAACGACTTTTTACAGAATTTTGTCTTTGAAGAGGTACCTTCCTACTGTAAAATTTGCTCCAGAATTGGTCATCTTAAGGAACAATGTGGGACTCCAAGGGCTACCCCCACCCCTCCACATTTCAAGTCGGTCTGGGTGGAAAATAATGCAACAAAGGCAAACCCCAATGTTCAGGCAGATGCACCTGTTGATTGTGTCAAGGTCTTGAACTCCACCGATGTTCTTATTCCCACCCTTGAGCCACCAATCTAGGCATACATTACAACTTCAAATGAGGGTTTTGAGGTGGATCATATTGAGGAAGGTAAACCCTCTAATCCCAAAGATATAGTGCCTTCTCAATTTTTCCCTTTGGAGGATGATGATAAATCCACCCAAATTGACAAATATTTCTTCAAATCAAGTGCTAGAAAAGGGAAAAAAACAAATGGTGAATGCTGATGGATTCATTACCCCCAATCCAAAAAAAACAAGTAAGCGTAGGGACTTTTCTCATCTCAAACGAACAATTGTTACGGGAACTCTTACTGCTTCTAACAAGGACAACATTGAAATCTCGAGATCCTCCAGTAAGATACGTATAGACATTACTGCTCAGACTGAGGTTATCTCTTCTACTGAGCCTCCTGATGAGAATCTGAATGAGGGCTCTGATCCGGATGTGAATACATTGCAGCATACTGGGGAGGTGAGTGTTGATTTGGAGTCTCGAAGGGATCAACGGGTTGAATTAGCTTATCAAAAGCTCAGAAATGTTGAAATATCTGCGGTGAAATTCCTTAATATCAAACGTGAAATGTTTATTTTGGGGTTAGACCTGGAGACCAAACAAACTCCCTAATTTCTTGCAGACAACACTACTTTTTTCTCTAGTTTGAATTTACTTTGTTTTCCTGCTGATGATGTTTGTCTACAGCTTGCTCTGTCATATGGGCACAGGACCTTATCAAGAATCTTTTTTGCTGGAATACAGTGAAGAGCGTAGGACATGTCGCATGGGATGAATTTTCTGGTTTTATAATCAGATGATCCTCTTTTATCTATTATACTTCAAATTTTACTTTCTTGATATGATGATATGCTCTTCCTATGAAGAGGTTTCATCTTAGTTCAAAGGGATGATGGATGTGATTTCTTGAAGATTTTCAGTTCCTGTCTTATTTCATTCGGTATGTATTTTTTTCTATCTTCATGTAACTACATTCCCTTTTGCTAGTGTAAATTAATTAAACCTCAAGAGTTCATTGTAATCCATCTTTTTTAATAAATTCTATAGGGACATGGGTTGGGAGACCAACCCATGTTTCACTTTTTTCAAAAAAAAACATATATTGAATCCTTCCAAACACCTATAATTTGTTTGAATCTTTTTAAATAAATGAAAATACTATTATTTTGTTGGATTTCTACATACCCCTTTCATAAAATGTTTATATTATCAACATATTAATGATTAACCCCTTTAAATAATCCAGGAACATAATTTAGAACACAAACATTTTTTCCAAATGAAACTGAATGATCAACTAGAATATATGATACAATATACCATAGGTGAATTTACACTTAATAGTGGGATGGAAGTACTCTTTATTATGGCCTATATTTAATTAATTCCATGAAAAATTTACCTTTGGAAGTTTCATTTTTCTCATAGAAATACATCTTAAGATGAAACATTATTCAATACTTCCAATAAGTCAGATTAGGTCTGGTAAATTTACCACTTCTTCTCAATCTTAACATTCCATCATTTCTCATTATACTTATATGATGAGGTTATTGTTTTATTATATATATATATATATATATTCAATTATTCATTATATTTTTGTTGAATCTCCCTCCTCTACATCTTTTCATTTATAATCCTCTTTTGGACTCCCTAAAATATTAATTCAGTTTCTCCGCTATAATTACTCAACGATGTTAATGTTGCATTTGATTAGTTCAAAAAATTTGATTACAATGGTGTGTACCAAACATCATTCATGAAATATAACCTCAAAAACTAAATACATCTTCATATCATGTTGAAATAATTCACCTAGTATGAATTTAACATTATTTATGATAAAATGATGTCAAAGAACAATAACTTTAATAGTTTATTATTGAGTGTTGAAGGATTCTCATATTTATCTACCTATTCTACCTTCGAATTCACTATATTCTTATTCTCCAAGAAGTCAAAGTCCATATTTTCTAATAACCTCATATTCAGAAAAATCAAAGCTTTATATCCACCATTTTATTTTACCAATTCTCAATTTTTTTTATCAAAGACACAATAAATGATATTAACATGTTTCCTTCATGATGAAAAAATACTACAACCAAAATCCCTAGAAGGAAAAATATGTTTCATTAAATTATTCACACTGGACCTTTCTATCTTCTGATTACATCACCCTTTATTGAAATAAGAATTAAAAAAATTTCTGGACCATTAAGAATATTACCCAATCCATTTTTTTTGAGAAATCTAGTAATCCTTAGAGAAAACCACATGCATTGATAAAATCTTATGAGAATAAAATTAAAACTTCTTGCACCAGAAGGTCGTCAATTTGGACAATATAGTGACATAAATAGGAAACAGAAAGGAACTCTCCAAAAAACAATATTAATGAACATGTAATAATCACATCACCCGAATACCCACACTAACATTGGTTATATTAATAATATTTACTCCAAATCATTAATTACCCTTGATTTCCATACATAAATATTAAATCCTTTTAAATTCATATTAAATACATCTCATAAATAAATTCTTGATAACTATAAAGGTTTAGTGTATCTAGAAAATAAATAAACTATCCTGTTATTTGATGAAATATCTTCATCGTCTCTAATAAATATATTACCACTTAGTTACCATTATAAAAAACCCTTCATAAAACCCTTATTAACTACCTATAGAAAGGAAACAGCAGAATGTTTGAGATAATATGATATATAAGAATACATTATTTAGGCATCAATGATTACCTAAACATAGCACGATAATAATGGTATGAGGATATGAGCATAACACTTTGAAAATATTCCTTTCAAATATTAGATCATAATCATTGGCATAAATTTTAGGATTTCATCATACTTCAACAATAAATAAAATAAATGAACATGATCTGTGAGCATGAAATTGACATATTTTTGTGGATAAACTTAAGAATATAACATTGAGTACACGAATAAATAGAAACAAGTTTACTCATTAATTTAAGGAAATAAAATCAGGTCCTCCATAAACTTATGTATATGAATACCAGGTCTATGAATAATCTTTTTAATATTAAGTTAAGGTCCACCCCTAAAAAAATGGACATGGAAACCAGGTCCACCCGAAATCTTATGGATATTAAATCATAGCCGATGTACAAACTTATAAACATTCAATTAGGTTCCCAAATAACATATTTACCTCATGAGTTATCCATATTTACCAAATTAATTAGAGTTAGAAGTATATATCATCTAACAAATAATGTAAATTATAAATAAAACTAACATAAGATCATAAATGATTCATTTTATCATTTCACATAGAATGAAATATATTTTATAATAATTTCGTCAATTCATTATGTCATAACCCACAGAAAAGAAAGAGGTTTTATAAAAATCTTGTCATAATAATAAAAAATAATTTTGAGAAAGAATAAATATGGATTAATAGGATAAAATTCCTACTATGTATAAAGAATCACCTAATGTTGTTATCATTGGTGAATATAAATTCTACAAAAAGATCATTAAAACATTCATTAAGGAAATTACATTTCAACATTGAATATCACCTTTTTAAAACTAGAATTTCACAAAACACTGTAACAATTTCATAAAATATAAATAACCAAGTTAACATATAATTTATGTTATAAAACATTTTTTCCATGATATATTTAAATTTATTCCATGTCGTACACGTTAATTAAATTATTTCTATCATATTTTTGATAAAAAGTTTAAAGTGCCTCGTATGGAAAATGATAAGAACATTCCTTTTTAATACAGTTTATAAAAACTAAAAAATATGTATAAAATTGTTTAATTATTCATTTAAAATTAGTAAAAATCATTTTAAGGATTTTTTTCTTAAATAATTGACAAGGAAAAGAACTAACACTCGACTGAAGAGAGAAATAAAGTTGTTTTTTCATAAGAAATTATTTTGGTCCATTTAGTTCATAAAAAGAGGTAAAAGAAAGAAAATATGTATTATATAGGAATTCATAGTGTAAAAAAACCTTAATTATTTTTATTAAAAATAGATCATAATATATAATCATTATAAGCATAGTCAATATGAATCTTGATAAACAATGATATTGTGATGGAAAACCCTTAATGCATTAGTAAGATTTAAATTGTAAGACTCATGAAAGAAATAACCTTATACGAAAATATGTATCTAATAATTTTCAAGAAAATAATTATAAAATATAATCATGGTAATTAAATTTAAAACACACAAAAAACATGTTGTGAATATGGAATTTTTCCCATAGAAATAAAAGTGAGCTGAAAATCCTTACCCAAGGTCAAACTGTAATTGTACATGTTCGAACATACATCAGAATAAATATAAATTTATTACAAATAAAATAAATAACAAAATTCATATATATAATATCTTATATTACATACTTATATCCATTTATCACCACTTTGTTAACAATTTTCTACTAAAATCATTGTTCCATGTGATAACTACTTTATTTTCATGAATGTTTTGGTTCATTATTTTCAGTCATTCTAAATTGATCAAATGTTCTATTTTCTCAAAAATTTATTCTAATATATATATAATAAATATTTATTAAATTCATATTTATAGTCATCTATAAAAGTTATATATAAAAAATTAATTACACCTTTCATGGAGACGGTATACCGTACGTAGGCATGAATACTGTTGCATTTTTATAATGCATGGAATTGATGGGAGAAAAATAATAATTCGTATTTTAATAAGTATTTTTATATCATTAATATCATACATAATCATTGATTTTTCCTTATTACCATCCTAGAAAAAATAATACTAAAACGGTACCACAATGTTTCATGGAGGCAGTAGTCCACATGTATGTATAAGCAAATTTGTCATTTTCATTGGATTATAAGGTAATAGTATAGATATGGTATTATTAATATATAATAAAAATTAATTGATTAATATAATATTAAAATTTTAATAAATAATTACATTTATCCATTTTTGGAAGATATGGAACACCAATTATATCAGTATGTGAGGAGGTAGTTCGTCGTACACATAATCGACAGTTTCATTTGACCATTAATGGAGGAGGATTTTGTTGTATGTTTTAAAATTAACATAAAAAATATCACTATATAGATGATATTGTTTATATTATTTCCTAATACATGGAAAATATTTTAAGGATTAGTAAGAATAAATAAAATGAAAATGCTCAGTTAAAAATGATAACCTTAATCTGAAGGCCTCTTTATCATAGAACCAATATCCTTTAGAGGATTGTTTCTTAACCATTCCAATAAATAATTGATCAGTTAAGGTATGAAAGGAAGTAATTTTGGATTATATCTTCTCAATAAGAGGGATCTTTATGTTTTTAGAAGACAAGAGTGAGTGTGTCTTATTATAAGATGGGGAGGGGACGTACATGAAACTTTTGAACAGATTATATTATACCCATGTTTTAAACACCTAAAATGGATAAAAAATGGATATTTATTGAACCTTATATAATATTAAGTACAAATATACTTATCAAATAGATGTTGAAAATGTTTTTAGGTTATTTAAACCCTTATCTCTTTATTTTAACCATTCTATAAGTTTAATTTAACCATGTCCATAGTAATTCTAATTAATATTTTTTCTATTAATTATGAATAAAACTAAGTTGCCCATATTATATAATATAAATTCTAAATAATCCAATTATGTAATACATTTTACAAAATTCTACACATCTATATAAAAAATTAATTTTAAATAAAACCATAAACCCAATCTGGTATTAGTTCTTCAAAGAAAACAATTTCTTATTTTTTATAGTTTTTATATCAAATTTTTTTATAAAATTTATTCCAATGACCTAAATTTGATTTATCATGATATAATTGAACATAATTTAATTTTTAAAAAACTAAAAAAAATTCATAAATTCTTTAAATTAAAAATATGTTTTCATAAAAAACATTTGTTTTTAACAATATTTTTAAAAATTAATCATTTCATAAAATTCTCAAAAATTAACTATCAAATAATTTTAAAAATATGTTTTCAAAAATTAAGATAAATTTTCCAAATAAATTTTCTATATGTGTTAAAATTTATTTTAAAATAATTTTACAAAACATAATGAAATAGATTTTTTGAAAAATAAAGTTATTATGATGAAAATGGATTTATTCTCATTCCAATATAGTAAAATGATTAGGTGAATGATATGTAATTTGAATGAATATAATATAATAAATTTTATTGATATCATTCACCGACAGTGGTTACATAAATTTATTATGAAAAAAACATAGTGTGCATAAAAATGTAGTTATTCAGTTAAATATATCTTCTAATTTCAAATGATTCTTATTTTCATTTCTAATAAATTGATAACCAATGATTTTTTTACTTGTATAAAACATATAATTTTCCTATTTTATTTGGTAATATTAATACCCACCAATACAATGTCTTGGATATAACTATAACATTAAAAAATATATTTTAATAGTTTTTTGTTGTTCTTTTAAACTCGGTGTTGTGTGCAATGAAATCCATCGAAGAAAAAAAATTTATTTGAAAAAAATACTTTATAAAATCATTGGGTTTTACATTATACCATCCATAAATAAATTGTTTCCACATAATTAGAATATTATTTTATTAATAAATGACATAACATTGAAATTTATCTTTATTGAAATCCCACATCATACAAATAGTTAATAAAACCACCCCTTGATAAGAAATATTATGAAGTACAATGGTCATTTATACTAACACATAACTTGGTATACAAGATGAAAACATTGGTGGGAAGTAAAAATACGGACAACGTGAATAAAAATAATTCCCATGTACTAATAGAAAATGATATAGAACATTGTTTGGAGAAAGTTAGTGACCAAAAGGATAGAAATCTATTATGTGTAAAAAGAACTTTGATTCTATAACAACCCTACATTTCTTAGGTGATTATTACATCATTATAAAGATAAAAAATAGTTACAGAACCAGGATCCAATTTTTAATTTCCCTCGAAAAATAAGGACCATTTGAAATTTTACATAATAAAACATAATAATTTATTTAATTTATTCTTCTATATCTTCTTAGTGGCCCTCATTTTCTTCTTATAACATGTAATCACTGGAGGATATACATCAAGGAATTGGGTTAGCTAAAATCCAAGTAAGAGTATAGATATGAACATGGGGTCTACAAAATAATCATCATTATATCATATGAATAAAATCAAAATCCTCAGAGGAATTATTAGATAAATACATGGAATTTGGAAATACGTAAAAATTAAACATCATGTCCTAGTGGTCAATTACCATGTGTAGTTGTGAACAAAGCTAGCATCATGTTCATGCATAAAACAATTTATCTCATAAGGGAAATAACATTTTCCAATGAATTAGATCATTATATTATTCAAGGTTCACCAGTTACATCATAAAATATTCATGTGATATATAATTATAGGCACACCCAGGACATCATAACATTTACATAATCATGCATTACACATGAATCATATATCATGTTTTGATATGAAATAAATCATGAAAAAGAATAGGATTTGTTTCATAAATAATGAATTAATGAATAAACTTTGGGGTTCCCAAAATATATAGTTAATAACATAATTTTAATATGAATCATTAATCATAAGTTATGAATAAACAATTTCATGAGAACTACAAAATGTATTATTTTTTGAAAAATAGTTCTTTTAAAAAAAATTATTGCATTTGTCAAAAAATCATATTGAAAAAATGTATATAAAAAAATAATGGGTATAGATAAACAAGTTATATTAAAGTAACATTAATTGAAAATCCATAATGAAAATGGAGTAAGATGGAAAATAATAAATTGAATTGAGTTCAAGAGTCCACTTAACATATATCTGAGTGCCTTCTTCACATTAATATCTGGGGTAATAAAATGGAATTTATTAATTGAAAAATAGATAACCATTTTTATATAAATTTGATTCATTATTGTTTTATTATGTTTATTTATTCTCTTTTTTATGAGTTATAATGTTAAATTTCATCGTTCTGAAGTGTCCACCTTCTTGTATTTCATGATTAGTTCTCTAGTACATGAATATAGATTGTCATGTAAAATTGGAATAGTTATTCGAGATTGAAAACAAATGTTATTTATTAAAATTAATAATATTTTATTATATTATATACAATTTGGTTATATGGTTTGATTATGATCATTAGATTAATATTTATTGAAAATGATTTAATTTATTTGGTGGATTTTGTAACTATCACAAAATCATATCATTTTATTTGATATCATGTCAATATATTTCATACCAAATATCAGATGATTTATAAAATGTATAATAATGTGGTATTTATCCATAATTAATGTTTTATGAAAATCCATTAATGTGTTAGTGAAAAATTAAGACACATATTCCATGGTGGTGATAAATTGACACACTAGAGATGATATTTTCAATTTTTGAATAAACGTAGAAGGGAAGAGATTAGCTTATTATTTATTCCAATAACATAGTAACATTCCAGTATATAAAATATAAATGAGTTATCATTCCTCTTTTATATTTTGAGGTGATAATAGGATCATAAATTAAATTAAATTAAAAGGAAAATAAAATAAAAATAAAGATTATTTTACCTCTTTAATTTATCCTCCTTCAGAAAATCCTTAGGGAAAGGGGTCTGGCCATTTGATGATATCAAGGGCTCTAGAATGTGGGGTAGTGCCTTGGAATGTTTATTGGTTATAATATGCACAAGGTTAAAATCTTGTAAGGTGTCATGAGAAGAGGTGTTGATTGGTTGTTTTATAGTATATGAGAGGGGGGTTTTCTCAATATTTTATTCATTAGCTTATTATTTTGGTTAAAGAATAAGAATAGTTTTAGAATTATCACTAAATATTTTTAAACAATGAATTATAGTTGGTTTCATTTGGTCTTATGTTAGCCTTACATTATATATGACTCGATAATTCTTGTATTCTTCAAATACATTAAATTATAGTATTTTACTATTCAACAGAAATTCAAGTATTTTATAAAAATTACAAAAAGTTTCTCTAACCATTTTTCACTAAATATAATTAAAAAATAAATACCATTTTTTTAATGTAATATTCTATATATAATAATTTTTCTTTCTAATTAAAATCTTCACTTATTAAAAAAATACAAATTTTAAAATTAAAACTAATTTCTTAACACTTTAAAAAATTAATTAATGTCCATTAAGATTATCTTATAATCCTGAGCAAACAACATAATTATTTATGAATATATTTTATGAAAAAAAAACAATAAAACAATTAACTAATATAAAAATTTGTGTTTTATACAAATACCAACACATAATTAATAATTTTTAAAATATATATTTACTCATACTATGATATAATTATTTGATATTGTCCTTTATAAGATGCCAATTTTTTTATATTTTCATAGTATAGGTCATTATTATATTTTCCAAATTTCTATTCCTAATTTTCCTGTCACTATTATATGGTTCATGTTATTATTCCATCGAGATAGGTTTAATATTTTTCTAACTACTTATTATTTAATTTATTCCTCATTTATTATGTTTGTATTGTGTTCCCTATTTGATTTTATGTGGTTTATACTATATGAAATAATTATAAGAAGGTAATTTAGATTGAAAATGTTTTGGGTCAGTATATTCATCCCCTTTATTAAATTTCCCCATCAAAATTTTTTTATACTTACTATAGTGAAAACAAGTTAGGGTACATCTCCTTCATCACTTCCCTCAGTTCCCTAGTTTCCTCTTTGTACTTATGGTTTTCCATAGAACATCAACCAAGTGAGTAGTCCTATTATGTATGTCATTATCTCTACTATCCAAGATCTTCAATGGCTTCTCCGCATATGAGATATCATATTACAACTATTGTACATAGGGATTTAGTACATGTGAGGGATATGATATGTACTTCTGGGAGAAGGATACATAGAATACATCGTGTAATTGAGTCCTGTTTGGTGGAAGATCCAATCTATAGGCTACAACATTGATAGGATCAAGGGTCTCAAAGGTTATGTTGTATGGGGGACTCATCTTTCCTTTATTTATAAATCTAATAATCCTCTTCCATAGATATATATAGAAGAATACCATGTCTTTGGCCTTACTCTCTTTGTTTCATTGACAATAGTCCACATATCTCTTTGATCAACATTGAGCTAGCTAGATATATGGTTGAATGGTTTCACCTTTTCCAACATTTCAACAACTATTTTAGTTTTTAGTATCTTAATTTCACAGAATTAATCCTAGATCATTGGTATTCTACATCTTTTCACATAAATGGTTGCATATGTATCCATTTTGATTCTCTAGCGGAAACTGTTGTTATAAGAGAACTCAACCAAAGCATGATGTTAGTCCCATCATCCTTTGAATTCCATAGAACATTCTCTAAACATGTATTCCTATGTCTAAATAGTTCATTCATATTGAACATTAGTTTGTGGATGATAAGTCGTACTAAAGTTCAACATAGTTTTTAGAGAATATTTGATACTTTTATATAAAATCTAAGTGAATAGTGGATCTTTGTCGGATAAAATTGGTAGTGGTACTCCAGGTAGACTTACCACTTATATGATGTATAATTGTACAATTGTTTTCACAGAGATGTCCTCTTGAATTGTGATAAAGTGGGATGTATTTGTATGATTATCGATAATAACTCATATAGCATTTTTTTCCTCTATATGTCTTCAAAAGTCTTATAAAAAGTTCTATGGTGATGGTTTCTAATTTCCATGTTGGTATAGGTAATAGTTGCATAATACTATTAAACTTTATTATTTAAGCCTTCACTTTATAAAATATCATACAATTTTATGTATATTTAGTGATAAAAAATTTCATATTTTCCCACTAATAGTTATCTAAGAGAACTTGATACATATTTTTACTCCCTAGATGAATAAAGAAGGGTGAGCTATGTGTTTCATTCAAAATATATTTCTTTATCTCTAGATCAGATGGTTCAAATAGTTGTTACCCAAATCATACAACTCATTCCTCATCAATTTTAAACTATGAGGATTTCTCATTTCTAAAAGCTTCTACCTTCTTCAAAACTTCCCCAATATTAATTTGAGAATGAATTATTTATTCCATGAGGGATGGTTGAGAAATCATTTAAGAATGGATTGATGATGTTCCTTCCTTTATTGTTACCATGTCCATCCTTTTCAAATCAAAGAAGACTGGATCCTTCTCAATTATAATCATTGATAAATATGTTGGAAACTTTCTATACAGAGAATCATTGACCTTATATTCATTAAATGTATGGTAGTAGATTGAAAAGTCGTAATCCTTGATGATATCTATAGCATCTCGACCCCAAAACCTTGGAGCCAGTACATTATTTAAAAACACTTTAATGATTACAATGAATCAAATCCGGAAGGACTGATCAGTTTAGAAGTCTTGAAGAAACTAGATACATACGTGGAACCCATTTTACATTTTGAAAGGAAACAAAATATGATACATTACAAAAGATAATAAATTTCATCTTTGAAAACTAAATAAATGATATCTTATTTATAACCTAGGGAAAGACAAAAATGAAAGGGGTGAGCTCAAGTTCTCAGTAAGGGTTAAGAATTATATTGGAAGATAATATAAACATAAACATTATGCATGGTGAATAACTAAAACACATGAATTTAAAACTGAACTTGAACAAGTTATGGAATGAATAAAAACTGAATAGATAATTCCACAATAAAAAATAATGATGGTTATTCTACTAGTAAAATAACCAAATGAAGTGTCAATACTATTTTCATAATTAGTAAAATGAAAATGTCGGACATCATAACCATAATGTCAAGGCCTCATTCAAACACCATAAATTACCATTTTTTCAAGGCCTTGTGCCATGACCTAGTTAGTCTCATGAGAACTATTGATGCATCGAGGGGATATAGTGGCCCCCTCTTGTCACATAAAAAGTACAATTCATTCCTCATATGTCTAGTATGTCTTTTATTGAATGTTTCCCATACAACTTTTAATATTTAAATTTTGTCTTTTATTAAATGTGTCCCATACCATGATGAATAATTAAATTATTAATCCAAAAGTTATAAAATGAATTATAAAAAATTAAATAATACTTGGAGGATGATATCATATGAGATAAACCTCAATTAAGTACAAGATTAAGCAAAATATGTTTCCATAGATGATGATACTTTTAAATGAAACCATTAGAAAATTCTTGAGGAAATAATACTTAAACATTCAAAGTGTCTCATTCCACCTTGAAACATTCAAATAATAATCCCTTATAATATCATGGGAATAAGGATACACATTATATAATATAAAAAAGGTGAGGATATAGACCACAAGAAAGAAATTATTGGTGAACAAAAAATATATCTCATAAAAGTTAAAGTGAGATAGAGAGAAATCCTTTTTTACTTTGGAAAGAAGATTTATTTTGGAAAACAATTTTTAAATTTCATGAAATTAGATTATAATAATTTATATTCTAGAAAATAAAAGAAAATTTATTTGAAATTATATTTTTGGATTAAATAAAATCTTATGGAGGTGAAATAATTTAAAAAAAGTTTTTAAAGAACCACTAGAAAAAGAACATTTTAGTGCGGTTTAGGGAATTATTTAAAGAGATTTCAAAGTGAAAAGGCATGTTTTCATTCATAATATAATAAATGAACCAAAATATATTTTTCACATTAAAATGTGTGATTTTTGAGATATAAATATGGATTAAAAAATATTATTTTGTAAACGTCAAAATAGGTAAGAATTTGAGAAGTTCCTTGAATCGGGCTTGCATTTCGGAAGAATTTTTGAAAGATTATTTTAAAACATGTAAATCCATTTAAAAGAAAGAAGCATTATATTTGGTAAACATATATATAACATTAAAACAGAATTTATGATAAGTAAATAAGAATAAATAATAATTTCATTGAGGTGAGTAGAGGATAAGAGAAACCCAAATGAAAATAGTGGTTCAGGAAAAATATACAGACAACTTTGTAACCAATTGAGTTATATAACCCAAAATTAATAATAATCAATTTATAAAATTAATATCATTAAAATAATTATATTCATGATATGATACATCAATGGGAAGTATACATACATCATACACGAGTAATAGTAGTGAATATGGAATATATCACAAAAATGGAAGTGAGAAGAAGAAACCCATACCTTAAGTCTGACTGTGTTCTTCACTATATCATAGTGTCATGGATAACAAAATTAAATACATTGATTAATATTTTCATAACCTCTTATACATTTAATTTATTTATTATAACCTTATTAATTTCATTCGTAGCCTTTTTAATGGGTTAAGTGGTTCAATTTCATTTTTTGGGTCTGTTTGTTTCATGATCAGTACACTTATATACATGAACAGAGAATCATGTAAAATGAGGATTTTTTTGGGAATTTATGTTATTTGTTATTATTTAACAAACTGATTGTTACATGGTTGTAAATTTCAATTGGTTACTTTAAGTGAAGACGAATTATTATATAAATTATTTAATGATAATCATTTGTGTTATTTGGCAGTTTTTGGACACCATGAATTATTTTTCTTTATAAAACAAAACCATTTGTAAATATAGATTCCAAAACCATATATGAGACATAATAAATATATTATAGTCTGGTTAAACCATAATAAAGGTTTAATGACAATAATTGTATACAATAATAGAAATCAAAAACCCATCGTCCTTGAATACGGTAAATTAATATATCTCATATGCTGTGTTCATTTTTAGTATAAACGAATGGGAAGGAAGAGATGATGAAAAAATATTCCACTATCACAATAAAATTATAGTTCATGTAAGGTACTGTAATTATCATATCATTTGGATGATGATGATGATGAAAGAAAAAGAAAATAAAGGAACTCAAAATAAAAGAAAATTTGAGAAATCCCTCATGAAAATTTGGCAGCCTAACAGCGTTGCTTAGAATTTCATAAAATATTTTTATGAGAAAAAAAGGTATCTCATCATTAATAAATAATATGTGCATTTAGGGGGATATATAATTTCATATCCCATAATAAACCAATTTAAATTATAAGATAATAACATAATAAGAGTGCTTGAAAAAGAGATATTTTTAAATGAAAATTTTTCAACATAACGACTATGAAACATGGTTTTAGAAAACATTAAAAACATAAGGGATAGGGTTTTCCCATTCATAAAACTACCATTAAATATTATAGGGATAAAATAATATGGAAATAATAACATGGTATGAAAACATGAAATACATACCACATAAAAGATAAGTTGGATGGAAAAGAGTGGTTGGGAATTCTCTTACCTTGTAGAGTAACTCCTAAGACTTGAAGGATAGGACCATGGGGGCTTGAGGACACAATTGGAGGACTACTAGGGAGGTAAAACATCCATAGATTCAAAGATGATTAGTTTTTAAATAATTAAAATGAAGTAATGTGTGGGTTTTTATAGTATAGTAGGGGATGCTTTTAATTAATTTAAAGGGATGCCTCATTAGTGGTGTTATCAAAACCATGGGATTTCCCATGGTATTTACACCTGGTATTCTCCACATAGGAAAAATTGCATCAAATTAAACTATAAAAAGGTGACCAAAATTTATATTAATTAATATTACATTGTGATGTAATTAAACATACTGAAAACTCAAAACTGTATTTTTTCTATTCATGAAAAATTCAAATATTTTAGAAAAATCACAAAAATATCTCCCTAACTATTTTTCCATGTGTAAAATTAATAAACGAACTCCATTTTTTGAAAATGATTTTTTAAATATTTTTAATTTAATTTTAAAAAAACATACTTTATTTTAAGAAACAACTTTAAAACTATAACTCATTTTATAACACATAGAGAAATTAATCATGGTACAATAAAATTATTTAATAACCATCAGACAATAAAGTTAAATTTTATGATTATATTTTATGAAAATATATTTCAATTTTAAATTAATAAATTAATCATAAAATTTTCATTAAAATATTTACGACATACAAAAATATGCATACTTATACCATGATCATTTTTTTACTTATAATATGTCTAAATTGTATTTATACAATCATGAGTGAAGTTTATATTTTTCCAATTTACTATTTATTACTATTCATAAGGGAATGTTACTATTAATAAGGGTGTGTTACTATTCATCAAAAATTATGTTTGCCTTATCAGGCTCTAAATATCTTACTAAATGAAACTGTGTATTTTAGTTTTTCAAAATTCAAATTATATAAGTGGAAAATTTATGTTTATTGGTTATGTTAAAATAAAAAGATGTTTTGTAGAGAATTAGGGTTTCCTGAATTCTATATTAAATCAATTTGTAAATTCTTGTGGTGTTAAATTATTCCACCCTCAACAAACTTGCATCCACACAATTAGATATTGTAATATGAATGTTAAAGGTTGATGCTTGAAAATTCCCTTTTGGTGAACCCACATTGGAAATAGGGTTAATAAAATATCCCCCTAAAATAGGTTAAGGTAAATTTGGTGGTAACCACAAAAATTATGCTTTTGAATGGGGTGAAATTAGATGAAATTAAAAACCTGGACATGGAAGAAAAATCAAACAATGGTGTTATGGTGGAATGTAATATAGAACATGTTTAGTTGAAAGATTATTTTTTAAAAACTATAAACTACTGTAAAAAACATCATTGACTTTATTAAAGATTATGATAGTAGGAAAACATTTTAGGTATTATTTTACTCTATAAGAGTATAAATATATATTTCTATTTACACATTGATCCTTTTATTGAACCTTTAACTATCTATACTTTATCACTGAGCATAGGTTACACCATATGGTGAAGTAATACATTTACCTATAAAAGCTTGTACAATGATCAACAATTTCATATAGGGTTAAACATTCCAAAATATAATGATTCAACACATCATAAGGAAGGACTATGAATTTACAAGACGAACATCTAATAAACCCTTAGTCAACATGAAGTAGCTCTAAATTTTCACATTCCAAACATGTGAATAACTTCATCATATATCCTCTTGAAATATGGTAATAACTTGAATTACCATAAAAACCATATTGGAAACATGCATTATTATGAATTCCTTGAGTAAGATACATGTTATTGGGTATATTCCTTAATTCCAAAAGTGTTGAAAACTCTTTCATTGATAGCATAGACAACTTCTCGATAAGTCATTAATTAGTTCTAAGGTAGTCAGTAATTATCTGAATCAATAATTTCTTCATCATTATCTCAACATCATATTTATATTAAGGGTTGTCTTTCCCTAAACCATATAGTTTCCCAAGATATTAACTTTCTACATAGTCACTTATCCTTGGTACTATACATCATACAACCACAAATACATAATGAAATAGTATTGCAATACAATCCTTATATAAATAATAATTAATATAACCAGTACATTTCTAATAAAATATTCAAATGACATGATTATTAATGAGGAATATTAATCCTTCCACTTCCTATACGGAAATATCATAACTTGATCATTATCCAATATCATCATTTGGGGCATATTCCTTTGATTCATGGGATATTGATTTGCATAGTGTCATATCTCCTTGCAGTTGAATCATTGTACATGAGAAACCTTTTTCTTGACCTTTTAATCACAAAATTGGTATCCTTTTTCTCTACATTTATAACGAACTCTCATTCCCTTAAATAATTTCCCAGGATGATTCTTTCCACAGGTATCAGATGTGGGAAACCTTTCTTTCTCTTCTTCCCTTTGTCTATATTTTTCTCCTTCATCCTCTTCTTATTTTTCTTCCCTTCAAATACATAGGAATCATAGATTTATTTACATACCTAGTTAACAAATGATATTATTTCCTCATATGATAAGGACACATGGGAGAATATCTTCCATTGAAATGATGGCTTAATGCCATAATATATGTGATCCTTTTAACTATTTTCATCATGTGCACTGGTGAAGTTCTCGTTCCTTCTTCTAGGTGTCATTTCTAACAATGGAATACACTATATTAGGTTATGAATCATGATGTATAATCTCAACTTAGAAAAATACATATTATATATTAAAATCCAATCCATAACTAATGTCATACTCATAAAAATTGTTTCTTTGATGGAAAAAATTACATTTAATTCATTCATAATGGTTTATAAAGAAAATGTGAATTATCCTAACCATATCCCCCAAGAGTGTCATACCAGGTGCATAAGAAGGACAGTTTTTGTGTACCAAGATACCCCATGTCAAACCCGCAACTCCTTGTCAAATTTTTTAGTAATAGGTACATATATACCAGAACCACGTCCACTTGTCGTATCAATACAGCGATGTATTTTCTAGAAATACCTATATAATATATTTCTTAATAAAATTCAAGGATTTTTTTGTATGTTTATCCTCAAATTATATCTTATGGTTTTGTTCACTAAGATAAATTTTCTAAATCTAGTTTCTATGTTTTCAACTAAACTTCTTTTGATACAAACTGTAACGCATTGAACCCAGAAGCTCAGAGACAATGCATTATTTTAATACATTATCATTATTACAAGGAATCAAATCCTAAAGTACCGATGAGTTTAGTTGTCTTGAAGAAACTAGATACATACATAGAACCCATTTTACATTTTAAAATGAAAAAAAACATGATTCATAACAAAAGATAATTAATTGCATCCATGAAAACGAAGTAAATAATCTCTTCTTTATAACCTAGGAACGAAAAAAATGAAATGGGTAAGATCAAATTCTTAGAAAGTGTTATCAAATACTACGGAAGATAACGTAAACATAAACATTTGGCACAGTGAATAACTAAAACACATTCCTTTAAAAACAAACTTCAACATATTATGGTAAGAATAAGAGATGAATAAATAATTCTATAATGAAACATAATCATGGGTGTTATACTAGTCAAATAACTACATGAACTATCAATATTAATTTTAAAATGAGGGAAACTCCTATGTCAGAAATCATATCCATACTTTCAAGGCCTCATGCTAATACCATAAATAACCATTTTGTTAAGGCCCCGTGCCATGACCATGTTTGTATCATGAGACCTACTGATGCATCAAGGTGCTATAGTGGCCCCTCCCATCATATAATAATTTCAATTCATTCCTCATATGTCTATTAAGTCTTTTATTCAATGTTTCTCATAAGACGTTGAATAATTAAATAGTTTCTTTTATTCAAAGTGTCCCATACTATGTTGAATAATTAATTTATTAATTCATAAGTTATCAAACTAATCATAAAAAATTAAATAAAACTTGGTGGATGATATCATATGAGATAAACCTCAATTAAGTAAAATATTAAACAAATAATTTTTCTATAGATGAGGATTCTTTTAAATAAGACCATTAGAAAATTCTAAAGGAAATAATCCTTAAACATTCCAATGTTTCCTATACTAACTTAAAATATTAAAATAATAATCCTTTAGAATATCATGAGAATAAGGAGACTCTTAATATTATATACCAAAGGTTAGTATATACATAGTAAGGAAAAAATAATTTGTGAACAAGGCATTTATCACATAAAAGTTAAAGTGAGATGACAAAAATCATTTTTACTTTAGAATGAAGAGTTATTTTGGAAAATCATTTTTAATTTTCATGAAATCAGATTGTAAACATTTATACCCTAGAAAATGAAATGGAAGGTCATTCAAATTATATTTGAGGCTTAAATAAAATCTTAATGAGGTGAAATCGTTTAAAAAAAGTTTTTAAAGAAGCATTAGAAATAGAACATTTTAGTGTGGTTTAAGGAATTCTATAAAGAGATTTTAAAACGAAAAGGCATGTTTTATTTCATAAAACAAGAAATGAACCAAAATATCTTTTTTCAAATTAAAATTTTTGGTTTTTGAAATATAAATATTCCTTAAAATTGATTATAGAGGGAATTTCAAAAAAGGTAATAATTCAACAAGTTCCTTGAATTGGGATTGTATTTCGGGATATTTTTTTAAAGATTATTTTATAACATGTAACTCATATTAAAATAAAAAATGTTTATATTTGGTAAATATATATAGAACATTAAATAATAATTTATGAGAAGTAAATAATAATAAATAATAATTTCATTGATGTGAGTAGAGAATAAGAGAAACACAAATGAAAATAGAGGTTTGGGTAGAAAATATATACAACATTGAAACCAATTGAATTGTATGAACCAAAATTAAAAACCATAAAATGATACATTTAATAACATAAAAATAAATATATTAAATATATGATACATTAATTTTTAGTATACATACACCATACACATGTAATAGTAGTGAATATGGAACATATAACAATAATGGATGTGAGATGAAGAAATGCTTACCTTAAGTCCAATGGTGTTCATCACTTTATATTAGTTTCACAAATAAATAAATTAAATTCCTTAATTAATATTTTCAGAACATCATATACGAGTAATTAATTTATTATAACCTTATTATGTTCATTCATGGACTTTTTGATGGCTTAAGAGGTTTAATTTCATTGTTCGGGTCTGTTTGTTTCATGATCGGTATAATTATGTACATGAATGGAGAATCATGTAAAATGAGTATTGTTTTATATAATTCGAGTTATATTTTATTATTTAACATCCTTAAGGTTACATGTTTTGAAATTTCATTTGGTTACTTAGAGTGAAGTTTAATCATTATATAAATAATTTAATGATAACTGTTTGGGTAAATTGGTGGTTTTTGGACACCACAAAATCATTTGCTTTATAAATCAAAACCATATTTAAAAAAAGATTCCAGAACAATAGATGAGACATAATACATATATTATAGTCTGGATAAACCATAAAAATGTTTTCCTGACCATAATTAAAGGTAGTATTAGAAATTGAAAACCCATCGTCCTTGAATGTGGTAAATTAACACATTTCAGATGGTGATTTCATTTTTAATATAAAAGAATTGAAAAGGAGAGATGATGAAGAAATATTCTATTAGAATAAAAAAATTATAGTTATTTTAAGGTAATTTAATTATCATATCATTGAGAAGGGGGTGATGAGGAACGAAAAATAAAAGAAATGAACTCAAAATGAAAAGAAAAGTTGAGAAATTCCTCAAGAAAATTCGGCAACCTAACGGTGTCGCTTAAAATTTCATAAAATATTTTTATGAGAAAAAAAGGAATATCATAATTAATAAATAATATGGAAATTAAGGGGGATATATAATTCCATATCTTAGAATAAACCAATTTTAATTATAATATAATAACATAGTAATAGTGCTTGAAAAATAGAAAGATTTTGAGATGAAAATTCTCCAGCATAATGTCTCTACAACATGGTTCTAGAAAAAATTAAAAAGAGAGGGTACATGGGTCACCCATTAGTAAAATACTCATTAAATAGTATAGGGACAAAATAATATGAAAATAAAAACATGGTATGAAAACTTGAAATACATACAACATAAAAGATAACATGGAAGGAAAAGAGAAGTTGAGAATTATCTTACCTTCTACAGTAACTCATAATAATTGAAGGTTGGGACCTTTAGAGCTTGATAACACCTTTTTAGGACTAATAGGGAATTAAAACTACTAGATAATTGAGGACGCTATGTATTTAATGAATGAAAAAAGGAATGAGTTGGTATTTATAGTAAATAATAGGAAGTTTTTTATTAATTTAAAGTGACACCTCATTAGTGGTTTTATCAAAACCATGGGCTTGAACATGGTATTTTCCCATGGTATTAGCCACTTGGGACACCTCACATCACATATAACTATACACAAGTCGACCATAATTTTATATTAGTTAATATTCCATTATGATGTCATTAAACTTACTGAAAACTCAAAACTATATTTTTATTATTCACAAAAAATTCATGTATTTTTTAAAAATCCCAAAAATTCACCCAAACTATATTTTTATGTGTAAAATTCAAAAAGGAACTCCATTTTTTGAAAATAATTTTCAAATTAATTTTAATTTTATTTTTAAATAAAAACATAATTTATTAAAAAAAACTACTTTAAAACTATAACTCGTTTTATAACACCTTGAAAAATGAATCATGGTCCTGTAAAATTATTTTATAACCATATGAAAAGAAAGTGAAAATTTATTATTAGATTTCATAAAAATATATTTCGATATAAATTATTAAATTAATCATAAAATTCTAATTAAAATATTTACGACATACAAAAATAACAATACTTATACTATGATCAGTTTTTCACTTATAAGATGTATAAACTGTATTTATACAATAATAGGTGATGTTTCTATTTTTTTCCAATTTAATATTAATTAATATTTATAAGAGAATTGTACTATTAATCAAATTTTATGATTCTCTTATCAGACTCTAAATATCTTACTGAATGAAACTGTGTATGTTAGTTTTTCAAAATTTAAATTATTGAAGTGGAAAATTTATATTTATTTTTTATGTTATAATAAAGTGTTGTTTTGTATAGAATCAGTGTTTATTGCATTCTATATTAAATCAATTTGTATATTTTTGGGGTGTAGTAATATATAAAATTATTTTTATGGTGTATATTAAGATTCTTCTATGGGAATATATATTTGAGGCTCTTATGATCAATATATATCTTAAAATTCTCCCCATAGATGTAATTTTCCCATATTTTCAATGAAAGGATCACATCTTCCAACTAGATATCATGCATGGGATAGATTTTATATTGAATTTTCAACTACCTTGACGCGTAGTCTATAAAATTATCATTTGGTCTTAATAGACAACTCAATACTTTCTCAAAAGCATTGTTTTATATCATAAAACATTCTCAACATGTTGTTAATTTGAGTATAGGTGTTTTGATCAACATCTACATTAGATCCTTGAATGATTACTCACATTATTCCTTTCATACATTTATTACCCCAATAATTTTTTATTTAGTTATAGGGTTATATAATAATGAAAGATTTCTCACATAAAATTTAAAGTATTTTTCTAATCCAAGAAAATATCATATTTCTATGACACTATAGGTTCTAGGCCATTTTCAAATCACTTTTTTAAGGGTCCACATAAATTCCCTCCCTTTCAATTACATGTCCAATGAATGTGACTTTCTTCATCCAGAAATCACACTTTATGAACTAAGATTAAAATTTATCCTTCATTAATATGACCAAAACAATCAATATATGTTATTCAATTTCCTCCTTCCTTCTGGATTATATGATAATATCATAGATAAATAATAACACAATTTTTTCAAGGAAATTTATAAAGACTCCATTCATCAAATCCATGATGATTTCAATGTCATTAGTAAGTATAAAGGGAATCACTAGAAACACATAGTTCTCAATCCATGGGTGGAAAGAAGTCTTCTAAATATCTTCCTTCTTCACCATTAGCTGATGATATTTAGAATAGAGTTCCCCCTTTGAGAAGTTTTGATCTCCTCATAGTTGATCGAACAAGTCATTAATTCTATGAATATTATACTTGTTTTTTATGGTGATCTTATTGAGCTCTCGATAATTGATACATAGCCTCATTAAACCATCCTTTTTTCAATACAAAGAGCACTAGAACACTTCATGGAAAATAACTAGGGATTATGAACACTCTGTCTAAATTCTCTTGCAACTAATTATTTAACACCTAAAGTTTGATTGTGTCCATCATGTAAGGAAATTTTCCAAAAGATAAAGCTTAGGTCATGAGTTCGATGGAGAACTATACCGCATGATCTGGGGAAATTCCTACTAAATATTTAAGGAATACATCATTGTATTCCCTCGTGATGCGAATTTCCACTAGGTTGATACATTTATTGACTTAGCCATTTGATTGGGGTATGATTATTTGTAGGGAATCAATACTCACACTGTTCACAGATTATCCAAAAGAGATTCATGGTCTTACTTGTAATTTTATATAATTATGGGAAAGTCTAGAATATAAATAAATATTTTTTCTCAATATTTGATGTGTACCATATATAAAAATATCCAATATGTCCCTATTATAGAATATAATTTGACAAAGGTAAGTATCACGAGATTCAATGTATGAATATTCCCACATACTCTAACTAAAGAAGAGTCCAACACTTTGGTTGCAATGATTGTTCCTCTACATGTTTTATTTATATCACTACTTCAAGAATCTAAAGATTACATTCAATATTTCAAAAAACATGTATGATATAACGTAATTCAAACAACTCTTATCATATAAGACTTTTTTTATTATTGATTTACTAGGTAGTGTACCTTGTGTAGAAACATTTTATTTCTCTACTTAAGTAGTAGTGATGGCATAAGACTTTTCTTTCTAATTTGGTATTAGTGGATACTGACACTAATTACCCTCATGGAATCACGGTTTAGTTCCCTTATGTTCATAGTTACCTTTCTACCTACAGTTGTAGCATTGAACCATGGGTGGTTCCCTCCCATCCTCCATCACATTTTCTGTCTTCTTAATGTATATTCAAAATTCATGAGTTTGGTGGCCTTCTCTCCCAAACTTATATCATTTCCATGTGCCTTAGTGGTAGTTCCCATGATTCTTATTCACACATTTTGTACATATGGGTGGTTGAATTTTATTTTCAAATTTTTCATTAGATCCCTCAACATGAAACTCAATCTTTGTTTCTTATCACCATATCCATGGGACCATTCTCCAAACACTATCTCCACTTCGAGAGCTCATCCAATAACTTCTTCATAACTCCAAAAGTATCAAATTTCTCAAGGCTTTATAATTTTTTTCTTAAAACAACTAAATAATCAATCAATTTTTCTATCATTATTTATGAAAAAATATAAATCATACCTTTAAATCCTTGTGAAATTATCTTTGTAGATCGTGAAAGATTCAGCTTCATTTTTCTTAAGCTCTATAAATTCTATCTATATATTTGACTAAAGATTTTGTGGTATATATTTATTATGGAACAATATATTATTGTCTTCCCACTCCTCTATTCAATTATGTCCCATATCTTGGTGTTCTTAAAAAATTACCACCATTTATTAGCCTCTACATCAAGATGATAAATAGATAGAGTCACCTTTTTTATCTCATAAGAGTGATGCACGAAAAATACCATCTCCACTGAGTTGAACCTCTATTCCTTAATGAGTGGATTATAATATATAATAAACATTGGTGATAATTTCCACAAAAAATAATTGAATTCCAGTTAATCCTTCTTAGGTGAATGTAGAAGTTCCACATTTTTTAGGATACTGTTCATAGCCCAAGAAAACTAGGTAAACATATCCCGGAAATTTTGAACTCCACCTCCCAAGTCATTAGGGATATTATTTGAGCAATCACTGCATTATTCGTCACATGGGTTTTCAGCTTCGTTTCTCCAAGTTCCCACAATTTTGTAAATAGTAAATGGTTAGAAAAAAACAAGTAAAAAAATAATGAATACATAATTTATTTATTTTTTAAATTATCTCTCAAGAATTATCTTTTGGGATTCCCATATTTGTAATTATATAAAAAATTATTTTTGGGTGCCTACAAGTACATAAAATTATAATCCGAGTTTTCACTAAGGTCCTCATATCATAAATCCCAAATTAACTAAATTGTGCTCTGATACCAACTGCAACTAGACTTCTTTACTTATGGGATTATTATATAATTTTAAAGATAAAAGAATTACCGCATTATAAAACTAGGATCCAAATGTTTAGTGTATTGGGAAAAGTTTGACCATGCATAAATTTTACATAATAAAACATAATCATTTATTAAATTCATTATTCTCTAGATTCAAAGTAATAGTTCTGATCTCATTAGCACAAGTAATCACCTGCGGATATACATCATGAAAAAGTGTTAGAAAAAAACTAGTAAGAGTATGGATAAAAACATGGGGTAATCATAATCACAATAATCATTACATAAGAATCAGTTCAAAATCATAAGAGGAAGCATTGGATAATGGCATTGAGTGTGACAATGAATAATAATGAAACTTCAGCTCTTAATGGTTATTTACTACACATATTTGTGAAAAAATCTAGCATCCTGCTTACACATATTTCACTTTTTCTCAATAAAATCATTAATTTACCCAATGAATTGGATCACTATATAATTTAGGGGTCACCTATCACATAATAAAATTTTCATGTGGTATATAACTCTAATAACACCCATCACATCACAAAATTTATATAATCATGCATGGTACATAGAACATATATCAATCATGGACACAAAATAACCCATGGAAATGAAAGGGTTTCATTTCATAAATTATAAATTCACGAATTAAAATAGGGTTCCAAAATGAAATAGGTAATAACATTATTGTTATAAGAATCATCAATCACGATTGAAGAATAAACAATCTCACAAGAAGTAAATGGTGTGATTTTAAGAAAGAAACTTTTTCTTGAAAAAATCATTTAATTTTTCAAAGAAACTTATTGGAAACATGTATATAAAAAAAGAGAAGGGTAAATAAATTATATTTATAAAACATTAATTGAAATTCCATACTATAAATTGAGTGTTATATGGAAAACCCCAAAGAAATGGAATTGGGTTCGAGAATCCCCTTTCCTTATATCTGAGTTATTTCTTCACTATAATATCTAGAAAAAAAATTAAATTCAGTATTTAACAAATAAACAAACTTTTATACATGAATTTGATTTATTATAGTTTTATTATGTAAATTTATGGTCTTTTATGAGTTTTAAAGTTCAATATCATCATTTTTTACTCCTCGTCCTCTTGGTTTTCATGATCCGTATTCTTGTATATGACTAAAGAAGTTCATGTAAGATTGTAACAGTAATCCAAAATTGATGTTATAATTTATTAATTCAAATTTATAAGATTAAATTATATTATATATAATTTTTTAATATGTTATGTGGATGAATAATTAGATATATAGTTAATGAAAATTATTTAGTTTATTTAGTAGATTTTGTGAGAATCATGAAATCCTACCATTTTATTTGATATCATGTTTATATAATGATTTTAGAACATTAAATAACTTATAATATGTATAATGAAATATTAATTGACAATAATTGTAGTTTTATGGCCAGACATGAATGTGTTAGTTAAAAATTAATAGGCATTATCCACAGTGGTGGTAAATCGACACACCATGAATAATATTTTTATTTTTTGTTAAAAATGAATAGGGTAAAGATGGGGTGATGAATTATTTCGTTAACATAATATAATTATAGTATATATATGATAATGGAGCTATCTTTCCTCTTATATTGGTGGATTTGATAAGAGGACAACAAAATATATGAAATCGAAAAAAAAAATGAAAAAGAAAGATGATTTTACCTCTAGAATTTATCCTCCTTGAAAACCTCCTTAAGGAAAGGGGTTTGGTATTTTTATGTGACCAATGGATCCAAGATGTGGGGGAGGGACTTGGGAAGAGTACTAGGTGTAACCTAGACATTTATCATGTAAAGACCCATAAAATTCAAGGGAATTTTTTTCTTAATTTTCTTTAGAATTTTACAAGAGCGCGGTTTCTGACGGCACCTGATTTTGAGGCCCGGTGTGCCCGAATTAATTTCTGAAGTTTGGATCGGGCACATTCAGTGAACAAACGAGCGGGAATTTCTAACTTTTGAACCGGTGCCCGGAATCAAATTCTGAGGGCACCGATGAACTCGCAACGCCAATATTCTCTTAAGGAGACCTTTTCCGAGGTTGCGTTTTGTGTGGGTTGAGAGTTAGTTTTGGAGGAATTAAAATGAAGTTAAATAAAATGTGGAAACACATTTTATTTTTATCCATGTTGGTTATATCCTCCCAAAGGGAGTTAGAAGTGGGACCCATAACCACTTAACCTCCCTTGAGAAGATTAAGTGTGGTGGGGCCCACACGAACCCTAACACTTCTTCTCCCCTTTAAACTCCCAATAACTCCTCTCTAATTAATGTTGACAACTTGTTTAATTAATGAGGTGAGTTAAGTGTGGTTTAATTGAATTTCAATCTTTTGAAATTCTTCCCAACACCTTGCATTTAATTAATTAAACCAACTTAATTAATTATTTTGAGTGTTTGATTTCTTTTGAAATCATTTTTCCAACATTAAAATGAGAGATTCTATTCTTATCTTTGGGTTGGAATAATCTTTGTGGGGAGAACTAAGGAGAGGAGAAGAACTTTTAGAAGACCTTCAAACTCTTGAAGAGAATGATCCACATCTCCAAAGAACGTGAAGCAACACCTTCTACCTTCTTCAACCGGAGCAAGGAAGGGAAGCACCGCCGCCCACAAAGTATTCTGAGAGTGTCGACTCGACTCGACTCAACTTCACCGAGCGCTTCTTCCACCGACGTTGACAGAACGACGCCGTTTTCGCAATGCCCGATGGGCGACATCTTTTATCAAGTAGGGGATTGTTGTTGTTTTATTTAATTATTTCCATTCTTGATTCTAGAATGTCGAACTTTGAGGATAACAAATAAATGTTATCGTTTAACGAGAGGGGGGCCGGACCGCACAAACATGGCCGAACCCCCCTCCTATGTTCATTTTTGTTTCCTTGCGGATGGAACGGGATGGCGTGGTGCCGACGCACCACGCGGAAATCGCACGGAAACTGTTGCGCGGTGCCGTCGCACCGCGTCAAAAGAAATCGAAGGCACCGCGGCCGGAGCAGGGCCGCAGCGGAGGGGCGCGGTGTCGTCGCACCACGCCGGACGACGAAGGTCGCGGCCAGTTCCGGGCCAAGGCGGAACAAGATGACTGGCGGCCAGCCGGGCCGCCGATGTCGGAAGCTGGAAAGGGACCGGCCTTTCTGGTCCCGTTGAGGAAGAATCGGCCGGCCAGGTCGGGCCGGCCGGAAGGGAGAAGAACCGGGGGAATTTAATTCCCCCGGCAAGCAAAACAGCCCCCCATCATGAGGGGGGGCCGCGGCTTCACAAGGGGGGGGGAAGCGCCCCCCGTTTTTCCAACAGCTCAGCCTTCTGCCGAGCTGGCAGCGCGCCCAGCGCGCTGCGCTGGACCGGCTCCTGGCCAGGCCGCGCCGCGCTGGGCCGGGCCGGGCCGCACTGCGCCGGGCCGCTCCGCGCCTGGCTGCGCCGCGCCGGGACGGGCCGCGCTGGGCCAGGCCACGCCGGGCCGCGCCGCGTCGGGCCGCGCCGTGTCAGGCCGCGCCGCGTCGGGCCGTGCCGCGCTGGGCCGCGCCGCGCCGGGTCGCGTCGCGCCGCGCCGGGCCACACCGCGCCCCGCCAGGAAGGGCCGGGTCGCACCGCGCTGGGACGCGCCGGGCCACCCCGGGCCATTCCGGGCCGGGTCGACCCTGTCGGAGGTGGTTCGACCCAGTTCGGGCCAACCGGGGGGTCTCAGGCCAGGACGACACGGGCCCGAAACCCCCGTTACCGAGCGGTTTGGATTCAAATGCCCATAACTCGGGCTACAGACCTCCAAACGACGCGCCGTCAGCAGCGATGCGATCCTTGGATCGAGACAGTAGTTTCGGTATATCGCACTCAAGGTTTCGGAATACTTTGAGTTCGGCCGGGTTGGTTCGTACACGAAACCAACCAGGCCCTCGGAGCGGAAACACTCATATCTTGAGCTACGGACGTCCGAGTGACATGCCGTCAGTTTTGTTGAGTTCCTCTTAGTGAGACAGATCATTTGGCATACTCCGCCCAAGGTTTGGACGCAGGTGGAGTACGGTCGGGTTGGTTTTGCCTTACAAACCAACCGGGCCCCTACGACGAAAAAGCCAATAACTCTCAGACTGGGCGTCCAATTGACGCGTCGTCTGTTGCGTTGAGTTCCTGTTGACGATACGGAACTTTTGGATACATCAACTCTAGACTTTGTGACAGTTGTTGTATCAGCCTCTCGGCTCGTGGAGTGGACCCTCCAGAACGAGCTTGCTGTGTGCGGGAACCCTAGAGATGGCTGTGACTGCTACTGTGACGGCGACGATGGTTGTGCAGAGATCCTCAGTGGATTCGACGACGACGACTACAGCACTCAGCGATCCTGTGTGGATCAGTGCTACCGATCTTGTGTGGGTCTGATCCTATGTGGGTCAGTGCTCAGTGGTCCTGTGTGTACCAGCACATACAGATCCTGTGAGGGTTTGATCCTGTGTGGGTCGTTGCGGGGGTTAGTACCTATCGATCCTTTGTGGTTCTGATGACTTAGATGGATCAGTGATCATCTCTATCGTCTTTCGAAGAAGTATACCTGTGTGAGCTGAATCCTGTTGCTTTCCTGTGTGGATTGTGTTGTGCTATCCTATGTGGATTTCTTTTTGCTTTCCTGTGTGAAATACGTATACTTTCCTGTGTGGACTGAGTTGTACTTGGGCTCGGAGGTTGGAGCGTATTGGAATTGATGACTTAGGTATCTGTATGGGCATATATCTAAGCAGTGTCGGTTGTTACTTTGTGTTGTATCTTTCCTTTGTGTTTATCCTTTGTGGATTTTGGGAAACCTTCGGGGGTCTCGGGGTCCCTACTAAGTAGCTTATACTCACCCCTGCACGGGCTATGCCCGCACTACGTTGTGTTGGTTGCAGACGACGGACATCGTTGATCGTAGTTGAGGCTTGCAGAGCAGGACGGTACCTGGAGGTGGACCACTGGGCGGGACGTGCTCGGAGCGGACGGCGGGACCCGAGGAGCAATGGAGCAATCTGTACCCACCCTTCTGGTGGGATTTCCAGTGGACATCTCGGTGTAGAGGCTTTTACTTTACAGTTGTTGTTTTCCCTTTCGAGTTGTACTTTACTTTCAGTTTTGGGTTTGTATACTGGCCCATTTACTTTTCCGCACTTTCAGTTGTACTCTTTTTTTACTTAGTGTTTACTTTTCTGCTTGCTTACTCTGTGGTGCTTGTTTACTTTACAAAGGCAATGCCCTCCCTTTTTACCAGGATTTACGCCTTGGTGCTAGTTGCCAGCCCCTAGCCTATGGAAGGCGGTCTTGGGGTAGTCACGGCACGGGCCCCGAGGACGGGTCGTGACAAATTGGTATCAGAGGAGTTCGGTTCTACCGCGAACTCTGATCTTTTCTATGTGAAGCAATAATGTTTAGCGTATTGAGTGTGGTTATCAGTCCAGGGAGTCCAGTGTTGGTGCGGCGGCCGACGTATCCGTACACTAGGACCCTGACTTCTGATTTCCGACTTAATGCATGAAAACATTGATTGCGTGTGTGTTTCAAGTTTTCTTTGTGATTACTTTGAATCAGCTCACCAGGTATACTGTTCTGACCATAGCGCACCTGTTTCCTTTTCAAGATAGCCCCACGATGGCAGCCAGCTAGGGTTCCGAGAGTCGAGCGAGACGACAGCACACCGAGCGATGAGGCCTCGGTGTAGGGCCCTTTGTCAGCAGTGGCACCAGCGGTAGCACTACCCACCAACCCACCAATACTTCCAGCACCAGCCGCTAACGATGCACGTCGCCTCAGTGCACTGCATGAGATTCAGCGCCAGCGGCCACCCAGGTTTCGTGGGGAGACGGACCCCCAGGCAGCCGAGGACTGGCTAGAGGCAGTCGTACGAGTTTTCAGGCTAGTGAGGACACCAGAAGACCTCATGGTGATCCTCACTGCGAGCCTACTGCACGCAGCAGCGGGCCGATGGTGGAGCTTGATGCTCCAGGTTCTCGATGAGGCATCTCTACTTTGGATGGACTTTGAGAGCCTCTTCCGCTTGGAGTTCATCCCTGCCACCCTCTGTGCGGTGCGTATTCAGGAGCTTCTTCAACTGTGGTAGGGCGGCATGACGGTCGCACAGTACTCAGCAAGATTTACTGATCTCTCACGCTACTCGACCGACATGGTACGGGACCCATTCATTCAAGCCCGGACCTTTGAGCAGGGTTTGAGACACGAGATCAGGGCATCGCTGATCTCCCTCATCATTCCGAATCAGAAGTGTGTACTGGAGCGGGCCCTTTTGATCGAGAGCTTTCTTGCTGAGACTAAACCAGTGTTGAGACCCACCGCAGGGTGGCACGTGGTAGAGTCTTCTGCAGCTGGCAGTCAACGGATGACTCAGGGGTCCAGGAAGACCAGACCTTCAGGCAGACGACCTCAGGACACTGGCTCAGCAGTGCAGGGCACATAGCATAGAGCCAGTCTTTCGAGAGGCAGGCAGTGCTACTCGTGCGGTGGGCAGGGCCACATGACTCGTGACTGCCCGACCCGCCGTGCGGAGGAGCAGCAGATGGTTGAGGGACCACCGAGGCAGAGGCAGAGGGTCGACCGTGGTGTTCTGCAGGGAGGAGGCGGACGAGGCAGAGGAGCTGGCCGAGTAGCAGGTGGTGGGCGACGCTTTGAGGCTCTGCCACCACCACCACCAGGAGGTCCACCTTGACCACAGGGAGCTGGCGGGCAGAGGCAGGCACAGCTCCAGGCAGCAGAGGCCTATAACCACGGTGAGCCCGAGATGATTTGAGGTACTATCTTTGTCTATTCCACCCTTAATACAGTACTTATAGACACAGGAGTGAGTCACTCTTTCATAGCCGCTGATCTTGTTCGGAGCTCGGAGATTCCGACAGAGCCGTTGGCTTGATCCTTACGGCTAGAGACTCCTACGGGAGCAGACTCGACGATTACGCACTGGTGCCAGCAGTGTAAGCTTACTCTAGGAGGCGAGAGCTTTGGCTGGGATCTTCTTGTAGCAGCGTCGAGGCCTTACGACGTCATCTTGGTCATGGATTGGTTATCAATGGTCCATGCACAGATTGACTGTTTTAGGCGCAAGGTGTGATGTGTACGCACCGACGGGAGCAGGTTCACCTTCACCAGTGAGAAGGGACCCATTGCAGTACAGGATGGACTACTGAGGAGGAGAGGACAGCCCATCACTCATCAGTTGGCTAGCCTCATCCTAGGAGCAGTTGACGTGCAGAGTCCTGGTTTTCCTGCAGTGGTGGATCAGTTTGCGGACGTCTTCCCCGGCGACGTTCCAGGGTTACCTCCTCGCAGAGAGGTAGACTTTTATATTGACATGTACCCCGGGACAACTCCGATATCGACTCCAGTATATCGGATGGCCCCCACTGAGCTTCGAGAGCTACGGGTACAGTTGGGGGACTTGCAGGGCAAGGGTTTCATCCGACCAAGTGTTTCACCCTGGGCTTCCCCGATTTTGTTTGCCAAGAAGGAGGACGAGAGATTGCAACTTTGTGTTGACTATCGTCGCCTGAACCAGGTGACAGTGAGGAACAAGAATCTGCTACCAAGGATTGATGACCTCTTTGATCAGCTCAAGGGAGCACTGTGGTTCTCGAAGATAGACCTCAGGTCAGGCTATCATCAGCTCAGAGTTAGAGACGAGGACGTACAGAAGACGACCTTCAAATGTCGGTATGGCCACTATGAGTTCTTGGTTATGCCCTTCGGCGTGACCAATGCTCCAGCAGTGTTCATGGCCCTCATGAACAGGATCTTTCATCCATACCTTGATCGGTTTGTCGTGGTCTTCATCGACGACATTCTGATTTACTCGACGACTAAGGAGGAGCACGCCTACCACTTACGGGTTGTACTAGACACACTCCGAGAGCACCAGCTTTATGGTAAGCTCTCGAAGTGCCAGTTCTGGATACGTGAGGTCCACTTCTTGGGACACTTCATCTCTAAGGCGGGAGTTGCAGTGGATCCTGCGAATATCGAGGCAGTGCTAGCTTAGGAGCCACCCAGGAGCGTGACGGAGGTTTAGAGTTTCTTGGGACTAGCCAGATACTATCAGAGATTTTTTCCAGACTTCTCCAGAGTTGTGGCACCACTCTCAGCTTTGACGAAGAAGGGGAAACCCTTCGTGTGGTCAGACAGATGTTAGTAGAGCTTCCAAGAGCTAAGATAGAGATTGACCAGCGCACCTATCTTGAGGTTGCCTGAGGAGGGAGTAGGGTACGTAGTCTATTGCAATGCATCAGGGACCGGACTCGGATGTGTCCTGATGCAGGAGCGGGCAGTGATCGCCTATGGATCACATCAGTTGAGGCCTCATGAGAAGAACTACGCTACCCATGACCTAGAGTTAGTAGCAGTGGTCTTCGCTCTGAAGACATGGAGACACTATCTGATGGGCGAGCGCTTTACAGTCTTTTCTGATCATCAGAGTCTCAGGTACATCTTATCGCAGACAGAACTGAACCTGAGACAAGGGCGATGGCTCGAGTTCCTCCAGGACTATGACTTTGAGATAGTCTTTAATCCTGTGAAGGGTAACGTAGTAGCCGATGCCCTCAGCAGTAGGACGGGCATTCAGCTACTTGAGGAGGCGATAGAGCAGCTAGCTTTTTTTCAGATATACTTCGTGGATAGAGATGGAGCAGCCTTCCTTCAGTCTCTCACAGTCACTCCTCTACTTCTACAGTGGGTCAGAGAGGCACAGCGTGGGGACTCTGACTATGAGACGCGGCGTGCACAGATATCCTCAGGACAGGCACCTGATGGTTTCTCCTTTGGAGCAGAGCACGAAATCCTTTTCAGAGAACGTACCATAGAACCAATCGCTTTACGGGAGGAGGTGCTGAGAGAGTTTCACACTTCTCCTTTGGTGGAACATCCTGGAGTGGTGAAGATGTACCAGGACCTCAGACAACAGCCCTGGTGGCTGGGAATGAAGAAGGTCGTGGCAGAGTTCGTTTCTCGATGCCTCACCTGCCATCAGGTGAAGGCTGAGCACCAGGTACCAGCAGGCTTGGTACAGCCCATGGAGGTTCTGGAGTGGAAGTGGGACGGCATATCTATGGACTTTGTTACTGGACTTCCACGCACTTCCAGAGGTCATGAATCCATCTAGGTGATTGTCGACCGACTCACCAAGTCGGCTCAGGTCTTACCCATCAGAGAGCAGGGCTCAGTGGAGAGAATGGGACGACTTTACATTCAGGAGATTGTACGGCTTCACGGTGTGCCATCATCTATCGTCTCCGATCGAGATGCTCGTTTTACTTCCCGGCTACGGAAGGGATTGCAGGAGGCGTTTGAGACGCAGCTACGTCTGAGCACAGCCTTTCATCCTCAGACGGATGGTCAGACGGAGAGGACCATTCAGACTCTCGAGGACATGCTCCGCGCATGTGTCCTCGACTTTGGTCGTAGCTGGGAGGACCACCTACCCTTGGTGGAGTTCGCGTACAACAACCGCTACCACTCCACAATCGGGATGGCACCATACGAGGCGTTGTACGACTGACCTTGGAGATCTCATTTGTGCTGGACAGACCCTGGGGAGTCAGTACTTGTGGTGCCGGATATGGTCCAGGCCACGACAGAGAAGGTCCAGGTCATCCAAGAGTAGATGAGGATAGCTCAGAGCTGGCAGAAGTCATATGCTGACAGGAGGCGGAGGCCACTGGAGTTTGAGGATGGTGACCACGTCTTCTTGTGGGTCTCACCTCGACGTGGTATACGGAGATTTGTCTGAGGCGGGAAGTTATCTCCACGCTTCATCGGACCATTCCAGGTCCTCAGCAGGATTGGCGAGGTGGCTTATCGTCTGGCTCTACCACCTCAGTTGCACCGGGTGCATGATGTCTTCCATGTATCTCAGCTGAGGAGATACGTACACGACCTGACGCACATCATTGACCATGGGGAGCTTGACGTTGAAGATGGGACGACTTTTACGGAGGTCCCAGTGGAGATCGAGGATCGATAGGAGCGGGTCCTACGTTGATGGTCGATTCCTCAAGTGCGCATCAGATGGCAGCACGGGAATCTCCAGGAGAGCACTTGGGAGCGGGAGGCTCAGATGCGTGCTCAGTACCCTCATTTTTTCCCTAGTTTTGATGTATCTTTATGGGGACGTAAATCCCTGAGGTGGGAGTAATATAAAGACCCATAAAATTCACGGGAATTTTTTTCTTAATTTTCTTTAGAATTTTACAAGAGCGCGGTTTCTGACGGCACCTGATTCCAAGGCCCAGTGTGCCCGGAATTAATTTCCGAAGTTTGGCTCGGGTACGTTCAGTGAACGAACAAGCGGGAATTTTTAACTTTTGAACCGGTACCCGGAATCGAATTCCGAGGGCACCGATGAACTCGCAGCCCCGATATTAGCTTAAGGAGACCTTTTCCGAGGTTGCGTTTTGTGCGGTTTGAGAGTTAGTTTTGGAGGAATTAAAATGAAGTTAACTAAAATGTGGAAACACATTTTATTTTTATCCATGTTGGTTATATCCTCCCAAAAGGAGTTATAAGTGGGACCCACATCCACTTAACCTCCTTTGAGAGGATTAAGTGTGGTGGGTCCCACATGAACCCTAACACTTCATCTCCCCTTTAAACTCCCAATAACTCCTCTCTAATTAATGTTGACAACTTGTTTAATTAATGAGGTGAGTTAAGTGTGGTTTAATTGAATTTCAATCTTTTGAAATTCTTGCCAACACCTTGCATTTAATTAATTAAAAAAACTTAATTAATTATTTTGAGTGTTTGATTTATTTTGAAATCATTTTTCCAAAATTAAAATGAGAGATTCTATTCTTCTCTTTGGGTTGGCATAAACTTTGTGGGGAGAACTAAGGAGAGGAGAATAACTTTTAGAAGACCTTCAACCTCTTGAAGAAGAACGATCCATGTCTCCAAAGAACATGAAGAAACACCTTCTACCTTCTTCAACCGGAGAAAGGAAGGGAAGCACCGCCACCCACAAAGTATTCTGAGAGTGTCGACTCGACTCGACTCGACTTCACCGAGCACTTCTTCCACCAATGTTGACGGAACGACACCGTTTCCGCAACGCCCGACGTGTGACATCTTTTATCAAGTAGAGGATTGTTGTTGTTTTATTTAATTATTTCCATTCTTGATTCTAGAATGTGGAACTTCGAGGATAACGAATAAATGTTATCATTTAACGAGAGGGGGGTCGGACCGCACAAACACAGTCGTACCCCCCTCCTATGTTCATTTTTGTTTCCTTGCGGATGGAACGGGATGGCGTGGTGCTGACGCACCACGTGGAAATCACACGACAATTATTTCACGGCACCGTCGCGCCGCGCCGTGGAATGCAATTCAAGAATGCGACGCCGTCGCACCGCATCAAAAGAAATCGAAGGCGTCGCGGCCGGAGCGGGGCCGCGGCGGAGGGGCGCGGTGCCGTCACACCACGCCGGACGACAAAGGCCGCCGCCGGTTCCGGGCCGCGGTGGAACAAGATGACCGGCGGCCATCCGGGCCGCCGGTGTCAGAAGCTGAAAGGGGACCGGCCTTGTCGGTCCCGTTGAGGAAGAGCCGTCCGGTCAGGTTGGGCCGGCCGGAAGGGAGAAGAACCGGGGGAATTTAATTCGCCCGACCAGCAAAACGCCCCCCCATCATGAGGGGGGGCCGCGGATTCACAAGGGGGGGGGGGGCAAGTGCCCCCCATTTTTCCAACAGCTCGGCCTTCGGCCGGTCCGCCAGGCCACGCCGGGCTGGGTCGACCCGGTTCGGGCCAACCGGGGGGTCTCAGGCCGGGACGGCCCGGGCCCGAAACCCCCGTTACCGAGCGGTTTGTATTCAAATGCCCATAACTCGGGCTACGGACCTCGAAACGACGCGTCGTCAGTGGAGATAAGATCCTTGGATCGAGACGGTCGTTTCGGTATATCGCACTCAAGGTTTTGGAATAATTTGAGTTCAGTCGGGTTGGTTCGTACACGAAACCAACCGGGCCCTTGGAGTGGAAACGCTCATATCTTGAGCTACGGACGTCCGATTGACGTGCTGTCATTTTTGTTGAGTTCCTCTTAGTGAGACGGATCTTTTGGAATACTCTGCCCGAGGTTTCGACGCAGGTGGAGTACGGTCGGGTTGGTTTTGCCTTAAAAACCAACCGGCCCCCTGGGACAAAAAAACCAATAACTCTCAGATCGGGCGTCCGCTTGACGCGCCGTCTGTTGCGTTGAGTTACTGTTGATGATAAGGAACTTTTTGATACATCAACTCTAGACTTTGTGACAGTTGATGTATCAGCCTCTCGGCTCGTGGAGCGGACCCTCCATAACGAGCTTGCTGTGTGCGGGAACGCTAGAGTTGGCTGCGACTGCTACTGTGACTGCGACGACGGCTGTGCAGAGATCCTCAGTGGATTCGACGACGACGACTACATCACTAAACGATCCTGTGTGGATCAGTGCTACCGATCCTATGTGGGTCAGTGCTCAGCGGTCCTGTGTGAACCAGCGCCTACAGATCCTGTGTGGGTCCGATCCTGTGTGGGTCTTTGCGGGGGTTAGTACCTATCGATCCTTTGTGGGTCTGACGACTTAGATGGATCAGTGATCATCTCTATCGTATTTAGAAGAAGTATACCTATGTGAGCTGAATCCTGTTTCTTTCTTGTGTGGATTGTGTTGTGCTATCCTGTGTGGATTTCGTTTTGCTTTCTTGTGTGGAATATATATACTTTCCTGTGTGGACTGAGTTGTACTTGGGCTCAAAGGTTGGAGCGTATTGGAATTGATGACTTAGGTATATGTATGGGCATATACCTAAGTAGTTTCGGTTGTTACTTTGTGTTGTGTATTTACTTTGTGTTTATCCTTTGTGGATTTTGGGAGACCTTCGGGTGTCTCAGGGTCCCTACTGAGTAGCTTATACTCACCCCTGCATGGGTTATGCCCGCACTACATTGTGTTGGTTTTAGACGACGGACAACGTTGATCGTGGTTGAAGCTTGCAGAGTAGGATGGTACCTAGAGGTGGACCACTGGGCGGGACATGCTCGGAGCGGACGGCGGGACCCGAGGAGCAGTGGAGCTATCTGTACCCACCCTTCAGGTGGGATTTCCAGTGGACAGCTCGGTGTAGCGGCTTTTACTTTACAGTTGATGTTTTCCCTTTCGATTTGTACTTTACTTTTAGTTTTGGGTTTGTATACTGGCCCATTTACTTTTCCGCACTTTCAGTTGTACTCTATTTTTACTTAATGTTTACTTTTCCGCTTGCTTACTCTGTGGTGCTTGTTTACTTTACAAAGGCAATGCCTTCCCTTTTTACCGGGATTTACGCCTTGGTGCTAGTCGCCAGCCCCTAGCCTATGGAAGGCGGGCTTGGGGTAGTCACGGCATGGGCCCCGAGGACGGGTCGTGACATATCAAGGCTTAGAATGTGTGGGAGAAACAGTTAGTGAGGAGTGGTATTTATAGTGGAAGAGAAGGCTGTTTTATCCTTATTGTATTTATTAGTTTATTATTTTTGATGAAGACTATTAATAATTTTACAATTAACACTAAATATATTAAAATAATAATGTTTAGTTCGATTTATTATCTTATATTATCCTTATATCATCTATCACTCAATAATTCATGTATATTTCAAGTACCATAAATTATCGTATTTTACTATTCACAAAAAATTCTAGTATTTTATAAAAACTAATCTAACAAATTTTCAATGTGTAGAATATAAAAATGAACTTAATTTTATGAAAATAATTTTATAAATATTATATATATATATATATATATAATTTTTAATTGAAGTCATCATTTCCTCGAAAAATACAGATTTTTAAATTGTATCTCATTTTATAACACATTTAAAAGTGAATTAAGGTATGATAAAATTATATTATATTCATATAAAGACAATATAGTAATTAGTAAAACTATTTTAGGAACATAATTTATGTAAAATAATTATTTATTATAAATAAAAATTTTTGTTTTATAAAAATACCTACACTTAATTAATAATTTTTAAAATAGTTGTTTACTTGTACTGTGATATAATTATTTCATATTATAATTTATAAGATGCCTAAATTTTATTTATATTTAAATATTTGAGATTACTATTTTGTTGGATGAATTACTATTCCTAATGGTCTTGTAATTATTCCAAGAATGAGGTTACTATTCCATTGGGATAGGTTCCTTAATTCTATAAATACGTCTTATTGCATTCATTCATCGTTTATAATGTCAGTATTGTGTTCGCTAAGGGATTTCAGGTGTTTTATACAGTATGAAATAATTATAAGAATTTAATAATTATTTAAAATGTTTTGGTTCATTACATATTCCACATAAAAGAATGTAAATGTATAACGTCTTATATTAAGATCCATTTCATTATGTTCGTGGATTGTTTTGATTTCATGATTTTGAATAAAAAATACATTCATGATTTAATTCAATATCTGAAGAAAAATTTCATCCTTTGGTTTTTCTTCAATCAACTTACACTTCATTTAATACCCTAATACATGTATATCCAAGATGAATATTTTATTCCTAATGCACTAAAAATATGTTTTAACATATATTACAATCCACAAAAGAGTTAAATATCCGTTTATATGTCCTTAAATATTTTCCAAAACAAAAATGGTTATTGTCTATTATCTAATATAATAAATTAATATTTAAAATCTCAATAGTAATACCCAAATGCAACTTAATATATTTAATATATAGTTAACCTTAAAACACCTCCAAAATATGTGTTTCCACATTCAAAACCAAATAATTTAGAAATACAACCACCACTATTGCAAAATAAACATATCATTAAACTTTAAAAAGTATCTCTTAATGTCACATAAAATATATTTCACTATATTTATCATGTATTCTTTTGATACATTTTAATAACCTAAATTAACATAATCCATAGTTAGAACATGTATTCTTTACGAAATTACCGTTATTTTTATTCCTAAAATAATATCCAATAATGTTATTTTCAACTTCCCATATTAAGTTATCAAAATAGTTAACTTATTCTGAAATAACATTAATCACCAAACACATTTCCAATACCATGGTAAACTCTATGATAAAATTTCTGTTACAAAAATAAAATTAATATTTAATTTTCTAATCATTCCAAAAAAATGATGTTTTATACTAACCATGACATCACATGTGTAAGTGGTTGGAATTTCACCCTTTTCACACATCGGTTATTGGCTCATACATCAGAATCATTCGAGATGTGATAGGGAGTCCTTTTTACTAAAAAACATTAATATAATTATATAAAATGACTATAAATTCATTGAATAAAAATAATCATCAAGGATCATATAAACTATGAAGATTATAATTTCCATTAAAATTTTAAAAATAGAATTATTCCTAAAATAATTATTGATGTTTAACTAAAGGGTTACATAAACATTAAACGAATAAAACATCTCCAAATATGTTATCAATCAAATTAAAATCAGATCAAATAAAACCTAAAAAATGGGTGTCTAATATTTTCAACTTATGGTCAACCATAAAATCATAAACCTATGATGGAATTCATAACTATTACGTTAATAATAATTGATTACATATATGCTTCGAAGAATTAAAAAAATCTATAGACGATTTGTTATAATTATAGATAAAATCCCTTTGTCAAAAAGAATAATTTGAAAAGGTAAATTTTTAATACCAATGAATAAATAATTCACCCTTTTACTTCAATGATTGGTATAACATAGGAAATTTTATAGTCTCAAGGTTAAACATTATTTTAGTTTATTGTCTTGGATAATTCCAAATACCCGAACATAATAGAAAAAAATATTGTTTTTCTTTTGTCCTTATCTTCACTTTATTCCCATATAGAAAATTTCTTCCCTTACATTTGAGATATTTTCTAGGTTCCTCTTCCCAAATTATCGACATATAGGATTCCATATAATATTTCCTCTATAATATCCACAACAAAATATCTCAGTGAATTCTATCCTTGTATTATTTGGTGATTATTACCGTTAGTTAAGGTGAAAGTTGTTATTTATATATTGTAAAATCTGATTAGGAATAATCACAATATCATTTTCATACATCATCATCCCATTTGATTTATCGTTATCATATTTTCCATGATAATCAACATTAAAATAGTTCCTTATTATTCCACCCATTGACCAAATCCAAAAAGTATAATGTGGTAAAAAATAATCAATGTGGGAAACCACTTGATCATGAAACATTTATGGGATTTATAAATCATGAATCCTTTATTTCATTCAATAAAACCATAAGTTTAACCTAGTTTTTCATGATAACTATATATTCTAGTATTTTATCATGGTACATAAATATTTTTTCAATTTCCATTAAATATCCCCTAGGATTGACAAAATAGCTGTGTATTAAAGTCTATTATTAATCATGAGGTGAAAATCGAGTAAAATCATAATTCTACCTTATCAGATATATTACCCCTATATACCATTGTACCAGATCCACATCTATATTTATTATCTATAGAGGGATGCAATTTCTTATAAATAAACTGATCTATCCTTCACAAAAATTCCAAAATATTTTCCTTTACATTTACTTATAAAAATGATCATCAATGTAATTATCACTAATTATTTCTCACGAAATATCCAAAGGCTAAAAAAATATCATCTAATAAAAAACAATATTGGAAAAATATTTTGGTATATGAATACTAAATATTTTTAGATTAATATTGAATACATCTCCCATATACTCTCCATAGGACCATAAAGTTTATGTGTATTTGGAGACATGATACAAATTCCACTTATTTCATGAATTTTTTTAAATATCTTCTACAATGATCCTCTAAAATAGTACTCTTCTTATAAATAACCATTTCAAAATAGTTCTTCAAAACCTAGGGAGAGGAAGGATAAGAAATTATGAGCTCAGATAATCTGTAAGGTTAATAAAGGGTGACATTAACAGTTATATAAACTTAGTATGAGTGTAAAGATATAAATATAGGAGAATAAACTTTTAAAACTATTCCTCTCTTATATGATATCATAATCCATACTATAAAATATGGAATTTCAAAAGATTTTAATCATTATAGAAATCAATGAATGAGACAAATGAGCATGAAATAGTCATAGTATTATAGAATAAATTTAAATTTATAACCTTAGGAACATGTATTAATAGTAATTAGTATACTAATTAAATTAAGGATATGAAATTTGGGCCTCTTATAAACTAATAGACGTGAATACCTAGTCCACTCATAATATTATAGAAATCAATGCTTTGTCCATCCATAATCTTATGAACATGAAAAAATTGATCCATGCTTAATCTTATGGGAATAAATTCCAGGTCCATTCATGAATAGTGAATATGTGATAAAGATCACACATAACATATTTACCTTATGAGATACCCATATTTAACTAATTAATTTGAGGGATGTATAGTTTCCAAACAATAAATAATCAAAATTATTCAAATGAGTGACACAAGTTAAAGAAAATCATCTGATCTCAAGCCTTGGAATGAAATTGGCTTCATAATATTTTTTTCAATTCCTCATGTCATAACCAATAAAAAATATTGTTTCATACAAAAATTCATAATAATCATAGACTACCCATTGAATGAATTAATATGGTATTATTAGACTACATACCCAAATAGTGATGAGAAATTTTTGAGGTTGTTGTTTTTTTATAGAGTTTTAATAAAAATATCATTAAAATTTTAATGAGAAAATTAGTATTTTCACATTGAAAATTAAATTTTAAAAAAATTTCTTAAACAACTCTTTAAAGAATTTTCATTGAAAATAACCATCAAATATTATAAGGAATTATTTAAAACATTGAGTGTTCATGATGGCATGAATTTCTTTTCATGTCGTATACATTAAAGAAATATTTAATTTCTATTTTCAGTAGAAAATCAAATGCTCCTTATCCAATGAATTGATAAGATGGTTCATTTTAAGGAATTTTCTAAAAACTAATTTTTTTTTAAAATTTCCTTTTGTAAACTAGTAAAAAGTCATAAAAATTTTTAAAATATATTCATAAATTCTGGATGTGGAATAGAATACATGTTTGAACAAAGAGAGAAATAAAGTGTATTTTTCTTGATAACATTAATTTTGGTCACATTAGTTATTAAAAGGAACAAAATTATAGGAAAATATGTACTCTATAGACATAAATAAATTATTTATCACACCCCAAACATGGAATTATTTTATTTTACTATTTTTTGGGCATTGGATCATTTTTTAGGTTGTGTTTGATTTCTTGGATTGAATTTTTTAGTTTTGGAATTTTTCAGATGAGTTTTTGGTGAAATATTTATATTCTGGTGTTGACAGCTAGTGGCATACAATTAACACATAGTTAAGTTAGAAAATTCATCCTCAAATAATAATAAAAACATTAAATGATCATTTTGGATTGTGGAAACCATATGTTTGTTGCATGGTTTGGAAAATCATATAGGAAAACCATGCATATTGTACTCTTAGACAGTGAGTGTTGTACAGTTGGTGCATTGTTTGGAAAATTGTGTAGCTAAACCATGTAAGTTGATGGGGTAATTAAAAGTTTGAATTTACCTATTTCCCCTATGATGTTTTAACAATATTTCAGGTTTCTCCTCCCTTGATCTACCTAAGAATACCATGGGAGCTTCCAGGATTCCCTTTTTTCCATCCTTTTCCCATGGGTTCATTTTCAAGGTCCTAAGGTGAGTTCATCAGGGTTTTATGTCAATTTTTACATAATTTATTTTTTCCCTTGTTATTTCTTGGTTTTTCATGGTGTGGTTTTATTTTGGATGAAACTTAATGGTTATGGTTGATGTGTATTTTTATTTCATTGATGTCCGGGTATAGAGACCGTCTATATGGGTGTATTATTCCTCCAAAATTTTATTCATAGTCACCAGTTACTAAGGTGGATGTTTATATCCTTTTATTTTATGATGAATTCCATTGAATATTGATCTTTAATTTAATAATATTAAAATGTTATAAACCTTATTGTGGGGAGTTCTCCTGAGCTTTATTTGTTTTTTCATAATGAAAAATGAGTTCAAAATGGTTTTTCAAAGGGTTCTTTTATTATTCCTAATTTTAAATTCACAAAAGGTGTTTAACAACATAGTAATTAACCTTTTAAAGTGAAATCAGATGTTTCTATCCATTTAATTTCTGATGAATTCCATTTATTATTGATCTTTCCTTTAATGATTTAAAAATGTTATAACCCTTCTTGTGGGGTGTTTTCCTGTGCTTTATTTGCTTTTCATGATGTAAAATGAGTTTGAAATGGTTTTTTGAAGGTTTCCTTATATTATTCATACTTTTAAACTCACATAATGTGTTTGATAAAATGGTAATTGACCTTTTAAAGTAAAATTAAGTCTTTTTTCCTTGGTTATGTTTTCAAAATATGGTTGGATTTTGAGTTGGTTGTTGCATGTGGAATCGGGTGACATTTATGGTGTGATTCTTAGGTGTTTCTTAAAGGGTTGGTATAAATGCAATTGATCATTCTTTAAAAAGGGTTTTTTCTATGTGTTATAACGTTTGCATGTATTAGAAGATGGTTTTCCTAAATAAACTGATTAAGTTTCAATTATCTATCTTCATTGTTCTTTATAAATGTGTTTTCTACTTTGTGTAAAAAAATAAGAAATGTATTCTCAAATGTATTTAGAGGTACAAATGTGTAAAAAGTGGTTTTTCTAAAGGGAATTTTTTTGTGGCACATGAGGTTCTTTGTATTCCACTTAAAATGTGTTTACAATTTTTAAAGGTGATAAAAGTATGTTTTAAAATGTTTTTTATGTGTGTTTGAATTTGGAATAGAGATTTTCATACTGAAATGGTTATATCTATTATGTCCTACTTTTGTTATTTTTTCCTAATGGGTTTCAAAAGTTGTGAAAGTGGTGTAAACACTTGTTTCATGCTTTCTATTTTATTATACATTATCACGTGGTTTGGGAAACGGTTTAATATTTGAAATTTTGGAGTCCCTTTGGAATTGTGTTCATGAAAGAATAAGTACATATTGACTTTATAAATGGTTTAGAAATTTCATTTTAAATGTGCATGGATTGAATGTGTAAAATGGATGATGGGTGCATTCTGTTGTTTTGAGAAAGTTGATTTGTATGTTATAGAATGTGGTTGCTGGGTTGGCACTTCGTATTGTTTTTAAAACTTCGGTGTAATTTGAAGTGATATGAAGGCACCATTAGAACCATTTGATGTTTTAATTTTTTTTATAACTCATGTGATGTATGTTCCTGGTGGTAATATTTCTATGGTAGAGAAAATAGATTGAAAACATGGGTTGCATGAAGTCCCGATTGGTATTTCAAAATGATATGAAGTGTGGTTTTGATTATGGAAAATAGTGGTTTCCATGTAATCATTACTTTTTTGGATGAGAATTATTATTAAAGAAATTTATTTTCATGTATGATTGTGATGACTGGGATTTATATTTGGATGCAACAAGACCTTGGGAGGGGGTCCCCTATAGTGGATTGTCCATAGAACTGTTGATGATAATGGGTCCAGTAGACCTTGGGATGCATTTCTCTCTAGTGGATTGTGTAAAAGAACATGGTGGGTTATGGCTTCCATACTAAGTTTCTATATGTATTATTATTAACATAGGATTCTTGGGCATTATCTAGAAGGACGACTGATAGTTTCATTTTGACCTTGAGTTAGATGGTTTGGTACACCCTAGAATTTTTGAGAGTATTTGTGGGGAATTACCCCAGTGAGGCTTGTTTAGAGTAGCCAGTTGGTTATGGACTATATTTATTCACAATACACCTATAGTTGAGTCCTAACTGAGTACATCTTTGGATTTCCTCTCGATGTATTCAAGAAATACTCATTGTACACTATATGTATGTTCTATTTATTTCTTCTTTATAATTGGATCATATCCATGTTATTATATACCAGTAATTTTTTCTTCCATTACATTCTAATTATCCATTTTTTTACTTGGTATATATTTTTATTTCATATTTTCTTTTGCACAAGGTTTTGAAAAAATTGAACTATTTGTGAGATGGAAAGTTTTGTGTGTTGTTTTAAAAAGGGAACTAATGAAATATATTTTTACTTGATGGAAATGATATAAAAACAAATTTTCAAGATATTTTTGAAACCAGTGTTTATGTAATATTTTGAGAATGGAAATGCATTGAATCTGGGGTAATTACCTACTAGTCTATTTAAGCTCACACCCTACTTGTGCCACTCGGTGTTAGTAAACCCAATTTTTTTCATGTTTAGATTTATGGTTTGGTTTTCCTTTAGAGATGGTTGGACTTGTGGTTAGTGGACACTAAAATTCCACCCAGAAATCATGTTGTGTTGTTTGGTCTCACAGTTGTATTCAGTTTTTATTTTTTCACCTCTTATATTTGTACCAGTTTTTATATTTTCCGAGACTCAATTATTTTCTATTTTCATCATTCTCAGTTTGTTTATTTTTATCCTTATTTATTTGGGATAAAATCATTTCCATCTTGAAAATTTTTATTTTATAACTAGTTTCTAGCTTGTGGTGATCGAGAATTCTCTTTGGGACCTGTCATTGATTGGGTCGGGTGTCATGTGGGAGATCATGTCACCTTGGTTCATGACAAAATGGTATTAATCAAATTCCTTTATAATTTGGGGTGTTGGTTAAATTAGAGATTAGGAATTTTGTGATGTGACAAGTAGGTATGGTACGAATTTCATGAACCCTTGATCATTTTGATCCTCGATTTACCAAGGGTAGTTTGAGACTTGAGTTTTTGTTTCATTTTGGTTTTTGTGGATGATGGATGACAATGGAGGTGAGCCCATGATATGTTTTGATCTCAAATAGAGTAGCGACCCATGTGGGGTCTGAGTAAATCATTCAACGTTGTATTTGTTTGTTAATTACTACTTGGGACGATGACTACTACCCATTCCATTGGCTTAGGCATGGACACTAGTTCCTCATTCTGATATTTTGGTGTTAATTTAGGTTTGTTTTGGTTTTAGTTGGTGTGAGTTGGATTTTAAAATATAAAATGTATTTGAAAGGGAAATTAGTTATATCCAGTGGTTTTGGATTAATATTAATGAGTTTAAAAGTAAAAAGTTATTCGGATTGAAAATTTTGTGAATTCTTGGGTGATGATGAAATGTAATTTGTGACCCATGATATTCTTTATATACATTATAATATGTGTGGATATGTAGGGAAAGTGAATGTCTGCATGTGTCCACAGATTTTATAATAGGAAGTGGTATGAATTCATATGTGATGTTTAATAGGATTCTATGGGGGATTATTTGAAATCAAAGGTTTATATTGGAATTTCTAAAAAGGGTTTTTTAAGGGAAAATGATTTCAAGGTTTTTTTATTAAAAAGTAGGTTCTTGTTTTATAGAAAATAGAATTCAATAAATGGAAAGTGGAATTCAAAGAAGGTAGTAATGGAATTGGGAAAAAATGGGATTTTTTAAAAGAGGATTTCTAGATGTGCATGTAGTGTTTGTCTTGTGAGCTTGTTGTTTTGGCATGATAAGTTATTTTCAACTATGTTTTAGGTTGATATTGATTTTGGTTTTTTGTTCCTTGTTTTTTTCATAATATGACACCTATAATGATCCCCATTGTTTCTAGTAGGTCTTCTATAGTTTATATTTCTTCTTTTTTTCTTTACATTCATGGTGACCGAGGTATATTAGAGTAAGTGGAATGAATTTAAGAATTTCATAGTGTCTTCAGATCATTGGAAACATCTGATGCTATGATAGTGCATGTTATTCTTGGTTTATTTGAGGGTCCATCATTTTATTAGTGGGAGGTTATTTTTTCATCATCAATTCAAGTTGGATGGACATGGGAATTCAGTATGACTACCTTCATCTGATGTTTCATACTAGATATGGTGAAGATAAAAAAGTTATAAGAGATCATCTTTATTCATAAAGGTAATTGGTTAGTGAAGGCCTATACTTACCACTTCAAGGAGTTAGTTTATATTTATTTTAAGGTAGCATCACATGATTAGTTGAAAGATAACCATTTCATTTAGGGTATTCTCCCATAGATCATGGATTGATCCGTCTCATCTGTGATTCTTTTTTTTACGAAGTTGTTTGAGGAAGCGTTCATAGCTAATTTCTTTTCTTGATATCAGGCGGTTGTTATCCTGGAATCACTTTCCACTTGTGAAGGTTATACATATGGTGAGAAGTGTATGCTTATAGAACCTATTATTTGGGAAACTCCTCTATTGGTTCTATCTTCTTGTTCGTCAGACCATTCAATAATAATTTTTTAGTGTGGATGGTTTTCATATTCAAATCGTCTTGTTGTGGTCCTCCAAAGACTTGTAATTATTGTTGATATTTTGGTCGTATGGATATGTTTTCTAAGAAGAGTATCTCAAAGAATAATCCTTGATTAGAAGATATTATCTCCTAATATTGGGTAATTAGATTCTTCAGGCATCAGGACTCTAGCCAAATACTCACAATGAACTTCTTTATGTAGATTGGAATCATCATGGGTGTGGGGATCCTTGTCCTACATATTGTATTTAGTGTTGTGGTGGACGAAGTTTATGTTTTGTGATGTAGTTTCTTGATTATTTTTAGTTCTTCATAAGATACATGGTGGCCCTTTTTTCTTTCTGTCTCGTTTTTGTGCCTTGTATTTATATCCTTAAAAAGTTATTATTCTTCAATCAGTTTCGGTATTCTATTGAGATTGTTTAGAGATATTTTTTCCTTTTGGGATCAATGATTTTAGATTGTGTTCATGTTTGTTTTTTGGTTTAGTTTCCTTTCTTGGGATTTTAATTTTTTGGGGGTTTGGTTTTTGTGGGTAATTTACAATTTTGTTGAGGGGTTATCTTGTGTGGAGAGTTACTTCATATTGGGAGTTTATATGGTGTTCCTCATAAGGTTATTTTGTTGGGAGTTTTAATGTTGGTCATGTTAGATGGGTTCATATGGTGGGGATAATCCTCCTGTATTTTCCCATTTTTATTCATGTTGTTGTTTTCTCTAAAATTTATTGGTATATATTTTTAGGAAAAATTTCACCCTAAGGTTAGTGGATTTCTTTAAATTTATTCAGTTTTTGAAAAGAGTTTTATTATCTTTATGCTGGGTAAATTTTTAGGGGAGAAATTGTATATGGAGGGGATAATTGTCACACCCCGACCTTGAAATTATTTTATATTATCATTTTCATTTCTTTGGATCATTTGGGTTATGTTAGAGTTGGATTCTTAGTTTTAATTTTTAAGTTTTGGATTTTTTGGGAGAGTTTTTAGTGAAAATAGAGATTTTGGGATTCAGATTATGTGGTGCACGGTTGGCAAAATTTAGGTGAAATGACGCACTCTCAAACAAGAAAACATGTGTAAAATATACATTTAGGATAGGGATGAATGCATGGTTGTCATAGAGTTTCGAAAACTCTGCAGGAAAACCATAAATATTGTTCTCTTGGGAAGTGAGGGGTGCAAGGTTACTGCACATTTAGAAAAAGTGTGTGGACAAACCATGAAAGTTGTCTAGGTTCGTAAAATTTTTAATTTATCTTTTTTCCCTTGGAGATTTTAACCAGATTTAATGTCCCTCATCTATTTCTTGACCTAGGAACACCATGGGTGCTCCCAATCATCCATCCATTGGCCCTCAGTTTTCCATGGGTTCATTTTGATGGTCTAAAGGGGAGTTCATCATGGGTTTTGGAAGATTTCTTCCTTTATCTATTTTCACTCTGGATTTATTAGATTCCATTAGTTGTGTTCCACTTTTTTTGAACCCTAATGGTTAGGGTTGTTGTTTTCTTTGATTTAATTGATAATTGGGTGTGAAAATTGTCCCTTGGGGTATATTCTTACACCTTATTAAGTTTCATCTCATTTTCACATTGTTAAGGTAGTTTTTTCTATAAATTTATTTCTGAGTATATTATTTTGATGATTGATATTTCCGTTAATGTTTTAAGAATGTTATACTCCAACTTGTGGGGTGTTTTACTAGATTTTTTTTTTAATTTTTCATTATAGAAAATTAGTTTGAAATGGTTTTACAAAGGGTTCCTTTTATTATACCTACATTTTAATGTGCATAAGGTGTCTTATAAAAAAAATATTTGACATTTAGAAGTGAAATTGTGTGTTTTGTGTGGTTTTATCCCATGGTTATGTCTTAGTAATACGGTTGTATTGTGATTTTTGTGTTGTATGTTGAATTAGGTGACATTTATGGTGTGATGTTTATGATTGGCTTGTTAGTTTTGTTTAAAAGTGAGGAATCATTAAAAAGTGTGTTTTCAATATTGTTTGATATGCACATGTATTGGAATGTGGATTTCTAAAATAAATTTATTGTGTTTCAAGTATTCCTCTTTATTGTGATTTATAAATTTGTTCTATGCTTTGTGTAAAAAAAGCAAGATGTGTTTTTAAAGGGATTTGGAAGCCTAAATTTGTTGAAAGTGGGTTTTACAAAGGGAATGGGTTTTATTGTACTTGACCTTATTTTTTGTGAACCTAAAATGTGTTTTGAAATCATAAAGGTGATGTAAATAATATTTTTAAACAGTTTTGGTGTGTTTATGAATTTTTTAAGTGGATTTTTCCATGTAAATGGTTGTATCTCTTATGTTATTCTATTTTTATTCTTTCGAAATGGGTTTTACGTGTTGTTCAAGTGGTGTAAAGTCTCATTTGGAACTTTTTTTTGTTATTTTCTGTTTTCACTTGAGGTTAGAATTGGTTTTGGATTTCAAATAAAAGGTTCTATTTTGATTTATTTGTGAAATTATTGTTTCATATTAACATTTGAAATGGTTTGGAATAGATTTGTAAATTTTCTTAGTTTGAAAGTGTTAAAGGCCTGATGAGTGCATTTTTTGTTTGGAGAAAGTTGATTTCTATGTTATTTAATTTGGAGGCATAGTTGGAACATTTTGTTTTCGTTGAAACATTTTTGTGATGTGAAGTGATGGGAATTCTCGATTGACATCATTTTAGGTTTTAGATATCGAATTTAGAACTCATGTGATGTATGGACCTAGTGGGATTCTTAGAATGTTTAAGAAAATTTATTGATTGTTTGGGTTGTGTGAAGGTCGAGTTGGTATTTTTAAATGATTTGGAAGGGGGTTTTGTGTAGTCAAAAATATTATTTAATTGTTGGATAAGTGGCCTTTTGAAATAAATGGATTTTTATGTATGTCTATTGTGAATTTGATTTTGTTTGGGACCAATATTCCTTGGGATGGGGTCAACTCTAGTGGATCATGTGGGAGAAAATTGTTGGTATTTTGTTCATAAGACCTTGGGATGTGTTCCATTATATTAGCATGTTCTTGAGAACATTGTGAGTTATGGTTTCTATAACATATTTACTGATTATTAATATTATAAAGTGAATCATGGTCATTATCGAGAGGCACGAGTGACTATTTCTTTTCAACCCTGAATTAGATGGGATAATACCCCCAAAAGATTTTGATAGGATGGGTTGGACATGCCATTTGTGAGGTGAGATTATAGCAGACAGCTGGTTAGAGACTATGTAGTTACACCATACATCAATAGGTGATTCCAAACTGAGTACATCTTGGTATTTCCTCTATATATATTCTTTAAATTCTCATGATATATTCTATGTTTTTTTATTTATACTTATTTTTTGGATCTTAGCCCCTCTATTTTATACCAGGTAGTTTTGTTTCATTTACTTTCTACTAATTCTTTTTTGGTTATATGGTATGGATTTGTATTTTATATTTGGTTGTGAACATGGTTCGGAAAAATAGTGGAACTGTTTTTGAGAGGGAAATTTGTGTGTGTTTTTTAAGGGAACTTGTTTAAAGATATTTTTACATGTTATAAATGATTTAAGATCTCATTTTTCAAATATATTTCAAACCAGTGTTTTTGGAATATTTTGGGGGAGGAAATTTATGGAATTTTTGTTCATTAACTAGTGATATATTTAATATCACTCTATAATTTTTAAACTCCACATGAGTATACCATGGATGTTTTTTAGGGTCAGTTTTTGGGTTCATTGTTCCATTATAAATGGTTGTTCATGTGTTTAGTGGTGACCAAGAGGTCATGTGGAGATCATGTCACATGGTTTCGTCTCAATTTTGAATTATACTTCTATATTATTTTCAGATAATTTATTTTGAATAGTTTTTATACTATCAGAGATTTAGTTACTATTATTTTTTATTAATTCATAATTATTTTATGTTTTTCATGGTTCATTTGGACAAAAATAGTTCACATCATGATAATTTTGATGTCTGGCATTATTTTTCAGGCCATAAGGATCAGGAATGCTATTCGATCCATGAATCAGGTCAGGTCGTGTCTTGTTTATAATGTAGTATCAGATTGGATTGTGATAGGAGAAGAAAAATAATTATATTTTTGAGAGTTATATCCTAATATTTCATCATCTGAAGCATAATCATAAAAAAATCTTGATAAACTTTGAGATTCTAACCTAAAAATTTAGAAAAAATTTAACTTTTGAATCCCAAGAACCATTCCTGAAATAAAATTAGATGGAATTTATACCCCATAAGTTTTATGATATTAATAAAAGGATACATTCATGGTTATTATATACATCACACAAAAGTAATAAGTGGTGATTATTTCGTATTTCCCAAGGAAAGAAAAGTGAGATTAAAATCCATTACTTTATTCCATAATTCCTTAATATACCTTAAAAATCATTTTTAATAAATATAGATATATTATAAATATTATAAATTACCATATTATTATATATCATATCATATATAACATACTTATTTTATTTTATTATCCATTTATTATAATTTCTTTATTAAAATCACAGTTTCAGTTGTTAATAACTTTGTTTTTCTGTATGTTTTTGTTTAGTGGTTTCGATCCACGTAAATTGATCCTTCTTAAATTTCATCAAAAATTATTACCATGATATAAATATCATATATATTCATTATAAACACATTTAGAGTTATCCATTAATTATATATATATATATATGTATGTATGTATGAATTAGACCATTAATGGTGATGGTAAGTGGTATGTTTTCATGAACACTACTGAATTTTATCAAAGAATTGAGAGAAAGAAAAGTTAATATTAAATAAACAGTATTTTTTATTTTTTATTTCATATGTTATATATATAAAGTAAATATATCCTTATCTCAATCCATGTAAGAATAAAATAAAATATGTATCATATCGCTTCATGGAGGTGGTAGTCCACACATATCCATGTGAGACATTATCATTTCCAACTAACTATATGGTATAAAGTTATATGTTATATTATAAATATAAAATTATAATTATTTCATAAATATCATGTCAATATGTTAAATTCATCATTATATACTTCAGTGTGATTTGGTGATGGAAAACGAATTATATTGGTTTATGCAGAGTTAGTCCTCTGTACACACGTTTGATAGTTTCCATTATCATTTAATGAAGGTGGAGAATGATGTATTTTATATAACTAACTTAATAAAACTCAAGTGTATGAAAGATATTGATTTTAGTATTTCAGCATATTTGGAAAATATTTCAAATAGGATGAACAAGAAATAAAAAACACATATTTAAAACTAATAGTTCATATTGGGAGAACTTTTTTAGGCTATCCCATAAAATCATTCTTTGAAACTATTCCAAAAAAGTCATTTAGGGAGTATTTGAAATTTCTTAACCAGGATCCATGTATCACGGATAGGGGGAGGGTGAATCTATGATATCTTTTTCTTGTAAAATTATATTCTAATTAAACAACTTCATAATACTCTTAAATATTTCTTTCCCTACTAAAAACAAATCAAAAACACATCCATAGGAACACAATATTTTATGGGGTTCATTACCCAACAAGAGTAGCTACATCCTTAGTATGGTATGCAAACAATTTTACACCACACAATCCATTAGAAAAAAGAACCATTTTTGTGGAATAAAACAAGTAGGATATTCTATAACACCCATGTAAATAATCCAATAGTGAATGTGATTATTCTAGAATAAATGATATAGTACATAGTTTTTGTAACAAAAAATTTATGGTGCTTCTTGATTAGCTTTCACAAATATGAACTTTTAGAAAATTTCTTCACTTTTTATACCCAAAATATCATAATAACTTTCTAGAATTCACAGTTATACTCAGTTCCATTTCCCAGTTCGATTCCCCTATCCTATTTTCCAACAAGAAATTATGCCTTTGTCATAATACCACCTGAACAATTCTTGACATATGTAACAGCCCAAGATTTTATAAAAAAATATTCTTTTTAATTTTATTAATGTCTTGTGTTGTACGCTACACCAAAAGGAGCTTGCACAACACACATCTTTGATTTGACTTGCATTACACGCAATCGCGACCTTCCTCGATAGCGTGTGTAGTACGCAATACCGAGTTTCACTAAACAACGATATGCTATAAAAATATTATTAAAACTAGCCGTTATGAATAGTAATAACCACTTTTTGAAATCCAGTAAATCTTATTTTTCAAAATGAACTTCATTCTTGGATTCGGAGTATTGAATTTAGCCTAAGTTGAAATTTTGGTACTTTTCGGATAACTTTCATATTCTGATGAATAGTGAAAATTACTAAATTATAATTAAAAACAACTTTTTTAATCGAAATAATTAATAGTGATAAATTATTAATTTGAGTGGTTTTAAAGTATATTTAGAATATATTTTTACAATTTAATACAATGTTGGTCATTGGTTGTAATTTCACATTTAAACCAGACATAATCAAGTGTCAATCTTTTGATATATATTGTTTCCTAAAAACACGCTATTTATTTTAACAGCGGGATTTAATTATAAAATTAATTAATGCAACTTTTATGTTATGAATTTGGTAAAATAGACTTCATTTTTGAATTCGGAATATGAAATATAGCTTGGGATGAAATTTTGGCATTGTTCTGAAAAACATCAATTTTTGATGAATAGTGAAACTACTAAGTGGTAGGTTAAAAACTGAATTTTGCATAAAACTTAATTTTACCGCTTCTGTGAATGGAATTTCGAAAATCCGAGAGACATGGTTAATATCAAGGACTAAAATGTGGTTCAATGAGATGAAAATAATTTTTTGGTGAATAGTAACTTTTTACTTTTTTACAGCGGTTAATAGTAAATAGGGTAACTAAGGGTAAATATGATATTAATATTACCCTAACACATGTCCTAATTCTATTGGACAAGTGTAATTCGACCAAAAACAAACTTAGGAATAAAATATGACCATTTAGGCCCACTTGGATTAGATTAGGACATTTATTATTAATTTATTTAAAGAAGGGTTAAAATAGTTAAAATCAAAGTTTAATAAGTAAATCATTTTTAATATGGGGTTATACATAAGATAAATTCGACTATAAATATTCATTAGAAAGCTAAAAAGATTTCCTACATGATGGTATTTTATTTGTAATTTTTAGACATCAAATAATATAATTTATTTATGACACAAAAATGATGAAGTAATTATCTTATTAATGAAATATTGACATAATTGATAATATAAATACCAAAATAAATGTAATTTAAGACTTTTTATGAATTCCACTAATTTTCTAGGTTACTATGATATATTAGTGTTGATTTAAGCAACTTGGTTCGAACATATAATTCTGTTATGACTTTCACAAAAATCATATATCAAATAGTGTCAAAATTGACACAAAATAGTTTTTAAATCAAATATTATATTATTAATTGTTATTTTATTACTAAAAATCTAAGGTTCGGACAAATGACTTAGATAAGGATACATGTATTAATAATATACAATTTGGGGTTCGTTTGGCATGTTATAGTAAGTTTATTAACTATATAGTGAAAGAAAACAAAAAGACACAGTAAAAGTTAAATTATTTAACTTAGAGTTAAATCTAATTGATAAGGTTAAAATAATACCCTAAACTTGTCTAAATCCTATTGGTTGATAGTATTTAGACCCATCCCCACTTTATCTTCGAAATAAGACCCTTTGGAAGCATTATAAACCGATTTTGACTTTAATATAAAATAATATTTTGAGATATTCCTAAGGTGCCCCTCTCCCCCCCTATAAAAGGACACCTCCTCCCCCTCCTCCTCACACCAATTGGAGCACTCAAGCTCGGCCAACCCCTGCCAATTTATCCTCTCCACTTCCCTAGCAACATCCTAGAGGTTCTGGTCTTCCTCAAAGACCAATTTTAGTGCCCTAAGAGGAGGTCTCAAAGAGGCACTTCAAAGAAGAGGTAATTACCGTTACCAATTCTTTCATCTTTATTTCTTCTTCCACTTCTTCTTCTTAGGTTGTTTCATTATGAAGTAATAACATCAGTATCACTCATATACTGATATGTTATTATAAGTATGAAACAACCCTATTTCACCATCTATCCATCCTACGTAAAAAGAAATCACCGCGCGTGCGTACGTACGGAATACCGTCTCCACGCCGTGGTGTAATCTATTTTCCACCACCACCTGACATGGATGGGTATAATGGTGTAAAGAATAACTATACATAGTTATTACAACATCATATTGATTCTGATATATTGTATAATACACTCCAATTCAATTCAATATTTATATAAATGATATCATCGCTCGTGCGTACGTACGGAATACCGTCTCCACGACGCGATGAGATTCATTCTCCATGTTAAACATTTAAGAATGATTATAATGTATATATAAGAAATAATAATGAAATATATGACATTATAAAGCTACTGGATTTATGTATATATATACATATGTATGTCATCTACTTACTTCCATTTCAAGACAATAAGGAAAGGAAAACAGCGTTCATGCGTACGTACGGACTACCGTCTCCATGAACGGTGTTTTTCATTTTATTTATCTACCTATTATATATATATATATATACTGAATATATATGATATATAAATCATATTTTATATTCTGGAAGTAAGTAAATCATGATATAAGTAATAATTATGTCAAGAACAACAAGTTAAAACACCTACGATAAATGAAACGATTTTACCCAAAACGCTTCTTTAACATGGAATTTACAAAATAACGGGTAATATAATGTCATAAGTATGATATCATAACAATGAATATGATTCTGTAATAAGTCAATAACATGATTTAAATCATTATACAGGAGGTTCGGACACTTACAAAGCAAGTCGGACCTAAGGTAAGGGAAATATCACAATCTCATTTTTATCCGAGATTGTTTATTCGTAAGTATTTACTGGGGTGTATTTTATCATCCACATCCATGTTCCCTCAATATGTAATATTGTTTCCATCCACTTACAATAGTTTAAATCCAATTTTTCCCTTAGGTGAGTTTTTAGTAAAGAATATGAAAGGAATCTTTTGTCGTTTTTCCGTACGAGGTACTTTTTGACTTTTCCGACAAAAGTACGAAGAATGTTTTTTTTTAACTTATACGGCACGAAAGGATTTATACTGTTTTATAAAGCCTTATTTTCATGAAGCTTCCTCTAAATTATTTCATGACTATTTTCAATAAAATCTCTTTCTTTAAAAATTGCATGATGTTTTGTGAAAAGAAATTGATTTTGAAGAAGAAAGGATATTTTCCTCAAGAATTCAATTCAAGTGTTTTATCAAAATTATTTTCCATATAAAATAATAAAGGGTTCTGTTTCTATCCATATTATTACATTGATTTGACTATGTTGTGATGGAATTATGTTTATGAATTCCTTTATCTTATATGAATGGTTTTATGATGTCATGTTGTTTAAGAATCCCATTTTTATTACATGGGTTATGCAATGATTTATGATTTATGATTTTGTGGCACACATAAGAAAGGATTCATTAAGAGATGGGTGGGACCTATATCTCCCTCCAATGCATTGGGTAAAGATTTCATATCTCATGAGATAGACATGGCTGGAATGGTAGGTTATACCGGTTCAGTGAAACAGGACTGAAACGAGGATTACTCGATTCAGAAAGAGACTTTGTCCACTAAGATAGTCTTGGCAATGAGTCTTGACTAACAAGAAATTATTCTCTATGATTATGTGTGTATGCCACAATGAGTAATGTTTTAAGTTATGGTTTCATTTTCACTACTATGATTTATCCCATGTTATAAAATTATGCTCTCTTTTGCAGGTTAAGATTTCCAAAAATGTTATATGAAAATTATGTGATTGATATTTCTTTTGTTTACCCTTACTGAGCATTTGAGCTCACCCTTTTATGTTTTCTTTTCCCCAGGATATAAAGAAAGGTTTTAGGTAAAAAAAAAGGAAGATCTTTGTGGGAGATTTTGAAGATCTTTCACCAGGATTAGAAGATTACGTTCCGAGTTTCCAAAGACACTAAACTATTACGATCCTTGTGTGTGTGTTTTTGTTATGTACTAAGTATTCCGCAAAAGTAATGTAAAGTCCATGTAAGTCAGGCTATGGGTCTCTATAGTTGGTATCAGAGGCAAAGGAGGTAGGAATGTATCCGATCCTTGGGAACTCTCACATGTGAGCGTTGGACGAAGCATGGCTCTCCGCCCAAGGGCTTCATGTGGAAATGGCTGCCACTGGGGATGGTGGTGTGTCCCGCCCAGGGGGTGTAGCCGCCCATGGAGTGCCCTGATAGGTATCAACTATAGTCCACTGGAAGTAATTCCAGACCGTTATAGTTGGTATCAGAGGAAAGGTTTAGTCAACCTTTGGAAACTAGGATGCGAAAACGTTAGTGAGATCCCTAGAGATATTTCTAAGGTATGTCTAGGGATGCCCCTAAGGATAAGTATACGTATAGGATATAGTTCTAGAACAATGGTAACGATATTAGATTAAACCAAAGATGATAGATATTTAAGTTACTCCCCCTTTATTACGATTTTTGCATCTAACACTATTCTGTTTGGGTTTTAGAAAATGGTTGAAAACAAGATGATTCACAATAATGGAGGATATGATATTCTTCATGAGCAACCAAATGAAATGGGATTTGGATGTCCAAACATCATTATTATGCCGAATCAGCAATCTCACAACATTATCAATAAAGTAAAATTTGGTAAGTTTCCTGACTCGACTAATAAGAGAAAGATGGAGTTCCATGATGATCATAGAGGAAAGAAAGTTCAATTTCCCCTATGTAAATCATGTGGGAAGAGGCATCAAGGAGAATGTTTCAAAGGAACTGGAAGATGCTTTGGGTGTGGAAAAGAAGGACACAAAGCCAGTAAGTGCAAAGGAAAAGGTTCAGTTAATACCAGGGATGAGGATAATGGTATTGCTACGACATCAAAAATGGTTAAGTGTTTTAAATGTGGAATGTATGGGCATTATGCAAACAAATGCCCTAAGGGAAAGACTCATGAAGAGAATCAGTATGGTCATATGGGAAGTATTTATGTGGATGATGATGAAGAGACTACCAATGGTATGTGAGATAAAAGAATTGTTGAAGCTCGGTCAATGGTTTAAGAATGTAGTGGAATGATTACATGTTTATCATGTGTAATGTTGTATAAGTAATCTCATAGTACTATGGAATAAAGAGACATGTAAGGATTGTAACATTGTTGTCTGATTAATGTTACCAGTATCCATGAAAGGTTATTCAGATATTTTTGGAATGAAGATGATATGCGCATAATGAAGGGATAAGGGGAAAATGAAATGTTTGACAGTATTCATGAGCTCATGATTGATATAAGGACTAAGTGATATCATGGTTTGAGTATATAGAATTTTGAGGATTTTGGTATGTGGAAAGTGTTAACTTTTAACTGCACTCATGTTTTCACTAAGGTATTCAAGAGAATACACGATTAAGGACTTTGAATGTTTGGAATGTGACCAACAAGACATATCTTATGATATGTGGGGATCAACGACAGTATTAAATCTCTGGTAATCGTTGTCACTATATTATGAAAGTGGACTGCAGTATTATAAGCCTAAAGATTAGACTGGATTATGTAGGACATAAGTTAGTATTGTTTAAGGATAGAAGATTTTCGATATTATTGATGGGATGTTATAGTAACGTAGTTTTAGAAAAAGGGACAACCTGCAGGACGGGCGACAGCCCATCGCTTCGGACAAGGCTGTAGGAATCGAACCCACAACCAAAGTGCGACTGGCCTTTATCGCCTACCACTGGCCTACAGGAAGTCCCTGTTTAGTAGAAACTAGTTTTATTATATTAAGTAGTATGATATATGAAGTATAAGTCTATTTTAGGAACTATATATGATTAATCTCACTATAGAATGACTTATGTATATTTAATAACTTTTGCTTACCTTTTGTTTGAGACAGATGGAATGACCCGTCATTCTATCACATGATCTGCTAACACTTCACGAATAACAAATTCAACTTCATTTATTTAAGAGATGAAGTGGAAATTGTTCAAGGCACGAACAACAGTGATATTGTATCAAAATAAAGTAAGTATTTATTCTAATTCAAATTTTCAACTTTAGGGAAATGATCTTGAAAACCAAAAATGTTGTCCTAGTGATCTTATACCTGATGAATCAGATGGTACCTTAGATCGTCACAAATTTATGGATTTGTGATTACTGGATTTTCCATAGCCATGTTCTCTACCACTCTCCATCAGAACATGATGGTTAGATTTCTCTTCCATATCCATATATTCACCTATGTGGAAACCCAGTGATTAGTTTATTTGGGTAATCGTTACATTTCATACTTTAGTTTTTAAAGCCAAGTTTTGGTATTCCCTTTTACGATGTGGGTTTCTATTAAAGAAACTTTCAAATAGTAAACCATTTATAACCCTGATGAATTTCGAGGGCGAAATTCATTTTAAGGGGGGTAGAATGTAACAGCCCAAGATTTTATAAAAAAATATTCTTTTTAATTTTATTAATGTCTTGTGTTGTACGCTACACCAAAAGGAGCTTGCACAACACACATCTTTGATTTGACTTGCATTACACGCAATCGCGACCTTCCTCGATAGCGTGTGTAGTACGCAATACCGAGTTTCACTAAACAACGATATGCTATAAAAATATTATTAAAACTAGCCGTTATGAATAGTAATAACCACTTTTTGAAATCCAGTAAATCTTATTTTTCAAAATGAACTTCATTCTTGGATTCGGAGTATCGAATTTAGCCTAAGTTGAAATTTTGGTACTTTTCGGATAACTTTCATATTCTGATGAATAGTGAAAATTACTAAATTATAATTAAAAACAACTTTTTTAATCGAAATAATTAATAGTGATAAATTATTAATTTGAGTGGTTTTAAAGTATATTTAGAATATATTTTTACAATTTAATACAATGTTGGTCATTGGTTGTAATTTCACATTTAAACCAGACATAATCAAGTGTCAATCTTTTGATATATATTGTTTCCTAAAAACACGCTATTTATTTTAACAGCGGGATTTAATTATAAAATTAATTAATGCAACTTTTATGTTATGAATTTGGTAAAATAGACTTCATTTTTGAATTCGGAATATGAAATATAGCTTGGGATGAAATTTTGGCATTGTTCTGAAAAACATCAATTTTTGATGAATAGTGAAACTACTAAGTGGTAGGTTAAAAACTGAATTTTGCATAAAACTTAATTTTACCGCTTCTGTGAATGGAATTTCGAAAATCCGAGAGACATGGTTAATATCAAGGACTAAAATGTGGTTCAATGAGATGAAAATAATTTTTTGGTGAATAGTAACTTTTTACTTTTTTACAGCGGTTAATAGTAAATAGGGTAACTAAGGGTAAATATGATATTAATATTACCCTAACACATGTCCTAATTCTATTGGACAAGTGTAATTCGACCAAAAACAAACTTAGGAATAAAATATGACCATTTAGGCCCACTTGGATTAGATTAGGACATTTATTATTAATTTATTTAAAGAAGGGTTAAAATAGTTAAAATCAAAGTTTAATAAGTAAATCATTTGTAATATGGGGTTATACATAAGATAAATTCGACTATAAATATTCATTAGAAAGCTAAAAAGATTTCCTACATGATGGTATTTTATTTGTAATTTTTAGACATCAAATAATATAATTTATTTAGGACACAAAAATGATGAAGTAATTATCTTATTAATGAAATATTGACATAATTGATAATATAAATACCAAAATAAATGTAATTTAAGACTTTTTATGAATTCCACTAATTTTCTAGGTTACTATGATATATTAGTGTTGATTTAATCAACTTGGTTCGAACATATAATTCTGTTATGACTTTCACAAAAATCATATATCAAATAGTGTCAAAATTGACACAAAATAGTTTTTAAATCAAATATTATATTATTAATTGTTATTTTATTACTAAAAATCTAAGGTTCGGACAAATGACTTAGATAAGGATACATGTATTAATAATATACAATTTGGGGTTCTTTTGGCATGTTATAGTAAGTTTATTAACTATATAGTGAAAGAAAACAAAAAGACACAGTAAAAGTTAAATTATTTAACTTAGAGTTAAATCTAATTGATAAGGTTAAAATAATACCCTAAACTTGTCTAAATCCTATTGGTTGATAGTATTTAGACCCATCCCCACTTTATCTTCGAAATAAGACCCTTTGGAAGCATTATAAACCGATTTTGACTTTAATATAAAATAATATTTTGAGATATTCCTAAGGTGCCCCTCTCCTCCCCTATAAAAGGACACCTCCTCCCCCTCCTCCTCACACCAATTTGAGCACTCAAGCTCGGCCAAACCCTGCCAATTTATCCTCTCCACTTCCCTAGCAACATCCTAGAGGTTCTGGTCTTCCTCAAAGACCAATTTTAGTGCCCTAAGAGGAGGTCTCAAAGAGGCACTTCAAAGAAGAGGTAATTACCGTTACCAATTCTTTCATCTTTATTTCTTCTTCCACTTCTTCTTCTTAGGTTGTTTCATTATGAAGTAATAACATCAGTATCACTCATATACTGATATGTTATTATAAGTATGAAACAACCCTATTTCACCATCTATCCATCCTACGAAAAAAGAAATCACCGCGCGTGCGTACGTACGGAATACCGTCTCCACACCGTGGTGTAATCTATTTTCCACCACCACCTGACATGGATGGGTATAATGGTGTAAAGAATAACTATACATAGTTATTACAACATCATATTTATTCTGATATATTGTATAATACACTCCAATTCAATTCAATATTTATATAAATGATATCATCGCTCGTGCGTACGTACGGAATACCGTCTCCACGACGCGATGAGATTCATTCTCCATGTTAAACATTTAAGAATGATTATAATGTATATATAAGAAATAATAATGAAATATATGACATTATAAAGCTACTGGATTTATGTATATATATACATATGTATGTCATCTACTTACTTCCATTTCAAGACAATAAGGAAAGGAAAACAGCGTTCATGCGTACGTACGGACTACCGTCTCCATGAACGGTGTTTTTCATTTTATTTATCTACCTATTATATATATATATATACTGAATATATATGATATATAAATCATATTTTATATTCTGGAAGTAAGTAAATCATGATATAAGTAATAATGATGTCAAGAACAACAAGTTAAAACACCTACGATAAATGAAACGATTTTACCCAAAACGCTTCTTTAACATGGAATTTACAAAATAACGGGTAATATAATGTCATAAGTATGATATCATAACAATGAATATGATTCTGTAATAAGTCAATAACATGATTTAAATCATTATACAGGAGGTTCGGACACTTACAAAGCAAGTCGGACCTAAGGTAAGGGAAATATCACAATCTCATTTTTATCCGAGAATGTTTATTCGTAAGTATTTACTGGGGTGTATTTTATCATCCACATCCATGTTCCCTCAATATGTAATATTGTTTCCATCCACTTACAATAGTTTAAATCCAATTTTTCCCTTAGGTGAGTTTTTAGTAAAGAATATGAAAGGAATCTTTTGTCGTTTTTCCGTACGAGGTACTTTTTGACTTTTCCGACAAAAGTACGAAGAATGTTTTTTTTTTAACTTATACGGCACGAACAGATTTATACTGTTTTATAATGCCTTATTTTCATGAAGCTTCCTCTAAATTATTTCATGACTATTTTCAATAAAATCTCTTTCTTTAAAAATTGCATGATGTTTTGTGAAAAGAAATTGATTTTGAAGAAGAAAGGATATTTTCCTCAAGAATTCAATTCAAGTGTTTTATCAAAATTATTTTCCATATAAAATAATAAAGGGTTCTGTTTCTATCCATATTATTACATTGATTTGACTATGTTGTGATGGAATTATGTTTATGAATTCCTTTATCTTATATGAATGGTTTTATGATGTCATGTTGTTTAAGAATCCCATTTTTATTACATGGGTTATGCAATGATTTATGATTTATGATTTTGTGGCACACATAAGAAAGGATTCATTAAGAGATGGGTGGGACCTATATCTCCCTCCAATGCATTGGGTAAAGATTTCATATCTCATGAGATAGACATGGCTGGAATGGTAGGTTATACCGGTTCAGTGAAACAGGACTGAAACGAGGATTACTCGATTCAGAAAGGGACTTTGTCCACTAAGATAGTCTTGGCAATGAGTCTTGACTAACAAGAAATGATTCTCTATGATTATGTGTGTATGCCACAATGAGTAATGTTTTAAGTTATGGTTTCATTTTCACTACTATGATTTATCCCATGTTATAAAATTATGCTCTCTTTTGCAGGTTAAGATTTCCAAAAATGTTATATGAAAATTATGTGATTGATATTTCTTTTGTTTACCCTTACTGAGCATTTGAGCTCACCCTTTTATGTTTTCTTTTCCCCAGGATATAAAGAAAGGTTTTAGGTAAAAAAAAAGGAAGATCTTTGTGGGAGATTTTGAAGATCTTTCACCAGGATTAGAAGATTACGTTCCGAGTTTCCAAAGACACTAAACTATTACGATCCTTGTGTGTGTGTTTTTGTTATGTACTAAGTATTCCGCAAAAGTAATGTAAAGTCCATGTAAGTCAGGCTACGGGTCTCTACAACATATACTTCTCTAATCGATAAATCCAATATGATTTCTCATTCCACTCTAGAAACATTAAATATGATCTTATTTCTTATTATCCTTCTGTCTGGCTATCTACTTCAACAAAACATAATATGGAAACTTATTATTGTAATAAATGCATAGCATCTCTTTCCAGTTTTGAAAAGAAATCGTGTCACATTATACACAATGTATTATCTCCCTTTTATAGACACTCTAAAATGGTTTGAGTGGGATTATGAAATGGTTTTCCTACTTTACCAAATTTTTTAAATCTTCAATCCTTCTTAAATATCATATAATTTATTGACTTGTTCAACACCTTTAATTTCCACTAAATTTTAGATATCTCTTTGACTTATTCATTGAGTTATTCTTCCTTATAAAGCTGTAGTATGATTTTGATACTCTATTCCTATTTCCCAATATGATTTCTTCATTACTATGCTCCATACCACTTTTATATACTAAGAATGATACAATTTAAATCTTCGTAGAAATATTCACTCTGATTCTAATTCTCTATTCCAATTTCCAAATAAAAATTCTTTATTATGATGAGTTGGTCACGTTGATTTTATTGACCCACATGAAAACAAAATATAACATAAGACATCCCATTATGTTGTTTTGTACCAATTGGAAAACAAATATTCTCATTCTGATTTTTTTATTATGATGAAAACATCATATTCTCCAATATGTTTTTTGTATTAGTTGTGAAAAATGTAAATCATATGTCTTCTTATTATGATGTTCCATACCAATTGATAATAAAAGGAAAAAAAATTCTTGAAACTTCAAACAAGATTACTTTCCCCCTTTGACTAATCTTTCAAAATGTATTCAGACAAGACTCTTATTCTTCTTTTTTTCTTTTTACCCACAAGATAGAGATATTCAAAACATTAGTTATCACATGACTCAGCAAACTTTTCATATTCAATTTTTCCAAAATATTATAAGGAAATTCATCATAATAAAATTTACTCTTAAATTAAAACTTCTTATAAATCAACTTCTAAGGTTATAAGGATGAAAACGGTAATTACTAATTATTGTTTGATTAACTCTTATTATTTATGGCACATAAAGTCTGATGGACCATTTTCAGCAGCTATAACTTCATGAAATTATTTTTTCTTTTCATAATACATTATTAATGAACTTTTAGAACATAACTCATTTTTTATTTCATATTAGGATTCCATGAAACTTGATTATATGACGACATTAAACTTTTGTCTTTAGGTCTGACTGAAAATAATCAACTTTGGTATTCTCACATTATGATCACCCTTTCTATCCATCATCAACTCTAATGGACTGAGGCCATAAAAATCAGCATTTTTTAAAAAATACATCTTCCACAAACTTTTTCTTGTAAGAATGAATTTTTCATTACTTAGGTTATATTTATAATGATCCTTATCATCTTCTAACTTATATTGGAGGGTATTTGTAACAGACAATTCCTACAGAAACATCTTCCTTTCCTACTCAGAATGAATATGATTGGCATGAATAGACTTGGCCTGGATATTATTGGATTAAATATAGGTAGCCTGGATACAATTGTCCTCACCTTTTCTCCACCTTTCATTCATCAAGATAACATCACATGTTTTAAAACTTACTTTTTATTTATAAGAAATTTAAAACATCAAAGCATCGTCATATTTTTATTAGATCCAGGTAAACTATGAGTCAGCACCTCATTATGATTTTCCTTTCATCCAGTACCCAAATTGAGTCTGATGAGCCATTTATTCTAGTAATAATCTTCCCAATATGATAAAAATCCTTAAGAATTGTGAGTCTAATGTTGTGAATATTATTGTGAGTTCAATCTTTATGAAAATAATTCTAGATCATATTCTGATCTTTACACATATCATTCCTCAATTAGTATTTCAATTTATTTACTCTACATAATACATTTCATCAAAATTATAAACATATCGATCCATCAAAAATGAATACGATCAAAACACAACTTGGGCCTAACAATCCTTCCATTGTGTTTATTATCCATACACACATAAATAATAAACAATAACTTCATAAATACAACCACTTAATGTTTTATTTTCTTACATTTTCTTCCTTCAACCCATTCCATTTTAACTCCTATTATTTATCATCTCTCCCCATTTTCTTTATCTCTCCCCAATATTGAAAATAAAATTAAATGTGTAAATCATGAAAAAATTTCCCACTTATTGACAATTGATATTCATTTCCAAGGTTTAGATTTTTTTCTGGTGAACAGAAGTATTAAATTGGTTTCATAAAAAAGTGAATTTAAACAAAAAAATATATATATCTACATTGGAGAACACATTGTAGAAGACAAGATTATATAATAATGGTTATCAATGATTTCCTTTACAAAACATTCATGTAATACCATTTCATATCTCTTTCAACACTCTCACGACTAGGGAAATATTTGAATGAATTTTTTTAATATAAAATTATCTTTCTTCCATCTCATCAAACATATCATAAATTGAAGGTGTATAAAAACAAAATTGTTCAAAAACTCATATTTTTAGTAACCTCATTACATTATATTAAAATAATAACAGGAGTCTCATTAACACCAACATCATTATTTTTATTGATTCTATTAACTAAATGTTAGTAAAAGTATACAAAAAATTTTCGGAATAATGAGAAACCTCAGTTGTTTGTTAGAAGTAACAAATAGACTGAGATTCCTCTCTAAATCTTTAATTTTTTCTTATTTTTCTTGATTTTTCCATTGGATTAGTTTTTTTCCTTCTATTCATCCTTGAATTTTATAATAACTATATTCTTATTTGTAAAATCCTATGATAATGATGTCTTTTATTCAACAACTTTGGTGACCCCTATGTTACAATTAGATTGTTGCAGAATCTTTATGTCTTCTTCTTAGGATAGAAACATAATCAAAAAAAATTTGGTAAAATGACCACCTTTCCCACATCTCTTGGATATTTTATGATTCATAAAATTACAATACGTTGATATATTTTTATCAACTATTTTATCATTTCCTTATTTTTTTTGTTTCCCTTTGATTTAGCAGTTTTTTATTCTTAAAACTATATTGATATTTTTACTTGTTCTTAATAAATAAATAATAACTCTTTCTTGAGGAATTCAACTTGTTTACCCTTCCCAACATTCAAATTATTATTCTCAGAATTCTTATGAACATCCCTATCAGGATTTTCTGTTGAAAGGATTGAATCCCCCTAATAAATTACCTTCTTTAACTCATGGAATAGTTGTAATTTTTTTGGTTGAACCAACACATATCAATTGTGTACCTGAATCCACAACAATGCAAGCAGTTCCCATAAAAGGTATACCATTCTCTGTAACTTCCAAAATATTTGGAACTATTATCATGTTCCTCAAGAACCATTTCCTCTTTAATAAAAAAATATTTTTGACCACAAAACATTATATTATAAACCAAAATCTTAATTTTCCATTCAATTTTATTTTTATTATTAATAGAACTAGAAGTAATGGAATATTTTTTAGACTTGGGATTTTTTGAAACTTCTAACGTCACACCATTGTTGGTCTCAACCATATATATAACCTCCCTAGAATTCATCATATCAAACCCATTTCCAAATTTCTTCAAAGACCTTAAAGGTACCATTTTTTATCCTTATCATGTTCATCATTAAGATAACCTTGACCAATATAAAATATAGAACTTTCAAAATATGTAACCCACTATTCATATTTAAACAGTTTTTTTCTGGAAAAGTTCCAACTCTTCTTCTTTTCTTCCATTAATATTACTTCTAAAAGTTTATTATGATTATTTTTATTATCTTGAGATTTATTCAAGTCATCAAAATATTCCATTATCTTTACATTTTCATTAGGAAAACATTATTCATTTTTTTTAAGATTGTTCACCTTTCAACATTCTAGAATATTTCTCAATCCCCCCAATAATTATTAGAAAATATTTAAATTCATCTTTTAGATAAAATAAAAATAGAGTTTCTTATTATTCCTTTGAAAAAAAGACTTCTGGATTTTTTTCTATTAATAGTAAATATATTCTCACCAAAATTCTTAGTAAACTTTTTATATTTAGAATAACTAATTTCTTCTTTAGAAAATAATATTTCAAATCCACCAAAACATTCCTCATTAGTTGTTGCAATAAATGTGTTTCATTCATGCCCCATTAAAAAATCTCATTTATCATCATCCTTAGATAAAAAATATTCTTCTTATAGATTTGTATAACTTCATATCTTTATTCTTGGAATATAAATTTTCTTTATCACCATGATTCATCCATGATCTTCATGGAATTATTTCTTCTTCATCACTTTATTATTTATCATTTTCTTCTTCATCACCTCTTTGAGGACAATTAGAAAAACAATTCTGAATGGCTCCACAACCAAAACATTTTATGTGAAGATTCCCTTAATACATTCATGTACCTATTTTTAAATTTTTAGAAAAATGGATAAAATTTCATCAGGTTTATTACATACCTCGTTTTTTGAATTAGATTCTGCAACATGTACTTCCATAGGAACCTTATAAAAAATTTCTTTAGAGGATTTGAAATACATTTCTCTGCCAGATTTTACTTTACCCTTCATAATTTTGTACCTTCTCATCTCATATGTGATGAGAGTACTATGTAGATCATCCAGACATAATGTGTCAGGATCTCTATCTTCCAATGATGAAACATTTCCATAAAACAGATCAATAATAATTCTCAAGATTTTTTAAAAAATAGTTGAATCTTTTAAATTTTCACCAAGATATGTTATACTGAATACAATTTCATTAACCATATTTTATAAGTTATGAATATATTCATACTCACATATATTTATATCATCATTCAGAAATCTCCAAATTTTAAATTTTCCTTTATTTACTTATGTATTGACTTCGTAAATGTTCTTCAACTTATATTATATTACTATGGAGATGGATACTCCTTTTACTCTCAAAAACTAACTTTTAGAATGTTATGAGGGTAAATAATTATTATATATTCCATCATTGTTAATGGTTTCCTTATCAACATTTTTTATAGGATCATTTAGAATACAAAGAGGGAAACTGTCCATAACATCTTTTGAATCATCCTAACCAAGGGACATAATATATGGCATCATTTTTCATTTACATTTATGATAATTCCTATTATTTAATATCGGAATCCCCTTACTATTCACATTAGATAGATTTTTAATAAAAACCTTTTGTTCAACCAAAAAATCAGTAAAGAGAAATCTAAGGGAACCTTCTCTCTGATACCATTTAAAATTTACCAACCTCGAACCATGTATCACTGAGAGGTAAGAGAGTGAATTAGTGGTATATTTTTCTTTTAAGATTCCTTACTGATGAAACAGCCTTCTCCTATGATTAAATATTTATTTCTCTGCTGATATTAATTCAAACACACATCCACAAGAAATAAAAATTATAAGGATCACTTCTCAATAATATTATCTTAATTCTTTGTATGGTATGGAAGTATTCTGATAACAGACAATCCACTAGAAAAAAACCATTTATATCAAATACAATGAGTCTGGTATTTCCTTACACTCATGTAGCACTATGTAAAAAATAAAAAAGTGTGTTTTCTTCTTTAAGAAAAAATTAATTAATACAACATTTTTGTAGAAAAAAGGTTATAGTTTTACTTTATCAACACTCACCAATGTGATATTTCAAAACAATTCATTACTTTCAAACCAAGAATCTCGTATGAAATTCCTAGACTTTTTAATAATACTCTGTTCAATTTATGATACCGATTCAAATTTTTGATTACTCAATATGAAAATATGAATTTTTTATATTACCACCTGAAAAATTATTGAATTATTATTCAGCAATACAAAAAAACCAATATGATTTCTGAGTTCAGTCCAAAAACATAGAATATGATTTTCTTCATTATTATCCTTATGCCCGGCTAACTTCTTCAATAAAACAAAATCTGAAAATTTCTTCCTTCTAGAAATTCATATATTCTCTCTCATCTTTCTAGAACAAAAATCTCTCAAAATAAACAATTTATTCTTCTCCTTTTATAAAATCACCAAAAAAATTATGTGGGATTCTAAATATGTTTTCTTGCTCTACTAAATTTAGCAAATCATTATTCTTCCTTAAATCTTGGATATTTCAATGAATTTTTCAATGAATTTAATATCACTTCCAATTTTAATATTTGTTTTACATATCCAACACTGTCATCTTCCTTAAAAATCTTCATTTTAAATCAGTTTCTCCATTCCAATGTTCCAATATGATTTCTTTATTATTATTTTTGTACCACATGCATGTATGATGAAAAAGGTAGCTTCAATAATCATAGAATACTACAATTCTATTCTTATTTCCCAATCTAATTTTCAAATATGATTTCATCATTATGATGAGGGCGTTTGTCCACTTGGATTTTCCTAACCCATTTTTAATCAATTCAAAACTAATGATATCCAATTATATTGCTCTGTACTGATTACAAAAACAATATAATAATTATGGTTTAATCATTATGATGAAGACAAAATATTCTAAAATACATTGCTTTGTGTGAATTATTACAAATGTAAACCATATGTCTTTACATTATGATGTTCCATACCAACTGATAAAAAAAGGAAAACAAATTATTGGAACTACAAGAAATATTGTCATCTCTCATTGATAACTCTTTCAAAAATTCTTCAAACAATACTCTTATTCTTATTATTTTCATTTTACCCACTTGATATAGATCTTCAAGACATCATTTTTCACTTAAATGAAAAAAAATCTTTTTCAACTATCCTAACATCTCTTAAGGACATAATTTATATGATCATTTCTTCTTCAACCAATTCCTCTTATAAAACTACCTCTTTTATAATAATGATACAAAAAATGTAATAAATAATAAATGTTAGAGTATCTGTGATTATCACTGGAACACTAATTCTAATGGAACAGTTCCAACATATTTAACTTCATCAACATCTCTCTTATTTTCTAAATATGATATTAATAAAATTTTAGCAGTTAACATCATTCTCCTTTCAGATTACATTTCATATCAACTTATTTCTCGATAGATTTAAATATTTTTCCTTCTGGTCTAGCTAAAAATCAGAACCTTTGGTTTTATCACATTAAAATCATCCTCTCTAGTCATCTACAAAATATATATCTAATTTTTTAATTTTGATGGTCTCAGACTAGAAATATTTATTTTTTACGACTTTCTTATTCTAAAAAACTTTTCCTATAATCATGAATTTCTTAATGACGTTGATTATATTGAAGATAATTTTTAGCATTGTCTATCTTATAATGGAAATTATTTGTTACTTTCCATTCCTCCATGAATATCATCATTTCATACTATTCCTGGATATGATTTTCTTGAATATGATTGGCCTGAATATGATTGGCCTGAATAAAATTGGCCAGAATATTATTGGTCTCACATTTTCCCAATTTTTTTCATCAAGATAACATCAAAATTTTTACCACTTAATTATGTTTTATGAGAAATAAAAAATAGTAAAGCACCATTATATATTTATTAGAGTAAGTTAGACTCTAAACCAGCACCTTATTGTGATTTTCCTTTTATTCTGGGCCCAAAGTGAGTTTGATGAGCAATTTCTTCAGTAAACATCCACCCAGTACAATGGAAATTATAAAAAATTATAGTTATGATGTTTGAAATATAATAGTCAATCCAATATTCATTCCAATGGTTCTCTATCTGATTCTCATTTTTTAGAAACAACATTCTTCAATCCATATTTCAATTACTTTTCTCAACATAATCTTTTTCTTAAAAATAATAAAAATATTGATCTTTTGAAAAAAAAAATACAATAAAAACAAAAATTGGGCCTAAAATGTTTAAGGGACATAAGTATGGTATGTGAGAAAAGAGTGGATAATAAATTGGGCTCTTGATTTGTGGAGATGATAAGAGAGTGGATGTCTATTTATAATTGAAAGAGAGGAAAAATTTTAATTTTTGAAAATAATAAATTATACCAACATTTTACACTCCTAAAATAGAATCCAAACAGACTATTTCCAACACATATATGTGTTAAAGTTTAAATATGTCCATAATAAATAAATTTGATATGTTTTTAGGTTAGTTAAACCATTATCTCTTTGGTTTAACCATCTAGTTTACCTATTTTAACCATAAATGTTATAATTAATTTTTATTATTTTTACTATTCATTAATACAATTAATTAACAAAAACTTATTATATAAAAAAAAATTTATGATTCAAAATATAGGATCAATTTTACATAATGAAATTAATTTATGTGGTAGAATTTAATTTAAAATAAAACCCACTAACGTGATGTGAAATAGTTTTCAAAAGATATCTTTTTCAAAAATATAAATATTTTTATCTCATAATTGAAAATAATATTGATTCAAATGACCTAAATTATATTATTAATAATTTAATTGAACTAATTTTACTATTAAAACAATTTTATAATAATATTAAACTATTTTATTATATAAAATGGTAAGGATTTTTTTTAAAAATATATATTTTTCACTATTCATTAAAAATATAATATTTTCATAAAATAATAATAAATTACCTTCTATAATATTTTGAAATATTGGTTTAAAATTTAAATATATTTTTTCAAAATAAATATTCTAATAGTATAGATAATTTATTTCTAAATTAGTGTAAAGAACATGATGAAACTACTTTTCAGAAAAAAAAAATTAAATAAAATGGGATTTATTATTTTCCCATGCATAAAAAATATATTGAATTAGTTTTAAAAAATCCTATAATATATAAATATATAATTAAATTCATTCACCAATAGTGATAAATTAAATTTATTATTACCCAAAAACATTTTAATCATGAAAACAATTTTTTTAGAAAAAAATTTCTTATACTTTAAGATGAATATTATTTTCATACTTAATCAATTGATAATGATTGAATTTATATTATACATGTATAATCCATAAAAATTTATCAGTTTTGTTATTATTATTTATACCTTCTAATATAATATATATTCCATAATTTTCATATAGGATAATTTAATTTTAAAAGTATATCATGGATCATTTAAACTCAGTGTTGGGTGTAATACAAGAAATCAAAGAAACTAAATTAATTTGAAGAAAAATATCAAAAAAATATTAGTTTTCTAAGAAATCACACAAAAATAAACTTGAAAACATGAAAATAAATAAAAAAATTAAAGGAACCAATAAGGATTTATATGATATGTAATTTCATCTTACATCCAAAATAGTAACACTATGCTATTTGATATCATCAAAAAATAATGTTACAATCATATGGACTAGGTAATCGTGTAGATATATAAACCATTTAATCTACTAACACCTAGGAAAAATGGTCCCACCCTCATTTATAGTGGTTCCTACCTGATCATCTTATTAAATAAGCTTCTGATAATCACGGAGATCTATCCATTTCAATATGAAACTTATACTACCCTGTTTATTTAATTATCTAGAATGTAAATCAGAATTGTAATAACAATATTATCTATGCTTTAATATTTATTTTTTAAAAATAGTAATTATCTATTCCAAATGTATGAATAACTTCCTTATAGTGATCACAACATATTTTGATATTTTGGTTGATCGACTAGAATGATTCACCCATCCAAATTCTTCATCAATTGACCAACACATTTTCTAAAAGGATAAATACTATTTCTACAACTATGAAAATAATGAAAGGGTGAACCAGAGTGTCTCCTTCCACTAACTAAGATCTAGATCTGGAAGTGTTTTCACAATCCAAAAATACTGACAATATTGTGTTGTGTATTTTCTATTTTCTATATCATTAATAAACAGATACATATGAATTCCAAAGAAATCAAAATTGGTGTGAATATGGCTACCAAATAGGTGATAAACACCCCAACCAACATAACTATTATAAATCCAACTATTTGTTGATGTAGAATAAATTAGTAATATAATCAATGAATAACCACATCCAATATATTAGGAAATTTATGTAAATAGGAAAGATAATTTACTTTCGTATTATTTCTCATCTTCTAACCTGATAATTGCGAATATTAACTACCAACACCTCCTAAAAATATTTATCTCTTATAATGAATAATTATATCTTCATTGGATATATTTTTAGTAAAATATTATCTTCTATACCCTCTATGTGAGGATATATAACAACAAATTAAAAAATATTCCATCAGAAGCTAAACTATAAAATATTTATATATATAATTTATACATTATCTCACTTATTTCACAACTATTATAACATAAAATAGAATAATATATATAAATATATATATGTGTGTGTATTTGTTCACATTGTATGGGGGTTAACTAACCAATATAATGAATTTATGATTATATGTGTACTCTCCCAAAAAATTATCACATTGTTGAACTGTATGGGCATGGAGATAATCTCACTAAAAAGTATGATATTACTCAAATAACCACATCAATTCAAGAGGCACTTTTTATAAAGGCTTAATTAATAGTTTAATTAAACTTATATGGAAATGAATCAATTTGGTATGGGTTTTTGGGAAAAAGATCATTATCATATTACCTTTTATACCACTCCATCACCTTTCCTAATCTAACTAAAAAATAGTAAATATAGAGGAATTTTTTTTTAAAAAATAATGTGACAAGTCTTATTCTTGATTCAATAAGAAGTTATCTTCCAACACCTTAAATGTTCTTTAAAATTTAGATATTGGCAGATTTAGGGGTTAAAATTATCTATAATAATGAAGATGAAATAATGGGATTAATTTTTTAACCTAACCATATAAATAACTATATTGAGTTTATATAAAATCATTTTGGATGAAAATATCATTATTAATGATGAAAATTTATCTAAAAATTAAAATTCATAGGAAAAACTAAGTAGAACATATTCTATTTTTGAGTAAAAACACAAGGAAAATTTTTATTTGTTTTAAATTATAATTTACAAAAAACAAAATTTACCACATATTTAAAATACCCATTTATGGACTACTGAGTACCCTATAGTGCATATTGTATAACATAGTGTCCATTTTATTCACAAACTAGTAAATTTTTTCTAATAATCAAATGCATGGTTAAATCCTCAAAAACCATGTCTAAATTTCCTAATAACCCTATTGTTTATCCACACACACCATATGAAACAATTGTAATTAATTGGAATTATTTCACATATAAAATGAGAGTTAAGAAACAATAGATATTTAGCATAATCCATTTTAAGTCTAACATATTCACAAAATAAATAAATAAGTTTAATGGGAAATATAAAATTTTTCAAACACACATAACATTTAATGGATACCAAATAAGTCAAATCACTCCACTCACCCTCTAAACAATATATAAAGATGAAACTATACCTTATCTGTAACACCCCAGTTAAATAAAGAATATGACATTTTCATATTTATCCATATTTCTGAATAAAATATTAATATGACTTTTAAGGGGACGCTATGCTCGATGGCGTACCCAACACGCAACAACGAGTTTCTTGGGAATCTTACGTTGCACTCTAATAATAAAATAATATTATTTTAAATGGTAGTTAACATGTATCCGTTGTATTGGTGGTAATGGATAGAAATAACTAACATATGATTATATATGTTTTTAAATGTTTTTATACTTATACAATAAAAGATAATGGCTTAAAATACGGAAAGAATTCAATTTTAGGCGTATATGCCCTAATTTTCACTAAAGGTTCACTTATCACGTTTTGATGGTGAACCATCATTAAATATAGTTTTGTTCAATCTTATACATTCTATTGGACCAAATAAAACTCTTCTTAAGAATTGGGACATCAAAATTTACTTTGTGTAAATTTTTGGTATCCTTCCGATAAAGTTCATTTTTTAATGAATAGTGTAAAATGTTGTATTTTAATTCAAAACCTCTTTTTAATCTAATTTATTTATATGATTATATTATCTTTTTTAATTGGTTTTAAAGTTAAATTAGAATATATTTTTACCATTAAATCCAATAGTGGTCGTTGGAATTAATTTCACTTTGAAATCAGACTTAAACTAGTGTCAGTGTTTTGATACTTATTGTTTCATAAAAACACGCTATTTTATCTAACAGCGGGAATTAATTATTAAATTAATTAATGTGACCTATATGTTTTTAATTTTTTAAAATACACTTAATTTTTGAATTTGGACTATCAAATATAGCTTAGGATGAATTTTTGGGATTTTTCTGAAAAACTTCAATTTTTGATGAATAGTGAAACCACTAAGTGGTACTTCTAAAAACTGAGTTTTCCGTTTAAATGAAATTTTTCCATATTTGTGTTTTGAATTTCAAAAATCCTACATACATGGTTGTCATTAAGAAATAAAATGTGGTTCAATGGGATAAAAATAATTTTTTGGTTAATAGTAACTTATTAAGTTTTTAATCGCGATTAGAGGTAATTAGTGTAGTTTATGGTAAGAATAATGTTTTAATAAAATGAAATGACATAGAAACATGTCCTACCCTCATTTGATGTGTCATGGCCGACCAAGAAAATCCATGGGTCAACTTGGGGACCCCATGGAGCCACTTTGGTTGTAAAATGACATAAATATCTTTTTATTTAATGTTAAAGTAAAAATGACACAAACATGAGATGTTTTACTAAAAAAAATTTTACATGGGGTTATTCAAGTCATATTTTTTAATATAAATAGTCATTGGAAATCTAAAAATATTTACTACATCATAGTATTTTTTTATAATTTTTAGAAATTAAATAAATTAAATTATTTATGACATCATGATGATGCAGCGATGACCTCATTATTTAACGATTTAAATGAAATGGAAATATAATGTAATATCTAAGACCTAGACATGTACAAAACCAATTGTATGAGTGTATTTCGAACCCTTATCACCTTATCTTTGAAATACAGCAATTTGGGACCTTTAAAATTAGAAACGCTTTTGAAAATAAAGTAACATTTTGTAACTTTACAAGAGTGCCCCTCCTCTCCTCTTATAAAAGGCCCCCACCTTTACCTCCTTACCCATACTTCCAAAGCCTTTGGCTCGGCCAACCCCTACCCATTTTGTCTCACCACATCCCTATATAACTCTTTGAAGCCTCACTTTTGGCAGAAGTCTTCCCAATGAAGCCTTTGAGCTCAAACAAAAGGGAGTTATCCGATTTTAAGGTAATGTGTTCACTTGTATCCTTTTGTTTTATTTTTCTTCTCCAACCCCCTAAAATCTTTTTATTCATTTCTTTTGTTAAAACTGCAGTATCTTCAATATACTAGGATGTTTTTATAAGAATTATCCGAGCTACACTTACACACACCTTCATCTAATGGTTAAAGAACATACTATTTCTGTGGTTGGCGATTTTCTGCCTCACGAAACGATGATTGTTCAATATTCTTTTAACACATTTAAAGGTGGCCATTATGATGTCCATGTATTATATATATGATATATATGGTATTTATGTTTACTATATGATTTTTTATTTTATATTTAAACCATACCATTATTCTTTTCTTGTTGTGTAAATGCGATAATTTCATATGAGGAAGTGTGGACTATCGCCCCCTCATGTGATGTGACTCGTACATGCAATACATGGAACGTATAAAGAATGAAATTAATGATCATATGTGACCTATGACCTATATAACATATATATTATACTGGAATTATAAAATATATATATCATTTATTTTTAATTCAGTTAATATGACAAAGAAAAAATTAAAGTAGCGTTCATGAGTACGTACGGCCTACCGTCTCCAAGAACGGTGCTTTTCGTTTTTATCTCCAAATGGTATGGAATAGTATAAAATGAATATGTACTGGATATATATGATATTTTAATCATTAATAATATTCTGTAAATTATTTACTTATAACTACATGGACAATCATTTTTCAAACAAGTTCATTTTTGACTCATGTACCAAACATCGGCTAAAACGTCTGATATGAACTAACATTATTAAACAATTATTATAACATTATAATATGTGATATGAACTGAATAATAATATTTAAAGGAGGTCCTTATGCAATTATAAATTGACCAAAGTTTATTATTCAAAAATATAAATAAACGAACAAGACAAGTTGGACTTGAGGTAAGGGATCCTACTCCTCTCTTTCTTTTTAAGTACAATCTTTTATGTCATTCCTTTTAAAGATCATCTTTCTTGTTATTGGGATGTTCTTTTATATTACTCTTACTATAGTTTTTATGTTCATATAATGAGAGACCCTATTCTCTCTCATAAATCCATTTTGGAAGTTTTGAGTGGCGCTGTTAGGCTGCCGAATTTTCGTAAGAGATCTAACCTCTCTCTTTCTTTTTAAGTACCCTCCATTATGTTACATCTTTTAAGCTCCTATTTGTTATGTTGGGGGATGTTCTTTTATATTCCTATTTCTGTTTAAGTGCTGCCATTAGGCTACCGAGTTTTCGTAAGGGATTTTTCATCTCACTTTTATTCCCGTGAGATTTATGCTACATTTGCCACAATTTCCTTTGAGTGGTGTATGTAATGCCCATTATTTTACTCATTGTGTAATATAATTTCATTTATGAGTATTTACATCAATGTTGTATTGTCCTTTTTTCATGGGGTGTATGTTTCGAAATATACCCATGTCTTTAAGGGAACCTTTCACCCTCCTCTTTATAAAAGACTTCTTTTGTTATGTCTTTTAATTCACATACTATTATGTTGGGATATGTTCTTTTATATCCTTATTGATGTAAATTTTATGTCCAAGTGATGAGATGCCCTTTTTATCTCTCATCAACTCATTTTCTGAATTTTTAAGTGATTCCGTTAGGCTGTCGAATATTACCAAGGGAACTTTTTAACCCAATTTCGATTTCTTTGGGTTCAACATGTAGTTATTGAATATGTTATCCTTTGAATATGTGTGAAGGACCTTTTATTGTTTTACACTTAATATCCATTTATATTGGGTGTATTTATATTTTTCACACATAATTTTGATATTGATTTGCCCTTAATTTAAGGATACCTTCTTTATAAGGGATTTCATCACATTTGACATTTCTATTGAGACTTCATTGTTGTTATGCACCAATTCACTCTTATATGGTGTATATACTGTCCTTTGGAATATTATATCATGAATCCATTTATTCTCATGATATTATAAAGTTATGACTAAATGTTATTCCTCAATTATTGTATTCAAGTGTCTCTAATTTTGGTAAAACCCCTTTAACCAAAATATCACTTTAAATGTTTTAATTATTTGTTCTTATTAATATCCATGTTTTCAAAATGGTTTTAAGTATTTATTTATATGGATATTAATGGATTGAAATTTTAAATGCATCAAGGTGGTATGGGACACTATGATTCAAAAATATCTTTATTAAATGTTTTAAATGGTTTTGGAAATGGTTTCTTTTTGAATGGCTTCATTATTTCAATATACTAAAATGTTATATTGTGATTGAAATATGGAAATGTTATGTTTTCTTTATGCATGTTTTATGTGATATGTTTATGTTGTGGTTCTTGGGAATTGTTATGAAAATGGGTGGTTCCATGATAAACTAAGGGTGGGTGAGCTCGATATAGATCTCCAATGCATTGGGTAACGCGAAAGAGTGAAACGTTAAGGTTTCTCTGAAGAGATTTAGGGAATATACTGTGGTGGGTATTCCAAACGTAACCAAGAGGGTTACTCCCTACGTAAGAATGTTATGAATGCCTCAAGTTATCTTTTATGTCATATGATTTCTATGATTTATTCATGATTTGATGAGGTATGTTAAAGTGCCTATGTTTTATGGGTAAAGTATGATTTCATTCTTATGTAAATATGAACTCATGTTTCCTTTCCATATTTTTTTATAACCCTTACTGAGCTTTTTATTCTCATCCCAAGTTTTTTGAAATGTTTTTCACAGGTCAAGGGAAAGTTACATGATATGGTGATAGTTTCAAGGAAGTGTCAAGAAAGAGTCCATGTTTTATTTTAAATATGTTTCCGTTGATGGAAAAACAATTAATACTATATTTATGTAACCACTATGTTTAAATGTAGAATGTAATGCAAGTTTTGTGTTCTAATTCTCTAAAACTATAAACCTGAAAAGATCCACAATGTGTAATCTTGTAATAACTCAAGATTAAGTAAGGTTTAAGGTTGGGGCTTTATAGTTGGTATCAGAGGTTGGTTTAGATAACTTTAGAGGTTAGGGTATTCTTTAAGTATAAGTGGCATTACCATAATGCTTCGGATTTCAGAAAGTGTCCTAGTTTTAGATAAAGTGAATGAGTAAGTATATCTTAGTGTTTATCTTCCTCATTAGTACATGATGGTTTTTTTGATATACTCACACTGACCTTTTTGGTTTTAGTAAATGGATGGATCTAGCAGGCACCAAAGTAACAGTGGATGTGAAGGAAACTGTGACAGTTTTTTGAGCAAGCAACTGAATGATATGGGAGCTGCAATGAGAACTCTTGTGATTATCCTCAACCAACTATCTGGAGTCATGATTGACCACCTAAACCTTGGTGATTTCTCTAAGACAGCATATATGTGAGAAAAAAATCCCTACGGAAGTACAGGTAATAATCATAAAGTTAAGTGTGTTCAAAAACCTATGTGTCAATGATGTGGAAAGAAACACCTAGGAAAATGTTTAAAAGGGACAGAAATATGCTATAGATGTGGAAATGAAGTTCATAAAGCAATAACCTGCCATGGAAAAAGAAAGCATCCAGTTGACTTGAGGAAAGGGAAAGAAGTTCTTTCTGAGGGATCAATTCAATGTTTTAAATGTGGTGTGCATGGTCATTATGCAAACACATGTCCTATGAAGAAGTTTCATGAATGGGATCACCAAGAGTGTACAAATGTTCATTTACCAATACCTAATGCCATTCCGATTGAGGATGAAGAAACTGACAATGACCAATCAAAGGTATGTATTATTTCATGACTATTGTTTTCCTATTTTGGAATCTTCGAATATGATTCATGATTTTGTTTGTTGGAAAGTGGTATTTCAGAATAAGTTGTAAAGGAATGGTTAATGGATCATGAAGAATGTTGAATGACTAAGATGTCAACATATAAGGGCTTCAAGAGTTATGGTGAAATTCTTAAGAGTATTAAGTCTCTTTTGATGATGGGGTTACATTAGAAGACTTTTTATATTATGTGTAACCCTGATGTTTAATATATGCAAATTTTATTCAAGGAATAGTTATCTTTTCTTTTGTGGACATATTTATAAAGAACCATTTGGGTTTATATGATCCTTACTTTTGGGGTAATTATGGGTTATTATATGTTATGATTCAAGTGAAAGGCATGAGATAAAATTGAGGTTTAATTATGTTATGGTTATTTTTGATGATTTTATCCCTTTTTGGAGAATGATTTGAGAATTATATGGTTTTTGAAAAAGGACAACATGCAGACCGTGTGACTACCTGTCGCGTCAGACAAAGCTGCGGGAATCGAACCCACAACCAAAGTGCGACGGTATTTATCGCCTACCACTGGACTACGTGAAGTCCCTGGTTAGTTTGACTAATTCTTTTTAGTTAGATGATTTTATGAATTAAGAGTAAGTTGATTTTGGGTTATCTATGAAAATTTATTAACCTATCATGGAGGATATGTGATTAGGTTAATTACTTTTCAATACGAGACTTTAAGAGTAACTGATGTTATTTGGAGATAGGTGTTAATTTGTACCATGGAAGACTATGCGACTAAATCCTTAAAATATTTGGGTTTCAATATTAGTTTGGTTTACTTTGAAGTATTTTATGGAAAAAAAATTTGTCGAATGGTTCTCGTTGAACTTTGGGTTTTGTTGGACAAATTTTGGAGATTAAGAATAGATTTTCTTTTTATAACGGGTTATCCTTTTTTGGATTATCTGATCTTGTACTAACCTTTTTGGTTTTGGTTTTGGTTAGAGTCTAATGAAATGGTAAGTATATAGTTCTCTTTTGTGTATTAGGTGATTCTCTAGAAGTTTATTATAGTACTCTTAACGTGAACAAGTCTTCCTAAATACTCGTCTTTTGGAGAAAATATGAGTTTGTGTAAAGAAAATTTTAAAAGTTGAAAGTCAACATGATAAGTGATTATGTTTCCTTATGAATAAATTCCTCAATAAAAAGTAACTTAAAACAAAAATGTTGTCTATTAACTTTTCCTACTGGGGAATCGAATACCATTTATCCCATCACAAGTTTGTGATTTTCTTATGGTTAACTTTCTCCTAGACATGTTTACTATCACTCTCCCCCAAGAACATGACCCTTTGCTTTTTCTTCCATGTCGATGTTTTTCTACATGGAATCCTAGTATGGGTTAACTCGGGTGACCTCTGTACTTATCTTCCTTTATTTTAAAGTGATTGTTTTACCGACTCTTGTTCCGATTTGGGACATTCAAGGATGTTTCCAAGCTCAATTTTAAAAATTGCGAGGACGCAATTCTCAAAAGGGTGGAAGGATGTAACACCCCAGGTAAATATAGAATATGACATTTTCATATTTATCCATATTTGTGAATAAAATATTAATATGACTTTAAAGGGGATGCTATGCTCGATGGCGTACCCAACACGCAACAACGAGTTTCTTGGGAATCTTACGTTGCACTCTAATAATAAAATAATATTATTTTAAATGGTAGTTAACATATAGCCGTTGTATTGGTGGTAATGGATAGAAATAACTAAAATATGATTATATATGTTTTTAAATGTTTTTACATTTATCCAATAAAAGATAAAGGCTTAAAATACGGAAAGAACTCAATTTTAGGCGTGTATGCCCTAGTTCTCACTAAAGGTTCACTTATCGCCTTTTGATGGTGAACCGTCATTAAATATATTTTTGTTCACTATTATACATTCTATTAGACCAAATAAAACTCTTCTTAATAATTGGGACATCAAAATTTACATTGTGTAAATTTTTGGTAACTTTCTGAAAAAGTTCATTTTTTTAATGAATAGTGTAAAATGTTGTATTTTAATTCAAAACCACTTTTTAATCTAATTTATTTATATCCATATATTATATTTATAATTGGTTTTAAAGTTAAATTATAATATATTTTTACCATTAAATCCAATATTGGTCATTGTATTTAATTTCACTTTGAAATTAGACTTAAACTACTGTCAATCTTTTGATACTTATTGTTTCATAAAAACACGCTATTTGCTCTAACAGCAGGAATTAATTATTAAATTAATTAATGTGACTTATATGTTTTGAATTTTTTAAAATAGACTTAATTTTTGAATTTGTATTGTCAAATATATATTAGGGTAAATTTTTGGGATTTTCATGAAAAACATCAATTTTTGATGAATAGTGAAACCACTAAGTGGTACTTATAAAAACTGATTTTTCTGTTTAGATGAAAATTTTCCATCTTTGTGTTTTGAATATTAAAATTCCGACATATATGGTTGTAATTAAGAAGTAAAATGTGGTTCAATGGGATAAAAATAATTTTTTGGTGAATAGTAACTTATTAAGTTTTTAATCGCGATTAGAGGTAATTAGTGTAGTTTATGGTAAGAATAATGTTTTAATAAAATGAAATGACCTAGACACATGTTCTACCCTCATTGTATGTGTCATGGCCGACCAAGAAAATCCATGGGTCAACTTGGGGACCCCATGGAGCCACTTTGGTTGGAAAATGACATAAATATCTTGTTCTTTAATGTTAAAGTAAAAATGACACAAACATGAGATGTTTTACTAAAACAATTTTTACATGGGGTTATACAAGTAATAGTTTTGACTATAAATAGCCATTGAAAAGATAAAAAGATTTCTTAAATCATAGTATTTTTTTATAATTTTTAGACATTAAATAAATTAAATTATTTCTGACATCATGATGATGCAGTGATGACCTCATTACTTAACGATTTAAATAAAATGGAAAGATAATGTAATATCTAAGACCTACACATGTCCAAAACCAATTGTATGAGTGTATTTCGAACCCTTATCACCTAATACTATAAATACATAAATGTGGGACCTTTAAAATCTGAAACGCTTTTGAAAATAAAGTAACATTTTGTAACTTTACAAGAGTGCCCCTCCTCTCCTCTTATAAATGGCCCCCACCTCTACCTCCTTAACCACACTTCCAAAGCCTTTGGCTCGGCCAAACCCTTCCCATTTTGTCTCTCCACATCCCTATCTAACTCCTTGAATCCTCACTTTTGGCAGAAGTCTTCCCAAGGAAGCCTTTGAGCTCAAACCAAAGGGAGTTATCCAATTTTAAGGTAATGTCTTCACTTGTGTCCTTTTGTTTTATTTTGCTTCGCCAACCCCCTAAACTCTTTTTATTAATTTATTTTGTAACAACTCCAGTATCTCAAATATACTAGGATGTTTTTATAAGAAGTATTCGAGCTAAACATACACACACCTTCTTCTAATGGTTAAAGAACATAATGTTTCTGTGGTTGGTGATTTTCTGCCTCATTAAATGATGATTGTTCAATATTCTTTTAACACCTTTAAAGGTGGCCATTATGATGTCACTGTATTTTATATATGATATATATGGTCTTTATGTTTACTATATTCTTCTGTATTTTATATTTAAACCATACCTTTATTCTTTTCATGTTGTGTAAATGCGATAATTTCATATGAGGAAGTGTGGAAAACCACCCCCTCAAGTGATGTGACTCGTACAAGAAATACATGGAACGCATAAAGAATGAAATTAATGATCATATGTGACCTATATAACATATATATTATACTTTAATTATATGATATATATATATATCATTTATTTTTAATTCCATTAATATGACAAAGAAAAGATGAAAGTAGCGTTCATGCGTACGTACGGCCTATCGTCTCCATGAACGGTGCTTTTCGTTTTTATCTCCAAATGATATAGAATAGTATAAAATTAATATTTACTGGATATATATGATATTTTAATAATTAATACTATTCTATAAATTATTTACTTATAACTACATGGACAATCATTTTTCAAACAAGTTCATTTTTGACTCATGTACCAAACATCGGCAAAAACGTCTGATATGAACTACATTATTAAACAATTATTATAACATTATAATATGTGATATAGACTGAATAATAATATTTAAATGAGGTCCTTAGGAAATTATAAATTTACCAATGTTTATTATTCAGGAATATAAAGAAACTAACAAGACAAGTTGGACTTGAGGTAAGGGATCCTACTCCTCTCTTCCTTTTTAAGTACACTCTTTTATGTCATTCCTTTTAAAGATCATATTTGTTGTTATTGGGATGTTCTTTTATATTAATCTTACTGTATTTTTTATGTTCATATGATGAGAGGCCCTATTCTCTCTCATCAATCCATTTTGGATGTTTTGAGTGGCGCTGTTAGGCTGCCGAATTTTTGTAAGAGATCTAACTTCTCTCTTTCTTTTTAAGTACCCTCCTTTATGTCACTTATTTAACCTCCTATTTGTTATGTTTGGGGATGTTATTTTATATTCCTCTTTCTGTTTAAGTGGCGTCGTTAGGCTTCCGAGTTTTCATAAGAGATTTTTCATCTCACTTTTATTCCCGTGAGATTTATGCTACATTTGCCACAATTTCCTTTGAGTGGTGTATGTAATGCCCATTATATTACTTATTGTGTAATATAATTTCATTTATGAGTATTTACATCAATTTTTTATTTTCCTTTTTTCACGGGGTGTATGTTTCTCAAGATACTCATGTCGTTAAGGGAACTTTCACTCTTCTCTTTTTAAAAGACTTCTTTTGTTATGTCTTTTAATTCACATACTATTATGTTGGGATATGTTCTTTTATATCCTTATTGATGTAAATTTTATGTCCAAGTGATGAGATGCCCTTTTTATCTCTCATCAACTCATTTTATGAATTTTTAAGTGATGCTGTTAGGCTGTCGAATTTTACAAAGGGAACTTTTTAACCCAATTTCGATTTCTTTGGGTTTAACATGTAGTTATTGAATATGTCATCCTTTGAATATGTGTGAATGACCTTTTATTATTTTACACTTAATATCCACTTATATTGGGTGTATTAATATTTTTCACACATAATTTTGGGATTGATTTATCCTTAATTTAAGGATACCTTCTTTATAAGGGATTTCATCACATTTGACATTTCTATTGAGACTTCATTGTTGTTATGCACCAATTCACTCTTATATGGTGTATATACTATCCTCTGGAATATTATATCATGAATCCATTTATTCTCATGTTATTATAAAGTTCTGACTAAATGTTATTCCTCAATTATTGTATTCAAGTGTCTCTAATTTTGGTAAAACCCCTTTAACCAAAATATCGCTTTAAATGTTTTAATTATTTGTTCTTATTAATATCCATGTTTTCAAAATGGTTTTAAGGATTTATTTAGATGGATATTAATGGTTTAAAATTTTAAAAGCTTCAAGGTGGTATGGGACACATTGATTCAAAAATCTCTTTATTAAATGTTTTAAATGGTTTTGGAAATGGTTTCTTTTTTAATGGCTTCATTATTTCAATATAGTAAAATGTTATATTGTGATTGAAATGTGGAAATGTTATGTTTCCTTTATGCATGTTTTATGTGATATGTTTATGTTATGGTTCTTGGGCATTGTTATGAAAACGGGTGGTTTCGTGATAAACTAAGGGCGGGTGAGCTCGATATAGCTCTCCAATGCATTGGGTAACGCGAAGGAGTGAAACGTTAAGGTTTCTCCAAAGAGATTTAGGGAATATACTGTGGTGGGTATTCCAAACGTAACCAAGAGGGTTACTCCCTATGTAAGAATGTTATAAATGCATCAAGTTACCTTTTATGTCTTATGATTTCTATGATTTATTCATGATTTTATGAGGTATGTTAAATTGCTTATATTTTATGGGTAAAGTATGATTTCATTCTTATGTATATATGAACTCATGTTTCCTTTCCATATTTTTTTATAACCCTTACTGAGCTTTTTATGGTCATCCAAAGTTTTTTTAAATGTTTTTCACAGGTCAAGGGAAAGGTACATGATATGATGATAGTGTCAAGTAAGTGTCAAGAAATAATCCATGTTTTATTTTAAATATGATTCCGTTGATGGAAAAAAATGAATACTATCTTTATGTAACCACTTTGTTTAAATGTGGAATTTAATGCAAGTTTTATGTTCTAATTCTCTAAAACTACAAACCTGAAAAGATCCTCAATGTGTAATCCTGTAATAACTCAAGATTAAGTAAGGTTTAAGGCTAGGGCCTTATATTATCACCCCCAACTCCATGTATAGTTATCACTCCAACTATATTACACATGTCTCCCATATACATATAATAATCTACTAAAAAATATAATATACATAATCAATTTCCTATATACTAATTGTGAAGAAAATAAAAAAAACAAAAAACATACATACTGAATGAAACTATTTAATATAACCCATGGTCACACAACCTAAAAAACAAAATTCTATATGAGAGATCAAAATTGTGGAATTTTAACAACTGAAATATAAATTTATTTGAGGAAAAATGCATAGTTATCCACCAACCACTTTTCTAAATTATTACCCTTTAATTAAAAGTTTTATTTATTACTAGTTTGAAACAATATAAGAATATAGCTTTTAAATTTTATTCAAAACCAATATAACTTTTTCAAAATATAAAAAACCCATTTATATTCCCTTTAAATTAAAATAACAACTTATAAAAACATGTAACCATCCTACACCATTGTTATTGAAACACCCCCTTTGAATCCCATTTCAAAATAAATATTAGAAAAAACCTCTTCTCAAATCCTTTTTAACCTTTAATGAAGAATGATTGGTAATATACATACTTTTAAAATTTATAAATGGGAGAATGAAAATTTATTTAATCATTTATAAATTAGATAATATACCATAAAAAATAATTTCTGAAATATGCACCAATTAGAAAATCAATTGGTCATCTACGGTTAGTAGGTATTGTAGTTCCTCATATCAAATCATGATTTAATATGGTCAAAACTGTGCATGATAATATTTGAGGAGAATATTTCTTGATGTACTTTAATATTGATTTCCATCTATGGTAACACATTTAATCAACCACTATGAAATATAGGCCTTGTCCAAGATCTGTGGTGACACCCTTCTATGACACCATGACAATTATCTAAGACGAATTTTTTAGTTAGTTTCGTGTAATAAAATTTCATACTTATACTATCCAACCCATTTTAGATAACCATAATCCCATGTTCTCTTCCCATTTATAATGATATAACAATACATAAAAATTTATCCTTTCAAGAGCCCCTCAATATCCATTTCAACTCATAAAATTACATGTGACTCCTTAAAATGTTTCATTTTTTAAATCAAAGGGTAACATTTGAAACACCCAAAAATATTTATATAACAAAACCTACAAAAATTAATAACATGATATTAATTAATTAAAATATATTTTACAAAATATTATAACAAATATAAATAATTCTAGCTGGGTCTGTATAGTTATTGTTAGAAATTTATTTAAGGACATGTCTGAAAACCCATTTTTAGGAACCAATTTAAAATTATCTCCAGTCTCCATCAAATTATTAACATATAAGTCACACATTGTAATATATATATATATTATTTCACTATGTCTCATTTTATTACACACAAACATACCTATATGACCACCCATTTGTATGAAAATTATCATTATATATATAAAAATGAACATGAAAGAAGTTACATTCTGATTCAAACCTGCTATTGAAATATTTAACTAATAATTATCATTTCATGCAATGCACGAAATGAAAATTATAAATTTATGATCCAAATAAGAATTCATTTTATGGACCACAACCATTTTCAAAATCACATAATTCATCTTTAAGATCCATCTAGTTAGTTTATCAAATTCATGGAGGGAATGGTTCCTTAAAGAGACTCTAAATATGTTTTTAATTTTATATTATATTTTAAATTGATATGAAAATCAAATACATCATGACTTCCCATTAAAACAATTAACATATAAAGTTAAAATAATTATTTAAAAATTAATTCATGAATTTAAAACTCAATATGACTAAGTATCCCAAATTAATGAGTTGTGAATTTGGATAGCATACATAGAACCCAATAATTTCAACAAATGACATATACAGCCACCTCAACTGGGTCCAAGGAACCTCAAAAGACTAAGAGAAACCCTATACAAGTAAAATCCCAAAATAAGATCAATAAAAAAATGAAAATAGAATAAAAGACCATCTAGGCATGACCAACAATGATCTAAACTAGTAGACAAAGGGTGTGGGTAGATGCAAAGTGAACAGGGTGATGTATGATGAAAAACATGAAACCATGGAGATCGAACCTCGAATAAAAGTACCAAATATAGTCTAAAGGGTGAGGTACTGGGGGTTACTATTCAAGGGGCTCTCCCATTGGGGAAGTCAGATGGCTCAATATAGAGGGTTGAAGGTGAGGGTGAATGGTCCATAAAAATCGTAGAATAAAATTTTGGATTAATTTTAAGTCTAGGAATTTTTCATAGTTTTTATGGACTATAAGATAAACTATTAACCAAACATGAACCTCATATTAGAGGTATTGGAACACTATGCATAGGAATGACACATGATTAGACCAAATTTTCACTAATAGTGTGTCTTGGCTTTGTCTATATCTAGTCACAAATTGATGGCATATTCATGATTTATAATAACTATTGGAGAACCGTCTTCTAATACATAAATTTTATAAATTAAAAAAAAATTAAATCAGTTTGACTAGAAATTCCAGGAAAAAATTAAAATACATTATAAAAATAAAATACTAATTAATAATTCAACTTTGGGTTTTATTAATTTCCCGACTATAAATCTTTCTTCCCTTTTGAATCAAAAAAAAACATATAAAAGAGATAAGGAAATTTTTTGTGAATAAAGAACCTCCCAAAATGATAACATCTATTCCAATTTCAAAAACCATTGTAACTACTAATAAAGACATGAATATTATCTCCACAAAAATAATTTAATAAATAAAGAAGGATAGAGAATATGGAGACATAAATATGATTTCCAGAACATTTATAGACTCAACTAGCATGGTGGACTAACAAGAAAATTTTTAAAAATTACCATCACTATGCATGAAATTAACACCCAATCAAAGGGACTAAAATAGATAACCAAATAAAGAAAAAAATACAAAATCTATAAAATAAATTACATACACAACCAAAATTTGAAAAACAAATCATAATTAAAAAACCAAAAAATATATATAAACACAATCAATAGAGGGAGTTTAGAAAATATATAGGAAAAGGAAAAGGTATGGAATGACTTAAGAGCACAACCTAACATCACATAATCCTTTAGAAAATTAAGAATAAGAGTGTAGCCAAAAGAAATTATATTCATAAACATCAATGAAAATAATTTGATTAATAATACATCACCACATCAAATATGGAATCACTATAACACTCACCAATATTATACCAACAAATGAAAAATAATGAAAAATTAATAAAACCCAAATATTATTTATCTAGAAGAACAAGGTGTCTCACTCTCTGTTAAAGGATAATATATGGACACCCTAGTAACTACAATATATGATGACAAAAATGACTATCCTAGTAAAAATAATACCATCAACAACAATTGATTAAAGTCAATATGTTGAAAATCAATCTTATTCACCCAAAAAACACACTCAAGTTCCCCATCCCACGCCTAATAATCAAGATACAAGTCTTTACACAACCATAACAACCCAAACCCCTCAAAAGGTTCATTCACACCAACAGGGAATCACAAAATATCAAACATTAGGATCCATGAGAAGAAAATAGGAAGATACCTATCAATGGAATCCCAAAAAAAATCCTAACGATATTAACAATAGATAATATACAAACCTGAAAATCTATATAGATTTTTTGGAAAAATATTTCAAACAACAGGGAAGCATATTACCAATTTATAATATCTCAAATATAAATATTACATAGTAAAAATTATAATCTTACTAAAAATGATAATATAATGTTAAAATTTTATACTAAAGTCGAAATAACCAATGCATAGTACAAATAAAAAACCTATTTTTTAAACCACTTCACAGTACCCCACATCAATTATACAACCTTAAAATCCAACATGAATAGAAATTTTAAACTCTTAATCCCCATTAATAAAATATTTTACTCACTACTCAATTTATAACCCCATTTAATTCAATTTAAAACAACCCGTTCACTTGTGTCTAGTTTTTATTTTGAATACAATTTATTCCCTAAAATTACATTCATCCCCTAGTTAAATTCGTTTATTTCTATTTTGATTCATACAGAAATTCTAAAAACAATTTATAAAAAAATCCAAAGTCCCTATTTTAAATTTTAAATTTGGTAATTTTTTTCAAAATACGGTCCAAATTATAAAACCCCTTGCATAATTTTCATAACCAATCATTCATTATTTAAAACCATTAAAACAATTATATTCCCATAATAAAAATAATTTTATAAAAAATGAAATTATAACAATTTTGTTATTAAAAAAACACACAACAATAAATTTCACTAAATAAATTCACTTTCCAAAAAATCATAAAATATAATTTTTGGTGTGTATCACCTGACCACATAGTTTTTAGAACCATGATGAAATCAATAATCCACTACTGGAAAATATATCAATAAGTACACATTGGATTCACATGGTTTTATAGGCCCTATGAACTTATTGTGTGATGACTATTTGACTCCCATTATTATCATTGAAAATTTATAAATTAATTTAAAAATTTTGTAATATAATAAATAAATAAATGATATTAAAATTCAATACTAAAAGCGTGAAATACCATGAAAAGTAAATTATCAAGTTTGGAAATAGATCATGACACTCTCCCCAAACCTACCTTAAAATCTCTAACAATCTTAACTCTAATGTACCACACACCTCAAATAATAATGGGGAATATACATCATAGGCCTACAAAATAATCTATGATTGGATACAGTGAATCTAGTTTCTTTATGTAAGACTATGGAAAATTAATAAGAATAATTTGAGAGCCAGATATAGAGTCGTTGCAAGGTGATGAGGCATGTTGATCTAAGTATTGATATTATCAAAATAATAAATATATTAATATCACTAACAAGTAGTTCTCTAGATATACTTTAATAACTTCAAAAAGAATTCTATGATTATAAATATGAGATTATGGTTGAGTCTGGAATGTATGGATTAACCTAAGATTTACCTAAGATCGGTTGGCATAGGATTTTCAGTAGAGAAAGTCATTTCCGGGTTCATTAAATTAAAATAAATAAATAAATAATTTATTATTTTTAAATGAACTAACTAAAAAATATATAAATACCCACATATGATGAATTTAAATGGTTTATTCATATAAAACAAGTGAGATCTAATTTTTGTTTTGGAGCGTTCCAAATTGGTAAATCAGAATCGGATGATGAATAAAAACTAGATGGAGTAAGATCAATAGGTAGGAAATGTAGTGGGACACATCCTTTGTATGAAAATAAATTATTAACCAAATATGTATCCCAATCGACATAAGAAACATTATATTATGGATTAAGACCCTTGATTTATTTTTAAAATCATGTATTTGATATCTGACTCTCAATCGGTGTTATTTTTTTCATTATGCAAGCCTCTTTCTATGAAATAAATTTATTAAATCATTTTATATTATGTTTTTCCATGCTAATAATTTTTGGAATCACTATGTGATCATTGTATGTAATGGATTCATAAAATTATTTAAACCTTGGTTTCTTGTGAATTTCCCCTACTTGTTCTGATAGTTCTTCAATGTTTTCCCATAGGGATGTGGTTTGAATTTATGGGTTGGATTCAAACATGATTGAACTCCTAGATTGGTTTTGATACCATGAGTGACACACGGTTCAAAATTTTATATAACCTTTGAAAAAATATTTACAATATGTTTGATATTCTGTTGTTTATGGATCTATATGAGTGATAGAATCAAGTATGAGAAGCACTTGTGGTGTTTTGGGCATTATATGGATCACTGGGATTTTATTTTCTACCATTTCAGAGCTGGAAATTATGGTTGGAGGTGACTTCCTTTTATTTTGGGTGGTCTTTAGGGATGATTCGAGGAAGAAAGGATAGATCTAGAAGCATCATTGAATATCAAAATATTCAAAATAAAATAGGACTTCTTATCATTTTCTAAGAAAGAAGATAAAATTTTTTCTTCATGATGTATAGATCTATGGTTTTTGGGAAAATTCAAGGATCACATATTGTGTGGGCTTTCCCACATGTCATATAACCCTACATAGCAAGACAAGACAAGCACCACTAATAATACACCTAGAAACCCGAGCAGTGTGACACACCATTTAATTTGGGAGAATAGGGGCACAAAATATTATTTAGAAAAAACCAAGTACACATTCGGGTATGCGGTCATGCCCCGAAGTACACATACATGGTCATTCATACACGAATAGGCCCTAAGCAGCCAAGGAATCCCCTATAGCACATGTACATTCTATGTATGATGATAAGAATTCTACATTGTGTCTATAGTAGAATAAGACCAAGAGATGAGGTGGGTTCATATATTTTGTGGACCCCCATACAAGTCATTTACGTCTATTAAGAACTTCATCCTATCATATCATCTTCATATTCACTTGGATTTAGGACCGTGAGTAGCCTATCCCGCGTGTTTTTTCACATAGACCATTATTGTGTCTATTTTTATGTCATACGATATATGTTATGATATTTTCATATCATGATTCTTATTTAGGAAATGTTTTGCAATGTTAGAGGATTGGTGTGACTATCAAAGTGTTTTTGAGGTCTGTATATCCCTATTACTCTAGGGAATCAGTTCCATATATTCAATACATAGATGATATTGGGGTCAATACTCCCTAGTTACCCGGGGGTTCTGGTTCCCCATATTCTTTAGATAGATGATACCATGGTCAGTACTTTTGTATTACACCATGGTGTGGGTTTTCAAAATTATTTACATAGATGATATCGGGGTTAGTATACCCCAATTACAATAGGGTATGAGTTCCCCATATTCTTTACAATGATACTATTAGGGTTAGTAATCCTCTATAACCTCAGAGTGTAGGTTTCCCAATTTCTTTTCACATGTGATATTATGACCAGTACTCTCATTTCAAACATGCGCATCGGTACCCCATTTTATTTACATATGTGTTATTAGGTTCAATACACCCAAGTTACACCAATGAACATGTATCTCATATTGTTTACATTTATAGGGTCACTACTCTCTTTAATACTACAAGGCATGGGTTATCAACCTATGGAGTGCTAATCACCAATATTTGATATTTGGTATAATATGGGACCCTTATAAGAGTTCTGTATCTAGAAGTTGTATGGCGCAGTTGGGTGGTGTGCACCCTCCACTAATATTATAGTGAGGTTACAAGGGATGCATTGATAATAGTTGTGTATTACATTGTTTTAGTGTGATGTGGCGAGGAAAAGAACCCTCAACAATGTTTCTTATGCAATTATGATTATTTCTGTGCATCAGAGATAGACCATGGAGACGTGGGAAGACTCATCATTCTTAGACGGGATATGGATTTGGAGATCCAATTTACTCTTCATTTTGGATTATTTTATATTATATCTAGAATTTAATGGTTTTTTCCATAGTTTATGGTTGGTAATAATTCATTAGGATTAGCTGACAGCTTTCATTATATCCTTTATATTTCTATATTCAGTTTTCAGGGTGTCCTACTAGCTACGTATAAAATCACTATTGCATGGGATTTTCCCATAATTTTTGTGTCTTATTAAGATTACAGGATAGTTGGTGGTGATCGTAGATGATATTAGGGATTCGTCAGTGCCTTGACCATGTAAGTTGGTCGGGACTAAAATATTAGATGTTAGGATATCTCTCATTTTACTTATATTACAGTTGTTTTGTGTTAGAGATGTGACACATATTGGGATTTATTTCCTATTTTTACAGTTGTTTATATATTTACACAATATGATTTTTCCCATATGTTTTATTTAATTCACGGTTTATCTCTGGATCTTACATTATTTTACTTTATAATCCTCTTCACTGCTATAAAAATATTGTTAGATGTGTATGTAAAGGTACATTAGGTAAAATCATCCCATTATTGTTATGCCCTCTCATTACATTTCACTAGACCTTGTCCTGGGAAGCTTATCCTTCCATGGGTATGATGGGCCCCAGTGGTTTAGATCATTATAGAGTTGTATCAAAGGTGGTTCATCCTCCAGATCATGTTTCATGTGGTCCCCTTATGAGTATTCATTGGGACATATGAAAATGATGTAGGACAGTATTTTTTGAAACCATCAAGACAAGGATCCCAATATTGGTGTGTTGGATAATTTATTCATACAACAAGACTCTGACTACCTACATTTCAACTCAGCATGAGACATCAGTTATAGGGAACATGGTACATGAATAATATGTGATTGATTCCCTTGATTATACTTTTTATGTCAGCTCTGAGATATTATCTTGGACTCTGATACTTCTTGATAACTTTCAATATGAATCTAATATGACATAGATCTATGATTTTGATACAATTTTGTGATGAATATTGGTTAATAGATGTTCCCTCATTTTAGGTATTGATAAATGGGGCATCTCCTGGTGGAGAGAATTGAGAAGTGTTATAACCTATTGAGGAGTGCATGGACCATACCCTAGTTGTCCTGGAAGATAATCATTCACATGTTAAGTAGTGTATAGCTCTAGTTATAATTTAGTATGATAAATTTAGTCTTATCACATTATGTGATTTATATTGATAGTGACCGATGATTTTTCACTATGAGATAGACCCTCAAAGAAGTTTTATGAGTCTTAAAACATGAATACCCCTATAGATCATCTGGTTTCACTAGATATCATTTTTCATTAGGATATATTTTTTATCCATATGTACCATTAGATGACACATCTATGTTTTATTCGCATTCTAGGTTAGACATATGGGGACCTCCCAGGATTATTTGATGGTTGGAGCCCTTTTATGGTATAAAAGGACTCGAATGAGCCTTTGGTACAATATTCCCTCTTGTATTAAAACCCCTATTAATGGTGGTATTTGAAGTGAGACATATATTAGGTGACACATGGTATCAATAGAGTATTGTTTTGGTGATTTTAGATATGAATTTGGAAATTTAGGAATTATATGAACTTCCCCCACATTGTGAGGTGAATTAATACTATCTGGGGGAGTCAGTGCTTCTATAAGTGAATAGTGTTAAGGTGTGGGGGACTCATTCCTTTTAATTTAATATTTTAGGTCGTTTCATTGTGATACAGAGTTGGATTAGTCCTGGGATAAGGAAGATAGATGGAAAATAAAAATATATAGCTTTAATGAGAGGAGGCTTGTGACCCTGATGTTTCAGTTGAGATCGGGGTACTAATTGTAGATTCTCAACACTATGTGTAGTTTTGGTACACAATATCAAGCCATGTTACCATGGATGCTTCCCCTATTTTTGATACATAGTAATATTAGTGTATCCTTTTCATTAACCATGTGATTGGAGGGTCCTATAGATGTTGATTAGTGATCATGCTTCTACTGACAGTGAAACCTAAGTCAAGTTGGAGAGAGATCCCTAAAAAATATTTTTGTAGTATCAGGAAGACCCTTTGATGATTTCATATGCACCTAATAGTTTTGAACCATCCCTGGTCATTTTTTCCACCAGTGATCATAGTAGTTTTTATGTTTTTTGGTATGGGGTTTTCCAACTTTTATATAATAGATTCCTAGGTAGGGAAGTATGGGATCAATTTCTGTAGTTTATTGCCTCTTTATTATTAAATTGGATAGTGTTACCATTAGAGATCATAATTCCTATACCTTTCAATTTCTTATGATGGTGGAAAAGTAAGTATCCATATATCATGAGGATGTTCTAATATTACCTTTCGATCAAGATTTTGTTTTCTAAATGGAACTTCTCTAGGGAAAACCTGATATCTAAACTGAAATATTGAAAGACCTCTTGTAGTTATGAGAGTTTGAGGTACGGTTGTAGGGTTATAAAGATAATGGGATTCATAAAACCCAATATTGTTTTGATTATCCCAATGTTTTTGGCATAAGAGGATGATGATACCTTGATATAATGTGTGGATTGGGGTTTCCCAATCTAGGTGCCTATCTAGGAGGAGTATCCGCCCCCTATATTTGATCACCACTTCACCCAGTGGAAGGATTTGTTGTGGATCTCAGAGTTTAACCCTATGGTGGGTTATCACCAACCCCATGTTTGATAGGTGTATGTCCCAAGCATGGGTTCTTTGATTCTTTTTGGTTTCAATGATTTTATGGTGATTCCATTTAGTGAGTTGATCTACTGATTTGAGTATGGGATACTTATGATCTGGATCCTAAACTATTCCTAGAATGGTTCAAGGTAGTCTCTATAATAAAACCCTCATGTCTTAAGTTTCATATTTGGAACACTTGAGACATTGTAGAATGGATCTATACATTCTCTGGGAGTTCCAATCATATAGAAACTCTTGGGTAGTCAGTTCCATATTCAAAGGTCCACTTCTTAGGATATTTCTTCCCATATATGGGAGTGGTCAAGGACTCTATAATGTTTGAGGTGGTGTGATCTCGAGAGCCTCAATATGGAATGATCATGGATGTGAAATATAAAAATAATGTTTTTATATCTACAGTAGTCATGTGAGGTGATGGATCAGTTGACCTCTTTAAATTTAAACCCTATGTATAAGGATGGTATAACATACCTCTAGTCAATGTTTGTTACCCCTCCAATTATTTAGAAATCTAGTGAGGAAAAACATGGGTACATATAATTGGATATCATTAATGACTAGATGTCCATCAAATATATTTATAATGTATTTCATTATTCTTGTGGGCATGACATCCTGGTTCATGGATGGTCAGTGCCACTAGTCATGCTATGAGAGGAGGTGTTAAGGAGGTTATACATCATTCTCTGGTGAGTATGTATTATGATCCTTTGACCCCAACTTTTTTTTGCAAAGAAACTTGTTTATTATTACTATGATTAAATCTCATTATCTCACCAGGGTATAGGTGGAGCCTTAGGTACCAGGTGGGAGTAGAATTTGGATTGTTCTTCTTTTTGTTTCTCTTATGTTGGGGATTTTATTATCAATGAGTGGTCATGATTATGCATGATTTATTTTATGTTTACTCTCCATGATTATGGAATTCATACCCATATGACAGTATATATTAGTATACTGTTTGGTATGCATGTTCAAGTAAGAGGTAGTTTGGAATCATTGAATTTCATAAAATATCATTCAAACCATTATGCTTACATAATTTCATGATTCTAGAGAGGATGGAGGATCATTTTGGGAAATATATCTTCTTGAGAAAAACTTTTTTTCTCCCATACAGATGGCTATAAAGAGCATACTATGTAGGGTATAGATAACGCAATTCAGGATTTCATGTTAGGTTTGGGGAAATATATGGTTCGATTTTCTACCATTATTGGTGTATGTATCATAATAGTCATTGTTCATCCATTGACATTTCACCATTTGCGGCCTTGTATGGGATACCCTAAAGGTCACAAATACATAGGTTGAATCTATTTGGAGTCACCGCTTATAGGCATATGATTGGTTCTAGTTAAAGTTGTGAAAGAGGAACATTTTACCTAGGGGTGATGGAGAATTCTTGAAAAAAAATAAGGAGCCCATTGTGGATAGATAATGGTGACCATTGGGGTTCGATGAAAAGGTCATCTATTTTGAGATAGATAGACATGTTTAGGATAATGGGTATTTGGAAAAAATGATAAGAAATATATATGGATCATAGGACCTTTATCATGTTACTGAATTAAGTTTGTGAGGTGAAGTACCACTCAACCCTGTGATTATAGTTAGAGAGGGTGCATGGTGTTTTTATATTTTCATGGCTGGGGAGATGTGTGCATGATTCATTAAATGATTTCAACCTAGATGAGATTTTTGTTGGGTGTGGCTTCTCTATTTGGGGTACCAAGTGGTGTTTTTGAACTATCTTGGAAGGACCCATTGTAGACATGTGGTTCCTCTTGTTGCGTATTGGTAAAAAACAAGATCATGCAAGAGAGATCCTATGAACAAGAGAGTCTATTGCGACATTAGAATAACCACATTTTTATTTATAATTTTTATTTTAGGGATAAAGTTCCTCAATGGGGGAAATAATTTAGTTACTCTGTGATTGGTTTGTACAAATTTGGAATATTTGTAGAAATATTTTCAGAGTCATGAGCCGATTCATCTCAAGATTCCATGGCTCGTTGAGCACGGTATTGACAATATTAAAATATTAAATATATTAATATCCCTTTAGTGTTTTTTTCCTAAAATACATTAATATCAACCAAAAAGTTACTTGTATTAGATATATAAGAACATGGTTGGTTCTGGAATATGGGGTTTTCCCTAGGTATGACCCAAGGTTGGAATGAATTGGACGTTTTCTATAGGTAGTCAATGGAGAGTGTGTTTAATTTAACTAAATAAATATTTTATTTTATTATTTCTTTAATAAACTAATTAATATACATTATAAATACCCTATTATAAATATTTTACAATGTTTAGCTATATGACCCTTATGAGATCTGGTTGGTGGTTCAGAGAATTTCTCATTGGAAAATCAGAATTAGAAGATGAGTGACGGCCAGATCAAGGGGGATTAAGATGTAGTGAAAGCAATGGGACTCATCCTTCATTGGATAGTGCATTATTATCCAATGTTCAGTCTTAGTGTTGGTAGAACGTATAATTTTTTGGATAAAATACCGTAATTTCTTTGAAAAATTATGTATTTTATATATGATACTTAATTAGTGTAATACTTTACTTCTTGAAAAAAACTCTTTTTATAAATTAAATTGATTAAATTAGTTTAAATTTTGTTGTGAAACATAAATAAACGGATCCAAAACAATGTGATAGATTTATGGGATCACTTCTACCAATTAAATAAACTATTTTTTCACTTTTTCTCCAAAAATTCTTATAGTTCATCACCATTGGGCCAAGTGGCTGTGACTCAACTTTTAGTGTGAGATTAAATCATGATTGAACCCTGAAATTTGTTATGGTAGCATGAATGAACATAGATTTAATTATTTCTTATAGATTGGGGAATAACATGATATGAGTGTGATACTCCACAGATTTGGATCATTAGGGGTGAAAGGATCGACCGAGACGCACATGGTTGGCATTAGAGGCTTTTTATGGATCACTGAGATCTCACTTCCATCTACCAGAATGCCAAAAATGGATTTTTGGAGGTTTTTTCCACTAATTATAGGTGTTTTTAGGAATTATTTGAGGAAAAAAGGAAAAAATTGATATATCATGTGGAATACGATAACATTTTATGGAAAACATTGCAAAAAGTTGTGTTGTGAAAAAGAACACACAACATATTCATCAGATTCTGCACTGTTAGTGTTTTCAAAAAAATTATAAGGAACACATTTCATGTTTCTGAACCCGTATGCACTATGACCCATCCTCATATTCTAAGACATGTTCCACTAAGAACATTCCTAGGATCCTATGAGGCATGATACACCATGTAATCCCATATTTTGGGGGAACAAGCATGTACCCGCGAATGAATGGGTACACCTCCACGTACACGAGAACATCATGAAGTGCACAAAAAAGACAAGCCATACATGAATATGACCTAAGTGGAAAAGTAATTATTTTTTCCACCTATACACACCATTTAAGATGCCATGGATTCCATGCCATGCCTACCCGAGAACATGATCAGATAATGAGGTGGGGTCACATTGTGTGCAGACCCCTAATACACATCGAGTACTTCCTCCAATAACTTATTCAAATAATATATTGTTTATATGTAATGGTATTTAGGCCTAAAATTGGCCTACAATAATTTTTTCATCTATAACATGATGGTGGCCTTCATTGTGGAATACAAGAAAATATGTGATGTGGTCCAAGTCTGAAACTTCTTCAGAAAATGTTTGACAATGTTTGCAATTGGTTTTGATCACAGAAGTTTTTTAGGTTCTTTACTCCACTGTCACACCATGGGAAGGGTTCCAGATATTTTATTCATAGGAGATATCATGGTCATTACAACCCTATTACACCAGTTCATGGGTTACACATATTATTCATGTATATGATATCATTATAATTATTATCTTATAACACTAGGGCATGGGTTCCCCATATTCATTACACATATGATATCAAGGTAACTAATTCCCTATTATTCTAGGGAATTAGATCCTAATATTCATTAGAAATTATATATGGGATAGTGCTCCCATATTACACCAAGGAACATGTTCCCCATATTCTTTCCACAAGTTTTATTGTGGTCAGTACGCACCTGTCACATAAGGACTCGGGTTCCTCATATTCTTTACACTTATGTTACTGAGTGTAGTACTCCCCTTTCTCACCAGGGTATGTGCTACCCATATTATGTAAATATTATTAGACTGTACTCCCCTTTATACTTCAAGGTATGGGTTCTCTACATGAAGAGTGTAAATCCTTTGTCTTCAAGATGCTACGATTAGAAGGTCCTCTACAAGAGTTGTGTCTCCCATAACTATGGGGTGCAGTTATGGGATGTGGTCCCATCCACTCATATTCTAGTGATTTTATGAAAGTTAAATGGATCGAATTTTTTGATCTATTATCTTTATACTAGTGAGGATTAGGACCATCCATATGGTTTCTTATGTGGTTCTACTTGATGTTGGGTGTTGGAGATGAACCTTGGAGACGTGGGAATACTCATTATTCATAAATATGATGGGAAGATAGAGATCCCATTCCTCACTTATTTTGGTCTTTTGATATTGAATATATATATGTTTTTGGTATTTTTCTTATTTTCTAATTGGAATTCCTTCATTGGGTTTACCTAACAACTTTTTTTTATTTTTTTCATTTATCTATTTGGTTTTCATGGGATCTTCTTGGATATATATATATTCTCACCCCAAAATGAGTATTTCCCATATGTTTTTTTTCTTATAGAAATTATGGGAAGCTCGGTGATGATCTTGGAAGATCATAAGGTTACATGGGTGAAATGACCACATACAGTGTTCTGGACTAGGGGATCAAGAGTTTAGAATTATCTCATTTTACCTTTATTACAATTTTTTTAGGATGGGACATCACTTGAGTTGGGTGTGTATTTTTTCCATTAATTCTTCATCTTATATATTTTTCAAATATTATTTTATCAATAGATTTTATTACATGCATGTTTAAACAATATATATTACAGACATATACTTTATATTCCTCTACACTACTACATGGAGATGGTTCGGTACATGTGTACTTGTACATTAGGACAAGGCCTTCCATTATAGTTATTCCCTCTCGATTATTTTCACCATCCCATAGCCTATTGGAGTTAGTTTTGGGATATGGAAGCATGTAATTTTATTTTCCAGGAAATAAATGGTGGTTCAGGTTCGTTATAGTGTTTTGTCAAACATGGTTCATCCCTGATATAGTGTTTGGAGTTATCCCCTTACAAGGATTGGTTAGAACTTTGGAAAATGATTTTGGTGTTTCGTGAATGATTTTTCCGTTAAGGGAACCCATTTTCAATTCGGTATTTTACATATCCGTACATAAGGAATCTAACTAAATTCTTGTCAATTCAATATACTGATAAAGAAGTTGTAGGGAACTTGGTATAAGCGTCATATAGTATTGAGTCCTTTGACATTCCTTCTTGAGCTAGCTCCCCAAATAAAATCATTGAGTGAATTATGTCATGAAAATTGTCAATATGACTCTACAATGATATCCTAATAAGATGTAGAGATAGTTTCATGATAAATACTAGTTGATTAATGAGGCCTCATTCCAGGGACATATACATGAGGCGTTTTCTTCATGTAAGCAATGAGATGTACTACCACCTATTTCATAGTTGTTGAAAATTTTCCTGCTTGTTTAGTAATATGATCATATGCATGTTGAGAAGTTTATTTTTCCATCCTGAAAGGATTATGGTAATAATAGGCTTAGCACATTTTGTGATTACCAATGACAGCGACCATTATGGTTTTACATTGAGAGAGACCCTAGAGGGAGTGTTTCAGGACATCTATCTTTAGACCTAGACACATCACCTGATTACCATGGTGAACAATATTTTTAAATATCACAATATTAATTATTGGTTTAGTAGGATAAGACACCTATGTCATTTGTGAATCACGGGTTTTAAACATAGATTCTTTCCATGTTTCACGATGATCCAGACCCCCTTTTTTCTCAAATGGTAGAGGACTAACATAATCCTATTGTGTTAATATACCACTTGGATTAGGATCTATCTTAATTGTGGTCATAGTTTCAATACATATCATAAGTGATGTGTGGAATTAGTAGATCCCTATAATGGTGATTTTATATGATAATTCAAGGATATAAGTAAGAGGATAATTTCCCCCACTGAGATAGGTTCTTGGGATGCAATTCAATACCATGTACTTCAACCAGTTCCAAAAAAAATTGGATTGCATTGATTTGTGGTGGATGATTTCATTTGGATTATGTGTTGGATTTCATTTTATGTATAAATTTGTTGGTATAAGATATGGTTAAGTAGGATAAGCATACAAGAGAAAATATTTTTGTATTGATAGGTCTTGTGACCTCAAAGTGTCAGGTGTGATCAAGAAAAAACCTATGTATTCTCTTATATATTTGATGTTTTGAAACATGGTCACAAGTAAATTTCCCATAAGTGTATAACAAATTATGAGACATAAAAATACTAGATAATTTTTTATCTACCATTAGGATTGTTGGATCTAGTAGAGTAGGATCATTGGTCATATTTATACTAACAATGTGAACTGACTTTGGGAGGAGAGAGAGTCACACAAAAAAATCATTCTATTGTGGTGGAAAGTCCCTATGTTGATTAACATAGTACAAAAATGTTTTATAACATCTATTAATAGTATGTATCCTCTAGTTATCATAGTATCACATTATTTTTTAGGATTGATTATTCCTCCTTTGATATGGATTGTTTCTAGCGTATGGTAGGATGGGATCATTCACATGGGGTTACAGTCACATTCTTATCACATAGGCTAATATTACCGTAGGAATAGCTAATGCATTGAGATTATTGTTTCCTATGATGGTGGAGGTGTTTGAGGACACATATCCAGAATAAGTTCCAAGTTTACCACACAATTTAAATATTGTATTTCTACATGGACTTGCACCATGGGTGACCTGATATGTGCTCTAGCATATCGAATGACCCCATATAGTTGTGTTAATTGGATGTGTGGTTGAATAAATCTATATAGAAGGTCCTTCGTAAGACCAAATATACTTTCATAAGATTACACATGTATTTATCATAAGTGTTATATAAGAGATTAATGTCATGTGTGGATTTTTGTTTCCTATTCTTAGTGACCATCGAGGAGGAGTATCCACCCCTGAGAATTGATTCCACTTTTCCTAGTGGATGGAGGAAAAGTGGATCTTAGTTTTTAACCTTAGTATGGGTTATCACCATCACTTAGTTGAAGATTTTGATGTATAAAGAGTTAATTTTTTGTTCCACATTAGTTTCATTGAGTTATTGGTTATACCATTTTCCATTTTAAATGACCAATTGTAGTTCACTAGGCTAATGAATGGAATATTTATCATTTTTTGATCCGTACGTGGTAGTTTTATGTGATGGTACCATCAGGTCCTATGTAATAGAGTTGGAATATGAGATACACTGGAAGATAGTTATAAACATTCTAAAACAGTTCTATTGATATGAAATCTCTCATAGAGTCAGTTATAGATTCAAAGGACCACTTATATGGATATGTATTCTCAGACAAGGGTGTGAAAGTGGACATAGTAGAGGTTGAGATGGAAAATTCTTGAGAGCCACCCTGGGGAATGTCTTGATAAAAGTTACTTGAAATTATTATTATTTTCATTTTTTTCAGGATAATTTACATAGAATTTTACCTATTTATAATAGTCCATTGTGGGTGAGGATGGTGTATCATGCTTTAGTTTGAAGTTATCACCTCTATGTTTCTTCATTGATTTAGGGTGGAACCACTTAAGGGTATCAACTATTATACATTGCATGATTAGATGTGCATTAGATACATTATAGATGGATTTATTAGAGGTTTCTATCTCGATATCCTTGTTCATAGACACTTTTTGGTACTGGTCATGTTATAATAGTAGTTATTAAGGAGGTTACTTCTAGAAAGTAGTACATATAGGAGGGGTGAGGGTGTTCAAGGCTTCATGGGATGAAATTTTGTGGCTAATAATGTTATGGCTTGTTACATAGTTTATCTCGTGATGTGTCACCTATTTTTTGGTGGATAGAGAGGTATTGGGTGGAAGTTGAATTCATATGGTGATTGTTTTTTACTTATTATTACATGGATTCCATGATCGATGATAGTAAATGATGCTACTTGAGTATTTTTCACCAACTCTCTAATTTGATTGAAATCCAACACATATAACAGAATATCCTAGTATAGTGTTTGTGATGAAATTGTGTGTATGGGGGGTAGTCCAACTTCATGGAATTACATCAAGAATTGGTTAGACTGTGATGCCCACTTCAATTTATGATTATGGAAAGGTTATAGAAGGACTTGGTGACTCATATATTCTTGAGAAAATGATTTCTACCCTATATAGACATATAAGGTGAGAAGACTCTGTAGTTTCTAGATAACATGATTCAAGACTCCACATCATCTTTGGTTTCATATATGGGAGGATCACCAACCATAGGTGGAGTATGAAACAAAATAGTTATTACTCCACCATCTGTATATAAAAATATGAGTCCATGTAGGGGATACCCTGAAGTTCACCACTACTCAAATTAAATAGTGTCGGAGTCATCACATGTATGAATGTGGTTAAATCTAGTGATGGTTTTTAAATGGGTGAAGTTCATCTAGGGGTGGATGGGGATTTCTAAAAAAAATCATGATGCAATTGCAGACTAATGAAAGAGAACTTTGAATTTTTAAGAGGATTTCATATTTTTTAATATATCTCATCATGTTTAATATCTTTTGTATTTTCCCAAGATGACATGCTATTTCTAAAAATCATAGCAAATTTATATAGTTAACTCATAAATTCTACAAGGTGATGTACCACTAGTCCCTATTATTCTAGTTATATTGGGTTCTTAGTGGTTTCTTCTAGTCCTAGATGCAGAGATGTGTGCGTGGATCGTTTCACAATGTCAACCCGGCTGAGTTGGTCATGGGGTGTGGAGCTTAATTTAAAGGTACCCTTTGGAGGTTTTGAACTATCATGGGAATAACCATTGTGGGAATGTGGTTTCCCTAGGTTCATGTTGGTAACAACATGTGAGAATTAAATCAATCACATGAGAGTGAGAGATCTAGTTGTGGTCTAGGTAACTCCACCATTTTATTTGTCTTGTGGTTTTTGAGGATAAAAAACCTTGATGGTGGGAATAATGTAGTGAATCTAGTTTTTTTATGTAAGACCTCAAAGAAACCTAGAAATGTTTTTATATTGTGGAATAGAGTGGGAGTATGATTCTGAGGCATAGGGAGCTTGACATCGTTATTAAAAAATATAAATTTTTTTGAATCATGTACATGTATTTTTCATGAAGTTGTGTAATAACACCCAGAAGATGTCTATGATTGTAATTATGAGACAGTAGTTGATTCATGAACATGGGTTTTACCCTATGTGAGACTAAAAGTTATACAGTTTGGAACATCTATTTGAGGCAGGTGTTGGAGGGTGGATTTAATTAAATTAAGTAATTTATTTATTTATTTATTTTATTAAAGGAAATAATTAAAATCCTTTATAAATACCCGATTATGATGATTTTACAAGGATTATATGAATTTAAATTATGATATCTGAGAGATAGTATTGGGAATTCCTTGTTGGATAATCAGAATTGGGTAATGAACAATGACTAGATCATGGTGGGTCAAGAGGCAGCAAACATAGTGAGACTAATCCTTTACAAGATAATGTGTTCTTAACCAATGAATGATCCCAATTGAGTAACGACATGTTATTTTATATATTATCACCTTTGATTTCATTGGAAAATCATTTATTTTATATCTTATTATTAATTGGTGAAAACTTAATATTTATCCAAGACACTTTTAAAGAATTAAATTAGAACAATTTGATTATATTATGTTTTTTCATGATAAATTTTTTATCCAAAACTATGTGATTGTTGTTTGGGATCACATCATCTAACAATATAAACTTTCATATATGATGATTTTTACCAAATTTTCTTCATGTTCATCATTATTCTCCCATGTGTCCTTGGATTTACTCTCCACATTAGATTTGATAGCAATTAAACCCCAGAATTTTGTATAGTGGCATGAATGACATGTGAATTCATTGATTGTGGATGGATTAGAGAATAACGTGGTAAAGGAGTGATACTCCATGGATTAGGGATCAATAGGGGATACCGGACTGAATGGGAGGCACAAATATGGAGTCTCGGGTTTTTTATGGACCAACATGATCTGATTTTCGGCCACCAAAGGGCTAGAATTGATAGTCGGTGGCTAAATACTTCTATTTTGAGAGGTATTTAGATTTTATTTGTGGTGGTACGTATGGATAAAGAAACCTAATGGATGATTAGAAATTTTTGTAGAGAGAGTGACTACACACCAAGACATAAAAAAGAGAAGATAGTGTAATCTTCTGATTTATTAGCGCTATATTTTTGGGGAAAAGTTAAGGATCAAATGTTGTGTGAACAAACCCACACAACATGGGACCCTACATAATAATCCATGTCATGAGCCATCTAGTACATGAACCAAACCCATATAGTGCCACACACCATATAATCTAGGTGTAAAAAATAATGGGATAGTACTCAAGCACATCCAGTTACAGGTCTAAGTACAAGGGTGAAACCCGAAGTACATACACATGGATAGTCATACACTGACCGGCCCTGAGAGGATATGGCACATTGTGTTCCATCAATACACATAGTTTATGATTACATTTATTTCACGCCAATTCTAAATAGGAATAAAAAAATGAGATAAGGTGGGGTCACACATCATGTGGAACCCCATAGATATTGTGTACTTCCCTCTTGAAATTCATTCTATTGTATCTTATTCATTTGGATGGGGATTTTGGCCTATAAGAAACATATCTTGAGTGTTTCTTCACATAGAACATAATGGTATCATTCATTGTGGAGTAAGAGATACAATATGAGGTGTTCCTAGTGTGACACAACTTTTGGAGGTATTTGGTGATGTTAGTGACCGAGTGTGGTCATAAAAGTGTTTTTGGGGTCAACACTCCTATATTACACCAGGGTGTAGATTTTCCATATTAGTTACATATATGGTATCATATTCAATAATCCCTTATAACACTAGGACATAGATTCCCCATATTCATAAAAATATATTATGTGGGTCATTACTCCCATATTACAACAGGGTGCGGGTTCCCCGTATTGTTTACACGGAATATATTGGGGTTAGAACTCTCATATTACACATATTCACAAGTCCCCCATATTGTTTACACAGATGATATCAGGTTAAGTATTCCCCTTTTATGTTAGGGAGTGGGTTCCCCATATTATTTTCACCTGTGATATCATTTTCAGTACTCCCCCCTCAGACAATGGCATGTGTTCCACATTTTTTCACACTTGTGTTACTGGGATTAGTACTCACCTATCACAACAAGAAATGGGTTCCCAATATTCTTTACAATGGTTGGTTATATATTTAATATACTAAAAATGTGATTGGATTAACGAACTTGTGAGTGGCACTCCTCCATCTATAATTTTCTACAATGTGACAGTCCTCCACAAGAGTAGTGGTTCCCTCAGCTGTAGAGAATTGTTGTGGGGTGTTTTCCCTCCCACTCAAATTCATTAGATATTACATGGGATGAATGGATTAGAGTTTTGGATTACATAGTTTTTTTATATAGTGGAAAGTATAAGGTCACTCCACATGGTTTCTTTTTTGGTTTTTCTTGATGTTGGGCATCAGAGATGGATATTAGAGATATAGGAGGACTCATCATTATTTTATGTAATGTGAAGATGCATATCCATTTTCACTCATAATTTTGGTTTCTTATTTATAATATATGAATTTATAAAGTTTTTATCTTATTTTTTTGTTGACATTATTTTTTTCGGTTGAGATGATTACATTAATTGTGTCTTTTATATTTATCCCTTGCATTTTTAGGGTATCATACTGCGTATATAAATAATCACCCCTATATGAGATTTTCCCACAATATTTGTGTCTTATATAGTTGATAAGAAGACCAGTGGTTATATTGGTGGATCATAGGGATACATGGGTGAATTTACAATATATAGTGGTCCAAACTAGGTGATAAAGAGTTATTATCTCTCTTAGTTCACCTTTATTAGATTTGTGGTCTTTTTTTGACATCCCGTTGGTCCGGAATCTATTTTCCCATTTTTATGCTTAGGGTTGTATATTTAATTAATTTGGTGTTTTTTGTAGAGTTTATTTCATTCATGGTTTATCTCTAGATGTTACAATGTTTTTCATTATATGCCTCTTCACTAATGTATGGATATGGTTGGGTGTGTGTGTGTGTGTATGTATAGGTACATTAGCAAAAGGACTCCCATTATAGTTATGAATTATTAGAACATGTCACATGTGTGTAACTTATTGTAGAATCCCATGTGTTTGTGGTGTCTCAACCTACTTCTAGGTACGTGGGACCTGCAAGGTTGGTTCAATAAATATGACAAAAGTTTTTATCAAATCATCCCATGATATCTATTAATTTGACACTTAATTCGGCTCACATCATCCACAATGCACATTCCTAATCTCCCTTGGATGGTCACACACACTATAGAAATCACATTTAATCATGGGAAAAATTTTCTTACATTAAATCAATGTTATAAAAAAACAATTTTTTTATGATGACCCACTCTTAAGTCATATTCCCACATAACAGAAAATAATTTTTTATAGAAAAATATTAGTAATTTCAAAAAAGAATCATGTATAATACATAGAAAATAAATTAAATACCTCAAATATACCCCATAAATCACCCATGAAGTCATATTTATACCCTCACCGCAAGTTCCATATATATTTATCATCACCACCAGATGACCCCAGTTTACTACATATAGAATACAACTCAATAATAATATGAATTGAAATTTGTAAAGGATCACATAGATTGTGTAAAAAAATTAAAATACTATAATACTATAATTAACTATAATACATGATAACACATTCTCCTCTTACTATATTCACACACATTCCTAACCTATTACATGAGTGATCACCACATAGAATAAATATGAGAAAATTAAATATGTGTGTGTGTGTGTGTGTGTGTCTGTGTGTGTCTGTGTTTGTGTGAGCATAATAATTCCTAGTATGCCACCACCCTAATTTACATATGTTAACCCTTTCATTAATGGTCCAATTTCATTCTAGTTTGAAATTATAATTTAAAAACTGTTTTCAATTTTATGAAAATATTATATAATCTCATTAAAATTTATAATGTTTTATTATTTTTACTATAAATGAATAAAATACCATTCAAAAAATTTAATCAACACACTCCTTTATTTTTGAAAAACCCCATCTAAAACGACTTTGAAAAACCATTTTAGAAAAATTCCTTTATAAGTATTTTAAAAGTTTAATAATGAAATAGAGGGTAAAAACATAGAGTGAATGTTTATAATAGAATGAGAATAATAAATATTAAAAATATATAAAATGATATCATTAACATAAAAATAACTACTTCAGAAGTATGAACTATGTGAAAATAAAATAGGTCATGTGATATTAGTGGTTAATCTAGATCCTCACTGAAATCAAGATATATTCATGTAAAAAAATAAATATATTCAAAAAATGTTGAGGAGAACATATCATGCATTGGTGGAATTGTGATATTTGTCCATAGTGATACATCCAATCAACCAAAATGGATTACATTCCCTATACTAGTGTGTGGTGACTCCTTTCCACATAATAATATCCTTTACTCAATTTAAAGTGTTTATTTTGTGTTCCGTAATATAATAGAATAAATTAAAAAAGTTCCCTTCTTAGATGCCCAGATTCCCAATTTCATTATACATTTAAAAATATATTAAATTATATAAAAAGGTGATTTTAAACAACCCAACATGATCCATTTGAATTCTACCCATACTAAATGCCTCTTAAAAAATTTTATTTCTCAAATAATGTGGGAAAATTTGAACCACTAAAATGATATATATAAAAACATCTCGAAATATGAATAACCTAGATTTTATTAATTAAAAACACATCATAAAACATAAAAAAATTAAAACATTTCAAAAAGGCCTTTGCAATTCACTTTAGGATTTCACTTGAATATTTTTTCAAAAAAACCTTTTTAATGAAAAAAATTAAATTACTTATGACTTCCCTCTCATTATGCCTATGTAAAATTACAATATTATATCTTTATCTAATCAAAAAATACATATTTTCCATGTGAATTTTTAAATATATATATATATATATATTTACATTAATATATATATATATATATGTGTGTGAATAACTATAATATAGAAATAGGAATTATTAATACCTCACATTTAGATTCAAAAATAATCCTGAAATATTTCATTAATACCTATAATTATATGTATTACATGAAATTCCATGTAAAAAAATTATGAGGTATTCATGAATTAATTTAAAGGTCCTTATCCATTTATAAAATAATGAATTTTTTTATAATATCCATTCATGAAATGTATAGAATACACGGAGGAAATATTTTATTAAATCATATTCTAAAAATGATTCTGATTTGGGATAATTTTCTTGTTTCAGATAAAAATGAGTTAAAAATGATTTTCCACTCAAAAAATTATCCTCTAAATTTAAGAAACTAATTTAAAAATTAAACCATGGATTTAAATCTAATGAAATGAAATGTTTCAAAATAAAATATCCAATCATGGAGAAAACCTACATAAAACACACTACCTTCAAAAACAGACATCTAAAACCACTGAAACAAGGTCCATTGATCTACACAAGACTAAATGGAGACCTAAAAATGTAAAAGAGATAATTAAAAATTAAATTCAAGAAAAAAAGATAAAATAATCATATAGGGTTTGGACTACCATGAGCTACAATAAGGGGAAAATATAGAGGGGAAATTCAAACTAAAGTAGTAGATAAAGGTAAATAAATTGAAATTTTTTAAGAAATGATGTAGAGACGGAGAAGAAAATGTCATCAAGGGGGAGATTGATGAGGGGATATCATATAAGGAGATAAAATATGGGGAAAATATGTAATGATTTATAGTGGTGAGGGTTAGGGTTAATGGGGTAAAAATATGGTGTAATTGAAAATTTTGAAAAATATTAAAGCAGGAGGCTATGAATTTTCTGACATCATGGATGGAAAAACAATTCTCCAACTCAATGCCTCCTAATTATGGCCCTATAACACTATACATGTGCCTACTACAGGGTGTAAAACACAATGTCAATCCCATTAATTTTGGATCTCTCCAATTATAGATGAAAGGACATAGTTTACAAATATATTCTACTCACTGTTCTCTAACGATGTACCAATAAAAAAAATTATATAATTTATAAAATTGAATTGGTTTGACTAAAAATTTGATGAAATTATAAAAACCAATAAATATAAAAAAATTAAAACTATAATTCATGGTTATGGTGTGCTAAATATGATAACTGATACCAAATCTATTAGAATTTGTTAATAGAGATAGATGTTTTTTAATTCGAAGAGATACAATCGGGAACCTAGTACTGGGCCACTTACTATACAATTATTGTATTACACATAATTGTATTATTTTTTGGACACATATCATATCCATTTAATTTCAAAATCTACATAAAATTATAATTAAACAATTATATAGTTAAATTAAAAAAATTAAATGAAAAAAATAATAGATCATTATATTTAAAATATTTATCATATTGATTGGCATTTTCACTTCATGAATCTATATGTGGAAAATGATACATTTTAGATTACAATAATTATAGTTATATGATAGAGGGTCGTAGTGTGCGGCGAGTAATATTTTGAAAATTTTATCTTCAGGTAGAGAGAATTGGTTTGTGGTATACAAAGAATGTGGCGGTTTTTGTTTTTGGGATACGATTGATACATCAAGATATATAATTCATGGCATACAATTATTCATAGCTAGGCACTATAATATTGGGTTTCATAATGTAAACTGATTATTTAATTCATATAATAGAATGTGATACTATGTTATGTGGATTTTTATAATGACTTCAGATGTGTTAGTATAATGAGCATTTATATAGTGTGAATTATAACAAGTGGATATTAATTATGTAGTGTAATTATATATTGTTTATTAATTATAGTTGGGGGACCAAAAAATATACCTTGGGGCCATGTAGTTCTTATTTTATTTAGAAAATTGGGTTTAAATTATTGGTGTAACAATGGATAGTTTTTATTTTTTGATGTAGAGGGGCTAGTATCTGCATTAAAACACACCCAAAATGAGAATTATTACTATGGGGTTGTCTTATGGGTCGTGGTACAATGTATGGTTGTTTAAAATTTTGTTCTCTTCCATCCCATTTGAAGTAGTAAAGTTAGTGATCATAGTTACTTAGTAAGCACATAGAGACACAAATTATATATATCCATATTTTTTTATATTCATTATTCACTCGATTGAGAGTCATCTATCATGTATATTATTTCCATGTATTAGGGTCTTCATTGGTAGTATATTACATAGTTTTACACTCACATCCTACAAATACACCTTAATTCATATGGATAAATCATGTCTATGATACATCTAAGGGAAGTGACCAAAGAAATTAGGATATAATATCAGGATAGGGATGTAGAGAAGGTAATTATGTTTGGTGAAGAAACATTTTTATTAATATTTCATGAATTTATTATTTTTCTATTTTTTGTTCTTCCATTTATATGAGTGGAAAACTGTGGAAAATAATTAATATATATGATTTTAATGATTTTCATGGGTTCATATATTTATTCTCTATGATTTATTGTTTTTATGTTCTCTGTCATGATTCTATATTATACCATATTTGTAATGTTTTATTAAAATTATCACTTTAAATTTAACTAATGGTTATGATATTTTTGATATAGTCTTCCTAATGATGATCATAAAACCTCATTTCACATTTGAATATTATTCTCTCTTGGGTGAAATGCTTTAGGTATTCTTCAATTTCATAAGTCAAAACATACATATTAATCTCAAGTCATCATAAATTGGACACTTTTTGGATTAATATTTATTTTAATCATTTTAATACACTATCTGAATATTGTTTTAGGTTTAATTTCAATATGAATCCATTTTATTCTTTATTATATATTATAATCAACTATTTTTTTCTGGAAATTTAAAAATAATGATTGATCATTATCATCTAGAATTCACTATACTAAATTTCCTCTTTAAAATATATGTGATAAAAATATAGATATAATTTAGTAAGGAATAATAATTTAATTTAAACTATAAAAAAATTATTGTCCACACATAACAAATAAAAAATTACATTATTTATTATTCATATAACAATACAAATATTGGATAAATAAATTAAAAATTTAAACATGAATAATTTGATAATATACACAATTAGATCACATAATGGAAATCAAAAAAATATGATTGATCGTGGTTTATTACAATACCATAGTCATGAAAACCATTTTAATAATAATGATAATGTTTTTAAATTAGTTTTATATTTTTTAAAATAAATAATTAAAACAATTAGAGAAAACAATGTGAAACAAATTATATTATTCAAGGGGTATATATAGTATAGTAAAATACCATATGTTCATTGAAATAATGACCATTAGAATAGATACATGGCCTTTTGAATAATAATTTAAACACAATTAATATAATTTTACAAAAATATATAACTAAATACATAAAAATATTATAATATCCAATATTAAAAATATTTATTTAATGTAATAAATATAATTCTATAATAAATTGAACTCAAATAATTGATTTATTTTTGAAAATTATTTTATCTATATTAATTATACCATTATATTTTATATTTAATCATAATATAAAATATAATTAAATTAGATATAGAATAAATTTATAAAAAAATTGATTAAACATGTAGAAACTATTATATACTTATTTTTCAAACTATAATAAAAACATGATTTCATATTCAAATAATAAAAATATAGTTTTTCATATTTTATCTATTTTATGAAAGAATTCTCACATGGATATGGCTAAATTAATTCTATTATAGTTTTCACAACCCATAATATGATTAATAATATAAATATCAATTTTAAAATCAATATATTCTATTTCTATTATTATAAATTATTTTGAAATTTTAAAAATCATATCATATTCCATTAAAGACCATATTGATTCATTAGATTCATTAATTTGTAATATTTATTAAAATAATTATTTCAAATCTTGAATTTGTTTAAAATTACACAAAATATATATTTTGAATGAAATAAAATATATTTTTGTAAAACATACCAATATTCCCTTCCATTATTATTAAATTGTTTTGTATTTATTATGTATCTAAAAGTACTCCTCCTTTACAAATATATATTGAAAAAATCACCCCATTACATGTCACTATAGAAACTCTAAAGTAAATAATATTCTACACATATTCCATATCTTAATAATTTTTTCTTTTTTAGGGTGTTCTCGTCTCATCAATTTCTATAAACACCAATGATAGAAACATAAAAAAGGAATAATCATTCAAAATAAATAGAATTTTTTATGTATCCCATTCATTTTATTCCTTTTAATAAATTGAATTACAAACTACCTTATTCAATGTAACAAAATATTTGTCAATGTGATGTAAATGTTGTTATTCTCATGAAAAATTGATTCAATCTATTTATATTACATTTATATATCATTTTCTGTGTCTTTCAGCACTTCCTTTCATAGTCGATGTCATCACCTAAAAGAATTGTGTATTTTCATTATTTGTCACCACATTAATATGCTATAATGGTATCTTATCCATATATAATTTTATTTATGAGTATTATTCTATAGAAAATTTAACTCATGAATACATTATAATGATAAATATAAAAACATTAAAAAAACAATTGTCTGATTCAAATATCCATGTCCCTGTCAATTTTACCAATAAATAAATGATAAAATAAGTTTATTAATGTATGAAATGATAAAAAAAATAATATAGTTTTTTGTAAAATATTTATTCTAAAATATTATTACCAATATAATTCTGTTATATTTGTGGTTATTAAATAAAAAAGGACACATGAGACGAAACATATTGATATATTCCTTAATTTCCTATAAGATATGAAATTTCATTTTGAAAAAAGGATCTTCACGAAAACAAATTCAAACTGTGAAATATAATATTTTATCACCAAAGTTCAACCAACAATAAAAAATTATTTTCACATTAATTGTTATAATTAATTATATTTAATATAATATAATATATCACAACACCATTATCATAAACATTGAAGGATAACACTAAAAAAAATAATGTATCATTCATTTATATGTTTATGAAAATAAACTAAAAATATAATATATATTCTATAAACTAATTTAAGGTGGTGAATGGTTTTATTTGTAATATTGATTTGAATTTATTGGAATAAAAATATGTTCATTGTAATATTACCATTGTAAATTAGATTCATTATAACAGTCAATGAGTTTTCCGTGATAATGACATTTCCATTATGGACCCTTGTATTTTTTGGGTTGAAAGGGGAAATTTCCAAAAGAAAAATCCCCCTATATAAAATAAAATAACTTTAAAAAATTATGATTTGTGACTTTTAACAATAGTAATTATACCAAAAATTAAAAATATCATGAGAAGCTTCATTGAGTCAGGTCAATATGCTGGTGTTCTCTCATTTGTATTACAAGTCATCAGCTACAAAAGTTCTTCACGAAATACATGTAAAATAATGTAATTCTTGGGTGAAAGAAATAATGATCATCTAATCCATTTGGAAGAATGTTTACAAGAAAATTAATTATTCCATTTCTAACTATTTAATACCTGTCAAATAAAAAGCTTTAAAACCATTGGAATTCCATTAGCTTTTAATATTATAAAAAATAAATTTTTACCCTATTTTTGTAAATTAATAAAAAAAACTTACGACACATTTCATATAAATATTCACCCATACTCCCATTTATATTCATTCCATTACCATTTTTTATGGTTTTTATATCATTATCCATCCAAATAATCTTCATAAAGAGAGATTATAGACTATTTTTTGTATGTCAATTTCAATTTATCTACTGAAAAAAAGTCTTGGGTTTTTTTCGAAGAGATGTTATGAGGTAAGGGATCCAAAGATCATAATTTCTATTCTAATTCAAGATACTAGATTCATAATGATTTCATGAGAATATTCCCCAGATTTTGTAATGAATTTTTTAAGGTAAGTCATTTCACACTATTATATTTATTTATATTTTGAGTATACATTGAATTTTATTAAATTTCCACGTGTAGTGATGTTATGCTACACTTTTAAAAATCAATGATTGTATTTTGTGTAATAAATTAAAATTTATTCTTATTATCCCACCATTATAAGGAATTATAATTCCAAAATATTTCCATATCAGTAGCTTAGGATTTTAAAGTTGGAATTTTTCTCTCATTTATTTGGCCCCTATCTACTATATGTAATATCCATATATGATGACGATATCCAACCCCAGTACATATTATCGAGGATATATTTCATTAAATTTTAAATATCATATTATTTATATTATATTAATGGATGGTCATCTAGATATTTATACAATTAAGTTTACAAGGGCAGCATTTTCAAACTGTAATCCCATTAATTCTACATGAAATAGTATTGAATATGAATTCATGGTCATGTTAATGGGTACACTAGAAATTATCAAATTTATTATTATAAAAAATAATTTATATGAGGTATTCATTAGAATTACAATGTAATGGGTGGGGGATTGAATCATATATACCCTTGATGTATTAGTTGGCCTATTTATAAACACTAGTTTATAGTTTTTTTTTGCATGAATTATTAGTCATTTCGGATGTCTTAGAAGATGGATATAATGGTATTGTTTTAATTTCACAGACAATTACTCAATGTATTAATTATGTTGAGTTTTATTATTCATTACATCATTATAAAATCATTCACTTCTATCTATGTAATTTTTTAATCATCATGGCTTCTATATATTAATTTTTCTAATTAGAAATTTATTTTTTATTTACTTTTATATTTTTTATTTCTTAATTATTCCATATTAGTGTAGTTACACAAATCAAACCATTAGTTCCATGACAAATAATCACTTGAACTCATGCACGCCTTCCCATATACAATATAATTATTACTAGTAGAAATGGTATGAATGTTTCCAGTGGAGAGACAATACTATTAATATCATTCCCTAGAACAACTAATATAAATAAGTAACATAATAATAAGATTAACATGAAAAAAAATATTTAAATTGAACAATTTTCATATAGGTAAATGAGTGGGATAAGAAAATATAATGATATACTTGTGAAAATTTGGAGGTGAGTAAATAAATAACATTGTGGTATCCTCTGGCATACACGTCGGTACAACTCCCAGCTGCATGATCATTAGCTCAACCATCTTTCATGGGACCCCTACACTTTTAAGTATCCATATAAATTAATTATAAAAAATCCTCAAAATATCATATAAGGAGTGAGTAATAAATCCCAATAGGATACCACCAATGTATCTTTAAAAGGTTTTCACATGTATAATAGGTTCATACCATGAAAATCAAAAAAATATAAAGATAACATAACAAAAACTTACTGAACACATGAGTGATAAAAAAGAAATTATGAGTCATGAATAAACCTACATTATCTCCATTCCATAAATATGAATGAATATGTCTAAAATTGTCTTGAAATATCCAAAAGGATGGATTCGTTTTACTCTGAATCCTTAAGGAATCAAGTGGGAATGATACATTGTATTTGAAGTTATTCGAAATTAAGATGGAATGTACAGTATGTAAAGTTAATGTCATTGAATATTATCTTTTCCATAAGATACAGGTTGATCATAAAAATGGTGATCACCCTATGAAGGAACATTGGAACATGATGAGAGGCTTCAATGACTCTAGGTGGGAGGTACATCATTGTGCAACAAATGTGTACCAAAAATATTGGTGATACTTCTAACTTCCATAGAGGAAGAGCGTAACTATTAGATTGGTTTCCCAAATCCATACATATCAATGGAAAATTTCATGTACTAGAATATTGTTGGTTAGATCAAAAAACATCATATTCCCATGTGGATGATGGAGGACATAGTGATGGCTTTATGATAGGGTTCCCAACGACCCCGAAGAGTCGATATTTTTTCTGGGTGATTTTCTATTAGAAAAAGAATATACCAATATCATACAAATCCATGAGGCTGACTCTATAGACAAGTATATAATTATTTATGTCCATGAGATAGTATGTTTTCATTGAGTTACCATTATATTTATTTTTTATTATAATATTTGTATTATGTTTTGGTTTTAGAAGGTAATATATAAGGACTTAGGGACTTTATTAAGTTTTATTATAGAGTATCATCAATAAATAGAAATATTTTCTGAGTGTATGATTCATATACTAGAGTATATGATTCATATTAGTGCCTTAGACAATAGCATATGATGGTATGATCATATAGACTTGGTTGAGTTATCATTCAACAATTTGTACCAGGATCAATTAAATTTGATCTTTATGAGGCTCTATATAATTGGACATGTCATTCAACACATTGTTCAAGTGAGGATGATGTTTTGGGGAAAATTTTGGTAAAGGATAACATCAAGAGAGTGGATTTGATTCAAAAGATTTTGAACATAGCATAGAGAAGGAATATGGGGTATTATAACCATAACTGGAGAGCTCTATATTTTTTCAAGTTATTTTTTTAGAGTTACTCACCACTTATGGTAAAAATGTTTTCGAAAGAAAGGGACGCTAGATATAAATTATATTGGGCCCTTTGAGATCACTGAAAAGGTCGGGATAGTGGTGTACCATTTGGATACTCCCTCTTAATACTATGGTATTCATGATGTGTTTCATGTGTAACAATTCTATAGGTATATGCTAAATACTATGAATTTAACTAATTAAAATTTTTTATTCGGAGCTTTACACATCATATGAGGAGAAACTAGTGTGGATAGTGGTTCAAAGTAAGAAATTCCATCTAGGTAAGTTAGTGACACTAGTATGGATTCTACAATGTCATGGAAAATTTCAAAGGAAGACATGGGAAAAAGTGGATGATGAATAAGATCAATGGTTTTATTTGTTTGATTAAAAAAATTTGATGTACTTATCGATGATGGGAATTTATTATTGGGGGATATTGTAACAACATTGTTTAATTACAATGTATGAGATATTTCCAGTTCAAAAAAAATTCAATCCTTTATTTCTTCTACTATGATATGGGTTGTGAATAGGATATGTTTTAGTGGCTAAGGGTATGTGTTTGAAGTCGGAATACATCAGATAGTGGTTATACTTATGTTGGATATAAAATAGACCTTGAATAACATATTTATCCCACCATCTAGCTAGTGGGATTCTAGTGATTTTCCTAGCTACAAAAGACCCCACTAGAATATATACAGCCAAGGAAGAATGACATGAATTCATCTCGGCACACTAGCTATCCAGTGGACTATCACTAGCCTAATGGTCAGTCCCAATAGGTATTCAATGTTCCTAGTCAGATTGTTTATTTAATTCACAAGTTGTGATTTTAATCCAACATCATTTTGAGCCCCTTTAACTCCCAATTGTAAACCCAATGCTTTTAATTTTACATTTGAAAATGATATCCATATTCATGTCACTAACATTCATATCCCTTTCCCTCTCCAATCTTTTAATGATTTGGAAAGGCCATGAGTGGTGTGTTTTTCAATATTAATGATCATAGATATATATTGGATCTATGTTTCAAATTAATATCCAATGATATTTTATCCCTTTAATCATGGGTATGTGGTAGATCAGGAAACATGATATCGTTTTCTGACCAAATCGAGGTCTACCAAAACAATGAATGTTATGAAATAATTTTTTCATGAATTAAATTCTTATATGTTATCTTAATTAAAAATTATTAACTGAACATTAATACATTAATGATGTTATATTATATTTTTGAAGGAGTTTCCATTTGAATGACATCCCATTGACAATGATTATAATTTACTATAATAGAAGATGTTTCTAGGAATGTTTCTTAAGAAAGATATTCATGTCACCTTCTATGTCTTGAATCGCATCTTTAGTATCTTTTTGATTTATATATTTTTGATGGAAGTATAATAATTTTGGTACTTGAGGTCCTATTTTATAATTTTAGAGGTCATCAATATTTTTTTAAATATACAATGAATCCGGTATACTGAAATTCATTCCAAAGACATACCTCCGAAGTGGTTCAGTTGATGGGCTCCATAAATTATGTGATTCTAAATGAAAATTATTAACATAAAATTCGCACAGGACTCCATTATAATACTTCATCAGGATAAACCAAAACTTAATCTAAACACCCTTGATGAGTCATATTTTTTCTATGGGCATTTGATGTGTTTTATCTTTTATATTTTGATAAACATTGAAGTTCTTCTTAAAAAATCATAAGGTTAGAAGTCCCTTATCATTTGACACCATTGTATTATCTTATTGGAATTATTATTATTATTATTCAATAAAAAAAATCATTATTAAGGTTTAATGTTTTTGTTGGGGGAATTATTTTGAAACCAATATATGATACTTGTTTCCATGAGTATGCTTAATGTAGTTTTTACTGTTCTTAATGATGGAAAAATTATGTTATATGATTCTATTATATTCTCTGGATTCCACGCTATTCTTGATATATTATGATCTTCCTTTTTATATTTATTATCATGCTATTTGAGGTTATTCTTTTGTATATCATGATATTTGACCATAATAGTGTGATTATCTGTTAGATGGGGAGATTTTCTATTATACAATAATGATGATAGTGGACCCATGTATATGGATGGAGTAATAAAACATTATTGAAAATACAAATGTTGTTTTCTTGATTATATTGAGGAATTTCCAAGAACTCAATTCCTTTTGGATACCATGTACATGTCAACATGATGAATTGAAGATTACTAGTGACATGTCACAATCTTTTTGGTCGGATATTGATCATTTTGGACTTGAACATTCATATTTTCAAAATAGAGATGAAACATGTACAATTGAGACACATTGTGTCTTTGTTAGCATTATAGTTTCCATTATATTATTATCATAATTACTTGGGATTTTATTATTATGAAAAAAAATTATAAACATGTTAACTTTTGTGATGGAAAATTTTGGTTTCATATTGGGTTTTATTACTCACACACAATATCTGAATTCCGATGAGTGTGGAGGCTTCATGAATGGAGATATGATTAGGGTAAATGAGACCATGGATGATGGTTGATATAAGGAACATTGATCTAGGAGAAATATTGGGATATACACTATAAGATACAACTATTTTATTTATTTACCTCCCCTCTCATTTATTCTAGTTCATCTTACAACATTAAGAGAATATTTATTTACCTATATGTCATCAGCTACATTATTTATTTATTTTACACACTTTTCTTCAATTAGTATATTATATGTTCATGTACATGATACTTTGGTTACAGTCTCCATATTTTATGGGTTTGGACCCCTAAATATTGTTAGAAGCCTCTTCTGTATAGGGAGGAAAGCTTGAGTTCATGTCACTATCCGACACAAACCAAGTGGTTCGGGTCTTGGAGTTGTAGTTCTCCTCTATAGTATTCTATACATTATTGAGCATCTAAATTAACCCATTAGTTATGTTTCTACTTATTTAAAGGGAACCCATAATATTATTTCAAATTATCAATAGATAGATTTGAATTAATTATGTCAATTTTTTGATTTTATATAACATTTTGGTTATCTAATATAATGTAAGGATCATAAATTTATTTGGTATTATAATGAAAATAAACTATTGGATTGTGAGTAATGTTAAATCCTATATTTTGTATTAATGTTAAAAAATATCCTTCATCTATAAGTATCAGGTTTAAAGGAATTATAGTTTGAATTAGTGATAATTTATTTGAAACCTTAGGAATATTATTTTGATGAACAAATATAGACAAGATAACATTATGAAAATATATTAATAAAATTTCATCATGAATTAATAACATTACCAAGAATCATTCAATATAATTTTAAACGTAAATAATTATTCCTAAATTAAACAATTATATACCATTTTTTAGAAATATCACTAAATATAATGTATGGCACCAATTTTAACACCCATAATCAATGTATGTATTTCTCTATTAAGAATTATATGGAAAAGTGTATTGGAGTTGAGAAAATTATCGCTAATTAGAACAGTTGAAGTAGATTATGAAAAATAAACTTTACTATATGAAAAAAAAATCCTAAAATATATTGTAACAATGTAATACTGTATCATATAGTTATAACATCTATGAAACATGTGTGACATTAGTCAAATACTTAATAAAAAAATATCATGTCACTGGAGATGACATTTAGAACGTTGGTTTATAGACAAAGGTATAAAGTTATAATAGAACTAAATTATATAAGAGAATATTTGGGTCAACGATGGTTATTTATTCAAAACATTAAAAGGGGGAGATTATTTAGTGTATAGAAAAAAAATATGTTATGGTGATAATATTTATTATGAACATTCCTCATGAGAAATAAAATAATTTGGAATGTAAATTTAAATATTTAACATAGAATAAATAATTAAATATTGTTGAGTATAAAGGTATCATTATATGATTAAGAAGACAAGTGATTAGTGATGATCTCCATCTATAAAATATATTAATTACTTATTTAATTAGATAAATCCTATCCATTAATGGTAAATATTCTCTTAATAAATTTAAGCATATGTATAAATATAGTCATGTGAAATGAATATTGAGAATGAAGGTATCCATTTTTGAAATCTTCAAATGAATTTAAGAGAATAATAGAATGAAATAGCACCACATATGGGTGAAATTATTGATGTAAAAGAGATGAATTTTATAATTACCAATATTCCATTACTATTTTTAGGAAACATACAATGAATTTCATAATGAAAATGTTATTTTGATACTTTTTTGGAGATAAAAGCCATGAATATCATGAATACGAAGACAATAAAGAAGACATTAATATCTAATTATGATCCAATTAATAGAAAAGTCACTGTTTTACTAAATGAGACAATTTTTAAGGGAATATTCAAACGAATAGGCCATGGGATAATTTTCAGTTTTATGAGATTTATAAATATGAATTTAATTGTTTACTGATGTGATATAATGAATTTTGATAATAAATTCATTTTTACCCAATGAGATATTTGATTTTTTATCTATAAAAAATTTTATATCATGCATGATTTGTATGAATATTGAATCACCCTTAAATTCATTAAGGATGGATTTTCCGATAAAAAACTTTCTTCAAAATTTTATTGCATTGAGGATGATATTTCTAGTTTCATTTAAGATTCATATTTTCACATTAGTTACAAAAAAAATTGTCTTGACTGTGGGTGTCATTGATAAAATTATATTGATGGATGGAATATCAAGGTATATTTAATGCATTTACTTTTTAGAGAGATATTTTAAAATTTCTAAGCATGGAATAGAATTTATTATTATTAGTGTAGAAATTTTAGTGTCCATATTTTGAGTGGAACCACCTGTAGTATGTCATTATAATAAAAAAAATTGGTAATAAGAAGATAAACCCAAAGTTATTAATGGGAAGGATATAATAATAATTGAAGATGAATCTATTGTGTAAAAACTAGTTAATGTGTTTATGGAAGAATTACGTGATAATACACCAATAAATAAAGATGGAATTTATATTGAACTCTCCACTAATAAAAAACTAATATATATTCCACCTTACAGAATAGACCAAAAAATTAAGGGATTCAAATAAAAAACCACAAGTGTTGTGAGACAAGACATTCATATTCCATAGTGTCTCACATGAGGGAGCACATGTATTATAAGTAAAAAATAAGGATGATTCCTTGAGGATCCCCATGGATTATAGAGAAATCAATAACATTACTATAAATAAAATGTTTTCTTTTAAATTGAATTCAATACATGTTTGAAAATCCTCATAGTCCTCAATAATTCTCAATGGTTTATTTTCATTATAGTTATCACTAATTAACTAATAATGAGTAATATATTCCAAATATGATATTTTATATTTGGTATAGACATTATGAGTTTCCAGTAATTATATTTGGATTAAATAAAGGACCCATTGTGTTTATGGATTTGATTACTATTTTTTTAAAGGGTTATTTTGATAATTTTTTTTATCATATTTATTGATGATATCTTGAAATAATGTAAAATATAAGAAGATAATGAGAAATATTTATGAATTTTTCTTGATTCATTTATAGAAATACTGTTATTTGGTGAATTTAGTATATATAAATGTTTTCCTTACTAAGTATCGTATTTTGGATAAATATTCCCAAAGATGGGGTATTTATATACACTAAAAATAAAAAGGTGGTCAAATAATGGAAAAAACAATTTAATATAACAAAAATATAGTGTTTCCATAATTTAGATAGTTACTAACCATTAGAAGTTGATGAAATTATTGATTAGACAACCCATCCAAAAAACTAAAACATTATGTGGGGATATGAATTATAATGGAATGTGAATAATGTTATTAAACAATGATGAACATTTTGGTTAATGTATTGTCATCAAAATTTACAATAAAAAAATGAATTACTTTTTTTATATAGTGAAGCATCAATGAAATTAATGGTGTTCCATTATACAGAAATGAAAGGATTTTTTGCTATGCATCATTATATTTAAAGAACCATGAATTAAACTATCCATATTAGAATATGGGGTTTTCTTCTATAATATTTTCCATGAAGATATGGAGACACTATCTCTTTAGTAAATTATGTGACATATATATATTCCAATAGTTTGAACAATTTATTCTCATAGAATTTTCTTAACATGAGAAAAGGTAGATGGTTGTAACTACATATAGAGTTTGAATTTCCAATATACTACCAATATGGGATGACAAACATTGTTGTTAATTTATTATATAGAAATTTTTGTGGAGTTATATCCATATTTATGATAGAATAAAATCCAATAATCATGGATTTGGAAATAGAAATTATTGTGGATGGGGAAACATAATATATTTTCCATAAAATTTCTCAAGCAATATTAATAGATGTGATAATAAAGACCCATATAGATGAAAGTGGTATACATATTATTATTAAATCCCTGAATTATGGTTAATTTATATACTTATCCTTATAAAATATAATATTGATATTTTAAAGGAGACAATTTGTACTATAAGTAGCACATATAAATAGATAATTTTTTTAATAATCTCAAATATAAAATTTCTACATACAACCTTTCAGAATAATTATTTAAAAGGATCTGTGTGAAAAATTATTGGGGAAATATTTGAGGGAAAATTAAAGACCATGTATTTTTATGATAGGTATTTCAATAATTAAATCTTCATAGAAAAAATCCTAAGGTTTCCATGAAACCAATCCTTATACAGATTTTTTAGCGAGGAATTATTAGATTAAACATTTTTCTTTGACATAAAAAATAAATATAAAAAGAAGGTTGATATTTTTTATTTTTAATAAATATACAATGTATACACATTACTTATATATAATAAAATAATAATGTAATTAGTTGAATATTTCATAAGATAGATAAAAATAAATTGAAATTTCAACTGAAAATAAATTAGTGAATTATAGAAAACCCCTTTTATTTTAAAATTTCTTTATAGAATTTCTATATCATAAAATATAATAATAAGACTCAATTATAAGATTGATGGAAGAAAGGGAAATTATAGAACTTTAAGTGGGAATAATTTAATTATATGGGAATTTTTATTAATATATTTACATTTTCTAAATGGATTAGAACACACCAATAATTAATATTTAAGTAAATCATGAAATATTAAAATAAAAATAGAGTATAACACAAGAAATTAATGTTGAAACTCAATGAGAAATATTTTTACACAATAAATCATGTTGAATGTTTAAGGACACTTTTATTTCAATGATAAAATAAGTAGTATCACATAAGAAATAAGGTAATGATGGAATGTTTTTTTTAAAAGATGAAAAATGATTTCTCATATGATTTTTCAATGGGTTCATAGTTACACCATACAAATGAATACTGGTCCATAACATTAAACCATTCTTTAATGAACTATGATTGAGATTGATACCCCTATGACATAAGACAAAATTTATTAAAACTCATATAAGAGTGTGTATCTAGAATTTAAAGAAAATATACCATGAAAAAATATAATTCAGGATATTTTATATCCAATTGGTTGTATATAGAACATTTGAAAGACATTATATGTAGAAAAGAAATTATTCTTAAAATAAGGGAACTTTTAGATAAAACACTTGGGAAATTAGTATTTTTTTAATCAAATATCATTAGAATCTTGAAAATAATATGGTTCAATAAATACCCTTAATAAAATCATAGATTATTAAAAAATGAATGCATGGGCAATATATACACCATATAAATAAGAAATTTGAGCACAAAATCATAATAAGTCTTAATTAAGAGAAATTGAGATGAAAAGTATAACCACATATCTAAAATCAATCTACACTTCAACAAAACATCCTGAATAATTATATTAATCTCATTAGATATATTTCCTAGAACACTATTCATATGTATTTAATTTTTTATGGTCTATTTATTTTATTTGGTTATTTATTTTTATATTTCCCCCCTCACATTAGTTACTTGATGGTTTTTATCTATATTCATTGTAACACAATCTATTTGGTAAAAATTATCAAAATTGATGTAAAATAAATTTATGATCCCCATATTTTTGAAGGATTGTGTCATTTGTCATTTAATTGGGACAATATATATATATATATATATATATATATATATTCATCTGTTATCATAAAATATATCCAAATTAATAATGGCATATTGATAGGTACATTTTAGGTAGTTGATGTTACTATTATTGTTTCTTAATAATCACTTATATAGAATACTGAATACTATTCCTCAAGTACAGTAATTGTGTAGAAAATATAAAATTATATAATTAAATAACCCTTTCTACCTTACATTTATTTCGATGATGGAAAATTAAACACTTCATTCAATGAGGTAGTAGTTTACACAAGAAAATTATTTATGGATTCCTCTTTTCTTAATGATTTTAATAGAAAAATATAAAATGGATATTTAATTAGTTTAGTAAAAATTATTTTATAGAGACTCATTTTACAGTATAATACATTAGAATAATCCTATGAATATTTTCACAACTAGGCATTGAGACAATGCCCAATTATGAGGCTAGGTGATATAAGAATTTATTTTATACAACTATTAAATATATTATATATCACACACATGTATTTTTTTAATAAAATAATGGAATATCACTTTATAAGACCATAGTAGAATCCATAGTATAGGTTTTAACCTAATAATGACTGAATTTTGGTTGTCATGGGGCATACTGATGAGTTAATTATTGGCTGGTACGTTGGATAAATTAAATATTTTTATTTTTACTTTTGAATAAATATAAACCAAATAAGTCACAATTAGGGACTCATATGTGAAATTGTATACCCTTATTAAGTCCATAACATGGTTTTTTTCCTAGGTGCGACATAACCTTGGTTGGAATCCGGTGTTTGGCATGAACGCCAATGTGGGAACAATAATTAAATAACATGAAATGTTTATTTAATTATTTTTTAATGGGATAACTAAAATATAATCTAAAAATATGTTGTTATGACACTTATCTAGGGTTAGTTTCATAACCATATGAAGATTTTTAAAGGAGTTATAATGATCTTCTTTGGAAGTTTAGGATTAGATAATGATGAATGATTGGATTGATGATAATCATTAGACGAATGATGAACATCATGGGATCATCACCTTCATTTCTAGTGGATGTGTTCTTCACCAAAAATTGATTCAATGTTAAGGTTGGAATTTAAAATATTGGTTTCCACCTCTTTTGATTAAATCATTGAAGCATGAACTATTATGTTCTTTTGATTCTATGATTGTATTTTCTTCACATGATCCATGTAGAAAATTTAAATTTTTTAAATTTTTTTATTATTTTTTGTTCAATGTAATCCCCAAGGATATTACGAATATATTATCTTTATATAATAATGCTTGGTCATCAATGTTTTAACATTTTTATCATTTGTCTCTCCCTCGTAGTTCTTCACATTCTTCCCTGTTGGAATATGGCATCATGGTTTGACAATGTTGGGGAGGGTTTGAGCGTGATAAAACACCCATAATTTTGATAGTTGTGTGAAATACCTAAAATATGGTGTTTTTTGAAAAGATTGGATTGGTACAATTAATGTGGGTTCATGACTGAGGTGTTATGTGGATTATGTTCAATCAAAGGTGGTTCAAGAACAGATGTGGGATCCCCACACTAGTGCAAAAACACTTTTTCGCGTCGGTTTTTTTTTATTTTTAACGTCGGTTATAAACCGACGTCTTTATAGGCGACGTTAAAAATAGCGTTTTCGCGTCGGTTCATAGAAACCGACGCGAAAAATAATTCGCTTATGAGCTTCGGCGTCGGTTTTTTATAAAACCGACGCCGAAGCTACATGTAGACATTATTTTCCGCGTCGGTTCATTAAAAAACCGACGCGGAGAATATATTCGAATAGGTTTTCCGCGTCGGTTTTTAGAAAAACCGACGCGGAAAACCGATTGGAACAGGATTTTCCGCGTCGGTTTTTAGAAAAACCGACGCGGAAAACCGCATTCAACCGGATTTTCCGCGTCGGTTTTTCTAAAAACCGACGCGGAAACCCGACGCGGAGAATATATTCGAATAGGTTTTCCGCGTCGGTTTTTAGAAAAACCGACGCGGAAAACCGCATTCAACCGGATTTTCCGCGTCGGTTTTTCTAAAAACCGACGCGGAAACCCGCTTTCAACCGCGTTTTCCGCGTCGGTTTTTCTAAAAACCGACGCGGAAAACCCTTTCGGCGTCGGTTTTTAAAAAAACCGACGCCGTAAATAATTTTTTTTTAAAATTATTCGGCGTCGGTTTTTAAAATAACCGACGCCGTAAATTTTTTTTTTTTTTTAAATAAAATACATATATTTTCTCCTCCAAACAAATCGGAACCCTGAAAAAAAATAACGAAGTATACAAAAACAATTAAACAGCTTTAACAGAAGTACTTCAGAAAACTCAAAGTAAAGCAGAATTAAAATACACGTACCTACATGGTGCATTTTCTTAATCTAACCATACTCAGTATCAATCATTGTAAGTTTCCTCCCATAGATAGCACCAATCCTGTCAAAACAGTAATGAAACGAGTGAAAAAATCAATCCAAGTTATTAGTGCAATGAATAAACATTAAATGAAAATGTGTAATTTATTTGAATCATTCATTTTTTCACAAAGTAAATTACCAAAATGAAATGATCAAAATTCCAGGAACACTCAGCCGATGCAACCTCTTCCTCACCTCCCCCACTGAAGATGTTGGGGGTGTCTTTTCACCATAGAATCCCCACCACCCCCAACCTCAGGTTTTTATATTTGCTCTGTATAGACGTGCATTACCTATTCACTATTGTTATTTGTTTAAGTTATGGAATAACAGAGAAATAAATTTGAGTGCAAAAAATAGGTTAGAAAATTGAAATCAAATGCAGATTGAAGATACATAAAGAAACATACCTTAAAAATTGACGCCTTCTATTTTATCTTTGTGCAAACCCACTAAGCGTTGTTTCAGGTATTATGTGATATGCTTCTCGGCAATCATTTTTCGATATTTATTTGCATAAAAAATAAAAAGGCCTAGAAGATATTGCTGTGCATTCAAGGGAGACAATTTTTAGTGTTTGTGAATGTTATTTCGCTATACGAATCTCTATGTTCATGATCCAAGTACCACCCTACAGATTTGTCACTGTACAGACAAATGATTTTAAGAAATAACAATGAAAAGAAATATAATAACTAATTCTGAATTAAAATACACGTACCTGAAATATACGACATGCTTATTGTTGGTTATTGTTGAAGGATTCATTTGATTATTAGTAGATTCAATAAAACAGTTTTTGCAGAGGCACTTGAGAAAACTCAGTAAATCAGAATTAAAATACACGTACCTGAAATATATGACATGCTCATTGTTTGTTATTGTTGAAGCATTCATTTGATTATTAGTAGGTTCAAACACCTAATATATCATAAGAGTTAGTTTTTTAAACCCATATATAATATTATTTATAAATATTAGTATACATACCTCAAATCTTAATCAGACTTAACAAATAGTCCGCAAAAGTAGATTGAATATGAATCATATCAGATTGAGAATATGACTGTGAATCATTGAATACCTACAATAATATTGAATGATATGAAATTAATAAATAGAAGAAAGTGGATGAAAATATATAAAAAAGTTAATACAACTAACCTTATGAAAATCAGTAGTTTCCCCAGTTGTGATTATCTCGTACATAAATCGTAGAATATAATAACCACATTCAACGCTTCCATTTTGACGATGACACTGCAGTTATAAAACATTTAACTAATAATGAAACCCAATATATAACAAAAATATAAAAACTAATTACCTGTACTTCCACATATTTGATTTTCGTTGGTTTCTTTTCATTTGTAAAATGTTTCCATGAACTGCATTGTTTTATATAAGAACTAATAAAACTTGTGTAAACAATTAAAATTAAACATAACAAACTTCTAAAAATAAAAAAACAACTTACCTGTTTAATAAGTTGGAAAACGTTTTACGCACTTTTCCTAATAAAGAGCAAAACCAATATAAGGTGCATTCATTTGGGCAAAATACACCTAACATCCAATGCCCCCTATAATACAAAAAGTTCATAATTAATGACATTATAATGATCATGAGTTCAAAATTATGTTGATATTCTTACTTATCAACAAATGGCAAAAACCAGCACTGAATCTCTGTTTGTGATAATCTCTCGGATATATATTTAACTTTTTCATCATTTTTCACATGTTTGACTTCCGAGGAAATGTACTCTGGATCTATAAAGCTATAAATGCTTGTAGTTTCATTTTGTAAAAGAATCCTGTATAGATACCTAATTTAAAAAGAAAACATAGTTAGTCAATGACATAACAATATTTTAGTAAAGAAATAGCAATTCAGACGTCAATTTACTTACATGGAAAACAACTGCACCACATTCAGCCCGATCTCTTCAAAATTAACTAAATTCATGATATCTTCTTTCAATATTCTCAATTTATAATTTCTTCCACATATATCGGGCGTCATCCGAAACTCATAGATAAAATTCAAGGAAGAAGAGCACTGAGATAATCTTTTCAACCCAGAAGAAATATCAGAAGTATCTACAGCCGACTGTTTTTGAACATTTTGCTGCATTTGTACAGTTTCTTTTGCTTTCAGATATTCCTATATAAGTTAAATGTCAGAAAACATTATAAGTAATTTGGAATCATTTCTAATTACTAGTTAAAAAAACTCATACCTCATGTGAAATATAACGAAGAAGTGCAGTTGGCCAAAGTAAAAAATGGCCCATGCATTCCCCAACACTGGTGATCTCCGCAGTAGGAAATGGTAGTAGAGCAGTAGGATCTATAATAAAAAGTACTGATACTCTAACCTGACCCATCTGCATAGGCTGATGATGTACCGAGTCCCCCAAAAAATACACTTGTCCTAACGCAACAATATGTACATGAGGATCTCCCGCAAACAACTCACAATATAAGGTTTGATCCGATGGAGGAGGTGGAGGCTCAAAGTTAGCAGGTGGGGCAGGGTAGTCAGGGTGAGCAGGCTGAGAAGTCAGAAAAATGAAAAGGGTATATTAGTGTTTAAAATTTTTAACATAGAAAAATTGATTAAAAATTAAATTAAATAATATACCTCAAATGGTTGCGCAGACGGGGCAGGGTAAGCAGATGAGGCAGGGTAGTCCGGGTGAGTTGGCTGAGAATGTTGAAAAATGAAAAAGTTATATCAGTGTTTATAATTTATAAAATAGACAAATTGATGACATTAAATAATATACCTCGGAAGGCTGCCCAGACGGTGTTGGGTAAGCATATGAGGCATGATAGTCTGAGTGAGTAGGCTGAGAATGTTGAAAAATGAAAAAGTTATATCAGTGTTTATAATTTATAGAAAAGAAAAATTGTTAACAGTAAATAATATACCTCGGAAGGATGAGCAGACTGTGACTGTCTTGCCAAGTGTTCTAATAAAGCCTTCTGTACTGCTGCTTGAATTTGATCACCCATAGACCGTTTCATATCCTGCAGCTCTTCTTTTAAGGATTCAATTTCCGGGTCTCTTGGTTGCTTACTCTTACCAAAAACCTTCCGAATACTAACACCCGCCTGATATCCTCTAACACGGCCGGGGTGTTCAGTCTTTCCCAAAGCAGTGGCTAGGATATCCATCCTACCCTCAGGGATAAAAGAGCCCTGTGTCTCTTTCTCCTGAAGTTCATCCTGAAATGAAAAATAAAAAATTTATATTAGTGTTTATAAATTATAAAAAAGGAAAATTGTTAACAAAGAATTAATATTTACTTACAATTCTATCAGCCACTTGATGAGCTTCGTCTGTAAGATATTGTTCATTTTTTTTTCTTCTTGCTCGTTTCCATTTCTCATGGCGAGTGGGAGGAGATGGAGGACCATACTGGACCTCTTCTGAACCACTACTTGATCGAGCTCTTAATGCTTCAAATTTTTCTTCAATAATTTTCTGCTCCAAATACGAGTATCCTCCACGTGATAAAGTATGAGGGTATACGTTTTTCAACTGGATCTCCTGATGAGATCTTCTGGAGGCCTGTTACATAAAAATAAACACATTAGTAATAAGGAAAATATAGCATAAATTTTAAAATATAAAACAATTACAATACCTGAAATTTCTCTTCCTGACGACTGTCAACAAATCGCTTCCATGTTTCTTCATCTATATATGGATACTTAAGACATGGGCTTTCAAACCTTCTCTTTCCAAAAACATAATCTTTCGTCAGTTTGTTTTTAAAATCTCTCCATCGAACCGCCGCTAAAGAGAGATGTCTTTTCCTAATTTCTTTGGTTTCCTCAAAATTGAATGTCATCTGTAATTGAAAAAATAAAATATGTCATTTAAACTATATAATATTAAAAAAATGAGATAAAATAAATAAATAAAGATATTTTACCGTCACGGCCTCCCAAAGTTGTTGCTTCGCCGTCCTGTCCACTGACTTCCAATCAGGATATAAAATACTAATCCTGCAACGGCTCTGCATCGCTATATAACTGACAAACTGAACTGCATTTGGGCCAACTGCATTATTATTATCATCAAAACGGATGTGTAATTTGTTATCATCACGAGCGAGTGATAGTTTTGGTAAACGTGTAATACCACGTTTACCAACTAGAGAACTTGATTTTTCAGTAGTAACTGGAGAAGTCTCCTCCGCCGAGGACGCATCAGTAGTCCTGCAATTTTTTTTAATAAATTAACAGTTTTATTTCATTAAATATGTATATTACTGAATATTTAATAATATGTCAAAATAGATATACCTCGGTAACTGCTCATCTCTATCTGTATTTGACATTGCTACTAGAAAGTGTAATGAAATTTTGGGTACCTGCATATCATTAGAAAACTGAATAATTAGAAACAAGGAAATGAAAAATAAATATGTAAAAATAGAGGCATGCATTTGTAAGTTTTAAAAATAGACACAAAATATAAATATTTACCAGAAAAATTAGGAGACTAATTTAGTGTTTTCCCACGTCCCTTCATCATGATCGGTACGTACTGCATGCACTATGTCTGTCTTATATTCATTGTAATCATCTGAAAATTGCATAATAGATGAATAACGCTCATGTAAATCACTAGCATCATCAGAATCATCATCATCACCCAAATGATATCTTTTCCCTTGCAAAACAACTGACCACTGATCATTCGACGGATCAATGACATAAAATACTTGTTTTGCATGTGTCGCCAAGATAAATGGTTCCTCATTGTGATTAAATCTTTTCAAATCAACCAGTTTAAACCCATATTCATCATGTTTCACGCCACTATTACTATCAACCCAATTGCACTTAAAAATAGTGACTCGAAATTTAATATAATCAATTTCCCATATGTCTTCAATAACTCCAAAATATGATGTTGATGCAGAAATTGGGTTTTTATCTTTGGCACTCGAAAAATGCACTGCTTCAGCGAATACCATCACACCACTATTCTGAACGGTACTCTTGTCATCCAGGTTTTTTGTGTAAAATGTGTAGCCATTGATATCAAAACCAGACCAAGTGATCACATTAAAAGATGGTCCCCCTGATAACCACTTCAATGTTTCTGATACAGATATATCTGAGGTGACTTTCTCTTTAAACCATGAAACAAATGTCTTCTTATGCTCAATCATCAACCACTTTTCATTTCTTTTCTGATATCGTAACTTTAATTCAGCAATATGTGAGGATATATATGGTTGAACCTCATCTGTGTTGTTCAAAATGTATAAATGTGCTTGCATCACTTCATCACGTGGAATGAACTTTACCTTTAAGCCTCGAACCCCTCTACCTTCTCTGTCAACTGTCATATGTCGAGATAGAGGGAGACCAATATGCTCCACTTCATTCAAATAATCAGTACAGAACTCAATCACCTCTTCTGATACATATTTTTGAACAATAGAGGCCTCTGGTCGATAAGGATTTTTAACATATCCTTTCAAAATTTTCATATATCTTTCAAAAGGATACATCCATCTTAAATAAACAGGCCCACACATTCTTATCTCACGCACCAAATGAACCAATAGATGAACCATTATATCAAAAAATGTGGGTGGGAAATACATTTCTAGTTGACAAAGAATAAGAGTTGCTTCATTCTCCAACAAATCTAACAAATTTTGATCAACGACTTTGCTACAAATGGATTTAAAGAAATTACATAACCTGATGATTGTCTTCCTGACAGCTTTCGGTAATATACCACGCACTGCTACTGGTAGAATTTGTTGCATTAACACATGACAATCATGTGATTTCATACCTATTAATTTACAATCCTTCAATGACACAAAATTACTCACATTTGAAGAAAAACCACTGGGTACTTTAATACCATGAAGACACTGACAAAAATTCATCTTTTCAATCTTGCTTAATGTGTGACAAGCCGGAGGTAAATATGTTCTTTTTCCTTTCACAGCGGGAGCTAACTCCAAACGTATTCGCATTAACATCAAGTCCAATCTAGCATGTAATCCATCTTTTGTCTTTCCTTTTATGTCTAACAAAGTTCCAATCAAACTATCACATATGTTTTTCTCAACATGCATAACATCAATGTTATGTTTTATCTCTAAAAATCTCCAATAAGGTAGTTTGAAAAAAATAGACTGCTTCTTCCAGATATGTTTTTGTAAACCAGAACTTTTTCTCTTTCCGAATGTTGAATCAATATCTTTCACTCTGTCATAATATTCTTCAGCTGACAATGGTTGAGGGGGGAGGTTGTATTCTTGTAAACCGTTAAATGCTTTTCTCAATCTACGATAAGGATGATCAATTCGCAAAAATCTTCGATGTCCCATGTACACTGTCTTTCTTCCATTCTGCAATTGATAATATGAAGTTTGTTCTTCACAAATTGGACATGCTTTATGTCCCTTAACACTATATCCAGATAAGTTTCCATACGCAGGAAAGTCGTTTATAGTGAACATTATCATAGCACGCAAAAGAAAATACTCTTTCTTGTATGCATCGAAAACTGTAACACCTTTCTCCCATAGCAGTTTTAAATCCTCAATCAATGGTGTAAGATACACATCAATATCATTTCCTGGTTGTTTTGGTCCAGAAATCATCAAGCTCATCATAACATATTTTTTCTTCATACATAGATGTGGGGACAAGTTGTAAAGTACCAGCAAAACAGGCCATGAACTATGTTGGCTACTGAGGCTCCGATATGGATTCATTCCATCAGTACACAATCCCATTCTGAGATTTCTAACTTCACTTCCAAAATCATGAAATTTTTTATCAAAACTCTTCCACTGTGGTGAATCGGCCGGGTGACGTAAGTTACCATCAGAAATGCGCTCATCTGAATGCCATCTTAACCTTTTTGCATCATTTGAATTTGCAAATAGACGCTTCAAACGAGGAATAATTGGAAGGTACCAAAATGCTTTAGATGGAGTTTTGATTTTGGTACCTAAAAATAAACCAGAATTGAATTATCAGAATTGTTTGAAAAAAATATTGGATGATATCATTGGAAAGTAAAAAAATTGATTTTTCATAACGTTACATGACATCACCTGAAAATGAATCTGAGTTGACTTTCTCATCCATCTTATAGCGCGATGTTCCACATGTAGGACAACTTGATAAATGTTCATTTTCTTTCCTATATAGTACACAATCATTGGGGCAAGCATGTATCTTTTTATACCCCAATCCCATTGGGCATAATATTTTCTTCGCCTCATAATTGGAATCTGGAAGCCCATTGCCTTCTGGAAGAAGCTCTTTTAAAAGCTCAAGTAAACTGGAGAAACTTTTATCACTCCACCCATTTTTTGCTTTTAAGTTAACTAATCTCAAAACTGCTGATAACACTGTATATTTACTGCAACCTGGGAATAATGGTTTCTCAGAATCTCCATACAATCGTTCAACAGTTGGTGTTTTTTCGATGGTTTCAACACCTAAATCATGAATTAATTCTTCAATACGATCCTCTGCCTCATTATGAATATCGTCATCAACATTGGATGTTGAATTTTCAGTTCTTTCACCATGCAAGATCCAACGTGTATAATTAAGGCTAAAACCATAACAAATGAGATGATCTTTGATTTCTCTGAAGTTTAACTTTCTCATATTTACACACTTCACACATGGACAGAAAATCAAATCAATATTTTGATTATGCCGTTTAGCAAATTCCAAAAAATTGTCAACTCCTCTTTCATATTCACTAGTAGTTCTTCGTAGATAAATCCAATTATGATCCATTAATACCTGATATCACAATATAATTGATGAATATATTAAAACATAAAAACATTTAAATATCTATCAGATAAATTGTAAACAAAAACATATTCCATAAAAACTATTGATAATCAGATAAAAGACATCAAATATGAAACACGTTTACAAATATAGTAAACAGTTAATTTTAATATTATATACATGTGTGTTATATTGAAATACAAGGACAAAATGGTTAAATCAAAGGTTTCATTTTTTGAAAATAAAGTTCCATGATATAAATATTATATGAATGACATACAAGATAATATGATTTCTCACTATGACTACTATTGATCACACTATATTTATTTTTTTATTCATTTGATGTAACATGAATGAATCATGGAAAACTTAATGTGAAAAATAGTGCAATAACTATCCTTATTTAAAACAATGTGTATTAAAACACACATGTGGAACTCGATTAACAAAACTACTTGTGGGATTTGAAGAGTCATTAAAACTATTCAAAAGGGCTCCATATGGTTGGCCTAACTATGGGGGATAGACCTATAGCTACAAATCTTCATCCACCATCACCCCAATATTAAGTGAACCCCCAAATAGATTACACATCATTGGTAATTCAATCATCATTTTTATATCAAACACATAAAACCAATCAAAATCAATATCAAAATCCAACAATAAATCCTAGAATTACATAAACACTCAAGGATTCAAATGGAAAAGATATTATGACACTTTTCCCAATGTGTAGCACTAGATTTTTTATAACCTATATCCATAATAACATTATAATGCCAAATAACAAAGGGAACTTGGAAACCCAAACCCTCTGAAAAATCTTGGTTTTGATACCATTTTCATGAACCAACCCAAGATATCTATCCATTAAACACCTAAACTAGACCATGACATACTTGAGGGGAGTACCTAATCCTCATAGACTAACAATAAGCATTATAGGCATCTAAAACAATCACTAGGTATGATTTCACCCATTAATCATAGTGTAATTAACATCATATTTCTATCAGAAATCTGAAATGACCTATCCATAGGTTATACATCAACACAAAATTTGAATCAGTAGAAATAATATAAAGAATAACTATAAATAGATATAAACTAATTCCCTCAATACACTTCATCTCCTAAATCACCTAGTCCTCACAAAAGTAATTCAATACACTTTTAACCATAATTTTAAGTAGTAAAAACATCATTTAAATGGAAAAAATTTACACATATTCTATTTAAATAAATCCGTAAAAAACCTATAATAGGCACACTTGGGATAATTTGATAAGTAAAACAATAACTGAGCTCAAGTCCCCACTAATCACTAACCCAAACTGAAACAGAATGCATCCTAAGAGGGAAAAAGAACTGGATAAGATCCTAAAACTGAAATGTAGATAAACATGAGTATACAAATACTAATTAGGCCACTACTCACCTTACAAAATTTCTAACTTTTAATTAAAGCCCCTTTTAATCTAGTTTGAAATAAAATAAAATAAAATCTTACATAATTATTTAAAATCCAACATAATATAAAATCTTACATAATTATTCAACCCGAATTGAGATGTTAAATCCAAACTGCGACCGGTATAATTACTTCCAAAAACAAACAATATCAAATCTACACCAACAATGATAATACAAACAAAAAATAATGATAAATTACAACTAAAATCTAACCAATAATCCAAATCACGCAAAATAGGGTTATTGATAAAGAAATAAACAATGGGATATGAAACAAGAGATAAATAGGAAGAACACATACCCAAAATCGTGCAGACGACAAAAAACCTTCAACAATGGCCGTTCAAGATCGCAAATCAAGTTCGAAGGTCGTCGGGAGTCCGAAGCGCCGCAGCGGAACTCGATTTCGACGGACGAACAAAATGAGGGTTTCTGTCCGTGAATATTTTTAAAAGACTTTTCGCGTCGGTTTTCATTAAAACCGACGCGAAATATATTTTTTTTATGAGTTTCGGCGTCGGTTTTCATGAAAACCGACGCGGAAAATATAGTCGAAGAGGTTTTCCGCGTCGGTTTTTCTACAAACCGACGCGGAAAACCGATTAAAACAGGATTTTCCGCGTCGGTTTTTAGAAAAACCGACGCGGAAAACCTCTTCGACTATATTTTCCGCGTCGGTTTTCATGAAAACCGACGCGGAAAATCCGGTCGAAGAGGTTTTCCGCGTCGGTTTTTAGAAAAACCGACGCGGAAAATTCTGTTTGAAGAGGTTTTCCGCGTCGGTTTGTAGAAAAACCGACGCGGAAAATCCTGTTTTAAGAGGTTTTCCGCGTCGGTTTTTAGCAAAAACCGACGCGGAAAACCTCTTCGACCGGATTTTCCGCGTCGGTTTTTCTAAAAACCGACGCGGAAAACCTCTTCAAACAGAATTTTCCGCGTCGGTTTTTAGAAAAACCGACGCGAAAAAAAAAACATAATTATTTTTGGCGTCGGTTTTGTGTAAAACCGACGCCAAAAATTCCCCGCATATACTATTCGCGTCGGTTTTTAAAAAACCGACGTTATTACGACGACGTTAAAGCCCGTATTTCCACTAGTGCCATTTTCCCGGTTGACATGTAGAGATAATGTATAGTGTGATGGCTGAATTTTAAAGTGGATTCCATGTGTGGGGTAAAATGTTTGGATGGATCTCAGCATGGATATCATATTGGCCAAACTTGGATCTCTAACTAGGTTGTCAGATGTGGTCCATACGGTGGGTGTTATTATTATTTCTAATAATAAAAAAATTAAAAAAAATGTTCTTTAATGGTTAATAAATTTAAAAATATTTAATTTATTAAAGGAATGAATATCATTTTATTTTTTTCTAAAGGGAGATGAATTGTTTTATGTTTTTTTAATGTAAATTGTTATAGTTTTTTATATATAAAAATATGAAATGAAGAGTGGGGTAAAACCCAAATGGGTGTGGGATTATTAATTATTAATTTTATTTATAATATTAATTCTGATATTCTGATGAATATTGGTAACCAATTTTTATGAAAATTGTAAAAGTATATGGAAACCTCATTAGGAGGTTAGTACACGTATGTTGGAGAACCAGCATTCCTTGAATGGGGATTTTAATAAAAATAAAAATAATATAAAATATTATTGTTTTTATTATTATAATTATTATTGGGAAAACAGTAATTTAGTTGTTACTTTTTTATATGACATCAGATTGGAAAACCTTTATTTGAATCATGACCCGGAATCTGAGGTGTCCATTTCAAGTCCAATGTTAGATACATTTTTTTCTTGTTGAGTGGGTCCATGGATATCTCTATAGTAATAATAATAATATAATCTAGTATCTACCATAACTCCTTCAGATAAAATCTGATTGGAAAACCATCTACAACATTGATACCCAGTTCTTTATGTGGACATTTTGAGACCAAAATCGAGTATTTAATTTGGTCTTTTGGATCATGCCCACAAAATATCATTTGATCATGATGTAGTAAAATGTTTTTTTTACTGGAAGTATAATTTGGGAAAGAGAAAAGTATACTCCATGAATTTATCCATTAGGATCACAATAGTGTGATATATTTATCTATTCATGGTCTATTTTAATGACATATCAATGCTTTTATATTTTTTCTATCAGACTAATGATGAGACTCATGTGGTCTCTAGGATTTTGGAAAAGACACATCATGTATTACCATTGAACACTATGTAATATTAAATGGAAACCTAGAAATTGGTTGGAAGATATGTTTCTAGGTACAATGGTGGGGTCAAACACCATGGAGAACCCATAGGTATCATGTACAACCTTATGACCCTCCTATATCATGTATCTCCATCATTTGGACTCAGAGTTTTTCCCATGAGTATCCTAGCCAAAGTTATTTTCCACAAAGAAAGTGATGGTTTCTTCCGTAATATATTTAGAGATATGATGTGAGATTTCTCAAGATTAATTATTCTTTAAGATTTTCTTTATGAAGAAGGAGATTAGATAAGATCGTCATAGAGTTCAGATAGAGACAGTACTCTGTTGTTGTACTAACATGTCGGTCCTCTATCCCTAGAGATGGTTCTACCTTATCATAATTGTGTGTGTTCCTTTATAATCATTGAGAATATATATATGGTACTTTCATTTCTCATGAGGGTGAGGGTCCTTTATCCATGGAGATAGTACTCCCATGTCTCTTTAGGGGGCAAGTCCTCCATACTTGTTGTGAAGATAGAGGCAGTATTCCCGTATCGCACTGGGGTGTGATTCTACTATCCATAAAAGTAGTAATAGCCCATCAAAGAAGATCATGGTTCTTCAATTATAATTTTTTATATATAAATGGAAATTGTCTTTTCCACTACTATATATGTCATATATACATGGATATATAACTCTTAGATTATACTAGGGCATGCATCCTCTGTACTTGTTTTACATATGCAGTGTGGAACCATCCTACTATGTTTGTGAATGGGTCCACTATATACTGATTAAAACCCAATTCTTTTACTATTTAATGGTACCTATAATATGTAATGTGTTACCCCTCAACTATTAATAATAGTGGGGATGTCCGGATCGTCCACAATGTTACTCTTTTAGATAAACATGTCAGATTTTGGGCATGAATGGTGTATTCTTAGATCTTTTGGAATACTTATTGTTCATATCTTCTTTTTGGGGATGAATATTCCATTTCTCACTCACTTGGGCTTCTTGTTGATAATTTCTAGATTTTTTCTATAATAGGTTACTCATATAATTATAGACAATCCATCATTGGAAGGATTTGACTACTTCTATCATGTCTTATATCACTCCCTCTTCATTTTTCATGGTGTCTTACTAAGAATGTATATACTCACCCCTGCATTGGATTTTTGAACATGCTTCATGTATTATGAAGATGAAGTACCAGTTAGAGGTGATTGTTTTGGGCTTAATTATACTTGTGTGAATTTTACCATAAACGGTGGTTGGGTCTTGGAGATCAAGAGATAGATTCTCTCATCTTTCTTTATTTTCTTATTGTCATCATGTTGGGATATATTTTCAGGTTGGGAATGTATATTTCCCTTTTACATTTAATATTACACTATCAATTTCTATTGTAATTCAAAGAGGTTATTACATACATGATTTTTACCCTAGATGTTACTTCCATTTATTTTTTTATTCCTCTACACTTTTTCATGGATGTAGTTGGGTGTGTGTGTACAAGTACACTGAAAAAGGACTCCCATTTTATTTATTATTTTCTATTCTTTTCACTAACCCCTGGCCTATAGAGGTGATATTGTGGCAGTTTCATCTAATCTTTTCACTGTCTAGGTGTGTCTTAGTGGGTTAGGTCATGATAGACTTGTATCAGAGAGAATACCCAGTATAAAGTGATATGAAACTACTAGGGTTTGAGGTTTAAATCCTTCCTTGAGTTAGTTAATGTAGTTATAAAAATGATTATGATTTTTTAGAACTTAGATAAACAATTTCAATGTGTCTTAGGTTCATATTTCAGGGTAGGAAACCTAATGTTGGTGTGGCATCCAGTGTAACCATTCACCAAGACTCTGACCACCTTCTATTCAACTCGGAATATTGAGATATCAGATGAAGAGATCAATGGCACATGCATCCTAAATGATTGAGTCCGTTGAATATAATTATTGAGTTATCTCTTTGTATATTTTATATGACCATGGTACGTCTAGAAAAATTTCATTATTAATATTTGATGATATCCATATAGGACATCAAGATAGTTTATTAATGAAAACTAGTTGGGTGATGGGATCTCAGTTCAAGGATCCACCCATGAGGTGTTTTCTATAGGTGTGCATCGAGAAATTGTACAACATATTATGCAATGCATGGATCCTTGTATTTTTCATGCAATTAATTTTCCTCATGTTTAGAAGCATATATATCCAGAAGTTTGTGATTATTGTATGAGAAAGATTAGTGTGTTACAAGAGTTCCAAAGATGGAGACCATTGAGGTTCCATGATGATACCGATTCACATGTAGTAGTGGATTGAATCAAGGTAGCGGTATATTTTTTCTAGATTTTGGAGGCCCCAAATAATAATATGTTTGTGTTGGAAATCATTTTCTCTGTGGATAATATTTATTCTCTAGAGGTACCAACAGATGATTCACCCATGTTGAGTAAACATTTTAGGTTTCACAGATAGTGATCTCATGAGCATCATGATGAGGCAGAACCCATTTTCATATGGTACAATATGGTATGGAACCTGTGGTGTAAATATCCTGGTTAGATATCACCCTTCATGATAGTTTTACTAGAAGCGATACTTCTCTAGGATGATGCAGGGACCTGGTAGATACCTATATTTGTAATTCTAATTATGGATTTAAATATGAAAGGAATATAGACAATTCATCCCCCAATTTGTTTTCTTGTGACAGGATTTAAAACTATCTATATGATTCAGTGACATCCCAATGAGGATAGTATCGAGGTGTGGTGGATTAGTTTCATTGACTTGTGTGTTTGAGGTTCTTCTGATGTACTAATGTGTTGGATAAAGACCCAGTTGAAGTGAACATGTGAGAAAGTGAATGGATACCTTACAGTGATAGGATCTTATGTCTTAGTGGATTTGACCGTATTTCTAGGTATTAGATATTCCTCCACAACTCCTACTTAATTTATGGAATATATTCATAAACCATATATTCTATACCTATCCCTTACTCGAGACGTATTGATACCGGTGGAGGAATGTTTTCACAGCCGTTTTTCTAGAGGATCCTACCGAGAGGATTTGTGATCACTCATTTCTATTGATGTTGTGACCTATCTCTTCCAAGAAAGAGAGATAGATTCGGATAATATAATTTTTCCATAAAAGTGGGACCCTATGATTCTTCACGCAGTATGAATCGGTCTTCAACCCTCCAAATTCAGATGATTTCTTCCATTGATTTGTATAGTGATTTTAGTTTTTTGGATATAGTTTTCTCCTTTGATAATGAGTGAACCCTGGGTGGGGTAGGATGATATCACTCAAATGTGGTTACAATCACTTAAATATAAGTTTCATGGTATTATCTATTGAGAAATAATTTTTTTAGATTAACATTTCTTGTGATAGTAGAGAAGTATAATGGAATCCATCCCAAGGACATGTCAGCTTTACCTCCCCATAAGGTGTTTGTATTCTTCATGGAATTGCACCAGGGATAACCCCACATATGTGAAAATGTATTAGATGAACAAGTTTAGTTGTTAGAGTTGCTGGCACGTTTATAGGAGTTTGCAGACTGGGGGATTTGTGAGACCTAGAATATTTTCATGGGATCCATGTATTATTCATCTAAATGGTGGATGAGATCAATGGTTGGGTGTGGATTGGATTCACTTGTTCCAAGTGTCAATCTAGAAGGAGCATTGACACTTTAGAATCAATGACCTTTTTCTTAGTGTATGGTGGTGAAGCGGATATCTATGTTTGACCATAGGATGGGTTATCACCAACACTAGGTTTGAGAGGTGGGTGTACTGAGTGTGGAATCCTAGATACATTGTGGTATCTTGAGTTCATGGTGATATAATTTGGGGTTTTTAATTCCCTAGAAGAGTTCACAATATTTATGAGGAATATCCTTAACCTTTATTGGGATATTATTTGGTATTCATTTTTGATGGTACCCTCATGTCTTCAATGACATAGTTGGTGCATGTGAGAAATAGTAGGATGGTGGTAGACATGCTCCAGGAGTCCTAGTCATAAAAAATCTATCAAGGTGTTTTTTCTAGATTCAAAAGTCCAATTCTTGGGATATGTCTTCTCAAACATGGGAGTGATAGTGGAACCTAAATAGGTGCATAGGTGTGACCTTGAAAACCACCTAGGGAATGGTGATGTCAGTATATTCTCACAGTATGGTTTTCCATCTACTATTCTTGAGCTATGTGAAAAATAATTAGAATTTTTTGTAGTTATATCAGGTGCTTGGTGAACACCACATGTCACAAATTATGATGTATGTTCATCAATCATTGTATAATACAAACATGGGTAGAATGGGTCATCAGAGTGATGTTTTATTTTTCATGGAGCTAGTTTTTTTTTGAAAGACGGAAGAGAAAAATCATTCTTGGGAAAGTGTTTTACATGGGAGAATGTTTTTTGGAAATATAGGAATCCATTGGGGGATCTTTTGTGAGTGGGAGATCCATTTGAGTGCTTATTATCCCCACCATTTTCCTTAGTTTGTTATTTTCAAGTATGTAAAGCATTGACATGGTGATAATTTATTGACTATGGTTTTTCAATGTAATATTTTGTAATATTAATATGAATATTTTTCATAGCTAGGAACTGTTACAGCACCCAATTTTAAGGCCTGCTGACCTCAAAATTAACGTTATAAAAAATATTAAATATATATTATACGTGATAAGAATTGTTTTTACATTTAATAGAATATCTCATGAATAGAGTCTCAAGACAAAAATATGAGACCATGGTGGAATACAAATCATGGGTTTTACCCTAGTCATAAACTAATGTTGGTTGGTGTGGGATGTTTTGATGAGGTATTTGTTGGTGGGTGCATCAAATAAATTGATTAATTAAATTTCATTTTTCATAACCCTAACACAAATAACTCAGAAATGGGTACTCTGATGGAAAATATGTGACAAAGGTTTACTCCATAATTTGGGTGTTTCCCGAGGCATAATATAACCTTGGTCAGTGTCAGGTTCATGGATTGAGCACCAATGTGGAAAAAATAATTAAGTAAATTGATATTTTTATTTAATTATTATATTAAAGGGCCTAACCTAAATATCCTCTATAAATATTTTCTTATGACATTTTTCTAGGGTTATTTTCATAACCCTGAGATGATTTTTTAGAAGATCTAATGATCTGTGTTGGTGTATTGGGAATGGATAATGATAAGTGATATGATTCGGGATAATCGTTAGGTGGATAATAAATATAGTGGGATCATCAGCTTTAAATCTTTAGGATGAGTTCATCACCAGCGATTGATCTATAATTGAGGTAGGACTCATCAATTTTGGTTTCCTCCCCTTTCGATTAAATCATTGAAGCTTGAATTATTATCAAATTTTGTTTTTTAGATTGTATGCCATTCTCATGGTCCCCATAGAATAATTAAATTCATTTTATTCATTTTATTCTTGTTTGTTTCATATTCACACTGGAGATATTCTGGATATATGATCATTTTCAAAGAATGTTTTTCCATTGATGTTTTCACATTTCTTCTTATGTCTCTTCCACATCGTTCTTTATTTTCTTCTTATTTGGCCTATGGGTTCGAGTTCAAAATTTTTGGGGTGGGTTTGAGAATGATTGAATTCAAAAAATCCTGAAAGTTGTTCAAATTATTGATGTGATAGTGTTTTGTGAGTAGATAATATTAGTACCATGGGTGGGGGTTCATGATTGTGGATATAGTCGAGGTGAAACAAGTAAGGTGTTCTATTAGTGGTTGTTCATGATCAGATTGGGGACCCCTATTTCTTAGTTTATTCATTTTGATGACATGCAGTGCGATGAGACCAGTTCCGAGCAGAGGTTGTGTGAGGGGTGTCATGGCTGAGGCTTCTCGGTATAGATATTATAGAGTCTGGATGTGGATAAATGATTATGTGTTTGTTTTTTGTCATCATGGTGGGTGCTATTATAATTTTTAATGATAATAATACCATTAAAACAATGTATGTGAGTAGTTATTAAATTTAAATGGATTTAATTTAATAAAGTAATAAAGATCATTTCATGTTTTTTTAAATGATGGGAAATTTTTTGAATGTTTTTATGTAAATATTTATGGTTCTTATTAAATAAATTATCAATTGAAGGGGTGGACCATCCAAGGTGTGGGATTCATTCTTTTTATTATTATTAATGACAATAATAATTATGTTATAATAAACAATATAAGTAATGTATTTTTATTAAAATGGTTAATGGATACCTAGTGTGCCTTGGGGAGACTTATCGTGCCTTGATGAACGGTTTTAATAAAGTAATAATAATAATAATATAAAATATTATTATAAATTTTTTTTTGGAAAACATTGATTCAACCATAAATTTTTCATAAGGAATCTTATTGAAGAACCATCAGTGGCATCGTGAACCTGAATATAAGACACTAATTTCATGAACAATGTTGGATAACTTTTTATGGCTCTTGGATCAGGTCCCTAGAGTTCACAATAATAATAATAATACTTATAATAATAATAATAATAATAATAATTACATTATTATTATTACGAAATTTAGTATCTGTCATAACTCCTTCATACAACATCAGTTTACTATATCTTCTACAACTTTGTGTCTCTGATATTGTGAAAAAGTTCTGAGACCAATTTCTATTATTTAATTTGGGCTTGTGGATTGGGCCCATGAAATTTCATTCAGGCATGATGTGGTGAAATGTTTTTTTACAGGATGTGTAATTTCAGATAGTGAATAGTCTTTTGTGACCATTTTTCTACAAGGATCAAAATGGAGTGATCTTTTCGACCATTCAGTTCCATTTATGATCACATATCATTGGTTTTATATTATCTCTAGATAAACTGATTATTAAAATCGTGTGTTCACTTGGATTTTCATTGATAGATTTCATCTAATACCCTTTCACATTAGTTGGTACTATATTGATAGAAATTATTTTTCTAGTGAGGACATATATAGATAGTGGGATAGGGTCACATGCTCTATGGACCCTATATGTGTTGTGGACCTCCTTATAAAACTTCTAAATCATGTATATCCTTCATTTGGACTATGATTTAGGCCCACGAGTACCCCATCCTAATTTTTTTCACAAATAATGTTATGTTTTTCTTAATAGTGTATTTTGAGATATGATACAAGATTATTCAAGTTTAAATCTTATACAAGAAGCACTGGATGATGAAAATTATCATATATCATCATTAGAGAGTACATATAAAGAAGGTACTATGTTTTTGTATCAGTGTGTTGGTCCTTTATACATTGTGATGGTACTCCACTATCATAATTGGGTATGGGTCCTCCATACTCATTGTCTAGATAGAGACGGTACTCCCATATCACACTAGGGTGTGGTTCCGTTATCTTTGGATATGGAACTCCCCTATCATATCAAGGTGTATTTTCTCTTTACCTATTGTGTAGATATATATGATACTCCCCTATCACACCATGGTTTGAGTATTTTATCAATAGAGACATTACTCCCCTATAGCATCATGGAATCGATCATCCATACTCATTATGAAGATAGAGATGGTAACCCCCTCCACACTAGGGAGTGGGTCCTCTATCAATAGAGATGGTACTCCCTTGTCATACAAGGGTGAATGTTTTATATACTTGTTGTATAAATACACAGTAAAACCCTCCTATTGTTTATGGACATTAGTCATGTATATATTTATAGGAACTCACTTTTTTTAGGTAATGGTTTCTTTAGTTTGGATATTGTTCACCATTTACTATGTGACTACGTAGTGATGCATGGGTCCTCCACATAGTTACATTTTCAGACAGACATGTTTGATGCTAGGAATTGATGATGAATTCTTGGAACTACTAGTAGCCTCTTGTTTCTTAGATTCATTATGGATATTGAGATTCAATTTATCTATCATTTGATATTTTTATCATATCAATATTTTTTCTTGTAATTGTGTCTCATATACTGATTGGAGTGCTTTTGTTGTGATGGGATGACTAATTTTATCATGTCCTCTCTCTCTCTCCTTATTTAGTTTTTAGGGAACCCTACTGGGTATGTATATAATAACCTCTATATAGGATTTTCCCTCAAAATTCTTGTCTTATAAAAGTGATATACATATCAGTGGTTTTATTGGGAGAGAATAGGGATACATGGGTTCATTTGACCATGTATTGTGGTGGGGGATTGTAAATAAGGAGTTAAAAACTCTCAGATATTTTTATTTTCTAGTTTTTATCATATAGGGGAATATTTTAAATCTGGGCATGTATTTTTTCCTTTTATATTTTGGACTAAAGTTTCACACATTTTTGTATTCATTAAAGGTTATTACATGCATGGTTTTTACCCTAGATGGTACTTTCTTTTATCTTATTCTATTGTTATTAACTTATATGTAGAGGTGTTTAGGTACATGTGTACATGTATATAGGCAAAGGGCCCCCATTATAGTTACTCCTTTTGGAAATTGTCTCCAACCCCTAGCCTATGGAGGTGGGATAGGGGTAGTTTTAGATCTAATATCCACTGGACAGGTGGACCCTAATGGTTCGGGTCATAAAAATTAGGATTTGTGAAATATATATTATTATCATATAATCATATATTGAGTTCATTTGTGGGTTTAAAAATAAGAAATAAGATGGAGAATTTTGATTGATAATCTTACCCCCCTGGAAGTCATCCCTTGTGTAATTTCATAAGGCTTCACAGCTTGGTCTTTTTGTAAGACCATTGATTTATAATAATAGGGAGGTTGTTGTGGATATTTATTGTGAATTTAATCCTTAAAAAAATTATAGAATGGGTGGGGAAATGAGGAGTTTTGGTCTTCTTTTATAAATAAAGGGAAGGCACATTTTAATAAAACATTATTATTCAACAATACATCTCCATTATTCAAGGTAAAAGGCTCAAAATGACCAATAAAGGGGTAGGGAAATGAATTATTTTTATCCTCCCTATAACATTGATTATTAAACAATTTTCACATGTTTTTACCTTTTATTCAATGTTAAACCAATTTTACACAAATTTACAATTGTCGCGGCAACTCCAATTTCACCCGTGGAAACTAATTTTAATGGCCAAAATGTAAATTTACATTATTTTGAAAATTTTACATGGTTATTTTAAAAAAATTAATAATTTAATACAAATAAATATTTATGATTTAAAAGAATTAATTTTTTTATTAGTAGACATATCATGTAAAAATTATTTGACAAAAAAAAGTTCATTTTAAAATTCAATTTCAAATGTTGGATAATATTATAAATGATTATTATTATAAATATGTAATTTGGTTTATTTTAAAAAAATTATTCTTCTTTCAAATAAACCTATATTTTAATTTACTAAACTATGAAAAACAATGTTTTTTATTTGTAATATATTATTATGATTTTATTTTAAGGTTTACATATGTTATATAAATGTAAAACTATATCATTGAGAATAATAAAATTGTTTTTAAATTATTTTTTTGATCATGTAAATGATTTTATAAAATTTTATGTCTCAATTATATATTAATAAACTAATAAAATTCAAATATATAGAAAGAACATATTTTTTTCAATATTCATCTAAAAATCAATTATTTCAAAAAAATCAAAGAAATTTATCTTTAGAATACATTCACATGGTGAATAAAAAAATGTGTGTAATTTTGTTATATTAATCATTTATATGTGAAAAATATATATTTCAAATTGCATAATGTGTATATAATTAATTATTTTTTGAAAAATTTAACTTAAGTTCTAAAATTTTTTATATTGGTCTAAAAATTAATGCCAGCCTTTGAAAATTCATATGGTCACTAATATAAAAACATTTAGCCCTAGAAAAAAGATTAATGAATTAATAATTCATTATTATATAAAAATAAAGTTATAAATTTCATGTAATTTATAAAAAAATATATTTTACACTATTAAACTAAAAACCAATATTTTTATAAAAAAGATAAATATTTATCTTAATCCAATATTGAAAATAAAAAATATAAAAATTAGTTTTATTTTTTAAAATTAAATTTATATAAAATTACTTTTTAAAATTTTATTAAAATTGAAAATTTTGATCTGATGCATTTTTTACAAGAAAAAACTTTTTAAATTACTAGTTTTTCTTATAATTTACTTATACAACAAACTAATGACAATTTCAATAATGAATCAATATTTTATTTTTTAAAAATCATAATTTTCAAAAAAATAATAATAAAAATAATGAACAAGAAATGAAATATTCATTAAAAATTAATGAACTAAAAAATAACCATTAAAAATATAAATATATATAAATATATTTTATAATTAAATTGCTTCAATTCATACCTACTAATTCAATATCTGTGTTTTAATGGTCTAAACATAACAATGTTTTTTCATTTAGATTTTCATGTGGAGAAATAATTAGTGAAAATTTTATATTAAAAGTCCCTGGAATTATATTCCCCTCCCTTATATAAATTTTATGTTTATAATTTTAATACGCATATGATGGTAGTAATTTCTATATGGATTTCTATTTTACAATACACTAGTAGTTTCTCAATGGTTGATCTAATATATGTTGTGAGATTTTGAAATTTCAAATTTGATATGTGCACTTTTCAAAAAAGTGAAAGTCCATTCCTTATTGAATATGGATAAGTGAATAAGTAAAAAATCTTGAAGGGGTAACTTAATATATCACGAATAAAATAATTTTTCACCAGTGTTTTTAATTATATCTCAATACATAATGGGTAAAATATTACATGACATATGACATCAGAAACTATAGTCTATGAATCACTATATACCTTAACAATAATAGTTTTATAGGATTTTCTATGTTCCTATAATCTTGGAGGTGATTGGTGTTGGTTTTCCACTTTGACCATTGGATTGGTGTGTTGGGTTACATAGTGAATAAATTAATCACATCTAAAACATTGAATTTATATCAGTTCCTTTTGTATAATATTTCCTTCCATCATTGTATTCTTATTTTCCCCTAAACTAATTTTTCTTAGTGCCCTGCATTACCAATAATAGAGAAATTTGTAGAATAAATGATTAAATTATCATTGTGAATTTTCTAACATTGTTGGCATATAAGATGTTAAATATTATTTCCCACATCGTGTTCATCACCCAATTTCTAACGAGACCCCATCCATCCCTTCTTTGGTGATTTCATGATTTCAACTATGATCAAAAGATTTGTTATATTTTGTTATAGTTGTTTTGAAATACTTACTATATTTCTCAATATATCTCATATTCTAATGGGTTTATAATAGTGGTAAACATCATATGGTCCCTCACACTAATGGTTATATCTGTTCCTTGCCAGAATTATAAATGAAGGGGTTAATATGACTGATGACCAATTATTATCATAATAAATGTATTCTAGATAACCAAAGGGGAATTTTACCTGATGATTTCTCACATTATAATATCATCAATTAAGCCTATTATTCTACTAGATAAAGCATTATCATTTTATTTTCTCTAATGTCATTCACATTTTAAACTATATTATTCTTAGATCAACTTATATCATAATTGGTTGAAAATTTATAAATTTATGATTAACCAATTGTACATTAAGTTGTGTTTTCTCGTACATCTCAACATAATCTCTTAACGTAACTTGAAAATCGATTCTTATTTTTAGCTACTAAATTTCTTATGCTTAACCAAATAATTTCTCTTATGAGTATCTATATAGAGTGTATGTATGCCTATTTTTTGTGAGAAAAATCATAATTTAGTTATTCTCCATTACACATTATTTATGTTTATTACCCCAGAATACATCTATTCCAGACCCTACATCTATTATCTAGTTTCCAGAAAAAGATATAATTAGAATGAAACCCATGAAATCTCAATATTATGAAAATTATAGGATGTTCTACTATAATTATTCTTATCCATTAGAATTTTCCTAAGGGTTATCACTATGATTTTTTTATTTTTAATCCACAGATATTTTAATTTCCCAATAAATCCATGTAAATTTTTTAAAAAATTAAATGGATTTATTTTGAGAGCAGATGCTCTAACGGCACCAGATTTTGAGGCCCGATGAGCCCGAAATAGAATTTTGAAATTTTTTTAGTTCATTTAAATAAACATGAAAGAGGGTTTTGATAACATTTGAACTGGTGCTCAGATAAAAAATATAAGGGAATTGTTGAACTCAGAGTGTTTGGATTCACTTAGAAGCGACTTAACTTTAGTTGGAAAGGCTCGACCAGAAAATTAAGCTTCTAGATGTTTTGGATAACAATAAAATAATGTAAAAAGGTTATTTTATTCTTTTTCTCAACTATTAAGTGGTGAAACAGCAGCACTATAGTAAGGTGATGAGGCGATGACAAGTCACATTAAATATATCCCTTTAATGGCTCATCAGAGTGTAATGTAACGACCCATTAGATGAAGTATAATAGATATGTTGTTTCATAAATTAATTGGTGTAACGACAGGATGACACAACATAATAGAAACATTGGGACAAGTTTTCTTTTATTGGGTTAAATCGTTGGAGAAATCAAGATCAAAGGGTGGAGTTCCTCTGATGAAACTACAGTGATAATTATATCCAATATCGAATGATGAACACTAGGGAATCACCAGTGACATCGACACACCTCACAGAATGGGATCGAAGATCATCAAACTCCAACAGAACTTGAATCCTTACAAACAGATCACTTCAACGATAAACACCAATGAGTTAGGGGTTGTTTTGTTTGAATATCCTCATTATTTATTCTAAAATGGTTAATGTGGATCAACCCATGAATAGGTTGATCCATGGATTTCTTGTTCTTTTGGGAGTGTTCTTCCCTTAGGGTTTCTCATCAGGATTAATTATTTTTTTGCTGGATAGAAGTTCAATATCAATCCTCCCCAGGTTTAAACTCTAATGTGGAGGGAACATGCCGAAATGAACAAGTACAGAATCCCTAACTATTGTATCTTTTTCATGGGTAAACTTTCAAAATGGTGGGTAGAATCTTTTGAGGCCTTATTAGATAAGGTGGCACCCCATGGGGGTAGAAGCCACATACGGCCTGAAGAATGGACCATTAGAGAAAACACGGTGGTCCATGGAAGAACCCACCAGTGGCGGTCAAGGGTGGGTTATGGCGCCCCATCTGCAACCATCTCGGGCCGTGGTGGGGAATTAAGAGCCATTGGAACTCAGGCCAGTGGTTGACAGAACAAGGATACAGCCAACCGGCTGTGTCGAACAGGGTTGCCCACGCTCACGAGTTGTGACACCCTATTGGTATGCGGTTGTTAGACCACGTGTTGACCCCTAGTGCTGCTGGACTAGTCGGTCATGGTGTGCCAAAGCGGAATCCATTAAGAATATTTTTTAGATATGACCTGGCCCACACTTGTGGGCTAGGTAGGGGGATTCGGCCTTTCAGCTGCAAGTCGGACCCGGGTGCACCAACCGGGCTGCTATGCGGCCCGGTCTATAAATGAAACCAGAACGCTTTTATGGGTTGGGTTGTTGTGGTAACACTGGGTTGCTAGGTGGCCTGAGCTGGGAATAAACCGGCCCACTAGGAGTGGTCTGGGGCCCATGGGACCAGGTAGCTGGGTGACCTGGTGGGTTGGACCCGAGGCCAAACCAGGCCGGGTCCAGCGAGATCCAATGGGCATGGCCCACCGGCCAGGCCGGACTGGGCTGACCCCGACCCGAAATCGGTTAGGTCAGCCTAGTCTAATCAAATTGTGGAATGTGTTGCCCCCGAGCTCGGTTTTTCGGGTCGGTTCGACCAAGACAGTCCAGGCTCAAAAGCAATCATCCGCTGTTTACTAAAACGCCAATATTGTTCAAACCAGACTTCATATTGATGAGTTGTTTGCTGCATTGGAACCCTTAAGAAAAGGTAGATATTTTGGAACACTCTAAGTAGGATTTTAGAAAAGTTAAAATACAAATAATGGGTTATGGATAGATTCCCCTGGAATCAAGTGCACTACATGTGGAGATCTTATGGCTGGCTTCCACCTTATGACTACTGACAAGAAACTCTGTGTGGATAAAATACGATGGCCCACTAGAAATAAGCTCTGTGTGACCCAACATTCCCTCGGCGGGGACAGACTCTATGTGACCTGGCAGATATGTGGAACTCGATAGGGATTAGTACCTCTGTATGATGGTCAAGTTGGGAAGAATCTCTCTGTGACCTAGCATGCCCACAGTGGGTAGCGGTTATGTGTGACCCAGCATACCCATGGTACTCATCATGGATGAGTACCCCAATAGTCCATGGTTAAGGGGAAGTGGCTCTGTGTGACCTAGAAAACCCATAATGGGGAGCAGCTCAGTGTTACCCAGCATACCCACTGTACTCATTGAGAAAGAGTACTCCTGCAGCCTAAGGTGTTCAGTGGTATGGCTGATTGTCTTAATTTCCTACCCTATATTATACCTAGTGTGTGTTTTCTTGCTTCATGGTTTGTTTGTGGATTTATTTGGGGTATTTCCATGTTAGTTGGGAGTCCCTACTGAGTATTTTGTTACTCACCCCTGGAAGTGATTCGCTCGCATGTGTTGTCTCTGGTGTAGATGACTGACAACATGGAAAAGGACTTGGTGGCCCAGGACTAGGCAGTGCTCAGTGAGATCAGGCAGGCAGGACATGCTTCTATGGATTTCAACAGCTACACTATACTTACATATCAGGTGGGGTTTCCAGCATATGACCTTCCATCAATCTTGTACATTATCTTTTTGCAGTTGCCTTTTGTTGGATTTGTATTCTAGCCCATTTACTTTCAGTTGTACCTTTACACTCATTGGTTGTTTAGTAGAATGCATGTTCTCTTTTCTAGTTTTTTGGTATGTGGTTGTATGTGTGTGTGTAAAGGTACTCAGGAAAATTCCTCCCACTTGTAGGTTGACACCTTCAGCGCTAGTCACCAACCCATGGCCTTCAAGAGGAGGTCTTGGGGGAGTCACGGCGCGGTCCACAAGGGACAGGTTGTGAAAAATATTACTTGACCATACATTGATACTAATAATAGTGTCCAATGCCTTAAACAAGAGCTATTTCATGATTTTCACATTATTTTAAAACAAATACCTATAGAGGATGGATTATACTAGGTTCATTGAATTGTTATATATAGGAATCATCATCTTAAAAATAAAGACAATATTATTATTAAAAATATCACAATATTATAAGTCTCATAGATATTTTAAAACACCATGTGATACATAGGAGAAAATTTACAATGAAAAATATGATTTAGAAATACTAATATTGGAATAAATATGAAATAAAGTAATATCACAATAGCCAAAAGGCATAATATGATATCAAAATGATAATGTTCAAAAGACTGAAGACATGGAATAGGGAATTGGAACCATAAGATCATGGAATTACAATCATTTTGAAAAATAATAAAACATTACATCATAATCATATGTCTAGGATAACAATCAGCAAATTATAACATAGGGAAAAAACCATCATGATCATCATATTCAAAATCTAGACTTCATCATCGCATAGTGTTATTAGGTAAAATTACACTATATCTTATAATGTATAGGCTCACTGTTCATGACCTCTACATGGTATCAAATGAGAAATTATCATTACCCAATTAATTATAGGGGTATAACTGACCCACTCATAACATTATTATATATAAATTTAAATTTTTTCTATAAGAGATAATGATTCCATACAAAAATCATAATTATAATATAACCAATAATAAAAAATCAGGTTTCACAATATTATTTTAAGAAACAATTGAGGCTTATATAATATATAATCTAAAAAAATAATTGTATAGAAAATTATAGATGTTAATTTCTTAAAAATAACATATTCTTTATAGTGGTGTTCTAATGTAAAAAAATTATGGGAAGGATCCTGGAGAATAATGGATAAAAACCACACCACTTTGGTGATGTTTTGTGAAATAATTTATAAATCTTCTTAAATACATAAATAAATTACTATTTTTTATAAAACATGAATTACACCAATTCGGTTTTACATAAAATAATTATTGTATTTTAATAATATAAATTGTTTAAAAATATTTTATGTGGTTATTTGATGACATGAGATAAGACATAAGAACGTTCCCTTAAAATAGGTTTACAAAAAAGTGAGAATTTTAGGGGAAGGAAAATTATGTGTATCCCTATAAATTAAATTTTTCTTTAACATGGTAAAAAATTATAGGAAATGTTAAAAAAATTATATGATCATTGTTGGGTAAAATATGGGAAAAGAAAAATTACCTGAAACTGAAAATTAATGAATGGCATAAGGTATATCAACTTGTATGTTTCAAAACAACATTTTTGAAATCACACATCATAAAATAAGATCATGAAAATTTATTTTCGAAATATGAGAAGTTAAATAATATTTTCATACGAGGTAACACTTATTTCAGTTTCCAACAACAATTATAACCTTGGTGGAAATGGAAATTAGGGACAAGGCGGGGAAACCACCATTTAAATGGATGGGAATTAATCATAACATAGTTTCATTTTCAAAAATGATTAGAATTTAGCATTATAGAATATTTTAAAAAAATTGATCTATTATGATATAAATATTTTATTCCATATGAAATGAATTATTAAAGTCAAGGATAAATATTTTAACTTAAAATATCAGATTGAGTTTTGAAAGACACTAATATTTTATGGAAAGAATATATTGCATCCCAAACAATAAATGATGTGAATGTATGTGATTTTTAAAAGTTAAAAAAATATTTATCAAATCATAAATTAATTGGGGAGTAGTTATATAATAAAAAATGAATTATGATTCATAACATCAAAACATTCCTTAATGAATGATGATTCATACAGAAGCCCTTATGACCAAAATAAAAATATATTAAAACCCAATTGAAAGAGGAAAATCTAGATGCAGACATTAAAATATCATGAATATAGATAAATATTATATTATATTATATATAAAATTTTTAGTATACACGAAATTAAAAATAATTTATTTCTAATAAAATGTTTCTCAATAAAGGAAATTTTGAGACAAAACCCTTGTGGTTTCAGAAACTTTTGAATCAAAATTCAATGGATTCATTTAAATAATATTTTTATATAAATAAAATAATTTAAATAATGTATTATTATAAAAAATCTTCTTAGACAGTATATACACCACTGAAATAATAAATTGTTCTATAATATTAAAACAAGTCTCAATAAGGATAAATTGAGATGAAATCCTTTACCTTGTGACTTAAATCCATCTACAATTGATATTAACATATGGGATAATTAAATTAATTTTATTAGATAAATACCAAAAAAACATAATTCGTATATATTTAATTTTATAAATTTAATTTCTTATCTTTTTTTTATTTCATTTTAATTCACTTTTTCTAATTGTTGTTACTTAGGGTTGATCGGTTATTTTATTTACAAAAAATTTGGTTTGTTGACCATTCCCAAAGGAATTGTAAAATAGCTTCATGATCTGAATAATTATTGAGTATTATGTCCTTAATTAATCTAGTAGTTTAATACTTATAATTTATCAATGGATATCCCAATATAGATCCAAATATATTATTTTACAATGATATGTCCATTTAACATGGTTAAAGTAAATATGATCAATTATTATTAATCATACATATATATTACTAAATATTATTCTTAAAAAATATTAATGGAGAGAAAATATAACATTTTTTTGTTAGAAATAATTTTTCCCTATAATTTATGATGGTTTTGTAAAATTGAATAGGTCGTTTATGGGGGCAGTAGTCTGCACACACACATGACAACAATTTCCTTTTTCATATTTAATTTTGAGGAAATTATAAATTTTTATTCAAATAGTGTAAAAAATAATTATAACCATGAATATTATGGTGCTTAACACCTTCATGTATATATTTTATTTATGATGTGTATAAGAAATAAAGAGTTGGGGAACTTGGGTTGATATTATTACCCCTCCTAGGGAATCTCCCCACTTGGTTTCTCTTTAACGCTCCTTATCAGTCTTTTGTTATGACCATGTAATCAATGTAATGGGGATGATATTGAGGGTACATTAAGATGTATTTTAGTTCTTCCATGTATTAGTAATCAGTGGAGAAATGTGTAGGATGTGGTGTCACTTTATAAGGGACGCAAAGTTTAATTTTGTAAAAAGTAACTGTTTCTCAGTAATATAACTCAATTATTCAGGGAAAAGGATCCAAAAATGGATATCAATGTTTTGGGGAAGGATATGAGTTCAATAATAATCCCACCATCCAATATCAAACCTTTTTCCACATTTTATCACTATTCCACTATCATAAATAACTTTTAACTTAATACCATACCACTTTTATTGCAACTACAGTCGTGTAAATTAATTTTATTTGAAAAAAATTAAATTTTACATATTTATTAATCTTAAAATTATGAATTTAGATCTTTTATTAATTTTATAAAATTATATTTCTATTGTTTTGATAAATTTATTTTTTTATTAGAATACAGTAGGTGTAAAAACTGTTCCATAGAAAAATATTATTTTAAGAATTCAGTGTACGTCCAGGATAATATTAAATGTTCTTATGATTTTCAAAAAATAAATATATTTATTATGAAATAAATAAATTTATCATGGATTCCATATCCAGCTAAAAAGAACATACCAAAATATTATAAATAGTTTTTTTATTATGAAAAAACATATTAAATTTATATATATTTATAAAATATATATATATAAATTTAAAACTATATCATTAATACAAATAAATTTATACTTAAAATGAAAATATAATAAATTAATTGTTTTTAAAACAAATTTATGACTCACTTATATATAGATAATTTAATAAAAGTCACAATTTTGAAAAAAAAAACTATATTTTTTTATTTTTTATATAAGATTCAATTATTTTTTATATATTACAAATCATAATCCTAAGATTATATTCCCAAGTTGAAAAATAATTTGATTTTTTTTATTATATTATATTTAATAATATATATACATTAATTTTATATCACTAAATGCATAATGCATTAGAAATAATATTTTTTAATAATATGATATATGTTCTTGAATATAGAACTATAAATTAAAATCAATATCTTAAAAAACATTATATCTCACCAAAAAACGACTTATTTTTTCTTCTAAAAATATTTCAAAAATTTTAAAGTCGAATATATATAATAATAATGTCATAAAAGTCGTGTTTTTATAAAAATGGTATTTTTCACTATTCACCTAAAAACAATATTTTTGTGAAAAAACAAAAAAGTAATCCTAGATGAATATTGGTAATTTAAAACTAGAATTGAATATTATTTTTTAAAATTATATTTATAGAATTTTAAATTTTGGAAATTAATTAAAATTATAATATACAATGAAAAACTATTTGTATAAGAAAATAACATTTTAGAATAATCATTATTCTTTTTTTAATTTCAATAAAAACAGCTAATAAAAATATCATTAATTAATTAATTTTTTATTTTATTAGAATAATCATTTAATAATTATATACTTGTTTTTCTAATAATAATTATAGCACATAAAGTGATATATTTTTAACTAAAATAATGAATTATTTATAAAATAACCATATTATATATATAAATAAATATATTATTATATTACCTAAATCAATCACTATTTTTCACACATACTAATTATATAGCTAGGTTTTAAAGGTCTAAATATATCACAAAGAATTGTTATTTTGGTATTGTGTGAGGAGAAAGCTAACAAACTTATTTTAATGGAAAATAAGAAAAAATATTTTAAAATATTTGTTATTTATACCTTCACATAAAAAATAAAAAGGATTCTTAGGATAGATTAAATAATTGATATACATTTGAGATCCTCCCATCATCCTTAAACTAATGTGTAGTTTAAATGGTGCATTAGAACACAAGAGGATATACTAAGGTCATGATCACGTAACATCCAAGGAACATGGGACTAGAATCATCCTTTTCTAAAATTTACATTCAATAATAGCATCTAATCAAGAATTCAAATGGAAATATATGGATTCATGAATGATAAAATATTCCTTACTCCAACCTTATTAGATGATAATATATAATGTAGTATTTTTTTATATAAATCATTAGGGAGACAACTAAAAATGTTTGATTCATTCAAAATACCATCTAGATAGCTCATTATTGATAACAAATCAATATTTATAATTATGGGAAGGTCACAAAATTCCATGTTTGGGATCATTTATTACAAGGGGTATCTTTATATAATTGTTTTTTGAGGTTCTATACGAAGGGAAACTTAAGGACATTGTACATTAGGGTCATAGATATTTTAGAGTTATATAGATTCATACATTACTTTTTAGATTCAACACACAACCTCTTTAAAGTACATGATTTTGTTTATATCCCATTATTTATGGAGTTGATTGTGATATTCTATAAGTCATGAAATATATATGAAGAATTTACATTATATTTTATGATAATATATATACGGTTCTATATTTTATGATATCAATAAAAATGATAAGAGTTATTCCTTAGGGATATATCCTTGTTAACAATATACTGATATCATATAATCACTATCATAGCCTGTAATTATTTATTAATTAACTATATCATTATGTTATGAGTCACATTGCTTTATTTATGATAAATATTATAATTCAATAGGGAGGTTTAATGTTAATTGGTAATGTTCTTATGACCTTCCATTAATGTTAAGGTGCGACTAAATATAATGGTTCAAAACATAAAGCATTAGATTAATGAATTTTATAAATATTTTAATTTTTCAAATATTTAAAACTAATAAAATGTTTTTGAATTCATATTTAAATGAAATAAAGTCATTGGGAGAATAAATGAGGCGTAAAAAATGAGGTAACATTATAGGGATGGAGTGTAATTCATAGACATGTATTTTGTATGAATCGTATAGAATTCACAATTCTATCTTACTTCTTCCTTCATCTTTTCTAAAATATACTCACATTTCATGGATGTGAAGAAGATAATACCAAAATGACATGTTATTCAGTTCAATACTTGGATACACTACAATTGAGTGAGCCATATAGATACCTATTAGTGATCTTCATCAATTCCATTGAGATAATATTATAACAGAAACATATTAAACTGAAATGTGATTATTTTTTATCAATTAATTTTATAAAAGTATTTAGTTTTAATACATTTTAAAATGGGTACTTAAGTTCTCTAATGTCTTTCACAAAGTTGAAAAATATTTTTTACATCATTAAAAAGTCCTCAGTGATATTATTTGTCCATTATTCTTCATAATTTATGAAACTAGTCTTGTAAAAATATTAAAAGGAATATGTAATTCTAATAATATTTTATATTACAAAATATTAATTTTTATGCAGATTACCAAACATTATATTACATCATAAGCTGTAATATAACTATTTCATATGATATAGGATTTCTTATGTGGATACTGAAGAAAAAAATTCACTATAGTTGTGAACAGTATGTAATATCACATATGGAGAGATCATTGAATAGATATCTCAAAATAGATCCTCAAATGGTTAAGGTTGTATTCGTTATACCATCAACTACAATACCCATGTGCTAAAAGGTTATTTCATATCTAAAATATTATTTATCATAAAAAATTATATAAAATATGAAGTGCACGAGATTATGATACAATATATATAGTAAATTTTTATAGGATTTAAAATTTATTCATTCAAAATTTTATTATAAATTGAATTAAATAATTTAATATTTATTTATAAAATATGAAAAAAATTATTTTGTGAGATTTATTTCATTTAAAAAGTGTTTATGGCCTCATAATTAATATATTTTTTGGGAAAAATTATTAAAGTAATATGAAATATCTATTTAATAAATATTCCACAATTTTAAATATTAATATTGAATAACATTTTACAATATAATATATATCTAATTATTAGTAAATTAAATTTTTTTATTAAATTGTAAGTATAATTTATCCTAAAAAATACATTAAAAATAATAAATATATATAAGAGTATTTTCAAAAACTCATAATTGTTGAGAATATTGTATTTGAGTAATTTATGATAAAATCTCTTATTTTGAAAATTTTATAAACCATGTCCAAATGAATATTTAAAGATTATATGATTATGATATGAATAATGTTAAATATTTTATATTTAAATTTTTTAATTTTTTAAAACTGGGTTTACTTGCATAGGCCTATAATTACTTAATAATGATAAATTTCTTGTTGTTTTTAGTTTGAAATATATTTATGTTCCAACCTACCAAAAACATAAAAGCGGATATTGTTTATCATAAGCTAGGTTTTGATATTTTTTGACTTCATAGGGAAATTTATAAAAGGAAGATATAGTTTCTATTATTTGGTGTTTAAGATGTTTTGACTTGTATTTTATTATTTTACTAGAGAAGAAGAATTGAAAAGGAATAATTGTGTATGAGTATTGTGATGGATATTGATGTTAGTACATAAATAATATCAATGTCACAGAAAAAATATATATTATGTACCGCAAAGGTAATTTAGTTTGTTAAATATGTTTGAAATAATATTAATTATCATAGGATAAAATTTGACGATGTTATGAGATTATTTTAAATATTTTATACTTTTGTAAAATAAAGATTATTTTTGAATATATCCTAAAATTGTGGATTAAAATAGATAAAGGCATGAATTAATAATAGTAATTTAGACACTAAAATGGTGAAATGTATAATAGATGACTACTTTTTAGGTGTTACTTAAATTATTTTGATGTATCCATGTCACTTAAAAATATTAAATACTTAAGTTTGATAGAGTCATTCGTGCCTTATAATGGGTCGTTGATGACTTTGGCTAAATAGTGACAACTTTATGAGGGATATTAATTACATTAAATGAGTTGAATATGAATTCATAAAGTTTATTTCCTACATTGGATGTATAAGTATTGAATTATGTGTTTTTATAATGGTTTTAAATTATATGAAATAACTGAATGAAATATCCTACTTAAAACTAAATCAGATGATATCAAAGATGTGAATTCATGAATTAAACATCATAAAAGAATTTTATTTTATTAGATATAATTGATTAAATATTATTTTATATATAAAAACAATTATTTTAGCATGAACATAAATTTAAAAATAAATGAAAATGTTCCTTCCTTCAGGATAAGAAACCATGAGAATGAAATATAATATTTTCCTGAGGAATAATGATAGCTCATGATATAGAGATTCTTTAACCATTATTGATAAAAATCAGTTATAAAATAATAAATAACTCATGGAATACCTAATAAATTTTTTCAATGATGACTTTGAACATATTTTAATGAAGGAATAAGAATTCGGTAGAATAATAGATATTGAATTAACAGTTGAAAGATTGATATTTTATGCATTTCAAATTTGAAATCCTAATTCTAATGAGGTATAATCACTGGTTCTAGAGTTTATAATGTATTCAATTAATTTAAAATATTTTATATTATAATATACTTTTAATTAATATATACAGAGATTATCAAGGAGAGATTAAATATACGAATAGGAAATATACATGTTACTTTTCTTGTAAAATGAGGAGTGGTGTGTATATAGGGAAAACATGATGGAAGTATAATCTAATTGAGAAAAATATTTTTTATAATTAAGTTTATATCATTTTAGATATATAGGATATATTCAAAAAAATAATAGAATCATTTTTACCAATATTTAATGTAAAAAAGTTTGTCATTTGTAATCCGCATGATCAAAATATTGTGATATATCATCTCGGGTTAATCTATCTAATGTTAATGGTTAGAAATCTCATTTTTAGGTTTAACCTTCTAAAATGATGATGTAAAATCTATTATTGGGTCAATAAAATATCTCAATAATCTATAAAATAGTAGGTAAGGTATGTTTCTAAATGAATCTTAAAAATTAATTTTAATCACTAATCCACCTCTCTCTAAATTATATCCATTGATTTTGAAGTTTCTTTTTTTAAGTTGTTTATACATAATTTTTCATGAAAATATATGAAGATATCAGTTTTAATTTATAAAATAAAATTCATTGATGACCAATGAATAGAATAATAGATACAGATAAAGACAATCAAAATTTATCTATATTTTAATGAAATGAAATTTTAAGAAACATTTGATGAAGTTACTATATAATTTTATAGTATTTTTAAAATATTGAAAAATAAATTAAATTAATTATAATAATATAGAAACATAAATTTAGTAAAATCAGATAATTTAGAAACACATTTATAAAAAATTGAATATATCAATAATGGATAGAAAAAAATATAAAATCCCATTATAAAGAGTGATTAAGAGGAAGGTTTCCCTTTACATATATTGAGTGAATGAATTAAATATAAATGGTTGAAAAAATATTAAATTAGAATATAAATCCTAAAAGTTGATGAAAATATTTAATTTTATATTTTAATTATAAACCTCATAAAAATCATTCAAATATTACTGGATACTATGAATCTCAACTAAAAAAAGAGATTTATAGAAAACCTTATTGAGAGTTCATAATTTGAAAGGTGGGAAATAATGATTAGTAAAAATTTAAATATGTGGAGGAAATATAAATACCAAAAAATACAAGAAAACTAGAGTAAACCATTTTCATTAAGAAATATATACAATATAGAGAATAATACCATGAAATTGGTGGTAACATAGCTTTAAAATGACATATTATAATATAAATCTCCTTATAAAAATTATAATGACATATACATGAATTATTCAATGGGAAAGGAAATGTGAACACTAATAAATATACATAAAAGAATAAATGAAAATATTAAATTAATATTACCTGACAATTATCTAAAGTATTTTTATACATAGTGAATATCAATGATGTATTGAGATTATTTGATAACTCCTTACAATGATCAGAATTTTTATGTAGAATAAATTGAAGAGATAATGTTGAAACATATAAATTATGTATAAAAATGTAAAATAAAATAAAATGCATCCCTATAATGACATAAAAATATGATAGTATGTAGTATTTAATGAAGATATACCATTAACATAATGATAGGAATATGATGAATAATATCGCCATACACATATCATAAGGCATTTGAAAATAAAAAGTAATTTGGAGATAAAAAAATAGTTATTTTAATCACTATAAAATAATATTTTTTGTGACATTTGGGAACTTAAATGGATTTAACTTACAAATAAATTAATTTAATATTTTTCATAGATGATATTTTATAATAGATATATTGGAAATCAACCTCTCACTATACCAAAATAAATGTATCAAGAATTAATAATTTTGAGGATAATGTTGAGGTATATAAATTTCTAGGAATAAAAAACTTATATGATAATTTAAATATAAATTAAAAAATACTTATAAAGGATGATTTTACATATAGGACCTCAAATAAGAGTATATGTGGAATGAATTAAACTAAAATATATTTTTGGAAAAAAGAAAACTACTCCAAATCCCTGTATAAGAACCATTTTATTATAAGTAGTATATTTAAAAACATTATTTAAATTTAACAAATTTAATATTATTCTTCTACATTAATTTATTAGAAATTTTTTAATATATAGTTTATACTGACAATTATTTATTTGGGTTTAATACTTTTAATGATATTTTTCATCATGGTTTTATCAATCATCATTCCTTGCTCATGTGTTCATCATATCTAAAGGAGTAATGTTATTTGAATCATTATTTTATAATTATTTATTTTTACATATTTTAACTCTAAAAAAGATGTGGTTATGATTCAGGATGAATAAATATATAATTCATTCATTTGAGGAACCATTACAATCAGTATAGATTTTGAAATAAAATTAAATTAATGTTTTGGGTAATCAATCATATAAAATGGAAAAAAAATATGTTAGATATTATAAATATTTAGTATTGAAATTTTTATAACCCTATATAACATTATTGATGTTAGTATACTAGAAATTTCAATGTTAGTTATTGAATAAACCCAACCACAAACATGTTAAAAGGGATGAATTATTTCAAATAATTTAATATTTAGTTATTAAATAATTATTTAAAATTATTATAATTTAATTTTTTTATTATTGAATTCTGTTTTCTATTTAAATGATAACATAAATTACCAATAAATAACAAACGAGATACTTTGAAGTGGTCAAGTCCTCAATTTCTGGCATTTTTGTTTTAAAGAACTATAGAAATATTTTCTGATGTTGGGACACCATACTTCTATATGTCCTATAAAATATTGATTTTCCATGGATTAACAATATGTAAAAAACTATAAGTTTCATCTAGAATGTATCAAACGTAGAAACTTTTAAGTATTTAAATGGTGGAAATTTATTTCAAAACATATGGTAAATGAAGTGATATCTTCAAATGACATTGGAGTGAGGTGAAGAAATATTTATTTTAATATTAAAATGAATTTAGAAATTTAATAATGGTATTATAGAGTTTATAAATATTATTTTATGATATGAAAACTGATTCCATGTCATGTTTATAATGTTTTTGATATTTTTAATTATTTTATTATTCATCTTATTAATAATACTATCCCAAAATTAAGATACATTTCTGATTACATAATTTATATATCATGGTACAAAATTTTCATTCAATTTTATCAAAACAAGTAACTAAATATTATAAATTTATCTTTTAAATAAAAACATATAATACGAAAAATATAAATTTTTTCCTAAATTTTTTTACAATGATTTAATATGATTTTTTATTTATTTTCATTAAATAATTTATATGTAATATTAATTATTGTTTATGTATGACATATATATTATTTTTCATACCTTTTATGATTCTATATAAATATTACTTTCCTCTTATAACATTTTTAATATTCCCATCAAATATCTATACACTCGTTGACTACACATATCAATCACCAATATATTAGTCTCTTTACCCTTTTCATTCATAATAAATTCAAAATATAATTATGTAAAATTATTTAACCTGTTCAATTCATCAATATGAGTATCATGTTACAATTATTTTTTATTCCTTTTATGGTTATAACAAGTTATAGTAATTTATTATGTCATTGTGAGGAATCATATTAAATATTATACTCTTTAAATTCATAAAATTATTATCCTCTTTTAATTTTTAAAATTATGTTCCTTGCAGATTAAATTTTAAAATTATATTTATTTTCAAGTTGTGCTGAAACATTAAACCTAAATGAAAGAAATCTTTTTCATTTTTGATTTATAATGTGTAAATTGTATACCTTTGTGAAATTCTACATATTTATAATAGATATATTAAATTATAGTTCAAATATTATTTTAGGAAAAAAATTCAAACTAAAAATTTGAATCTTATCATATTCTTGAATTTATAAATTTGGAATTTGAACTTTTAATTTTCCCTATTTGATGAAATATTGGTGAATGAATCACTAAAATATTTTTGACTTAATATAAATGTTTTATAAAATAAAGAACCTTACAATATGTAATTATATGATGAAACTCAGATAATTCTTAAAAATAGTGATAAGTTGATATTTTTATTCATTTCAAATATTTTCTACATGTATGGCATTTTTAAAAAGTAATATGATGCATGATTTTTAATGAGTTTCTCATATAGACTATCAAATACTTTTGTTATTTACCTCATGAAGTATAATATATCCATTATTTATTTATCTCAAATATATACCTATAACATTTATGTGTATATATTAGGAAAAATATATACAATGAAATATTTTCATCAATTACATCCATTAGGTAGACTCATAAACTCTTTTTAATGGTTGTTTGATTTGTTTTTACCAAAAAATCACTAATCCTTCCAAAAAAACAACAATGAACATTTAATTGATGAATAATTAATATATATATATATATATATATTCAATAATTTTGATCTATTTATTAAACTATTAAATGAAACAATATTAACCAAAACGTTATGGTCAATTTCACAGAAAACAAAAGGGATACAATACTAGTATTAGGATACCAACTGAAAAATATAAAATTAACATAAACAAAAAAATGTTTCAATACAGTAAAATTTAATGGGATAAAATGAATGAATGTGTCTATCAAACCACTAAATCATATATAGATGGATCTATGCATCATAGGAAACCCACATTGATCTAACATGAAAGATACTGGACCTAGTTCATCAGGACACTCTATCTAAGGGATATTGAATTTAAAATAGAATATCTTGGTTATAAACCTTTTCATTATGCAATGCCGTGATATAGAGGAAACTCAATTGGTTCCCCATCCTAGTTCTCCACATGATATTAGACTATCCTTCTCGAATTCGATAAGTTGGTGACTTGTAATTGGGGTCTTAGGAGGTACCGTGGGTAGATTTTAACCTCTATATTTGCGTGTGAAATCATAAGAAAAACCAAAAAAGAATCATATATATCGTAGTATATAGAAATAATAAAAAGTTTACCATATTAAAAGGAAAATGGAAAAGAGTCCTACAAGAATATAAGGCAATGCTCTCACTAGGCCGATCACATAAACATTTAAATAAACAAAATAAATTACATACAATGAGGCTCCACAATAACTCTAATCCATACCATATCCAAAAAAACTATCATTATCCAAGATACTCTGATTCGTTATGATTTTTATAGGCCTCAATACAACCATGTCTATAAGAAGTGTAGAGACAATTAGGTACTGAAGTTCCATATCCAATAGAGAACTCTGTGAGTAAAAATCTTAGTAGAACGCCAATAATGTGGTCTTATACTATAATATAAATGAAGTGAAATGTGTATGTTCCATGATCAGAATAAAAAAAACTTTTTAGAATATATAAATAAATTACCACCGACAATACCTTTTCCAATCTAATGTAGTAATGTCTCTAAGAATGTTATGTGGACCGTGCCAACCATTATCAACTCACTAAAACACTATATCCTCTATTGGAACTATTATCTATTGTTGATCATTCGGTATATGACCTAATCATAAATAACATATTTTTCTAGTATTTTGGTGTCTTTAAGAATGTCTCAATTATATTTTCACTTAGTATAATAGATCCAAGTCTCCCAGGTATATAGATAAGTAACGCGTACCACCCATATGGGAGTTTTCTTAGCTAGGGAATAATTCCATATGTATCACTTACCTACGGAATGGTCCTTGAAGTATTCGTAATAGTACATTGGATTATCCTCAAAACTATATCTATTTCATCAAAACCAATAGAAACTCATCCCTCCCCTATAATAATTTTCTCATCCCCGGGCATAGCATAAAAGTCTTATAGACCTTTTGTTTGAGGATTTTATCAACCATATATCATATACCACCCAAGGGTATTTTACAAATATAAATAAAGGATTTCCCCACATGAGTATTTTATTTAAAAAAAACTACACCAGTTGCATTAAAATTATATATAATAAAAATGCCACCCCAAGAAATTTCTCAGTCCATTCATAATTTAACAAGGATAAGTTTTGGCCTAATTATTAAATTATCTAATATTAATCACATGTATTCTCAACCATTAACTTTTTCAGCATCACTAGGGAAAAAACTAGAATCTCATAGGTCTCATGTGAGTTAATTGGTCCCAAACCTCCCTAACAATGAATTTCACACAACTTAGTAGTGTCAAAATAGAAAATAACCTCACATGACACAAGGGTAATGCTCAAATGGAACATGTCAATTGATATGGTTCACATCTGATATAAAGTAAATGGTCACCAAACAGATGTCCTCACACCACAACCATACCAGTCCTACCAAAGTTCTATAAATGTAGGATAATCAATCCCCAGATTTATCACATGATCTACTTAGGTCATTCCACACAAGTGATCACACAAACACCCCTCTAGGGTTCATATACTTTGGTCTTCCAATTATTCCATGCCTTAGCAATTAGTAACCAAGGTTTATAGATAGGCCACTATTCCCATAGTGAACTATGAACTTTTATCTTTTTTCTATTTGGTGGTCATATTGTTTATTAATCAAATTTAAATTAAACTATATATATTGAATTAACCAATACATAATTAAATGGTGTTACCAATATAATGTTATGTCTTCAAATTCACATTCATCATAGTAATTAATAAACTCCAAATGGATTGAATGTGATCCACAATCCTCGTGATGAATCCAAATTCCTATTTCAAGCCCTAATTTATAAACCCTTACTAAGATCATCGAGACCCACCCAAGAATGAATCATTACCATTCTCCCATATTAATCCAAAACACCAAATCTAATAAATTATATTCAATATATAATTAATTATTCCCTTTATTATAATTTAGTAAATTTAATACATTTTTAAGTCATTTAGGTATAATATTTGAAAATATCACTTGGTGGGAGGTTTATGACAAAACCCCTAAAATAATATTATGATAATGACCTATAAACCATCACTAATTAAAAAATTAATTTTCTAAAAAATGAAAATACAAAAAAAAAATTACAATCATGATGTAACATCAATGAATCACTTTAAAATGAAACAAAAATGTCATCCCAGATCGCCCTCTTTGCAACTAGCATGAAATCCCTATCACCCCTAGATGATTCCATAATTATTTGGTGGTATCATCCTTGACCATATCCAAGGAAAATATATATATATATATATAAATACAGAGATGCATTAAATAAAAGATAAATATAGGAAAAGAATCCACTAAAATCGTTGAAAAAATCAAATGAATGAACCCAAAACAAGTGGGATATTGGGGGAAGATGGTCCTTAACCTCATGGTTCATAAAATCAAAACAACATATTGGGGGGTTCCCCTTATAAAACAATTATAGGGAAAATTTTAATTCTTCCACCCAAAACTCCCAATAACTATCCAATGGCTTCATGTTATAGCCAATGTATATTAAATCTACCCTATGCTACCAATATAGCTTTAAAAACCTATGGGAACCCTGTCATTCCCAATTCCATGTCAAAATACACATGGATTAGGTGTTTTATCCAATTAATTTTCATCCCAATACTTGGTTCAAAATTCATATTATCCCCAAAAAAATTTAAAATGTTTCTTTAAATTTCAAACTATCTATATATAAGAGATATTAAAAATACCTCACCATAACACTTCTCATCACCAAAAAGTCCTTGAATAATCTATATATATATATATATATACTTTTTTGAATTTAAAATCTATTTCTAGAAGTCCTATTCCATTCTTGAATTCAAAACACAGTCCTAATATGAACAATCCAATCCATGTCTCTTATAAAACAAAACATGATCTAAATATCATAACTACAATCAAAACATGGATATGGTTCTCACCCATGTTCTCCTATTCCAATAAAATGACGTGTCTTCATCCAATAGATAAGTTGGCCTATGGTTCTCCCAACGATGGTATTTATCTATTAATCGACTATCCCTATTCTAGAAAAATTATTCCATCAGAATTTCATAACAAAGAACCACACTCAAGTTATAATGATACTCCTAGAGAAGTTTCTGAAATGATCACACTATTTGATAAAAAATATTATCATTAAAACATCATTCCACATTCTAAATTCTAAATTCAAATCCATAATGGATGAACACACCACATCCATATGTTACTCCAAGATTAACTAACATGCCATCAAATATCCTAAAACATTACCAAAATGTACCCATTATATCCAAAATGATATATTTAATCATGTTATTGACTTATCACATCTAATTACACATAAAGTAACCAACTAAACCTCCTCTATTTGACCTATCCCAAAAAACTTGACTGCATCCACTGTCACACTCTCAAATTTTTAGATCCTACTTTTTATAATCCAAGAGGTATCCCATGATCATTATGATACATCAAAAAATTCCTCAACATAGATGATGGTTTTATTTCCATGGTAGAATAATCATTTGACCATATCAGTCATCATTCTCTTTCATCCCATAATCACTATCATACCACAGATATAATCATTCATATATCATTCCAAAATTTCCACGACATTGATTGATGTGTTTAGATTTTATCCAACATCACACATTGATCTAGACATGGGATTCTCCAAGTAATCCAGTTGACCATAGTCTCATAACTTACTAACCTATAAATAAAAAAGATAATTTCCTATGAACAATTTTAATGAACCCACTACCCTTTCATTCAGAGGTACATATCAAAAACTTAAAAACAATTCTCCCCATCATAAGTTTTTCTTTTCCAGCACACCACATAACAAATTTTTTGGGCATTTTGACCCATGTTCTATCCCTCAAAAAACATCATGCCTAGTCCTAGCCAAGACCCTCATATTTGGTAACCACTCCAAACTAATATATTTCCCCAGTTACCAACTGATGAGAATATTATCCACATATCCAATAATATTTTTCATCAACGATGCTCAAAACCTCAAAATGGATTATGGTCCCCCCCCCCCCCCGAAATGGATTCCCTTACACTACTCCTCGAGCCTATAACTAGATAGATCCCATATCACACACAGGTATATCCTCCCGAGATATGGTTCCCATCCTTTCAATACCTAACATGGATTGATCTTGATCAACCATGTCACCACAACAAATCCATTTCTATTATCTCACCTGAAATATAAGAGAATTCATCATCACTATCAAACTAGGGACATCTAATACCACAACATTCATAACATACCTACCAACCCTCATCTTTCACATAGTCTTTAAAAATATTAATTTCAACATATATTATGTGTGATAGTTTATATTACTTCAATTAGATATAAATATAAATAGTCACATTCTTTCATAAATCACGATCCTAAAACCTAGCTCATGATCCCAAAAGTTTCTCACCTTTAGAACTAGGATGACATTCCACAATCCCTAGTAACTCTAAAAAGAATATTGTTGAACCCTGATGACAAAATTCTTTACCCCCAACTGGCATCATTCCGAATCACAAGAATGTAACCTTTATCACAAAATTCTTATTATTGAATCTGAATTCAATAGGTTTAGATACCTAAACCTTCCTCCCCTTTTTAGTTCAGTCTTGACACCACATCACTCTAGTTAACTCTTATCTCATGAACTGATACTCATTTGTTTACCATGATGAATTATTTTTGGGAATCATCATGATGGTATTATAAACCTTGTCGAACCTACTATCCACTTTTATCAACCATAAATATTTGTGCATGCTCTAATATTTAAGGATTAACAATCTTGAGAGAATGAGTCACTTGATTATGCCATATATTGAACTATGAACTGACTCCCTATCTCAAACATCCCATAATATCCCATGTTCCATGAACCCACTCAAGGGGATCATATAGATTATTTACATCCCATGATTACACAATATCCTATAAGGGAACTGACCCTCACTGAGAATGATCATATTGATTTTTACACTTATTAATAAACAAATCATTAGTTTGGACCGATGTAAATATTTTTTCTAACCTATACGATTGTAGAGACCCTAAGCTTAACGTACATGGACATTACATTACTTTAGAGGAATACTTAATACATAACAAAAACAGACACACAAGGACCGTAATAGTTTAATGTCTTTGGAAACTTGGAAAGTAATCTTCTAATCGTGGTGAAAGATCTTCAATATCTCCCATAAAGATCTTCCCCTTTTTTCTTACCTAAAACCTTTATTTATATCCTGGGGAAAAGAAAACAGAAATAGGGTGAGCTCAAATTCTCAGTAAAGGTAAGCATGGATAAAATAAAACATACCATATACATTTGAACTTAAAAACATGATCATAATGTTTAAACATCAAAAGCCTGAGCAATGACATAAAACATGGAAGTACGCAAGGGATAGATCATAATGAAACATTAATAATGATAAAATATCATGGGAATAAAACATGTAATTGTGGCAACCATTAAGCACATGATATGATTTCCATATTATCCAAGGCATTACTGCCAAGACCATCTTAGTGTACAAAGTCCTTTTCTGAATCGAGTTCACTCTTCGTTCCAGTCCTGTATTACTGAAGCAGTTTAACTTTCCATTCCAGCCATGTCTATCTCATGAGATATAAATCTTTACCCAATGCATTAGAGGGAGATATAGGTCCCACCCATATCATAGTGAAATCATTCTTACTTGTTCCACAAAATAAACTTAAAACATTCATCATAACCCAAAGAATAAAATGGTTTTCATAAAAATCATCCCAACATTTCATAATCCATATAAAAAAAATGGATATAATTTCATAATAAGAAAAGTGAAACCATTTAATAAAAGAGACATTATACTTAAAACATACACATATGAAATAATTTCATTTTATATGGAAAATGGTTTTGATAAAACACTTGAAATGAATTCTTGAGGAAAATATCCTTTCTTCTTTAAAATCATTTTCTTTTCACAAAATGTCATGAATTTTTAAAAGAAACGGATTTTCTTGAAAATAGTCAATAAATATTTTTGAGTAAGCTTCATGAAAATATGTCTTTATAAAACCATAAAAATCCTTTCATGCCGTATAAGTTAAAAAACATTTTTCTCGTACTTTTGTCGGAAAAGTGAAAAAGTACCTCGTACGAAAAACGACAAAAGATTCCTTTCATATCATTTACTAAAAACTCACCAAAGGGTAAAATTGTATTTAAACCATTTTAGGTGAATGGAAATAATATTACATATTTAGGAAACATGGATTTGGATGATAAAATACACCCTAGTAATTTCTGAAGTATAAACAGTCTCGGATAAAAATGAGATTGTGATATTTCCCTTACCTTAGGTCCGATTTTCTTTGTAAGTGTCCGAACCTCTTGTATAATGATTTAACTAATGTCATTTACTTATTCCCGAATCATACTCATTGTTATGATATCATATATGGTTCACTTATGGCTTTATATTACCCGTTCTTTTGTAAATTCCATTTTAAAGAGCATTTTGGATAAAATTGTTTCATTTGTCATCCGTGTTTTGACTTGTAATTATTCATATGATTACTTACATCATGATTACTTAATTACTAAATATAAAACATGATTTATATATAATATATATTCAGAATATATATATATATATATAATATCGGTAAATGGAAATAAATACACTGTTCATGGAGACGGTAGACCGTACGTACGCATGAAAGCTGTTTTATTTTCCTTATTGAGTTGAATGGAATTAAGTAGATGACATACATATATATAAACATAAATCCATTATCATTATTATTTAATATATTTCATTATTACTTATTATATATACTTTATAATCATTCATGAATGGTTAACATGGAGAATAAATCTCATCGCGTTGTGGAGACGGTAGTCCGTACGTACACACGAGCGATGATATCGTTCTCATCATCGTGGAATTGTATTGGAGTGTATGTATACTATTTCAGAATCAATGTCACTTTACAATAACCATATATAGTTATTATGTACGTCATTATACCCATCCAAGTAAGGTGGTGGTGGAAAATAGATTACACCACGGCGTGGAGACGGTATTCCGTACTTACGCACGCGTGGTGATTTCATTTTCCGTAGGATGGATAGATGGTAAAATAATGTTGTTTCATACTTATAATAACATATCAGTATATGAGTGATATTTATGTTATTACTTAATAATGAAACAACCTATGAAGAATAAGTGGAAGAAGAAATAAAGATGAAAGAATCGGCAACGGACATTACCTCTTCTTTGAAGCGCCTCTTTGAGTCTTCCACTTAGGGCACTAAAATTGGTCTTTGAAGAAGACCAGGACCTCTAGGATGTTTCTAGGGAAGTGGAGAAGAGAATTTGTCTGGGGTTGGCCGAGCTTGAAGGCTCAATGTGGTATGAGGAAGAGAGGGAGGAGGTGCCCTTTTATAAGGGATGAGAGGGGCACCTTTGGAATAACTAAAAATATTATTTTATTATAAAGACATATTCGGTTTTTAATAGCTCAAAATTGAGTTATTTAGAATCTAATGTGGGTATGGGTTGAAATCCTCCCATCCAATAGGATTTAGACAAGTTTAGGTCATTATATTAACCTTATCGTTTAGTCTTAACTATTAGTTAATTAGATTGGCATTTACCATGTCATATTGTATTTTTATATTATATATTTAATAAACATACAATATACATCCAAGCAACCCCCAAGTGGTTCATTAATGATACACATATCATGATATATGAATCTTGGCCGAACCATATATTTTTAGGAATAAAATAACAATCAATAATATAATATTTGTTCTAAAAACTAATTTATGTCAATTTTGACACTATTCAATAGTTGATTTTTGTGAAACTCATAACAGAATGATTACTTCGAAAAAAGTTAATTAAATCAATCCTACCATGTCATATTAACCTTTAAAATTAGTTTAATTCATAAAAAGTCTCAAATTATATTTATTTGGGTATTTATAATATCAATTATTCTAATTGTTCACTATTATGGTAATTACTACATCATAATTATGTCATAAATAAATTAAATTATTTAATGTCTAAAAATTATAAATAAAATATCATTATGTATTAAATATTATTATCTTTCTAATGAATATTTAAAATCTAATTTATCTTATTTATAACCCTATATTAAAAAAGTTTTAGTAAATAAACATTGATTTTAACTCTTTTAACTCTTCTTTTGAATTAAATAATAATAAATGTCCTAATCTAATCTAAGTGGGCCTAAATGGTCATATTTTATTCCTAAGGTTGTTTTTGGGTAGAATTAAACTTATCCAATAGAATTAGGACATGTGTTAGGGTAATAATAATATAATTTTTACCCTTAATTACCCTATTTACTTTTAACCGTGGTAAAAAAAGTAAAAAGTTACTATTCACCAAAAATTATTTTCATCTCATTGAACCACATTTTACTTACTGACATCAATCGTGTCTCTTGGATTTTTGAAATTCTACTCACAGAAGTGGTAAAATTAAGTTTTATGAAAAATTCATTTTTTAACTACCACTTAGTGGTTCCACTATTCATCAAAAAATGAAGGTTTCCAGAAAAATACAAAAAATTAGCCGTAAGCTATATTTGATAATATGAATTCAAAAATGATGTCTATTTTACCAAATTAAAAACATATCAGTTGCATGAATTAATTTAAAAATTAAATCCTGTCATCAAAATAAATAGCGTGTTTTTAAGAGATAATAACTATCAAAAGATTGACACTTGTTTATGTATGGTTTAAATGTGAAATTACATCCAATGGCCAACATTGTATTAAATTGTAAAAATATATTCTAAATATATTTTAAAACCACTCAAATTAATAATTTATCACTATTAATTATTTCGATTGAAAATGTTGTTTTTAATTACAATTTAGTAATTTTCACTATTCATCAAAATATGAAAGTTATCCGAAAAGTACCAAAATTTCTCCCTAAGCTAATTTCGATATTCCAAATCCAAAAATTAAGCCCATTTTGAAAACTAAAATTTACAAAATTTTAAAAATTGGTTATTACTATTCATAACGGCTAGTTTTAATAATATTTTAATAGCATATCGTTGTTTAGTGAAACTCGATATTGCGTACTACACACGCTATTGAGGAAGGTCGTGATTGCGTGTAATGCAAGGCAAGTCAATGATGCGTGTTATGAAAGCTCATTTTCGTGTAACGTACAACACAAGACATTAATGAAATTAAAAAGACTATTTTTCATAAAATCTCGGGGTGTTACATTCTACCCCCCTTAAAATGAATTTCGCCCTCAAAATTCGTCAGGGTTATAAATGGTTTACTACTCAAAAGTTTCTTTAATAGAAACCCACATCGTAAAAAGGAATACCAAAACCAATCTTTAAAAACAAAAGTATGAAACGTAACGGTTACCCAAATAAACTAATCACTGGGTTTCCACATAGGTGAAAATCTGGATATGGAAGAGAAATCTAACCATCATGTTCTGATGGAGAGTGGCAATGAACATGGCTATCTAAAAGCCAGTAATCAAAAAGCCATAAATTTTTGATGATCTAAGGTACCATCCGATTCATCAGATATAAGAGCACTAGGACAACATTTTTGTTTTTCAAGATCATTTCCCTAAAGTTGATGAAATTGGAATTAGAAGAAATACTTTCGTGATTTTGGTATAGTCTCACCGTTGGTCGTTATTTGGACAATTTCCACTTCATCTCTTAAAGAAATGAAGATTAATTTGTCATTCATGATATGTTAGTAGATCATGTGATAGAATGATGGGTCATTCCAACTGTCTCAAACAAAAGGTTAGAAAAGTTATCAAAACTTACATAAGTCCATCTATAGTAATATTAATCATATATGGTTCCTAAAATGGTCTTATACTTATTATATTATACTACTTAATATAATAAAACTAGTTTCTACTAAACAGGGACTTCCTGTAGGCCAGTGGTAGGCGATAAAGGCCAGTAGCACTTCGGTTGTGGGTTCGATTCCCACAGCCTTGTCTGACGCGATGGGTTGTCGCCAGTCCTGCAGGTTGTCCTTTTTCTAAAACTACATTACTATAACATCCCATCAATAATATCGAAAAAAGTTCTATCCTTAAACAATTCTAACTTATGTCCAACATAATCCATTTCAAATCTTTAGGCTTATCTAAAATACTTCCGTCCATGCCCATAGTATAAAGAAAATGATTACTTGAAATGTCACATAACAATCACGTGAATGCCATCATTTATCCCCAATATATCATAAGATATATCTTGTTGGTCAAATTACAAACATTTGAATACCTTAATCATGTATTCTCTTGAAGAATGAATACCCATTAATTGAACCATAGTGAAAACATGAATGCTGTTAAAAGTTAACACTTTCAGCATACCAATATCCTCAAAATTATATATACTCAAACCATGATATCACTTAGTCCTTATTTCAATCATGAGCTCATGAGTACTTTCAAACATTTCATTTTCTCCTTATCCCTTCATTATGCGCATATCATCTGCTTTCCAAAATATTTGAATCACTTTCCATGGTTACCAGTACCTTAAAATTATTGAATACCACAATAGAATAATAAAAAAATATTCTAATACAAAATATAAGTACCTCAACAACATTATTCTTGAAAACCAATACATAAACACTTCAATTCATCCTCTTCAATTATTGTCCAGGAAGAAGTCCTTCCTTGATTTAGAAGTAACTTTTTAGGTCAGGGCATTGAGTTGGGTAATGCCCATGTTCTTCAAAAATAATACATTGAACTCATAACAGTCTGTCACTATATGACCCTTTTCTCCACACAGTTAACATTGGTCCCTCCATTTTAGGTATTCCTCAAGGTTCTTCTTCCCTTCTTTAGAAATCTCAATCTTCATTTCTTTATGCTCCTCAACATGTGAACATGCATAATAGTCAATCTTCGTCTTCTTTGATGAATTAGGTATACCACTAAATTTCACCTTGTTAATCATATATCACGATGACTGATTCGGCATAATCACAACATCTTTATCTCTAGGCATTACACAATTTTGTTGCTCATAGTCACCAATTTGTCCATTGGAATCAATGTTAACCGAATTCCTTCTGGTTCCCTCTATTAACTAAAACACAAAAAAAATTCTGTGAGAGGCAAAAATCATGCTAGAGAAAACAACATAGTAAAGGAGGAGTACCCTCAATATCTAACATCTTAGGTTAAATTCTAAGATCGTTAGCACAATTCTAGGACTATAAGCTATACGTATACTTAACCTTAGATACATCCCTAGACATACCTTACAAATATCTCTAGGGATCTCACTAACGTTTTTGCATCCTAGTTTCCAAAGGATGACTAAACCTTTCCTCTGATACCAACTGTAGAGACCCTAAGCTTAACGTACATGGACATTACATTACCTTGGCGGAATACTTAATACATAACAAAAATAGACACACAAGGACCGTAATAGTTTAGTGTCTTTGGAAACTTGGAACGTAATCTTCTAATCGTGGTGAAAGATCTTCAACGTCTCCCATAAAGATCTTCCCCTTTTTTTCTTACCTAAAACCTTTCTTTATATCCTGGGGAAAATAAAACATAAAAAGGGTGATCTCAAATGCTCAGTATGGGTAATCATGGATAAAAGAAAACATACAATATACATTTGAACTTAAAAACATGAACATAATGTTTAAACATCAAAAGCTTGAGCAATGACATAAAACATGGAAGTACGCAAGGCATAGATCATAATGAAACATTAAGAATGATAAAATAACATGGGAATAAAACATGTAATTGTGGAAACCATTAAGCACATGATATGATTTCCATATTATCCAAGGCATTGCTGCCAAGACCATCTTAGTGGACAAAGTCCCTTTCTGAATCGAGTTCACTCCTCGTTCCAGTCCTGTATTACTGAACCGGTTTAACTTTCCATTCCAGCAATGTCTATCTCATGAGATATAAATCGTTACCCAATGAATTGGAGGGAGATATAGGTCACACCCATCTCATAGTGAAATCATTCTTACTTGTGCCACAAAATAAACTTAAAACATTCATCATAACCCAAAGAATAAAATGGGTTTCATAAACATCATCCCATCATTTCATAATCCATATAAAACAAATGGATATAATTTCATTATAAGAAAATTGAAACCATGTAAATAAAATAGACATTATACTTAAAAAATACATATATGAAATAATTTCATTTCATATGGAAAATGGTTTTGATAAAACAATTGAAATGAATTCTTGAGGAAAATATCCTTTCTTCTTTAAAATCATTTTCTTTTCACAAAATGTCATGAATTTTTAAAAGAAAAGGATTTTCTTTAAAATAGTCATGAAATATTTTTGAGTAATCTTCATGAAAATATGGCTTTATAAAACCGTAAAAATCCTTTCATGACGTATAAGTTAAAAAAACATTCTTCTCGTGCTTTTGTCGGAAAAGTCAAAAAGTACCTTGTACGAAAAACGACAAAAGATTCCTTTCATATCATTTACTAAAAAATCACCAAAGGGTAGAATTTCATTTAAACAATTGTTTGTGTATTGAAATAATATTACATATTTTGGAAACATGGATGTGGATGATAAAATACACCCCAGTAATTTCTGAAGTATAAACAATCTCGGATAAAAATGAGATTGTGATATTTCTCTTACCTTAGGTCTGATTTGCTTCGTAAGTGTCTGAACCTCCTGTATAATGATTTAAATAATGTCATTGACTTATTCTATAATCATACTCATTGTTATGATATCATATATGGTTCACTTATGGCTTTATATTACCCGTTCTTTTCTAAATTCCGTGTTAAAGAGCATTTTGGGTAAAATCGTTTCATTTGTCATCCGTGTTTTGTCTTGTAATTATTCATATGATTACTTAGATCATGATTACTTAATTGAAGAATATAAAACATGATTTATATATAATATATATTCATAATATATATATATATATAATAGATCAGTAAATGGAAAGAAATACACCGTTCATGGAGATGGTAGACCGTACGTACGCATGAAAGCTGTTTTCTTTTCCTTATTGAGTTGAATGGAATTAAGTAGATGAAATACATATATATACACATAAATCTAGTATCATTATTATGTAATATATTTCATGATTACTTATTATATATACTTTATAATCATTCATGAATGGTTAACGTGGAGAATGAATCTCATCGCGTCGTGGAGACGGTAGTCCGTACGTACGTACGAGCGATGATATCGTTATCATGATATTGGAATTATATTGGAGTGTATGTATACTATTTTAGAATCAATATCACTTTAAAATAATCATATATAGTTATTATGTACACCATTATACCCATCCAAGTAAGGTGGTGGTGGAAAATAGATTACACCACGGCGTGGAGACGGTATTCTGTACGTACGCACGCGCGGTGATTTCGTTTTTCGTAGGATGGATAGATGGTAAAATAAGGTTGTTTCATACTTATAATAACATATAATTATATGATTAATACTGATTTTATTACATCATAATGAAACAACCTATGAAGAAGAAGTGTAAGAAGAAATAAAGATGAAAGAATCGGTAACGGACATTACATCTTCTTTGAAGCACCTCTTTGAGTCTTCCACTTATGGAACTAAATTTGGTCTTTGAAGAAGACCAGGACCTCTAAGATGTTTCTAGGGAAGTGGATAAGAGAATTTGGCAGGGGTTGGCCGAGCATGAAGGCTCAATGTGGTGTGAGGAAGAGAGGGAGGAGGTGCCCTTTTATAAGGGAGGAGAGGGGCACCTTTGGAATAACTAAAAATATTATTTTATTATAAAGTCATATTCGGTTTTTAATAGCTCCAAATTGAGTTATTTATAAGATAAGGTGGGTATGGGTCGAAATCCTCCCATAAAATATAATTTAGACAAGTTTAGGTCATTATATTAACCTTATCGTTTTGTCTTAACTCTTAGTTAATTAGATTGACATTTACCATGTCACATTGTATTTTTATATTATATAGTTAATAAACATACAATATACATCCAAGAGACCCCCAAGTGGTTCATTAATGATACACCTATAATGATATAAGCATCTTGGCCGAACCATGGATTTTTAAGAATAAAATAACAATCAATAATATAATATTTGTTTTAAAAACTATTTTATGTCAATTTTGACACTATTCAATAGTTGATTTTTGTGAAACTCATAACAGAATGATTACTTCAACCAATGTTAATTAAATAAATACTACCATGTAATATTAACCTATAAAATTAGTGTAATTCATAAAATGTCTAAAATTATATTTATTTGGGTATTTATAATATCAATTATTCTAATTTTTCACTATTATGGTAATTACTGCATCATAATTGTGTCATAAATAAATTAAATTATTTAATGTCTAAAAATTATAAATAAAATATAATTATATAGGAAATATTATTATCTTTATAATGAATATTTACAATCGAATTTATCTTATGCATAACCCTATATTAAAAATGTTTTAGTAAATAAACTTTGATTTTAACTCTTTTAACTCTTCTTTGAATTAAATAATAATAAATGTCCTAATCTAATCCAAGTGGGCCTAAATGGTCATATTTTATTCCTAAGGTTTTTTTTGGTCTAATTAAACTTATCCAATATAATTAGAACATGTGTTAGGGTAATAATAATATCATTTTTACCCTTAATTACCCTATTTACTTTTAACCATTGTAAAAAAAAGTAAAAAGTTACTATTCACCAAAAATTATTTTCATCTCATTGAACCACATTTTACTTACTGACATCAACCACGTCTCTCGGATTTTTGAAATTCCACTCACAGAAGCGGTAAAATTAAGTTTTATGAAATATTCATTTTTTTAACTACCACTTAGTGGTTTCACTATTCATCAAAAAAATGAAAGTTTCCAAAAAAATACCAAATATTAGGCCTAAGCTATATTTGATATTATGAATTCAAAAATGATGTCTATTTTACCAAATTCAAAACATATCAGTTGCATTAATTAATTTAAAAATTAAATCTCGTCGTCAAAACAAATAGCATGTTTTTATGAGATAATAACTATCAAAAGATTGACACTTGTTTATGTCTGGTTTAAATGTGAAATTACATCCAATGACCAACATTGTATTAAATTGTAAAAATATATTATCAATATATTTTAAAACCACTCAAATTAATAATTCATCACTATTAATTATTTCGATTGAAAATGTTGTTTTTAATTACAATTTAGTAATTTTCACTATTCATCAAAATATGAAATTTATCCGAAAAGTACCAAAATTTCTCCCTAAGCTAATTTCGATATTCCAAATCCAAAAATGAATTCCATTTTAAAAACTAAAATTTACAAAATTTTAAAAAGTGGTTATTACTATTCATAACGGCTAGTTTTAATAATATTTTAATATCATATCGTTGTTTAGTGAAACTCGGTATTGCGTACTACACACGCTATCGAGGAAGGTCACGATTGCGTGTAATGAAAGGAAAGTCAATGATGCATGTTGTCCAAGCTCCTTTTCGTGTAGCATACAACACAAGACATTAATGAAATTAAAAAGAATATTTTTCATAAAATCTTGGGGTGTTAGAACGATTCATATTAATGGATCAATAATCTCTATCTATGTTTGGTAGAATTATATTCCATGTTATGTGGGAAACACAATATATTTTGTTAATATCATTTTAAATAATTAGGTATCATATAATAAACACCCTCTAGGGATTTCAAACTAAGGCTTTGGGTTACTTTTCTAATCCCCAAGAGTCACATTATATAAAATGTAGGAGGCACATCATCGCCATTCTCATCATTGAACAACTCTCCATAGATCCACATGAAATTATAGCAGAGTGGAATAAATTTATATGTCATCCCAGCAATATAGAATTTGATAAAGCACTTATACATGAAAACACCTATGATCATTTAGAGAAAAATTAAACCAATGATCCTCTAATCAATTGAAAAAAATATCACTAGCAGGTGCATAACTTTCATCTAAATCCTATATTTCTAGGATGACGCATGAGATAAAACGTTCCTCCATGGTTCATGGGAATAAAATCCACTAAATGACCTCTTTAAAATGCTCCAAGAGCTAAAATATATTAGGAAATAATAAATATCAGCCACTATGTGTGTCACATGAGTTGGAAATCATATTAACTATGATTCCCCAAATCATAATCTATAATCATATCCCTATTATCCTAGTTATCCTAAAATATCATATTTTCATGACATCTGTGTAGAAGTTTGAATATGAAATTTTTTTGGGGTGTTGAATTTAGAACATCTGAGGTATGTTGTGATTATAATTTAGTTTAATTTTTGTATTATGTATTTTTATCACCTAACCATAAACGGGAGTTTAAAAAACATAAAAATATGGATCTAGATGTGTTCATGTCACACAAAACTAATAACCATCACATGTCATGACAAAAGCCTATATCTCATGGGTACCTTGTCCAAAATAGTAGAATAAAGAAAGGAGACCATTGAATCAATTTTGTAATCCCATGATTTAGAGGCCACTCAACTAGTTCCTCAACTAGATTCACCACATTACCTCGAGCATGTGTCCTCGAACCCCAAATATTATATACTAGTGCTGGGGTCTAGGGTTGTACCGTGGGGAGGTTATACCAAAATATCAGAGTTCAAATTCATAATTAAAATGATTTAGAATTACACGTATCAGAGTACCTAGAATGAATAAATAACTTTTCATCCTATAATTAAATCAAAAATATTTAAACATGTAATAATTACCAATTTCTCCCTAGTCCATTCATATATAAAAATAAAAATAAATCAATTGAAACACATTGGGGGTAAAATACCACATAAAGGAATACCACATACAAAAATCCTATTATTTTCACAGGTTTTCTACTCAATGGTGTATTTTTCTTTATCATACTGACTTATTCCTATAATAAGTGTAGAGATACTCAGGTACCCTAGTGTCATGACTGATCACGTAGGGATTTTGTAATAAAATCAGTATGGAACCAACAACGTGCACCACACTATAATAGAAACGTTGAGATATGTTCCTATGACATGGTAATAATATTTAATAGACTACTTGATATGTCAAAATAAATAATCACCAATAATTCCTACTTTGACCTAAGGTCATAATTTCTCTGATCAGGGATCGTGGATCAAGGCAACCACTATCAACTCATTAGGGGAAGAAGTAATTCCATAAAAATAATAACCATTTTAAATATTTAGTTCTGTGACCCCGGACAACCATACCTTCTTCGACTAGTGTTGGGGTTTCTTTGAATATTTTAATGACTGTACCTTCTAATAAAAAGTCTCATGTCTCCTCGGTATATAGATAACTAACACAAACCACCTCTAAGAGAGTTTTCTTCACTAGGTTATAAGCCCATAAGTATCAAAGTCATGTGGAATTATCCTAGAATGATCCATCCTAGTAAACAATATCATCTTTGACTCTATATCAGTTGAATTCCCACAGATATTACTAGTGAAATTCCAAATGGGATATTTATCATGTGTGGTAGTAACCCACCTGTATGATGTACCTCCCTTATGGGTGTTTTCTCAGAAAGATATCACAGGTCACACTAAGGGAATTTACTGTATATAAATAAGTTTCTACTCCAGGGTCATATTCTAATTCATAACAAAACCACACCCAGTTGATCAACCATAAAAGATAATAAAAGAAAATCCCCCATAAGATTCCTCAAACCATTTATAATCCTATAGCTTTAATGGTTGGTTGAACACCTAAACCCACTAACCCTAACCATTCCCAAGCTCACCCTCTCACTAGGTTATCATTATTGGTGATCCCACTAGGGTCCCCTAGGTCTCTTGTGAGTCACTTGGGCCATATTCCATCTCCTGGGGGATACTACACTACTCAGCGGTGTCATAAATATAATATGCACTAACATTCCACATGGTCCACCGCACAACATCACATGTCAAGGGAGATGGTTGATATACCATATAAGGTATATCGTCATCCTAGTTAAATCTTATCAACAACCCAAGATCATCCTTATAAAGCTATGTTCACTAAGGAAAATCAATCCAAAAGGTCACCACATATCTTATTAGGGTCGTACTACATAATCAATAACACACACCTCACCCAAAGTTCAATACTAAGGTTTCTCTATTAGTTTATTCCTTAACCATCATCAGTGGAGGGGTCAAGGCAAAGCAATAAGACCATAGTGGCCTTGGAACATTATTTCATTTTCACTTTGGTGCTCACGTTGTTTAATAATCAAATTAAAATTAAAGTGTTAATTCTAAATTAATAATTATAAGTACAAAAATGGTTTCTTAGCTTAATGGATGGACTATATATGATAATGATTTATTAAAAGAATATATTTAATATAGAAAGTACATATTCCATCAAACCCATTATGAATCCAAATCCCTCAATAATGTCTTGGTCTGTTATCTATTCAAAGGATTACTGAGACCCATCTAAGCTCAAATTGACACTCAGATCCTATATCAGAATAGAAACCCATTTTAATTAATTATATTCAGCCTATAATTAATTATATTTTTTTAAATAATTATACAACTTAAAACAAATTTAACTCATATAGGTATAATTTCTGAAATGATCATTGGAAATTTAGTTTTCACTGGAACTGCATCAAACAATCTGAATGAGGATCGTTTGAGAAACCTAATATCATACAATTAAATCTCTATATCAACTAAATAAAATAAATTAAAATTTTTAATTTAACATTAATAAAAATTAATTAATTACTTTATAGTGTTATTTAACTTTAATGGAACTATGGGATACAACTTACGGACATTTGGGGTTACCTTCTTTCAAAGAAACATGATAAACCCGTCATATCAGAGAAATTAAACCATGATTTAGTGGAGTCATACATGAACCCTAGCCTAAACAAAATGAATATTTTATTGGAATATAACCGGAGGAATAAAAAAATCAATGAATTGCATGAATCAACTAAAATATATTAAAAAACAAAAAAGGTACACAGAATGAGGGTGATGTAGGTGGAATAGGGGCCATGACCCCCATATTCAGGTAGAAAAAACAAGAGGGAAGGGGATCCTACTTCAGAAAACCTAAGGGGGTGTAATTGTAGTTCTATCACCAGAAAACCCACTAGTAAGTTGGTGTTGGACCACTAACTAGTCGATGAGCCTAGCAAGCCATCGCCCCATAGTTGAGCTAATAACTATAGGTTTTACCCCCTATATTCTAGCCACCTTGGGATACCTTTTTTATTTTAAAAAATATTTTTCCTACCTCACGGTATAAATTATATTTCTAAATACACACATTTGAGGTTTATCAACCATTAAAATATCATCTTGAACCCCGATTCAATATTCAACCTATTGACAAAAAAAAATTCCCCATGAATTCCAATATTTCTATATAAATGGGATATTAGAGGTACACCAAGTAAAAGATAAACAACTAAGATGGAATTATATTCATAAGGCAGTATCCATATATAAAAACTAAGACATTCTAAAAAAAATCTAGAACTTCTATATAGTTACCTAGGGTTACCATGATATCAAAAAATGTATGTGGGAAACCAAAAAATCACAATATCATCACCTAAATAAATTTTGAAATAAATATACTTAAACCACATATCACAACAAACACCCCCACATGAAGTATCCCCTTTCAAATCCATACATTAGAATAAACAAAAAAATTACAACAACCCACCCCCTGATAGGAATAATTTTACAATAAACAAAATATAAAAAATGGTGCTCAATAATGAGGGTAAACACTCATCAGTATTCACCCCTAAAATAAATATTTCAATTGTCCCAAGATAAAATTCATGTAAACCATGTACACATTATTTGGCATCAAACTAAAAATTTAATCAATCATGAAACTTAACTAGTGTGAAGAAACCATTTTAAAATAACTCACATTCCATTTGAGTTCACTTTAAGGCCTCTCAAGTTTAAAATATGTAAATAAAATAAAATTTTGGTCCAAAATACCATATTTACAAAAACCATGAAATTTATAAAATAATAAATATTCTATCAATAAAAACTGACATTAAATTCCATTTTGAAACATATAAATTCCGTTGAATGTCCCACATTATTTCCACATGGTTTCTCCTATCCATGTGAAAAACATGTGGGACCACTCCATGTAAAACAATCTTGGATTTTTTATACTCGAACTCATCTATTATAGACCAAAATCGTGTATCAACCATGAAAAAATCATTCAATAATAAAATAAACTTGAAAAAACCATGCATAAGAGGAAATGAATGGTTTATTAGAATACATGAAGACTAAAAATAGAATAAGGGAAAAAATATTGTTTTAAAAAAAATTAATTGAACATAGAATGTATTAAAATTCCATAACATAATATATTGACAAAAATGAAGAAATAGAATATGGGTGTCACAATTATCTCCCAAAAAACACTTTTTCCCTAAAAATTAATTTAAAAAGGTTGAATAAGTAAAATGAATAAATCTAAACACCAGAACACAAGTGGTTTCGGGTTAGGAAAACACTATTGACTACTCTAACAAAAATTAAACACCACACGTTAACTAATTACTTAAAACCCATAGAAGGGACCCTCAAGAATAAAAATAAATCCTTCCATATAGGCCTGATAAAAAACATCCAAAATGAATATCTATGTAAATAGATATCTATAAATGGTATCCACAGACTTTTCAATTTATAAAAAATAATAAAACATATTAGGATGACCAGTAAAATAAATACCTCCAAGACAACCTTGTTTACACTCAACCAAAAAGTAAATTATAAATTTATAATAACCACATAAAACCATCTCTAATCATGTGAATTGATCAAAAACTACCAAGGGGTATCTAAAATATAAAAAAACCAATTCAATAACTCAATAAACCCTAAATAAATCAATGAAACAAAAAAACTCATGAAAAATATGAAAAATGGAAAAAAAATGTTTTTTGCATTGATTTATGATACTATATGGTGGGTTAATGGTGCATATAATCATAGAATGGAAAAACATAGGGATCGCGATAGAGAATCCTAAATGTTCATAAATATAAATGCTCATCCTCATTACCATGTGCATATTCCAAAGGTTCCCCCATACTCAATCCATCATATGAACCTCAATCTGTGTTCAAAAACATTCACAACATCTGAATGGAGCATCAAATAGTGAGGCTTGATCCGAACAGGGAAATTACCAATCACACTAAGAAAATACATAAAAATCAACTAAAGGATAAACCAAATATAAGACATAACAAAACCTCAACCATTATAAAATCATTAAATAATAATTCTAAAATATAACTTCCCCAAAATATTGATCACTTTCCAAATACTAATCACACATCGTCTCCATGGGAATCCACCAAATGTGACCTCAAAAAAGTTCCAAGAACTGAAAAATAGGATCTTAATTTTTTTTGGATTTTATAAATAATCAATAGATAAATATGAGATCTTAATAGGGGATTCCCATAAAAATGATTAAACATTTTCTAATGGAATTCATAGATAACTCACCAAAAGATTTTTATCAATAACTTAGTGGGTTATCAACATATATGGTATTAGAATAATTCTACCTAATAAACACCAAAATCAGTTAATATCCATGAATCACTAAAAGATATGATGATAGAACAAAGAAATATACCACTCTAATCAAAGGATAACCTCCAATCACCAAGTGGATCACACTAAACAAATGAGAGTATTCACACTAAATATCATTCTAAAAATTTAAATCCTTCTACCATTCGTTGAGATATTTATTTGGGACATAAAATAAAGAACAAAACATCAATCCAAATCATTCTTGTTTCTAAACAAAATATTCATTTAAAAACAAACAAATGGAAAAAATGAAAAAGATCATATTCGACAAAGTAAGACACATGCCAAAAAAATTATACTTCTAAAAACCACTACATTCTAAATTTAATTAAAATAATTATTCCAAAAAAAATATTATTTCAAAATCTCAAAATAATTATCAAATAGTCCACTTCACTTTAAAATAACAATTCTTTACGAGAATTTCAAATAAATTAACCTGATATCAAAAATCACTAAATCCGATTATAAAAAAACAAGCCAACTTAGATTCAAATTTATCTCTTCTATATAAAAAATTTATTAAAATCCTAAATCCATTTTAAAACATTTCTTGAATTTTTTCACATTAAAATAAACCATATTTTTGGGAATACCCCAAGAGAGTCGAAGAATTTTACATCAAATAACCATTTTTTATAAGAAATAATTTCTAAATTTAATTATCAAATTGACCATTTCAAATAAATATTATTTAAAACAAATTTCATTTCCAAATTTATATAATTTTACACATCAAAGTAAAATATTTTTTATGAAATCTCATTTTTCACAAAAAATAAATAAATTTTACCCCAACCACATTAATAAAATATAAAACATGTTAACAAATATCAAATCCAAAAAATTAATACATTATAATATTCACATTTATTAACCTCATCATCCTTCTGAATCAATCTAGGGAATCTTGAAGAGAATGTCAAATGTGATACAGAACTATAAAATTCATGGCCACATTTTTTGTTAAACTTTTTTTCAATCATACAATAAAATATAAAATTGTTCATGAATCATGCACTTAGCCTATAAATAGTTTTCATCCATGTGAAGTAACTGTATGATGCTAATAATTGTTTTATTATCATTCTAAAACCATACCAAACACCCAATGAAATCAAAAAATCATAATAATTATAAAAACCCATTATCTTAAAGGCCAATTAACCAAAATAATCAAAACAGATACCAAAATCCATTGTCCATGGAACCAATAGTTTTTTCAAGAATATTATTGATCAAGTACATACTCATTATCTACATTCTATGTTATAAAAAAATTACTAATATCCATTCTAATAAGTAATATCCAACACTTAAGAACTTTCTTGAAAACTAGAGTCTAACACCATTTGTATCAAATTTTCCTAGCCTAACATGGCACTTCAACTTACCCAATCAGCCATTATGCTTGTTGGGATTACATGATTCCCATGATATTGAAACTAGTTACATGGTATCAATAATGTAATAATGAGAATAATTTTACCCTTCTATAAAAAATTATGGTTGTTACAAAAAAAATATGAATCTGATATGGCCTATAGAGATGGTGGGAATCCATGTATATTAAATATACATATAATGATAAAGATGAAACCCAAATGTATAATAATAAAATAAAATTTCATAAAATAATATATTAATGGATAAAGAAATAAAATTATACCAGAAGTAGATACAACAAGATTAGAAAATAGAATACACTAGGACAATTTATCTAATACAACATCCCAAAATATAATCAAAACTGAACATGAATGACAATAAACAAATACCTCTTATGAACTAGGTATATTCACCATGTATCACCCCATACAACCATAGTCCCAATGAACATGGTAAATTAAGGGTATAAAACAATAGCCACCTAATAGAAATCATAAGAACTACACACACAATAGTGTATATACAGGGTATGATACAAACATGATCTGTTGGATTTCACCAAAGTGACATTGAAGTTTCTTTTATATTGGATTTAAAAAATTATTGTCTTAACAATGATAAAATAATCCATTTATACTTGGTAAAGTATATGGAAAACAAATAACACACATTTTTACTTTCTTTCCAAAATGGAGGTTATGCATTTTAAGAACAAATGATGTTCATCTAGACTAAAACTATATAGTTGATCATAATCAATAAATTTGATCATTGTATAAAAATAAAATTATGGTCAGGATGAGAGTATCTTTCCATATATAAAACACAAAAAAATATTCATCCCTTTCCAGAATAATTTCTTAAATTACTATTACAAACTAAACATCATATTCACATTTTAACCAAAATTTCCAAACCCCTTTATAAATAAGTTTCATTGTAAAATAATACCACACTAAAACAAAAGTAATAAAACCATTAAATCATAAAAAAAAATATAACAAAATAAATAACAAACACCCAAAAAAATGGTTCTACACAATCAAATGTTAAGGGTTATAAGGATGGTATATGTTTCAGTATCCCAAAAATTCATCCTCATATGGACTTAGTGATTATCAATAAATCGCTAAGATCTAACATGAATTATACTATAAATGTTACATCAAGTCAACATTTCTACAATCCCCTATGTGAAATTATAACATCCATATCAACACACATTTTGGTGACCAAGTCTAAAATAAACCCCAATGGGGGAATATATTTCAAAGGATATGATCGAACTTATTCAGTCTAATCTAGCATAAAAGACAACCAAAACATGAAAATATATACCATTGTATCCTATGATATCAATAAAATGGTAGTTGAGAATAGAAAAATTCATTTTTTAAATTGTAATTTAAAAAAAATTATTAAACCCAATCAAAACTTTCACACATTACCATGAAAAATCCTCCCTAACATCTATGAATAAGTATAAAAAATTAAAAAAAATTACCTACCTCCAGGTAACAATTCCATATTAATACTATTATAGACAATGTTGATCAACAATTAGGGTAACCATTATTTAAATTTAAATATTTTATAAATTTTCCAAGAAATACCTTCAAAACCGTTTGGAATGAAATCCAATATTAAATACAATAATTTATTCAATCATGAAATTCCACTTTTTTCAAAAGACCACTTTTATTTCACTAACATCCCTTTTGAAATCACAGTAAATCAACATAAGACAAAACGTATAAAAAATAAAAAATTACATCCAACCTCCAATATTTATGTTAACTAAATCATTTTAAATATAAAACAATGTCTTTTAAAATTAAAGCACATAAAAATTCTTTTAGAAATATTTAAATTTTTTTGAATGAGAAACCCAAGAATTGTGTCACACACATGGCATGTGATAACACCTTTTGAATTATAGAAAACATTTTAAAACCATTTATAAACCCAACACAAGTAATATATGTATTCATAATTCAGAGTGAAAATAATTTCAAAATAATAAATAATATCATGTAATATAATATAAATTAATTTTATATAAACACCAACATCATATCATGTTAAATATCATTGAAACATCTCTTTTGAGGGTGAACACCCAACTATGAAATGAAACACTATCGAGAATCATCCTAAAAAAAGAAAACCATTATTAATTCAATATAGTCCAAAAAATTTTATAACTTGGTATATTATGTTTTATTAATGAATTAAAATACAATAGGGAAGGTTAAATAAAGAATAGACGAGGAGGAATGAGTGGAAATATCATGATAATTATTCTTGAAACTCACAGAGGACACTAATTCTCAGTATTAAGAAATGGATGTTATCCCCACTAACCCCCAATGTTATCCAAATTATAGATAGAGAAGGGTGAGTATTAAAATATAATAAACAAATAGAGTATTTAAAGAATTTCATGTCTTATTGAAATGGGCATCTAAAGAATTAGTATTCATTGTTTTGTGTTACCAGGTGTTAAGCATAAGGTAGAAAAAAGAGTCCCAATTCACATTCTTATGATTTATAAACATGGTTATATAATCCATAGAATAACCATGTAAAATATTATATTGAACTATTCCACAAATTCATGATTTTCACATATTTCCTCCTAGTTGTGTGCTAGCTATGCAGGAGGACCCACAGTCCAAAATGACCATAATGATTTCTTCTATAAGTCAAAATTTCTAGACCCAAAGCATGATCTACCCATGCATGAAAATATTTTAAGAACAAAATATGTTTTAAAACTACCTATATAAGGGTAATCACAGAGTTTTCCCTAAACAGTGAACACTAACTACAAAATAGATATTATAAAATTTTAACAATAACCTAAATTATTTAAATTTATACAAAATAAAATAAAACGTATATAGTTAAATATATATAAGTGGGTGTCAAAGATAATATCTTAAATATCATAATATGTTATACTCATCTTACCACACATTTCATATAATACTATAATTTTATGAAATGTAATACACTACCATTTTCATTATAGGGATATATAAATTTATTCCTACCCATATCATAATAACATTGTTATATATGTGTGTTCCATTTAAAATTGAAAAACAATAATAAATTTAACAAAGTACATAAAATGATAATCATGAGAAAAAGGGATTACACTCAAATTTCTAGGAGCTACAAAAAATCATACTATATAATAAAAATGGATGACAATAAGAATATAAATCTATTAATAAATATAGGAAATGTATTATATAGAATATTTATAGAATTTGATTAAATACGATATTCAAAATGACTAAAAATACTTCAGTGGAAGATAATTAATTGCATGTTTTTTAAAATGGGATTCAAAAATTTTTATTGAAAATTATAATCATAACAATAAATTAAAATGTTCTTAAAATAATATCTATAAGAATTCATGAAGATAAAATTATTTCCATAATTAAAATACATTATAATATGACCAATTATTTGAATATATTTTATAAATAATGTTTCTCAGAAGGAATCATGTTACTAAATAGATAAATTATAATAATGTTTAGTTGAATTATCTATTTTATTTTGTTAGTATATTAAATATAACGGAAGTAAAAGTCAATGAATGACTTGAATAAAGAGATGTAGGTATATAGAATTTATAGAGCATGATATAACATATTTTAAAATAATTTCATGTATATATAATTTAAATATGATTGATATGGCTGAGAAAAATCTAATCCAAAGAGAGATCATGAGTAAGGATTCCCTTTGTGAACATTAAAATAATGAATTAAATTTAAATGTTTTGTAGAAAAAATAAATTTGAATTTAAATCATAAAAATGATCAAAATAGATGGATTTTACTATGTTAAATAAAATGATAATAAAAATCATCAAATAAAATATTTGAAATTGAAAATAAGAAATAATGTTTCAAATTTAAGAAAAAGAAGAATAGATTTTTTAAGTTATATAGAATGAAATAATAATCATTCAAATATAAAATTTGTTAAGGATACAAAAATTAAAAAAAATTATAGGAGAAAAAATAGTATACCATGATAAGAAAATATATACATAGTAGAGAATAATATTTTTAAGTAGGATAAAACCTCACTTAACAAAATGATTCTATGACATGAATCCCCATACCAATGTAACAATGGAAGAATTTAATATTTGTAAGAGGTAAAAGACATGTGAATCCTAAATAATTACTAAAATATATTAAAAAATGGGGGTATTAATTTTTAGTGTTTACCTAAAAGAATATTATACAAATAAAATCATTATGTTCTTGGGAGATTGATATAAAACCCCTTAAAGAGTTCATACGTTATATGGTATTAAAAATATAGCGGATAATAAAAGAAAATGTTTATCACCAATAAATAATAAAATATACTATAATAAAACATCCATCGGTTTATAGACACATATTAGAAGAAAAATATAGTTAATTAAGTGAAAAAATTATTTGAATTGAAGATAATATGGTAAAATGACACCTTACAATATCATATGATTTGAACCAAGCATTAATAATTGGTAGAATAAATAAACAGATTGAAAAGAATCATAAATTACCAATATAGTATTAATATCACAGTTTATGTGTAATAAACATAAAAATAATTCAATGATTCAATTAATTCATATGGGATCTAAAATAATGATAGAGATTGAAAGTGAACTAGATATAATACTATAATTAAAGAATCATGTATTCATAATTTGTAGGATAATTATTTCAATTGTATATTTAAATAAATTATAATAAAATAATAAACATAGAAATTGAAATGGAAATTATAAAGAATATCTAATAGATGATTTCACACAAAATACCTCATATATATGTATAGGTTGAAAAAAAAATCCAATTATTTTATCCTTGGTCTTGGATGAATGCTATCTAAATCCAAAAAATAATCAGCATTAAATTTTTATCAATAAATTTTTAAATCTTTGTTATAATTATTTCATTTAACAATAATAAAATATATCTATTTATTAATTTTTTTAGAAAAACTATATATATCATAATATTTTGGTTGTTCTAATTGTTTAATTCCTATTCTTATAAGGAACTCTTGGTCACCATTCTTTATTCATAATTTTATTATCTTTAAAAATCTTAATGTTAAATAAAAATAATGATATAAGGGTTTATGGAGATCCCTTCACATTATATATAATATACATCTATGATATGTGAATAAGAAATTTATATGTTTTTTATATTTTTTATAACATTGAAAAGAGTAAAGAGTTATTTAATTAATATTATTTATTACAGTGTTATATTTATAAATCTATAAAATATTCAATTTATATATTTTTACAAAATACATAGAGTTTATTTTTTTATTATCTAGATTTTATTAACATATATTGTGATTCACTACTGAGGGAGGTTATTTAATCATCCCAATAACAAATGTATAATTAAATACAGATTATGAATAATTCATTATTTCAATGTTATAACTATATAAAAAATCATATAGATTTTGAATTTAAATTATAATATTTAATAATTATAATTAAGATGATAAATAATTAGAAGACAAATAAACATATAAATTAATAACCTCTTTCCTACTTTGAAGTAAATGAATCCTTATATGGAGGTCTTTATTAGGTTGTATTTCATGAGACTACTTCATATGATGGGATCCCAAACCTAAATATGAATTTTAGAGGTGTGAATTTTTGTAGATAAAGGATTTAAGACCTATATATAGGAATATTTTTAGCATAGTGATGGGAGGACAATCATAAAAAACCAAATGAGGGGAATTTGATGGGAAACATGATCTATGTGGAGGAAAATCATTTGATTACATGGTAGTTTGGTTATTTTAAGGATGAATTTTTTTTCTCTCAATGGTAAAATTGGAATCCACATATAATAAGGATTTTATAGAATATATAAATTTCAATTCATTTATTTACGATATGTTCCATGGAATATTTCCAAATGTATACTTTAATTTAATTTATCTAATTAATTATCATAGTGATTATTTTTTCCTATTAATATATCAATTACAATTTTATATAATGTGAATGTTTGGATTCACAACATTTTATCCATTATATTAAAATAAATATATATATTCATATATTTATATTACATATATAACCTTTAAATGAAATACCATATACAAAAAAAAATTAGTCTTAAACTATTTAATTGATTATGACTTATTTTATTTTCTTCCTATCATTCATAAATTATTTCATAAATGTAATTTATTTTTTTATACATAAAATTTTTTTGATATAAATTAAATATTTATCATATACATGTGTTTTACATCCCCTTTATAATATCTTATATAATATTAAACATTATATGTACACCCAAGTACTATATATTCCAAATGAATCTATTACTGTCACAATACCCTTGTTACACTCCAAAACATTTTCATAAATAAAATTAAATAATTAAATTTTATATTTGATTTATTAAAATTATTATCTTTTTCAAAATATTTTATAATCTTCAATTAATTTACTGTGATAGTCTATTTTTCATTAGATAATATTTGGAATATTATTTCATAATTAATATCTTTTTCATCACCGATATTTACTTTCCTATTATAGTTTTCAAAATTATTATCATTATATTTTTTAGTATATTTTTTCAAATCTAGGAGAATCGCACAACCATAATTAATTAAATCATTTCAAATTTTATATTTAAATATTTAATAATGTGTAATGTAAATGACTATGGTTATTTATAGATAAATTAAAGATACATTATATTATTATATAAAAATAATCATAGAAGGAAAAATATAACCAAAAATTGGAGATGTTACAACTCATTTAAAAGACCAATTATCACACTATATCACCCATCTACTATCACCATAAATAAATACCCATTACCATAATTCCCGATCTCTCACCAACTTAGGATATTAATTATTTTATCTCATTTTTCTATTGTGACTACAATATTTAAAAACAATTCCATGTCATTAATGTTTGCACACATCCAGTAAAAATACTACATCATTAAAAAATTACTTGTACAACTTAATTTACCAAAATTTGATAAATTAAATGTTTGTGGAATACATAAAAATATTTATAAATAAAATAATAAATGAACAACATATTATACAACCTTTTCTGAACACACCAAATCATTATTATTGTTCAGTATCCCTCTTCTATAGAGAATTTGTATTTTTACTAGAGTTAATTCACAATTTATGACCATATAACTAACTATATCTCCCAAACTACCTCTCACACTCACACAAACACTATCTCTCTATCCCTCCATACTCTTTGTTCATTCTTCATCCCTTTCATTTTCCATATCCAAAAATACATCATTATATCTAAACCAATATTTCTCTCTCCCAATCTACCTATTTGTCTATTTAAACCCAATATTTGTAACCCTGTATCTCTCTCTCTCTATCCCACCAAATATTCTATATATATATATATATATCTTTGTTTGTGTCTCTATATATATATATCACTATGGAATTACCCCAACCATGTTGGTAATACCCTCCAACACCCCTAAGAATCACGCCACCCCAAGAATTAATAGCCCCACCACATATAAGGGTCCATTTTATTTTTTTTTTCTCCCCAAGCATCCCTAGACATCAGAACACTAATTATACTATAAACCATAAGTATAATTTTGACTCCAACAACATCATTGAATATTTCCCCCCATTAATATCTATCCCAAAACTATCTTCAACCCATATTTATAATAACATTCACCTCTAATTACATCCATTCCAATATCTATAACCCATATATGCATCACCCATAATACATGAACAAAATAATTACTGAATTTAATTAATAATTTGGTAAACCATATCCCTTATCAAAAAATAAAATATATCAACCCATCCTAAAATATTTTTGATCATTAGATAATTCTGAATGAACAACATGTGCACATCCCTATATAAAATTTGTTTTTAATGTGTTTTATTTTCATGGAAAATGAGTTTTAATACAAATAATTATTAATAATCCTTAAATAATAATGAACTAATTTTCCAAAATATTAACACGAATTAAAATTACTTTTTTATTCTACCACATAAATAAATAAAACTGTTACGAATAGTTGGGTATCACACTATCTCATTATACATAATAAAAAATAATATATATTTATGTATACACACATTCACTACATTCATAATAAAAAACAATAATGAATATATAAATAAAAAAATTATAAAATTGAAACATAAAAAGTATATAAAATACATCCTCTAACTCAAATATAATGATCTTTTATTGATACATAAGCCTACACAACACAAGTCCTTATGAGATCTAACCACAATTCAAAATTATCCACCAAAAAATTAAAAATATTTTAAAATATTCCAATGAAAATTGGAAATAATAATATTTTCATCAGTAGGTTTTAGTATAAAAATGTTATAGGATTTTATGTTATGTTATAAATTTTCATATATGAGTATGATTTATTTTGATGTATGAAATATATATATGGATTAAATTTAAACTATCATAAAAAGAACACAAATTTTGTAAATAATAAATCATAATTTAAAATTGAATAAAATTTATTGAACATGGTATTAGTTAAACAATATCATCTTCATTCAATATTATATCAAAATTAGTTAAAAATCTACACACATTAATTATCTTGAAACCTAAACCATAATGAAATAACACAAGATTAAAACCACAACATTACAATATAATGCTTTCCCAAAATATATCTTATACAATAACACATATAACCATTGTATAATTTCAATTTATTGATAAAAATATGACCTATCAAATCATGAAGTTTAGATAAAACCTTTGATTAAGTCATCAATATTCTTATACCAATACCATTCAGTAGAATGCCACAATTCACTCTATAAGATCATATCCTATTAATAAGTCTATCTCTTAGTGGATTTTACTGATCTATCTCGATCAATATGTATCATATAAAATAATTTCATTATCATAGAAATACTTATCAGAACCTTATAGTAGATATAAACTCTCTGTGGTTTGTGAAATAAAAAATATATGAGTTTTCATAAAGTGATACATCACTCTCATAGATTTTAACTCGTCAACAATTATTTCATGTCTATAACATAATTTAAAAGAAAATATTAACATTGATAATCTATAAATAATTACAATATCTCTCACAAATCACAGAACCTTAAAAATCCATAACATACTTAACACCTCATAATCCTAAAGTTTCTTTTGTCTTAACTCAATAAATTAGGTTATCTTAAAAATACATTTAATTATTATATAACCCCAATTTAACCACTCAAAAAACTAAAACCCCATGAAAAACCAATGATCACCCCACCACTAATATGATAACTTACTAATCAGTAGAAACACATAAAAATGTCTCATGATAATTAAAAAATATCATCATTATATTTATTCCACAATAATGAATTCAAGAAACAATAATCCAGACTAAAAAAAATACAATTCAAATCTTATTTTAGAACCACTAAATTTTTTTCAAAATATTAATTTTTAAATTGTATTCCAATTTTTGATCATCTATAAATATACAAGAACACTAGTTTAATAATTACTTGTTACGTAACCCCAAAAATAAGAAACATACTAACCCATGTCTATAGAAAATTACTACCTATCCACTTATATTACCACTAGAATAAATAATTTAAACTTATTAACAAATATTTTTTATTAATATATGTTCAAACATCAAAAGTTCATATTTTTGGAAAAAAATAAGACCCTACCAATTCCATTTTTTTAGTTTTTCACAAAAATATATTTGGTAATGTGAAAACATAAGAAAATACAAGAAAATGAGAAATAGAAAAATATAAAAATTGAAAAAAAAACACCCACAATTAACCTTTAATAATTTAAACAAAATCTATCATCAATCATAGTACCACCAAATCTTTTGGCCATCAAATTTTGATCCAATTGTCCTAGGGTTTTCTCCCATAAAGAAAACTATATCCCTTATTATCATTACTTTTATTATGAGATCCCACTAAAAAACTAGGTTGGACCATTTAGAAACAAACATAATATAACAAATAAAATACTAGAAAATGATAAATAAAAGAATACATGACGTTGAAAATCCCCAAAGACCACCACACATTCTATTTGTTTTATATTCATTTAATTAATTTATTTGTTTTATATTCATTTAATTAATAATGGATAACTTTATGAATTTTACAAGTATGTTTCTATTATTTAATTAAATTAATAACATTGTTACCATGCACCGAATTTCTATAAGGGTCATTGGTTGAGGATAGATGTACCATAATCCTAATTCATTCTTAAATCAAAAATTTTGTAACACTTTGGTAAGTAATTAGCATAATAATTATTGTATATTTAATTATTTTACAAAACTCTAATCCAGGGAAGTGAAAAATTAGGAAACCCAATGATTAGTTTCCAATATAGTTAAATCCAATTGGTTTTACCAAAATATATTGGTAACCTTTGGACTACTTAATATCTTAATCCATAGGACCATCCCAATCATGATTTAGGAACATCATTGGCATACGATCTATGAAATTTTTACTAATATCTTCCTTACCATATGAAATAAATTGATATTTTTAGTCTTAAAAACCAACCTCTAAGAACCACATGAGGAATCCACCTTCTAGGTTCTAATTTCTAGGTCATTATTCTTGGAAACCGGTCCCTATGGGTTTACCATGGACTTACACTGTGATGTGTACTCTCATAGTAGTGTTATTTTTGTTTATTATAAATTTTTAATATGGTCATTCCTATAAGGAATAAATGACATTGCATGGGCTAGTAAAAAAATTTCTCCATATTCAAGGATTAGATATAGACTTGGAATAGTGTCCTTTGGTGAAAACGTAGTATTTTTTACATACTCTTTCCCTCTTCACATTTCTTTTTACAACCATCACACATAGATTAGTTTCTCCATTTATGCCCCTCCTTCTAATGCATGAACCTAGCCCCCTGAAACTCATTCATGTCACCTGGAAACTCTTGAACCACACTATTTTAACCATAAAATCATAAGATACATTTATTCATGTTGATGATCAAATATACCTAATTGTAATAATCATTCATCTCCAAAAAATGATCAATTTTTCCCTTTGAACATTAGGGTGTAAACCAATACTATTAAATGATTCAATTATGGATTATGGATTATCATCCATTTTTAATGTTCCACCCAAGATCCTTCATCCTCTTATCTAGGTACACACTTAAGAGAGAAATATTGGACTGATTCAATTTATCTTGAACATGGTAAAATTTAGTGGACTTAGATAGAACATCCACACAAGTATATTCTATGATTTTTAAAAGTGTGTGGAAACCATAAAATTCAAGTTGAATCTTCTAAGGTAATCAATATTAGGTTATTTCAATTATCCTATCATGAAAGACTCAACGATTGGCTTAAAATCAAATCCTTAGAATCCATTACTAATTTGGATGATATTGAAAATAAATTCAATGAAAATTACTCTCCATCTATAAATAGGTGGAAACTATACAATGACATCCAGAACTTTTCTCAAGAAGATGGTGAATCATACTGGGAGGATTGGAATTACTTCAAGGAATTTACCCAAAATTGAACCCATCACGGGCATGATTTTCAACATATCTCTAAACATTCTACCATGGACTATGAACAATTTCACACATAGTGTTGGATGCCTCCATTGATATTGGACTCATGATCAACACACCAAAAAAAAATTATTCACTACAGGATAAAATCTATCATATTTTTTGTCTTTTCTAGATTTATAAAGTAATAACCAATGTTGAATTTATTAAGTGAATGAGACCACCTACCTTGAAGGAAAAGTTGAAGCTCTATTGAAGATACTATACAATTTCTAAATAATCAACCCATGTCAACCCTGCTTTCCCCTATTACAGAAATTCATGCATTTAAAATGTTTGGAGGTCAACACCATTATTAGGGATAAAGAGAAGGAATAGAATTAACCCAAATTAATAATTGTTATTACATAAATTTCAATAACAAAAAACCAATAGTTTCAATAACCACAATAATACCAGTTGTAGTATTACCAATAGAGACTAGTTCAAAAACTAAAACAACCAAATCAAAGTTACTATCAATAGAGGAATGAAAAATATCCACTATATAATCATGGAATACCTAGGTACCAATCTCAAAATCCAATTACTCAGCCTCAAAAAACCATTCCACAATAACTTTTCCCCCTAGGGCTCAACAATTCTGACCTACTCAATAGTGAAAATTTCTACAAGATCCAACAAGGAAACCACAAAAATCTCTACCATAAAAGTAAAATTTTAAAAATATTATTACCACATTCATTTAGAAAGTAGGTATGTGAATGACTAATCAAGATATAGTGATTCATATTTGAAGGACTCATCTCTATAACCTCGAGTAGTAAGTAGGGTAGATCTATAATACATTACTAGACTGACAACTAGGTACATTTCTTGGTAATAATAAGACACTCCCAAGATAGGAGGAAAAGTTTTTTTTATTAATAATGGTTAATAGATGTGTTTATATCGGTGATACATGGGAAAGCGAAAAACAAAAAATAAAATAAATCACGAGTGACAATTATCACCAAAGATAGTGATGATATCACATGAAATGATAATAAATAAATAAATAAAACCTAGTAACTATGAATAATTAAAATTCTCTCATAAAGAATTAAATCATAAAAAATATGTCTACATGACACCTCCACCATACAAACCCCCAATTCCATTCCCATATAGGATGATAAAAGGTAAAATATTGGGTCAATATAATAAATTCTAGAAAATGTTTAAGAAACTCTATATAAATATCCCTGTTGTTAAATCCATTTCCCAGTTGGCCGCTTAAAAAAATTTAAAAGAGATTCTCCACAATAATTGAAAAATGAAACACTTCTGCATAATTTACATGACTGGGGAATGGTCCATAGTTCTTCTATTGAATCTCCCACCTAAGATGTGAGACCCTAATTTTTTCTCGATTCCCTGCACCATTGAAAGATAAAATTTTATAAAATCCATGTGTTTTATAAGAGAAAGTATAAATCTCATGTTGTTGAGTGTACATTAAAAATTAGTACTATAAGACATAAAACATATAAGAGTGGCACTTCAGGAAGAAACCCAATCTGTCAAATATGAAATAGGTCTTCTTGAGGATGTCCTAGTCAATGTTGGAATGTTCATATTACCTAAGTTTTTCTTTATCCTATATATAGAGGAAGAATGATATGTCAGTATAATTTTAGTATGACTATTTCTCACCACTAGTAAGGCATTGATCGATGTGAAAAAATCAATACTTATTTTTAGATTTGGGGAAGAACAAGTAGTGTTTGATTTAGTGAAATCAAACAAGAAAAGTGGTGACTCTTTTGATTGTCAGTCCATTTTTCAGAAAAATGTAATGGGTGAATTCATGGATGTTTAGAATGATAAATAGAACATGTCTCTTTTTTAAGATTAGTATGATGAACATGAAAAGGTAAATTGCATTGAACCTATGACAAGAGACATTTTTCCACAGTTCATTCCCTCATTCATCAAGACACTAACTTTAGAGTCAAATCCTCTACTAAGAACAAATATGTAATCATTCTTTGAAACTGATGATGCACTTCTAATTGTCATATTGTCTTATCTAAATCAATTTCAAGAAGAGAGATTTATTTAAATCTTAAAAATGAATAAAAAATAAATCACATATGGTGTAGATGACATCAAAAGGATCATCCTAATGATATTCACCAAAAAAAATTATCTAGAAGAAGATTTTAAACTGAAAAGGAAACCCTAGAAGTGTCTCAACCCACCAATGAATGAAGATGTTATAAATAAATTTATGAGTCTTCTCTATGAAAGTAAAATATTTATAATTTTTTACAGTGATTAGGTGAGCCTGCTACAAGTCGTCCTAAATAAATTTGGATTTACTATTATTAAAATAATGAAGATGATTTTATCCTAACTCAAACCATCACTGGATGATGAGAATGTTTCACCTTTAAAAATCTGAAAACAACATCATGAAAGGTCCATTTTCCACTCTAATTCATGGATCATATTATTGATAGATCAGCTAGGAAGTAGTTATATTATTTTTTGGATGGATATTCTGGATACAATCAAATCATTATTGACCTTCATCATTTTTCAAATTTGACCTTCAATATTCTATTCAGAACCTTTTCCTATCGAAAATTGTCAATTGGGATTTGTAATAAACTATTAACATTCTAATGGTATATGAAACATATCATTCATGATATGGAAAATTAATTTATAAAAAATCATTGAAATTTTTTTCATATACAAGGGATCATTCAAAAACTATTTAAGAAATTTAGAACTACTTTTACAATGCTATGAAGATAAATTATTAGTGATGAATTGGGATATATGTCATTTTATGGTCTAAGGAGGAATATTCCTCAGACATAAACTATCAAATCACAACATGGAATTCAACCCAGTAAAAATTAACATAATAAATGACTTATATAAACCCACAATAGTTAATTTCATAAGGATTTTTCTGGGCCATGTGGGATTATATCGCTATTTAATTAAATATTTTGAAAAAATATTGCAATAATTGACATAACTACTATCTATGGAAATTCCATTTGATTTCATTGATGAATTTCAATGGAAATTTAATAATCTAAAAAATATCCTGGGGTTGGTGCTATCATTGTATCTCTTTATGGAGACAATGACATTGAATGGTTGTGTGATTCTAGTGACATCGCTAGGGGTTCTATTTTAGGATAGCTAGTTGGAAATATATTCTACCCTATTTTTTATGTCAGTAAAACTCTAAATGAGTCTCAAATAAATTACATGACCACAAAGTAGGATATAATGGTAGAAGTATTACCATTTGATAAATTTCATTCAAATCTCATGCTCTCCATTGTAATAGTTTACAATAATCATATAATACTAAAATAATTTTTTTTAAATGATGTTAGACTGCATGTGATACAGCGGATCTTATTATTTCATGAATATATTGTCATCATCAAAGACACCAAAGGGACTGAAAATTTCATTTCAAACTATTTTTCATGGATTCCACTTCATAGTATCGAGGATGGTGAAGAGGAAAATCTTGAAGACGATTTCCCTGATGTGAAAATTTTTAAAATGGACAGGCAAGAAAGACTATAGTTTTTTGATATAGGTAACTATATTTCCAAATGATCTCTCTACCCCACATCCCATATCAATATAGTAATATTATCTTGTCAATTCTTCAAATTATTACTATAATGAGATGCTATTATTCAATCATTATGATAATGGTTTAATGTAATGTTGCATTCCATGAGAAGAAATTAAAAGTGTTCTTAAGTCATTTTATACAGCACTGATTGGAATAAAACATGGGAATGAATGAATTGTGGCTAAAATATTAGAGGTTGGACTATTCTGGCTTGCACTCCATTAAGACACAAGTAGTTTTGTACAAATTTGTTATCAGTTCTTGTGCAGCAGATCCATTGGGAAACATGATGAGATGACCCATAATTGCATCTTTAAACTAGAAATATTCAATGTTTGGGGAATTTATTTTATGTCCCCATTTCAAAATTCACAGGGAAATATTAATATCCTGGTATGCATTGACTAAATTTTAAAATGGGCCAATATAAATCCACCACCCCTGACATAGCTAATGAGGTCATGAACTTTTTAAAGAAAAAAAAATTTCCCAATTTGTACTTCCCTTATTACTCATCAGTGAATGGGGAATGAAATAAATCAATAGTTTTATAATAGATATTCTTAAATAAAAATGGTATTCATTACCACATTGGCATCCCATAAAACCCAAAAACTAGCATTCAAGGTTAATTATATAATTGGTAGATCAAGAAGATTCTGGAAAACATAATGAATACAAGTAGGAAATCATGGATTCTCAAACATGATTATTCATTTTTTGAGTACTACAAAACATACAAAACTCCAATTAGAACTACTCTTTTCTGTCTTTTTTAAGGAAAACAAATTCATATGCCAGTAAAGATGGAACACTGATCTTACTAGACAATCAAAAAGATAAACATGAATACATAAAAATCATGTAAATAGTAAATTATGAAAATGAATGAGTTGGAAGAGATGAAAAGGGTCACTTTTTAAAATAACCATATTTATAAAATGGAAACAATGAAATGTCATGACCAAATAATTGCATGAAAAATATTCATGCCAGGGAAAAATATATCTTATTTAATTTTTTTCTAAAATTATTCCCCAAAATTTTGAAATATCAATGGTTGGGGCCTTTCAAATTTGTTAAGGTTTTCCCATATGAAATAATGAAAATTCAAAGAGGTTATGGACCACCCTTTAAGTTTAATATTCAATGAATAGTAATCTACCAAGAACCGTTCCAAGATAGGTGTGTTATTTATTTAAAATTCAATTAATTTGAATTTTTTATAGTTATTAATGTTAAAATAAGTGTTGAATATAAGGAAAAATATGCTAGGTTCCAAGGTTTAGAATATGTTTTCTGGAATTAGGATGACCGGTAATAATAGATATTGGCCAGAAGTCCATTTCCCAAGGAGTTCTATTTGGTCCAATTAAAAGCAAGAACACAATTTACATCATGAGTTTTTTGTGATTGAGGAAAATCCTTCCATGCATAATTCACATCGTGAGCGTAATACACATCATCAGTTTTATGGTCTTGAAAATTTATATTATCACGGATTAGTCACATTGTGATTACTATTCAGAACATGGAACTTGTATCTTGCTGATTTAAGTCATGAAGCTAGTGTTCATGGGGTAAAATTAAACACCCCCACCCCACTCCACCCCAAAGTTCCTTCTTCTCTCTCCCACCACTGGTATCTGCACCTCATCCATCCTCCTTTTCATCACCTATAGTAATGAAAACAACCCCTTTTTTGTCACCTTTCATAATACACTCTCTGTGTTCCTCTCTAATTCCATCATTTCTGTAGTCTCTTCACTGCCCCTTCCCTATTCCCCACCACATACCCATCTCATATAGTCACCACCAATACCACCCACCCACCTCTTATTGTATCTTATACTACATATGACTCCATTCCATACCCATCCACCTTAGACCCCATTGTTCCCTCAGTTCAAATATGTCCACAAATTATAGATTCTAAATCTCATATAGATATTTCAATATCATAGGCATTCCAGTTCAAGGGACATGATCTATCATATATTTATTAGGCATCATTCATCTATCTATATTCCAAACACATCGCATTATTCCAAATTAGGAACTCAATTCCTCTAGCCTATACCACAGTTTCAAAAATTGACACCAACTATGATTATAGAACCATGAAACCTATATATGCATTCTATCCAAGTACACCTACTACCATCACTGACATGGATATGGTGAGGCAGATCAAGGAACCCACTTTTCAAGAGGGGACCACTGATACTACTAGTGAAGATTCATCCCGCTCATCTTATTTTTCCTAAAGTGCACCACTCCCCAGTTTTATTCTTTTTCTGGGTGTTTTATTGTATTCATTATATTTCATATCTCGATTGTATCATTTATATCATCTGATAGAAGGGATATTGTAGAAAACTTGGCCATAGTATTCTAAATTTTGTGACTACTTTCTTACATTGGCATAAGATATAAGGAATCGCATCCCGAAGGACAGAATAGTTTAGTAGTATTGGTAAAATAGATACATACTTGAGATTATTTTTACAATTGAAAACATAAAAAAAAATTTCTTTGAGAATGTTATTATTCATCATAGTGGATCCCTTCATATCAATCAAAAAACACTTCCCAGTATCCTAGGTAAATAAATAATAAGAAAGGGGTAAGCTCAAATGCACAATAAGGGTAAGGAAACTATGGAATCTATTAATAAATATGGAATAATAAATATGTAAAGGTAAATAACTAAAACACATTCCATTTAATAAATAACTTGATCATAATATGGAAATAATAAGTGATGATCAAATAATTCCTTATAAATAATCACATGATCCAGAATACTTCACCATGGACATTATAAATAATCAAATAATCACATGGAATGTCAATAACTAAATTCATAATGATGGAATACTTAATTTTAGATATCTAAAACATATCATCAAGGCCTTGTTACAAGACACCTAAATAAAAGGTTAAGGTCACAACTAAAACTGAATATAGTTTGTCTCATGAGACCTATCGATGCCTCGAGGGGATATTGATGGCTATGTCCACCACATACTAAGTTAAATTCATTTATTATATTAAAATTTTAATATATGATATATTAATACATAACCCAATCAATAAACATAATCATTACCCATCCATAGTAAAATGGTGAACGGTAAAAAAAATTTCATCCCTTATCAAAATGATCATAAATCATCTAAATAAATAATATGTATGGTATCAATAAAACATATCTTCAGTGACTCGTAAGTAAAATATATGGTTTATGTCTTTGATAAATAAAAATAACATGAAAATATCCATGAAACATCTTGAGAAAAAAAACATTTTCATTTTTAAAGTCACCTTTTAAAAAATATTTCACAAAAAAAGTTATTTAATTTTCATTAAAAGAATCCTTTTAATACTTGTGAAATAATTATTAAAACATTGATTTTTCATGATTTCATAAATTTATCTCCATGTTTTACATGTTAAAACAAATTTTCCTTTCACATTTTTAGATAAAATCCAAATGGTAATTGTTTTAAAAATGACAGGAAGATTCCTTTAAAAAAATTAAAGAGTAAAAATGGAAAAAAAACATTCAATAAATCAATTTTTTAATTTTAAAAACATTTTTTAAAATATTTTTATAAAACATGGGTTTTTATGAAAATGTATTTGAGACAAAATAGAGAAATAAGGTCGAATTTCTTAAAAGAAATCTCAGTCATTTTAATTAAAAAAGAGTGGTAAAATTGTTATATTACTTGAAAAAGTTGATAAATAACTATATGTTAATAAAATATATTTATTTTAAGATATAAATATAAAATTATTCCTTTAAGGTATACATAAATATAAAAAATCCAGAATAATAATGCGATTGTGAAATAAACCCTTACCACTTTGGTAACTTCTGAATCAGAATACCCATAAATGACATAACATAAAATGAGAATTTAAATACCATGAAGCTAAATATATTAATTATATAACATATAAGATGGGTATTATATACAACACATATATTAAATGTGTGGTGAATATGGAATATGTCTCACGTAAGTAAAAATGATATGAGAAACCATTACTCGAGGTTTGATTTCCTTTTAATGTGTTTTTAACACATGTATAATGGTCTTAATCATGTTATATATTTATAATATATACATAATCATATTTATAATATCATATATGATCCTCTTATAACATTTTACCACTCATTTGTTAATAATATTTCACTATTTTCATTGTTGCAGGTGTCAATTTCCTGGTTTTCCCATGCACATTTTGTCATGAATGTTAAAGTTATTTTTCATAGGATATATATGTAAATCATATCCATAATGATAATAATGTTATAAATATAAAATATATTCAGTAGATAAATTTTTATAACCATTTATTAAATTTGTACAAGTAAAATGAATCACATCACTTTGTGTAGGTGGTAGGTCATAAGTATTCAAGAGCGATGATATCATTCTGTTATCGAGTGAAAGGCTAATGAATTGGTTGATATATTAATTTTTAAGAATCAATATAAAATTAAATTTATCAAATTTATTCATTAATTTATCTTTATTACATTCCATGAAAATCATAATTGAAAAATGAATCACATCACTTTGTGACGCGGGAGTCATTCATACTCATGATCGACATTATCTTATTTGAAACAGGTTAGAACTTAAAAAGGTATATGTTATATTAAAATTATATAAGTATATAATTTTAAAAAATATCATATATTTTTGTTAAATCCGTTATTATATCCAAATTTTAAATTTGGTGATGGAAACTGAAATACATCTGTCCACAAGGTGGTAGTCTGTCAAACGCATTATCTATGACATAGTTTCCAATTTAATAGAAGAGGAGATGAATATAAGAAATTACCTTAACATGAAAATCTTTTATTATATGTATTATTTTGATGTTATTATATAAACATATATTAATAATAATTAAAGGAGGTTTAAAAATAAATAAAATAAAACATTTAGTTAGGGATATTACCTCTTCTTCGGACTTCTTTTAGTTTTCACGAAAACCCTTCCTAGGATGGACTTCTAGAAAAAAAATAAGGATTAAAATATTATATAATGGAATTGAACAAGTTATTTTTTAGGTAATGACTGAACCAATGTGTTTTGAATGTTTTAAGAGTAGAAGATAGTGGGAAGCCTTTTATAAGTGAGGTGAGTGACACACTTGTAATTTTTTAAAAGAAAAATGTGCACCCACATTTTTTACCTTCTGAAAGGTTCAAAAATATAAAATTCTAGAACTAATAATATTTAATGTCAAAATTTGTCTATTAAATGGGTGTTTTATGAGTTTTGAGTCATTTTTAACCCTTATCTTTTTAGTTTAAACCCTTAGTAAATACATTTTTAACTAAACCATGGTAAATAAAATTTACTTTTTTACTATTCATTAAGGTAAAACATTAAATTAACATTATTATATCATAAAAATTATTCTAATTAAAAATATGGAAAACATTTTTCCAAATTTCATTTATATTATTGGAAAACTTTAATTTAAAATTCATCCCATTGGAATGATGATAAAGCAGGTTTTTAAAAATAAAATGTTTAAAAGTTTAAAAAAACTTTTATATGAAAATTAAAAATAAAATAAATTCTAATGAAATAGATTGTATTAATATAAATATATAATTTTACAAATTTTACATTTAACACCATATTAAAATAAATTTTATCTTATAAAATCATTTCATGAAAATCTTTTTTTTTAATACAAACCAGTAGTTCTCACTATACAGTAAAAAAATTCTTTTCAAAAAAGTATAAAACAATTCCCCAAAACATAATCTTTACATGTATATTTCAAAAATGAAGTTTTATATTTCAGTTATATTTCCTAAATTTTTTAAAAAATATTTTTAAGTTATGTGTTCAATGTGCGACTAGACGACCTTTTAGAAACAAAACAGTTCTTTGATAAAAAAATTATTTTTGTTTCAAAAGGTTATAAATTTATTTATAAACAATAGATAACCATTAAATTTATTTTATAAAATTTCTATCCATATAATTTTAATAATTTAGTTATTACTATTCATACCCTCCATTTTAACGGCTATGTTATAATGATCATGTTTAAATAATAATATTTTAATAGAGTATCATATTTAGTTTTAACCTAATTTTGTGTGAATTGAAAGATATCAAAGAGATTTAATTTATTTAAAATCATATATATTTTAAAGTCATGGTATGTTATATTCCATTATAATCCTGGTGTTGTGTGTCATACACTCTATAAAATATGATTTTCTTATTTTTAAAAACATAGGGTGTCACATTATCTCCCCTTAAATAAATTATGTCATCACTATTTAATCTTGATCTCAATAATCAAGGGTTTGACATTTAAAAATACATTCTTTGAAAACTCAAATTGGATAAATAATTAATAAAACATAAACTTAATAAGAGAAAAAGGTAAGTATAAAGGTTATGTGGAATAACGCATAACTAGGTTTCTATATTGAGGAATATTTGTGGGATGTAAAGATATGAACATGGGTTAAATGATTGAATAATTATGAATATTGTTTGAGATAATTGATCACATGAATGTGGATGATCCATAGAATGTTAAATACCATAAAAAATAATTCTTTAAATAGTTAAAAGACCATTGATTCATCTAAAATTAAGGATAAATTTTTTTCTCCAATGTCATTTTCTCAGAGTTGAGGAATTATTTTACTATATAGGAATATAAAGAAATATTATTAGTTGATATATTTTTATTTCATAAGAAACATTTCATCCTTTGGTTATGTTTCAATCATTTTCCATTTAATTTATTACTATAAGAAAATAATATCCAAGATGAATTTTTTATTCCTGAAGAACTGAAATTAACTTTTAATGGATCATAAGATCCATAAAATAGTTAAAAGTATTTCTATCTTATTATAAATATTTTCTAAAAATAATATGGTTATCACAAGTTATCTAATATAACACATTATCCTATTAACCTCAATTGTGACATCACCATTTCAAAATTAATATGTATCTATCCAATAATTTAATTAAAAACAATAACATATTAAACATGACATTGCATAGGTCATTGGTATATTCTAAACTCTTATCATATTTCACTTATGGGATCAATCCCTATGAACCCACTTAATATGATATGTTTACACCCATTATGTGGGTTTTCATTTTTATAAAACCATATTAATATAATTCTTATAATGTTACCAAAATGTAATATCCCATAATTACCTCAACATCAAAGATTAGATAAAAATAAATGGTTAGTAATACCTATATAAAAAATCTTTTCCATTATTATCACAACATATAGAACATATTAATGGTTATCCTCCATCAATCATGTGTTTTCTAAGAAGTTAAACTTTCCACTAAATCGCATTTCTTGATCATTGATACCATTCAAGGAATTCTCTCAAATCCTTAATGAAATAGTATGGTAATAAAATCCTTATACATTTCATAATTCCTATAACTATAAAATCATTGATTAATATACTCTTACAACATAATTAATGAATCGAAACCCAAGAACATTAATCATTCCAATTCATCTATAGTAATAGAATAATCTGGACCTTTATCCCTTAACTTATTTTGTGTATATATTCCCACAATTCTTGGGGAATTCATCTTTATAGTTCCACATATCTGTATAATGGAATAAATTCACATTTGTAGATTCTTTATTTCCCTTGAAATCATGATTAGGGTGTCCTTTTTCCACCCTTGAAGAAAACTTGTTTTCCTTTTAATAATTTACCAAGGTGTTTCTTTCCACAATTATCACATGTGAGAAAACTCTTCTTTCCCTTATTCCCCTGTACATTTTTTTCTTCATCTTCCTATTCCTCTATTCATTCCCTTTAAAGGGATATTATTTAGATAATTATTTTTATATCTTGATTGCACATTATACTACATCCTCATATGTATAATATCATATATCTATACTCATAACTAGTGATAACCTAGACTTAGGTCGATCTTATAGAACCACTTGGCTTCTCTTGGCTAATTGAATAGGCCATCGATACAAGTAAAAGGATATTGTTTCTTAACCAACACCTAGTTCATATTCTGATAATCCATACATAAATGAAGTGAATCATTATCCTTATTTTAAAAACAAACATGAGAACCCTACGGGTGCATAATCAGGATAATAAATCACTACACCGATAAACCCTCACACTAAGACCTCATCTCGGAATGATCCATAAGAGGCATCTAGTATGGTAGAATGGATATAGGAACTATACCTGAAATAATCTCAATACTCAACCAGGACTCACACTTTGGTGAAAATTATATGTAATTCTTAGGAAAAAAACTTTTAACTAATCAGTAATGGGAGAAAAGGATTCCTAGCATGTCTCTTCATATGTTAGAGTAATTCTATCCAATTAGGACATGATTATAATGACCTATAATTTTATGAATTGAATTTCCATTATGATTATATAATTATGACATATTTAGTAATTTTGTAGTATATAGATAAAACACACTACATGATAAAACCATCAATATTTTATTTTATTAATTTAAAAATTACATTTAGAGAATAAATATATCCTTAATAATTGAAAATATTATAATGGGATAGAAATAGAATATAAAATAACCATAATATGAGAATTTGAATCTACTAGATCCATAAGAATAACTATTGTCATGAAAAACACTTTAGAAATAAAAAAATATTAATAATAAAATATACATCTTGAAAATGAAAATATATATAATCTTTAGTGAAAATTAATGTTAATGAAGAATGAATGAAATATGAGATATTTATATAATTTTTGAAACCCATATGGACATTACATCTATGAATTTTAAAATATTAATATGACCATTAGAATAGTAATCTGACCATTGGAATAGTATCATCATCTATGGAAATGTAAATTAATGTTTTTTGTCCTATAAAATAAAAATATGACATATTTATTTCATTAGAAAAGTAAATAAATGTTTTAAAAAAGATAAGATAGGTGTTTGTATTTTTGTAAAACATAAATATTTTTTTAAGTATTATTATAAAATAAATTAAAAAAACTAATTTTATAAAATTGGTTTATAAATTAATATTAAGTATTATTATATTGATAATAAAATTTTATGAGAAAAAATACAGTATCAGATGTTCATAAAATTCATCATAATATTACAATGGTTATTTTTTAATTAAATAAGGATTTTAGTTAAAATTAAATTTATCATATTTAGAAATGGATTTCCATAAATGGATTTCATTTCTGAAATCCGCACATTGATAAATTTATAGGGTATTTGTTTCTAAAATAGATGAATTTTTTGTGAATACTGAAATACGGAAAAATATCATATTTAAAATTAAAAGTAAAATACATTATTTATTATATATTGAAAAATGTAAGAACCTATTATATATAAAAAAATCTTGGACTATTTACTATATATGTTCATAATGTTCATCAATATTTTTATCCTTCATCCAAAAAAACTAATAGATGTAATATTTAAAAATTGTCATCACCACCCCACCCTTAACCACCCCTTATCAGCAGAAATTATAATAATTTTATATTCACAAATATGGATCCAATAATATTATCATCCCCCCCCCATGTTCATATAATCCTTGTTCTTGACAATGACCATCCCAAGGAGTCTTAATAGGTAGCTTTAGAGGAGAAAACCAAAGACAGAGGTTAATTCACAGCTAAACTTATTTTAATTTTATTCTTCTTCTACAATCCCCATATGTTTTTTATAAACCAATAAATAGTAACATATGTTTCCTAAATATTCTATTATGTTATTATTATAGTGTAATATCCATATTCTACCCTCCCCTCAATTGATTTCAAAAAAATGTTTTCTCAATATGGTTAGTTCACCACCTGCATGAATAACGTACTCCATTTTCCTCAACTTATTATATGGATGGTTATAGAAATATTTTTGTGGTTAAAAAGGATGATAATAATAATAATATAACTTGTTTCGAGTTATATAATCTTTTAATAATCATTTAATTAAATAAAATGTATCTATTTTTTGGTGGTTGGTAAAACTGCCAAAATGAACATTGTATAATTATAACATTTATACTAATTGAATCACCCCAATATCAGTACATCTATAGATATTTGGGAACATTTTAATTTCTATTAGTACGTGAATATAATTTTATTTCATTTGTGTATATAGACACCCTTTTGAAAATAACTTCAATAACTGTCCACAAGTGATCTGACCTTAGAACCATGAAACGAACATCCTCAGAACAATGGAATTAAACATTATATATCATTAAAATGTGTGTAAATGGAAATAATATAATTATAGTAAATTGAATATATATGTAAAATTCTATAAATTAAGTAATTAATGAATAAAATTTTATTATTCAAGATATTAACTACATGTTTAGAGTGAATCTGCACAAAAGTTAAGGGATCTTCTGAACCACCCTCTTTTATTTTGGGTTATGGTTTTCCCTCTGAAACTCACTTCAGCACACCATTATTATAATTTATTTCTTAAATATTATATATTTGTGTGTGTGTGTTTGTTTCTATAAAATATATATCTAATTATATTGACTCTTTTGGGTATATACTTGTTTTTATGGTTTCCCTCTAAATTTCATTTGTTAATAAAACCTAATTAAAGGGAACTTATATGTTTATTACTCCTTTTCAAGTACCACTACATAAAGTGTTTTAAACTACCCATGTTCTCTAAAATTCTTAATTTTATTATTAATATCCTTTTTAGTTAATTTTTATTTTTTGTAAATTATTATTCTCTTACCCTCTTTAAAGATTCTATTCCCTTTTTCATATAACCCCACTTAAAAGTAATATTTTCAAAATTATTTCTCCACTCTTTTTTATATCTTCAAATTACGTGGAATTAATGACCCTTGTTTTGTAACCAGATTAAAATCAAAAGAAATTTGAATTTGGGTCTTTATTGTATGGTTTATTTTCAGAGTTGAGCTTTAAAACATATTTTTGAGAGTTAGAACACTTTAATGTGTTGTTTTTAGACTTGGGTAAATGAATGAAGGGTCCCTAGAATGTGTTATTGATATTTGATAGTTTTAGGGTCTAGAAATAAAATGTTTGGAGGTTCTTTACAAGGCACTTGGTTTTTCTAAAACTGTGCATCCCCAAAAGAGAACTGTGCAGCCTGTATTAGAGGAAAAGATGATCCCTACAAGGTATGTGTACAGTTTACCTAAACTATGCACCTATCCACCATAGTTAGTGACACTTAGAAAATACCTAATCACTATTCATCACACATTTTTTGAATGTTTTCTCCAAACCATGTCGAATAACCATGGGAGCTAGGTTTCTTAGGTAAGGTGGTCGCATGGTTAGTGTACAGTTTGGCCATCCCATGTTGCAAAACCAAGAAACCTTGTTTTTATGGTTAAAATTTCTATGCTTCAATTAATAGTTTTAAAATTTTATTTAGTTCTTTATTCTACTCCTAGAAGCCACATAAATCTACTCTATTCCTATGATGGGGAATCCTCCTTCCTCATCTAGGCTTAAAGATAACTCCTCCTTCTGTTGTTTGAATCAAATTTCATTAATATATATAGATTCATCTCACTGGAAAATTCATTCCTTTTTTAAATTACTTCGTTTAATATTCTATAAACGAATTTATCAAGGTATAATCTCATTTTACCTATTTTCTAGAAAAATGTTTATTTTGTTAATTTTTTTCAAACTAGACTGAATCAAACCTCGATATTGGATGAGTATAAGATCTATGCCTAAGTTAGGTGGTGTGTAGATGCTTCCTCATTTCTATTTCATTTCATAAATAGAATCATTTCTTGTAAAGACCTGAAGCCTGACGTACATAGACTTTACATTACTTTTGCGGAATACTTAGTACATAACAAAAACACACACACACAAGGATCATAATAGTTTAGTGTCTTTGGAAACTTGGAACGTAATCTTCTAATCGTGGTGAAAGATCTTCAATATCTCCCATAAAGACCATCACTTTTTTTTACCTAAAACCTTTATTTATATCCTGGGGAAAGGAAAACATAAAATGGTGAGCTCAAATGCTCAGTATGGGTATAAAAAAGAAAAATCAATCACATCATATTCATAAGAACATAACTTTTGGAAATCTTAACCTGCAAAAGAGAGCATAATTTCATAACATGGGATAAATCATAGTAGTGAAATGAAATCCCAATAATCATAACTTAAAACATGAAACTTTGTGGCATACACACATAATCATAGATAATCATTTCTTGTTAGTCAAGACTCATTTCCAAGACTATCTTAGTGGACAAAGTCCCTTTCTGAATCGAGTAACCCTCGTTTCAGTCCTGTTTCACTGAACCGGTATAACCTACCATTTCAGCCATGTCTATCTCATTAGATATGAAATCTTTACCAAATGCATTGGAGGGAGATATAGGTCCCACCCATATCATAATGATACCATTCTTATGTGTGCCACAAAATCATAAACCATACATCATAGCATAACCCATGTAATAAAAATGGGATTCTTAAACAACATGACATCATAAAACCATTCATATAAGATAAAGTAATTCATAAACATAATTCCATCACAACATAGTAAAATCAATGTAAAAATATGGATAGAAACAGAACCCTTTATTATCTTAGATGGAAAATAATTTCGATAAAACACCTGAAATGAATTCTTGAGAAAAATATCCTTTCTTCTTCAAAAGCAATTCCTTTTCACAAAACATCATGCAATTTTAAAAGAAAGAGATTTTATTGAAAATAGTCGTGAAAGATTTTGGAGGAAGGTTCATGAAAATAAGGCTTTATAAAACCGTAAAAATTCGTTCGTGCCGTATAAGTTAAAAAAAACATTCTTCTCGTACTTTTGTCGGAAAGTCAAAAAGTACCTCGTATGAAAAAAACGAAAAAAGATTCCTTTCATATCCTTTACTAAAAACTCACCGAAGGGTAAAATTGTATTTAAAAAATTGTAGGTGGATGGAAATAATATTACATATTGAGGAAACATGGATGTGGATGATAAAATACACCCCAGTAAATACTAATGTATAAACAATCTCGGATAAAAATGAGATTGTGATATTTCCCTTACCTTAGGTCCGATTTGCTTCGTAAGTGTCCGAACCTCCTGTATAATGATTTAAATAATTTTATTTACTTATTACAGAATCATATTCATTGTTATGATATCATATATGGTTCACTTATGACTTTATATTACCCGTTCTTTTGTAAATTCAATGTTAAAGAGCGTTTTGTGTAAAATTGTTTCATTTGTCGTCTGTGTTTTGACTTATAATTATTCATATGATTACTTAGATCATGATTACTTAATTCCAGAACATAAAACATGATTTATATATATATATTAAGGATATAAATATATATAATAAATCATTAAATGGAAAGAAATACACCGTTCATGGAGACGGTAGTCCGTACGTACGCATGAACGCTGTTTTCGTTTCCTTATTGAATTGAATGGAATTAAGTAGATGACATACATATAAATATATAAATAAATCCAGTATCATTATTATGTCATATATTTCATTAGTACATATTATATATACTTTATAATCATTCATGAATGGTTAATCATTGAGAATGAATCCCATCGCGTCGTGGAGACGGTAGTCCGTACGTACGCACGAGCGATGATATCGTTCCCATGGTCGTGGAATTGTATTTGAGTATATATATATTATTTCAGTATCAATATTAAATTATAATAATCATAAATAGTTACTCATTACACCATTATACCCATCCTTGTAAGGTGATGGTGGAAAATAGATCACACCACGGCGTGGAGACGGTATTCCGTACGTACGCACGCATGGTGATTTCATTTTTCCGTAGGATGGATAGAAGGTGAATTAGGGTTATTTCATATTTATAATAACATATCAGTATGTAAGTAATACTGATGTTATTACTTTATAATGAAACAACTAAAGAAGAAGAAGTTGAAGAAGAAAGAAATTGAAAAAGATCGGTAATGGATATTACCTCTTTTTGACGCGCCTTTTCTTAGCCTCCACTTAAAGAACTAAGGATGGTTTTTGAAGAAGACCAGAACCTCTAAGATGATACTAGGGAAGTGGATAAGGGATTTTGGCAGGGGTTTTCCGAGCTTGAAGGCTCAAAGTTGTGTGAGGAAGAGAGGGAGGAGGTGTCCTTTTATAAGGGAGGAGAGGGGCACCTTAGGAATATCTCAAAATATTATTTTATATTAAAGTCAAAATCAGTTTATAATGGTTCCAAAGGGTCTTATTTCGAAGATAAAGTGGGGATGGGTCGAAAGCATATCAACCAATAAGATTTAGACAAGTTTAGGGTATTATTTTAACCTTATCAATTAGATTTAACTCTAAGTTAAATAATATAACTTTTACCGTGTCTTTTTGTTTTCTTTCACTATATGGTTAATACACTTACTATAACATGCCAAACGAACCCCAAATTGTTTATTATTAATATATATATCCTTATCTAAGTCATTTGGCCGAACCTTAGATTTTTAGGAATAAAATAACAATTAATAATATAATATTTGATTTAAAAACTATTTTGTGTCAATTTTGACACTATTTGATATATGATTTTTGTGAAAGTCATAACAGAATTATATGTTCGAACCAAGTTTATTAAATCAACACTAATATATCATAGTAACCTAGAAAATTAGTGGAATTCATAAAAAGTCTCAAATTACATTCATTTGAGCATTTATAACATCAATTATGTTAATATTTCCTTAAAAGGGTAATTACTGCATCATCGTTGTGTCATAAATAAATTAATTTATTTAAAGTTTAAAAATTATAAATAAAATATCATTATGTATGAAATATTTTTATCTTTCTAATTAATATTTATAGTCGAATTTATCTTATGTATAAACCCATATTAAAAATGTTTTAGTTATTAAACTTTGATTTTAACTATTTTAACTATTCATTAAATAAAATAATATTAAATGTCATAATCTAATCCAAGTGGACCTAAATGGTCATATTATATTCATAAGGTTGTTTTTGGTCGAATTACACTGATCCAATAGAATTAAGACATGTGTTAGGGTAATAGTAATATCATATTTACCCTTAGTTACCCTATTTACTATTAACCGTGGTAAAAAAAGTAAAAAGTTACTATTCACCAAAAATTATTTTCATCTCATTGAACCACATTTTAGTCCTTGATATTAACCGTGTCTGTCGGATTTTCGAAATTCCATTCACAGAAGCGGTAAAATTAAGTTTTATGCAAAATTCAGTTTTTAACCTACCACTTTGTGGTTTCACTATTCATCAAAAATTGAAAGTTTTCAGAAAAATACCAAAATTTCATCCTAAGCTATATTTCATATTTCAAATTCAAAAAATGAAGTCTATTTTACCAAATTCATAACATAGAAGTTTCATTAATTAATTTTATAATTAATTCCCGCTGTTAAAACAAATAGCGTGTTTTTAAGAAACAATATCTATCAAAAGATTGACACTTGTTTATGTCTGGTTTAAATGTGAAATTACATCCAATGACCAAAATTGTATTAAATTTTAAAAATATATTCTAAATATACTTTAAAACAACTCAAATTAATAATTTATCACGATTAATTATTTTGATTAAAAAAGTTGTTTTTAATTATAATTTAGTAATTTTCACTATTCATCAGAATATGAAAGTTATCCGAAAAGTACCAAAATTTCACCTTAGGCTAAATTCGATACTCCGAATAAAAAAATGAAGTCCATTTTGAGAGCTAAAATTTTTAAAATTTTAAAAGGTGGTTATTACTATTCATAACGGCTAGTTATAATAATATTTTAATAGCATATCGTTGTTTAGTGAAACTCGGTATTGCGTACTACACACGCTATCGAGGAAGGTCGCGATTGCGTGTAATGCAAGGAAATTCAAGGATGCGTGTTGTGCAAGCTCCTTTTGGTGTAGCGTACAACACAACACATTAGTGAAATAAAAAAGAATATTTTTCATAAAATCTCGGGCTGTTACATTCTACCCCCCTTAAAATGAATTTCGCCCTCGAAATTCGTCGGGGTTATAAATGGTTTACTATTCGAAAGTTTCTTTAATAAAAACCCACATCGTAAAAAGGAATACCAAAACTTGGCTTTAAAAACTAAAGTATGAAATGTAACGATTACCCAAATAAACTAATCACTGGGTTTCCACATAGGTGAAAATATGGATATGGAAGAGAAATCTAACCATCATGTTCTGATGGAGAGTTGTAGAGAACATGTCTATGGAAAATCCAGTAATCACAAATCCATAAATTTGTGACGATCTAAGGTATCATCTGATTCATCAGGTATAAGATCACTAGGACAACATTTTTGGTTTTCAAGATCATTTCCCTAAAGTTGAAAATTTGAATTAGAATAAATACATTCTTTATTTTGGTACAATCTCACTGTTGTTCATGCCTTGAACAATTTCCATTTCATCTCTTAAATAAATGAAGTTGAATTTGTTATTCGTGAAGTGTTAGCAGATCATGTGATAGAATGACGGGTCATTCCATCTGTCTCAAACAAAAGGTTAGCAAAAATTATATACACAAGTCGATCTATAGTGAGATTAATCACATATGGTTCCTAAAATGGACTTATACTTCATATATCATACTGCTTAATATAATAAAACCAATTTCTACTAAACAGGGACTTCCTGTTGGACAGTGGTAGGCGATAAAGGCCAGTCGCACTTCGGTTGTGGGTTTGATTCCCACAGCCTTGTCCGAAGCGATGGGTTGTCGCCCGTCCTGCAGGTTGTCCTTTTTCTAAAACTACATTACTATAACATCCCATCAATAATATCGAAAAAAAACTTCTATCCTTAAACAATACTCACTTATGTCCAACATAATCCATTTCAATCTTTAGGCTTATCCATAATACTGCAGTCCACTCTCATAACATAGTGAAAATGATTACCAGAGATTTAATACCATCGTTGATCCCCATATATCAAAAGATATGTTTTGTTGGTCACATTCCAAACATTCAAAGTCCTTAATCATGTATTCTCTTGAATACCTTAGTGAAAACATGAATGCAGTTTAAAGTTAACACTTTCCACATACCAAAATCCTCAAAATTCTATATACTCAAACCATGATATCACTTAGTCCTTATATCAATCATGAGCTCATGAATACTATTAAACATTTCATTTTCTCGTTTTCCCTTCATTATGCGCATATCATCTTATTTCCAAAAAATATCTCAATCACTTTGAATACCACATCAATAAATATTGCAATACTCAATGATACAACATTATTTTGGAATCCCATTACATTAACACTTAATCATTCCACCACATCGCTGTCATATTCAACATTGCCAATACTGATCGCATGTGACTTCCCTTTGTCCTTTTCCTTCAATGGTTGCTCATGTTGATCATCACTAACCCTTGGATTAGGGCATTTATTAGCATAGTGCCCCATTTCCTTGCACTTGAAGCATTGAAGTGTTGGTGGTGCGTTCTCTGCAGTGTTTGCTTTATTCACATCATTAGAAACCCTTTTTCCATTACTTCGACACTCAGCTGCTCTATGACATTCTTTTCCACACTTAAAACATTTTCTAGTCCCTTTAAGACAATCTCCACCATGCTTCTTTCCACACTTTGTGCATAAGGAAACATTCATCTTCTTTTCAACATTATTCTGAGATTTCTCCTTGAACTCCATCTTTCGTTTCTTTTCAAAACCATGAGATGGATATGTAACACCAACTTCCATTTCTACCTTGATAGCACAACGCACAATTTCTTCATAGCTACTGAAGTATCTTATAGCTAATTCCCTTCGAAGACTTGGTTTTAAGCCACTGAAAAATCGATCAACTTTACTTTCAGGTTGGATGATAATGCCAGATTCATACCTAGCAAGTCTTGTAAAATTCGCTTCGTATATACCAACAGAATCATCATCCTTTTGCTTTAGTTCAAGAAACTCGTTCTCCATCTTTGTTCGAAGAATACGAGGGAAGTACTTATTGAAAAATAAGTTCTTGAACTCATCCCATTCCATGGACTCAATTTCATCTCTTTGCCTTGTATTCATGATAAGATTCCACCATTGATCAGATTCACCTTCCAAACGATATACTGCTAAGATGACTTTATCATGTTCAGAACATTGAAGAACTGAAAATATCTTTTCAGTGGTACTGATCCATTGTTCAGCAACAAGTGGATCAGAAGACCCACTGAAAGAAGGTGGACGTTGCCTCATGAAGGACTCAATAGAATATTGTTCCCTTCTCTGCTCATTTGGAAGTCCAGAATGATTCATATCTTGTGTAAGTATAGCAATAATATTTTTCACTCCATCTCCCATAACATTTGTTTGTTCAGGAGGACAATCATTGCATTGTCCATTGCATTGATCAACACGGTTCCTTCGGGTTCCAGCCATCGTCTAAAACCCAAAAAGAATAGTGTGAGAGGAAAAAATAATGCTAGGGAAAACAACATTTTAAAGGGGGAGTATCCTCAATATCTAACTTCTTAGGTTAAATTCTAAGATCGTTACCGTAGTTATAGGACTGTATCCTATACGTATACTTATCCTTAGGGACATCCCTAGACAAACCTTATAAATATCTCTAGGGATCTCACTAAGTTATCGCATCCTAGTTTCCAAAGGTTGACTAAACCTTTCCTCTGATACCAACTGTAGAGACCCGAAGCCTGACGTACATAGACTTTACATTACTTTTTCGGAATACTTAGTACATAACAAAAACACACACACACAAGGATCGTAATAGTTTAGTGTCTTTGGAAACTCGGAACGTAATCTTCTAATCGTGGTGAAAGATCTTCAATATCTCCCATAAAGACCTTCACTTTTTTTTATACCTAAAACCTTTATTTATATCCTGTGGAAAATAAAACATAAAAGGGTGAGCTCAAATGCTCAGTAAGGGTATACAAAAGAAAAATCAATCACATCATATTCATAAGAACATAACTTTTGGAAATCTTAACCTGCAAAAGAGAGTATAATTTCATAACATGGGATAAATCATAGTAGTGAAATTAAATCCCAATAATCATAACTTAAAACATGAAACTTTGTGGCATACACACATAATCATAGAGAATCATTTCTTGTTAGTCAAGACTCATTGCCAAGACTATCTTAGTGGACAAAGTCCCTTTCTGAATCGAGTAACCCTCGTTTCAGTCCTATTTCACTAAACCAGTATAACCTACCATTTCAGCCATGTCTATCTCATGAGATATGAAATCTTTACCCAATGCATTGGAGGGATATATAGGTCCCACCCATCTCATAATGATACCATTCTTATGTGTGCCACAAAATCATAAACCATACATCATAGCATAACCCATGTAATAAAAATGGGATTCTTAAACAACATGACATCATAAAACCATTCATATAAGATAAAGGGGTTCATAAACATAATTCCATCACAACATAGTAAAATCAATGTAAAAATATGGATATAAACAGAACCCTTTATTATCTTAGGTGGAAAATAATTTTGATAAAACACCTGAAATGAATTCTTGAGGAAAATATCCTTTCTTATTCAAAATCAATTCCTTTTCACAAAACATCATGCAATTTTAAAAGAAAGAGATTTTATTGAAAATAGTCATGAAATATTTTGGAGGAAGGTTCATGAAAATAAGGCTTTATAAAACCGTAAAAATCCGTTCATGCCGTATAATTTAAAAAAAACATTCTTCTCGTACTTTTGTCGGAAAGTCAAAAAGTACCTCGTATGAAAAAAAAACGAAAAAAGATTCCTTTCATATCCTTTACTAAAAACTCACCGAAGGGTAAAATTGTATTTAAACAATTGTAGGTGTATGGAAATAATATTACATATTGAGGAAACATGGATGTGGATGATAAAATACACCCCAGTAAATACTAATGTATAAACAATCTCGGATAAAAATGAGATTGTGATATTTCCCTTACCTTAGGTCTGATTTTCTTCGTAAGTGTCCGAACCTCCTGTATAATGATTTAACTAATGTCATTTACTTATTACAGAATCATATTAATTGTTATGATATCATATATGGTTCACTTATGACTTTATATTACCCGTTCTTTTGTAAATTCCATGTTAAAGAGCGTTTTGTGTAAAATTGTTTCATTTGTCGTCCGTGTTTTGACTTATAATTATTAATATGATTACTTAGATCATGATTACTTAATTCCAGAACATAAAACATGATTTATATATGTATATATTCAGGATATAAATATATATAATAAATCATTAAATGGAAAGAAATACACCGTTCATGGAGACGGTAGTCCGTACGTATGAATGAACGCTGTTTTCGTTTCCTTATTGAATTGAATGGAATTAAGTAGATGACATACATATAAATATATAAATAAATCCAGTATCATTATTATTTCATATATTTCATTAGTACATATTATATATACTTTATAATCATTCATGAATGGTTAATCATTGAGAATGAATCTCATCGCGTTGTGGAGACGGTAGTCCGTACGTATGCACAAGCGATGATATCATTCCCATGGTCCTGGAATTGTATTTGAGTATATATATATTATTTCAGTATCAATATTAAATTATAATAGTCATAAATAGTTACTCATTACACCATTATACCCATCCTTGTAAGGTGATGGTGGAAAATAGATCACACCACGGCGTGGAGACGGTATTCCGTACGTACGCACGCCTGGTGATTTCATTTTTCCGTAGGATGGATAGAAGGTGAATTAGGGTTATTTCATATTTATAATAACATATCAGTATGTAAGTAATACTGATGTTATTACTTTATAATGAAACAACTAAAGAAGAAGAAGTTGAAGAAGAAAGAAATTGAAAAGGATCGGTAATGGATATTACCTCTTTTTGGCGCGCCTTTTCTTAGCCTCCACTTAAAGAACTAAGGATGGTCTTTGAAGAAGACCAGAACCTCTAGGATGATACTAGGGAAGTGGAGAAGGGATTTTGGCAGGGGTTGGCCGAGCTTGAAGGCTCAAAGTTGTGTGAGGAAGAGAGGGAGGAGGTGTCCTTTTATAAGGGAGGAGAGGGGCACCTTAGGAATATCTCATAATATTATTTTATATTAAAGTCAAAATCGGTTTATAATGGTTCAAAAGGGTATTATTTCGAAGCTAAAGTGGGGATGGGTAGAAATCCTATCAACCAATAAGATTTAGACATGTTTAGGGTATTATTTTAACCTTATCAATTAGATTTAACTCTAAGTTAAATAATTTAACTTTTACCGTGTCTTTTTATTTTCTTTCACTATATGGTTAATAAACTTACTATAACATGACAAACGAACCCCAAATTGTTTATTATTAATATATATATCCTTATCTAAGTCATTTGGCCGAACCTTAGATTTTTAGGAATAAAATAACAATTAATAATATAATATTTTATTTAAAAACTATTTTGTGTCAATTTTGACACTATTTGATATATGATTTTTGTGAAAGTCATAACAGAATTATATGTTCGAAAAAAGTTGATTAAATCAACACTAATATATCATAGTAACCTAAAAAATTAGTGGAATTCATAAAAAGTCTCAAATTACATTCATTTGAGCATTTATAACATCAATTATGTTAATATTTCCTTAAAAGGGTAATTACTGCATCATCGTTTTGTCATAAATAAATTAATTTATTTAAAGTTTAAAAATTATAAATAAAATATCATTATGTAGGAAATCTTTTTATCTTTCTAATTAATATTTATAGTCGAATTTATCTTATGTATAACCCCATATTAAAAATGTTTTAGTTATTAAACTTTGATTTTAACTATTTTAACTATCCATTAAATAAAATAATATTAAATGTCATAATCTAATCCAAGTGGACCTAAATGGTCATATTATATTCATAAGGTTGTTTTTGGTCGAATTACACTTATCCAATAGAATTAGGACATGTGTTAGGGTAATAGTAATATCATATTTACCCTTAGTTACCCTATTTACTATTAACCGTGGTAAAAAAAAGTAAAAAGTTACTATTCACCAAAAATTATTTTCATCTCTTTGAACCACATTTTAGTCCTTGATATTAACCGTGTCTGTCGGAGTTTCGAAATTCCATTCACAGAAGCGGTAAAATTAAGTTTTATGCAAAATTCAGTTTTTAACCTACCACTTAGTGGTTTCACTATTCATCAAAAATTGAAAGTTTTCTGAAAAATACCAAAATTTCATCCTAAGCTATATTTCATATTACGAATTCAAAAAATGAAGTCTATTTTACCAAATTCATAACATAGAAGTTGCATTAATTAATTTTATAATCAAATCCCGCTGTTAAAACAAATAGCGTGTTTTTAAGAAACAATATCTATCAAAAGATTGACACTTGTTAATGTCTGGTTTAAATGTGAAATTACATCCAATGACCAACATTGTATTAAATTGTAAAAATATATTCTAAATATACTTTAAAACAACTCAAATTAATAATTTATCACTATTAATTATTTTGATTAAAAAAAGTTGTTTTTAATTATAATTTAGTAATTTTCACTATTCATCAGAATATGAAAGTTATCCGAAAAGTACCAAAATTTCACCTTAGGATAAATTCGATACTCCGAATCCAAAAATGAAGTCCATTTTGAGATCTAAAATTTCTAAAATTTTAAAAGGTGGTTATTACTATTCATAACGGCTAGTTATAATAATATTTTAATAGCATATCGTTGTTTAGTGAAACTCGGTATTGCGTACTACACACGCTATCGAGGAAGGTCGTGATTGCGTGTAATGCAAGGAAAGTCAAGGATGCGTGTTGTGCAAGCTCCTTTTGGTGTAGCGTACAACACAAGACATTATTGAAATAAAAAAGAATATTTTTCATAAAATCTCGGGCTGTTACATTTCTCCCTTGGGGATTTTTTTTCTTTTCATATAATTTTTTTATTGTATTTCATTTCTTAAATTATGTTAACTATTTTAGGTAAGTATCATCATATGGAAATGCATGCATTATATATATTGGTTTCATCCATTTTGATTCATTTTATATCATTCTTATGCTACTCTATCTTTACTTTATTACTTCTTTCTTATGGTGTACTATTTCATTATTGGTTTCACCATCGTTCTACTCTGATTACGAGGGTTTATTATCCCTATTATCACATCCTTAGACACTCACAACTAGTAGGTAGCCTCTGGAATACGGGGAGATTCACTTGAGGTCATGTGACTCAATGTTCCAGCTACAATATTTCTGGGCAGTCAGTCCAGGAAGTTGCAATGGTCATAATTTTTATTTATTATGATAATTTATTTATCGATGAAGATAAAAAAATTATTTAATCCTTATTTTCATGGTATTCCTTATAATATTACAATTGGTTATATTATAAGATAATATTATGTAAACAAATTCTTTTTCATGTAATTTTATGATTCTTATGCATTATTTATGATTTCCTTACATGGAATACATATGCATGAACATGTTATTATGGGCGCACCCAAATTTTTCTCCAATTAATTGTGTAATTTTTATCAGTCATGAGCTGATATGTGTTGGATAATTGAGTAAACCTAATCTATGATGGGACTCTATCCACCATGTGATGTTTTCTTAGAATTTATACTTGACTTAAGCTTATGGCATATTTTTATGTTGTTTCCACATTCCTATGTTTCCATGATCTTATGATGTCATATTATTTATTTCTTACTTCCATATAATTATTCATGAGCATCTTCTTATATGATATCATGTTATTCCTTTTTAATCATATTTTTTTCTTTATATATTGTTTATTACCTAATTAAGATTTATAGATCAACCTTTTTTTATCGATTCCACAAATTATCCTAAATAGTTTTAGAGGATTAAATAAATTTTGGATATCATTATGGGGATTAAAAAAATTATTTTATTCACTTTCATCTTTAAGTTTTATTTACCTTGTGTTCTAAATAAACTTGGTATCTCGATCATTGGGATTAAAAATAAAATAATTTAGTGATAACCAAATGTATAAGATTATGTATTAGAAAATATACTAAAATTTTGTTGAATTATAAAGTCAGTGGAATCTAAGAAATTACATCCGTGTATGGATATAAAAAGTGTATGTGGATTGAGAAAAAATGTACCTAGGGTATATAAAATTGAAATAGATCATTGGTTATTTACTCTATCTATACCAGGTTCATGATAAAGATTCCTTGATGCACACCTAATTTTATACTCCAAGGGGATATGCTTTGTCAAATTTACAAAATATTTACAACCCATTATGAAGGTCATGATTAGATTGTTAGGTTCGAAAACATAATCGTAAAATTACCAAGGATAACCTTGACTTAATACTAGATAATCATATATATATATAAGTTTATTTGTAGTAAAATTACATTAAACACACACACACCAAACACACATGATGTAAAGGTGGGCCATAGACCCCCCCTCCCCAAGGTATAGCCCACCCATCAATCCTTGTTTATTCAGTACATGGACTAAAGGTCTAGTGGTTATGAAATGCATTACATGGGTTAAAGTCCCACAAACTTTCCCAAATACCTAGTTCAGTATCATGCATGTATCATGTCTACATCACGTATGTCTACGTCATGTTTGTGTCACTACTTTAATACATCATGCCTACATCACCACCTTCAACAGAAATTCACTCCCACTCAGATTTTAACCTGATCTGATATAGGGTTACAGGGAGCCTTTTCCACTCAAAAAATCCCCCAACCACATAACTTTGGATATACATGTCATTTAAATGTTATTCCTTCTAAAATCATAGTTTACATTTTATATGATTTCAGTTTTAATATTCTCATACATAATTTTGTTTCCTTTATTTTAGTTAATGGTGCGAAATATGTGGAACTATGAAAAAAACCAATTTGATAAGAAACATTATGGTTTCCCTAATGATATACCTAACCTTAGAAGAGTTAGAGATGAGAAATTCATGGTATTACTATATAAACTAACACAAGTCATGAATATTAACATGAATTACATGGAACTCCACCTTTCTCATAAGAAAGAGAAAGTTGTGGTTGTGTCCTTTATGTGACAAAGGACTCCTACCTTAAGTGGATCTTATGATCCCTTCATCATGAAAAAATTGATTAACTCTATTGAAAATATATTCTTTTTCCTCCATTTCTCATAATAAGAGAAATTTGTACTATTCATTTATCACTTGGAGGGGGAAGTGGATTAGTGGTGGATGATAATCCAGAACATGAAGACCAAAGAGAAAATAGATTCCATGAAATGGGATGGATTCAAGAAAATATTTTTCAATATATATTTTCCCAAAACCATCTATATTATAGTGGATAGGGAGTTCCTCAAAGTGAGTGAAATGGAAGATGAGTTTTTCTAGGAATATGAGGAAAACCTCACAATTCTCTCAGGATATACCTATATCTTTTTCATCAAAACTGAAGGTAAGTTATATCTATTCTTTAGTGGAATAAACCTGAGTATAAAAAAATAATTGATAATTAAATACTTTGAAAGTTGTGAATAGATTTTCCATTGTTCCCTTAAGGAAAAGATGGAGATTTGTGACTCTCATTGGTCTCATGTAAATAGAGATAAAAAGTAGAAAATAAAGTTTAATTTGGAATGATCAATGGATAAATTCTATATGAGAAATAAAACTAAACTCCAATGTGTCAGAAATGTGTGATGTCGATTCCAAAAACTATCTCAATGGAAAAGGAAGATGATTTAAGTGAGAAAAATTAGGGTATCAGACAAATCAATACTAAATGGAGATAAAGAATCTAACTAATGTAATAGAACAAAATAATTTTCATATCAACACTCTACCTATGGTCTAATGTTTCAACTAAAAGTGAAAATATAACTATGTAATCTAATTCCCTAAGAAAATGGTTATTATTAATAATCAATGAAAACAACCTTTTAATACTATAGATTAATGAAGTTAATATATTCTCAATACTACTAAGGTCGATCCCAACAACAAGGTGGTCATAGGAACACTAGTTATTCATTAAATAATAGTAAACATACTATTTGATTATATTTATACACATTATTTCATATCATTAAATTTAAATATAACTATTCAAACACCATGTTAAAAAATAGAGGTTGAACTATATTTGAGAACAAAAAATAGTGAAATTATTTTATCCCAAGTATATAACTCATCCCTATACAATGTTTTTTGCTGAAACTCCTAGTAAATTTTATCAAAATTACTTTAGTGGAATTTTATTATATATTAGGCATGGATTTTATATCCTTATAAAAATACAACATAAATTTATGGGATAAAGAGAACATTTTTCACATACCATGTCATCCTATAATTTTATAAAAGTGTAATTATTAGAGTAAAACTTCATTAGAATACTCATATAAATTTTGGTTATTATTTCCTTATGATCGATCATATCTTTCTCAAATGATGGAAACGAAAAAAGAGAATCATTCTTAAAGACATTCCCATTGTGAAGGACTATACTGATGTATTCCTTGAATAGTTTAATGGTAATCCTCCTAGCCAAGAGGCTGATTTCTTAGATTAAATTACACACATATCCCTTCCCATTTCCAATACTCCTTATGTAGTGTCCACCATTGAGTTTGAAAAAATAAATAATAAGTTTCCATATAATATGGACAATGGTTTTATATTCCTGAGTGCTTAATCATGTGGTGATTCGGTCCTCTTTATTTAGAAGAAATATGGGTCAATAAACATCTGCATTTATTATAATGAATTCAATAAGATTATGATAAATAACAAGTATCTATTTTCATGGATTGATTAATTGTTTAATCAACTATGTAGATCAGAGTATTTATCTAAGGATAACTCTCAATCTAGATATCACTAATTAAAGGTGAAGAATGAATATATTATAAAGACTACTCTTTTAATAAGGTATAAAAACTATGTGTCAATGTGATGCCCTTTAGACTCACTAATTCTCTAGAAATTTCCAGGACATAAATAAATAGAGTCCTTAGAAATTTCCTCAAAAAAATTAGTATTTTTTATATATTATATTCTGATATACTCTAATATAAAAGAGATAGATAAATATCATTTGAATATTGTGTTAATAAATTTGTGAAAGTAGAAGAAATATGAAAAGTATATTAATTATGAGTTCTAGATGGTGGAAGTATTTTTATTGGGGAATAATATCCCCAAAAAATTTATATTTTTGGTCCCTTTGAGATAAAGGAAATTAAGGAATAGCCAAGACCAAGGTCTTTAGTGGAGACCCATAGTTTCCTTGGACTATCTAGCTATTAACAAATATTTGTGGGAAAATTATTTCAATTATAAAACCTGTTATCCATGTTGAATTATAAGTGAGTAAAGTTTTTATGGACCAATGAATAAGAAGATAGATTTAACGAATAGAAGAAGAGGCTTATCATTATACAAGTACTTATACTTCCCTAAAGTGGGGATATTTTTCTAGTATATAGTGGTGCTTCAAATAAGGTCTTGGTATGTGTACAGATTCAAAATAATAAAGTGATAGTCTACGCCTCATGGTATTTAAGGTTTAGGGACATAACTACCCAAAGTATGATCTGGAGTTTTCTATAGTAATATTCATATTGAATATTCGGTAAAATTATCTCTATGGGGAGAAGTGTGAAATATATATGGATCATATGATCCTAAAATATATATTCACATATATAGAGATTAATATGGACTAGAGAATATAGTTATAGATGATTGAGGATTATGACTACTCAATCCACTGCCATCTAGGAAAGGTGAATAAATTGAAAAATTCTCTAAGTAGAAAGGTTCATACACCTAACCCATGTTGATAATTAAGAGGTATATGAACATATTAGACATAAAAAGGATATAAATTTGAATCATAAAGGAAGGAAAATCATCAATCCATTCTCAAATGATTTCCCAGCCATCCATTCTGTAGAAGTTAATGGATTCTCAAATAGATTTTGTGGAAATATTAAAAAAGGTAGAATCTATAAGAAAATTGAGACCCATATATATAAAAATTGATGAAGAATGAGTTTTATTATTTGGGTCATGACTATATGCACCATCAAAGCCTAAGATATAAAAATATCTATTGAAGGATGCATTTAGCTCAACCTTCTCTATCCACCTAGGGATAATTAATATGTTTTAAGATCTCTGAGTGTAATATTGGTGATACAAAATGAAGAATGAGATCATTTATTATACATCATAGTTACTACTATGTAAGAAATTGAATTTTGAAATGAAACATTCTAAATGGAGGATGAAACCATTACCCATAACTATATAGAAATGGGAATACATCACTATGGACTTTTTTTAAAAACCTCAAAGGGAAAAGCTTATTCATTTGAGATAAAATTAAAATAATGGGAAGGAATAATTCTATATTGTTTCCATTGGATAGAATATAACTCCATGTTTTGATTTTCTTGACGAGCTTCTCAAAACGAAATGCCATTTTTCCCACGCCCAAATATGTTCTTCCAAGATTTTTTTCCCCTCATTGAATCCACGTATCAAAGTAAGATTTTTTTTGTTAAACCATGATATTTTTTCTTCATTTGAATTAAATTGAAATAGTCTTTCAAACATTAGATGTGAATCATCCTTAGAAACATCAATCATGAAAGAGTCCTCCAGAATTTTTTTGTTGGAATGAAGGAGAATCTCCTGAACCACTACCTCGTTAGCAACCTCCTTATCGACCTCCATTGGTGAAATAATATTTATGGTTCACCTAGGCACTCGGGTGAGATCTATATCTTCCCCAGATACCATCAAGTATACTAATTTAAAACCACTGTGATCCTCCTAATCCTTGATAGTGGAGGTTGGAACTACATAACCCTGCATCCCGAGCTCCTGAGATATATCACTGACCCATGATTGTCTAGTATGCCTTGACTATGACCCATGATTTTTATATTTTCCTAAATATATAGTAACCAAATTTTTTGGTAAGTAGGATTATTACTTGATAGGCCTTAATTTATACACATTTCCAATAGGGAAATTACTAGAGAGATGATTGCCTAGCTTTCCTCTCCTTAATCCATACCCAACTGTCTTCACCCTATGAGGGTCCTGCTCATCGTCTAAAATTTTATTCTAGTCTGATTTATTATCTCTCATATCAGAATTATACAAGGTTCTTGATCCATTCTATTTATTTTTTCCATTTTGGAATAATATTACACCATCTTTCTATATCCACATTTTCCTTCTGGCCCCCACAAAAAGTCAAAAAGCAGTTTTGGATCTGTAATAGCCCAAGATATCCTTGCTTTCTGTGGGACCTATGCCTTAGAGAGACTGTATTATTGTAGAGTGGTGTGTGATCCTACCTAGTAACCAACCTTTCATCTTGAACCATATCAACAAAGGAAATCAATGAAGGGGACAGACCATCATTACCTAGAACATTATATGTCCAACTAGAGACCCCTAAATCATGTTTCAATGTATTATTGATATCTTCTACCTTTGTATTAGCACCCAAAGTACCTTGGAATTTTTGTATAGAAACAACAGGGGTTTCCTCCCTAATTTTCATAAGATCAACTGAGGGGGGGAAAGAGATTGGGCCTTCTCAGCCTAGGAAAAACGAAATACCCTTGAATTTTTTTTCTTCTCCACTAGCATGAAGAAAACAGATGCCCCATACGTAGAAAAAATGAGAATAAATACATATAGTAATAAAAAATAATGGTTTTTATAATAAATTTCCTCCCCAATATATATCCAAACCCACTTGACCTGATGTTTTGAAATGTCTACTTAAAAAATACATGGTGAAACTGGATGCCATACATAATAGTTTCAAGAATCCGAACACTGAAAATGACAAACAAAAATCCATAGCATTCATATTATATAAGGGTTTTGAAAAGGAAGAGAGATATCAGGAAATCCTATCCATATATTCATTTTCAAGGTGTCCCACTTTAGGTGAAAATTGAAGGACCATCTTAGAAGGTTCAAATGAAAAAAATTGAAAGACTGAGGAGCTATAGTTCATGACATTATCAAATATTCTCAGGATGAAAAATAAACAATGATATGTCATTTATAAAGGATACCAACATCACCCTCTCTTGGAACCCCCAAGATCCAACTAAAAATCGATCGAAGGTGTCAATTGATTGATGTTGTGAACATAATTGAGCCACTAAGGTACGATTCAAGAGATATGAAGCATCGGTGAACATAGATGATGAAATATCGAGCTGATAGAAGCCATCATGGAGGTCCATAACTTTAGGGAAAGGAGATATTTTAGGGAATGGAGTTATGAAATTATGGTTAGAAAATGGGATAAAGGTGGGAAGGGGATCTAATGAGTATGGGAGACCCCTTCCCACCAATGGGGGAGGGGTAGAAGCAGTAGCCATCATTGCCTTGTTAAAGGCTGAGATGAAGGAGCCGAGAGATAAGAGTGGAACCCCCATGGAGTTAATCACATTTCTTCTAATGAGATATAGAGGAAATAATGTGATTTGGGTTGTGGTGTATCATCTTAAAAATACTAGTCACTTCATTTCAATTTTAGAGGGCTACTTATTCGATTAATTTGAAAGGATATATATCATAAAGGTGGTGAGGTGTCATGGAATGCCATTATATTTTATATTAAATTGAGATCCAAGGTTTACCTCCAAGTACTATAAAAGTCTCCAACTTTTTCATAAAACTATGTTGAATATCAGTATCACTTATTACCCCTAAAATAAGGGCCAATATGATCAGACTCTTTAAAAACTATAGGACATGTTGAGATCATGATTTATGGTCCTCAATGGAATATGGGATCAAAATATTCCTTTGGTTGAGTTCTCATACAATAATTTTTTTCACTCAATAATCCAAATGGCTTCATTTAAAGTCTATTATGGGAAAGAGTGAATAAAATTTTTTTTTGGGATAAATTAAGAGAATGAGATCTATTAAGCCCAAAAATGGTTGATGAGATGGTAAAAAGGGTAAAAACCATTCTATAGTATATTATAGCACCTCAGAGTTGAAAAAAGATCTATATTGATAACTTTCAGAGAGACCTGGAGTTTGAGATTAGAGATAATGTATCAATATACATATCTCCATTGAAGGGAGAATTGAAATTTGGGAAGAATAAAATGATAATTCATCAATAAATCATCCCCTTTAAGATTCTAGATCACATTGGAGATGTGGAATATCAACTAGTGCTCCCACAAACCCTATCTGAAGTACATGATGTGTTCCACATAACCCTATTAAGGAAGTAAGGACTAGATCCCTCACATGTACTAAATTCATAGGTGGATGGATGGAAAATTTTCTCTCTTATGAGTAGTATTAAATGAATATATTTGACCATAGACACAATGTTCTATGAAATACGACACCTCATCTAATCAGAGTACTATAGAGGAACCATAATAATGAAGAGGCAACATGGGAATTGAAAGAAGTAATAATGTAGAATTACCCTCAACTATTTTTACCTTGATATGTAAAATGAAATTTCCAGGATGAAATTTCATAAGTGGGTAATAATGTAATTAACCAAGATTTTATCAATAGAATATCACTTCTGATTATATAATTGTGTCATATTGAGTAATGTAGTATTATATAGAGAACATGAATCAGATGATAAAACCAAAAAAATTTATTATATTATTTTTTTACATTACATTTAGAGAATAAATATATCCATAATAACAGACAATATTACAATGGTATAAAAAATAGAAAATAAAATAACTATGATATGAATATTCGGATCTTCTTGATCCACCAAAATAACCACACTCAAAAAAACTGTAAAAATGAAACAAAATATTAGTAATATAACATTCATCATGAAAATTTAAATATATATAACCTTGAGAGAAAATATAAGTGAGTGAAATTTAATTAAATATCATATATTTATAAAAAGTAGGAAACCCATATGACAGTTACAAATCAGGTTGTTAGAATAGTAATCTAACTTTTGGAATAGTAATCAGACTACTAGAATGGTATCATCAACTATGTAAGTTTAAAATAATATTTTTTTTATCTTATAAAATTCAAATATGACATATTTATATCATCATACAAGTAAATAAATGTTTTGGAAGAGATAAAATATGAGTTTGCATTTTTTTAGAGCACAATTGCTATATTTACTTATTTATAAAATATATAATGATATAAAATATTAGTTATTTTCATAAAATTTACTTATAAATTAATATTAAGTTGTATTATAGGGACAATATAATTTGATGATACCATATCTAATTTTTCAAAGGGTATGAAAATTAATCATAATATTAAAATTGGTATTTTTAAATAAATAAGGGTTTTAATTAAAAATTAAAATTATTATATTCAGAAAAAATTTATAAAATCAATTTCATTTTTGGAATCTACACATTTAAAAATGGTTAGTTTTATTTTTTTATGTTTCTAAAATAGTTGATTTTTTGGTGAATAGTAAAATACAACAAAATACTGTATTTAACATTTGAAGTAAATATATGATTTATTGCATATGGGATGATGTAAGACCCCATTATTTAAAACTAACTTGTACCATTTATTTTATTTGGTCATAATATTCATCATTATTGATAGTCTTGATCCAAAATAATAAATATAATAAATATAATATTCAAAAACTCTCATCTCCTCCCCTTATAAACACCACCCCTTCTCCTCACACCTTATAAGCCTTGTGGATTATAAAACTTGTGTCCAATTATATTCCCAGAACTCTAACCTATATTCTTAGAATCTTCAGTCTCATTAAAGATCATTTGACGGAGCCTTGATGAGTAACATATAAGGAGGCAACCAAAGGATGAGTTAAATTCTCAATTAAACTTCTTTTAATTTTATTCTTCTTATACCACCACCATATCTTTTCCATCCATATATAAATAGTAAAATAGGTTTAATTAATTTACTAATATATTATTATTAAGAATGAATATTCATCTTCTACCCTCTCCTAGTTGATTCTAAAACAAAAATGTTGTTCGCAATATGGTTAGTTCACCACCAACATGAACAACGTACTTCATTTTTCTACACTGCCTTTAAGTCTAGGTATAGAAATATTACTATAGATAAATATGATGATAATAATTATAATATAACTTATGTTAAGTTATATAATATTTTAATAATAATTTAAATAAATAAAAAGAATATTGTTCATGATGGTTGGTAAATCCCCCTAAATGAATTAACTGTCTAACGGTAACATTTGTATTAACTGAATCATAAATATGTTGGAAAAAATATAAATATTTCAGAAAATTTAAATTTTTATAATGGCATGAATATTATTTAATTTCAATTATTTATTTGTATTTCCATTTTATAAAAACTTAAATAATTATCCACAAGTGATCTGACCTTGGAACCATGTTACAAACGTCCTTAGAAAAACAAAATTAAATTTTATAACTCATTAAAATGGTTTCATAATAAAAAAATATAGATAAAAATTGTTCTAAATTAATTAATTAATTAATATAATTTTATTTTTTAGTAAATTAGGTTCAAGACAATAATTAATTCGGACATAAGTTAAGGTAACTTTTGAACCACCCTCTTTTATTTTGGGTGTTTCCTTTTCCCTCTAAAACTCACTTAATCACACCAATATTATCAATTATTACTTATATATTCTGATTATATGAGACTATAACATATATATAGTTATCATGGCCATTACTTTTTAAGTATATACAAGTTTTAAGGTTTCCCTCTCAATTTTATTCATTAATAAAACCCGATTAAAGTGAAATTATTTGTTTCTTACCCCTTTTCAAGTACCACTCCATATAGTGTTTTAAAAACCCATGATTTATAAAATTTTACATTTTATTATGGAAATACCTTTTGAGTTTTTTTTATGGAATTTATTTTTCTGTCACCTTATTTAATGATTCTCTAACTGTTTTATTGAAACCATGTTTAAAATGAATATTTCTAAAATTATTTCTCAATGCTTTTTTATGTCTCTAATTAATGTGGACTTGATTTTCATTCCCTCTGATTATTTATTTTTCTATGAATATTAAAGTATTATTTTAGTTCTTATTTTTGGGAATTCATTAATATATTCTATTTTTTATTCTATAAAACATGATTATGTAACCCATTTCCTTCCCATAGGTTTTTCTGATGCTTATGCCTTATGTATTATTTCCTTAAGCAGCACACATATTCTTGAACATGTTATAATGAGTGTGCCTAGATAGATATCTAATTTATTGAGAATTTTTTATGTCTCATGAGGTGATACAAATCGGATGAAAGAGTAAACCTTATCCATGATGCCTTTTTGTTCACTATGTGTTGTTGTCTTAGAATTTTTCCTATAATTATTGTTATTTCATGTTTTATGTTATTTTGGCATTCCTATATTGTCATGACTTTATGATTCCATATTATTTATTTCGTGATTTCATATGATTATTCATGATCCTTTTTCTTTTATTGTATCATGTTACTCCTTTTCAATCATATGTTATGATTTATATCAAACTTATTCTCATACAAGGCTTTATAGCTCACCCCTTTTATTTATGTATTCCCTTGTTATTCAAGAAGTTTTATGAGATAAAAGGGATTTAGGATATAATTATGTAGATTAAAATAAAAAAAAATTATATTCCTCTTGATGCTTTATATACCTTGTCTTCCAATGAAACAAGGTCTCTTGGTCTTTGGGTTTAGTTTATTAGATATTTATGTTAAAAATTATGTAATAATATGTGTAAAAGACTTGGGTCTCTATAATTATTACCTCGAATGCTATTGGCTAGGTCCTAAATGAATTTACTATAAATATCACTCATCATTGTAGGTATAATAGTCACCCACTATTAACGTGATACTACAAATTAGTGATAACAGTTGATGTATACTCAATATGAGTCAATCAAACCATCCAAAGAATTGCATCAAAATTTCTAATCTCTAGCATAAAAAATTTTCATGTAATATTACATCTACTAATCACTATAAATAATTTTTTCAAACTATAGACAATTTTTTTCATTCTTATAAGTTTGTATCAATTGAAAATAGTCCATATAGATACTCTACAATAATACTTAGATAACAGACTAATTAAACATATATGAATGAGTATGATGAATCGGTATAAAATAGAATATAAGATAGAGTAGATTCCATAATAGTCAAACATAAGACAATTGATGTCTCTATTCCTAGAATTATAAGAGCCTTCTTGATAACATGAAGAAATTGTAATTCTTGAACCAGATCTCTCATTGCCTAACTCCCACGAATGACATCATTTAATGAAACTGCTTCCCCTGACTCTAGGTACATAAACATCTTCCATGACATGAATAGTTAGAGTCTCTCAAACTTTTTTAACTATTTTTTTACCCTTTAATCTTCTCATGAACCCTATTTCTTACTATATCAATGAATACTATCAGTTTATATTGTTATAAAACAATACCTATTTAGATAATGAAACTCCTCATAAGAGTGTCACTTATTTGGTGGTCTACTATAATTATAAAAAATATGGGTTTTTTGGGTGAATTTAAAATAATAAACTAAGAATAACCCTCTTAAAGGAAGAAATAAAACCCTACTCCAGATACACTTTTTATTGTATCCTCTATGAGACTACTCAAACCAGTGCTTATTACTACTATATGGCCTACTCCCAACCCTAGAAGAAGAAACCTAGTTCCCATATGATCGTTTCTCTATCTAGTTACACTCAGTAATCAAATAATAATTCATGATCTCTAAAAATGTTATAAATAAAAATATGTTCATCTAGGATACAGTAGAGTGTTATAGGACATCCTCAAAATTCATCATCGAGGTATTTTTTCCATCCTCTAACATAAGATTATATTATATTAAGTTGGTAAATTGAGCATCATAATGAATCCCCGACATGACCCCTATACCAAGTTCATGAACTAATTATATTTTATAGACTATAGAGTTTTTGAGAAGAAATTATCAAAAAAATATGACTGAAAGTACCTCTAGGAAAACCCCACATATTGGACCTCTTAGAACCAAACATTTAACCAATACTTCACTGGTCCTTGAACAATATAAGAGGAATGTTTTACCCACCTCTCTATGTGTGTCTTAAGTTGAATTAAATTACACTTCATATACACTATCCAAAACTCAAAAGCATGTTTTTCCACCTCTCCAACAAAGAGTGGTGGATGATGTAGTTGTAACTCAATGGTAAAGTTGAACATAGTCGAGCTGGATCTCAATACCCAATACCCCATATACTATAAGATCTTAAAAAAATAACTTTGACCCAGTGATCAATAAGATGAATAGACATGATAGTGGAAACATATATACTGTCAATGGAGAATTCTCCCTCCTCCGCCTGATGATCCATCGTAGGTCACCATGGAAAAATATATCTATAAGTTATTGGCACACAACTCAGTTTCAATTTCAATCATTGGTATAAATATCATAGTTTTGGGTAATAGGTAACAGACACATGTGACTCAACCCTAAATTCAAACCCAATGATATATGGGTCTAACATAGAGGATTGATTCTAGACTAACCTACCCACTCTTGGGTCAGGTACAATCCCATAAGGGGTCTCATAATAATAATTATCATATCTCAATAATATTCAGTAATCATGGGTCGGTCTAGAAAAGTTCCACAAAGAATTTATATAGAAAATTTTTATACAAGCTATTTTTAACCCTTTTAATGACCCAACCATGTATAGTAACATGAATAAAAATAATAAGAAATTGTAAAAAAGTTATATGAGCCCTACATACTGAGAATGATGCATAAATAAAATTCCATTATTAACCCACTCAAAAATAAAAAAACCCATAAATTAAAAATAAATATCAAAATTAATCATATTTATAAAAATAGATTAATCAAAGAATAAAAAACAATAAATATCAAACCAATCCCTAGTAATAAGGAATTCACTCATGCATGGGTTAGCTACTCATAGGAACATGATCTATACCAATCCTTGAAAACATCCTATGTCTATTATAACATAAATAGTAACATAAAATAAAATAATGATTTAACACCACTTTGTAACATTCCAAACTTATTCAGCTCCACTATGAACAAACTAGAGTGCCACACACCCCAATTGCACCTAATTGTATGTTAGAGTCTTCCAATTAGTGGTGAGAGTTGAAATGTAACCATTATAGTGACTATACCCTCAGGTAAAAATAACCATAAAACACAAAAAAATTAACAGAGACATCAAATATAATAAAAAACTAATATGAAATATATAACATATCTAAATCTCAACCAAGAGTAAATATCATCATCATGTCGTATAAAAATGATCAATTGTTTATTTCATACAAGTCATATAGCCATAATCAAGACCTCCTATGAGAAAATAATATATATTGTGCTCCAAAATAAATAATGGTAATTAATACAACCAAGATTGGTTTCCAGTCCTATCTCCAACCTATCTCCCAACTCCAACCAAGATGCACCATCTAATCCATCCAAATTTTTCTATGCCTATACCTCATTAATCAAACATATATTCATCTCAAGTACCCTGGAGCCTGATCAGGGTGTGAGTAAATCTCATTAATCCACCACCAATAGTTTCTAAAGAAATCCTATTAAATATAGAAGATTGATTAATATGAATTTACAGTAATGAAAAAAAAAATAAAAAATAACATGTCACCCTATGGGGTGCTCCATTCATACCACGGATGATTATATCTTCTTCATCCAATGTCAGGAAGGGGAAATATATCCATGGTCTGATATTACACCTCAAAAATGAACAATGTACCACTCCACACATAATAACTAAAGTGATAACGTTTTCACCATTAATAATCACTAGGTAAAAGATGTATCACCATCAAAAACCAAGCTAGTGAATAATCTATCATTGAACCAATATCAAGGGTGAATGGTTGATCATAGATGACCGTCGAATAACCAATCTTAAGTTGATGATATATAACCGAAAGTGATCTCCAAATGAAAACTTTACCATAACTAAATTACAATCATGTGGAAAATGAAATGAACAAGTCATAATATACATAAATTTTATATCATTTTAGATGAATATTCATTACAAATCATTAAAATCTACTAAATAACTATATAATATTATTTTTCTTAGAAAATTGGATGCATAAACAAATGGTTCTTAAAAATATACATTATCCCCCACTAATTTCATCACATCTAGTACCATTCTTAGGTATCACATTATTAAAAACGTTTTTCATATCTTGGGGAAAGGAAAACATAAGAAAGGGTGATCTCAAATTCTAATTAAGTGTAAACTTGATAGATATGAATCAATGACCATTTGTAATAATACCATTAGCATAAGTATATGGTAAAATGAGTGTAACAATATAAAATCATATAAAAATCATATATCCTATTTATGAGTCATTGTTTAAATTTTATCAATTCTTAATACATGAATAATAAGATAATAAAAATTAATAACACATGAGATCATTTCATAGGAATATGAACATATAATAAAAGATTGGAATAAATAATGGCATAATTATAATAATATAAATCATAGTTTAAGGATTAATATAAAGACCATCATTTATTAGTGGACATAAAATCACTATGGAAAAGCCTACCTGATCAATTTCAACATTCTCTGAGGAGTAACTTCCACCTTGTAAATTTTTTCATTATTACCCAATGTATTAAAGGGATATATAATTATAGGATAACCCATTACATAATAATAATCAATTCATATTTTTTTCTAAAAATATTATAAAACATTCATTATATCATTATAGCATAGTCCACAAAAAATAAATGGGTTTTATAAACATCTCGTCATCATAATTATAAAATCATCTATCAAGGTTTAATTGAATCATGGAAAGAAAATAAGTTTTATATCAATTACCAAATCATCATAAACCATTCATAGAAATAATATAGATGGTATCATAAGAACATATCACTTTATTAGCATAAAAACATCAAAGGATATTTACTTAGATGAAAATTGACTTTAAAATAACATTTAAAACATTTTTATGAAAACATTAAAAATATCCTTTTCTTTAGATGTCTATATTAATAAACCTCCTCATAATGTTGAGAAAATTATTTTATTTTAAAATAACCATGGAAACTTGTAAATTAATCTTGAAATCAATGAAATGTAGTGATAATATGAAAATATGTTCATGTCGTGTATATTTAAAAAACATTCTTTTCACACTTTGGTAAATATAAAAAAGTGATTCATTTATAAAACACCAAGAAGATTCCTTTTTAAATTTTTTGTAACAGTTAAAACATACTTAAAAATGACTTGAAATAGTCATTGGAGAATAGAAAATAACTTTCATTAAAAAATTATAAAATATGTAAATAGAAGAAAAATATTTCCAACCACTATGATAAATATGGTCAGTTTTTCTTAAAAAAATTGTTTGGGTTATAATTGATTACGAGAGAGAGAAAATTGAGAAGAAAGAGTTACAAATAAAGAATTAAATAAGGTATAAGAATATACATGTTCTTTTATAATAGTTAAATCATAAAACATCACTTAATTAAATTTAAACATAAACAACTCCAATGAAAAGGGTGATCAAAGAATTTACCCTTCCCACTTCTATATCTTTTTAATCATAATCCCTATAAAATAATAACTTAAAATCAAAACATAAATATCATGAAAATAACGTAATTAATTATATAAAATTTCAAATGGGAATTATTTAACCTTCATAAAATAAAATTTTGGTGTATCATAACGTATGTTCCAAAGAAAATGATTTGAGATGATAAATACTTACCACTTTAGTAACATCTTAATATAAACACATTGGTTGAAATAATATAAATTATAAATTAAATACCATAAATTAATAATAATTAATGATATATAATGTAAAAGGGGTAGTATATACACATCATTAATATAAATATGTGAATAATAACAAACATGTATAAAAAACAATATTGAGACAAAGAACCCTTACCTTATGTCTCACAAACTCTGTAAGCTCTACAATGTTGGGAAAAAATCCCTCAAGGTAACATTGAAGCATTTTTAGGTTGGTTGTGTTTGTTTAAAAAGAAGGTTTTCATAGTGAACCATCAATTTCTAGATATTTGTTTGACAATCCATGTTGAAAATAAACCATGACAAAGTAATGGAATATCTAGAGGTGGTATAAAATAACATATACATGGTGGCGTCATTTTTTAGTATTAGCCAAATTTTTGGGGTCCCAAATTTTGAGTTTAGTGAGAATTTCAAAAAGTGTATTTCCTTGAATATCTCATCAAAATATGTAAATGTATTGAGTTTCATGAAGATGAGCTTTAGGAATTTTATTTCTCAAGGAAATGAAGATTGTTGACAGTGATCCCTACGATTACGACGAGCTTCGTGGATAGTAGAGGTGAAGAGTATTGTGAGGGATCATTGTGGTGGTACAAAAGAATTTATAGAATGCACTACGATTACTACGAGCTCTAAGATCTAAAATATTTCCATGGTGCTTCATGATATATAGATAATTTTGGGGGATATTTCAGAGCTTTTCATTTTGAGCTGACATGGTGCTGAATTTACAGGGAAGGTACTTGAGTTAGTGGAATTTCCTATTAATAGGACTTTAACCACTATAGAAGAGTAGTGATATCAAATGAAAAATCTTAATCTCTTGAATTTCAATGGATATACATAGAGTATAGAGCTTCTCAAAAGAAAAGTGAATTCGCAGAGGTAGTTGAGCTCTACGAAAAGAAAGCACGCCGCAAAGGCCAGTTTGGCTTTGTGAAGGATGTGTGTTTTGCAGGGGTGCTCTCAGTATCCCGTCTTGACTGGGAATATTCCTCATTTTAGGGTTTCTTTTCTCCCTGGTGACATTTTCTTCTTGGATTCCTCTCTCTCTGTCTCATTGGTTTTTTGTCTCCTCTCCCTGGCTCCGTGAAGTCCTTTCTTCGGCCACCATTCCGCGCTCTAGCCTCGATTTCCATAGCTCTTCTCCTCATCGGATCTGGAGTTATGGACACACCGAGGCTTTGGGATAGAGATTTGGTGGTCGAAGGCCCCCTCGGCGTCTCTTTTTTCCTCTTCTAGGGTTTCAGCCCTGGGTTACATTTTAGGGTTTCATTCCCTCGTTGTTGCGATCATCAATTGCCTTTCACCTTTCTTTTTATAGGTTTCAATTAGGGTTTCAACCCTGTTCCTTCCTATCTCTTGGTGATTTTCTTATCATTATGGTGATGACATGGGTGAGTTTGAGTTTCGCTAAGGATGCTAGCGTCTGGTCAAGTTCTTCTTCGATCTTGCTTCTTCGATAGCTCTGTTTTGTGGAATGCGTTCTTTCCGGAGGAGTTTCGGAAGTTCGTCTCACGATTTTGGAGGGTCTCGGTGGTTTATAACTGGAGTGCATTGGCAGTTATGTGGATTCAGGATAGAGATGATGGTCGCATCACTGAGGCTGTTCGAGGAGTTCGTTTCCGAGGTTCGATTTGTTAAGGTTATATTCTTGTGTTTGCATCCTTGGTTTGTGGTTTCCTCTGTCGATGATGGTGCTCATTTTTTATCCAGCAACGACAATTGCGTTGAGGTTCTTTCACGGTGATGTTGTGATTGTTGGTTGGAATGGTTAGCGACAACTGAATGAGGATTCGGCTCTGGCAACATAGCGGTGACGTCAACAATTTTTGGTTTTGAGAAGCGGTGTGATGAAGGTGATCAGATGGTAGTGATGGTGACGAGCCGATGTGAAGGTGGTGGAAGTGATGAGATGATAAGGTCGTCAAGGTGATGATGGATGTGATTGTGTCATGGAAGTTCTCGTTTTGTGCAGGCAGTTTGTTTGGCTGCCTTTTGAATTTGAATTTTCAATTTTAAATGTGGATTTTCATAATGGTGTAAGAGGTGTAAGGCTGTTTTAAGAGGGGGGTACTTCAATCTTGTATTCAGTGTTTCTAAGGTTCCCACTCACCCAAAAAGTGGTTTATTTTAGAAAATTAAAAAATTATTTGGAGAGAAGGATGTGTGTTTTGTGAAGTCTTGTTTAGCTTTGCGAAATTTCATATTCCAATGTGAGCTCTATGAAGCAATGAGCTATGTGATCTATAGAGCTCTGTGATCTATTGAGCTATTCAGAACTATGAACTCTACGAACCTATGAGCTTCACGAAGAGGTTGGATCATTGTAAAGGTTTTTCTGATCTTTGAAAAAGTGGGAGCTTTATGAATGTAGTGTGATTAGTGAAAGAGTTTAAAAAGGGACTTCATAGTGTTTAGAGGAAAAGTGTTATTAATTAGTGTATTAAGCTGGTACTTCAACATATAATCTATCTATAACTGAGGATGTATTTGTTAGTAATAATAAAGAGACCTACAGGTCTATAAATTGTGAGTGGGTATTATGAAGAAGTAGTGATCTCACTTCAGTTGAGAGATCAATGAGTTCTCAAATCATGAATAGTTTTAAACCAGGAGGATAGTGAGTCTTCTTTTAACTTGTAAACAACAGTGCTCTTTTAATAGATTTGGTACATTGGCACATTTCTAGTGTGTTCTCTTTAGACATAGCCCAGTGAGGGTGAACCAAGTAAAATTTTTGGTTCCTATGCATTCTTTAAGATTTTTTCATACTCTACAATGGTAAGGGGAGAGAATATAGTTTTTTCTAACAATAAAACAAGATCAAAGGGGCAGTTGTTTTAATTTTTCATACCCTGATTCACCCCCCACTTTGGGTACCTAGCATAGTGCACCTAACATATAACCTCCTGTAAAATAAATTTAAATTTATTATAATTATATAAAATAATCATATAAATATATTTAATATCTTATATTATCTAATTATAATATTTCAACACCCATTTATTAATAATTGTTTATTAAAATAATCATTTCCAAGTGTTAACAATTTCATTTTACATGAAAGTTCTCGTTTGGAAGTTTATGTCCTTATAATTTTATTGTGGTTACAAAGTAGATAAATTTTTATTAATGATATTAATATCATATATATTAATTATATACATATTTAGAATTATCCAAGAAAAAGGTGTAATTGGTTAAATTAATTACATTGTTCATGGAGAAATTAATTTATATATACACATAAACATTGTTTTTATTATCAAAAAATAATACAGAAAGAAAGATAAATATTATTTTATCATTAAAGAATAATTATTAAATCATAAGTATAATATCTATTTAGTAAATCCATCATTATAGATATCAATGTGAGTTTGTAATGGAAAATGATTCATATCCTTGTGTGGATGTGCTACTCGACACATAGGGAAGATCGATACTTTCATTTCCTATTTAATGGAAAGAAGGTGAAAAAAGGTTGTTCCGTAATCATAATAACATGTAAGTATATTGATGATAATTTTTTATTCATTTTATAATTGATACAATAGGTTTAAGGATGGATAAATAAGAAATAAAATAGGAAGATCTCAGTTAATAACTATACCACTTCATTGAAAACACTCCTTTGGATTGCACTTTAATCTTTGAAAGGATGGTATTATGACCAAAATATGACCTCTAGGGAATGGGGAGGGATGTTAGGAAAGGATCTGGGGGTTTATTGGCAGATATAATAGGATCTTGAAGTATGAAAGAGATATAAGAGAAGGGTTTACTTTTATATAAAGACCCCAACTCAAGTAACCAAGAGATGGTGTGTACTTAATTACATTAGTATAAATAAAATGGGTATCACTATGTATGATCGATTAGTTTAAAATTCATCCAAAAATAGATACATACATTATTCCCATATTACATTGGAAATATAATACTATATGGCATAAAAATATTATTTCATCCTTAATATTAATCATAATATCATTCTTTATATACTAGAGAAAAGAAAATAAATAAAGTGTTGAGCTAAGATTCCTAGAAATAGTAACATATTTTAAAATCTATCATGAGTAAATAAGGTATAATCAAAATATAAAGTTAAATAAATAATGATATATTTCACTGAATTAATAACTTGAGCCTAAAATGAACCCATGGATATTATCAAACTAGTAATCTCATTGATAATAATTACTATGTCTCAATGAAGGAAATTCTTAATATTGGATATCATGTTATCATACAAAATGATATCTCTAATATCAAATCATTATGTCATGAAAGTTTAAACTATTGGTAGGAATACACCAAAAACCCATTTAATTCTAGATTGCTGATTTAACTCATGAGACAAGTTAATTCATTTAGGGCCAAATAAATTTGGGCCCACCCATCACTTTATTTCCAATGCATTCCTCTTATATCAATTGATACATTTAATTCATGAACAATATTCCTTATCAATATATATTTTTATTGAGTAAAGAATACAAAATATCAATATTTTCCCAATTAATAAAATAAATTTCAATGTAAAACACTGTATATATAAATGGATATGATTTAGGAAATAATCAAATCCATGATACAAAGAATATGTAAATTTAAGGTAAATGTAATTTTCAATGATCACATGGAAGTGAATGTTTCATGGGAATAATAATGACTATACAATTATACAAGAAATTCAATGTCAATACTTTACTAGGTCAAACTGATCATAAACCGTATATATAAATAAAAATGATAGTATCATTAGAATATATACTAAGTGTATTATAAGTAAAATAAATGGTTATAATTGATGATAAATATGAATACCATAAAAAGTTCATTAAAACCATTATCAAGGGAAATATCCTTTTCACTTCAAAAATCACTTTTAAATGCTATAAAATTACAAGAATGATAGGAAAAACATTTCTTTGAAAAGAAACGTGAAAATTTGTAAAGGAATTTTTAATTAAATTATTGGTAATTATAGTGAGAAATCCTATTCTTGTCTAATATGTTAAAACATAGATTCCTTTCACATTTCTAATAAAAATTCAAAAATGAAATTTTTTGAAACATGAAAAGAATATTCCTTTTGAACCATTTTTCTAAAAAATAAATAATGGGTAAAATTTATTCAAACAAACATAGAAGAATTTTAAAAATGTTCTTGAAATTTCTTTTATATATAATGGATATTAATGTAAAATTATTTTCAATCGAAGAGATAAATAAAATCATAATTCTTTAAAAACAATTTCTAAATCATTTTATATACAAAATAGAGTAAAATGATACTATTACATTAATATATCAGAAAAAACTAGAGGATAAAAAATATATTGGGTTTAATATTGAAATATTAGATAACTACCCCAATTCAATCTTAAACATATACAATATCTAATAATGATGAGAATTTAAAATAAACCCTTATCGCTTTGGTAACATTTGAATCATAACCCCATGACTGAAATAAATTAAAATGAAATATTAAAAACCATTAATGTAAGTATATTCATGACATAACTAATAAAAATAGTATTAGATTCACCTAATAAAATAATTTGGTTGTATATCATATTATATGTCCCAAAGAAGAAAATTTTATATGAAGAACCCTTATAATGATCATAACATTGAAGTGAGAATTAATCAATGAAGTAGTTATGTGTATCAAATGTAAATAAATATAAAAAATGGAATAAAACATAATAAAATCATATTTCATTAAACATATAATCTTAGGGTGACAAATGTAATGAATAAGTAAAATAACTCAATGAAAAGAAAATTGAGTTAAGAAAACCCTTACCCCTTGGTAACTTTCATGTCAAATTCCCCTGGATGAAATAATTCAAATTGAAAATTTATAAATATGAATTATTAATTATTAATTATATTTTATATAAAATAGGAATTATATACACCATATCAAATAAATTATATTCATAACAATAAAATATTCCTCAATGAATGAAAATTGATACAAAATCCCTTATGTCGTGTTTGATACACCTCATAAGTCATTTTGATCTCCTAAATAATTTATTTTTATTTATTATAATTATATACCATAAACATATACATATATATAAAATCATATATGATCCATTTTTATTATTTTATCACCTTTTTGTTAACAATATTTTATTGTCATTATTTTGGGTGTTAATTGCTTCAATTTTTCATGTATGTTTTGATTCTTGAGTCTCAATTCTTGATTCTTTCTCATCGGTCCATCATATCCAATATTTTATTAAAGATATTAATTTCATATATATTCAATATATTTGTGCTTTTTCATGTTTATAATTATCCATAAAATATATAGAGAGAGAGAAAAAATGAATTATATTGTTCATGGACATGGTAGACCACAAGTAGGCATTAATGTAATTTTCACTTTTCAATATATGGAATTAAATAAAGGTAAATAAAAATTATTATTTATAATATAATTTTTATATCCTTTATGTATTATATATTTATTAAATCTATCCTTATTATCGTCCATGTGAGGAATAAATAAAAAACATATCATATAGCTTCGAGGAGGTCGTAGTCCACAGATGCACACGAGCGACATTATTATTTTCTAATAGTTGTGAATGTAAGAAGAAATATAAGATATTATAATTAAAAAATAATATTTATGACATAAATATTATATATATTCATTATTTATAAATTTATACCATTCAAGTAGAGTGATAATGAAAAACAAATTACACTGTTATGTGGATATGTTAAGTCATATGTATGCATGAGCGATGTTTTCGCTTTTCATAGGATAAAAAATAAATATAATTTTGTAGTCCCAAAATAATTATAAAATATCATTATATTTATTATACTATATTTTTTATTTTATGATGGTTACAATACATTAATAGTATATATAAGAAGCAATAAACATCAAGTGGTCAGTTAAGACAATTAAATCTTCTCAGGTTGACTACCTTTAGATATCCTCCTAATGGAGGTAGGGTAGGTTTAATGGAATGGAAAATCTCTAGAAAGTGGATAAATATTTTTAGAAGATAAATTCTCATAGTTTGGTTGATCTAGGTTACTAAAAGTGGTGTAAATAAAATAGGTAAAAGGTGTCCTCTTATAAGTGGGGGGAGGGGTATTCTTGGAATTTCGTAATGTATTTAATTAATATATATTATATTTAATGTTTAAATGGATCAAAATTCCTATCATTTTAATATAAGATAATTATTAATTGAAATAATCTCATCCAAAAAAATTAATTTTTTTTATTTTTTCTCTCTTATCTTTTAGTTTTAACCCCTCATTAACCTTTTTGAGAATTACCGCAATATTAAATTTTCCCCAATTTAAGGGTAAATATTGTTACCATATGAGAAAACATACCCATAAAAAGACTATGGTAGATTTTTAAATCCGTATAAAATTAATTTTGTCAAATTTAATATATTTATGAGTTTTAATTCATTTAATAAAATATTATTTGTTATAAAATATAATTAATATCATTTTAGACACTTTTTATTTAATATAACTTTAGATATATCAAGAAAAAAGGGTAATCTTAATATTATAATTTCCCACATCTATAAAATTTAATATGTATTTATAAAAAATTTGGGATACATTAATTAATTCAAATTATATCACTTTTAATATTTATAAATCATGAAATTTATGTTTCTATTAATTGAATAAATAATGTGTCGGTATTGCATAAGGATTTAATATAATAAATAAAACACAAAAAATTACAAACAAATTATCAGGATAATAAAAACTTGTTTAAATTATAAATAACTATTTATAATCTATTAAATCCTTTTTCATGCTTATGAAAAATATTTAAAGTTAATAAAATAAAAAGAGTGACATTTTATAGTTTTCATTAAATAAAATAATATAAAGTTTAAAATCACATCCGAATGGAAAAAAAGATCTTATATTAGAATATCGGATGAGTATGGATGTACTAGGTTCATATAATGTAATTATTATAGGCTTTAGGGTCATTTCCAAGTACTTATCATATTAATTTTAACCCCAATTACCTTATTTACCCATATTGTGGTAATAATTATTTATTATTGTTGTTATTCCTAGTAAAAAAAATAAAAAGGCCTTTTTTACCAAATTTTGAGGTACTGATTCCAAATATGGAATCAATTTTCCAAGATTAAATATCTTTAATTTTAAATAATTAATTTAAAATAAAAACACAAAACACAATGAAAAACAGTTTTGTAGAAAAATGACTTTTAATGTATAAAAATATTTTTATACCAAATTCAATCATAAAATTGATTCTAATAAACATAATTTAATTATTAAAAATATAATATAAATAATTTTAGTTTTAAATAATCTTAATTCAAAATGTAACTTTATAAATACTTAAAATAAAAATATAGTTTTCAATAAAAATGGTATTTGTTTAATATTCACTGGAAAGTAATTCATTTCAGAAAAATATCATAATTTCAACCTAACATAATTTTTATTTTATGATTTAAAAAATAATATTTTTTGATAAAATATAATATATTTAATACCTAAAAATTAATTTTCAAAATTTTCTCATAAAAATCATTAAAATGCATTTTTAAGGAAATGTATTTCTGAAGCATAAAATAACTTTACTAAAAATTGATTTCTTATTTCCTAAGAATTAATAAAATCATTTTAAATGATTATGTTTTTTATATATATATCATAATTTTTTTTACTGAAATGTATACTCTCCATTTAAAAAGCTACATTATAACGGTTATATTTAAATGATAATATTTTTTGGTTCGTTTAAGCTCAGTGTTGTGTGTCGTATATGCTATAAAATGTAGTATTTTTGTAATACCAGTGTGTTACATTCCCCAACACCCCCCCCCCATAAATTTTATACTTTATTTTTTTACTTATTTTCAGTAATAGAGGGTTTTACATTTAAAAATTCTTTTGTGGAAAATCTACATTGTAAAAGGGTTAATAAAACATCATCTGAAAAAGAGAAAAATGGAAATACAAAGTTCATCTGGAATAAAACTGACCTTGGTTTCAAAATAGTTGAATATTATAGAGAATTGAAAATATAGATATTGAATAAAATACTAACTTTTATGGACTAATATCGAATTATAGAGAACATGGTGAGGAAAAAGTTAATAACCAAAAAATCCTCAATCAGTAGCGGTGAAAAGGACATCAATTCATAAAAAATAAAGTTAAAAGGATAAAATTATTATTTCAAGATTCGTTTCCTATATTTAAGGTATTATTTTAAGAACATTATAAAATATAATTACTTGATTTATTTTCGTTTCATAAGTATAATTTCATCTTTTGTTTGTGTTATGATCAGCTTCCACTTAATCTCTTACTCTATAAAATAAGGAAAAATATTTCTTACCTAAATCTATAAAATTATCTTTTCATGGATAATAAGATCCATAAAAGAATAAAAATATATTCTTAATATCATTAATAAAACCAAATCATTTATATAATATAATATAATTCCTAGAATGAATAAACGTTCATAAGAATAAAAATTAAATAAATCTAAAACATTCAACATAAATAAAATGTATTTTAAAATGATCAAAACATAAATAAATAACCTTATTTCCCAAATAATATCAATAAACATAACAATAAATAAATTTCAAACATCAATGTTTATCACATTTCCTTTATCTAAAACCTCTAAAAACATAATAGCATTCTTCCCAAATAATCTAATATATTAAAACTAAATATTATATATATATAACATAACAAAAATTATCTTGAAATATTATTAATACCATAAATTCAAAAATATTTGATCGACTTAATATTTTTTCATCAAATCATTAAAGTAAAATGCAATTTCATACTAACCAGAACATCATGTAGTCCAGTGGTAGGCATTGCACCCTTATCGCCCTTTGGTTGTGGGTTCAAGCCCTACGGCCTTTCCGAATGCAACATGTTTTAATCTAGAATTTAGGTTACCATTTTTCTAAAACCATATTAATATAATTACCTTAATATTCCCAAAAATATGATGAAAATTTTCAAAATAGAAATAACAATCAAATCACATTTTTTAACCACTATGGTTTTCTATATGATATATTCCCCAAATTTACTAACTATTTAATCTTAATAATCCATAAATAATTATCTTTAATGATCATATTAACCCTAATTATTATAAGAAACATTAAACTTATTCCCACATAAAATAATATCATTATTCCTCAAATAAAATTTTCACTAAAACATATACTAATCCAAAGGGTTGTGTTCCTTTAAACTTATCCCAAAATTTCTTTAATCTTATTAAAATTCTATCGCATAAAACCTTAAAATAGGTATATATTATTTTAAACATATAATCCTTATACTTATCATCTCAAAACAATTAGATTTTACCTCGTATAAAATACATATTAAGGGTCATCTATCCCTAAAACATGTGTTTTACAAAAAAATATAACATTATCACTAAATCAATTTTCTAGTCTATCAGTACCAATAAAAATATTCCATAAAATCATTAAGAAAAACTACTTCTGAATAATACATAAAATTTTCATGATTCTTATAACCAAAATATGATTGATATAATGCTTCAACAATATAATTCAAAAATACCAATATTGAAGAACTTCACTCCTTACACTTTAATGATTGACATGGAATATATCCTTCCTTGGCCTAAGAGTTAACCATTTGATTAGGTAATTGACTAAGATAATACCCAATCTTCCCATACATAAGTAATTGAACTACAAATGGTGTCATATGATGAAATTTATTTCCTTCCATTATACTATTCATTTTTCATCGACAATTCATTTATTTATGCCCTTATTTTCTATAAATAAAACATTTTATCATTCCTTTGATACATTCTCCAAGGTGTCTCTTTCCATATTTATGAAATGAAGAAAACTAAGCCTTCTTTCCCTAATGATCTATATAACTTGATATCTTAGTGAACTCTATCATTTTCTTCTTGTGTGAGTCCAAAAGTTATTTAAGGTACATGTTTTTAATCATATATCATGATAATTTATTAGTAATAATTTAAATATTTTTCACTCCAGTCATCTTCCCATTTTTTTCTCAGAATCACCAAATTTTCAATCACATTAATCATTAACTTGATTCCTACTAGTTCCAACAATTGGATGAAACTAAAAAACATGGTATGAGCAATAATAATCATAGTGGGTATCATTAAGTATTATTCATAGTATTTCTAAACCATAAAACCTTCTTTTTAATCTATGAAACCTTCTATTTAACCTTGGTAATACTTTGTTATTATCTATTCAAATACCTCATAATGGTTTATAATGAAAATGTGATTTCACCAACAAAATTTCTTGGGAGTTCCAAACTAGGTGTGTAGTAAGGTCAAACTTATCGTGCATTAGAATGATGGTCAAGATATATTCAACCAAATATTTTCATTTTTATTACCCATATATGCATCTATTCTAAAACAATGTATAGTTTTATTGTCAATATAGGGATGTATCAAAAAATATATACCTAAAAAAATTATGTTATCTTATACCTAGACATCTCCAAAAATTCAGGCATAGGGTTATATTCCCTAAAAAAAATCTAAAATATAGTTCCCAAAGTTTCTACTAAACTTTCGGTGATACAAAATATAAATTACTCAAATCCTAAAATGTTGATATAGTGTATAATTTAAAATATTTTTTGGGAAACAAGGGATATCACCATATAGGATTGATTAGTTTACCAGTCTTGGAAATCTATATATGTACATGATTCCTATATTATAATAGAAATATAAAATTACATAGAACAAAAACATTGTTTCATAATTTATATTATTCATAACATCCGTCTTCTTATCCTAAGGAAAAGAGAAAAATAAATGGTGAGTTCAGATACTCAGTTAGAGTTACGTACAACAGAAGATATCATGAGTAAATAAGTCTAAATCAATATAGAAAGGTAAATAACTAGAAAATCAAGTTATTTAATTAATAACTTTTTTATAAAATTCATCCATGGATAATATCATTGTAGTAATATCAAGGAGAATAATAACAAAATTTCCAATGATAAAAATTATTAATATTAGACATTATTATCTCAAACATCAAGATATCTCTAATGTTAAAGTTGAGTGCTAGGAAAGTTCAAATTATGGGTTGGCATACACCAAAAACCTATTTAATTCTAGCTTACTGATTTGTATCATGATACCTTTTTATAAATCAATGGGATATATAATTTCAAACCCCAGACATTATTTCATGTCCAATTCATTCCCTATATATTTAATGATTTATTTAATACATTAATAATGTGCCTTATGAAAAAATATGTGTATTAATAATAGAATACGGAATATAAATATTTCCCTGTTCATTTAAATTATATTCAATGTAAAACACCATATTAAAAAATGGTATACATTTTTGTTAATAATAAAATCCAAGATCCAATTAATATAGATATTTAAGTAAATTTTAATTTTTAATGATCATATTAAATTGAATGTTTCATAATGACTACAAAATTAATCACGAAAGTGGATGTAAATACTTTCGTTGGTCAAAATAATCATAAAACATTTAGATAAAGAAAAATTATAGTATCGTTACAACATATCCTCAATGGATTATAAGTAAAAAAATGGTTTTTTTTGTTTATGAATAGAAATACCATAAAAAGTTCATTATAAAATTCATTAGGAAAGTTTGATTTTCACTTTGAAAATAAATTTAAAATACAAAAAAAAATAAAAAATATTACTTAAAATTTTATAGGAGAAAAAACATGTTAACTTTAATGGGAATATTCAAAGAAATTATCATTCATGACAGTGGAAAAATTTTGTCCATAGCGAGAGCGTTAAAACAAATATTCCTTTCACATTTTTGGTAAAACCTCAAGAAGTGCCTTACTGAGAAAATCAACGGAAGATTAATTTTTTAAAATAATTAAACTTTAATTATGGTTATAAATTACCTTAAATAATAATAATATAATATTAAAAAAACTATTTAAAACATTATTAGAAAACAGATATATATAGGAAAAATTATTTTCCACCATAGAGGGAAATAAAAACAATTTTTATTAAAAACATTTTCTCATCAATTTTATGTACCAAAGAGAGAAAAATAATAATATTACATGAATTTTTTTGAAAAAATAGAGTAGATTAAAATATATATTTTTTATATAGAAATTTCAAATAATTCCCCCAATAGAGTCTAAAACCAAAACAATCCCGAACAATGATGAAATTATAAAATAAACCACCAGCGCTTCGGTAATTTTTGAATCATAACCCCCAAGAAAGAAATAACTTAAAATGATACATTAAATACCATGAATGTAAATATATTAATGATATAACTTATAAAATAGCCATTATATAATCCTGGCATAAGTATTATGGTTTATAACATAACATATGTCCCAAAAAACACAATATGAGACAAAGAACCTTTGAAACGATCATAAAGTTAAAGTGAGAATTAATAAATGAAGTTATGATGTGTGTAAAATTTAAATACACATAAAACAAGTGTAATAAATCATAATACAATAATATTTCATTACACACATAATCCTAGGATATCAATGTCAATGAAGAAGTAATATAACCCAATGAAAATAAATTGAGTTAAAATACCCTTACCACTTGTTAACATTCAATTCAAATATACTTAGTAGAAATAATTCAAATTAAAATATTAAAATAAGATAAATTATTCATTATTCATTATATTATAAGTTAAATGGGTATTATATAAACCATATAAATTTTATTAGGTGCATGATAATAAAATATGCCTCAATGAACAAAAAATGATACAAAATCTCTTACTTAATGTTCAAATTGCCTCGTGAGTTCTTTTAATATATAGTATAATAAATTTATATATATTTTAATTATATAAAATCATATAAATATATATAATAAGATATATTATCCCTTTTTAAAATTTTATCACTTGTTTTTATAGGACTTTATTACCATTATTTTTTGTGTTAACAGCTTCATCCTTTATGTATTTTTTTGATTTGGCAGTCTCGAGTCTTACTTATTTATAATGGTTACATCATATTTAAAATGTTATTAGCGATAAAAAATATTATATATATTAAATATATAAAAATTTATTTATTTATAATTATCCATAAAATATAGAGATCAAAAAATGAATTTCATCGTTCATGGAGACGGTAGGTCGTATGTACGTATGAACATTAGTTTCAATTTTTTATTGATTGAATGAAATAAAGCTAAATAATAATTCAAAATTATAGTATATTTTTTATATAAGTTTTATATAATATATTCATTAAATCTATCTTTATTACCATCCATGTGAATTGAAAATGAAAAACGGATCACATCTCTTTGTGGATACGGTAGTATACACGTACGCATGATCGACTTTATCATTTTTCAAATGATTATACGGTAAGAAGGTATATATGATATTATAATTAAAATAGAATATTTATGTGATAAATATAATATATATTCATTATTTTTATCTTTTTAACCATCCAATTAGATTGGTGATGAAAAATGAATTAAACTGTTACGTGGAGGTGGTAATCCATATGTACATACAAGTGATGTTTTTTATTATAGTGGGAGAGAAAATAGATATAATTTTGTTATAAAAAATCATAAAAATAAATATATATATTTTCAATACTGTATTTATTTTTTTAGTATTTTTACAAAACAATAAGATAATGTATAAGAAGAAATCAACTTGAAATATTCAGTAAATACAATTACCTCTTCTTTGATAGACTTCCTTTAGATCTCCTTTTAAGGGACTTAGAATATGTATTTGGGAATAGAAAAATTCTATATACTTCAGATAAATATATTTAGAATATAATTTTTTAGATTTTATTAAATCTAGTTTTCTTAATGTGGTGTAAAGAAAAGAGAGAATAGATGTCCATTTATATGTGAGGAGAGATGAATTCTTGGATTTTCTTAAATTATTAAATTAATATAAATTATATTTCATGTCCAAATGGATCGAAATTTCAATAATTAAAATATAATATGGTGATTAATCTAAAAAATCTCATCCAATAATATTTTGACAAAATTTAGTTGTGTTTTCACCCTTATATTTTGGTTTTATATGCACGTTAAACCTTTTTAAAATTACTCCAATACTAATGTTTTCCACCTTTTAAGGGAAAAAATGTTACCACATGAGGAAAATTGACCCCTAAATAGACCATGGTTTTTTTCCAACCATATATCATTGATTTTTATAAATTTATGGTCTTTATGAATTTTAAATCATTTAATAAAATATTATTTATTATAAAATATTATTATTTTTATTTTTAACACTATTCATTTAATATGACTTATAATACATCGATACAAACAGTTAATTTAAATATAATCCTTTAAAAATTACCTAACATGTCATATAGCTCTATAAAATTCATGGAACTCATTAATTAATTCAAACTTTATCACTTTTAATATTTCAAAATCATTAAATTTATTTCTCTGTTAATTGAGTAAATATTTAGTTGGTGTTTCATAAGAGTTTAATGTAATTAATTGATCACTAAAAATTAGAAATAAATTACCATGATAAAAAAAATATTTACATTTAATATAACTATTTATAATTAAATATATCTTATTTTTATCCTTATGTTGAAAATTTAATGATAATAAAACAATGAGGATAACATTTTTTAATTTTCATTAAATGAAAAAATATAAATGAAAAATCATATATAAATAGAAAGAAATGATCATATATTAGAATATTTTATGAGTATGTATTAATTGCGTTTATACAATAAAATAATGGCAAGTTTTAGTGTCATTTTATAGTCCTTTTCATGTTATTTTTAAGCTTAATTATCTGATCTACCCATATTGTGGTGACAATTATTTACTATATTTATTATCCATAATGGATAAAAAATAAAATGACCCTATTTATCAAATTTGGAACTCGTGATTCTAATTATTCAAACAATTTTTCATTATTAAATTTCACTAATTTTAAGAAATTAATTTAAATTTAAAATTAAAAACATAATGAAAAATAGTTTTTCAAAAAAATACATTTTATGTATAGAAATGTTTTTATACCAAATTCAATTTTAAAATTATATAAAATTAATTTATTTCAATTATTCATAATACAGTAAAACTAATTTAATTTTTAAATCTTCTTAAATCAAAATAAAAAATTGTGAATACTTGAAACAAAAATATAGTTTCCAATAAAAATTTCTATTTTTCATTGTTTACAAGAAAATCAATCTCTCCAGAAAAGTCAAAAATTTCACCATAAGAAAATTTTGATATTCTGATTTAAAAAGTATATTATTTTTAAAAAATAAATTGTATCTATGTTATAAAAATTATTTATAATATTTTCTCATAAATATCAATAAAAATTATTTTTGAAGAAAACACATTTCTAAGGAAAAAAATAACTTTACTAAAAATTGAGTAATTATTCACTAATAATTAATAAATGAATTTTTATTAAGATATTCCTTTATATATATTTCTTAATTTTGTTAATACTATTCATGCCCACAAATTTAACAGGTGGGATATAATGATTATATTTAAATAATAATATTTTTTAGAACTTTTGGCCTTGGTGTTGCATGTCGTATTCCCCATGAAATGTAGTGTTACTTGCAAATATTTGGGAGTTACATTTTATAATTGGGGAGAGATGAAATTTCATAAAATATTGAAATATATTAATGCCTTATTCAAGCTAGATAGATCCAAAATAACTCATATTAAAATAGGATATAAATTAGGGTCTAAATATTCTATTTATTAGGATTTATACAAATTTGATTGTCAATATCACCCTTATTTCTTAGTTTAACCCCATGTTATACTCATTTTAACCTTAACCATGTAAATAAAATTTTAATGTTTTTACTATTCATTATGACTAAAAATAAATGCAGTCTCATTACCAAATTTAGAAATATTTGTTCCAAAAATATAATTAATTTTATAAAATCAAATTTCTATAAGTGATAGAAATTAATTTTAAACAAAACCATCAAAATTAATCAAAATATTATTTTCCAGAAAAAATGAATTTTTATGTTTAAAAATGTTTTTATAGAAAAATTAAGTATAATATATATTATAAGGAAATTTATTGTATTATTCTTAACCAAAAGGAACTAATGATATTTCAAAATAAATTCAAAAAAATAGGTAACTTTGGAAATTATTTGATGGAAAATACAATTTTCTATAAAATCAATATTTTTACTATTCACTAAGAAATTATTCATTTTATAAAAATCCCATAATTTTACCTTAGATAAGTTTGATATGAGGAATTAAAAAATGATATAATTTTTATAAAATACAATTTATAAATATATTAAACTGGTTATATAATATGTACAAAAATGCAACAAAAATATTTTTGAAGAAAACATATTTTTGAAGCATAAAATGACTTTATTGGAATTTTTGTACTTATTTATTATTAATTATTCGATAAATTTTCATTAATTCCATTATGTATATATTTTATAATTATTTTACACATATTCATACCCTCTAATTCAATGTCTAAGTAATAATAGTCACATTTAAATTATAATATTTTTATAGTATATCACAACTCACATAAATCTCAGTGTTATGTCTTATGAAATATATCAACCTAATTATTATTTTAGAATAAATATTAAGGGTGTTACATTCTCCCCTTATTAAATAAATATCATCCTTACTTTTTTAGCTCAGTTATAAAAGGTTCAATATTTGAAAATACATTTTTTAAAAACCCACAATGTATAAAGGGATAATGAAACATCATTTGAAAAAGGGGAGTGGGAAACATGAAGGTTATATGAAATAACACATTATCATGTTCTGGGATAATGAAAAATTTAGTATGAAGTTAAAATATATACATGGAGTGGAAAATAACATCCAAGGACTATTACAGAGTTATAATAACAAGATCATGAAAACGTTAATGACCAAAAACCATAAATTATTGATGGTGAACATACCATCAATTCACAAAAAATGAATGTAGAAGAATAATATTTTTATTTCAATATACTTTTAGTAAAGTTAATGGACTATTTCAATATCAAGATATAGAACACTAGAAAATATAGTTATGTAATTTATTTTCATTTCATAAGAACAATTTCATCCTTTAGTTGTGTTTTGATCAATTTTCACTTCATCTCTTACTCAAAGAAATGAATATTCAAGATGATTTTTTCATGCATGTAGCAGTAAAATTAACATTGAATTTATTATAAGATCCATAAAATCATTATATTTAATTTCTATTATCTCCATATATATACAAAAACCAATATGGTTATCATAGGTTACCCATTTTGTATCAATATTTATATAATTAAATAATAAATTAATCTCTAAAAGCTATACAATAACCCCAAAATTTTAACTTTAACCATTCCATGTATAGTTATCCATAACACTCCTCCAAAATTTGTTGGACCAAATTCAAAACCCAAAAATTTAGATATAATTTAACTAAATTTCTAAAATTATCTTTAATTTAATCTAAAATCAACATAATGTAACTCATAATGTCACACATCAAATACATGAAGACCATGATCATATATTTTCTTAAAACATGTTAATCCTTTCCCAAAATAATGAAAAACACCTTTACAACTCAATGAAAACATAAATGCTTCCCAAAATTAACCATATCATTATTACTTAAATATAATCATATACCTTCCAATATATTTCATAAATCAAAAAAATGTAATAAAATTCATTATAGATAACCTAAACCACTTTTTCATCCAATCACTAAGCAATTATAATTTCATCAATACTATCCAATTTAATTTATAAATATAAATCATCTCTTTATCCCAACTATAAATTATTAACTCAACACCATGAACATATTAAGTATTATTTATCCATCAATCATTTGTTTTCTATAAAACAACCCCTTACCATTAAATCAATTTTTTGGGTTTTTAGTACCATTAAAAATATTCTTTCAAATCCATAAAGAAAAAATACTACAGAATAATCATTAGATGTTTCATGATTCTTATAATCATAATATCATTGATAAAAAACTTCTATAATATAATTCTCAAATACCAATACAAAAACACTTAAATCTCATTCCACATTAATGATTGGTATTTCATATACCCTTCCTTAGTCTAGAATTTAACTATTGGATTAGATAATGAACTTGAAAAATGTAACAGCCCAAGATTTTATGAAAAATATTCTTTTTAATTTTATTAATGTCTTGTGTTGTACGCTACACCAGAAGGAGCTTGCACAACACGCATCCTTGACTTGCCTTGCATTACACGCAATCGCAACCTTCCTCGATAGTGTGTGTAGTACGCAATAACGAGTTTCACTAAACAGCGATATGCTATTAAAACTAGCCGTTATGAATAGTAATAACCACTTTTTGAAATTTTGTAAATTTTATTTTTCAAAATGGATTTCATTTTTGGATTCGGAGTATCGAATTTAGCCTAAGGTGAAATTTTGGTACATTTCGGATAACTTTCATATTCTGATGAATAGTGAAAATTACTAAATTATAATTAAAAACAACTTTTTTATTCGTAATAATTAATAGTGATAAATTATTAATTTGAGTGGTTTTAAAGTATATTTAGAATATATTTTTACAATTTAATACAATGTTGGTCATTGGACGTAATTTCACATTTAAACCTGACATAAACAAGTGTCAATCTTTTGATAGATATTGTTTCGTAAAAACACGCTATTTGTTTTAATAGCGGGATTTAATTATAAAATTAATTAATTCAACTTCTATGTTATGAATTTGGTAAAATAGACTTCATTTTTGAATTCGGAATATGAAATATAGCTTAGGATGAAATTTTGGCATTTTTCTGAAAACTTTCAATTTTTGATGAATAGTGAAACCACTAAGTGGTAGGTTAAAAACTAAATTTTGCATAAAACATAATTTTACCACTTCTGTGAATGGAATTTCAAAAATCCGAGAGACACGGTTAATATCAAGGACTAAAATGTGGTTCAATGAGATGAAAATAATTTTTGGTGAATAGTAACTTATTACTTTTTTTTACCGCGGTTAATAGTAAATAGGGTAACTAAGGGTAAATATGATATTACTATTACCCTAACACATGTCCTAATTCTATTGGACAAGTGTAATTCGACCAAAAACAAACTTAGGAATAAAATATGACCATTTAGTCCCACTTGGATTAGATTAGGATATTTATTATGAATTTATTTAAAGAAGGGTTAAAATAGTTAAAATCAAAGTTTAATAAGTAAATCATTTTTAATATGGGGTTATACATAAAATAAATTCGATTGTAAATATTAATTAGAAAGCTAAAACGATTTCCTACATGATGGTATTTTATTTGTAATTTTTAGACATTAAATAATTTAATTTATTTATGACACAACGATGATGCAGTAATTATCTTATTAATGAAATATTGACATAATTGATGTTATAGACACCAAAATAAATGTAATTTGAGATTTTTTATGAATTCCACTAATTTTCTAGGTTACTATGATATATTAATGTTGATTTAATCAACTTGGTTCGAACATATAATTCTGTTATGACTTTCACAAAAATCATATATCAAATAGTGTCAAAATTGACACAAAATAGTTTTTAAATCAAATATTATATTATTAATTGTTATTTTATTCCTAAAAATCTAAGGTTCGGCCAAATGACTTAGATAAGGATATATATATTAATAATAAACAATTTTTGGTTCGTTTGGCATGTTATAGTAAGTTTATTAACCATATAGTGAAAGAAAACAAAAAGACACGGTAAAAGTTAAATTATTTAACTTAGAGTTAAATATAATTGATAAGGTTTAAAATAATATCCAAACATGTCTAAATTTGATTGGTTGATGAGATTACAACCCTATATCATCTAAGCTTCGAATATTAGTCATTTTTGGAGGTTTTTAAGTGGGGTTAGATTTATTATAAATTAATATTTTTAAGAATTCCTAAGGTGCCCCTCTCCTCCCTTATAAAAGGGCACCTCCTCCCCCTCCTCCTCACACCAATTTTGAGCACTCAATCTCGGCCAACCCCTGCCATTTTCTCCTCTCCACTTTCCTAGAATAATCCTAGAGGTTCTGGTCTTCTCCAAAGACCAATCTTAGTTCCTTAAGTGGAGGATTCAAAGAGGTGTTCCAAAGAAGAGGTAATATCCATTACCGATCTTTTCAATTTCTTTCTTCTTCAACTTCTTCTTCTTTAGTTGTTTCATGATAAAGTAATAACATCAGTATTACTTACATACTGATATGTTATTATAAATATGAAACAACCCTAATTCACCTTCTATCCATCCTACAGAAAAATGAAATCACCGCGCGTGCGTACGTACGGAATACCGTCTCCACGCCATGGTGTAATCTATTTTCCACCATCACCTTACAAGGATGGGTATAATGGTGTAATGAGTAACTACATATGATTATTATGAAGTAATATTGATACTGAAATAATATATATATACTCCAATACAATTCCACGATCATAGGAACGATATCATCACTCGTGCGTACGTACGGAATACCGTCTCCACGATGTGATGCGACTCGTTCTACATGATCTTCATTTCATAATGATTATATAAATGAATTGAATGAATGAATATGGTATATACTACACTAATACCATTCTGGAAATGAATTATCTATAACCTAAAGATAATAATAAGAATTTATTCGACAAAACACGCATAAGAACAAAATGTTATAAAGACCCGAGTAACAAGTAACAATGAAATATTACTAACAAGAAGCTAATAATATGACCATATATGATATCATATCAATATGTATGATTCTGGAATATGTCAATAACATTATTTAAACCATTATACAGGAGCTTCGGACACGTACAAAGCTAATCGGACCTAAGGTAAGGGAAATATCACAATCTCATTTTTATCCGAGATTGTTTATTCGTAAGTATTTACTGGGGTGTATTTTATCATCCACATCCATGTTCCCTCAATATGTAATATTATTTCCATCCACCTACAATTGTTTAAATCCAATTTTACCCTTCTATGAGTTTTTAGTAAAGGATATGAAAGGAATCTTTTTTCGTTTTTCGTACGAGGTACTTTTTGGCTTTTCCGACAAAAGTACGAAGAATGTTTTTTTTAACTTATACGGCACGAACGGATTTATACTGTTTTATAAATCCTTATTTTCATGAAGCTTCCTCTAAAAGATTTCATGACTATTTTCAATAAAATCTCTTTCTTTTAAAATTTCATGATGTTTTGTAAAAGAAATTGATTTTGAAGAAGAAAGGATATTTTCCTCAAGAATTCAATTCAAGTGTTTTATCAAAATTATTTTCCATATAAGATAATAAAGGGTTCTGTTTCTATCCATATTTTTACATTGATTTGACTATGTTGTGATGAAATTATGTTTATGAATTCCTTTATCTTATATGAATGGTTTTATGATGTCATGTTGTTTAAGAATCCCATTTTTATTACATGGGTTATGCAATGATGTATGATTTATGATTTTGTGGCACACATAAGAAAGGATTCATTAAGAGATGGGTGGGACCTATATCTCCCTCCAATGCATTGGGTAAAGATTTTATATCTCATGAGATAGACATGGCTGGAACGGAAGGTTATTTCGGTTCAGTGATACAGGACTGAAACGAGGAGTGAACTCGGTTCAGAAAGGGACTTTGTCCACTAAGATAGTCTTGGCAATGAGTCATGACTAACAAGAAATGATTTTCCATGATTATGTGTGCATGCCACAAAGTTTCAAGTTTCATGTTATGATTATGGGGATCTCATTTTCACTTCTATGATTTGTTCCATGTTAAGATATTATGATCTCTTTTGCAGGTTGTGATTTTCAAAAAGATATGATATGATTTTTATTTCTTTTGTATACCCTTACTGAGCATTTGAGCTCACCCTTTTATGTTTTCTTTTCCCCAGGATATAAAGAAAGGTTTTAGGTAAAAAAAAATGGAAGATCTTTACGGGAGATATTGAAGATCTTTCACCAGGATTAGAAGATTATGTTCCGAGTTTCCAAAGACACTAAACTATTACGATCCTTTAGTGTGTGTTTTTGTTATGTACTAAGTATTCCGCAAATGTAATGTAATGTCCATGTACGTCAGGATACGGGTCTCTACAGTTGGTATCAGAGGCAAAGGAGGTAGGAATGTATCCGATCCTTGGGAACTCTCACATGTGAGCGTTGGACGAAGCATGGCTCTCCACCCAAGGGCTTCATGAGGAAATGGCTGCCACTGGGGATGGTGGTGTGTCCCGCCCAGGGGGTGTAGCCGCCCATGGAGTGCCCTGATAGGTATCAATTGTAGTCCACTGGAAGTAATTCTAGACCGCTACAGTTGGTATCAGAGGAAAGGTTTAGTCAACCTTTGGAAACTAGGATGCGAAAACGTTAGTGAGATCCCTAGAGATATTTCTAAGGTATGTCTAGGGATGTCCCTAGGGATAAGTATACGTATAGGTTATAGTAATAGAATTACGCTAACGATCATAGAATTAAACCTAAGATGTTGGATATTGAAGGTACTCCCCCTTTATTATGTTGTTTTCCCTAGCATGATTTTTGCCTCTCACACTATTCTTTTTGGGTTTTAGACGATGGCTGGAACCCGAAGGAACCGTGTTGATCAATCCAATGGACAATGCAATGATTGCCCTCCTGAACAAACAAATGTTATGGGAGATGGAGTGCAAAATCTTATTGCTATACTTACACAAGCTATGAATCACTCTGGACTTCCAAATGAGCAGAGAAGGGAACAATATTCTATTGAGTCCTTCATGAGGCAACGTCCACCTTCTTTCAGTGGGACTTCCGATCCACTTGTTGCTGAACAATGGATCAGTACCACTGAAAAGATATTTTCAGTTCTTCAATGTTCTGAACATGATAAAGTCATCTTAGCAGTATATCGTTTGGAAGGTGAAGCTGATCAATGGTGGAATCTTATCAAGAATACGAGGCCAAGGGATGAAATTGAGTCCATGGAATGGGACGAGTTCAAGAACTTGTTTTTCAGTAAGTACTTCCCTCGTATTCTTCGAACAAAGATGGAAAAGGAGTTTATTGAGCTGAAGCAGAAGGATGATGAATCTGTTGGTATATATGAAGCGAATTTTACAAGACTTGAAAGGTATGCATCTGGCATTATCATCCAACCTGAAAGTAAAGTTGATCGATTTTTCAGTGGCTTAAAACCAAGTCTTCGAAGGGCATTAGCTATAAGAGACTTCAGTAGCTATGAAGAAATTGTGCGTTGTGCTATCAAGGTAGAAATGGAAGTTGGTGTTACATATCCATCTCATGGTTTTGACAAGAAACGAAAGATGGAGTTCAAGGAGAAATCTCATAATAATGGTGAAAAGAAGATGAATGTTTCCTTATGCACAAAGTGTGGAAAGAAGCATGGTGGAGATTGTCTTAAAGGAACTAGAAAATGTTTTAAGTGTGGAAAAGAAGGTCATCGAGCAGCTGAGTGTCGAAGTAATGGAAAAAGGGTTTCTAATGATGTGAATAAAGCAAACACTGCAGAGAACGCACCGCCAACACTTCAATGCTTCAAGTGCAAGGAAATGGGGCATTATGCTAATAATTTCCCTAATCCAAGGGTTAGTGATGATCAACATGAGCAACCACTGAAGGCAAAGGACAAAGGGAAATCACATGCGATCACTATTGGCAATGTTGAATATGATAACGATGTGGTGGAATGATTAAGTGTTTATGTAATGGGATTCCAAAATAATGTTGTATCATGGAGTATTGGAATATTTATGTATTGGTTTAATGTGGTATTCAAAGTGATTGAGATATTTTTGGAAATAAGATGATATGCGCATAATGAAGGGAAAATAAGAAAATGAAATGTTTAACAATATTCATGAGCTCATGATTGATATAAGGACTAAGTGATATCATGGATTGAGTATATAGAATTTTGAGGATTTTGGTATGTGGAAAGTGTTAACTTTTAACTGCATTCATGTTTTCACTAAGGTATTCAAGAGAATACATGATTAAGGACTTTGAATGTTTAGAATGTGACCAACAAAACATATCTTATGATATGTGGGGATCAACGACAGTATTAAATCTCTGGTAATCGTTGTCACTATATTATGAGAGTGGACTGCAGTATTATGGATAAGCCTAAAGATTGAAATGGATTATGTTGGACATAAGTGAGTATTGTTTAAGGATCGAAGTTTTCTCGATATTATTGATGGGATGTTATAGTAATATAGTTTTAGAAAAAGGACAACCTGCAGGACGGGCGACAGCCCATCGCTTCGGACAAGGCTGTAGGAATCGAACCCACAACCGAAGTGCGACTGGCCTTTATCGCCTACCACTGACCTACAGGAAGTCCCTATTTAGTAGAAACTAGTTTTATTATATTAAGCAGTATGATATATGAAGTATAAGTCCATTTTAGGAACCATATATGATTAATCTCACTATAGATCGATTTATGCATATAATTTTTGCTAACCTTTTATTTGAGACAGATGGAATGACCCGTCATTCTATCACATTATCTGCTAACACTTCACGAATAACTAATTCAACTTCATTTATTTAAGAGATGAAGTGGAAATTGTTCAAGGCACGAACAACAGTGAGATTGTACCAAAATAAAGTAAGTATTTATTCTAATTCAAATTTTCAACTTTAGGGAAATGATCTTGAAAACCAAAAATGTTGTCCTAGTGATCTTATACCTGAGGAATCAGATGGTACCTTATATCATCACAAATTTATGGATTTGTGATTTTTGGCTTTTCCATAGCCATGTTCTCTACCACTCTCCATCAGAACATGATGGTTAGATTTTTCTTCCATATCCATATTTTTACCTATGTGGAAACCCAACAATTAGTTTATTTGGGTAATCGTTAAATTTCATACTTTAGTTTTTAAAGCCAAGTTTTGGTATTCCTTTTTACGATGTGGGAAACTTTCGAATAGAAAACCATTTATAACCCCGACGAATTTCGAGGGCGAAATTCATTTTAAGGGGGGTAGAATGTAACAGCCCAAGATTTTATGAAATATATTCTTTTTAATTTTATTAATGTCTTGTGTTGTACGCTACACCAAAAGGATCTTGCACAACACGCATCCTTGACTTGCCTTGCATTACACGCAATCGCAACCTTCCTCGATAGTGTGTGTAGTACGCAATAACGAGTTTCACTAAACAGCGATATGCTATTAAAACTAGCCGTTATGAATAGTAATAACCACTTTTTGAAATTTTGTAAATTTTATTTTTCAAAATGGATTTCATTTTTGGATTCGGAGTATCGAATTTAGCCTAAGGTGAAATTTTGGTACATTTCGGATAACTTTCATATTCTGATGAATAGTGAAAATTACTAAATTATAATTAAAAACAACTTTTTTAATCGAAATAATTAATAGTGATAAATTATTAATTTGAGTGGTTTTAAAGTATATTTAGAATATATTTTTACAATTTAATACAATGTTGGTCATTGGACGTAATTTCACATTTAAACCTGACATAAACAAGTGTCAATCTTTTGATAGATATTGTTTCGTAAAAACACGCTATTTGTTTTAATAGCGGGATTTAATTATAAAATTAATTAATTCAACTTCTATGTTATGAATTTGGTAAAATAGACTTCATTTTTGAATTCGGAATATGAAATATAGCTTAGGATGAAATTTTGGCATTTTTCTGAAAACTTTCAATTTTTGATGAATAGTGAAACCACTAAGTGGTAGGTTAAAAACTAAATTTTGCATAAAACATAATTTTACCACTTCTGTGAATGGAATTTCGAAAATCCGAGAGACACGGTTAATATCAAGGACTAAAATGTGGTTCAATGGGATGAAAATAATTTTTGGTGAATAGTAACTTATTACTTTTTTTTACCGCGGTTAATAGTAAATAGGGTAACTAAGGGTAAATATGATATTACTATTACCCTAACACATGTCCTAATTCTATTGGACAAGTGTAATTCGACCAAAAACAAACTTAGGAATAAAATATGACCATTTAGGCCCACTTGGATTAGATTAGGACATTTATTATGAATTTATTTAAAGAAGGGTTAAAATAGTTAAAATCAAAGTTTAATAAGTAAATCATTTTTAATATGGGGTTATACATAAGATAAATTCGATTGTAAATATTCATTAGAAAGCTAAAACGATTTCCTACATGATGGTATTTTATTTGTAATTTTTAGACATTAAATAATTTAATTTATTTATGACACAACGATGATGCAGTAATTATCTTATTAATGAAATATTGACATAATTGATGTTATAAACACCAAAATAAATGTAATTTGAGATTTTTTATGAATTCCACTAATTTTCTAGGTTACTATGATATATTAATGTTGATTTAATCAACTTGGTTCGAACATATAATTCTGTTATGACTTTCACAAAAATCATATATCAAATAGTGTCAAAATTGACACAAAATAGTTTTTAAATCAAATACTATATTATTAATTGTTATTTTATTCCTAAAAATCTAAGGTTCGGCCAAATGACTTAGATAAGGATATATATATTAATAATAAACAATTTGTGGTTCGTTTGGCATGTTATAGTAAGTTTATTAACCATATAGTGAAAGAAAACAAAAAGACACGGTAAAAGTTAAATTATTTAACTTAGAGTTAAATATAATTGATAAGGTTTAAAATAATATCCAAACATGTCTAAATTTGATTGGTTGATGAGATTACAACCCTATCTCATCTAAGCTTCGAATATTAGTCATTTTTGGAGGTTTTTAAGTGGGGTTAGATTTATTATAAATTAATATTTTTAAGAATTCCTAAGGTGCCCCTCTCCTCCCTTATAAAAGGGCACCTCCTCCCCCTCCTCCTCACACCAATTTTGAGCACTCAAGCTCGGCCAACCCCTGCCATTTTCTCCTCTCCACTTTCCTAGAATAATCCTAGAGGTTCTGGTCTTCTCCAAAGACCAATCTTAGTTCCTTAAGTGGAGGATTCAAAGAGGCGTTCCAAAGAAGAGGTAATATCCATTACCGATCTTTTCAATTTCTTTCTTCTTCAACTTCTTCTTATTTAGTTGTTTAATGATAAAGTAATAACATCAGTATTACTTACATACTGATATGTTATTATAAATATGAAACAACCCTAATTCACCTTCTATCCATCCTACAGAAAAATGAAATCACCGCGCGTTCGTACGTACGGAATACCGTCTCCACGCCGTGGTGTAATCTATTTTCCACCATCACCTTACAAGGATGGGTATAATGGTGTAATGAGTAACTACATATGATTATTATGAAGTAATATTGATACTGAAATAATATATATATACTCCAATACAATTCCACGATCATAGGAACGATATCATCACTCGTGCGTACGTACGGAATACCGTCTCCACGATGTGATGCGACTCGTTCTACATGATCTTCATTTCATAATGATTATATAAATGAATTGAATGAATGAATATGGTATATACTACACTAATACCATTCTGGAAATGAATTATCTATAACCTAAAGATAAGAATAAGAATTTATTCGACAAAACACGCATAAGAACAAAATGTTATAAAGACCCGAGTAACAAGTAACAATGAAATATTACTAACAAGAAGCTAATAATATGACCATATATGATATCATATCAATATGTATGATTCTGGAATATGTCAATAACATTATTTAAACCATTATACAGGAGCTTCGGACACGTACAAAGCTAATCGGACCTAAGGTAAGGGAAATATCACAATCTCATTTTTATCCGAGATTGTTTATTCGTAAGTATTTACTGGGGTGTATTTTATCATCCACATCCATGTTCCCTCAATATGTAATATTATTTCCATCCACCTACAATTGTTTAAATCCAATTTTACCCTTCTATGAGTTTTTAGTAAAGGATATGAAAGGAATCTTTTTTCGTTTTTCGTACGAGGTACTTTTTGGCTTTTCCGACAAAAGTACGAAGAATGTTTTTTTTAACTTATACGGCACGAACGGATTTATACTGTTTTATAAAGCCTTATTTTCATGAAGCTTCCTCTAAAAGATTTCATGACTATTTTCAATAAAATCTCTTTCTTTTAAAATTGCATGATGTTTTGTAAAAGAAATTGATTTTGAAGAAGAAAGGATATTTTCCTCAAGAATTCAATTCAAGTGTTTTATCAAAATTATTTTCCATATAAGATAATAAAGGGTTCTGTTTCTATCCATATTTTTACATTGATTTGACTATGTTGTGATGAAATTATGTTTATGAATTCCTTTATCTTATATGAATGGTTTTATGATGTCATGTTGTTTAAGAATCCCATTTTTATTACATGGGTTATGCAATGATGTATGATTTATGATTTTGTGGCACACATAAGAAAGGATTCATTAAGAGATGGGTGGGACCTATATCTCCCTCCAATGCATTGGGTAAAGATTTTATATCTCATGAGATAGACATGGCTGGAACGGAAGGTTATTTCGGTTCAGTGATACAGGACTGAAACGAGGAGTGAACTCGGTTCAGAAAGGGACTTTTTCCACTAAGATAGTCTTGGCAATGAGTCATGACTAACAAGAAATGATTTTCCATGATTATGTGTGCATGCCACAAAGTTTCAAGTTTCATGTTATGATTATGGGGATCTCATTTTCACTTCTATGATTTGTTCCATGTTAAGATATTATGATCTCTTTTGCAGGTTGTGATTTTCAAAAAGATATGATATGATTTTTATTTCTTTTGTATACCCTTACTGAGCATTTGAGCTCACCCTTTTATGTTTTCTTTTCCCCAGGATATAAAGAAAGGTTTTAGGTAAAAAAAAATGGAAGATCTTTACGGGAGATATTGAAGATCTTTCACCAGGATTAGAATATTATGTTCCGAGTTTCCAAAGACACTAAACTATTACGATCCTTTAGTGTGTGTTTTTGTTATGTACTAAGTATTCCGCAAATGTAATGTAATGTCCATGTACGTCAGGATACGGGTCTCTACAAAAAATGCATAAGTTCCCCACACATATAACATTGAACTATAAAAAAGTGACTTAGAATATAATTTATTTCCATCAATTGAACTATTTATTTATTATTATAAATTTCTTATTTTATTCCCTTATTTTCTACTCATAAAACATCTTCTTGATACTTTGATATATTTCCCTAGGTTCTTCTTACCATATTCTCAACATATAAGAATCCAAATCTTCTTTCACATATATTATTTATAAAACACCATTTTTCACTTATTCGGTTCATTCTGAAACTAACCTATGTTAAAGTTTTTAATTATATATAAATTTATTTTGTTATTCAAAATCACAAATTTTCTCATACCATATCCTATTTCATTTGGTTTCTCTTGAAGATAATCATTGCATTATCTGTCACATTTAGATTTAACATAATTTCTATAAGTTATGTCATTTGAATATAATCAAAAAATCATAGTTTTAGAAACAATAATCAAAGTGAGAGACTATATAATCTTGAAAATAATTTATAGGATGTCTGAAATTGGAAAAATTATTTTCAATCTATGACACCATAGGTTTTACATAGGTTAAACTTGGTCATCATCTATTCAAATCCTTTATAATAGTTTATAAATAAAATGTTAATTAACGCTATAATATCACCCCAAGAGTTTCTATCTACGTGTGTAATTTGAAACACAGTCTTCATTAACTCATGATGATTGATTTAATACTCAATCCTCCAAATTTAGAGTTGGTGCCCCTTAGTGCACTGATCCGTAGATAAATCCACTTTCTAGTATCCATAAAAAGATATATTTTCTAGGAAGACCGCACTCTTTTCTTTAACATAGCTTATAATTTTCTCTAATGCTTATTATTATCCTAAGAGTTCTCACTAAAGTTTCATCATCATATATTACAAAAAAACAAAACATTTATCTTATACCAATTGAAACAACTAGATCATAACATACATAAAAATCTAATCATTTTATATGAGTATTCATTATATAGTATTACAATTTACACTATAACTATATAGGTTTGGTGTGTTTGGAAACATGGATACATAAAAAACTGGTTCCTAAAAATATATATCATCTCCCACTATGTTTTTATTATCTAGTACCCAACTTTTTTATAATATACTTAAAACCATTCTTTATGTCGTGGGGAATATAAAACATTAGAAAGGGTGACCTCAGATGCTTAGTAAGAGTAAACACATGAGATTCTATTAAATGGTCTTTTGTAATTATAACATGAGAATAATAGTATGACAATATCATTGTAATAATAGAAAATCAAAACCAATAATTAAAATACCATAATCATGAGGTATGGTGTAAATCATAGCATTTCATAAGACATTAATCATAAGAGATTCAAAATTAATGAGCCACGATAACAAATCAGAAGCATATGATCATGTCATAAAATAGTTTCATAAATTATTACATAATCATAATCATATAAATTATAATTTAAGCCTCACTTATATGACTATAATTTTCTATTGTATATAGAAACATTATAGAAAATCCTTCCCAGTCAATTAAAACATTCTCTTGGGAGTAACTTCAACCTAGATAACTTCATCGTCATTAACCAATGTATTTTAGGGCTATATAATTATGGATCCACACATTATATAATCATAATTCATTCATATTTATTAAAAAATGTCATAAAACATTCATAATATCAATATATTATAGTTTTTTAAAAATAAAAAGGATTCATAAACATCCCATCATCATAACCAAAAAGGAATTGATCATGGTTTAAACAACCCTTATAATAAAAATGGGTTTCATTTCAATTCTTGAATCATCATAAACCATCCATATAAATAATATAAATGTCATAATAATAAAATAACACTATTATAGCATAAGAAACATCAAATTATTTAGACTTGGATGAAAAATTCCTTTAAAAGAACATTTAAAAAAATATTCAAAAACATTGAAAATATCCCATTTTTATAAACATAAAACTAAAAGTTCCTAGAATATTAAAAAAATAATTTTTTTTAAATAAATATGGAAATGCATAAAGTAATCCTCAATGAAAATAAAGTTACTGACATCATTAAAATCATCTCATCTTATGTGTGTTAAAAGAACATTATTTTCAGACTTTAGAAAAGATTCCAAAAAATCCTCATATATAAAATGGAAATATGATTCTTTTTAAAGCATTTTGTTTAAATTAAAACATAGTTAAAATGAATTTAAGTAATATTTTTATTTTATAAAATAACCATCCTTAAATAATTTTATAAAATATGTATAAGGAAGAAAATATTTCTAACCATAAGGAGAAATAAGGTTGGTTTTCCATTAAAACATTCTTTCAGTTCTCTTTGAGTACCAAATAGGAAAAAATAAGAATAAAACATGAAAACATTAATAATTAAATGTATTATAATGAATTATTTGTTTTTTATAATATTTAAAACATTTAATTCCCTTAAATTAAATTTAAACATAAATGCTCCAAATTTAAACTGAGATCGAAGAATTAACCCTGTCCACTTTGATAACTTTATAATCATAAGACCCATGAAATAATAACTTCAAATAAAACTTTAAATACAATTAATATAATTATATTAATGTAATAAAATTTCATATGGGTAGTATTTACACCTCATAAAATAATATATGTGTATAACATAATATATGTCTCAAAGATGTTGATTTAAGATGATAAATCTTTACAACTTTGGTAACTTTCAAATTAAAACACCATAGATGAAGTAATATAAATTATAAATTTAAATAACATGAATAAATAATTATCCAGGATATAAAATTTAAAATTTTTATTATATACTCCTTAGAAACATAAATAGGAGCATGACATGAAACATGTCTCAACGAAGCCATATTGAGATAAAGAAGCCTTACCTCATGTCCATATTTCGTTCTAAGTGATCTAAATTCATATATAATAAATTTAAATTTATTATATGTATATAAAATAACCATATAAATATTTATTATATTATAAATGACACACTTAATGTAATGGCCTGGACCTCTTCAGTCCATTACATTGTGAAAATGTGGTGCTAGAGGTGTTACGGGATATCAAGGTGACTTGGGGTGCGTTTGGGCTGACTTTTAAGGGAGACTAAAGGGAAATAGCTTTCGCATGGGCAACGCATGGTTTTTCCAAACCGTGCAGCCAAACCTTGTGAGTTTGGTGTTGGAGGCAGTGGCTAATGCACGGTTAGCGCATAGTTTTTCTAACTGTGTGGCTTAACCGTGCAAGGAGTGTTCGACAAGGCAGAAGCTAACACACGGTTTGTCAAACCGTGTGAACTAACTATGTGGGCACTTAAGTTAGATCCTAAAATTGTGGATATAACTCGTTTTGCCTCTAAATGGTTCGTTTAACCCCTAAGAGGCCATAACTCTGTATTACCCTTCATTGAAGGTAGGATAACCTCTCCCAAGCATTTTGGAGACGATCCAAAGGCTTCTCTTGGATAATCAAAGATGGTTTCTTGAGGTATGTGATCGTTCTTACTTGATTTCTTAGATATACTTAGATCTACTCCTCCTCTTCCCTCAGTTTCTTAGATCTACGCCCATTAAGGTTAGATCTAAGTGTGTGGATGTTGAATATTATGATCTTTGGTCTTGGTTGTGTTAGGAGAAGAGATCTAAGGAGGATCCTTGGTGAATCGGCCTAGTTTTCTTGGGCGTTCTTCGACGGTTGTGGTTTTCGTCAAAAACCTTTGAGGTAGGGGATTTTTTGCTTCTCTTTATTTTAAGTGCAACCATATTTTTAGCATGTTTAATACCATTGGATGACCAGGGAATTGACCTAATAAAATACTTTGAATAGGATAAAGAAATTGTATCGATTGTATGTTATTGGCTCGTCTTTTTCTAGATAGTGTGATATCTATGCTTGCCTTGCTTAGTAGTTGTTCATGTTGGAAATTGGTAACAAACATAAACCAGTACTAATTGATATTTCTTTGGCTAAAGATAAAGAGGAATGTGAACTTATCTGGTTCATGTTGTAAATTGATATTAATCAAATTGGCATAGTAATCATGTGTAATCTTTTTTAATAGCTTACTGGTTAGGCTACCGATTTTGGAACCAACAGATTAAATCTGTTAACTCAACATGGTTTAAAGAATGTGATTGTTTGATAATTCCTTGAAGGTTTCTGAGTTACCCTCTTATTTGTTGAGAGGTCCATAGCCCAATTGATATGATGTTTTATTTTTTGCTTCTTGTGTTGTGATGTGACCCTGGAGGGGGGTTGTGATATGTGTAGGCATAGAGGCCTTTTGATTGTGGCAGTGGATGAGGCCTAGAGTGGAAAGATTCATCAATTTATTCATGTGGGTGTCGGGGAGGACCCCAGGTATGATGGAATGGGATGGATGTGATTGTTGGATACTTGTTGATTCTTTGGTTGTTTATCTACTTTACTTTTTCCCACTTCTCAAGGAAGCTGGTCTTTCTTACCCTTCTTCCGAAAGAGGTGAAGACGTGTGGGGTATGCCACGTGCTTTTTGTGTTTATACTCTCAATGGAGAATGGGTCTATGCTATTGATATATGAGGCAAAGACTCTAGAGGTAGTAAATCTACTCACTGTGTTGATCCCCCTTGTGTTTTGTAGCATACGATGATTTTCTAGAATGCCTGGGAATATGGGAAAGTAATTCTGTAATTAATTTTTGAATAAGTGATGTTAACCCATGGGGTTGGAGTTTATTGAAACTTAATGATGAGTTTGAGAACTTTTGAGGGGATAATGGAATTTTTGGATGTAGTGTTAATGGAATTTAATATGGAATTTTTAAAGGTTAATTAATGTTTGAAGAATTAATTAACATATAGTGGAATTGAAAAAAATGGAATGAAGTAATATAATAAAGCCCTTAAATGGTTGTGTGCTTATAGGACACTTAGTCTTAGAAGTGGAAGCCCGGAGTCCGAGAGACGTTAGCTACAGTTGTGTCTAAGACTAGGTTATTCCCATAGTGTGGTTTTGAGTTATAGTATATTCTGTACTTTTCGTGTTTCTATACGCTACTCCACCCTGTCAGTAAGGGAAACTAGCACCCCAGGGATTCTGAGCCCTGGGGGGTGTTTTCCCCAACATTCCGGTGGGAGGATGAATGGCTGACTCCCCCCTTTGACCTCGCTCTCTTCTCTTGGTAGATACTAGTTCCATTATGAACAGCGGTTAGTTTTCCCCATATATGTGTGTAGAGGGTAGTAATGGATTGTGGTTATTCACACACATATATTTGGGATATAGTATTCGATGGACTACTATAGGTGTAATGTGTATAGGTTGTTATGGCTTGAGGATCCTTACTCTGCGTATGGGCTGTAATGGCTTGTGGCAAAATACTTGACATATGATACATGTTATGCGAGCCGTGGTGGCTCCCAGAAACTACTTGGTTACTTTTGGTTTTGAGGATGGTGTGGTGCTTCACCTAGGTGTCTGTGGGTGGTCCTTTGTGGTGAACATGGATCCGATTGGGGAGCTTAGCCCAGGTGTCTGCGGGAAAGCATTTGGAAAGAGATGCACAGGACGTATGTCATTGGGGAAAAGCGGAAAACCAGTGGGGAATTAGTATCAGGGTACCCTTGATATTCTTTACTATATGATATATTCTTTTATGCGTTACTCGGTGAGAGTATCCATGGTGATGTTGGGAACTTAGTATACCTGTTTAGGTAATGAGTTGGTTTCACTTGTTGTTCATTGGGCTTTAGCATGCCTTCTTTATTTTTACATGAGAGGATTCGGGGAGGACCTTACTGAGTATAATGTTACACTCACCCTACGTATATATAAACGGTTTTTCAGGTCACTTGGAGAATGTGGGAGATCAAGATGGTTTCTACTAGCTTGGGGTTACAGGAGCTATTCGGGCTTGTGGTTGCAGCTGTTTTTACTTTCTTTTGGGTACTTTCAGTTTTACCTTTCAGTTATAGTACTTTTCCATGACATTACATATGTTCACTTGGGTTTTCTTTTATACTTCAGTTCTGAGTTGAATTTCGTTGGTGTCTATCTTATCTCTCTCTTCTGTATGTGTTTTCTTAGAGGGTAATGCCACCCGTTTTGTGTTACTATACCCTCAGTGCTAGTCGCCAACCTGGGGCCTACTGGAGGCGGGACTCAGGGGCCCTTATCTCCCTTATCACATTGTCGGCCTAGGAAGGGTACACTTTTTGGGGATGGGGTCATGATAGAGTGGTATCATAGGTCATGTTTAGGGATGGTATGGAGTTTGGAGTTAATCACAGGTGAGGTTGCAAGGGTTTGTAGGGAAACAGTGTCATTCATGTTTGGAAAGTTAGGTAAACACTATAGACCGGCTGAGACATAGGTGTTTAGGGCCCCCTATGATCTGATGTACGGACCTTTAAGTTTATAATGGATACTAAACAAGGTGATAACAGTTACAGGGCAGAGACCTAGGAAAGGATCATGAATCATTCTTCTTTGTGCCTGTGTTTGAATGGGTAGACCTTGGGATAGGTTAACCTAAAATGAATAAAAGAAAACAATTAATTAATTAATGTTAAGTCTTCTATATTCCAAGTTTATAATCTCTAACGGTTTGTTATTTTACAGGTATGGCACCTGGTCGACGTCCTCGTCATGTTTGCGTAGAAAATGTCCAGCATGCTATTTTAGCAGATCACCATAGGGTAGAGGTTGAAAATGACGACACATGGAGGAAGACACTCTGAGAGTTTCAACACTAGAGTCTGCATGGGAGCTCCACTGTTTGAGAGTTTGGAATCTGTTTTCGGAACCTTTTACGATATGCTTCGGACCTGTTTCCATAATATGAGGCTAGGGAGAGGCATTTCAAGGAGGCTTTGCGTCCAGATATCCAATTCCAGGTCACCCCATTTATACTAAATACATATCTTTAGGTGAATGCGAGGGAAGAGTTTGTCAAGAGGACTTTGGCTAGGATCGGATCATCACGAGAGGGGGATCGTCATGATCCCTCACGATGTAGATCTGTAGTCTGGGATTCTTGGTTTTCAGGGAAGAAGAGTTTTCGTTCAGCTGGGGGTAGGTCCCATCCCTTCACATCTTGTTTCTCTAGATACAACAACTCTTAGGCATATTCCAAGGGATCAGGCTCTTGTTTTTCTTGTGGTGGTTGTGGCCATCAGCAATGGGAGTGCCCGACCTTTCAGAGCGGTCATCGTGCACTAGGTGTTATGCTTCAGGTTCCTCTGTTGAGGCAGTTCCAACTGAGGCAGCAGTAGCTAGTTGCACCAGCTTTAGATCAGCAGAGGGTAGATGGGGTAGATAGAAGAAATCCCCATGGCACTCCTCGTCCACAGAGAGCAGAGCACGGCCATGGTGGTGGTCTTCATCAGGGTTAGAGAGGCCGTAGAGGAGGTCATGGTCAGCTTCATGCTCAATTTTTTCCAGCACCAGAAGAGCTAGACATCATTAAAGGTACCCTTTTCTTGTTTTCTACCTTTGTGTATTCCTTGTTTGACTTAGGAGCGACACACTCTTTCATATCACCTACCCTTGTCCATGATTTGGGACTTGAGGTAGACAGGCTTCTAGTTCCCTTGGTGTTTAATATGCTAGTTGGAGGTTGGGTTAACTTGTTTGAAGTATGTATAGACTGTGATCTAGTGTTGAGGAAACACCTCTCTTGGGGAGATTTCCTAGGTTTATGAATACAAGCATATGATGTCATCCTCAACATGGATTGGTTGTATTCGGTGTAGGATATCATGGATTTCTTTAGGAAGAAGGTCATTTTCTTTGGTTCGGATGAAGAACAAGTGGTGTTTTTGGTGAGCGAGATCCTCGGATGGGTCATAGGTGCATTCCATTCTTATCATCCATGATGTCTGAGATGATGCTGAGTTCTTCAGAGGTTCGGTAGTTGGCGTTTCCTAGGATCGTAGATAAGTACCTTAATGTCTTTCTAGAAGTGGTTGTAGCATTACCCCCTCGATGAGAGATTGAGTTTGGGATCGAGCTATAGCCAATAGCTTCACCTATCTCTATGTATCCATATAGGATGGCCCCTTCTAAGTTATGAGAGCTACATATACAGCTTGATGGTCTATTGCAGTGTGGTTTTGTTCGGCCAAGTGTGTCCCCATCGGGTGCACCAGTTTTGTTCGTAAAGAAGGCCAATGACAGTTTGTGGTTGTGTGTCGGTTATCATCTCTTAAAAAAAGTGATAATAAATATTTTCTATCCTATTATGAAGATTGATGATTTATTCGATCAACTGAAGGGTTAAAGTTGATTCTCAAAGATTGACTTGCGGTCAGGATATCATCAGATGCGTGTGAAGGATGAGGATATCCCGAAGACTGCTTTCCGCTACCGTCATAGGCATTATGAGTTCATTGTAATGTCATTTTGCGTGACGAATTCTCTATTTGTATTTATGGGATTGATGAATTCTATGTTCCATGATTTACTGGAAACTTTCTTAGTAGTTTACATCGACGACATCCTAGTGTACTCCACATCTGAAGAGGAGCATACAGAGCATCTATGAGCCATTTTGGGAGTTCTTCACCAACATCAGTTGTTTGGGAAGTTGTCGAAGTGTGATTTTTGGGCTCGAGAAGTCCATTTCTTGGGGAATTTTGTGTCCCAATAGGGAGTAGCTGTAGATCCATTGAAGATTGAAGCAATTGTGTCTTGGGAAGCCCCCAAGACAGTGTCAGAGGTGCGAAGTATCCTTGGTCTCGTAGGCTACTACAGGAGGTTTGTAGAAAATTTCTCCCGACTTGCGACTCCTCTAACAGCTTTAACTAGGATGGATCAGGCTTTCATATGGACTGATCTGTGTCAAGAATCTTTCGAGTATCTAAAAGAGAATTTATTAAGTGGTCCAGCCCTTTGTCTTCCAGCTGAGGGAGTTCAGTTTGATGTTTTCTGTGATGCTTCGCATCTGGGGTTAGGTTGTGTTATCATGTAGCATAGGTCAGTTGTTTCTTATGGGTCTTGGCAGTTACGTCCCCATGAACGCAACTATGCCACCCATGATCTTGAGTTGGCTTCCATGGTGTTTTCTCTGAAGTTGTGGAGATATTACCTCATTGGTGAGCGCTTTGTGGTTTTCACTGATCATAAGAGTTTGAGGTATGTTTTCTCTCAGCATGACTTGAACTTACGACAGCGTCGGTGGATGGAGTTCTTACAAAAATATGACTTTGAAATATCGTATACACCTAGAAAAGGGAATGTTGTCGCTGATGCTCTGATCCAAAAGTCATGTAGGGATGTTGTGCGTGAATTTGGTGATTCCTAGAGAGTAATGGAAGAACTATAAGCCTTACATCTTGATATGGGAGAAGTTGGTGTTAGAGGATGTCTTTTTCAGATGACGGTATAGTCATCCCTGAGGCAGAAGGTGGAAGAGTCCCAGTTGGGGGATCTAGAGGTGGAAGTCTGGAGAGACCGAGTTGTTTATGGTCAGGCCCCTGATGGTTGGTTTGAAGATGAACAACACCGAGTTTTGTATCATGGAAGGATTTTTGTTCCTTTGTCGATGCGCGATACGGTCCTCTGGGAGTTATATAGTTTGCCTTTAGTAGTACATACTGGCATGACAAAGACGTATCGATCCTTGAAGAGTCATTTTAGGTGTCCTGGGTTGAAGCATGTAGTTACGGAGTTTGAGTCTCGATGTTTAGTCTGCCAGATGGCGAAGGCCGAACACCGTGTTCCAGGTGGTCTTCTTCAGCCATTAGAGATTCCTTAGTGGGAGGACATCTCAATGGACTTTTTTATAGGTTTACCTCGATCTCTAGGAGGACATGATGTTATTTTGGTGGTAGTGGACCGTTTAACAAAATCATCCCACTTCATAGTTATCAAGGAGTCAAGCTTAGTGGAAGTTTTGTTGGGGAAGTATCTAGAGGAGGTGGTTAGACATCATGGAGTCCCTAGGATGATCATTTCTGATCGAGATCCTCATTTTACCTCTAGGTTGTGGAGGGGTCTCTAACATGTTTTTGGTTCTCAACTATGCCTTAGAACTTATATTCATCCTCAAACGGATGGTCAGATGGAGCAAACCATCCAGAATCTTGAAGACATGTTATGCTCTTGTGTTCTTGATTTTGGAGGTTCCTAGATGAGGAACTTACCCTTAGTGAAGTTTTCTTACAATAAGTATTTTCACTCCACCATCGGTATGGCACTGTTTGAAGCCTTGTATGGTCAGCCTGGCCATTCTCCGTTGTGCTGGACTGGGGTCAGAGGGTCAGAAATTCTCATACCGGAACTAGTGCAGAATACAACAGAGATGGTTCATGTGATTTGTGAGAGGATGAAGACAGTGAAAGATCTTCAGATATCATATGCTGATCAACGAAGGATACCCTTAGAGTTTAATTTTTTGGATCATGTGTTTCTGAAGGTGACTCCCTATCCCGGGTAGCAAAGGTTTGTTCATGGAAGCAAGCTTTCTCCCCGGTTTTTCGGGACTTTTGAGGTGTTAGCTCATGTTAGAGATGTGGTGTATTGTGTAGCACTTCCCCCTCAGATGAGTCGGATACATGATGTTTTCCATGTATCACAGCTTCGTCGTTATCTTCATGATGACTCTCACATCATCGATTGGGGATAGATCGATGTTGATGATGATGAAACCTTTGAGGAGTGACCTGTGGAGATCCAAGGCTGTAAGGAGAAGGTGTTGTGTAGGAGTTCTATCCCTTTATTTTGTGTCTTATGGCGACACGGTGGCTTGGAGGAGAGTACTTGGGAATGTGAGTCACAGATACGTGCTCAGTACCTAGATTTGTTTGATTTTTTTAACTCTTTTTAGGTTTTGAAGTAACTTATGTGGTTATGGAACTTTCATGTTTATGACATGTCTCCCTTTGTTGTTTTTGTGGCTTGATCTCTTTTAAGAGGTATCTTGATGGGTGGTTCTTCAGACCCTATTTCATTTTCTCTTTAGGTGGGGTTTGGATTCTCGTGGACGAGTATGTTTTGAGAGGTATCTGATATAATGGACTGGACCTCTTCAGTCCATTAATTTGTGAAAATGTGGTGCTAGAGGTGTTCCAGGAAATCAAGGTGACTTTGGGTGTGTTTGGGCCAACATTTAAGGGACACTAAAGGGAAATAGATTTCGCACGGGTGGCGCGTGGTTTTTCCAAACCGTGCGGCCAAACCATGCGAGGATGGTGTTGGAGGTAGTGGCTAACGCATGATTAGCGTACAGTTTGTCTTACTGTGTGGCCTAACCATGCAAGGAGTGTTTAACAAGGCTGGAGCTAACACATGGTTAGCGCGCGGTTTTTCAAATTGTGTGGACTAACCGTGTGCGCACTTAATTTAGATCCTCAAAATTGTGGATCTAACTCGTTTTGCCTCTAAATGGTTCTTTTAACCCCCTAAGAAACCGTAACTCGAAATTACCCTTCCTTGAAGGTAGGAGAACCTCTCCCAAGAATTTTGGAGGCAATCTGAATGCTTCTCTTGGTGAATCGAAGATGGTTTCTTGAGGTATGTGAATGTTCTTACTTGATTTCTTATATCTACTTAGATCTACTCCTCCTCTTCTCTTAGTTTCTTAGATCTACCCTCATTATGGGTAGATATATGTTTTTGGATGTATAATATGATGATATATGGTCTTGGTTGGGTTAGGAGAAGAGATCTAAGGAGGATCCTTGGTGAATCGGCCCATTTTTATTGGGCGTTCTTCGACCGTTATGGTTTTCATCGAAAATCATTGAAGTAAGGGATTCATTTCTTCTCTATCTTTTACGTGTAACTATATTGTTAGCATGTTGAATCTCGTTGTATGAACATGGAATTGACCTAATAAAATACTTTGAACCGGATAAAGAAATCTTATCGATTGTATGTTATTGCCTCATGTTTTTCTAGATAGTGTGATATCTATGCTTGCCTTTCTTAGCTGTTATTCTTGGTGGAAATTGGTAAAGAACGTAAACTGGGACTAATTGATATTTGTTTGGATAAAGATAAAGAGGCATGTAAATGAATCTGGTTCCTATTGTAATTTTATGTTAATCAAATTGGCATAGTTAGAATGTATAATCTTTTGTGATATCTTACTGGTTAGGTTCCCGATTTTGGAACCAACAGATTAAATCTGTTAATTCAAGATGGTTTAAAGAATGTGATTGTTTGATAATTCCTTGAAGGGTTCTGAGTTACCCTCTTGTTTGTTGAAAGGGCCACATCCCAATTTATGTGATGTTTGATTCCCTTCTGTTTGTACTGTGATGTGACCCTTGAGGGGTGTTGTGATATGTGGAGGCATAGAGGCCTTTTTATTGTGGAAGAGAATGATGCCTAGATGGGCGAGATGCATTGGTTTATGCATGTGGGTGTCGGGGAGGACACCAGGGATGATTGAATGGGATAGATGTGATTGTTGGATGCTTGTTGATTCTTTGGTTGTTTATTTTCTTTAATTTTCTCGACTGCTCAAGGTAGTTGGTATTGCTTACCCTTCTTTCGAAAGAGGCGAAGACACGCGGGGTATGCCATGAGATTTCTGTGTTTAGCCTCTCAAAGGAGAATGGGTCTACGCTCTTTCTATAGGTGGAAAAGACTCGACAGGTAGTAAATCTACTCACCGTGTTGAGTCCCCTTGTTTTTAGTAGCATAGGATGATTTTCTAGAATGATTGGGAATATAGGATAGTAATTCTGTAAGGAATGTTTGATTAAATGATGTTAACCCATGGGGTTGGAGTTTGTTGAAACATAATGATGAGGTTGAGAAATTTTGAAGGGAAAGTGGAATTTTTGTATGTGGTGTTAATGGAATTTAATGTGGAATTTTTCATGGTTAATTAATGTTTGAAGAATTAATTAACATATAGTGGAATTGATTAAAAGGGAATGAAGTAATCTAATAAATCCCTTAAATGGTTGTGTGCTTATAGGATACCTAGTCTTAGAAGTGGCATCCAGGAGTCCGAGAGACGTTAGCTGCAGTTGTGTATAAGACTAGGTTATTCCCATAGTGTGGTTGTGAGTTATAGTATATTCTATACTTTTTTGTTTCTATACGATACTCCACCCTGTCAGTAAGGGAAACTGGAACCTCAGGGATTCTGAGCCCTGGGGGTGTTTTCCCTGAAATTCTGGTGGGTGGATGAATGGATGACTACCCCCTTTGATCCCGCTCTCTTCTCTTGGTAGATACTAGTGACATTAGGCACAGTGGTTAGTTTTCCCCATATATGTGTGTAGAGGGATATAATGGATTGTGGTTATTCACACAAATATATTCAGGATATAGTATCCTATGGAATACTATAGGTGTAACGTGTATAGGTTGTGATGGCTTAAGGATCCTTACTCGGTGTATGGGATGTAATGGATTGAGGTATAATACCCGACGTATGATACACGTTATTCGAGCTGTGGTGGCTCCCAGAAACTATCTGGATACTTTTGGTTGTGAGGATGGTGTAGGGCTTCACCCAGGTGTCTGCAGGCAAGCCTTTTTGGTGCACATGGTGCAGATTATGGAGCTTAGCCCATGTGTCTGCGGGCAAGCCTTTGGAGAGAGATGCACAGGACGTACGTTGTTGGGGCAAAGCGGAAAACTAGTGGGTAAGTAGTAGCGAGGCACCCTTTATATTCATTACTATATGATATATTATTGTATGTGTTACTTGGTGATAGTAGCCATGGTGTGGTTGGGAACTTAGTATACCTGTTTAGGTGATGAGTTGGTTTCACTTGTTGTTCACTGGGCTTTAGCATGCTTTCTTTACTTTCAGACAAGAGGCTTCAGGGAGGATCCTACTGAGTATACTATTATACTCACCCTATGTATATATAAACTATCTTTTAGGTCACATGGAGCAGGTTGGAGAACATGCTAGTTTCTACTAGCTTGGGGTTGCAGGAGCTGTTCGGGCTTGTGGTTGCAGCTGTTTTTACTTTCTTTTGGGTACTTGCAGTTTTCCTTTTCAGTTGTAGCACTTTTGCATGACATTACATATGTTCACTTGGGTTTTCTTTTATACTTTAGTTCTGATTTGGAGTTGGTTGGTGTCTATCTTATCTCTCTCTTCCGCATGTGTTCTCTTAGAGGGTAATACCTCTCATTGTTGTGTTATTATACCCTCGGTGCTAGTCACCAACCCGGGGCCTACTGGAGGTGGGACTCGAGGGTCATTATCTCCCTTCTCACATTGTCAGCCCAGAAGGGGTACACTTTGTGGGGATGGTTTCGTGACACTTATAACATTTTAACACCCATTTAGTAATAATTATTTATTAAAATTGTCATTTTGGGTGTTAACTATTTCATTTTTCATGAAATGTTTTATTTGGAAGTTATGGTCATTATACATTTATCGTGGTTAAATAATATATATAATTCTATTAATGATATAAATATCATATATAATTTTTATATACATATTTATAATCAATCATAAAATTTAGATATAGTAAGATGAATTACCCCATTCATGGAGATGGTAATTCGTACGTACACATGAATGATGTTTTCATTTTCTAAAAAATAGATTGAAGGAAAGATATATAATATTTTATCATTGAATAAATATTATTAAATAATAAGTATCATATATATTTATTAAATCCATCATAATAGATATCCATGTGAGGCGGTGATGGAAAATGATTCATATCACTATATGGAGAAGATATTCTATACATACATATGTGTGATACTTTCATTTCCTATTTGATGGAAAATTAGTGGGAAAAGTTTCTGGAATAATAATAATATATCAGTAAATTTATGATATTGTATTCATAATTTTATTATGTATTCATTCGGTTTAGATAATGAGGTCGAATAAATAAAATAGAAAGATCTCGGTTAAGAATTATACCTCTTTGTCGAGAAACCTCATTTGGCATACACCTTAACCCTTCAAAGGATGGTATTATGATGGAATATATATATATATATAATGTATTTAGGTATGTTAGGAAATTATTCATATAAATTTTTTCCAAGATAATGGGATCTTTAAGTGTAGATAAGAGAGAATATAGGGTGTCCTTTTATAAATGGGTGAGAGGACACACTTGGAATTTCTTAAAACATTAAAATGTATTAATGTATTATTCAATCCAAAAGGATACAAAATGACTCATATTAGGATAATTTAGGATATAGGGTCTCAATATGTACATAAAATATAAATTATACATGTTTATATGTAAATATCACACTTATCTCTTAGTTCCCCCCCCCGATATACCAGTTTTAACCTTAATCGTGGAAACAAAATTTTAATATTTTTACAACTAATTATGAACAAAAATGAAAGTATAATCATTGAAAAAGTTAAAAATTATATTTAAAAATATTTTATCTATTTTATCAAATTAAATTTCTATAGATGGAATAAATTACATTTAAAATAAACCCACAAAATAAATTAAAAATGGTTTTCCAGAATAATGTATTTTTAAGTATAAATTTTTTATACAAAAATTAAGAATAATTTCAATTAAAAAGAAATTTTTTGGATTATTTTTAATCTAAAATAAATATTTTAATTTTAAAATCCATTCAAAATAAAATGTAATTATGGAAATACTTGGATGGAAAAAACAATTTTCTATAAAATCTGTATATTTTTACTATTCATTGATACATTTATCTTTTTAGAAAAATTCCAAAATTTCACCTTAATATAATTTTGATATTATTATCTCAAAAATTATATCCTTTTTATAAAATAAAAATTTAAAAAGTTATATATATTAATTATAATATCCATAAAGAAAATATAATGAAATCATTTTTGAATAAAACATATTTTAAAGCATAAAATGTCTTTATTGAAAATTGTGTACTTATTTATTATAAATTAATCAATAAATTTTCAATAATTAGAAACATTTTAAATATATATATCATAATTAGGTTACTCATATTCATACCTCCCAACTCAACAGTTGGGTTATAAAAATCACAATTCAATAATAATATTTATATAGTATATCGTAATTTGTTTAAAGCTTGGTGTTGGGTGTTAAGAAATTTATCAATATTATTATTATTTTTAAATAATTTTTTTGGATGTTATAGAATATTTATCACCTATATCACACTAATGAGGGATGATATACCAATATGGGGATCTTCAATTAGTTGATCTACCATCGAGATAACATCTATAAGTGGAAGATTCATCATCGATATCACTCTCAAGGTGGATAAAACACCATCATATCAACACATAATACTCATAAGGATATGATATTGGTGGTGAATCATTGGGGATGATTAAACACTAGAATAATATCAACATGATATTAGTGGTGCATCATTTGTGATTATTAACCACTAGAATAATATCAATATGTGGAAGATTCACCACTAATATCATATCCTTAGGAGTGTTATATGACACTAATATCATTCTTGATGTGGATGAAATACCACCATATAAAATATCTATATTGAAGATGCACCATCTATATAACATTTACAGTTGAATGGTTCACTATTGATACCATCCTATGGGTGAATAATGTATAAATTATAAAAAATATCAAATGGTTGTTACATCATTGGAATTACAACCTTGGTGGATGGTATACCATGAAACTGAATCCCCAAGTGGATGAATTTCCCCTAGGATGAATCTCAAAAGTATATTATTCTCCACTAATAAGAAACAAAAATTTGATGATATACCACCAGTATTACATCCCAAAGTGGATAAGTTTCCATTATTCTTTTAAACTCTAGGTGAACAATGGATCACTATCCCTATTTAGGGAGGATAAGATTCCACCCACCATGTTGGAATGGTCAATATTACAGTAATCTATTGAGGGTGGATGAGATACAACCAAAAATTAGATTTAGGTTTATAAGGTACCACCTCATACTAATAAACCACCAAATTAATAATATATCTCATTTGATTACAATATAAATAATTTATAGTAATCAAAAATATCATAGGTTTTTCTCTAATGTCACCTACCCATTTCAAAGGACAATTCCAAGGTTATATTACCACAATCCCATCTCAAACTTTAGACAAACCTTGACAAGTCATACACTAAGGAAGTATATTAGACTTCCAAAGTCATCTATCAATCATAAGAACTCAGTAATACACCAATTCCATGGTTTCAAGTTTAATTATATATAAAAATTGTTTATTGGTGGCCATTACTGTCAACCCACAAATCACATGGTCTACTCACAACCGATTGGGTTCCAATAAAGACATAAGAAAACAAGGAAACTGATTAAATTTTTCTTTATGGAATACATTATAAAGATAAATTTACCATATTTTATATGATTCATTCAAAATGACTAAAAAAGTTAATAAATTAAGGGAAAATCTACCTAGGCCTAGTTGGATTTTTGTTTCTAGAAACCATTGGTTAATTAAACCTATAATGAAAAAAATTATAATACTAAAAAAATACCTTGAATTATACATCACTTATGAAATATTACTAAACAGTTATGAAAACCAAGAATATAGGAAAGGGGATTCATGGTCTTATTATTGATAACCTCTAACGACAAATGACATCCAAAACTAACAAAGAAGAGAAGTGATTTTAGATTTTTGAAGAGAGGAATGAAGGAGATAAATGGGGAGTATGTACTGGTGTTATTCTTCCAAAATGAGAAAAAATTATCATTTTATAAAATATAAAATAATAAATTATTATTTAAACAAAAAAATTTAAAAGTATCATTTAGAACCCACCAAGTACATGTTGGGAACCAGGTATCCAATTCAGGACCACCAGCTACCCAGTGGATATAACACCACTAGGTTAAAGTTTTTAGTTATTTTATTATGTATTTTTAAGATATTAGGATTTTTTGGTTTTTTGAGAAATTTACTTAGGGGTATAAGTGGTTTTGGTGGGTTATTTAAGGGTTTAAGGTTTTTGTATGGTTATAGAAAAAAATGAACAATACATAAGAAATCATGCATAGATAAATGGGGGCATCTAGGCAGGTTTACATTTAGTCCATGGTTTGGTTAAATCATGTGATAAAAATGTTCCCCATGTAAAATTTTCAAGAAATTATATTCACATTGTTCGAACACTATTTAACAAACTACATATCCAAACTTTGTAGCTCATTTTATGTATATTGATTCCTGTGTGGTTGGATCATGGTTTCCCAAGCCAGGCATCAAAACCATTTGCAACATTAAAAATTATTCAAAATATCTTAACATAATCCATCCCCCGACACTAATTTATTCTCTCTCATATAGGGTTTTCAAACATCTGGCGTTTTTTGAGTGATTTTGATTATCCTCTTCATTCTAGAGATTCATCTCTTTTTGTTAGGGATATTTCGACCTAGGAATTGAAGGTAAGACTTTAATATCCCGTTATTCTCTCACCTATTCTTGTTTTAATTTGGTTAAAACAATATTACATGCATTTCATGAATTAATATTTTGTTTATGGTGTGTTTTTATTGGGATTTACGTGTTAATTTATCATAGGGGGTTGTGAGATCCCCCATTTATGAGTTTCCCTTGTGGTTTCATCTAGGACATATTTTTTTAGGTTGGTGGATTCTCTCTCACAATAAATTTTTTAGGAACTTAAAGGCCTACATTTTTTAATGTTAAATTATCACATTTTTTGGTCAAAATCCATGATTTATCTTTTTTTGAGTATTCTATACTCTTGTTAATTTGGTTTTAGAGTAATGTTTATAGTTGACTCTCAAACCATTTTTGGTAAAATAAACAAATTTGGTTTTTATTTTAAAAGGAATGAGATTTGTTATGTTTGAAATTGGATTGTAATTGGGTTTGTGTGTGGTCATGATGAATATGAATGTGCCAATGTTGTTTTGGACTTGGATACTAGTTCTATTTTTATAGGAACATAGATTTTACCAATAACTAAATATTTTTTTTATTGGGGATGGTTCTCTTCTCACTATTTTGTGTCATTAAATTATTCCCTCTGTGAAGGTGGATGAATTGGTTTGGTGACATAGATCCTATAGTGAAGGAGTTGGTGTATTATATGGGTGTGCAAGTTCATGGTGTGGGTTTGTGGGTTCTGGTTTGAGTTTTTTATACTGGTTATATTTATTTATCACCTACTATTCTATTTCTCTCATATTTTATATAAAATATGAGCTAACTAATTTTTGTTTAAGTAAAATGTGTGGGAAGTATTTTGGGGATTACATGAAGATTTAATATACTCGCCCCCTATAAATGTATCATTTTGAGTAGGTAGATGTAATTAGACATGATGTAGGTAAGGGGAATGCCTCTTTCTTTTCTAGTGGATCACCTTGATGTTTTTTTCCTTGATGATAGATATGGGATCTTAGAGGTATCTTTGGGGTGGAGAAGGTGTGCTGCCACATTTCTCACATAATTCTCTTTTTGTATCTTTTTTTCTTATAGACTTATGTGGATATATTTTTAGTTTTTTCATCTCTAATTATTATTATTATTGTATTTTGGTATATTTTTTATCATGTATCATATTTTTACTTTTATTTTGGTGTTATTCTACCATAATTTGTGTTATATGAAATGGTACATCATCCCCCTTTGACATTTTGAAAACCGAGTAATTTATTTCTAACCTTTTGTGTCTAGGGTATGAACATAAGGTTAGTAACACTTTTATCCATTCTAAGGTCAAGGTTAGGGATCGATATGTTATAGATGCTTTTTATTTTGTCTGGTCTATTATTTGAGAAGGTGGGTGTGGATATAGAACGTGTCAATACTTGAAATATAGGGTATGAAAAGGCATATAAAACGCCTTTATAATGAACTTTACGTTCCAAGATGTTATAGATGTGAAAAGTGTTGTTGAACAATTCTAGGCATGTAATCAACTCATCATCCTTAGTTTAACCAATTATAGTTAGGTTCATTGGTAAATATACTTCCAACTAGTAATCCATCATTCATATGATATTTAATGGATGGTATGATTTTGGGGTTTTTCTACTATTATTTTATTATTTTATTTATTTGTATTTGAAAATATATTAATGAATTATGGTGTGGTAACTGAGTGATGATTTTGATAATGACAACTATAGTTATAGAAAATTCTTTTAGTTTGAAGAGGTAAAAATCAACATGAGGGTGCCACTAAGAATGTGGTCCCTCCTGAACCATAAGTAAAATATCATCTCAGAAGAATCATTTTGTAATCTTTTCATGTATTGGAAAGGGGAATTCGGATCAAGGAATCATATCATGTGGATCACTCATTATAATTTCAAAATAAAAATCCACTGATCTTTTATGTAAATTTAGAAAATGAAGATGTGGATCCATGGATAGGAAGGATAAATAAGATATTTATTTTTCTTAGAACTCTAGTTGAGTTAGTAGTCTACATGGTCAAAGGACTGCAATAAAAATTTCTAGATTGGACCATCCAAGATAAGATAAATGAATTCCATACTTGGGGATATTTGAGGAGTTTTTCAAAAAAAAATTGAAGTTTCATACCTTATAAGTATCAAGGAAAATATATTTATTTGATATTCATTAAAAATATCACTCAATTATGGAATATAGAGCATGATGTACTTATCTAGATCACTTTTCTATAGAATTGGTGTCTAAGTAATCTCATAGCGAATTTAAGTTCAATTTAGTACTATAACCTAAAATTCAAAATAAGGTTATAATGTTTTGTATTTATAATTACAAAGAGATAGTGAATAAAGATATAGTGGCATGAAAGGAAATTTCAAGGAATATTATTATAAATAACACCATCATGAACCCCAAAAAAAGGTGTAAAATTCAAAAATGGAAAGATGTAAACATGAAAATTAATTCTTATAGTAGTATAGAACAATACAATAAATCTATGTGGTCAATTTTCTTTTCCTCGTGTCATAAAAAAATAGGATTCTTATGTTGTGGATTATTAGAGAACATAAAAATGGTATCTATGGATCCAAAATGAGAGTGTCACAACTATGGTCAAATGGGGAATCTCAAACATTTCTCAAATTATCCCCTAAATTAAAAAAAGTAGTGATGTTTCTAATGTGACTCAAGACCCTCAAACCCAACCAAGTTGATCTCATCAAAGTATTTTTTTCCCACTAAATCGATTTAGTGATGGTGATTCAATGTAAACCATAACATCCTGGTAGGAAACAAATTACTAGGTGGTAGGAATCATCTATTAGAGTCTAACTGATATCTTCTTAAGACAAATAATTCTATGGAAAATGAAGAACTAGGACCCTTGATAGTGTGAGGTACCATTATTATAGATTCAAATTTTATGTATGTATTTTTTGAAACTAGTTTTTCCCACACTATTCTTTCTTCTCAGGTGGTAAATAAAAAAAAGATTACATGTGTAAATAATGCCTCATGTATTTATAATTAAGACACCTCTTAGACAATGGGAGTGTGGGGTATTTATGTTTTTTGGAAGATTCAATTACCATTGGGATAATATAGTTTTTTTGGTAGTTTACTGTCTAAGAGATGCCTATTTTTTATCTAATTTTAGGGATAAACTATTTTATAGCATTCAAAGATCATATTTACTACTATACTCACTGAGTTACATTCACAACTCTCGGTAGAGTTGTTTAGATTTTCAAAGGGGAATGGGACATGATTTTTGGAAGGGTAGGACCACAAGTAAAAGTGATAAAGTTTGTACATTATCAATTTAAAATATTAAAATTGTGGCCTATTGATTTGATTTTGAGTGGAGATATTCCTAAAATAGTATATCGACACACTAATGTATTTCTAGATAAATTCTCTAGACTATCACCTAAAAGGTAAGTGGAATTTTTTAATGACATACTATTAAGAATGAATCCAGTTTATCTTATATCATTTAGAATATCACCAATCGGATTATATAAACTAAAGGTTCAGTTAGAATATTTATAAAGAAAAGGGGTTTATTAGACCAAGTATATTACATTAGGATTATTTTATTAGTAAATAATACGAATGATTCTCTATGAAATTATGTCAAATACCATAAACTGAATCATGTTATGAACAAATATCAATATCCTCTTCCATGAATTGATGATCTATTTGATTAATTAATGTGGTCCAAGTGGTCCTCTAAAACCAATCTATGATATGGATACCACCAACTCTAAGTCATGAAAGAGGATATTCCAAATACATCCTTGAGAATTCATTACAACCACTATGAGTACTTGGTTATGCCCTATTTTAATACAAACACACCATATGTCTTCATGGGATTGATAAAATACATCTTTAATAGGTACGTATACTCTTTTCTATTGTATTTTTTAATGATATTTTGGTATACTCTCACATTTGGGATGATCATAAATGGAACTTGTAATTTTTTTGAATATTGTGATATGGTATCCTCTATGAAAAAATCTCTAAATGTGGCTTATGGATACAATAAGTTTGATTCCTTAGGTATGTCATTTCCATAAAATCCATATTTATTGACCCTGAAAATATTAAGGCTACAATTCTTGGCATCCACCTAAGAATGTTTTTTAAGGTAAAAATATTATGGTATCAGTAGGTTATTATCTTCACATTGTCCATGGTTTCTCATGTGAATCTTCACTAATGACTGTATTAACAATAAATTGTATTCCATTCCATTAGACCAACGATTTCCATAAATAGATTGAAAATATTAGGCTCAACTTAATTCAGAACATATCCTAATCTTTTTAGATATGACAGAGGAAAACATTATTTATTTTGATTCATTTAGATATGTATTATAAATTTTGTCTCAAATATGGATTTTATGTCATATTTTAGGGATTAAAAAATTATTTTCAATTGAAAAAAAAAACTATCTAAAGCATGATATAGTATTAACTTCAATTTTTCATATTTTAAAAACAAGGCACTAATACCACTTTGATGAGAATTTAAGTATAATCATTGATCATAAAATCATAAAGCGCATCTTTTCACAATAAGGCTTAAACATAAAGTAGAAATGTTGGATGGAGTACCCTGAAACATTCAACATTGAATTGGTTTACATTACTAGGAAATAGAATTATGTGTTCAATGACTTAAGTCGGAATCTATATAACCAAGGGGTTAAAAAAGCTCAGGAGCAATAGAAACTAATGGGGTAATTTCTAAAATTAATTTGGATTACATTTAGTAGAATGAAATCAATGTTTTGTTTAGGTTCAAACATATTCCTATCTTGGTTGAAGAAGTCAAAGAGTCCCAATGGTCAAACCCTAATTACCTTAATATTAAGGAAAACCACAATTGTGGGTTGAACATTGATGGATAGACTGAAGGTTAAACATTCTATTTTGTGTTTTTTTATTCTAAATCACAACTCACCATTCCAATCAATAACAACTCTCTATACTTATCATCATTCAAAGTGGGTTTTCAAATAAGTGTTCAAAAATGTAAAGGTAAATGAAGAACCATTTTTTTGGTTGGGAATAAAATGAAAATTGGTAGCGTATATTTTCAAATGTATCACCTTAAATAGATGAAATCAAATCACCAAGGACAAGATGTAATGTTATAATCATTACCCATACCTATATTGAATATGGGAGAACATTTCCATGTATTTTTTCACTAGATTTCCTAGTATTCTTTGAAAACATGATTCCATATAGGTAATTTTTGAATGACTCAAAATGTAAGTATACATCAATCTAATAAGGAAGAATGGTTTTTTTGAAGAGTAAAAAAAAATTATACCTAGGAAGTGGTAAAGTTTCACATGGTGGTTGTTTTTATTATCTCTAAAAAAGATCCTAGATTTGATTCATCGTTTTGGTGATATTTTCAACAGTATTTTGAAACCCAGTTAACCATGATCATAATATACCATCCTAAAATGTATGTGTAGTTATATCATATAATTCAAACATTTGAATATATTCTTATAGCTTGTGTGAATAACTTTTTTCGTTTCTAGGAAGGCTATTTTCCATTAGTAGAGTTTTCATATAATAGTGGTTTATAATCCATGATATATATATGTAAAGACCCGTAAATTTCAAAGAAATTTTTTTTTTCTTAATTTTCTTTGGAATTTTACAAGAACGCAGTTTCTGACGGCACCTGATTCCGAGGCCCGGTGTGCCCGTAATCATTTTCCGAAGTTTGGCTCGGGTACGTTCAGTGAACGGATGAGCGGGTTTTTCTAACTTTTTAACCGGTGCCCAGAATCAAATTCTGAGGGCACCGATGAAATCGCAGCGCCGGTATTCGCTTAGAAACGCCTCTTCCGGAGTTGCGTTTGCTCGGATGTGGTTTTTAATTTTCGGGCTTAAAGTTAAGAAATAAAATAATTTTGCGACAACTTTATTTTATTTCGCTTAAGCCACTTGGAAGCCACTTGAAGCCACTTAAAGGTGGCTTGAACTGAGTTGAACTGGATAGGATGCTATCCAGAAATATCCTACCCCTTGGTAGGATATTTGTGAGGTGGGTCCCGCACGAGCCCCGCCGTTTCTTCCGCTAAGTAACGCACCCGCGAAAACCCATCAAAGAAACTAAAAGTCAACTGACGCGGTTTCTTAGTTTCTTAACAGACCACTAAATTGGGCTGTTTCTTTCGTCCAATTAATTGGGCGGTTTCTTTGGTAAATTAATTCTTGGAATTAATTGTTCGTTTCCTTTTTTTTCTTAATCGTTGCTTGTGCGTTAATAAAATAAGATTACTCTTATTTTATTTTGGGTGGAAGCTTGTGGCGTGGGGAGAATTTGGAGGAGAGCGTTCTTCTTCGGCGAAGAACGCGAAGAACGCCGGCCTTCGACGAAGAACGCCGAAACCGCGGAAATCAACGACGCTTCTTCCGCGACGTTTCTTCCGCGACGATCGTTCCTTTCCAAGCGACGTTCTCCCTTCGGACGCACCTCGACGACAACAGAATCAACGACGTTTCTCCGGCGACGCTTCTTCCGCGACGATCGTCCTCTTCCGCGACGAACTCGCGAGCGACAACGCTTGAGGTAGGGGTTTTAAACCTTTTTAAAGTTGTTGATCTTTCCTTCGATCTTGAAGGTTCTTTTTTTTGTCGGCCCTTGTTTCCGAATATTTTTATTTATTTTAAAAAGATTATGATGGATTATCGTTCTAGAAAGGCCGATTGATATCAATCTAATGCGAGGGGGGGTCGGGCCGCACAAACACGGCCGACCCCCCCCCCTCCTTTATTCTTGTTGTTTCTTGTGGATGGAGCGAGATGGCGTGGTGCCGTCGCACCACGCGGGAATCGTATGGCAACTATTGAGCGGCGTCGTCGCGCCGCGCTGTGGAACCAAATCAAACAAGATCGAGACGCCTTCGCGCCACGCCGAGAAGTCGATCAAGCACGCGACGTCGTCGCGCCGCGCCAAAGAGGCCGCAGATTAAATTAATTTTATTTTGTTCTTGAGCGCAGATTGATGGTCGACGACAAACGAGGCCGCAAGTTAATTTTGAGGCCTCCGCAGTGAAGTTCGGGTCCCGGGATGACCGTAGGCGCAGACGGGAAGCAAATCGGACCACCGGAGCGTCTCTGGTGGCCCGCGGAAGCCGGAGGCGGCGGCACCCCGCGGGTGTCCAGGGTGGCACCCCGCGGGTGCCGCGGGGCTGTCTGGCGACACCCCGCGGGTGTCCAGGGTGGCACCCCGCGGGTGCCGCGGGGCTGTCTGGCGACACCCCGCGGGTGTCCAGGGCGGCACCCCGCGGGTGCCGCGGGGCTGTCTGGCGACACCCCGCGGGTGTCCAGCGCGACACCCCGCGGGTGCCGCGGGGTTGTCAGGCGGCACCCCGCGGGTGTCCAGCGCGACACCCCGCGGGTGCCGCGGGGTTGTCAGGCGGCACCCCGCGGGTGTCCAGCGCGACACCCCGCGGGTGCCGCGGGGTTGTCAGGCGGCACCCCGCGGGTGTCCAGCGCGACACCCCGCGGGTGCCGCGGGGTTGTCAGGCCGCTCGGCCGAGCCGACCCGGACCGGCCCTGGCCGGGCGGGGCCGGGCCAACCAGGTCGTACCCGGTTCGGGCCGACCCAGGGGGAGTCGGCCCGGACCCGAACCCCCCCGTTTTCGGACCATTTCGGTCAAATTCACATATCTTGAGCGCCGGACGTCCGAATGACGTACCGTCAGCTTTGTTGAATTCCTCTCAGTAAGACGGAACTTTTGGCTTACTCTGCTCGAGGTTTGGATGCCGACGGAGTACGGTCGGGTCGGTTCGTACACGAAACCAACCGGGCCCCTGGAACGAAAAAGCCAATAACTCACAGACCGGGCGTCCGATTGACACGCCGTCTGTTTCGTTGACTTCCTCTTGATGAGACGGAACTTTTGACATACTCCGCCCGAGTTTTGGATGCAGTCGGAGTATGGCCGGGTTGGATTGTACCCGAAATCCAACCGGGCCCCTGGAACGGAAAAGCTGATATCTTTCAGCCAGACGTCCGTTTGACGAACCGTCAGCGGCGTTGGTGATTACGTTTAGTAACGGTCCCTATGAGTATACCCTATGGGAGTTCGGGGTACAGTTGAGATACGGCCGGGATTGGTTTTGCTCACGAAACCAACCGGGCCCCTGGGACGAAAAGGCTAATAACTCACAGACCGGGCGTCCGATTGACGCGCCGTCTGTTGCGTTGAGACTCCTTTGACGAAGTGGACGTATGTGGCACTTCTTCATTGGACTTTGAGATACTTGGAGTATCGACCAGTAGCTCGGGGAGTGGACCCTCCCGGAGACGAGCGGGCGGTGGAGCACTTGGTTGTAGCGGCGGACCCGCGATACTCTACGGAGTGTGTGCGCTTGGTTGTAGCGACAGACCCGCGACGGTGGAGACGTGCGTGCGGAGTACGGAGACCGTGTAGCCGACTGAGACCTGACGACTGCTTGACCGACTCGACTTGGAGTGAGTCGACTAGCCCAGTGGACGGAGCGCCCAGTAGTTGGCAGCAGACCCACGGCGGACGGAGCGCCTAGTAGTTGGCCGCAGACCCGCGGTACTCGGCAGGAGGAGTACCTCAGTAGGCTATTTGGGTGAGCGCCCGGTATTTGTCGACAGACCCTCAGCGGACGGAGCGCCCGGTAGTTGGCCGCAAACCCGCAGTACTCGACAGGAGGAGTACCTCAGCAGTCTTAGGTTAGTGAGCAGTACCTCGGAGTCGTGACAGGACCACTGTACACTCTAGAGACGGAGCTCTTCAGTAGTTACGGTTTCGATAATAAAAATCCTGGTTTGAGCTGAGTCAATGAATCTTTGCGTTTTCCTCATGATTGAGATGGGTCGCTTGATAACTTAGGTATATGTATGGGCATATACCTGGGTGATGGTTATCCGTTGATTTCATGATTTTTGTGTATCCTTGTGATTGGATGGGCTACTTGATGACTTAGGTATATGTATGGGCATATACCTAAGTAGAGTCTGATGTTACTTTGTGATTGCTGTCTTTGCTTTGTGGATATCCATGTTGGATTTAGTGAGACCTTAAGGGTCTCGGGGTCCCTACTGAGTAGCTTATACTCACCCCTGCACGGGCTATGCCCGCACTTCGTTGTGTTGGTTGCAGACGACGGACAGCACAGATCGCAGTTGAGGCTTGCGGAGCAGGTCGGTACCCGGAGGAGGACCACTGGGCGGACGTACCCGGAGTAGACAACAGGACCCGAGGAGTAGAGGAGCTATCTGTACCTACCCTTCAGGTAGGATCCGTGGTGGACGATCCAGGAGCTGAGCCATCTGTACCTACCCTTCAGGTAGGAATCGAGGAGGAGGACCCAGGAGCCGCTTCGTTCTTCCAGCTGCTGTTTTTCCCTTTCGAGTTGTACTTTACAGTTGGGCTTGTATTTCCGGCCCTTTTTCTTTTCTTCACTTGTGTTTACTTTTCCTCTTGCTTACTCTGTGGTGTTTGTTTGCTTTTGTAATGGCAATGCCTTCCCAGTTATCGGGATTTACGCCATTGGTGCTAGTCGCCAGCCCCTGGCCTATGGAAGGCGGGCTTGGGGTAGTCACGGCACGGGCCCCGAGTTCGGGTCGTGACAGATTGGTATCAGAGGTGGTCGGTTCTACCACAGACTCTGATCTTTCTTTCTGTGAAGCAATAGTGTTAAGGGTACCGAGTGTGGTTTTCAGTTCAGGGAGTCCAGTGTTGGTGCGGGCGGCCGACGTATCCATACACCAGGACCCTGGAAACTGATTTCTGACTTTGTGCACGAAAACACTGATTGCGTGTGTGTTTTCAAAGGTTTTCCCCCTTAAAATAGCTCAAACCAGGTCAGCTCACCAGGTATAATCGTTTGACCGTGTTACGTTGTTTCTTTCAGGATGCCTTTTCTAGGACGACCAATTAGAGCCCAGAGGGATGTGCGTGCTGACAGCCTGTCGAGTGACGAGGCTTCGGTACAGGGCCCTCTTGCAGTTGAGGCACTAGCGGAGGCACCAGCGGTACTACCATACGTTGGGCCACCGATGCCACCAGCCCCAGCAGTAGGCGATGCCCGCTACTTGCGCGCACTACATGAGTTCCAGCGCCAGAGGCCACCCAGGTTCGGGGGAGAGACGGACCCGCAGACGGCTGAGGATTGGCTGGAGGCTGTGGTGGGAGTCTTCAGGCTAGTGGGGACGCCATCAGACTTCATGGTGACCTTTGCTGCTAGCCTTCTTCAGGCAGCAGCAGGCAGGTGGTGGAGCCACTTGTTCCAGTTTTGCGATGGGATGGCTTTCACATGGGAAGACTTCGAGACCTTCTTCAGGGTGGAGTTTGTGCCAGTAGCTCTACACCCCGAGCGTGTTCAGGAGTTGCTGCCTTTACCGCGTGTTTTTCTATCAGAAGCCGAGTCATCTGTGGGCAGTAGACAGATGATGCGGAGGTCTAGGAGGACCAGACAAGTAGTTGGGCGATCTCGGGTTTTAGGACCGGTGGTGCGGGGCACCCGGAGTGGGAACAGAGACAGCCGTGCAAGGAGCAGGTTGTGTTACTCATGCCGTGGAAAGGGTCACCTGGCACATGACTGTCCGACTCCTCGTACAGTTGATCCATAGGCTTTTGAGGAGCCACCGAGGTAGAGGCAGCGACGAATGCTTGAGCAACAGTAGAGCAGTGGACAAGGCAGTAGAGATCCTGGAGCAGGTGGACAGGAGCGGAGCTAGTGGATACGTCTCTTGTACTTCTAGTTCCATGTTGATGTTGTTTTTGTGTCTTTGTACCATGAGCTGCAATAAAATAAAGACACTTATCTTGTGATGTTTGCCTTCCTGTCCTCTTTTGTGATGTTACTGAGTGGTCCCGGTTAAACTGTTGACTTGACCCTCACTTTCGAGATTTCAACTGGAGGAGACCCAGTGACCTCACACTGATGCCGACAGTGTGACTCGACCCTTGGAGGCGAGAGTGACAGTTGGATCTCTTAGTAGTTACGTCGAGGCCTTACGACGTCATCCATGGCATGAATGCATCCTTCATGCCAGGATTGACTGTATTAGGCAATGTGCGTGGTTCATCTAGAGAGGGGATGAGACCAGGTTTCTCTTTTCGGCAAAGGAGAAATTTTAGCAGCTCTTCCAGATCATATGCAAAGGAGGTGCAGTTCATCCAGGAGCGGATGAAGACTGCACAGTGCAGTAAGAAACAGGAAACCAGTGCCAGTCTTAGAGACTCGGGCGTGTTAAATTTTTCAAGAAGAGGAAGCTTAAAGGAGAGTTGAGTCTACAAAGCAGCAGACGTGGATGCATAGCTAGGTGAGCAGCATGAGGTGGTGTACATACTAACATGCTACAACCACCCGCCTTAGTTATTCCCACCAGGCTCAGGGAGCTGGAGGGCGGAGGAAGAGTGCAGCTGCATGCGGTCAAGGAGTGTGACCCAATGGCTCTAGAAATGATTCAAGGGACAGTCTATGTCCACTACTAGCTGCTATAGTAACAGACGTCGATATGAATCATTCCTCGCTTCCACAAATCTTGTTCCAGACCTAGAGTTTCTGGTAAGCCGTGGACTTGACCCTCACGTCTGGAGATACCTTGGGAGGAGACTCGATAATCACACTTACGCCGACGGTGTGGTCAGACCCTCGAGGCGAGAGTTCTGGTTGGAATCTCTTGGTGGCAGCGTCGAGGCCTTACGACGTTAGTTGAGTATAGAATGGGCAATAACTGTTCATACTCAAATTGACGGTTTTAGGCAAACGTTGGGATGGGTTTTCCTTGGTCGGCGGAAAAGGAAACCCTAGGCAGTACAGGGTAACTCTTGCACCGGAGGGTGCGACCGATCACTCTTGAGTCGGTCAACCTTACCCTCATAGCAGCAGTCGTTTTGAGTTTCAGTTCTAACAGGAATGTAGACCTCTGGAGTTCGAGGATGACGACCACGTCTTCTTACGGGTCTCACCTCGACGAGGTTTACGGAGATGTGGCCTGGGAGGCAAGTTATCTCCGAGGTTCAACGGACCTTTCTAGGTCCTCAGCTGGGTAGGCGAGGTGGTTTACCGCTTGGCCCATCCACTTCAGTTGCACTAGGTGCACGACGTTTTCCACGTATTCCAACTGAGGAGATACGTGCTCAACCCCTTCGCGTATCATCGACCATGAGGAGCTAGACGGTGGCGATGAGTGTCTTATACGGAGGTTCCTGTGGGGATCGAGGATCGACAGGAGCGGATCCTAGGAGGATGGTTGATTCCTCTTGTGAACTTTCTTTGGCAGCGCGGGAACCTCCAGGTGAGCACATGGGAGCGGAAGGCTCAGATGCGTGCTCAGTACCGCTTTGTTTCCCTAAGTTTGTGGTGAAGCTTTACGGGGACGTAAAGACCTGTGGTGGGAGTAATGTAAAGACCCGTAAATTTCAAGGAAATTTTTTTTTTCTTAATTTTCTTTGGAATTTTACAAGAACGCAGTTTCTGACGGCACCTGATTCCGAGGCCCGGTGTGCCCGTAATCATTTTCCGAAGTTTGGCTCGGGTACGTTCAGTGAACGGAGGAGCGGGTTTTTCTAACTTTTTAACCGGTGCCCAGAATCAAATTCTGAGGGCACCGATGAAATCGCAGCGCCGGTATTCGCTTAGAAACGCCTCTTCCGGAGTTGCGTTTGCTCGGATGTGGTTTTTAATTTTCGGGCTTAAAGTTAAGAAATAAAATAATTTTGCGACAACTTTATTTTATTTCGCTTAAGCCACTTGGAAGCCACTTGAAGCCACTTAAAGGTGGCTTGAACTGAGTTGAACTGGATAGGATGCTATCCAGAAATATCCTACCCCTTGGTAGGATATTTGTGAGGTGGGGCCCGCACGAGCCCCGCCGTTTCTTCCGCTAAGTAACGCACCCGCGAAAACCCATCAAAGAAACTAAAAGTCAACTGACGCGGTTTCTTAGTTTCTTAACAGACCATTAAATTGGGCTGTTTCTTTCGTCCAATTAATTGGGTGGTTTCTTTGGTAAATTAATTCTTGGAATTAATTGTTCGTTTCCTTTTTTTTCTTAATCGTTGCTTGTGCGTTAATAAAATAAGATTACTCTTATTTTATTTTGGGTGGAAGCTTGTGGCGTGGGGAGAATTTGGAGGAGAGCGTTCTTCTTCGGCGAAGAACGCGAAGAACGCCGGCCTCCGACGAAGAACGCCGAAACCGCGGAAATCAACGACGCTTCTTCCGCGACGTTTCTTCCGCGACGATCGTTCCTTTCCAAGCGACGTTCTCCCTTCGGACGCACCTCGACGACAACGGAATCAACGACGTTTCTCCGGCGACGCTTCTTCCGCGACGATCGTCCTCTTCCGCGACGAACTCGCGAGCGACAACGCTTGAGGTAGGGGTTTTAAACCTTTTTAAAGTTGTTGATCTTTCCTTCGATCTTGAAGGTTCTTTTTTTTGTCGGCCCTTGTTTCCGAATCTTTTTATTTATTTTAAAAAGATTGTGATGGATTATCGTTCTAGAAAGGCCGATTGATATCAATCTAATGCGAGGGGGGGTCGGGCCGCATAAACACGGCCGAACCCCCCCTCCTTTATTCTTGTTGTTTCTTGCAGATGGAGCGAGATGGCGTGGTGCCGTCGCACCACGCGGGAATCGTACGGCAACTATTGAGCGGTGTCGTCGCGCCGCGCTGTGGAACCAAATCAAACAAGATCGAGACGCCTTCGCGCCACGCCGAGAAGTCGATCAAGCACGCGACGTCGTCGCGCCGCGCCAAAGAGGCCGCAGATTAAATTAATTTTATTTTGTTCTTGAGCGCAGATTGACAGGCGACGACAAACGAGGCCGCAAGTTAATTTTGAGGCCTCCGCAGTGAAGTTCGGGTCCCGGGATGACCGTAGGCGCAGACGGGAAGCAAATCGGACCACCGGAGCGTCTCCGGTGGCCCGCGGAAGCCGGAGGCGGCGGCACCCCGCGGGTGTCCAGGGTGGCACCCCGCGGGTGCCGCGGGGCTGTCTGGCGACACCCCGCGGGTGTCCAGGGCGGCACCCCGCGGGTGCCGCGGGGCTGTCTGGCGACACCCCGCGGGTGTCCAGCGCGACACCCCGCGGGTGCCGCGGGGTTGTCAGGCGGCACCCCGCGGGTGCCGCGGGGTTGTCAGGCGGCACCCCGCGGGTGTCCAGCGCGACACCCCGCGGGTGCCGCGGGGTTGTCAGGCGGCACCCCGCGGGTGTCCAGCGCGACACCCCGCGGATGCCGCGGGGTTGTCAGGCCGCTCGGCCGAGCCGACCCGGACCGGCCCTGGCCGGGCGGGGCCGGGCCAACCAGGTCGTACCCGGTTCGGGCCGACCCAGGGGGGGGGTCGGCCCGGACCCGGACCCCCCCGTTTTCGGACCATTTCGGTCAAATTCACATATCTTGAGCGCCGGACGTCCGAATGACGTACCGTCAGCTTTGTTGAATTCCTCTCAGTAAGACGGAACTTTTGGCTTACTCTGCTCGAGGATTGGATGCCGACGGAGTACGGTCGGGTCGGTTCGTACACGAAACCAACCGGGCCCCTGGAACGAAAAAGCCAATAACTCACAGACCGGGCGTCCGATTGACACGCCGTCTGTTTCGTTGAATTCCTCTTGATGAGACGGAACTTTTGACATACTCCGCCCGAGTTTTGGATGCAGTCGGAGTATGGCCGGGTTGGATTGTACCCGAAATCCAACCGGGCCCCTGGAACGGAAAAGCTGATATCTTTCAGCCAGACGTCCGTTTGACGAACCGTCAGCGGCGTTGGTGATTACGTTTAGTAACGGTCCCTATGAGTATACCCTATGGGAGTTCGGGGTACAGTTGAGATACGGCCGGGATTGGTTTTGCTCACGAAACCAACCGGGCCCCTGGGACGAAAAGGCTAATAACTCACAGACCGGGCGTCCGATTGACGCGCCGTCTGTTGCGTTGAGACTCCTTTGACGAAGTGGACGTATGTGGCACTTCTTCGTTGGACTTTGAGATACTTGGAGTATCGACCAGTAGCTCGGGGAGTGGACCCTCCCGGAGACGAGCGGGCGGTGGAGCACTTGGTTGTAGCGGCAGACCCGCGATACTCTACGGAGTGTGTGCGCTTGGTTGTAGCGACAGACCCGCGACGGTGGAGACGTGCGTGCGGAGTACGGAGACCGTGTAGCCTACTGAGACCTGACGACTGCTTGACCGACTCGACTTGGAGTGAGTCGACTAGCCCAGTGGACGGAGCGCCCAGTAGTTGGCAGCAGACCCACGGCGGACGGAGCGCCTAGTAGTTGGCCGCAGACCCGCGGTACTCGGCAGGAGGAGTACCTCAGTAGGCTATTTGGGTGAGCGCCCGGTATTTGGCGACAGACCCTCAGCGGACGGAGCGCCCGGTAGTTGGCCGCAAACCCGCAGTACTCGACAGGAGGAGTACCTCAGCAGTCTTAGGTTAGTGAGCAGTACCTCGGAGTCGTGACAGGACCACTGTACACTCTAGAGACGGAGCTCTTCAGTAGTTACGGTTTCGATAATAAAAATCCTGGTTTGAGCTGAGTCAATGAATCTTTGCGTTTTCCTCATGATTGAGATGGGTCGCTTGATAACTTAGGTATATGTATGGGCATATACCTGGGTGATGGTTATCCGTTGATTTCATGATTTTTGTGTATCCTTGTGATTGGATGGGCTACTTGATGACTTAGGTATATGTATGGGCATATACCTAAGTAGAGTCTGATGTTACTTCGTGATTGCTGTCTTTGCTTTGTGGATATCCATGTTGGATTTAGTGAGACCTTAAGGGTCTCGGGGTCCCTACTGAGTAGCTTATACTCACCCCTGCACGGGCTATGCCCGCACTTCGTTGTGTTGGTTGCAGACGACGGACAGCACAGATCGCAGTTGAGGCTTGCGGAGCAGGTCGGTACCCGGAGGAGGACCACTGGGCGGACGTACCCGGAGTAGACAACAGGACCCGAGGAGTAGAGGAGCTATCTGTACCTACCCTTCAGGTAGGATCCGTGGTGGACGATCCAGGAGCTGAGCCATCTGTACCTACCCTTCAGGTAGGAATCGAGGAGGACGACCCAGGAGCCGCTTCGTTCTTCCAGCTGCTGTTTTTCCCTTTCGAGTTGTACTTTACAGTTGGTCTTGTATTTCCGGCCCTTTTTCTTTTCTTCGCTTGTGTTTACTTTTCCGCTTGCTTACTCTGTGGTGTTTGTTTGCTTTTGTAATGGCAATGCCTTCCCAGTTATCGAGATTTACGCCATTGGTGCTAGTCGCCAGCCCCTGGCCTATGGAAGGCGGGCTTGGGGTAGTCACGGCACGGGCCCCGAGGTCGGGTCGTGACAATATATATATATATATGTGTGTGGATCTATTTAAAGAACTTTATGTATATCCATGTCATTCTAATCTTTTTGTGGTAAATTATGAGAAAACCTCACTAAGTGGACCAAGTCATGTACATAATACTATTAGAAAAATCCAATTGGTCAAGAAATTAATGGTAACATCACATATCTATAAAAAATCTTGTACATATCACAATCATCATACTCTATCTTTCTAAGGGGACATAGAATATTCTTTTGAGTATCTCCAATGTTTGGGTATCATAATCTCAGTAAACAAAGGAATTTTATCCTTGATATGTCAAACCATTTGAGATTTTCATGAATATTATTGAATTTTCTTATTGACATGCACTACCCCCAAGATATATCCTCGATCATGATGTTTTAGTATATCTCAACTAAATAATTACTCTCCCAACCTCACTTGTGTGACTATTTGGGATCTTTTTACTCTCTAGTTAGGTGCTACATTTATCTTTATCCCAATTCACATTCTATATAGGTGATACAAAATCTTGTAAGTTAGACACATCTCATTGGTGTGGGTATTATGGAATCATAGCTAGGTTCATGGTGAGACTTAGGAATGGGAGAGTTTTCTGAAAGAGAAATGGATCAATCACTTTCAAGACACCACCAAACTATATATTTTTGAGGATGGAAGTTCCAATGGTGGAGAGAATGTAATACCCCTATTTTGAGCTATTTTATTGTTTTATTATGAATTTTTAATCGCTTTTCTTTAAATAAGTTTTATACATATTTTAGTGGTTTTTATTACTATTGAGGGGCGCACAGTTGGTGCATAGTTTTAAGAATCCATATTCAATCACCAAATAAATCGTGAATGGAGGTGTAAGGGTATCTCAATAAGTTCTTGATTAGAACACAATTTTAGTAAACCATAAAATAACTATTTTCCCATGTGGAATTTTTGTGAAGTGATATTTTCATGGTTAGTGTATATTTTAAAAAAAACATACAGTCAAACCTTATACCTTGGGTTATGTATTGTAACACATGAATGGTTGGCGCATGGTTTCCAAAACCATGTATCCAAACTATGAAAAAATTTAAAAATTCATCATAAAATAGATCTTAATACCATTTTTTCTTTTTAATCACTCAATTATTCACTCTTGTCATGGGATATTGAATCTTAGGGTTTCCCTAGGAAATTTCAGAGATCCTCTTTATTTTATATCTCCATCTATTTGAATCATATATCATTTAGTATAGTGGTAAAAGTAAAGACTTATATCTCTCTTTATCCCCTCTTATATTATTATTTTTCTTTATTAGAAACCTCAGTTAGAGTATTTCATGCTCAGATATCTTATTTAGTGTGTTTTTTTTGGTTTTTTTAGTAATTCATCATATAGGGTTGTGAGAACCTAGATCTATAGGTTTGTGATATAGTTTCATCTTGTAAATATTATTTAAGTAAGTTGGATTCTCTCTCACTCTAATTTTATCAAGAACCTAAAGTATTATAATATTTAAAATTAAATTATTATGTTTATTGATGAGAATCCATAACAGATTCTTTTTCTAGTATTATTCCCTATTGCTAATTAGGTTTTAGAATAAATGTTATGGGTAACACCCACAACATATTTTGTAAATTGAAAAGGTGGTGTTTTGGTTATAAAATGAATGATTTGGGGTGTGTCTGAACTTACCTTGGAATAGTGTTTTTGTCTATTATTGATGCATATGGATGGTTCTTTGTTGTTTTATACTTTTCTACCAATTTATTTTAGTTTAAAACATGGATTGTACCACCAAGTGGTTACTTGGTTCAAGGGGACTTTCTAATCATGATTTTGGGCCATTTATATGGTCCTTCTTTGATGTGGGATGCATTGGGTTGGTGAAATGGATCCCAAAGGGACGGGTTTTGTTCATTTCATGGGTTCATGAGTTCGTGGTGTAAGTGTGTGGGTTTTAGTGTCTGTTATTTAAATTGGTTATATTTATCTTGTTCACCTAAATTTAGGTTTCTTTATTTATTTATATAAAATGTGGCTAACTTTTTTTAAGTAGTCTGTGTTATATGTCTTTATGGTATTTCTTATTGGGTTTACATACTCACCTCCCAATATATGCATCTTTGTACATATGACTATTTTTTTGGAGTTATATAGGTAATGTTAAGGGGTCTTATTTTTCTAGTGGATCACCTTTATGTTGTGCTCATTGGAAATGGATTTGGGAGGTTGGAGGTATCTTTGGTGTGGATCTTGGTGTATTTCTATTATTTTTAACCTATTTCCTTTTTTATCCTTTTAGTCTTGTAAACTTATTTATTGATAAAGTGATATTTGGATTTTTTTATGTCAATGTACATGTCAATACTTGTCAAGTACACATGGGTGATAGAATGGGTATGCACCCATTAAATAGAGATTTAAGGGGATTAACATATTTTTTGGGTAAAGAATTGATATTTCATCCATTGGAGTTTCCAAGGACCAATTCATGTGTTCAAAATGCATAATAAAGATCTATTGGATTCCTTGGAACATATGACTGAATAGGTTTTAATGGCATCCCCATAAATTAGATTATTGTATGTGTTAAAATTCATGATTTAACATGAAAATTACGGAAGGATGGTCTATGGTACAATCTACAATATTTTTTAAAATATGAGTCTTTTACTATAGTTAATAGCTTGAAGATATATAATATTGATTGATAAAAATTCTCTCTGATTAAATTTTTAATACCCATTAGTTAGGATAATACTACCCTAGTGTGCGGTTAGGTTTGTTGATATTTGAAGGAGGCTATATATTGAAGTGTAGTGGAATATTATTGATACACAAAGTTGGGTATATATGTTGTAAGTCCTTGGGTAGAGTGTTGAAGAGTTTAAGGGTGTTTCATAAACACCCAAAGGTGATTTTAAGTTTTTATGAATTATTGGGGATGGTTTGAGATATTCTTAAAAAGACATAAATTTTATTGAATAAATTTTGTTTTTTGGTTTTGTATGGAAGTTCTTAGTCGATCCACAATCTGTGGTTGATCCACAACATGCAGTTGATCCACTACCTTATAGTCGGTCAGTGATTTGTCCATGTAAATGATCCACTAACACAAGGTTAGTTAAAATTTGTACATGCAATCAATCCACCAACTCATGGTCAGTTAAAGTTTTAACATGTAGTTGATATACTACTCCATGGTTTATCAACATGTTAAGTCATTTTTTTGTGTATTTGATTAGTCAAGGATCAGTCATTTTTTATGTGGTCAATCCACTATCACACTGTCTATCCACCTGATAAGTTATTTATTTATGAATTTTATTTTTGTTCCTCATGTTTGATTGACATAAAATAACTTCTATTACTATGCCTCATGGTAGATTCTTGGAGTGAATCATGAAATCGATCCAACACATAAAGAAAAATTGAGAATCCAAAGACTGAAAATGAATATTTTTAAATTTAATTACATTAAGATTAAATATAAATGAGATAATGAAAATTCAATTCTTAATGCATTTAAAAATCATAAATACCAAAATGGGAGTATGATTCAATCATGATAAATATTTAAGTAGATCCAAAATATTGTTAAAAATTGATCAAAGTAAAAAAAATTGGAACATCTCAAATGAAGATAAAAAATAAATTTTATATTGAAGTGGAAATCCTTTTTTTATGGTTAAACTTTTCTAACATGATATGAATATCATTATTCCTCTAAAACCCATGATACAAGACTTTTTTAAAAAATATTGTAGGAAGATAAAGATGAAGAGATCACTGCCTAAGCTGTTTGAATATGTTCTAATAAAATATTTGAAAGTAATAATTTGTGCATTAAAGATGGAGAGTAATATGAATATTATCATGTTGTGTTATGTTTATCTAAACATCAAAAATATAATTTTATTCAACCTTGTATCGAGGAAATTGTTATTAATTTGATTTATTATCTGAATTTGTATATCATTTTAATGTCTACACTAGGATTTAATAAAACTATCAAGATACTAAAAGTTGAATTAAACCACATATAATTTTTTGTGTGATTAATTGAACATATATGAAGTATGTTTTATGTGTATTTAATTTGAATAAATATTTAAATGAAAATATAATCTCAATCCAACTATACAAGAAACTGAACTATTTATTATGATGTAAGTGTAGGTAGAATAAAAAATATCTCATGTTTCTTAGGTATAAAAGAATAATATGAGGAATAAAGGAAGAAGATATAAATACTTCTAAAATTATATGGAATAGTTTTTATCAGCTTAGAGAAATGAGATAAATGAAAAATAAATTAAAATGGAAAAGTTGAGGGCACTCCTAGAATTTTCTGGGTGACAGCCTTTTGTGAGAAAAATGGAATATGAGATCATCAGGGGTACCATATATGTAAAAGTTAGGGAAATTAATGGGACATGGGAAATGAACTATTCTTGGGGGTATTAAATAATAAAAAATATAAAATAATATTTCTAGGTGATATGTGTATAAAAGGAAAATTATAGAGTGACAGTTCATGTACTTGATCCAAGAGCTGGTAAGTTGTTCAATATTTTTAATAACCCTATCAAAGTAGAGTAAAAAAGAAGTAACTAAGCCTTTATTGAGAAGTTTGATCAGTTAGGTATTAAAGAAGAAGAATAATAAGGATTTTTCCAATTTTCAGTGAAAATATCAAGGAGATGAATCATAGAAGAAAAAAGAAGAAAGAAAGAAAGAAAATATAGTGAGTTTCCAAATTTCTATGTGTGGTTCTAGTTATTGGTTTCATGATTTAAATAAGTAAGGAGATGATATATATATATATAATATCATGGAATCTATGATTTTATAAGGAATCTAGATGAATAGATTAAGAATAAGTAGATCTATATTATTGATGTAGAAGAATCTTGGGCATAATCATTGATCAAATTCCAAGAATTAATTCAATGAAATACTTTAAAATATATGGTTGGACTTTATAGATCTTATGAAAATTTGGGTATATAGGGAGATCATAGTTTGAATATGTCACATTTGTGTGAAGATACTAAGATAACTTTAGTATGATTCTATAAAAATAATTCATGTGAAAGATAGTCACTTTTATACACTATGAGACTCATATTATTTGTGGGAAACTCCATCCATTATAATTAACATCAAACTATAGTGGAGAATCCTTGATTGGAGAGAAAAAACAATCAAGGTAAGGAGTGTATCTTTATACCAAACCTTATAAAAATTCCACATGCACCATTATCTTCTTTACTTTCTTGAATTTTGTCTTATTATTTATTTAAACATAAAGTATATCTATGTACATTAAGAGGTAATAAGGGTTAAATTTCATAGGTATTTCAAGATAATTTTGAATTTAGTAAAAAAAAAGAAACACCTGATTCACCTACTCTCATGTGTATAAAGCTATCGATTTGGATATTTTAAATGGTACAAGAGTAAAGGTTACCCTATGACTGGATCTATTTTGAATACATGATGAATTTCATTTGGGTTAATGTAGTGAAAACAAAAGATGTTTACAAATCCAAATATATAAATATCTATCTCTATCACTATTTGTGAAAAATCATAGGTCTATTCCAAGACACTAAACAAAAAATAAGGAAATATGAAAATAAGGTCTGAAAAGGTGTGAAGAAGGAAAGGGGTCGACAACAACGTGATGTTGAACAAGGTGGTGTCTATTGAATGGTTTTATTATTATAACTCTATATAAATCAGTGAATATCATTAAGAGATAAAAATAGTGAAGTAATTTTACTCTTATGTCAATGGTTACTTAAATAATGTCCCTAATGAAGTTATCTCATATATAAATTTTTAATAAAGGAACTATTCAATGAAAAATTGCAGATAAACGAAGAAGTTCATGCCATGGAAAAAGAATTGGCTAAAAAATAGAGAATATGTATCACCCTATCACTTGATAAAACAAATTATTATTGATAATTTAGAAATAATGATTTTTTTGAAGGAAGTGTTTATGTTTATTGTTATTTAGTTATTCCATACACTATAGAATATACACATGGTAACTAAAAATTTTAAGGACACATAGTTAAATGTTAAAGATAAAATAATCCAAGAGTTTGAAAATTCCCTTTAAGAGATAAGTAATATACATGATGAAAAAATTGAGGATATTAATATTGAATGGGAAGTTGGGTTGAGATTAGTGGAAGATATAAAAATATCCCTCAACCTAAAATTTATAGAGCATGATATTCAAAAGAAAATTATGGAATCTGTTCAAGTTGGAACTTATCAAAGATCTGAAGAAGAAAATGAGTGTTACCACTCAGGTTTTAGAGAATAATTTTCTCTCAGCAGTGAATTTTTCAAGTGGTAATGAGATATTAAGAATTTTTGGAAAAGAATAAACCTCAAACACATGGAAATAAAGCATCCATAGTCCAAAAATAGATATATTAACTAAAATTGTTTTATCAAATAAGGATGAAAAAAGAATTATATACATATATGGGTAAAGAAAAATTATAATAATACTACCACAACATAATGGGTAGATGTGAGAAAGTGTATCAACAGATTTTCCACAAATGGTGTCCAAAATATTGGTGAAATGGCCCAAAAATAGAATGCACAAAAATCTAAATAGATTTAGCCTACAAGAAAAAGAAGAAGTCTTGGTAGATATTGTTTTTTTCAAAGGTTATGAATTATATCCCTAGATTCTTGATATAACATTTCAACATTATAAAAGTTAGTTAAATCCTAAAAACAAGGGGAGAAATGACAAAAGTAATAATAAACCTTTTATATAGAGAAATACATCACAGATGTAGAAGAATATATCTATAGGGAATATATTTAAATATTTTGATAATATCAAGGATATGTGAAACATTGGTGGTCACTATTATAATGAATTTGGTTAAATACTTATTAGTATTATTCATGTATTAATAGTAAGAGAGTACCACCCTAGTCCGAGAATCAAGTGAAGTAAGAAACTCTATATTCCTTATGTTCTAAATAAAATAAGAGTACACCCAAGAAGATAGTGAAGAAATACAATCATAATGTCACACTAAATAGAAGATGATTATTCTATTATAGTAATATAGGCCACACCATATTATTATTTTAAATAATACATGGTAATCAAAGGAAGAAGGGTAAATCTTAAAATCCAAAAGAAGTTAATAAAGGAGATTCATAAAAATATTAGCACGGTGGAGACATCAATGATGATGAAATTGAGAGGATTTCCAATAATGGTAAGTCAAAATATAATGAGATAGTGTGTGTAAGGTGAAACAAGGAAATCCCTGTACCCAAAATTTACATCACATGGTTTTCAGGTCAAAAAGAGATAAAAATAATAATAAAGGGAAGAACTTGTGGATTCTAGTTCCAAATAAGTAGTTATAAAGATGAATTCCACATAGAAAAGAAAGTAATTTCATGTTATTAGTGATATATTAATAATAAATACAGATCAACTGGATAAAGTAATGAGGTTAGAGAAAACATCGAATAGTGAAACCATTAAACTAGTTCCTGAAATGAAATCTCGTCCAATTAAGAAGAAAATTGGAAAATAAAAGAAGAATATGAAACCTAAAGATGAATAAATATGGAAACATACATTGGAGGAAATAATATAGAAGGAAAGACACTTCAGATATAGAAAGAATACATTTTTTGGTTTTAGAAACAATATCATCCCTAGTGGTATAATTAAGATAGAGATGGAATCCACCTTCTTCCAAAATCAATAGTAATTATATTAAAATACTTGTGATTGAAGGTGAAGTTTGAAGGAGGGATGTTATTATTATTTAAATAGGGTGGATAAACCTCATGGTGGGGTAAAAGTTTAATCTTTTTTTATTTAAAATTGGTATCTATTTCAACTAGTATCATAAATTCAGAGAGTTTCTCGGAGCTCTACACGAGGCGATGACGATGGAACCCTAGTATGAATGAAGATGATTCCCCCCCCCCATTCCTGGAGTTGGGAAGGAGGAGGATGGCTTGAGGCTACCTCGGAGGCCGCGTTTCGTACCCTTCTCCAAACCTCATCATCTCCCGGAGTTCTCGATGATATCGGTAAGTCCGAAGGTGCCAAACCTTCGTCTTGGTAATCCTCAACTCCCGATTTCAGTTTCAGAGTTCTCTGAGGTGATGGTTCATCTTGACCTGACCCTGGTGGCAAGATTCAATTTTTGTAGGTTGTTAGTTGATGATTTTGATCGGTTTGTTTTTAAAAAATGGGATCTGCAAGATCAAGCGTTCGTTGGGATTCTGGATAGTCTCCATTTTATGATCTGTTTCACCTCTGAAGAAGACCTAATATGAGTGTGGTACAATGAACCTAGATGATGTAATGGTTGTATGTTTCTTCTCTTCCAGTGGAACTTTTATCTCTATATGAATAGTGACCCCTCCTCCATCCTGATTTTGGTAAGTTTTCCTCTTTTACCTTTACCCTTCCAAAATCATGGGATTATACGTATGCTTGGGAATCTGGTTGGTTGTTTTTTGTGTTCTGATGTTTTAACAGCCACGGTGAGTCACCCGATCAATCCTCAGTTTTGTGTTGAAGTGGATATCTCGAGACCTCCGGTGGAGTGGGTATGGATTTCGGTGGGTCAGAAATTCAGATTGAAGTAAGAAGTGGTGTATGAATCATGGATTGATTACTATATAACCTATAGTAAAATGTGGCATTTGGTTGATAAGTGTAATGGTGCTGTTTCTAGAAGGAGGTCCCCAGGTCTGGGGAGGAGGCTTGACAAATATGTTAGGAGGATGTTGCCTGTCGTGTCCCCTTGAGTTGGAAATGCACTTGGGACAGTTTCCCAGGTTTCACTTGTTATTGAAAAGCTAGTGGAAGTTCATGTTAACCCTATGGTATCTTTTGTGCTTTCAAGACTGAATCAATATTAAATCTAGGGGCTGGTCTCCAGATAATTGATGGCCAATGTGATGTTGTGGCATCATCTCATGTGGCTGAAGGGGAGCATTAGGATCCTGGGGTCACGAATGGAATGGACTTTCTTTATTTCAGCTAGGAGAAAGTAGGGTTGCTTTCTGGGGGTGTTGGTGTGGTAAATAGTTGCAGTAGTGGCAAGGTGATTGAAGGGAGGAAGGGGTCTATGTTGTAGGACAAGGTTGGAGAGTCTACTTCTTCTTTGATGAACTGTGGTGCTGGTCTACCTATAGGGATGTCAGAGTTTTGTGGTCAGGCTAATAAGGATGATGGTGTGATGTATACGGTGTCCACAAAGAATTGTTTTCATGGGCTGGAGATTGAGGGTGGGGAAGATATTTTGCAGGTTTAGCGAGAGGATGAAGTGAATGATGAAATGGAACATGTGTTATGTTCAGAGAAGAATGAGGGTGCAGTGATTGTGGAAGTTGGAAATGGGTCATGTGCAGATCATTGTGTGATCGTCCAGCAGCAATTCCTTGCACTGATTGATATGAACAGCTAGTTTTAGAATGGGCCTCCTTCACATGAGGGTGGAAATGGATATGAAGCTATGAAACAGAGGACTTTGGTTAATTATGAGACTGTGTAATAGCCAAGGTGCCTCTCTGTTAATACCAATGGCCAATTCCAGAAGGATAGTGGAGGGGAAGATAATTTTCAGAATGTGGTCATCAATGGTAAATGGGGGGATTGCTCTGAGAGTGACAAAGAGAACTATGGATGTTTGATCAAGCGTTCATTTAGTGATGTGGTCCAAGGAGGGAGGACGAAGATGAATGAGACCCAAGAAGTATTGACTACCCCTCTGTGACGCAGGCCAAGGAAGGACTACTCCTACCTGCCAAAGTCGTTGGCCACTAGGTCTTCTGGTGGTAACACTGAGCTTTTATCCCTGGAAAAGATGAATCTACGAAGGAAATATGGTAAGGTTCTGAGGCGTTATAATAGCTCGGAATGGGAATCGGCTACTATGGATAAAGATTGCTACCAAGGGTGTAGAGATGGGTATGGTTTTTATGACATGTAACTATATATTTCGAATTGTTCTTCTTGTCTCTGTCCATTTCTTTTATTTTAATAAATGGTCAAGGGATTATCCCCTGGCTGAGCCTCTCTGGTAAATTTAGAGAGCTTATTTTTTAGAATAAAACACCTATTGTCATGAATTATGTAATTCATCCCTTGATTGGGAGAAAAAAAAGAGGTTAAGGATAAAAAAGATACATAATTTACCACAAATATTGAATCTAGAAAACCCCATTAAATGTTGATGTTAGAGGTATGATACTCGCTCTCAAATCCTTGTTATGGTGTATACTTTTTTTATTTACCAATGGGGTGTTTTCCTAACAAAATGGGTAAGTAAGTTTACTTGAACTTGAATATTATTATGTGTTTTGTGAATATGGGTGTATATTCAAGAATCATCTTGAAAAGCTATTATAAATCCCCAGAGTAGTGATATTATGAGTTAGTATCATAAATATATAATCTATGGACATATTTGGGGTCTAGGTTATGAACTCATATTTTCTAAATTGGTTTTTTACTTATTATACTTGTAGTGACTAACCAATGGCTCATTTCTAAAAAAATTTGTGGTTTTATACTTCTCTCAAAAAGAACGGAGATAATATCTTAAGAAAGAGGGAGTATATGGAATGAAAAGGAAAATAATGGGAAACTTTTTTTGTATTTCAATTGGATGAGAAAACCCTAATATTATGGGGGAAATTTCAACCATTTTCATTTATTATCATTAAGTGGAAGAAGAAAACATAACTTACATTGGATTTTAACATGCATCTAATGAGTATTTAATTTCAAAGTATTAAAAAAATCCAAAGGGGGTTTTTGAAGTGCTATTTGGAATTTCTTTCTATTTATTTTAAATGTAAAGGTCTATAGTTTTCAAGGAAACATGGGTGATAGATTGAGTATTAACACATTACATGGATATCAAAGGTGATTCTAATAGGGTTTGGGTAATGAAGAACTGAGATGACTACAATTAGAGTTTGTAGGGACCAATTCATATTTTGGAAATGTATAAGAAGTGTTTTTATCTACCTTGGAACATATATATGCATAGGTTATAAGGGAATCCCCATAAATAAAATTATTTTATGTGATGATATTCATGGTTGAACATGACAAGTGTTAAAGGACTCGTTTTATTAATCTCTATAAAATTTGAAAAATATGATTTTCTAGTTGTAGTTAATAGCTTAAAAGGATATCATAACCCGTGTTAAAAAGTCTAGATTATTAGAGTTTGAAGACCCATGAGTTGGTATAATTAAATATTATTGTAATTTTAGGTTCAATTATATTCAATGGAGGTTTAAGTCTAAAGTGAAGTAAAATATTATTGATACTCAATTTTGGGTGTAAAAGTTGTAAGTCCATGAGTATAGTGCTGAAAATTTTGAGGAAGTTTTATCAACTCCCAAAGGTGATGTTATGTGTTTATGAATGATTGAGAATATATTTAGGTATTTTAAAGGATACCTAGATTTTATTGAATAAATTATGGTATTTTCTAAGTATAGAAGCTCATGGTCTATCAAAAACATGCGGTCAATCCACTAACTTATAGTCAATCGGTGATTTTTTTCATATGGTAAATCCATTGACTAGTGGATAGTTAACGTTTGTACATGTATTTGGTCCACTAACTCAGGTTTACTTTAATTTTTAACATGTGTTAAATCCACTTTTACATGTTTGATCGATGTGATATGTCATTTTTTCATGTGTTCAATCCATCCATGGTCATTTATTTGTTTATGAAGTCGATACACTGTAACATAGTTTATCCACATGGTAAGTTATATTTTCATGTTTTTCTTCTATCTTCTTCATGATGAATTGACATATTATCCCTTTTTTTCCTATTCCTTATAGATGATCCATGTAATAAAGCTCTTGATATATCCAACACTTAAACAAATTGAATATATGTAAGAAAAAAATAGAGATTTTAATATTTAATTATCTGAACATTAAATTTAAATAATACTATAAAATAATTGTTCCTCATAGATTTAATATCACAAAAACCTATATGGATATGGGATTCAAGAATGATAAGTAAATAATTGGATCGATAATATGGGACAAAAGGATCAATGTGCTAGGAAAATTCTAGAATATTTATAAGATAAATAGATGAATAAATTCTAGTTTAATGTGTAAATCATTTCTTTTGATGTTGTAACTATTCTAAATTGATCCAAATATCATGATACTATTAAGGGACATAATATAAGCCTTTATGGGGAATTTGGAAGTAAAATAAATATGTGTATATTACATCTTGATTTACTAAAATATTTTCATATATAATATTTAAAAGTCATCATTTGGCGATTAAAGATAAATAGGAATACTAAAATTCTTGTCTTGTGTTGTATTTCTTTAAAGGACACAAAGATAATGTTATTAAATCATGGATAGAGGAAGATTATATGAATCTGAGATTCTATCTAAATGTGTATATCATTTTAATGTCTACACTGGGTATTAATGAAGCTCTTAGGCTACCAAAAGTTGAGTCATCCCTTAAATGTGTTTTTTGTGATTTATCTTATACAGACAGAGTATGTTTGATGCATATTTAATTAGAATAAATATTGATATGAAAAATAGAAGCTCAATCCTACAGTATAAGAAAATAAAATATTTTTTTTATTATAAGAGAAGGTTGACGAAAAAAGATCTCGAGATGGTTCAGTAATAAATAAGAAGATTAGAAATAAAAGAAGTTGATTTTGGTACTTCTAGAAGGATATGGGATAGTTGTTTTTGGTCGAGAGAAAGGAGAAAATTGAGAATTAAGTGAAAAGTTAAAAACATTGGGAAACCTTGGAATTTACCAGGAGACAACCATTTGAGATATAGATATGATACAAGATTATAGGGGATAATCATGTATGAAAAAAAATTAATGGGATTTTGGAAAAAGAATTATTTATCAGGGATATTACATATTACAAAATAAAAAATTATATTTCCTAGAAATTTATATATAAAATAAAAATTATGGATAGGGAGAGAGATTTTATATGCTTAATCTAAGAGTTTTTAATATGTGAAATATTTTTAAGAACTATTTTAATGTATATTAATAAGAAGGATTAAATCCTATGTTTAGAAGTCTTATCCTCTGGGAATTGAAGGTGGATAATAAGAAGGATTCAACCATTTTCAGTGAAAATATTAGTGAGTTAAAGTCTATAATAATAAGAAGAAATAAATATAAGGTGAGATTTCAACCAAATATGTAAGGTTTTAGTTATTTGTTTTGAACCATCACTAAGTGAAGATGTACTCAATATAGAAGATCATGGGATCTCAAATTGAGTGAGGAATCTAGTTGAGAATATTAAGAAGAATGAGATATATCTTATTGATACATAAGCATCCTATGAAGATATGTTGATTAACATCCATAAAGTAATTTAAAGAAAAACATTCATATATATAGTGGGACTCCATAGAACCTATGAAACTCAGGGTATGAAGGGAGATCATGGTGTAAAGTTGTGAAAATAATTTGAATCTATTAAGATAACTCTAGTGTGATTATGGAAAAAGAATTCCTATGAGAGATTGGAACTTTTATACATTTTTATACTCAGTGTAAGTGTAGTAAACACAAATCATTTCAATCAAAAAATATTATATTATAGAATCCATGATTGAGGTGAAAACCCATTCAAGGTAAGGTATAGGTCTTTGTACCAAACCTTGTAAAAATACTATATGTACCATTTTCTACTTTAGTTACAAGCATGTGGTTTGTTTTAATGTTTATATATAAATTAGATCCATATGAAATAACTAGAAACATGGGTTAAATTATAAATAGTTTTTTGGATAATTTAAAAATTGGTAAAAATAGGAAACACCTAATTCACCCCCTATCAAATGTTTGCAATGATCAATTTTTGATATTATAGGGGATATTATTCATTTTTCATCTCTATTTTTCTGTTATATAATTTTAATTTTATATAGTTTATAACATGAATCATATTTATATTTTTCTCTTAGATTTATTCTATCACAATTTGTGTCATATGAAAGAGTAAATTATCACAAAATGATATTGTAAAACCCTGGGCATTTATTTCTAACCTTTAGTGTCCAATGGATACACCTAACGTTTTTTGAATTATAATCCTTTCTAAGGTGATATGTTGGGATTATTATGTTATAGTGGCCCACTTGGAGATATTACATCCACTGACTAGGCCATTAGATTTCCATTATTAATCCATCAGGAACCCAGCAACATCTTCTATAACACTCCAATATTTTTAAATTAATATTATCTTCAAAAGCATATAAAACACACAACATCGAGCTTAAATAAATAATAAAATATTATTATTTAAATATAACCTTTATAACATAAATGTTGAATTGGAGAGGATGAATATTAATTAATATATTATGAAATATATATAAAGATTAAACTTAATAAAAAATTATTTATTAATTATTATAAACTAAGCATTCATAATTTTTAAAGTCATTTTATGTTTCAAATATATATTTTGTTTAGAAATATTTTTATTTATTTTTGTGATAAAATATTATAATTAATATCAGAAATATTTATAAATTTTATTTGATAAAATCCATCTCATTTATTAAATTATCATATAAAAATTATTTTATGGTGAATTTTCAAGATTTTTCTGAAAAGTCAAATTTTTCAATGAATAGTTAAAATAATGATTTTTTTAAACAGAATTTTATTTAAAATTATTTAAAATTCAAATTTTATTTAAAATTATTTTTAAAATTTAATTTATTTATTTTTATTAAAAATAATTCAATTATTTTCTTTTGAATGAATTTTATACTTGAATTTGGTATAAAAAATATTTTTTAAAAGGTATTTTTCTAAAAAACTATTTTATTTTTTATGTTTTTATTTATAATCTTAAATTAATTTATTCCAGTTTGAAAAATTGAATCTTAAAAATTGTATTACATATTTTGAATCCTGATTTCCAAATTTGGTAAATAGTTCCCTTTTATTTTTGGTCGTTATGTATAGTAACCATAGTAAATAATTACGAGTGTGGTAAAGGTAAAATGGGTTAGTTAAGGTTAAAAATAACGTAATAATGACTAAAATATTACCATAAAACATTAATTAATTCTATTTGATGATTATATTTCATCCATAATATTTAAAAATTCTAATATATTACCTTCCATTTTTCTATGATTTTTACCCTTATAATATTTTATGTAAATAAAAGTCAAAAATGTTATTCTCTTTGATTTTTTACGTATAAATTTTTTACATAGGGATAAAAAATGTATATTTTTTGTTATAAACTATTATTTTAAATATAAATGATTTATTTTTATCATGGAAATTTATTTATAATTTTAAGTGATTAAATAATTTCCTTAAATTCTTTCCCAATAATGAGAGAGTGTTCATTCAAATAATAGAAAAATAAAATAATTAATTTTAAGAAATATTAAAAGTTACAAAATTTGAATTCTTTTTTATGTTATAAAATTTATTAGATAAATATAACATGTTAAGGAGGTTTAAAATTATAATATTTTAATTATATTGTTGTCCTGTTGTTTCCAAATTCAAATTAAATGAATACTGTAAAAAATGACACTAATTATATTTTAGGTTAAATAATATTTCATAAAATTATTTAAAAATTATAAAAATAATTAAATAGAATAATTAGTAAGATAAATGGTATAAAATTTCGTAAATTTACCATTTATGATTCAATTTTCAAATTATAATAAAATTTATGACCCTTTAATATTGGAAAATCCATTATTACAGTTAAGGAAAATATTGGTTAACCAAGGGGTTAAAATAAAATATATGGTTTAAAATAATATAAAAACATATAAAAAATTATTTTATAATGTTATTAAGAACATATATTACTTATATTATAATACATGTCATTTTAGAACTATTTTAAATGTGTTATACACATATTATATTTTAATATTTTAGATAGTTCCAAAATTGACGTTAATGATATATTATAATAAATAATTTTTTATTAAATGGTTTAAAACTCCTTAAAATATTATATTCATAAACCTTTATGGTATATGGTTGAAAATATGAACCATTCTTCATTTATGGTCATATTCTTCTTTTATAGCAACTATCTTGACACTAAAATCTTATAAATCATTATTATAGTGGTAATCATCAAAAATGGTTAACACATGTTAAAACAAAGAGAAAAGGGTTTATAATAATCTAAAATTTTCCACATTTTGTTTAATGAAATTATTTTCACCCATAATCATATTATATTCTAATTATATCATTTTGGATTCATTTTCTGATGAAAATTAAATATATTAATTTAATAATTTAAGAAATTCCAGAGAGTCCATCTCCTCACTTATAAAAAGGGTACGCACTCTCCTCTTTTCTTCACACATAAAAGTTTTTTTCCACTATTAACAACCCAAATACCTTATTTACATACCTATATACATTATAAATGGATTATTATTTTCATAACACCCACCATAGAGGTCTTAATGTGCCAAGCAAAGGTGGTTGTCAGAAGAAGTGGTGTAGTTCCTAATCAACTATTTTAGTTTTATTTATTCTTATACCTACTTAAAATATTATTAATACATAATAAAATGATAAAAAAATTGTCTTCCATAAAATTATATTTTATCATGAGAATTTAATAACCTATATCCATATCCTATTACCATCAAATGGGAAATGAATCCACCCTTTGTGTGTACGGTGGACTACCGCCTCATGAACTGATGTAATTTTTTTTCCATAACCATCTATCATGGATTGATATAATGATATATTTAATGTATATATATGATATTAATAAAATATTTATAATTATTTAAAATTGATATTCCACGTATTTTATTAACTTTCTATTCATTGAAAAATTATAGTGTCGTTTGTGCGTACGTGTGTATTAACACCTCTACGAAACGATGTGATCCATTTTCATCACCACATCACATGAATGATATATATATATATATATAAGTTTATTTAAAGAATTAATATGTTAATTATGGTATAATCATAATTTTGGAAAGATTAAATAATACTTATCTTCTTTCAATCATGATCATTGAAAAATGTAAACATTACTCATGCTTGTGTATGACCTACCATCTCCATTATTGTAATGTATTTCATTTTTCTTAACCATAATTCATAGTTAGTTTTTAAAGTATAATTTACATATACAAATGATAATTATTTCATGATTATTACTCTTTATATAGTGTAACAATAACCGCTTTTTCCATAGTCAACCTATGGAAGTCATTTTTTGATATATGAGCCTAATATCATCAAAATGTCTAACATGAACTTTATTGATTAAGTAATTTTATATAACATTGTATAAAATAAAATAAAAAATAATTTACTAGAAAATAACCTTAATAAATTAAATAATTAATATAATCTTATTATTCAGGAAGATAAATGACATACATGTTGTGTCGAACTCAAGGAAAGGGACACATTATTATAAAACATCATTTAAATTTTTTAAAATATTTAATTTTAAAATATTCATATTCCATGTCCATATTCGTATAATTATTTTATGAAAGAATTTATATAGAAATAAAGGAATTATAAAGGGAATTTTATTTCACTTTTTACTTTCATTTATGGGTTTTAAAAAAGGAATAATTTTACAGAATGTTTTAACTTTCTTTAAAAGTAAAAAAATTAATGTCTCATCTTAACATATACAAACAGTGTCAACATATTTTCTAGACACCAAAATTGTTACTTTATGTTTTTATACCTTTTCAATATTTCATTTCTTTTATTCAAATAAAAAACATATTTCCCTTTGATATGATTTTTTTAGTTTTGAAAAAAAATTAATAAGAGAGTATTTTGATATCAAAAACTACTTCTCTTATATGTTAAAAAGATTTATTCAAGGTATTATGATGAAAATGTGTGAGCTTAAAGTATTTAATTGATGATATGTTCCTTGGAATTTTTTATGATGTGTGATCCTAATATATCTCATGATGAAGTCTAATCTATATATTTCTCATAATAACAGTTGAGCCTAATATAGATCTATAATACATTGTGTACTGATTATATTCTCTAGGGAATTATGTTAGAAATAATCCATAATTGTAATTCTAATGTATATGGGTTATTTAAGGGATCAAAAAATATTATTTCCTAAGGACCGTAATTAACTTTTCTATGATTTATAATGATTTTTCATGGTAATCCTTTGAATTCAAAAGGTAATAAAAATATTTTTTTAAATAAATTATTATGACATTTTGGGTAAAAATATATGTTTTTAAGAAAGAAATCATGGGTTCTCATGTTTTCTAAGAAACCCCCATGGTTATGATTTTTCCTATATGATTTCTTAAAAAAATGTTTTATGAAAAATGTTTTATAGTAAATTTGATTTCATGTTTTTGTAAATGACTATTTTATATCAATGTTTATTAGGTTAAATGAAAACTCTTTTTATGATATCATTATTTTAAAATAGACTAACAGGTTCTTTATTAATTTTATATTAATTACTGATCTATTTATACCCATCCCATATTTTTTCCTTTTTTTAATAGGTCTTATAGATTAGTAGAAAAGTTAATAAATTTCAATTTATAGATATGGAAGTTACCTAGAATGAATAAATCATGTCTTTAAAAGGAACATATTATGGGGAAATGGATAATAAATATAAATGTCCACTTTGTAATATATGGTTTTGATATGTAAGCCTTATGACATAATTCTCTAAAACTCTAAACCTTAAAGGGTCCATAAAATGAAAGAAATTGAATTATTGACTAAAAATGAAATTATGAGTTGAATAAGGATTGGATCATTATATATAGTATTAAATAAAAGGTTTATATGAGTTTTGATATTATGATGTTTTCAATTGAGGCTAACTAAGGAGTTCTAGATATGATCATGGGTTTATAAGCTTAAGGTTACCCAAAAGTGAAAAGGATTAGATGCCCCTTTTGAAGTTTTAAGTAATTGAGTATAAAATTATTGAGGGTATTTGGTGAGATATTTATGGTAATCTAATATTTGGGTTTAATATTGGATTTAGTGAAAAAAATAAGGTAGAATTTCTTTACATTATGGACATTATATTAAAGTTATTGGTGACCTTTTGGGTTTATATGATCTTTGATGTTAATGGAAATTATGGGAATATATGTTTTATTATATAGATAACTATGTGATTGAAAATTTATTTGGTGATTAAGTGATTAATGTTATTTTTTAAGAAGTTTTCTATGTTGTGAAACTTATATGATTAAGGGAAATGGAAATATATTTAGAAAATATGGGATTTCATTTGAGAAATAAATGTTGAATTATGTTTTGGATACATATATGATTTTAATAGGGATTTATACTAGTTAATTTTATTTATCGAAATGATTATCATATATTGGATATTATATGATTGAGGAATATACATTTTTGGTATGAGACTTTAAAAGTGAATGATGTTATTCAGAGATAAATGTAAAATTAATCTTGCAAGATTTTGTGATTAAACCCTATTTATTTTTGTGTTTCAATTTAGTCGTTAATATTTTGAATAATTTTAAGGTTATATATTTATAGAATAATATAAGATGATCTTTGGGTGTTATTATTGAGGCTTTGGTGATTAATGTTATATTTTTTTCATATTATGGTTTATTGATTTTAGGAATTATCTTGTGCTAAAAATCTTTATTTTGGTTAATTTATAAAGACATGAGGAATATATTTTTATCCTTTCATGGTTATGTGATACCTTATATTTTGATTATAGTTCTTTAGGCAAGAAACAATCATCTTGAATACTCATCATTTAGAGAAAAAGATGATATTCTGGTGGAAATTGATTAAAGGATGAAATTCTAATTTTCAAGTATGATTATTTCTATATGTTATTAGTCAATATTGAAAATTAATTCCTCAAATATAGAAAGGGTATCATGAAACAAAAAAAAATATCCTATTACCTTAATTTCCTTTGAACTGATGATCCTTTTCAGACCTCTTTGATTTATGGTTTTGTGGTCATTAACTTTCTCATTATCAGTCACCTTTATGATCAGTGATCTTTTTCAATATCTATCATTATTTGGAAATTAATTTTTTCCTCCATGTCCATATTTTAACTTACCACTAATTTTCTCCTATTTGGAAACCAATTATGTGTTATAATATATGATCTTCTTATTTCTTGACCCCCCTTTTCAAGAGAAATTTTTATTAAACCTATTTATGATGTGTGATTTCAATAAATTTATTTTTAAAATTTCAAAACATTGAATATTTAGTTCAATTTCAAATTTTGATGATTAAATTTATTAGAGGGTTACAATGTAACACAATGAATTCTTTTTTAAAAATACTACATTCAATATAATAAACATCACTCAACCCCGAGCTTAAACGAATGATGAAATATTATTATTTAAATATAATTATTATAACCTAGACATTGAATTGGTGGATATGAATAAGAATAAATACATTATAAAATATATATGAAAGCAAAACTTAATAGAAAATTATGTATCAATATTTATGAAAAAATCACTCAATAATTTTTAATCATTTTATTTTTCAAAAAAAAATATTTTGTTAAGAAATGTTGTTTATTTATTTTTATGTGAAATAATTATAATTAATTTATAGAAATTTTATAAATTTTATTTGATAAAAATATATCATTTTTGAAATCGTCATATAAAAATTATCTTACATTGAAATTTTTATTTCTTTCTTTAATGCTTGATTTTTTAATGAATAATGAAAAATACTAATTATTATTGAAAACAATATTTTCTTTTAAAGTATATACAAAGTAAAATTATTTTTTGGATTATATCTAAAATTTAATTAGTTTATTTATATTAAAAATAATCCAATTATAGTATTTTAAATTAATTTATACTTGAATTTAGTATAAAAACATTTTTATACATAGAAAATTCTTTTTTATGTAAAGCAGTTTTTTGTTGCATTTTAAATTTTAATTTTAAATTAATTTCTGACAATTATATAAATTTAATATTAAATAAATTATTTCATATTAGGAATTTTGAGTTCTAAATTTTTTGAATAGGTATCTTTTATTTTTGTTCATTATTAATAGTAACCCTAGTAACTAATTATTACCACGATAAAGGTAAAATGGGTTAATTAGGGTTGAAAATAATATTATAAGGACTAAAAAATAAATATAACACATGTATTAATTTTATATTATGATTATATTTCAACCATAATATTCAAAACATCTAATATATAAAATTTCTTGCAATTTGGCCATGATTTTGATAGTTATAATATTTTATTTAAATAAAAGTTGAAAATGTCATTCTTTTTTTTTATTTATGAATTTTTTACAAAGGGATGGCCAAAGGATAAGTTCATTTATAAATAGTTATTTTTAATATAAATTATTTATATTTATAATTTTAATTTCTTTCTAATTTTTAGTTAATAAATAATTACCTTAAATGTTTATGCAACGCCACCACGGTATTTATTCAATTAATAGAAAAAAATAGAATTGATTTTAAAAAATAATAAAAATGAAATTATTGAAGTAATATTTTATATTAAAAAAATTTATAAGATAAATAAATCATTTTATGTATATTTTAAATTATTTTATTCTAATTCTATTTCTTTTGTGTTGTTTTCATGTCAAATTAAATGAACAGTGTCAAAAATAACATTAATGATATTTTATGTTAAATAGTATTTTATTAAATTATTTAAAATTTAACAAAAATATTAAATGAGGAAATATTAATTATAAATGGTCTAAAATTTCATTCATTTTCCATTAATGATCATATTTTCACCCAATAATTAAATGTATTTCCCTTTAATGTAGAAAAAGTTATTACCATGGTCAAGGTCAAAATTGGTTAACCAAGGGGTTAAACCAAAATATACAGTTTAAAATAATATAAAAACCTATAAAAAGCTTACTTTATGATTATATTGATATAATATATTACTTCTATGACAATATATTTATTTATAACAATTTTAAATGAGTTATACACATATTATATTATAATATTTCATATATTTCTAAAATTGACATTAATGATATTTTACAAAAAAATATTTTATTGAATGATTTAAAACTCAAGAAAATATATTCTTTATCAAATTTAATGTTATATGGTTTGTAATATAAACCATGGTCCATTTATGCGCCAATTTTTATTTTATAATAACTATCTTGACACCTAAAGAGTAAAAAACTCTATTATCACAATAATCATCAAAAAGGGACAATTATTGTTAAAAATATATAACGGTAAAAATCACCTAAAATTGTAAAACATTTATTTAATTAGATTTTTTAGACACAAAATCATCTTATATTAAAATTATATTAGTTTGAATCTATTTTTTAGGAAAATTAATTTATATTAATTTAATAATTTCTGAAATTCTTAGAGTGCCCCTCTCTTCACTTATAAAAGGAAACCTCCACTCCTCTTTTATTCACACCTAAAAAGATTTTTTTTAAATACCTACCCAAATACCTTTCTAACATACTTATACATTTTATATAGGTATTATTTTGGGAATAATACAAACCTTATATGTGTTTAGGTGTTAAGAAAAGGAGGTTGTCTGAAAAGGAGGTATAGTTCTTAATCAAGAAATTTTGTTTTATTTCTTCTTCTAAGTCCTTAAAATATTATTTTATACGTATATTTTTAATGATAATTCAATAACCTATATCCATTCTGTACTTCCATGAAATGGGAAATGAATCTATCATTTGTGTGCAAGGAAAACTACCATCTCGCGAACTGATGTAATTGGTTTTCCATAACTATATCTCATGACTAGATATAATAATATATTTAATGTTTATATATATGATATTCATAATATATTTATAATTATTTAAATTTAATATACCCTATATTGTCTTACCTTTCCATTCATTGAAAAATGATAACGTCGTTCGTGTGTATGTGTGGATAACCACCTCATTGAAGCGATGTGATTCGTTTTTCAACACTACATCATATGGATGATATATATAAGTTTATTTAATTAAATAATATAGTTTTTATTATGTATTTACCATTATTTAAATATAAAATAATACTTATCTTCTTTCTATCATGATCATTGAAAAATGGAAATGTTAATCATGCATACTTACAACCTACCATCTCCAAGATTGTAATGTAGTTCATTTTTATTAAAAACCATTCAAGGTTGGTTTTAAAAGTATAAATTATGTATTAAAATGGTAATTATTTTATTATTATTATTATTTATATATTTAAACAATGACCCCATATACCATATTCAACATATTGAAGTCATTTTTGACATATGAGTCAAATATCGTCAAAATTCCCATCGTGAACTTAATTGATTATGTAATCATATAAAAATGATATTAAATTAAATAAAAAGGAATAATGAACATGAAAGTAGTTATTAAGAAAGTAAATAATTAAAATAATTTTATTGTTTTCTAATATAAAGAACATACATCACGAGTCAGACTCAATGTAAGGGATACTAGCTTAAAACCTGATTTTATATGTTTTAATGATTTATTTTCAATATATTTATCTTCTATGAAAATATTATTAAAATTATTTTATAAATGAATTTATATGTAAAAAAATTATAAACTAAATTTTATAAATATTTTTAATTTATTTCAAAGGTTTTCAAAAATGAATCTTTTTACTGAATATTTTGACTTTCTTTACAAAAAAGAAATTGAATATTTTAGTTCAATGTATATGGAATAAATGGATTTTCTTACCACCAAAAAATAATTTTATGTTTTTATTCCTTTATAATATTTAATTATTGGTTTAAATAAATGTATTTTATCACTTTTCTTGAAAATGGGTTTTCAATAGAAAGGGGTATTTTGATATCTGATAATGTTTTAATTGTGAGTTAAAAAGAGTTTTAAATGGATTTATAATGAAAATGTGTAAGATAAAAATGTTTTATTCATGATTTATTCCTTTCATATTTTTTATGATGGTTGATCCCAATATATCTCATGATGATGGGTGATACTAATATAGTTTATAATAATGGATGAGTCTAATATATCTCTCCAATGCATTGGGTAATGATTATGTCATATGGATAATTATATTGTATGTTGGTTGTAATGGTTATTCTTATTAGTAATGGTTCTATAAATATTATGTCCCATTGAGATTATATGAATTATATATTCTTTCTAATGAATTTTCATGGACTCGTTTTATTTCAAAAGGAAAGACAAAGATCATTGTTTTAAAGCAATGATTATGCCATTTTTGGTAAAATGGTTTGTTTTTGAGAAAACTTTTATATGGTTTTCATTTATTCTAATAAACCCTCATGATTATGATTTTCCCTTTATTTTTTCTTAATAAAATGTTTTCTGAAAAAACTTTGGATAGTAAATATGATTGCATATGTTCAGAAAAAAATTGTTTTATCCCGATGATTATTATGTTAAAGGAAACCCCTTTTTATGATCTCAATATTTTAAAATAGACTAGTGGATTCCTTCTTTTTATATCCCTTAATGATATTTTTTTGGTCATAAAACATTTTTAAATGTTTTTCAGAGGGCCTAAGTGTAACAACCCAAAGTTTCATTAATGGAAATCCCTATTGATCAAATTAAATGTCTCTTTATGTTTATATAAAGTGTCAACTTCATTGGTTTTATGTTATGAATTTTCGCCATTGCTAATATAGTCGTTGAACAGTGATCACATGATTAGTATAAATATAGGACTTTAACAAATCCAATTTACTCAGACATAAGAATCGATGGCCTCGTCCAGTAGAATTTCTCCATACAAAGCCCATTTTTCGGAGCTCAGAAAAGAGTTGGCATCCTTTGGCTTCACTCTTGAACAAACCCAAGCTGAGCTTCATCACGTCAAGCTCGAATGTGACCGTCTACGGGAAAAGTGGAATTTGATTGAAATTACCACTCAAGTGATGTTATCTGAGCCACCCCAAGAGTCTGTCACCATCGCACACCTTACCCTTACGTATTATGTGGCTATTTTAAGGGGTTATGTAAGAAATAATTATTACTATGTTCATGTACATTATTTTTGTATATATTAATGAATATAATTTCTAGTCATTTTTGATACATTGAAAATAGTTTTTAAAAATACAAACGGTGTTTTTAGTTATTATTTAATTAAGAAATATATTTTATTAAAATAAGTTATTTTTTAATTAAATAATTTTTTAATAAAATATTATTATTATTAAATTGATTTTTATTAAATATAAATCATCTTATAATTTTAAGAATGCAATTATAATTTTTATTAAGGTTTAAAAGCCATTTCTGTCAAAACCCGTGAATTTTCGATAAATGTCGGTTTTTATTTTAAAAGTGAAAATTAAAATATTTAGAAAATTATTTAGATAAAATAAATGTCATTTTTGGAATCAAGATATCGAAATTATCCAACGGTAAATTTTTCATAATTTTCTAAGACAATCAAATTTTTGGGTAAAAATTAAATATCGTTTAAATATATAATGTGTTTTATGACATCATAATGACCCAATAGTGATGTAATAAAATACTATAATCTTTATGTTCGGCCAATATATGTTTTACCATTAAAATAATGTGATTTTGGGTTTGTTTGACTTACATTTCAATGCATTAATGGACCCCTCAAGACTTATTCAACACTTTTCCTGTTTAAATTAATTTCCATGGGAGTGTGACTCACCTCCACATAATCAGCCTTATTATTTTAAGAAGTTCGGAAATTGGCCTTATAAAATATTTTTTTCCTCTTCCCTTTTCGAAAAACCATGGGCAAAAACCATGGGATGGTTTTTTGTTTGGATTAATTTAATATAAGGGGTCCCAAACCTAAATAACAAAGGATTCCCTCACCTTTCCTATATAAACCCACCCAAGCTCCCACTTCCTTCTCACTAAAATCCCTTGGATTTAGTCCAACCTCTTCCCTACTCTCTCTATAATCCTCCCAAGGTTCCCCAAGCTTTCATGAATTCTCTCACAATCCTCTCTCTAGCCTTTGGAAGCACACTTCCAAGTAAGGGTTTTTTCTTCCTTTCTCATTTTTTTCCAATTTTCATTAAGTTGTTTTGCCCTTTTAATTTCAATTATAAATGTTGGGGTATAGTTTCTAACCTCCCTAATACTTCCCTATTTATTTTTGAATGATGGGAGACCCTTTCTCTCTCATTAAGTTCCTCTCATGTACACCCGTTACTATGAAAAAATTCTAAAAGGAACTTCTCTCTCCTCTTTTACATTCAAGCAATACTTTTGTATCATGAATCTATATTACATTACAATTATTGGGACATGTGTCTATATAACCTCCTTACATTCCATTACATTTAAATATGATGAGGAACCCCTTTCTCTCTCATCAACCATTTTTATGAATTCTTATGTCATGCCATTACGCTACCAAAATCGCGCCGATTTTTCTTAGCCAATGTCATTGTGTAGTGAATACCATGCCCATTTATCCATCAAGGGTATTCACCTTTATGAACATTTACTTATTGATTGTAAAGTTTCAAGTATTAATTCCACATTCCTTTATCATGTAATAAATGATTATGTTTTATGAATCCATGTTTTATGATCAATGTGGCACACTTATGCATGAAATGAAATGTTTAAGAAGGGTGCGCCCTTATAGCGCTTCAATGCTTTGGGTAAAGTATAGTATCATGACACGTCATGTGCAATGAGTGTTGACTCATGATAATTCAAGTGAAATTGGGGTTTACTCGTGCTTTATGTGCAATGAAGATTTACTCATGCTCCATGTGCAATGGGCCTTGGCTCATGATAATTCCATGTTAAGTGTTGTTGCCACATTTCCATGTTATGATTATCATGATTTATCATGCCTTTATGTTCATGTTTTTATTACACTCTATTGATATACCTATTGTCTAACATGTATTTTACTCCTCATGTTATTCCATGTGTACTCCCTTACTGGGCTTTATAGCTCACCCTTTTCTTATGCATGTCCTCAGGTTATCCCATACAATGCTAGGTATGAGGGAATGTAGTGGTAATGTAAAGGAAGTTTTCAATAAAGATGTTGTATTTAATGTTTTATGTTTTTATGTAATGATCCTAAGCCACAAATACACTAAACCTCTCGATCTTCTTTGTTGTATCAAGTGAAGTTTTATGTAATAAATCATGTTTAAGTTTTAATAAAAAACAGGGTTGTCATAGTTGGTATCAGAGGATAGGTTTAGATAATTTTTGGGATTAGGAAACCCTAGTAAATCCCTAGAGACAAGACTAAGTACAATAATAATATCTCTATGTTTTGGTAAGTACTGAGTAAGTGGTTTATCAGACAAATACATCCCTGTCTGGATACGAGCAGGTAGAGGCGGATTTGGCACAGATGTATCCTAGGGGTTAAACTAGAAAATACCACATTAAGCTGGACTCGAACGGGAACTGGTTCACGACAACGGGCCTTGCTGCACTCTTGGTTATGACACTCTCGAGGGATATGTTTTGATAAATTCACAAGCTTAGTATGAACCCTTATTAAGGGAATTAAAAAATATTCCCCTAAGAATATATGTTAGAAAGTAGATCATGAAAAGCCTAGATTGAATCCTATAGACTCATGAGTTAAGGAAATGAAAGTTTATTTATAAGTCATCAACTTTTGTCTTTGGATTACCCTTTATGTGTTACCCCTAAATTTCCTTTTATTCTAGCCAATGGTCGGTAATATGAGGACTCGGGCTAACAACCATTGTGAAGATCCGTGTGATGACTGTACTAATGAGATGTCAAATCCAATGGGAGCGGGAATCTCGAACTTTGTCACGCTTATCTCTCAGCTAACTCAAGTTTTGAATAGAAACATGGGTCAAGAAGAACATTCAACCCCCCCCCCTAAGAAAGAACAAGTCTCTATCGATAGCTTCATGAGACAAAGGCCTCCTACTTTTAGTGGATCATCTAATCTGACGATCGTTGAAAAATGGATCAACTCCATTGAAAAGATATTCTCCATCCTGCAATGTTCTGAACAAGAGTAGGTTCTCCTAGCGTCTTATCGTATGGAGGGTGAAGCTGATCAATGGTGGACATTGATCAAAAATACGAATCCTGAGGAGGAGATCGAGGCGTTGGAATGGAAGGATTTTTGGAAGATGTTTTTCGATAAATATTTTCCGCACACCCTCTAGATTAAGATGGAAAGGGACTTCCTTTCCCTCAAGAAAAAATATAAAGAGTCTGTTGGATCGTACGAGGAAAACGTCACAAGGCTTGCACGATACGCTTCCGGCTTTGTCGTTACCCCCGAATGCAAGGTTGACTGCTTCTTTGGTGGGCGGAATCCTAGCTTGCGGAAAGCATTAGCGATCCGTGACTTCGACAGCTATGAGGAAATTGTCCAATGTGCCCTCAAGGTCAAAATGGAGATCGGGGAATCACAGGGGTATCATGGGGAAAAGAAGAGTAAGGTGGACTTCAATGCTGGTGGTTCGATGGATAAATCCAACGGAGCAAAGAAGATCCATCACCCCACTTTCCAAAAGTGCGGAAAGAAGCACCCTGGAAATTGCCTTTAGGGGATGAGAAAATGCTTTAGGTGTGGAAGAGAAGGGCACCTAGCTGTTAACTGTCGGCAACAAGGACACGCGGCTGCGACAGAGGAGAGGAATGCTATGTTTGATCCTCAACGCATTGTTCAATTCTACAAATGCAAAGAACTGGGTCATTTTTCAAATCAGTGCCCTAATCCAAGGGTTTTCGGAGACAACCAACAACCTCCAAGGCAGCAAGGAAGATCTTTTTACATCACTTCTACCGAAGTGAACCCACACAACGAAGTGGTGACAGATACTCTAGTTATTCATTCAAGAATAGCGAATGTACTTTTTGATTCAGGTTCTACTCATTCTTTTATATCTCAAAAGTTTAATAGAACAATCCCAACACCACCACAAATCATGGAAGTAAACATGTCGGTGAGTTCGGAAAATGGGGCAATCATTGCATCCCATGAATATAAGTCCTCCCCTGTTATAGTCTATGGATTGAATTTCCCAGTGAACCTCGCCATACTCCCTCTGGTGGAATTTTATGCAATTCTTGGCATGGATTATCTTTCCTTATATAGATCCAAAATAAATTGTCGGGAGAGGGAAATCACACTCCATATAGAGAATCGACCCCTGATTCTTTACAAGTGTCAGGAGGAAGATGAATCTCCTTTAGCTCCATCGTCTCAAGCATGGATATTACATCCCTATGAGCATGGGTATCTGGATCAAGTGATTGAGTCCAAAAAGAAACCATCCTTGAAGAAATGCCTATTGTGAGGGAATTCGTGGAAGTGTTTCCTGAGGAACTGTCTGGTCTTCCTCCTATAACAGATGTTGAGTTTTCAATTGAACTTATACCTGGGGAGCTACCAATATCCAAGACTCTATATAAAATGGCTATTGTAGAGCTTGAAGAGCTAAAGAAACAACTACAGGAGAATCTGGATAAAGGGTTTATATACCCAAGTGCTTCACCATGGGGTGCACCAGTCCTCTTCGTCAAGAAGAAGGATGGGTCAATGCGGCTTTTCATCGATTATCATGAACTTGACAAAATCTCAATAAAGAACAAGTATCCTCTCCCAAGAATCTATGAATTGTTTGATCAGCTGTGTGGATCACAATACTTCTCCAAGGTGGATTTGCGGTCGGGATATTATCAAGTAAGGGTGAAGAAGGTAGATTTCCCCAAGACTACTTTTTGTACAAGGTACGGGCACTATGAATTCATAGTAATGCCTTTAGGAATAACCAATGCTCTAGCAATATTCATGTAATTGATCAATAGAGTCTTTAGAGATTACCTAGAAAAATTTGTGGTAGTCTTTATAGATGATATTCTAATATACTCCAAAACCAAGGAGGATCATGAGGAGCATTTAAGAACTGTACTAGAGACTTTTCTCAAGGATAAGCTCTATGCAAAGTACAACAAGTGTGAGTTCTAGTTGAAGGAGGTCTCATTATTGGGTCATATAATCACAAGAAATGGGATATCTGTGGACCCCTCCAAAACAGATGCAATTGAGGGATGGCTGAGGCCAACTTCGGTAACGGATATTCGTAGATTCTTGGGGTTAGATGGATATTATCAATGATTTGTAAAGAATTTCTCACAATTGTCCAACCCTCTTACCAAGATAACTTGGAAGGGAGTAAAGTTTTCTTGGATTTATGAATGTGAAGAAATATTCAAGGAGTTGAAAAGGATGCTTATCACTGCACCCGTTCTCACTTTACCCAAAAGTGGGGAACTTTTTGTGGTATTAAGTGATGCTTCAAATAATGGCTTAGGTTATGTGCTGATGCAGAATGATAAATTTATATCCTATGCCTTAAGGCAGTTGAAAATCCATGAGCGAAACTATCCAACGCATGATCTGGATTTGGCGGCGGTGATATTTGCCTTGAAAATATGGCGGCATTATCTCTATGGAGGGAAATGTGAAATATATACAGGCCACAAGAGTCTTAAATATATATTCACATAGAAAGAGATTAATATGCGCCAGAGAATATGGATAGAGCTCATCATGGATTATGACTGTTCAATACATTACCACCCTGAGAAAACAAACAAGGTGACAGATGCCCTAAGTAGAAAGGATCTAGTGATTCTATCAATGATGATAATTGAGAAGGATACAATCTTCGTAGACTTGATGAAGATGGAAATGGGAATCATAGAGAAGGGAAGATCATCAATCCTTTCACAAATGATTTCTCAACCATCTCTTTTGAAAAGGTTAAAGGATGCTCAAAAGGATGATGTGGTAATTCAAGAAAAAATAGAAGCTATCAAAAAGGGGAAATCCTCGGAGTTTAATGTTAATAAAGAAGGAATTGTGCGGTTTGGGAAAAGACTATGTGTTCCATCAAATCCGGAGCTGAAGAAGGAACTTTTGGATGACGCACATAGTTTGAATTTCTCTATTCACCCAGGGAGCACAAATATGTATCGAGATCTCCGAGAAAACATTTGGTGGGATAATATGAATAAGGAGATCATTGAATATACATCAAAGTTCCTAGTGTGTCAGCAAGTGAAGGCCTAGAGGCAGAAGTCTAAGGGGATGATGCAACCATTTCCCATACCAGAATGGAAATGAAAGAACATCACCATGGACTTTGTCACCGGACTTTCGGGGACATCCAAAGGCAACAATGCAATCTGGGTTGTTGTGGATCGTCTTACAAAGACTGCACACTTCGTTTCTATTCGAGAGGATTTCTCTTCAGATCAACTGGCACGGATATATATCAGGGAAGTGGTATGGTTTCATGGAGTACCACTATCTATTGTGTCTGACCGAAATCCAAGATTCACCTCTAAGTTTTGGAAGAGTCTTCAACATGCTCTGAATACTGAACTGAACTTCAGTACGGCCTATCATCCTCAAACTGATGGCCAATCTGAGAGGACTATCCAAACAATTGAGGACATTTTGAGAACATTCTCAATGGACTTTAAAGGAGGATGGGATCAACATCTTACTCTGGTTGAGTTCTCTTATAATAATAGTTTCCACTCAATCATCCAAATGGCACCATATGAAGCCCTATATGGGAAAAGGTGCATAACACCAGTATGTTGGGATGAGGTCGGTGAACGTAAGCTGCTTGGACCAGAAATGGTCGAAGAAATAGTGGAGAAGGTGAAAACCATTCAACAGCATATCAAGGCAGCCCAGAGTCGACAGAAGAGTTATGTAGATAATCATCGATGAGACCTTGAGTTTAAAGTGGGATACATGGTTTTTCTATACATATCTCTGTGGAGGAAGTTCATGAGGTTTGGAAGGAAAGCGAAGTTAAGTCCAAGGTACATCATCCCCTTCAAGATTCTTGATCTTGTCGGGGTTGTGGCCTATCGAATAGCACTTCCACCTACTATGGACAAAGTACATGATGTCTTTCATGTATCCCTCTTAAGGAAGTATATACTGGACCCTTCACATGTACTCTCTTCTGAGGTGGTGCAATTAAAATATGATCTTTCTTAGGAGGAGAAACCATTGAAGATCTTAGATCGTAGATTAAAAGTTCTACGAAATAAGACAATGCACCTCATCAAGGTGTTTTGGAGAAACCACAAGTTTGAAGAAGCAACATGGGAATCGGAGGATATGATGAAGCTGAGTTACCCACATTTGTTTTAGTGAGGGAAAAGGAAAATTTCGAGGGCGAAATTTCTTAAGGGGGGAATATTGTAACGACCCAAAGTTTCATTAATGGAAATCCCTCTTGATCTAATTAAATTTCTCTTTATGATTATACAAAGTGTAAACTTCATTGGTTTTATGTTAAGAATTTTGATCGTTGATAATATAGTCGTTGAATAGTGATCACATGATTAGTATAAAGATAGGACTTTAAAAAATCCAATTTACTCAGACAAAAGAAGCGATGGCCTCGTCCAGTAGAATTGTTCCATACAAAGCCCATTTTTCGGAGCTCGGAAAATAGATGGCATCCTTGGGATTTTCTCTTGACCAAGCCCAAGCTGAGCTTTATCACGTTAAGCTTGAAGGTGACCGTCTATGGGAAAAGTGGAAGTTGATTGAAATTACCACTCGAGCGATGTTATCTGAGCCACCCCAAGAGTCTGTCACCATCGCACACCTTACCCTTAGGTCTTATGTGGCTATTTTAAGGGGTTATGTAACAAATAAGTAGTACTATGTTCATGTACATTATTTTTGTATGTATTAATGAATATAATTTCTAGTCATTTTTGATACATTGTAAATAGTTTTTAAAAATACAAATGGTGTTTTTAGTTATTATTTAATTAAGAAATATATTTTATTAAAATAAGGGATTTTTGAATTAAATAATTTTTTAATTAAATATTATTATTATTATTCAATTTATTTTTCTTAAATATAAATTATCTTATAATTTTATGAATGTAATTATAATTTTTATTAAGGATTGAAAGCCATTTCTGTCAAAACCCGTGAATTTTCGATAAATGTCCGTTTTTATTTTAAAAGTTAAAATTAACATATTTAGAAAGTTATTTAGTTAAAATAAATGTCATTTTTTCAATCAGGATGTCGAAATTATCCAACGATGGATTTTTCATAATTTTCTAAGACAGTCAAATTTTTGGGTAAAAATTAAATACCGTTTAAATATATAATGTGTTTTATGACATAATAATGACCCAATAGTGATTTAATAAAATACTATAATCATTATGTTAGGCCAATATATGTTTTACCATTAAAATAATGTGATTTTGGGTTTGTTTGACTTACTTTTCAAAGCATTAATGGACCCCCCAAGACTTATTCAACACTTTTCCTTTTTAAATTAATTTCCATGGGAGTGTCACTCACCTCCACATAAGCAACCTTATTATTTTAAGAAGTTCGGACTTTGGACATATAAAATATTTTTTTCCTTTTCCCTTTTCCGAAAAACATGAGCAAAACCATGGGATGGTTTGTGGTTTGGATCAATTTAATATAAGGGGTCCCAAACCTAAATAATAAAGGATTCCCTCACCTTTCCTATATAAACCCACCCAAGCTCCCACTTCCTCCTCACTCAAAGCCCTTGGAGTTCTTCCAACATCTACCCTACTCTATCTATAATCCTCCCAAGGTTCCCCAAGCTCCCAAGTAGCCTCTCACAAGCCTCTCTCTAGCCTTTGGAAGCACACTTCCAAGTAAGGGTTTTTTCTTCCTTTCTCATTTTTATCCAATTTTCTTTAAGTTTTTTTGCCCTTTTAATTTCAATTACAAATGTTGGGGTATAGTTTCGTACCTCTATCATACTTCCCTATTTATTTTTTAATTATGGGAGACCATTTCTCTCTCATTAAGTTCCTCCCATGTACACCCGTTACTATGCTGAAATTCCGAAAGGAATTTATCTCTCCTCTTTTACATTCAAGCAATACTTTTGTATCATGAATCTATATTCCATTAAAATTGTTGGGACATGTGTCTATATGACCTCCTTACAGTCCATTACATGTAAATATGATGAGGAACCCATTTCCCTCTCATCTACCATTTTTATGAATTCTTATGTCACGCCATTACGCTACCGAAATCGCACCGATTTTTCTAAGAAAATGTCATTGTGTAGTGAATACCATGCCCATTTCTCTATCAAGGGTATTCACCTTTATACACATTTAATTATTGATTGTAAAGTTTCATGTATTAATTCCACATTCCTTTATCATGTAATAAATGAATATGTTTTATGAATCCATGTTTTATGATCCATGTGGCACACTTATGCATGAAATGAAATGTTTAAGAAGGGTGTGCCCTTATAGCGCTCCAATACATTGGGTAAAGTATATTATCATGATACGTCATGTGCAATGAGTGTTGAATCATGATAATTCAAGTTCAATGAGGTTTTACTCGTTCTTTATGTGCAATCAGGATTTACTCATGCTCTATGTGCAATGGGCCTTGGCTCATGCTAATTCCATGTTAAGTGTTGTTGCCACATTTCCATGTTATGATTATCATGATTTATTATGCTTTTATGTTCATGTTTTTATTACGCTCTATTGATAAGCCTATTGTCTAACATGTATTGTACTCCTCATGTTATTCCATGTGTACTCCCTTACTGGGCTTTATAGATCACCATTTTCTTATGCATGTCCTCAGGTTATCCCATGAAATGCTAAGTACGAGGGAATGTAGTGGTAATGTAAAGGAAGTTTTCAATAAAGATGTTGTATTTCATGTTTTAAGTTTTTATGTAATGATCCTAAGCCCCAAAGACAATAAACCTCTCGATATTATTTGTTGTATCAAGTGAAGTTTTATGTAATAAGTCATGTTTAAGTTGTAATACAATGCAGGGTTTTCATACTTAGGATGATTAAAAAAGTTGATAATATTTGAGTTCCATATATGGAAGTTATATTGAATTAAGAAACCATGCCATTATAAGGATCGTATTTTGTTGGGAAAATGGACAATGAATAGAAATTTCCACTTTATAATATATGGTTTTGATATTTAATAGTTATGATATAATTCTGTAAAACTCTAAAACTGAAAAGTTCCTTGAAATGAAAAAAAAATTAATTTTATCCTAAAATTAAATTTTTATTTGAATAAGAATCAGGTCATTATAGTTAGAATCAGAGTAAAGGATTATATAACTTTATAGATTGTGATTATTTTATCTGAATTTAACTAAGGATTTATGGATACCATCATGGGTTTATAAGTTTAAGGTTGTTAAAGAGTTCAAATTCTTAGACACTATTTTTTACGTTGTAAGTGGTGGAAGTTAAAAAGGATTAAAATTATTTTCGGAGACATTTATGGTAATGTAACCTTTGTTTTTAGTATTTTATTTAGTTAAAAAACCATTTGATAAAGAATACCTTGACTTCTCCTGGACATAAGTTTAATTGTATATGTATCCTTTAGGGGATTTAGGTCCATGAAACTATCTATATGCTCTTGTTTATTCTCTAAATAAAGAGAATTAATGGAAATGAGATTTAAAGAATCATAGAAGACGGTGGGTTTCTAAAAATGAACACACTCATCTATTAAGCACAAAATTAAAAATTTGATAACCTACACAACACTAAAAACATTAATCACAACTCAAATAATCAAAGATTTATGAAGGGAAAAATTCATCAAAGTATGGGTTGCTGAGGGAATGTTGTGTTTCTTTGTTATTATATACAATATCAATTTAATATATATAAAGAGTTATGAACTCTTCACTGGGGTATTTCATATATTCAATTATATTAAAAACATGACTTTTATCCACTGAGCTCCATGGACAATGTGTAATTATGGATGTTGATGATTATATTTTCTATTTTAAGGAATCACCTTCCATGTATGAGATGGCCATGTCCATGGGTTCAGGTACCTTCAATCCCAAGAATATATAAGTCTAAAAGGATGATGATATTCTTCAGCCTTATGATAAAATCTTTGATCAATCCAAATGGGTGTGTTGTTCTCTAGTTCTCAAGTTTTATGATGATTCCCATTGGTTAAAGCTCTCCAATTGGTAGAGAAGTGTACATAGAGTAATGAATCACAATAATTTATAAACAAAAATCTTGAATTGAATTATAAAATAATGTCTCCCCTTTGGGGAACGTAGTGACCCATGTTTCTTAATTGCTGCAGATGATAACAAGTTGTGGAATCCCATACTTAGTAATCTTAGGAATAAAAGTGTGAAAAAACATTCTAAATTTAATGTTGTATGAAATCTTAAAATATTTAGAAGAAATTAATATGATGTTTTTATAACTTTTCAAAAAGGAAATATGATTTGTAAAATCGATAAGAAAGTATAAATTCAATCTAGTGGACCTATTAAGATTATTAACTCAGATTTTTATGGGCTGACGAGACATCAATAAATAAAATAAAATTTATACTTTATCTATTTTGTTAATTATTTTACTTGGATTAACAACATAATTTTTATGAAATATAAATTTGAGTTTTTATAAATGGTCAAATCTTTCAGTAGAGATGTTAAAAGTGAAATGGGGGTTTATATAAAAAAGTATAGAACTGATAATGGTACAAAATTGACGTGTAATGTTTTTTAATACAATCATAATAAGAATGGAATAAACCCTAAATATAGTGTTATATAAACACCTCAACAAAATTAAGTCATATAAAATAAAAAAAATGAACTTTTGTGGAAATAGGAAGAAGCATGTTAGAATAGTAAAAACTTTCAATGTTATATTGAAGTGTACATTTTCAAAACAAAAGTTTGTTAAGGTCTGAATTAAAATAATAATTCCAATGAAATGTGGTATAAGAAAATCATTGGTGAAATATTTTAAGGTTTTTGGAAGTCCCTGTTTACTAAAATTCAAAAATCAGGATCTTGAAAATTTTTATGAAAAATATGAGGATGGAACTTTCATGTGATATTCACCCAATATAAGAAGTTAAAAATATTGAAAAAAAAATCTAGAAAATTTGCTGGATTATTATGAAGTGAAGGTTATTGAAAATAAAAATTATTAAACAATGCATGTTGAAACTTTTGGGGAAGTAAAATTGAATATTTCCAATGAAATTGAAAATGATCTAAAATAGATATATAATAACTTAGAGGAATCATATGATGATGAAAGTGAAGTTATAAGAGAAACATTGAAATTTACTACACTACCAAAATTGGTTTAAACTAAAAATATACATAGAAATCATAAATCTATGATTCATACTAGAATAAGGTTGAGATTATAAAATTATACGTTATCTATTTCAAATATTGAGTTGGAGGAAATTTCAGAAGTAGTAAAACAAAAATAATGGGTTAATATAATGAATGAAGAGTTGGATCATATTGAGAAAAATAAAATGTGTGACCTTTGTGCACATCCAGTTGATAAAAAATTTATTGTAAAAAAATGGGTGTACAGAAAAAAGTTTAATAAACATGGATAAGTTTCAAGAAAAAATGAAATAATTTTTTGTAAAGGTTATTCATAGGTGGAAGGTGTGTAATTTGAAGAAACTTTTTTCCCATCTGAATATTAAAAACCATTAGAATGTTTTTAGCTCTGGATGCACATTGATGTAGTAATGTTTATCATATGGATGTTAAGTCCTATTTCTTAAATGGAGATATTGGGGAAGAAGTTTACATTGATAAATCTTATGGATTTCTACTTCATAATGAATAAAGAAAGGTTTAAAATTGAATAGTTTCTGGTAATGGTTAAAATAAGATCCACATTCCTGGTACTCCAAATGTGACAGTTGTCTCAAAAAGTTGATTTTTTCTATAGAAAAAGTCGAAAGAAACTTGTATGTGAAAGAAGTATATTCATGCACCCTGATTTTAATTGTTTATTTGGATAATATAATTTTTTTGGGGAAAGAAAAAATGTTTTTAAATAATTTTCTAAGGAAATTAAAAAAATTGAGATGTTAATTTTTAGATACTTAACATTCTTCCTAGGATTATATGTTCAAAAAAATGGAAAATACATTTTCTTATATCAATAATAGTACATCAGAGAGTTTTTATAAAATTTTGGCATCATAGAATATAAATAGTTTTCTACTCTAATTTCAATGAGAAAAAATTTGATAAAAGATGAAACCATAAAAATGTACATCAGAAATATTTTTAGAAGATTATGGAAAGTTTTCTTTATCTTACAGCCTAAATACCTGATATTTTTTATTTTGTGACTTTATGTTCTAGATATTATAGGTATTTAAAATAATCTCATATATTTTCAGCAAAAGTAATTATGAGATATGTTAAAGGAACAACTTCAAATTGGATATTATAAAAAATAAGTTGTGATATGAGATTTCATGGTTATACTGATGTTGATAGGACAAGAGATTTCACTGACAGAAAACCAACTTCTTGAGAAAAAATTTACTTGGTAGAATGTTGTGTGATTTGGAATAGTAAGAAACAAAGTTCAGTCACTTTCAGCACAACAGAATAAGAATATGTCACAGCTACCCAATTTTGTACTCAAATTTTTTTGGATGAAAGTTTAGTTGAATGACTTAAAAGTTAATGTTTCTACACTATTGAATTTTCTTTGTGATAATCAAAGTGATATTGATATTTTGAACAGTATTATACAAAATTATAGATTAAAACACATTGATATAAAGAATCACATTGTAAAATAAATTTTTTTTGGTGAAGATGTTATACTAGAATATATTTTTACAAAATGTCAAATTTTTCATGTTTTAACAAAAACTATTTTATGGGTTAGATTTTAAGAATCAAGGTTGAAACTTCATTTTCTTGCTCCACCAAATACTTCCTAAACATCTTAAGGAAGTCCCTAGCTGTACTTTATATTATATTGACGAAGGGGGAGATAAAATAACAACATTAAAATTGGTTTTTACATTTCTTTCTGTAATGAATATGAATTCATGGTTATCATAAAATGGGGAAGTGAAAAAAATGTGTGAGTGAAAATTATGAGTTGGTAATTTGTAACAAAACTAGGGAAGATAAAAGTGATGGGGGTTTTATCTTAGCATGGACACAAATTTTCAGGTCACTTGTGGATGAAATTATTTCAAAAACATTAATTTATCTAATAGTATAATTTCAGGAAACTCTCTTTTGAGAATGATTTTGTTTTTGTAAAATTTTAAATAATTATATTCGTTATAAAAATGAGTTGTGAAAAGGTACAGGTAATGAAAAATGATGAGTTCTAAAAATAATTAACAAATATTTTCAACAGATCCAAAGGGGGAGACTGAATAGCCTTTGTGATGTTTTCTTAACAAAGTGTTTTGTTTATTGACAACTAAATTTTTTTAATGATTTTTTCGTAAAAAAAGGGAATTTTTTGGAATACTGGATAGAATGTTTTGTGCAGAGTTTGTTAAGAAGAAGAAATTGAAAAATTCAAGAATTTAGAAAGCTCTAAACTTTATAACCAAAATTCAGATTATTTTATATTGATCTCAATGTTTCTTATGTACTAAAACATCTCATGATACGATATTTGTTTGAAAATGGAAGTTGATGTTTTTTGGATGCATCTTATCATAGAGGGGAGCATCAAACGTTGAAGTTATCAAAAAATAGAAGTATGAATTTTTTGAAGCTTGAAGAATTGAAAAGTAACTGCGTGGATGATCTAAGGGAAGAACAATCATTTCAATATTCTATAAGAAATTTTGAGTTCATATTAAGGAACTTTTCTACAAATAAATCAGACATAGATAATCATACAGATCTGGATATGGTGGATTGGACGTAGTTTTTTGGACATAGTTCTTCTAATGTAGATCCAAATGCATACCTTCAAAACTAGTATGGTGTATATAGAGTTTCAAATGAAAATTACTAGAAAGAGAATATTTATGTGGATTTTTATTCAAATTTGATGTTTCTGAACTCGTATTTTTAGAAACATTTCTCTATATATAAATAAACTAAAAGAAATCGGGAATTGTGAACTTATTTAATTTTGATAAAACGCAAAATTTCTGAGTGGATAAAACCTTTCAAAAAAATTGGATGAATCTTTAGATGGAAATATGAGTTTTTTAAGGTTGAGAAGTTTGTGAAAAATGTGAGTAAATGAATATATCAATTTTCAGTGAGGACAATAAGGAATTAATTTTAAACAGATAAAAAATGAAGTTGAGTTTTGAGAAAACAAATGGAGTAATTATATATGGTTTGGGACATGTAGTTCTAGAAAAAATATTCTTGAAAAATATTTAAGAAGAAGTTTAAAGATGCATTAATGGAAAAAAATTGTTATATTATCTTAAATAAGTGATTAAATATAAAGGTTTTGATCAGACATAGTTTTCTAGAAATACAAGAATAGATACAATAGAGTGGAAAAAGACTCTATACAAATAAAATTTGTCGAAATGTTGAAGTTGCTGCTAGACATTCATTGAAATATACTTAAGTCTTCATAATTTTCAATAATTTATTCAACTATATTTAGTTTTCATGGAGAAATAAACAAATAAAACATTTATTTGTTTGTTTTGAGTGATTCTTTCTTCAGTGACTCAAGAGAATGTGATGGGGGAAGGCTGAAGATGGAAGTTGTGAAGCTTTAAATCTCTGTCTAAGAAATTCTATTGGATGATATTGTCACAATAAATTATATTTTATGAATGATTCATAAGAATCTCTATCATATATATTTTTAAAAAAAAATTGAGATGATAATGACGAATTTTTCATTAGAATGTTTTTGGTATTTTTGAGTTTGTTTCAAGTGGTTTGAGATGACCAAATAGATGATGAGTTTTTAGAAAATAGAAGTTCCAGAAAAAAAAATCTTCATAAAGAACATTTAAAGAAAGTTGTTAAGTTCTAAATATGTGATATCTTGAGAATTCTGATGTTTTGGAAAATTATAGAAGATTATAGAAGAATAAAAATGAGTTGAGAATATTTGAGAAGTATTTAAATGAATTTCAAATATCTAATAAACTTAAATTAATGAATTTTTATGAGTGAGGAAAATTTTTAGGTTTTCCACCATTTTTATTCTCAAAACACCTATAAATAGAGGTGAAAAGTAAAATGAAACTTGTGAGAGAGACTATTAAACTATGCATAAAATATTAAATGCTTCATATTGTGTGTCAAGATAGAGTTTCCAACCAAAGTTGAGTTTTGTGTCGAAGAAGAGTTCTAGATATAATTTTTTGATTAGAAGAATTTCATAGAGGTTAGTTTAGTTACTAGACAGGGTATAACAAAATATTTTATGTGTATAAAGTTTTTAAGGTGATGATTTTTGTTGAATAGGATAAAATAGAAATTGGTTCTAGGTGAAATTTTATAAAATCTACATAATACAAAGATTATCAGACGCAATGACACTTAATAATAAAATTAGAGAGAGTAATTAGATGGAATTCCCAGATGAACTTTCATGGGGTGGAGTTAAAATATATAATTTTTTGGTTGATAATTTTTTTTAATAAATATCAGAAAACTAATGGGATTCAATATAACCATACCTATCAGGATATATAAAAAGAATAATGGGATTTGGCTCAAAACTTGTACTCACTTCTTTCTAATAGTTAATTTCTATGGACCCGTGGGAGTGTCCATGTAAAGGATGTAATTTCTCCCACTGAGGCTGAAACTTATAAATTTTGTATTCTTTTCTTACTTTCATACTTTTTCATGCATGTGATTTTACTAAAATTTGATAAGGAAATAACCCAAACATGTTTCAGGGGTTAAGTTTCTCAAAGATAGAAATTTGTAAAAAGATAAAAAATGATTCAACCCCCCCCCCCCACCTATCTCAGTTGTTCAAAAATCCATAGTAACTTCATTATTCAACTCACAAATACACCTAAGATGAAATAACTCTTTGGTTTCTTCTCAGTTATCTTTTTCAAATAATGTTATTGAAAATAATAGTTATGTATAATTTGGTTATAAGTAATATATGTTCTTCATTTTATATTATATAAAATTTTATTTTTATAGTAGATAGATCTTGGTTTAAGATCTCTTGTTATCTATTGATTCTTGAATAAATTTATTCAATACTAATAAACCTTATAGTGGTATAAGAGAACATTTATACATTAAATGACTCATGAAATCATGTTTAACATAAATAAATTAATTTTTTATATATCATATATTGATTCCTAAAAAATTATTCATTTTTTAAACTAAATCGTATAATATAATATAGGACATCATAAACTATAATTGGATTACCTTATATGATATATGATATCATAAAATATAACTCAATTTAAATCATTTCTCTTTTGATATAGCATAACAAATGATATGGTTTTCCATAATAAATTATATTGCAGATTTTAATCTTATACATGTTATGAAAATAGAGCCTTGAATCATCAATATGAAATAAGGTATGTTGTATAATATGACACTCATTCATCAAATATGACATCACTAGCAATAGTTATCCCCTATCATAAATCAGAATACGAGTTCTTGTCTCGAATTATGATATGGAGGATATCATAAGGTATGATTAATAGAAAAGATTATCAATCACAGACTGTAGGGTACTAATAAAAAAATATGATATAGGTTTGAACTAAATTGGATATTATGATATGGATGATATCATTAAAATTTATATGAGTAAAAAAATTCATAAATTTAAATTATTAATTGAATTATATAATTTCTAAAAGGTTTATAAATTATTGGATGATTATTTTTATTATATTTATTTAATTTAAAAAAAATTATAAATTAATTAGTTGCAAATTTTTATAATTACTTATTAAATGCTTGTAAAATATTTAATAAATAACACTCTTAATAATAATTTTCTATATTAAAATACCTTTATTTTATATGAAATGACTTGTAACTTTAACATAAAGTGTTTATATAGAAATTATAAGATAATTTATAAAGTATTTATATAATATAATATAAACCCAAATACAAATGAGATTATATTAAATCATTTATAATTTTTAATTTGAAATGTTCAAATTAAAGGACTTATTTTGGAAATTATTTTAACCATATAAATAGAATTTTTATAGTTTATATGATCAATTTTAAAATAATTCTAAATATGTGATATGTTTATTATGTAAAAGCTTTATAAAATAAATTTAAAATATAAATTTTTTATATTTCAAATGTCATAAAATTTTATAAATTCTATATAAAGGATAATATGTAGATGATAATATTGTAAATAAATATGAATTGTTTATATGTATGTGATTATGGAATTTATATAATGCAAGGATAAATTATAAAGTGTTTATAATTACATTATTTATAAATTATTCATAAATATGTTTCTCATGTATAAATTTATGAATTATTCATTTATTTAGTGTTTTTCCTTATTTAGTTCATAAATATAAATATTTTATACTATTAATGGTTTTAAGATATATTTTAATGCATTAAACTATGCCAAAATTATCATGCATGAATCTAATGAGTGAATTTCTAGGTATGATAATTGGTAATTGATTTATAATCCCTCTATCCTGACTTTGGCTTTTACTTGGTTATTAGGTAGAATTAAGAAATTAATTATTTTTTATATGTATTACATATTATAATTATGATGGAAGTGAAGCCACTATTGAGTAAAGAACCATGGGTAGTAGTGCTTTGGGTTGAACTCGCCATTGACCTATGAGTTTTCATTTGGACTAGGAAAGTGGGGGTTGGATTTAAATTTAAGTTAGTAACACAAGCTATGAGTTGATTAAAGAGTGAAACAACAATGTTGTTTGAACATATTTATTTTCTGGAAGGAATAAGGACTCAAAACTAAATCATTGGAAACATGAATACATATAAATGGATACATGTAATACGATGGTAATATAGATAACACCCCTTATAAAATACTAAGTGTTAGATTCCTTTAAAATAAAAGAATTGTTAGAAACTCAATAATTTGGTATGGGTGACCATAATTGTTAGGTGCACATAAATTATTTAATGTAAGGAAGGAATATTATAGGTTTCCCTAAAATTTAGGTTCCTATATCTAAGGTGAGATTTAGGTTATACTTATCTGGGAAACACTAATTGTTAGGATATAAAAGGGATGCAGTTTAGTGAATCAATATGAAGGATCGGTATAAAGATTTATCCACTCAACTATCCAAGAGTCTTATCTAATATTATTAACATAATTAACTAATATATATATTCATGAATTATATCATGAGTTTTTCTAGGATGATTCATGAGGAAATATATATCTTGTCCCACTAATTGATATGATGTAATTTAAATGGGGAAATCATTTTAGGATTATTAGATTTAATAAAATTCATTATTAAATGAATTTAAAACATGATAATCATATGGTAAAAGATTTCATTATAGATAAAAAGTTTTTATCATCATTAAAAATGACTTTGATAGAAATACATGAAATGGAAAAACTTAATGATAGTAATTAACTAAACTGGTATAGAAACATAAGAAATTTTAATAATTAAGAAGAAATTTTCTATATGTAGAAACACATTACTGAGTAACCAATTGATGGATTTTTCTAATAAGTGTATATAAATTCTTGTGAGTATCATATATGAGTTTGATTGAGGTTTCTAAGACATTAGATACAAGATGACCCAGGAACTTTAGACTCCATTCATATACTCAATATTATTAGGTACTTCGAGAGACTGGATGATTAATTTATGGATTGGTTTGGCTAAGAAATTCACTTGGTAATAATAATTGGAATTATTCTAATAATATTAATTATTTTAAAATAATTTTTCCTAATTTATTAGAAATTTTGAGGATAAAAGAGCATGAAATGATATTTCTAGTCTCTGGTGGTGTGTATAAAGTACACCTGGGTAAAAACATTCTACCAGAATAAGAATATTAAAAGGTTTGATTATCATATCAGGTCACTGATACTTAAAGGAGGTGTCAATAATGAGGTTTTATATTTCCATTATAGATGAACCATGTCAATTACTGATGTTATATAATTCACTAATTTTATTTCAAATGGTATATTATACCAAATGTATACTTTACAAAAGTTGTAAATATAAAGGAGTACAAAATCTAGTAAATAATTCATAAATCTTACAGTTTTCATTCAAAAAAGTGGAAAAAGTTTCTACAATGAATATTTATATTTAAAAGGAATATCCCAAAATCATATGAATTTAAATATATAATGTTTATACTCATATTATCTCTCTTATATGATTAGATAAGTTATTTGTTAACAAAGATTTTTCATAAATAAAATTAGATTATTTTTTGATACAATGGGTTTATGGTTCATTAGAATATATAAATTTTTTTGAATAAGAGTAATGGATAAAATGTTTTGTAAGGGTTAAATATTTTATCCAATATATATTTCAAAATATGTGGGAAATTTATCCCACCAACCATTAGTAGAATTATTTAAAGAATAAAATCTTTCTTTCAAAAAATTTACTGTAAACACATAAAAAATCATATGATATATGGTGGTTAATAATTTATTTGTTAAATATTCCATCAGATAACATAATTTATATTCCCTAGAAAAAAATGAGTTTGTGTATATTAATGTTTTATTCTGAAAGAATTTTGTTTCTAAGAGGCTAGTGGGAGTATATTTTGATATGGATAAGTTAAAATGTAATGAATAATAGATTATATTAGTAAAGATTCAAATTTAATTTCATTTTATATCCTAAAATATTTTAGTTTATATTGACATAAAATAATCTAAAGAGTTATATTTTTTTACCATCATGATCTCAAAAACAAATTGGAAAAACTTCTAAAAATATAATAATGACTAGCTTAGAAAGAGTTTCAAGTAGATAGAATAAGTGACTAACATCATAACTTTGTACATTATGAAGTAATGAATTTTGAATAATTGTTTAAATATTTGAACATCAATAATATGATTCATAATATAACTATTTTTAAAATTTGATTTATTCTTATATGTTACCCATAAAAAAGTGTGTAATGGTAGGATTTTATCATATGTTCATATAGAGATATGGAAGGAATTTCATTAAGATATAATGAGTTTAAAAAAACCTAAAATGAGACAAACATAAGGCATTTTTTCATTATTTCATCTGATATATGATACCAGATCTTATGTATGGTTTATTAAGTATATTCTTAAAGGATTTTTGAGACTATAATAAAATGTATCATGTTATACAATGGCATACTCCACTTTATCATTCTTTCATATTGGTTTCATATATACATGAAGTGATATGATAATTAACAGCTCAAAGAATGAATTTTATTTATCCTTAAATGATTTTCATCTTGTATTATTATAAGTTGTGTGTAAATTTTAAAATTATAATGGGTAATATTTCATATCAAGATACATAATATTTTCATGAGACAAAGAAAAGGTTTTTGTGTGCTAAATTATCGACAAATTATACCATATAGAGTTTTATAAACTATGTATTTTGTGTAATAAGGGTTTATGTATCTTATTTTTACTTCCTTATTACCTAAGGTTAGACAATATACCTAGTGTGATAACCTTTATACTTTGATACTTATCTTACACCACATTTTTGGTTGATCTAATCAGGGATGATTGAGTTCATTTTTTATCATGCCATCAGTTGATTTTAATGAATATGGTATTTTTACTCTCATATAGTGAGTATGAAATATTGTCCCTTGATTGAGATAGACTAAAGGAGTTTAAGGTCATACCTAGATAAGTGACATGTGATGTGCATATCGATTCGATGAGAATCATGTGTTGTGTACATCCATTTGGGTGAATGACATGTAATGTGCTCATATTTTTAATGTGTATACACTTTGAGAATTGATATAATGTATGAGAATATATAACGGATTTTCATACTTTCCCCCCCTAGTTAATCAATTTATTATACAAATGGATTATATAAAATACATTCTTGTATATGATATATATAGTGGAAACAAGTATTGAGATACATATGCTTAATGGAGATCATACCAAATCCTTTTACATCTTGAGTAGCATTTATTCTATACTAGAGGACTATATTTTGTTGCATTTATGGATTTGTTAATTCATATTTATTTTTAATTTTAAAAGGATCATGGGTTCATATATTATGATTATAATGAACCATCCTAAGTCAACCAGACAAGTCTCCAAGACGGCATGCCACATGGTGACAAGAAAAAAATAAAAACAAGTCTCATTCATAATTAAAGAATAATAGAGTACAGCATGGAAGAAAAGAATAAAATTACATGAGATATTAAAAGTCAATCCAAATAATCAAAATTGGAAAGATAAAACAAACCTGACAAAACAAGTCTATGTGTGACCATCATTCACCACTAAACCATCCTACTATGAAGGTGATGAACAAAAAGAGAACCCAGAATGCTACATGATGTCCTTCCCTTTACTCGATCCATAAAAACATTGTATATAACTAACTAAAGGTAAAATTATTATGTCATAACAATGCCTAGTAGTATTTCACTGAATAATCTATAAAATTTATAATATCAAGAATACATTAGCTCTAGCTTTAAAATAAACCCAATTTACAAAGAATCTTCATAAGATAAAAATATTTTGTAAATAATGTCTTTTTTCATAAAATAATACCATTTTCACCAAATCCTAGAATATTTTAGGTAAAAAATAAAATATTTAAGCATAGGGAAAAACCATGGATACATTTTAAGATAAGAATGTGAGAAAATAACCATGAAAAAACAATTATGTTAGAAACTAATCATAAATGAAAAATCACACCATTTGGTCTATAACCTATTGGAATATGTGATAGACATAAAATAAAATCCATAATCCATGCCTAAGGTGGATCCAATCAATATAACCTCTTGTGTAATAACACACTAAATTAATAGAAAACCACTCATGGCATTACACACACAAAGAGTGAAAAGTATATTCCCAGTGCATCCAAGGTTACCCAATGTGATAATGCTTTCAAATTACACTTAAATCCATGATCAAATTTAATAAAAAAAATTCACATAAAATGAAATCTAAATCTTGGAATGAAAACCTATTTTTAAAATCAAAACCACCACTAAATCATTTCCTCAGACACTCTCTGTGCATAAATCCATTTTTAAAGAAAACCCTATTTAAAAATGTATCTCAACCAAAAAATCCCCCATGATTACAAATTAATAAATTTCATTGAACAATCCAATGGAATTTACAATATCATAAAGTAATTCATGAATTATCATCCTTGTATAGAAACACCTACCTCAAGAAAAAAAGAAAACCTAGCCACCTTAGAAAATAAATATTAGAAATAATCAGATAGTCCTCTAAATGACAAGTAAAATGGAAAACTATAAAGGATCAATATAAAACAAAAACTAATACCAATACGATACACAAACACATACAAGACTGCTATCATGGACAATGGGAATGAAGAATAAGAAATTCCACTTACTAGAGAGAAGCGATGAATCTACCATAAAGATTAATTGTCGAACAAAATGATCTTGAAGGATAATAAGTACCCAAAATCACCTAGAATGAGGACTATAGTTTAGGGGAGGAACATGTATGTCAAATAAAAAACATCATATGTGAAACATGATGATATGTGATTGGGTTGAAGGATTTACACCATGAACACCTTGTTTATGGTGTAAATATCCCATAACTTATATACACTAAAAACACATCACTAATGTTTTTTATATAAATAAATGATTTCATGGAATAAAAGAGAAAGTTATGGAATAAAATAAATTTATGGAATAAATATAATTTTATTGATTGCAAAATTCTTGTGTCGTAATCAATTGTAGAACATGTGCCTAGTGAAGGACTTAAGTTGTAATCTTGGAAATATGATCTAAAAAATTTTCAGAAGAAGTTTTCACCTTAGGTTCTACATAAAACCCCTAAAATGATTCCTGAACCTAAAAATGAAACTCTTAAACATAAAAATATTTTACCTTCAAAATATAGGATGTTACAATTCTCTCCATTATATATGCTTTCTATCCCTAGAAAGTCCTCAAGAGATTAAATAAAAAAAATAGAAGGTCATTACTATCAAATTAATAATTCTTGCTCCCATATCTCATGGATATCATGTCCACAATACCATAGTACAATGACTAAGGAAATTATTTTACCATATACTTATTTATCATGGTGATCCAATATTTTAACTAGTTACTTAACCATGGTGGTGTTTGGATCAACATCAACATCTTCCTATTAAATCACATGGGAAGATTATGGTTGATACCTTCTTATTTGGGAAACATTAAACATGTTTTGAATCAATGTTAAATGACATAGTAAATCCAACGGACATAACACATTTTTAAGATTCTCCATGGTCTAAAAGGATCCCAAAAATCTTAGTGTACACTTTCTGTACTTACTAAATTGGTGGTGTCCCAAGTAAGGTGAAATATAAAGAAAAACATGATCACAACCTCAAACTCTAGTATTCAATGATTATGACCAACATATTATTTATGATTTCTATGTGTCATGACCAATCACTTTCATATCAATTACACCCTTTCTATTATCTCCCAATTAAGGGTCAGTCCAACCAAGGAATACTCTCCCAACTCTTCTGAGCACAAGTGGGATCTACAAGGCCTCCCATACAATGTCTCAAATTATTTAATCTTAGTCAAGGTCTAATAACTATTCTAATAGAAATAATATAACATAAGAATATTATTTTTCCAAGTACCACAAAAATCTGGAACGCACACCCTGAGCATCTCTTCTATAACCTGGATAGTTAACTTTATCTTTCCATCCATCTGTGGGTGATGTGTCATGTTCAATTTTAAATTGGGATCCATTACCACTTTAAAACAATTCCAAAAAATATATGTTAATGTCATGTATCTATAAAAAAATTAAATGGAGGCCCATGATGTTTCATAACCTCTCAGATAAACAAGTCTCTGAGTTATTCCACTTTCTCCATCTCTTGATAGAGATGAAATGTGCAGATTTTATGAATCGATCATTTATCACTCAAATATAATCCTTACCACTAGGATTATATGGTAAACCAATGATGAAATCCATGGAAATATCATCCCATTTCGAAACCAAAATGTGTAAAGATTGCAACAAACCTGTAGGTATTTTGTTCTCTACCTTAATTCTCTAACATGTAAGACAATGTGACACAAAAACTACAATCGACCATCTCATCCCTAGACACCAATACCAATATTTCAAATCATGATACATATTTTTAGTCCTAGTATTTATGGACCAGCAAGACCATTTTACACAATCCACCAACTCATTATTTAGAGAAATCAAAATAATCAACCTACTATGGAAACACAGATCTCTAGTGGGAGACTGAGACCACTCACCCTATGTATACCAACTATTTATTATTTTAAAAAAGTTAAAAGTATAAATTTTTAGATACCTATTTGAGATGAAACAACTCATAAAATTAAAATTCATAATTAATAAAATAAAACAACACCTACCACCATCCCCCCCCCCACTCCCAAGCTCGTTTCAACAAACAAACTCATCTGAGTCCACTCCTCCATTGATTCCTTCGAGGTCTGGGTCCAAAATTGTCTACTCAAACAATCAGTGACCACAATACATTTTTCATGGGTGTATGAAATATCAAAATCAGAATTATAGATATTTTTAACATAGAATCTCTATCACAATTTTAGATCCCTCTAAGTGAAAATATAATTCAAACTATTATGAACAGAATATACCATGAACCTCTCCCCAAAGAGATAGTGACACCATGTTTTGAGTGCATTCATAATCACTCCTAACTAAATATCTTGGGTATAATAGTTCTTATCATTAGGTAATGATTATAAAGATCAATAGGATACCAAATTCCTTCCCTACATTAATACACACCCCAAACTTGTATCAGAAGCATCACAGAATACATCACAACCTAAACCCAATTTCAGAGGAATAAAAATTGGATCTGAAGAAAACCACTTATTTAGTTCCTCAAAATATCTCTACCATTTATTGTCCCACTCAAGTATTACACCCATTTGGGTTAAAGTTATCATTAGAGATGCAATCTTAGAAAAGTATTGAACAAACCACCTGTAATAACTGACCAACCCTAAGAATCTTCAGATCTCGAACAGAATTTTGGGCTTCCCCTAGCACATAACTTTCTATATCATCTCAAGATAAACTAAAATACCCCTCATAGATATATTATTCCCTATAAACTTCACTTATTGTATCCAATACTTTCATTTTTAAAGCTTGTAGTATAAACATTGCTCCCTCAAATTTGTAAGGATGATATCCAAATGGGATATTTATTACTCCTCTAACTTGTAGAACATCAAAATATCATTGAAGAACATAAAAAAAAATATTCCAAGAACTAGTGAAATATTTGATTCATAAATTACATAAATAACATACAATAATTTGTGATACTGAATGTCATAACCAGAAACTCAAAATGCCTATATCGGCTTTAAAATGATGTCCTATATATATCTTCTTATCGGACACTCAACTAGTGGTAATCTAACTAGTGGTCAATCATTGAAAACAAATTATTCCCCTAAGACAATCAAAGATATAATTAATCTTGGGAAAGGGATGTTTTTTCTTGATAGTCATATGATTCAACTTTTGATAATCCATGAATATTATAAGGATCTAATTTTCCTTCTTAACAAAAAGGACAAGTGAATCTCATAGTGACATTATAGGAATAATAAATCCCTTAGCATCTAGTTCTATAAGCTAAAATTTAAGCTCCATCCACTCATCAGGTTACATACAGTAATATAGCATTGAAATGGTAATCATAGTATGGAATAGATTATTTGTAAACATGACCTCTATAGGTGGTGGTAAACCAGAAAAACCATTAGAAAATACCTCAAGGTATGCACACACCACTATAGAAACTGGAGTACCCAAATGGGGGAAAATGGTGTCCTAGAACATATCTAAAAACAAGCATGATATTACCGAGACAAGCCTTGCCCTTCCCAATCTAGGTTCTCACTCTCCTTGATAAACATGTGTGACTCCATTGAAATACAAAAAATAATTTCAATTACGATAACAGTAAAACTAGTACTTAATTATAGTCATCCAATCTAAGCTAATAATTAGGTCGAAGGAATCAAGATCAAGAACCAAAAAGTCCCATACTACCTCAATCAGCTATCATCACCCAACACACGGGACATTAGAAACCATGTTTGGACCCTTTTCTCAAAGGTATGGAAAGATACAACAATAATGAATAAGCTCAAAATTTAATCCCAACACATAAACTAACTTCAATGATAAAAAATAATGAGTATCAGCTGTATCAAATAAATATAGTACCATAGAAGATTAAATAGACACCATACCTATAAAAGTATCCAGATTGAATTCAAATTCCTCTGGTGTATATTATGTTGTATTAATACATATAGTGTAATCTCCTTGATGAGATTTCATAGTAACATGAACATCCCCCTTAGACTGAGGATAAGACCCAACACCCTTAGAAGCATCATAATGAACCTAAAATCCTATGGGGAAAGTGGATCAATTCTTATAGCCTTGGGGCATCCTTACACAAAAATTCCACAAATGGATAGATTGTCTATAAGGATGAAAAGTCATTTGAGCCTCTATAAAGTTAGGCGGTGTATGTCTAGGATCACCAAACTGATAGAAAACAACCTACTATCATTGTGATTAAGCCCCTTGAACTGGTCCTAAAGAAAATGGGCTACCTTTGTGCTTCCTTTTCTGGCTAGAAGACACACCCTGGTTAACAACTACACCAACTAAAGAACCAACCAAGCCTTTTATCTTAGATATTTATACCTCTATCATAACTAATTTTTCAATTACATACACAAAGTTTTGAAAGTTTAATAGAATCATAATTGATAGAATATCAGCCCTAAAACCCATATCAAGTGTCAAAGCCTTCATATAGTCTCTGATAATAGGTGAAAACCTCAAAAAATGGGTGGAATACTCCAGAACAGTTCAATCCCTTTTCTCTATGGTGAAAATCACTTAGGTATTTTCTATGCACAACATCTCTGGATAAAAATTTTGATTGATGATCCTCTTAAAATAATCCCAAGTAAGATCCTCATGCAATTTATCTTGCATAATTGAAACCCACTATCTCATTCCTGGTTTCTAAAGAATATAAATGGAAAACCCCACCTCATATTCCGCATGAGTCTTCAAAAAATTGAAGATCCTCTAAATCCAATCAAGCCACTCTTTAGATTCCTAGGTTCCTTTATCACCATAAAAGATATGTGGATTATTCTTAGTAAATTATAATCCATGATACACCACTCATCCTAGGATACGAACACCAACTTAACCTAGAGTTTGAATAGTTTGGATTATAGATTCCACTAAAGATGGGTCCACTTGAGGATTTTACTAAAGAACTTATCTCGTATCTTTCTCTCTTGGATTTGGAAGATCTCTTCTTGAAGGAATTATCTAATAATAACCACACAATAAACAATCATATCAAGATCAAATTCCCAAATCATAAGACAATTTTAAGAGTCCATATCAATGCCTTTAAAAATAATAATTTAAATTAAACAAGGATTCTAAAAATGAAAGACAACTGTTTAATAAGTAAATATTCATTTAAATAAACACATATGTTCAGTTTATTCAAACAACCTCAACCTCCAAGGCTTACTCTTGGTAAAAATTACTTGACCACCCTGGTAACTTGGGTTCAGACACATAAGTGAACTGGACAGACACCATCCTACATGTACTATCAAAATTATGACAATCCAAACTTCTATCTACCAAGACACTAAACCAAACTCAAGCAGTGTCACAACACTTCAATGTGTGTATTCCACTCTGATACCAATTTATAATAAACCATCCCCGATAAAATAAAAAATTCAACTATTATATCCCACAACATAGTGAAAAGAAACAAAGATAACAAAATATCATAGAAAGTTGAATAAAAATAGAGTAAAACATGGAAAATAAAAATAAAATTCCATGAGATATATAAATTCAAGATAAATAATCAAAATTGGAAAAATAAAACTGACCCAAAAAAAACAAGTCTTTGTGTATAAATCTTTCCCCACAAAAACATCCCACTAAAAATGCAATGAATAACAAGAGAAACCAGCTTGCTACATGATTCCCTTACCTTTACCTGAGTCTTATAAAAGAACTTCTACAATATCCCAAAAGAAAAATTAGGTTATGAACACAAAGATCAATAGGATTTCACTAAATAATCTATACAAGTTCTAATATAAAGAATTAATTAGCTATATATTTAAATAAATCATGTTTACACATAATTTTCAAAAGATAAATTTATTTTGAAACTCGTCCTTTTATTTTATAAAAGCATTCCATATTCAGAAAATCTGGGAATATGTCATGTATTAAAGAATTTAACCCCCTAAAAATTCTAAAATAATAAAATTTTATTAAATAGAATGTATGAAATGAAACACCAATTTTATAATGGAATATAAAATTCCAAGACTTTATAATATATTTACTATTTTAAATAAATTCAATCTATTATATAGATTTCAATTTATGCAATAATGAGTCATTTTGCATTACACACAAGACCGAGTTACCGAATACTATTAATATTATTTTTTTAAATGAAAATTATCTTATAGCATTTAAAATTATCAGTTATAAATAATATTAACTAAATTTTAGAAATTTATTGTTTAATTCATTGGTTACCAATTAATTATAAATGAATATAGAAACAAGTTGAATATAAAGGAATTTCTTTTATAAAAAACTGTTTTTATGTAACCAAAGGATTTTTATCCTAATGTATTAAATTAAGGGATATTAGTGAAATATATTAATAAAATTTATATAATATATATTAAATAAAAAAATTTGAAATTTTTATAATATATTTTTTATGGTATGAAATAAGAATAAATCCATGTTTATGAATAAAAACTATATTATTCTAAAGGTAGTTTTTCACCTTTTAATGGTGTATTTGTTTTAAAACTACATTTTGAGACTTAAAAAATAATTTTAAAAAATAAACTTCATTTTTGAAATCATGATTTTAAATTTATACTAGGGTGAATTTTTTGTATTTTTATGAGAAGATTCATTCTTTATGAATAGTAAAAATTACTAAATTTTAATTGAAACTGTTTTTTCATCTAAAAAATTAATAATGTAAAATTATATTTTAAATTTTTAATAAAGTAAAAATATATAAAATATATATTTATTATCAAATATATTTCATTGGAATCATTTTTATGTTTAATTTATATATAAAAATTTATAAAACATTTGAATATTCTCACATTAAAAACTTGTTCTATCGACACATCTGCGGGATTGATTTTAAATTAATTTCTATCACTTATGTGATTTTAATTTTGTGAAATGTAATAAATATTTTTAGTAATAATAATTTATAATTTATAATAATTTCAAATTTATTTTTTACCAAAATGATTAGTCAAAACATTCAAAATTAATTTTAGTGATTAAGAGAAAATGAGTTTATTAATGGATAAAACTTTAAACCTAATGTTAAAATGACCTAGAAAATTATAGAACATCTATTTTATGAAAATAAGTCAATCGTATCCCATTTTGGATCTAAAATGGTTTATTATTGGAGGCACGTGAGGTGAGGGAGCCCTCCCAATATTGTTTACTTTTTGGTATTTACAAGAATGTCACTCCTCAATTGTAAAAGGGTACTCACTCCCCCTACTTCTTCACACCTGTAAATACATTTGGATTGAAAAATATATAATCAAATAACTCCACAAATTCCTTCCCCTAATACTAGAATATTTTTTTGGTCATAAATAAAACTATTTAAGGTGTTAGTGTAAACCAAATGAGGATACCTGAAAAACGGGAAATGTTCTTCCAGAAATGTTTTTATTTTATTTCCTTATCCACCTCCTTAAATTAATATTATATAATAGTTATATAATAACATATATATATTAAATATACTGATATGTTGTTATGATAATTTTATGACTACACCAACACACACTTCCATCAAATGGGATACACAATTGTCATTCGTGGGTACGACGGACTACCGCCTCGCGAACCGAAATTGTTCATTCTTCCATTACCACTTTTAAAGGCTGGGAATAATGATAGATATATAGTTTATATATGATATATATAATTTTATTAATATTATGGAATTATTATATAGCACATACCTTCATACTTTTAATTTTTGGGGAATATGATAATGTCGTTCATCTGTACGACGGACTATTTCCTCACAAAGCGATGTGAATCATTCAAAATTTACATGAAATGTATTAAGGATGGTTTTAATAAAAGTATGTAAAATATAAAACATAAATATTATAATATAACGATAATATAAATTTATATCATTTACTTTTCTTTCTTTAATTTTACAAGAAAATGGAAGCAGTGTTCATGCGTTTGTGCAGCCTGTGGTCTCTATGAATAGTGCATTTCATTTATTATCACTAAATTTTATAGATTTCTATAGATACTTATATAATGAATATATATAATATTTAAATAATTATTATAATTCTTTAGATGATAAAATCATGATCTACATAATAAGAAAAAATAAATAACAAGTTAAAGAATTCTCAAAAAACAAGGCAATTAACACCTGAAACAATGAAAATAATGAAATACTATTAAAAATGGGGTGATAAAGATGTTATAAAATTATCATATATGATATTATAAATATAAATATTGTAATTTTATAAGTTAATAACATTATTAAAACCATTATAATCTATATTAAAGGTATTTCAACCAAAAAAAGAAGTGTAGGGTAATGGTTTTCTTCTCAAATTCATTTCATTGAGGCATATTATAATATTATGAAACTAATTAATTTTATGTGGTGTATATAATGCCCCTTGAAATGTAATATCATAAATATTTTTTTATTAATGGTATTGTATGTTTTAATTTCAATAATTTAATCTAATATTATTTGAATTAAAATTTACCATGTGGTAAGGTATTTTGTATCAATTTATATTGAGACTTTTTTGTTGTTAGCACCAATTCACTTTAATATGGTGTATATACTTCCTATTTGACATGTAATATAATTATTCATTAATAATTAATGTTATATATGTTTCACTTTTAATTATATCATCCAAGTCGATTTACTTGAAAATTAATAAGTGGTAAGGTTTATCAAACAACTTTGATTCCTTTTAGTGATTGTTAGATTTCTCTTGAAACAATCACTTTCTTGTAATAATTTTTCATTGGATGTTATATTTATTTTTACTATCCAAATTATTTTATAATTTATATGTTTATTTCTTAAAACCTATAACATTTTTACATATGGTGTTTACTTTGAGATTTATATGATTTGTTGGGGAATTATTGATAAATTTGTATCCTTTAATCAATAAATATATTTGATAAGGCACAATGTTTATGAATTAAATAGATTTTTCAATATATGAGGAATGATTTATACATGAAATACATGAGTAGTGGACTGGTTAATGAAATCCCCTTAATGAATCGGTAGTCTCATAGGAGAAAATCAGTTGGAAATAAACTGTCCATGTTTGTAACTAAGAAGTTTAAACTGTCTAGAGGATAGATCTTGAAAATAGTTTCTTTTGAAAGGACTTGACCAGAATCAGATAGGTTTTTACCTAGAATGTTTTAAACCCTCTTGAGGATATATCTTTATGGTAAAGGTATCATGTTCTTGGGAATCATGATTCTAACAATTAAGACTTTCCTTAATTCAGATTTAGTTTTCATTATCCATTAGATTTCTGCCTTGTTAAAATCTATGGATTCATTTCATTCTCAGTTTATTGTTTTGAATGGAAGGTGTTTTCAGTGATTTAACCATTCATATTGATTCTTCCTTATCTTACCATGATATTCAAATAATTTACATGTAATTTGTCTTCAGTTATTTATATTTCTATATTGATTATGATTATTGATTGATGGTATCTTCTTTTATACATAACCCTTATTGACCATTTTTTATAACCCTTATTTGGTTTCCTTTATCAGGAATCCATGAATTTTATTATTATTGATACGTAGAGTTATTTTGGATGGAATAAAGTTATCTTCTAAGTAAAAAAATATGTTGTAATTTGTGCATTCAATTGTAATTCAAGACTCATGTATTTATCTAGTTAACATAGACTACTAAACTATTTGATCCATTAGGATGAAATTCCTTGTATATTATTCCAATTTAATGGTATTGACTCTGGGCTACTAGGTTTGGGTCACTATAGTTGGTATCAAAGGATGTTTAGTAGAATCCTTGGATACAATATATTAAAAAATAGATTAACAAACACAGCCCTCAAGATAGACTTTGAGGATAAACATAGAATAACATCTTAATGTTTCGATAAGGTAGATATTATTTGGCATTAACTATGAATACATACTTTATGGAATATTATCATGGTTTTTTGAGTTTAATATTGAAGATAAGTTCAAATACATAAACACCACTTTTTAGGTTTTACATATTGAGAGTCTACCAGTATTAAGAACGTTTTTTCATAAAATTATGGATAGTATATGTTTTAGTGGAAAATGTATTCGAGGAAAAATTACTTAAATTTTAGAGAAATAATTTTAAATTCATTGATAAATATTATGGGTGACAAGATCAATAATAACATTGTAATAATAGTTAAATAATATTATTATACTTTGAAGAAAAAAATAAGTTGTATTAAAAACCATAGTAATAAAGGTTATTTAATGATTAACCTTATTTCAAGGATAACTATAATATTTTGGGAACTTTATAGGAATTATATAGATTTTAAAAAATGTACAACATGTATGCAGGGTGAAAACCCATTGCATTTAACATGGTAGTGGGTATTGAACCCATGACCAAAGGATGATAATGTTTTCACACCTACAGCTGGCCTATACAATGACTTGGTTAATGTGTCGATGTTTTTAGTTAAAAAAATTTATTAATAAGTATTAATTATGAACCGGTATTATTAATTATCATTTTTATATATTAATGTATTAACTATATTGATTTTTTAAAATATTTAGATACAAATGGAAATACTTTTCACACTTTTATGGATCTTATAATTTTTTGAAAGTAAATTTTAGTGCTACAGGCATAAAATTTTATTTTTGGATATCCATTTCTTAGAGTAATGGGTGAATTATAATTCGATCAAAGTAAAACCAAAAGATGAAATTGTTCTTATGAAATTTAAATGTATCAAGTAATCATATTTATTTATATTCTTGGTAAATAAAATAATTCCTCAACATTAGAAAAAGGATCTTGAAACAAAAATGTTATCCTAATACCTTCATTTTTATTGAATCGATGGTCTTTTGAATCATCACATATTTATGGTTTTGAGACCCTCATATTTCCATTTATCATTCAATTTTTTATTATCAATGACCTCAATCACTCTCTATATATATTTACATTTTTCCTCCATGTACATATCTTCACATGCCATCAATGTTCTCCTACTTAGAAATCTACATATGTGTTATTCCATATGTACTTTTTTACTTCCATTTATTTCTTATTAAGGGTTTATTTTATTAACTATTTTATGATTTTGGTATCTCTACAATTCTATTTTAAAGTATCAACCCCTAGATTACTGAGATCAATTTTAAATTGTAAAATGCAATTTCGTTAAGATGGGGAGAATGTAACACCCCAAAAATTATAAAAGAATAACATTTTATACAATAGTGTCTATGAAACTAAACACCAATCATATAAGGGAATATAAAATTTTGATACTTTAAAAAATATAATTACAATTTTAAATAAATTCAATCTATCATATATCTTGCAATGCACACAACTATGAGTTATCTTATGTTACAACAAAGACTGAGTTTTACCGAATACTATTAATTTTATTATTTATAATGAAAATTATATCCTAGACATTAAAATTGGTGGTTATAAATAGGATTATATAACTTATGAATTTTTTTGGTTGAATTAATTTCTTACCAATTAATTATAAATGAATATAAAAACCAATTGAATATAAAGGAAATATTTTTCTAAAAAACTATCTTTATGTGCGCAAAGGCTTTATCCTAATATATTAAATTAATAAGTATTATTTAATTATATTAATTAAATTTATATATTATATATTCAATAAAAAAATTATATTCATCAAAAATATTTTATAGGCATAAGATAAGGACAAATCCAAATTTATACATAAAAAGATGTATTTTTTAAAAGGTGATTTTTTTGCCTTTTAATTTCAGACTTATTTTAAAACTAAATTTTTACAATTTTTTAAATATTATTTAATAATATAAATTTCATTTTAGAAATATTATTATTAAAACTATACTAGGATTAATTTTTTGTATTTTTCTGAGAAGTTTCATTTTTTGATGAATAGTAAAAATGCTGAATTTTAATTGAAAACAGTTTTTTCTTCTAAATTATTTATAATTTTAAATTATATATTTAATTGGGTTTAATGTAAAAATATATCAATTATGAATCTATTTATCCAAATTAGGTAATTTGAATAATTTTTACATTTAATTTAGATATAATAACTTAGTAAACTTTTGAACATTTTCACATTAAAAACTAGTTCTCTAGACACATATGTGGGATTAATATTAAATTAATTTCTGAAACTTCTATGATTTTTATTTTTAAAGTTTTATTGAATATTTTTAATAAGAATAATTTCTAATTTCTAATAATTTCGACATAAGTTTTTACCAAAATTATTAGTGAAAACAGTTAAAATCTTTTATAGTGATTAAAAAATGAGTTTATCAAGGGACAAAATATTGAACATAAGGGAAAAATTACTTATGAACTTTTCCAAAATGAATTTTATAGACATATTTAAACAATATTACCTTTTTTGTTTTAGTGAAAATCTAGGGAGGATACCTGAAGAAGAGGTAATGTTCTTATAAAAGTGTTTTTATTTTATTGCCTTCTCCACCTCCTTCAATTATTCTTATATCATTATTATATAATAACATAAATATATTCAAAATACTAATATTTTTTATGTAAAGGTTATTACCTACACTAATAAACACTTCCACCAAGTGGTGTATGCAATCATTATTCATGTGTATGGTGTACTACCATCTCGCGAACCGATGTTATTCGTTATTCCATTAAAACCTTTAATAGTTTTGAATAATTATGGATTTATAGTTTATATATGATATAAATAATGTTATTATGATTCTATAATTATTATATAACATGTAAATTCATACATTCTCTTTTTGGTAATACGATAATGTTGTTCGTGTGTACGGAGGACTACAACCTCATAAAGCGATGTGATTCGTTCACACTTTACATAGAATGTATTAAGAATGGTTTTAATAAACATATCTAATATATAATAAATAAATATGATACTAGAATGATAATATACATATATATCATTTAATTTTATTTATTTAGTAATAAAAGAAAATGGAAGCAGTGTTTATGTGTACGTACAACCTACCATCTCCATGAACAGTGTATTTCATTTCCTATCACTAAATTTTATGGATTACTATAAATACATATATAATAAATATGTATAATATTTACATAATTATTTAAATTATGGAGATGATAAAATCATGATCAATGTATTAGGAACAAAGAAATAACAAGTCGAACATGTTATAAAAACAAGGAAATTAATACTTGAAACAATAGAAATAATGAAATATTATTAACAAATGGGTGGTAAGATGTTATAAAAGGATAATATATGATATTATAAATATTAATATGGGTTTTTATAATTTAATAAAATTATTAAAACCATTATGCATGATTTTAAAGTGCGTTCAACCAAAATGAAGCGTAAGGTAATGGTTTTCATCTCAATTTCATTTCATTGAGGCTTATTTTAATGATATGCACCCAATTATAGTTATATGAGGTATATATTGACCTTTGAAATGTAATATAATGTATAATTCATTATTCATGGTATTTTATGTTTCAATTTTAATCATTTAATATAAGGGGGGTTAAATTAAAATTTACCAAGTGGTAAGGGATTTTTCTCCAGTTTACATTCTACTGAGACTTATTTGTTATTATGCATAAATTCACTTCTATTTGAGGTATATACTTCCCCTTTGACATTTAATATAATAATTAATTCATAATTAATGGTATATATTTTTCACTTTGAATTATATCATCAAAGTGGATTTGACATGAAAATTACTAAGTGGTAAAGGTTATTGTACAATCTCAATTCCTTTTTTTGGTTGTTAACTTTCTCTTAAAAAATAACTTTCTTATAATCATTTTTCATTGTGTGTTATATTTATTTTTACTGTCTATTTTATTTTATGATGGATATGATTATTACCTAAACCTTATGTAATTTTTACATATTATTTTTACTCTGAGAGTTATATTATTTACTAAGGAAATATTGATAAATCAGTATCCTTTAGTCAATATGAATATTTGATAAGGAAATTTTTTTATGAGTTAAATCAATTATTAGATATATGAGGAATGATTTATAAATGAATTAAACCAGTTTTGGACCTATTAATTAAATCCCCTTGATGCATCATTAGTCTCATGGGATAAAATTAGTTGGAAACAAACCCTTCACATATGTGACCAAGTAGTTTAAACTGTCAAGAGGATAGATCTTTATAGTAGTGTCTTGTGAAACATTTTGACATGAATCAGATGAGTTTATAAAAATAATTTATTAAAAATTATTGATAATACATATTTATATTTAGGTTATAATTTTCATGGGAAACATGATGTCAAATAATTATGTATTCTCTCTATTCAGATTCAGTTTTTATTATCCATGATATTTCCACAATGTTATAATCTATGGATGAATTTCATTCTCATATTATTAATTTAAATGGAATGTTTCTTTAGTTATTTACCTTTCCATATTGATTATTCTTTAACATACCATGATATTTAAGTTATTTAAATGGCATGTGTGTTCAGTTATTTACCTTTGTATATTTATTGTGATTATTGATTCATGATAGCTTTTGTTGTACTTAACCCTTATTGAGAATTTGAGATCACCATTATTTTTTATACTTTCTTAATAATCCTTGAATTTTACTATGAATAATATTTATTTTTATGCTATATGTAAAAAATTTATCTTATAAATAAATAAAAAAAACATGTTGTAATTTGTGAATTCAATTGTAATTCAAGACTCATGTATGTATCTAGTTTACCAACACTAATAAACTATTGGATCCTTTGGGACGAAATTCCTTATATATAAATCCAATTTAATGGTAGAAAGAACCAAATCTAGGAAACTCAGGTTGGGGTCACTACAAATAAAATAAATAAGCATATGAAAAAACAAACATGGATATACTAATAGATAAAAATGTGAGAAAATAACCTTAAAACACCATCATGTGAGAAAAAAATCATAAATAACATAGCACACCATTTGGACTCTAACCTATAGTAATAAATTATATAAATTAAAGAAAATTTCGAATATGGTACTAAGTTAGATCTAACCAATATAACCTCTTGCGGCCTAATGAATACTAAGGTGACAAAAAACCTCTTGTGGGATTACACACAAATACAATTACAAGTATATTTTTGATTCACCCAAGGTTACCCAATGAGCTAACTTTGTCAAAATCAATTTAAACCGATAATAAAATTTAATAAACCTGTTTTACATCAAATAAAACAACTTATGAGTTTCAAAACCTATTTTCTTAATAAAAAGTACTCTTAAATAATTTCATCAAACACTCGGTGTGGTCAAATCAATTTTTAAAGAAGCCCCCCTTTAAAAACATGTGTCTCATCCAAGAAAACCACCATGATTAAAAATAAATCAATTTATTTGAACTATACAAGGTAATTTATAAGAAAATAAAGAAATTAAGGAGTTAGAACCCTTATATAGAGATACCTACCTCAAGAATAGATAAAATCGTTTCACCTTGGAAAATAGAGAATGGAAATAAGATGATTAGCCTCTGAAAGATAATAAATGAATAAAAAATAGAGGATATATAAAAAACACAAACTAATCGCAAGATGACCCACAAACGTAGGTAACACTACTATCAAAACCAAGGGAAATGAATAAGTAGAAAGGTCACCTACCAGGAATAAATTATGCAACTACCATAAAGATCAATCACTAAATGAAATGATTTTAAAGGAGAGGAGATTCCCAAAATCTCTTGGAATGATGCCTAGGATTCGAGAGGGGAATATACGTATTGAATGAAAAAAATTATCCATGCAACGTGACTAAAGCCTACTAGGTCAAAGGATTTATAATTTAAACACCTTGTTTATGTTGTAAAAATCCCATAACTCATATACGTCGAAAAACACATCGACTCGGGTTAATTTAACATAATCGATAATTTAATGGAATAAAATATAAACTTATGATGTAAAATGAATTTACATAATAAAAATTATTTTTTGGGTTTCAATATTATTATGTCATAAACAATTTTATGGCCATTGTCTAGTGAAATAATTGTGTTTTAAACTCGGAATTACAAAGCAAAATTTTCCAGCAAGTACTATTCACCATACGCTCGGCCAAAAAACCCCAAAATAATTCCCAAACTCTAAAAGAAAATTCTTAACCATATAAAGAGTATACATTAATAATACAAGATATTATAGTGATTGAATGAATGGTGATTGACTTTTATAAAACATATAGAGAATATCTAAAAGGGTTTTAGAGTTTATCCAAAATGGATTTTGGATAGATATTCATAAATTATTCTATATGATATGATACAAGGTGAAGTTGATGATAACTTTTCAAAAGTTTTTTGCAAGTTATCTAAACAGTTTATTATATATGGTTTCATGATAGCTAATGTTTCATGCATATTTTCTATTATTAAATTCATTAATTTTATAATTTAATTGATTTGTCTTGTAAAATTTTCATTATTTTTATGAATTTTAATTTAAAGGAGTGATTTTGGTTTTTTTTAGATTCAAATGGGAATTTCTGGTTGGGGATAAAATTTTGGAAAAGGCAACTTATAAAAAAAGGGTCTTTTACTCATATTTATAAGTGATCTTTAATATGGAATAAAATTTGACAGAGGAAAAATATAAACCAAAATATTAAAAAATGAGAGATAACCCTATCCTAGAACTACCAAAGTAATGATAGATAAGGGTGGGAAATGGTTCAACAATGAAGTAGAACTAAGGAAATAGTAGAGAAGAAAATCCTATAATATGTTGGTATGGGGATAGAGTAGAAGGACCAAGTGTGGAGTGACTAATGGAAATGAAATAATTCTTTATAGTGTAGGTAATTACCATGAGAGAAAAATTATAGTGGTGTGGAGTACTACCAATTTTTAACTATGGTGTAAAACTGATGTGGGGTTTAAAATTGTGGACAGTATTTTAGTATGGAATGCATACAGATTGGAAGATGAATAACGTATTCATCTCAGACTCATCTTCCTAAAAATTATATGGTTAATAAAATTACTTCTATGTTCAAGTTATGTTAGTAAAGTTTCATGGATACTGTAGTGGGAGATTAACAATGACCATGTGTGAAGGTTGGAAGTTTCCCTAAACATGTAGAACAAAGGTTGAAATAATCTCATACATAAGACAATGTTAGGTTTGCCTATTAGTTTTACATTGTAAGAATATGAAATGTAAGAGTATCCTTGAATGAGAAGATGGATTATGAGAGTAACTTAAATAGGTGGTGCATGCATAATAGTTATTCTTACTTCCTAGAGTTTAATAATTTATTTGAAGATAAAGCTAATGATATAAAAGATAATATCATGTAGTTGACATTTTCTTTATACCATGGAGGAGTCTTGGATATTGATGTGTAAAATTACTAAGGGGTGGTGTTAAAACATAACAATATATCATTTTTGAATTTTTGATGAAGATGATAACTCACCATGACATGGAGTTCCACAATTCAATGTCTGTTGCGTGGATGTGAAAAATTACATGGTGGTTGTCACTACCATGGTGGAAGAGGCCCACATAAAGGGTGATGACATATTCAAATTGTTAGGACCAATAGGGGTCTATATACCCTGATAGGGGGGGTGAATTAGGGTATGGATATTCTTTTCAAACTTCTTCCTACCCCACTAGATCTTGACCTCTTTATTACAAGGGTCACTTTGTTTGCACTTGTGTGGTTATTATGATCACTTATTTTCTTCTTTGCTTGATGATAATGCTTCAAATGCAATGTAGGGAAGTAAGCAGACAGACACGAATATTTTTACTTGGTTCACCCTCAATGGGCTACGTCCAAGGAGCATATGCCGACAAGTTGCCAGTCGTACCAATTCCACTAAACTTAACTAGCTGTGGATTACAATGTTCAGGCTGGATCACTTCTATGCCCAGGCTCATTGCCTTTACAAAGTTTAGGGTCAGCTCACTGCTTTCCCAAGGGTCACTCCCTATTTCTCTCTCTCTGGCTCACTGTTGGTGGAGAGGATCACCTTTTTCCTCTTTCTAAGCTCACTGCTCTGTGAAGGGATTCACTCACAGTTTATAGACCTATAGGTCTCTTCATTTGCATGAATACATGCATCCTTAACTGTTGATGGATTCTCTGTTAAAGTCCAAATTTCATCCACTGATGAATACCACTTTGCCTCTGACCACTGGGCAACTACCTTTGGAAAGTACCTTCGCAAAGCACCCTACTTCGCTAGGCTCCCAATTTCGCGAAGCTCAAACAAGCCTCACGAAGCTCCTGCCTTTTCGCGAAGCTCTATCGCGAAGCACTCTCGCGATGCACAGACCTTCGCAATGCTTAGGCCGTCACGGAGCTCCTGCCTCACTGCGAAGCTCAGTGAGCCAACGCAGGGCACACACCTTTCGCGGAGCTAAAAATAGGCGCCGTGAAGCTCCCCTTTCGCGAAGCACACTGCCTTCACGAACCACCTCTGCGAACCGAGAGCAATGGATTTTCTCTAAAAATTCTCTCTTCTTCTCTCGAGGGGGTCGGCCTCTATTTATAGGCGATTCCACCGACCCTCATCGCTTCTGCGCGAAGTCAACGCCATGTCATCTCAAATTGCGAAGCTCCAAAGTTTCTTCCGGAATTCTGTCCAAATCGCGAAGCACCATGGAAATTTTCCGTTCGCGAAGCTTGACGTAGTCGCGAAGAATCACCGTCAACATACCTTCATGCCTTCACCGCGAAGCTCCCTCACAAAGCCCTTCATCGCCACGATGCGCTTCAACCTATACCGTTCGCGAAGCTTGACGTAATCGCGAAGACTCACCGCCTCCATTCTTCTGGTCTTCGCAAAATCCAATCCATACATCCTATCTTCGCGAAATTCATGCCTTTTCCATATTAAATTACGCTCTTCATGGAAATCCACTTTTCGCGATGCTCACCAAACTCCAAATTTTGGACCCCAAAAATTTGGCAAACACTGGGAAACGGCGCCACCTTGTACGGCTCTTTTGTACCACCTCCAGATCGTCCTTTCCTTTTTCATCGTTCTTTGTCAACAAGGATTGTCAACAACTTCTTGGGAACTCGACAAATATCCATGAAAACCTGCTTTGTCAACAAACACAATCAACCCAAAAATACTGCAAAGTTACCTTGAGGGATTTTTGCCCAACAATCTCCCCATTTGGGTTTGTTGACAATTCTTCATAACTCTTCTCGGAATGATTTTCTACATGTTGATACCTCACTGGGTCTTCTTCAAGTTTCTACCACCATTCGCCTCTTGCGATTCTGATAGCATTCAAGGATTCACTTAACACGTACTCTAAGCCCACATGAGTAATGCTCGGTGTGAGAAACAAGAGTAGTATGAAAAGTTCATCAATGAATCACTTCATGTCAAACACCAATTGTCGATTCCAACATGATACCAATTCTTAAATTGATACCAACTGTTGAACCACATTGTTCCCAATTGGTGATAGCTGGAAACCTTCTCTCACCATTCCAACACCACTGTTCTGCTTTTATCACGATCCTCAGCTGTCGTGATATCTATGCTTTGACCAATCACTTCTAGCATCGTCAGATTTAAAAATCTCCCCCTTTCTCATTTATCCCCCTATCTGGCTGCTCCACTGGTCAGCTTCTCCCTGTATCATTCATGATTTATCAAATCTCCACACTGTCTCCCAATAACTATTTCCTCCCCCTTTAACAAACAAATTTTCTCCCCCTTTGTCAATGAACCCAAAGGTCACTCCTTTGTAGTCTGTAACAGAGTATAGAACACAAAGCAGCACATTAGGGAAAAAGGTATTATACCTCGGGGAGAGGGGGGAGTCCCACAGCCACACTTTTTCAAGTGTGGGGAATCGAATGAACTCCCAGAGCCAGCCGATGCCTTTCAAATGCTTCCTCGGGTAAGGCATTTGTCAGAATGTCTGCAACCTGTAGTTCTGTAGGCACATACTCCAACTTCACGATTCCCTTCTCAACTTTCTCCTTGATAAAATGATACTTTATCTCAAAGTGTTTTGTCCTTGAGTGATGGACGGGATTTTTTCTGAGATTTATAGCACTTGAGTTATCACACTGGATTCCGATCGGAGACTTCACTTCAACTCTCATATCTTTAAGCTGCTGCTTCATCCACAATAATTGTGTGCATGTTTGAGTGGCCGCAATATACTCAGCTTCTGCGGTGCTCAATGAAATGCAATCTTGCTTCTTACTTTGCCAAGAAATACACAATCCACCAAGATAGAATGCACCACCTGACGTTGATTTTCTATCATCTGCTGAACCGGACCAATCTGTATCAGTATATCCAAATAACTTTGTCTGAGATTTATCAGTATATGTCAATCCGAAATCCATTGTTCCCTGGATATATCGAAGTATTATTTTCACTGCAATCATGTGGCTTTCCTTGGGATTACTCTGATATCTCGCTGCTTGGCATGTGGTGAAAACAATATCAGGCCTTGTTTCAGTTAAGTACAACAGACTTCCAATAATTTTCCTATATTCTATGATATTAACTGCCTTGCCATCCTCATCTTTTGATAATTTCATCCGGGTAGCAACCAGAGTCTTCATATCCTTGGAATTCTCTATTCCAAACCTTCTCAGAACCTCCTTGGCATATTTAGATTGAGAAATTAATGTTCCATTCCTTCCTTGTGTCACCTGTAGACCAAGGAAAAGCATTAGCTCTCCAATCATTGACATTTCAAACTATTTTTTCATGAATTCGGAAAACTGTCTGCACTGAGCTTTATCTGATCCGCCAAAAATTATGTCATCAACATACACTAGCACCATCATCCTTTGATTACTGTCATTGCTGAAATAGAGGTTGTAATCAACTCCTCCACGCTGGAAACCAAGCTTCTTCAAGTACTGATCAAGCCTTGAGTACCATGCCCTTGGTGCTTGTTTCAGCCCATACAACGCCTTCTTTAGCCTGCAAAATTTGTTCTTATCCTCATGAATGAGAAAACCATCTGGCTGCTCAATATATACCTCCTCTTCCAGAACTCCATTTAAGAATTCAGATTTGACATCCATCTGGAACACTTTGAACTTTTTTTGCACTGCAATGGCCAAAAATAGTTTGATTGTTTCCAGCCTTGCAACCGGTGCAAATGTCTCATTAACATCTATTACCTCTATCTGGGAGTATCCCTTACACACTACTCATGTTTTTTTTTCTTCAGATAACTGTGCAAACTTAATTCATCTTGGTGCAAACTGACCCATGTAGTCCCGGTGATGGTCTTATCTGCTGGCCTCAAAATAATCTCCCTCGTCTGATTCTTCTCAATCTGATTTAGCTCTGTATTCATGGCATGATCCCAGTTTTCATCTTCAGCTGCATCAGCAAAGCATTTCGGCTCAACCTGAGATATAAAAGATGTTTGATGCAGTGATTCCATTCTCCTTGTCTAAGCTAGAGCTGACTAATCACCAATGACATTCTGCATGTCAATTTCACCTCAACTCTTTGACTATTGTGCAGATGAGGATTTTTCATTTCTAAATCAGCATTAGTCACTTATTCTCCCCCTTTGTTTCTTTCCTCTTCATCATGTTTATCAGGAAATTTCTCACTGTTTCACTGTTCAGTGAAATCATTCCTTTTAACTACTTCTTTCAGCTTCTTGGTATCCTAAAAGCAGTCAGCCGATACCACATTGTTAGATCAAAAAAAGATAAGAATGAGGAGCATGATTATTGCTGCTTCTCCATGTGTTTCATTCTTCCCTCGATAGGGAATTCCTGAGCTGAGTCATCCAATTATTACTTTGATGGCTCCAGCATCTGATTTTGTTATAGAATACTCCCCATGTGTTACACAACACTTCTATCTATTAGGCCCAATGGTAGAGACCCATAACCATTCTTCTCCACATGCACCATTTATACTAATCTGGCACTTAGCATCAAGACATTAACCAAATCTCTAAGACTACTGAGTTGGAACTCGGTGTAGGAAACAAGAGATAAAGCCAAAAACACAATCACTTCTAATTGTGCTCAGTTTCTCCCTTTCATTTTCAATTCTTATACCTCATTTGAATCAATTTAAACTCTAGAGCATATCACTTCTCCACTTCGCATCCTTAGACGCCATGACCCTATGGATCGTATCTCTCTAAAACTTGAATCACATGAATCACCAGTTAATAGAATTTATTTATATAGGGAGAGGGGTATCCTTATGGACACCTCAAGATGAGGATAGTGGTTGATCCAGACGGGTCGACCCTTTGATTTTTTCTTGGAGGGAATTGCACTCCTTTATTGCTTCCTCCAGCTGCATAGCCAACTTCAACTGTTCTGGCCATATGACTAGGCATTCATTTCCTACATTCTGAGCTTTTTTATGATATGTAGATTTGGTAGGCTCAGCCTTTCTCACTGCTTGGGTTATAAACCTTCTAGTACGCATCTCCTTCTTTGAGGTTCTACCAAAATTCCATTTTCCTTGATTATTTCTCTGAGTAGGAACCTCTCTGTTTGGCATCTTCCCTTTATTCTTCTCCCATCTTAGGGGTCTTCCTCCTTCCTTCACTTCTCACTGAGAAACACAACATTTGGATTTTTCGATGCAGTTTTTGTTCATCTTTATTTTATCAGATTTCTCAATCACCAAACTCTTTTTCACTAGTGGTGAGTCCTCCATTGAACATTCATTCTTCTTTATCACAGCTGGAGTAGATCTCCCCTTAATCTTCCAGGTTTATTTACATTCTCTCCTTAAGAGCGGTTGTGAGTACGACAGAGGAGGTGATTGATACACCTTTCGTTTAGCTCCATGTGATTCCCCTGAGTCTCTAAGCCTATTTTTCACCTTACCACTTTGTCTCCCAGTGTATAATTTCTCATTATGTTCCACTAGAGTTGGTAATCTCTTTCTCTGGTCTTTTCCCTCCCCGCTTTCTTCTTGCTGCAGTGTCTTTCCAAATGCCCATGATCAGAACATATGAAACATTTTCTATTAAAGTAATACCTCATTTCATCACTTCTCTGCTGAGATGTTGATGCAACTTGTTTTATTCTTCCAGCATCGATCTCATGAGCTTCCTGAAACATACTCATGGTGTGTATCATCCTTCCACAGTAATAGAATCTGATGAATGTTCTCCTCTGAGAAACTCTTCACTCTGATTTATCATGATGTTTCTTCTTATTCTCAGATTTAGCAATGCTTATATTAAAACACCCTGAAATGTATTCCTGAGCCTCTAAACAGAAGCTTGATGTGTGGCCATGAATCCCACAGAAATAGCACATGTTGTCACTACTTCTTGGAACTGTCCTCTTAGGCCTATCTCTAGAACCTATAGGATTCCTTTTACATCTGGAACTGTTCACAGCTCTCTTACCACTGGAGATTTTCACTGTGTTTTTCTTATTCTGTATAGGAGTGGGATCATCATATCCAATTCCAGATTTTCCCAAAAAGGATGGCCTTTGGGAAGATACAATACTTTCATGCTTTTCCTCTGATTTATCATATTTGGCTTTCATTTTATCATCACCTGCCAAAGGATGGTCAAATAATAAGTGCAGTGCATCCTTTAACTTAGGATTATCTTCATATTTAGATTTCTCCATTTCCTTCTTCACTGATTCTATCTCTTCTTCCAACTTTTGAATCTTCATATCCCTTGATTCAAGTTGGACATCAAGTTATCCCTTGAGAAGCTTCCCTCTACTCATCTCATCTTCCAATTCACGTGTCAGTTTATCCACCATGTCACTCTGCTCCTTTAATTTCAATTTTTCTTGAGCAACAGAATCAAAACAACATGCATTGTCTTGTTGTAGTATTTTATTCTTCTGAACTAGCTCAGATAGCTGTGTAGCAAGATCAACATTTCTAGCTTTCAGATTCTGAACTTCATCTGACTTTTGACTCTCTTCATAATCACCAGCCTTTTGTTTTCCTTTTATTTTAGCCATCTTTTGTAGTTCCTCAGCTTGATAATCATTCTTCTCTGTTAGGTCAGTAACTATATCAATAAGCCTTTGATTTAAGCCTCTTAGCTTGTTGACCTCAATCTCCAATACTTTGATCCGGATTTCTTTAGATTTTACTTCTTCATCCGATTTCCGATCTATTTCCTTTGTCATGTTAATGACATCAACTGGTGTCCTCCTTGAAACTTCTTCATCATCAGTGGTTTCAGCATCACTTTGAATTTTAATTACTTCACTCATTCCAACATCATTATTGAGTGAATCTATCTTTTCCCTATCTGATTCATCCAAGCCTTCCTTCAGCAAGTTGTTTGATTTATTTAATTGAATCATACTTCTTCCATAAACACTTCTGCACTAAGGAATACCACCTGACTTCTGATTCTTCTTTTATGTTTTTCCCTTTTCCATGGCACACCGAGATAATAGAAGACTGATTTATCAACACAAATCAACTACACAAAGTTTGAGAAAACAAATCTGATAAAAGAAACCTATCGCTATGATACCAATTGTTAGGACCAATAGGAGCCTATATACCCTGAGAGGGGGGGTGAATCAGGGTGTGGATATTCTTTTCAAACTTCTTCCTGCCCCACCAGATCTTGACCTCTTTATTAGAAGGGTCACTTTGTTTGCACTTGTGTGGTTATTATGATCACTTATTTTCTTCTTTGCCTGATGATGATGCTTCAAATGCAATGCAGGGAAGTAATCAGGCAGACACAAAGATTTTTACTTGGTTCACCCTCACTGGGCTACGTCCAAGGAGCATACGCCGACAAGTTGTCGGTCTTACCAATTCCACTAAACTTCACTAGTTGTGTATTACAATGTTCGGGCTAGATCACTTCTATGCCCAAGCTCACTGCCTTTATAAAGTTTAGGGTCAACTCACTGCTTTCCCAAGGGACACTCCCTGTTTCTCTCTCTCTAGCTCACTACTGGTGGAGAGGATCACCTTTTTCCTCTTCCTAAGCTCACTGCCCTATGAAGGGATTCACTCACAGTTTATAGACCTGTAGGTATCTTCATTTGCATGAATACATACATCCTTAACTGTTGATGGATTCTCTGTTAAAGTCCAACTTTCATCCACTAATGAATACCACTTTGCCTATGACCACTGGGCAACTACCTTTGGAAAGTACCTTCGCAAAGCACCCTACTTCGCAAGGCTCCCAATTTCGTGAAGCTCAAACAAGCCTCACTAAGCTCCTGCCTTTTCGCGAAGCTCTATCGCGAAGCACTCTCGCGATGCACAGACCTTTGCAATGCTTAGGCCGTCTCGGAGCTCCTGCCTCACCGCGAAGATCACTGAGCCAACGCGGGGCACACACCTTTCACAGAGCTAAAAATAGGCACCGCGAAGCTCCCCTTTCGCGAAGCACACTACCTTCACGAACCACCTCTGCGAACCGAGAGCAATGGATTTTCTCTAAAAATTCTCTCTTCTTCTCTCGAGGGGGTCGGCCTCTATTTATAGGCGATTCCACCGACCCTCGTCCCTTCCGCGCGAAGTCAACGCCACGTCATCTCAAATCGCGAAGATCCAAAGTTTCTGCTGGAATTCTGTCCAAATCGCGAAGCACCACGGCAATTTTCCATTCGCGGAGCTTGACGTAGTCACGAAGAATCACCGTCAACATACCTTCGCGCCTTCGCTGCGAAGCTCCCTTGCAAATCCCTTCACCGCCGCGATGCACTTCAACCTCTGCCGTTCGCGAAGCTTGACATAATTGCGAAGACTCACCACCTCCATTCTTCTGGTCTTCGCTAAATCCAATCCATACATCCTATCTTCGTGAAATTCATGCCTTTGCCATATTAAATTACGCTCTTCATGGAAATCCACTTTTTGCGATGCTCACCAAACTCCAAATTTTGGACCCCAAAAATTTGGCAAACACTGGGAAACGGCGCCACCTTGTACTGCTCTTTTGTACCGCCTCCAGATCATCCTTTCCTTTGTCATTGTTCTTTGTCAACAAGGATTGTCAATAACGTCTTGGGAACTCGACAAATATCCATGAAAACCTGCTTTGTCAACAAACACAATCAACCCAAAAATACTGCAAAGTTACCTTGAGGGATTTTTTCCCAACACTAATTGTGTATATGTTTTTATTAAAGATGGGTAATATATTATGATATGGATGGGTTTTAGCATTCTGTGGTCATGTTGATGTGGTAAAGGGATCTCATTATGGGTTTTTCAGTATGTCGTAAGACATATTTTTGTAGAATGAGGAGAAGAGATATAAAAGATACTAATATTTTGAAATATAAAGAATTTATATCATGTTTTCGGTGTAATGTTCCATTTCATGGTCATGAAAATAAATTTTATATGGAAGTAGTTTCATACCATGATTAACACAGTCACTATATGATATAGGAATCTATAGGAGATATCAACTTTAGATTTTATCTATTCTTGTGATATTTTTTTAAGTTATATTTTAGGCAGATAGTGGTGATATTCCATGTGGATTTTTACACCTATATACATAGAGTTAGAGTGAATAATTAATAGGATAGATATTGGGGATATAAAAATATATAGATAAAGATATGAAGATATATTATTTTTTAATAAATATAGTTAATATATGGTCCTTAAATCACACATTTTATCATGGAGGTATCAAGTATGGTATGTACCTATAACATTGGCTAGATTCTATTACTACTAGAGTATGTTTTGTTTTAGGAAATCTCTCATGGCTAGAATGATGGGTGAATTTATTAGTTCCAGGTAATGTAATGAAGGTGTGTTGTTTTAGTGGGTATTATTTTATGATTAATTCATGTTGTACTTTTAAATTCACTTTATTTTTTTGTCTCTTATTCATTCCTTGATAATTATTATTGACTTTTTAGTTGGGAAGTTTTTTTATTTAATTAATAGTGCTTATCCATTTTCATGAACATTGGGTGGGTTAGTTATTATTCTTAAATAGGGTTTTAGGTCACCGAACTCACTAATTAACCAAATCAATTGATCATAAGAAAAGGATTATGTCTAAATTATTGATTGATGACCATGAATAGGGAATTTATTAAATCCAATTCCAATAATAGATTGGTTAAGGATTTTATCTTTTCACTTCACTGTTACATGGATGTGGATTTTATAAATAGTTATATTCTTTATCTGATTGATGTTTTCAACTTTATTTCTATTTGTTTCCATTAATCCTAGTTAATGTAAGTTTATTCCTAGAATTTTTCTTTATGGTTTCAACCATAGACTACCAATTACTACACCATTTTAGTTAGTATATCGTAGGTGTATTTAAAAATTTCTAAACTTTATTTCCTTTAGGAAGTAATGACACCCTATGGGATTTGAAACATTTTAGTTTCATTTAAAGGGACTTTATATCTAGGAACTTAGTGTAATTAGTTTTTATTTTGTTTTATTTTTTCATTTTATTTTATATATTATTATTTTCTTTCTCATGATATTATTTTAAGGTTACACATTTGTAAAACAAGTATTAAACTTGGGAAAAACAAAAAGATCTCTTAAAATACAATTCTATTATAGAAATAAGCATGTTGAAGAAAAAGAACTAGGAAGTCATGGTTTAAATAAAAAAGATAAATATGTGAGAAAAAATTTTCTAAGGGAGAAAAAAGTGGAAAATAATGCTTATAGAGTATGGTTAACCTTTAAGTATGGGGATAAAATCTAGTATCTTTGTCCCATGAGTCACTATGAACTACTTTGAGATAAATTTAGTGATCATTATGATGATCTCAAATTCAATTTAGATCATCAATAAACCATGTCAAAATAAAAATAAACATCTAATAATTATTTTTTACTCTATAACTCTTTATAAGTAAATAATGTTTCTAGTCATATAGAAATTTTGATTTTATTTCTATTTTTATTGAAATAAAAAACAAGATAATTGATCTAAATATTAGAACCAGATTTTGTCACTACATGGGATGATATGGATAGTAAATTCCTAGAAAGGTTTTTTGCTATCTCTCAGTATATAAGAATTCAAATCGATATGTTAAATTTTAAACAATTTAACAAAAAATCACTTTAAACTAAATGAGAGAGGTTTAGGAACAAGTTGTAGAAATTTCCTCATCATAGTATATAGATATGGTTTTAAATCAAAAAAAATTAATAAGGTTTTATATTAGGGTAACAGATAAATTATTAATACCACTTTTGGAGAATCACCTCTGAATAATTCACCTAGAGAAATATATGAATTATTTGAAAATATTTCTAGGAATTTCTTTTAATAGAAAAAGGAAGGAAAAATAAAGAGAGGAGTCTACATGTTAAAAAACAATGGATGGATTGATACACAAATAGAGGTATTACCAAATAAGATAGACATAATGTTTTCCATTCACCAACCCCAAGATATATACTTGTATAATTCCAATTATATTTATTATAATGGTCAAACTAATTTTCAAGGTTATAGGCCAAAATGATATAATTAAGTGTTCTAGTAAAGATCGTTGGTATTCCAAAAACAAGAAAGTACAATATATTCAAACCCAAATCACTTAATTTGAGGAGACCATATTGATATTCATGAAAACAATTGGGGGTACCATATATGAGTTTAAATATGAATTAAAAGGATAAAATAATTCCATGATTAATCATGAATTATAAGTTGTGAAAATTGACCATCAATAAAAAGATAAGTCTATGGGAGTGATACTGAATAAAAAAGAGATCAAAACATATATAAAATTGAATTATATCACCTCGATAAGTGAAAAACCCATGAAGGTTCAGGATAAATAAATGATAAAATAATAATATAACATCCCAAACTAGGATCCAGTTAAACAATACCCCGAGCCGATCAATCACATGGCCTTGAGTATGCCTCCCTGCATACCAGAGGTTGTTCACTAGAAGTGACGGTCTAAAGATGTTATGGTGGGGATAATATACCCTCATGATCATATTATAATTTTGGTATAAGAGATGATAAACAATCAATCAATAGTTCAAGTAGTGTAAATAAATGACAGAGAAGTGGATGATAAATATAATAATAGATAAAATGGTCAATGCTAAGTATACAACTATGCATTCATTTCATGATGAGTCTATATAAATAAAGTATGAAAAAAATATTATGAGGTAAAATACAGTGTAGTACATAAATAATTAAAAGGAATAAAAGAACTAAGGTCTAACTAACTGAGAATCCTGATCTCTGTCTTAGTTCTATTCTTCTAACTCCCTAGGAACAAGAATAATAGTGCAAGCATAATCCATAGACCTACAAATAAAAATTATATTATTATTTGATTTTCAAAAGTCCAGTTTTTGGTTGAGAGGTAACCAAAAAACCAAGCGGGAACCAAAACAAAGGAATCCCAAAGACAAAGTTCAAATTTCAAAACTGAAGAGAACACATATAGAGAACACATAACCCAAGAAGATATCATCCAGTATTAACTCGCATCAGAAGTCTTGTTGCCAACCATCTACATCATGAGTCACCACAAACATTCTCATCATCCTATCACTATCATCATCATCACCATTCAACAACCACACTAGATCGCTGGGAACCTCACAACCGTCGTAAGATATCATTACCACATCATCGATTCCCCCCATCAAACCATAAATTTCCAAACCACCAAATAGAAGGATATCACCTCAAAAAATGCATAAATCATTTCCAGGTCACTTTCATGAACAACATCGATGTCTGCTGCCAAAACCAAACATGAACAAACTAGATACCTGAATAGGAACCTTTACCAAACAAGAATCAACCAGATTGACCGCTGGAGTAGAATCACACATACCTTCAATGAGAATTTAGGGAATAAATCAAAAAAACTAACCAAAACATTTCCATTAATGTTGAATATTCCAGCTCTAAAATCCTCCCTCGGTAAGGAGAATAGAACGAGATCTCCATAAAAAAGAATCTGAATCAGACCACATGAGGAGCACAATCAGCTACCAAACCCCAAATCCCAAAAACTCTTTGAAACCACCGCTCTAGGTCTAACTAGGAGAGGAGCAGAGGGACATGAGTTTAGGGAAAGGAAATGAATGGCAGAGGGATCTGTACGTCGACCTCACGGTGAGATAGAATCCAAATCCAATGAAAAGGACAATCCAGCATAGGGATGACTAGAAGACTATAGACTGAACAACCGCATAACCCTAAACTGCCATGTTTCCATTACTCCGGATCCAACATGGAGAGGCATAGTGTAACGCATAGTTATAGAAGGTTTGTGGTGTCTAGGGGCTTCAGTATGAAACTACCATTATTGGAGAAAAATATCTTGAGGTACTTTCGCCAAGAAATAGCACCACCAAGTAAGGACCAAGAAACAGAACACCACAAGGAACACCAAACAGATCTACAGTGTAGGAGACCTTACCAAGAACTGAGAAGGCCTCACTAAGAACTGATAAGCTGTCATCAGTGACAACAACATCACGAGGCCTGGGTTAGCTGAGGCGGAAATGCTCCTAGGAAATCTGATGGACAGATACTGAAGCCTCCTCCCTCACATCACCAATGCACATATCTACTAATCTGATGGAAAAATAGAGGCTACGTAGAGTATTGACATTGGTAGGTTATTTCCATAGATGCTGAAGACATTCCTAATATGACATAGAGCTGATGGTGCAGAACCTCCCACTGGGAACAGAAATCCCCGACTAGAAAAAAGTCTCGGCTGAGAGCTCCCAAAGATAGTGAGACCCCCTGACTAGGTAGAAGCATCCCATAGACCTGAACCTACAGACATGAGGTCTATTTGGGAACCCCGGTGAAATAGAGACCCCAACAAGGTGTGAGGTATACTCATTAGGCCACCACCAATGGTGTCAAAATCAATCCATTCTATGAATATAAATTATAGAATTGTTTAGGTATAATAAATAATGAACAACACTATAATGTATAAAATGTTTGTCTTAGGTTCTTAAGGGACACCTGGATGATTCTACCTACTTCAAAATAAGTTTATATGCCTCAAAATATGATATATATAGAGAGAGATATATATATATATTTATATATATATATATGCACTATAAACATAGTTATGTTTATATTTATATATATATAGTATTATCTATGACTCAAGATGTAACCTATACATCTATGTGTAATACTACTCATAATAATAATAGGAGTGTCATAAATCTATATATATAAGGTTATTCATGATTGAAGATCATGTATATCACAATGATAAGGTCAATTTCCAAAGATCATAATAAAAATAGGATTCCTTGCTGAGTACCATGAATAATAACTAAGAGGGTCTTACCAAACCTTCATATCAAGGGGGAATGAGATGTTATGCCCAGAAACCCATGTGATGTTGATGTCATGCGAGCATCATAGAATAAGGGTGGTTTGACACACTGTATAAAATTATCTTACTCGGTGTCCCTTTGGTCATTAATAAATAAAAGTTAGTACACTTTCCCAATGAGCCCTTAGCCTAACATTGCATAAATTTTCAACTGGCATCACTGAAGGCACAGTGGAATCCTTTCCAATTTAATACATTTAACATATACAATCAAGAAATGCATTAATTCAAAATACTAATGCAATTAAATTATAAATAATAATGAGGGAAAAGTCTGTGAACATGACACATTACAAGACATGTATAATTAATGAAAGGGCTAGCCCATCTACCTTTTCAATTATAAAAGGCCATGTAATTAAGCGTTCCATTTCATATATTCATGTATTCTTTATGTGGTCTATTTAAAAATCTCAATTAAATTTAATTCAATAAATTTTAACTTTTTAATTATGAATAAAACATAACTAAATGGGGATTTTATTAGGAAGTGAGGTGTGGCTGTCATGTCCCAGCATAATCAGATTAGTTTATTTAAAACATCACTTGATAGAATTTATAAAATGCACCTTCATGGTGATTGATATGAAAAATAAAGTCATTAAATAACATCTAAAATAACACCCAAATACAGTGTTTTCATTAATTAATATACCATAATGTTAAAGGGAAACTAAGAAACACACCCAAAGGGGTGGTCTGGGTTTAGTTGAGAAACCACCAATAGGAAAATTAAATACTCAATGGCTAAATAAATTGATTCATTACATACTTAAAATTATATTTAAGAGGCATCATATGAAAATACCGAGATGTGTCACAATGAAAAAAATTATTAAATGGTGAAACTTTGATGGAAAATCCATAGACCACCTACTTCAAACTTAGGATGGTCTACTTGTCCAATATTGAGGGTTGAATCAAGACAGTTTGAGAGAAAATAAAGAAAAGGATGAATTGCCTGAAAATAGTAGAAATCATCTCAAACCAAAATAGAATTTAATATGGAAATAAAAATTGATAATATATGGAAGATGAATTATATACTCTCTGAGGTACTTCATACATGATGTGTGGTGGTCGAAACATATTCCAGATGATGGAGATCTTTCCATGGAAGGAGGAGAGGAGGAAGGAACCCATGGATGGATTTTTGTGCATGGTTGGAAGGAAATAAAGATGGGATAAAAGATTAAAATAAAATAATGGAAAATTGTAAATTTTACCCTTAAAATTAGGAGCATAGTTTGGCCACACAGTTGTCCAAATCGTGCACCAACCGTACTTGGTCAACTTCTTGGGAAGGGGAATCGCATGATTCATGTGTATGATTTGAGAAAACATGCACAAACCATGTGTTTATCCTATATTAAGAAACATAAAACACCTACATGGACATGTGACCCCTCTCACATGGTTAAAAAAAATAGTGTGAGACCCATAGATCCACTATATCAGTCACACAGTTTCACCTAGTGGTCTACATGGTTTCAGGAAAATGGTATAGCCTTATGAGTTTCTCTTCAACAAGATTATCAGATACTGGTGCTCCCAAAACTCAATGAGACACATAATGAAACTCTCAATCGTTAAAACTAGTCTCAAAACCACCATTTAATAATTCAAACTCATGGAATTTCATTCTGAATATTGGTTTACAATTTGGTATGTCCACTAAATAGTAAAATTAAAATTCCTCTAGAATTATGACATAGTCCAAAACATGAGATGTTACAGGTAATGGAAACAACAGTGAAAAAATAAAAAAGGAGGGAAAAGGGAGGTAAAATGAAAAGGAATATAAATAAGCTAGAGTGGAAAATTCACCGCCTTATAAACCACCACTATCTTTCCTAAAAAGGATTAAGTAAGGGAAGATTGAGGAAAAAAGGAGTAAGTTTCTATAAATCTCCAAGATTCTTCAAATTAACATCCCCTTTAAATAATATTTAGAAAAATATCACATATATTTTAATTTTATGAAAGATTTAGTTTTAAAAAAAGGGAACATTAGGTGATGGACACAATACCACTCGCGAGAGATTCCTAATCATGTTTTCTAGGGTTTTACTAAAGAAGCAACAAGATTTGGGTTGTTTCTCAATTCTTATTAAAATTATATCTAATGAGTTTGCAAGATATTTTTTGATCAAGGTGTGAGTGTCAGAATTATTTCATAATTAACACTCAAGATATTGGGATTGGAGGATATTAATCCTAAAAGATTTTTTCTTTAATTAAAGATACAATAGTGAGATATCAATGGGTTTTTATTTAAGAAATTTTAGTTAAAGTGTAAAATTTATATTTTATAATGGATTTCCATATATAAGAGATAGATTAAAGAACACCCCTTATTTTGGTAAGGTCATTTTGAAAAAGGAGAAGGTGGATGATTGATGTAGAAAGTGTGTATTTTTCTTTGAAGTTTGGTGGTGAGAAAGTAATGTTTAATATCCATTAGTTTTTGAAGGGTTTTGATAAAAATGGTGAGTATTTAAGAGAGGATAGTAAGCTATAATTGGAGGATATTTCTTTTATTGAGGAAAGGTAATAATTAATTGTTGAAAATAATAAATAAAAGGTTAAATTTTTTAAAATAATGAGAAAATAATACCAATTGAAAGGATTCAGGATTCTAGAGAATCTACTATGAAAACTAAGCTCAAATAGGGATATCATGATTAGTTAGTATATGATTTCACATTTTATTTTTTAGGATAGGCTAAAAATAGGTGTATTAGCCATATGGAAGTGGAAAAATTACTATCTCAAGGAAGAGTGTAGCTAATTTTAGATTAAGGAAGTAGTCACATCTATTTAGAGGAATCTCAAATTCAACCATTAATTCGTCGATATTAGGTAACTTATTTCAAATCTTCTATTACATAACTATAAAGAGGTTGTTTCTGACTCAAAGACATTAAAAATGAGTTTATATATGAAACCTGAGTTTTATTATGAATTTTTTTTAGTAATTTAGGTTTTATCGTAAGAATCTATTTTAGGAAGTAGGTTTAATACCTCTTGGTATTTAGATCTTTAATTAGAATGGGACTTATACTTTTAGTTGGTTATTTTAATTGTGTATGTCCAAAATGATGAAGGAAGGCATAATTTGAGATGGAATAATAAATTAAATGGGATTTTCTTCATTGGATATGAGAATAATACTTTAAATTTAATACCACTTTTACATATCCTATATTTTTGCAATACTTTAGAGTTTAAGGGAATTTTCATACCACACTTAGATGAGAATCTATTTTTTATCTAGGATGAAAAAATTTCTTATAAATCCCATCATTCCATGTTTTAGGTATTTTTTTAATAATTTAGATTGAGTAAAATGGGGGATTAACGAGTAAATATAGCCATGAGAGTATTAATTTGATGAATCATAATTTGGAATTCTAACTGATTTATATAGATGAGATTCCTATAATATTTTTAGGCTTTTATTTTTTGAAGTTTAAACTTCTAGAACTTTTATTGATATATTTTAAAAGGTATGAAATAACAAAGTCACATTAATATGATTGAGGAATTTTTTATTTGATCCCTTATTACCTTTAAGAAACACCTTTACATTTAAACTTTCTTTTAATCCTATATAATCCATGAATGGATTTGATAGTAAAGCTATATTTCATGCTTATTTTATCCTTCATACCATACTCTTGGTACTTTTTCATGATTTATAATTGGATTAGTGTGGGGAAGAAGTTGTTCTATAGTTTTAAGGTGGTGTTTTTTTATTGAAAAAGGGTGTATATTAGGTATTATCATTCAATTTGAAAGAAAATTTCACAGATTACCATTCATTGTGCTTTATTTTCTACCCTCTAAAAATAACATGAAAGTTTTTATTAGAAAATAAAGGAAAATATCATTATTGAAAAAAGTGAAACATGATATGAAAAAAAGTAATTATTACAAAAAAGAGGTTGTATATTTCACTATTCTTATTATCATGATTTGTGATCCTTGAGATGAGAAAGGGGAGTGTTGGGTGTTATCATTTTTTGTAGAGGGGTTTTTATTTAGCTTTCCATTATTTATCATGAAATGTACTTTAGAGTTTAACCTCATTTTTAGTATTTTTTACATTTTTACATAAATTCCCTACTAAACCTCATCCTTAGATTCATTTGATCTTTTTATACAAGCCCTCGTGATTAATAATTATTTTTTTCTTTATGTAGTGTAAATTTAGATGATTTTCTGGCCTATTGTTATAATTCAAGTACTCAAGTTTTGAGCATTAATCTATTCAAATGTGACCTTATTTATGAGAGAAAATTTTCAAGTGAGATAGATCACAAGTGACATGAATAATAATAATAAGTTGAAATATATGAATGGAATTCAAGAAAATTAATTTCATTTCAAGAGGGAGAATAAAATTTAGGGTTGATCAGTGTTCTTGAAAAATAAGGAATTGAAAAAATATTTCATAAGTGATTATTGAAATGTTATTTCCTTGTTAATATTTATTTGAATTTATTAACAATTTTATTTAAATTTAGGTAGGATGGGGTATCCTTTATGATCATGTGAAGATTTTTTTCTTAAGTACAAGTAAGAGTTTAAGTGTGGGTGGATTTGATAAGTGGAATATCATACATATTTTTTATTATTTAATTAATTAATTGTATTATTTAATTGATTTTTTTGCCTAATTTTCATTATTTTTATGTATTTTAAGGAAAATAGTGCTTTTTGTGTGTTTCTTAGTTAAAGGATAATTTTTGGCTGGGGATAGAATTTTGGAAAAGGAAACTCATACCTAATGGTCTTTTTACCCATATGTATGAGTGTGTTTGGATGTGGAAGAAATTTTAACAAAGTAAAAAATATATATTAAATTAGTAAAAAAGACGTCAGTCCTAGCCTAGTACCACCAAAGAAAATCTGGGGCGATAATAATATAAACAAATTTACGATGCTAGAGTCGTATTAGAAGACCAGAGCCTAGTTTGGGTTTACACTAGGAGGGAGGATTGGGATAAAGAACTAGGTAGTTCTTGGTGAGGAGATAAGTTTTCATATTATGGAGTGGCACCATAAGAGGAAAATGGTAGTATTTTTGGGTTCTTATGCTTTCTAACTAGTCCATAGACTAGGCACAAAACCAATGTGATATTTTGAAATGTAGGAACTATTTAAGTATAGAGTTAATGAAGAGTGTAAGTGTAATAATGTATCCATCTTAGGATCATCTTACTCATGAATTCTAGGGTTCAAATTGTGACTACTACACTCACTATGTGTTATTGAAGTTCCTATTATGGTGAGATCTTGACACTAACCCTGTATCAAGTCCAGAACATTCTTGTTTTATATAGAATAAAGTTCAAGGAAATATAATGAATAAGAAAATATAACATCGTGCATGATGGTTTAATGCCTTAAGAAGATATAACTTAAGAGTACCCTTGAAGGAGAAGATGGTGTGTAAGAGTAACTACAATAGGGGGTTCAGGCATAATAGTAGTTCTTATTTCCTGGAGTTCTAAACTTTTCCACAAGATATAGCTAATGATAAAAAATACAACATCACATCGATGTAGTATGTTCATATTGTGGTGAAGTTGTGGATATTGATGAGTAAAATTTTCATGAGGATGTTTTCAAAGTGTAAGGATATATCCTTTGTTAATTTTGGAAGAAGACAATTTTCTACCATGTCATAAAGTGACACATTGTGATTCCTATGTTTCATATATGTTTGAAACTACATGTTGACTATCACAACCATGGTAGAAGAGGATCTCAGTTGTGTATATGACATACTCATTCCATGGATAGTGTTTTGTTGAAGATAAAGAAGTTGTTATTGTATGGATGTGTTGTGTGGTTTCATGATCATATTGAATTAGTAAAGGGACATAGTGATAGGTTTTTTATTTTCCTCTAAGAGATACAATCATAGAATAAGACGAAGAGATATATAAGATACTGATATTTTGATATATGAAGAAGTTCTGTCGTGGTGTGGTTGTAAGGTTCCAATTTGTGGACATTCATATTCAATGAAGATAAAATTATTTCAGTGATATGACTAGTATAGTCATTTCATGACATCAGTATAAACAAGTGATATCATTTCAATCTTTTCTATATCCCTTTAATATTTTTAGGATACTTTTTTGGTAGATAATGTTGATAGGCCATGTGGATTTTGACACCTATCTACATGTATTTAGAGTTGTATATTTAATGTCATAGATAATGGATACATACAAATAGATATATGGATATGTGAAGATGGATTATTTTCATATAACTAAAGGTTTGAATTTCTACTCAACTCGTTCATTCAATCAATGAGGTTTTAAGTCTGGTTTTCACCTACACCTTCGGCTAGAGTCTACTAGTGCTAGAGTTTGTTTTAGATTATTATCTCTCTCAAGGATAGCATGAGGGGTTAGTTTTTTAGTGATAGGTATTATAATGAATATTTATTATGATAATGGAGTATTATTTTATGATTAATTCAAGTTAGTTTTTTGTATTCATCCTATTTTTATATAACATTTCCAATCCTTAAGCAAAAATGAAGTGCTCATATTAGTGTAAGATTATTGAGAGGGGGGTGAGTCATTGATACCTTTATTTTTAAGAATTCTTCTCAAAATAAAACCTATGAAACATGTCAAATTACTTAATCCACTAAAATATATCTAAAAACCTCACCTCATATATAGTAAATATAAATATTGATATCAACACAAAATATTTACAAGGCTCGTCCTCAGTGTGTGAGCCTACTCCATTCCATGTTGGTTATACCCCCAATAGGGATTCTATACTAAAGTGAAAAGTAACTGGTTACACCCCTCAATTCAAGACATTAGTAATTTTTTATACCCCCTAGTTATAACACCTTCAGTGATTGTTCATACCCCCCCCCCCCATTGTAAGCGTCAGTAGATAGTTATACCCCCATCCACAAGATCCTTATTAGGTGGTGATCTAGTATAGAAAGATCTTATTCCATAGATGTTATTCCTCAAAAAAAATTATTGGATCACATTTTCCAGTGTACAACTTCTTCAATAATTTCAATAACTCTCAAAAAATAGTTCTGGTCTCAAAACTTCCTCATGATCTTGAAAGACCTAGATATACTCAATTCTCAACATTACAAAACTTTTAACTCAAAATATTCCTCATTTAGAAACTCTATGTATGGTAATACTTCATCTAATATATTTTTTCTAGTAACACTTAGTCTTTTGAACCTTTATCAAGTACTTCTTCATAGACTTTATAAGATCTTAGAAGTTTCTCACCATTCCATATGTTACTCAATACATCTTGAACTTCTATTTCTAAAACAAATTCATCCATAACTTCTCTTATTTAACCAAGTAGATTCTTGGTTGGAGAATCACACTGAACTAATAACAATTAATATCTAAATACATCATCTAAAAACTATGAATGATCTCTCATATTTTATAAGATCATCCTCCTCTAAAAATTAAGGAATAAATTTGTGCTCTAAATTTGTATTCCCTTCTCAACTCTTCCTTAGATTAACCCTCTTCAAACCCTCTATTTAAACCAGAGTAATAATTATTCATTAAAGTTTCCTCAAATATTAGAATCAACAAACACTTAAAATCTTTACTAAATCTTAGTTAAATTTGCAAACATTTAAAGTAGATCTCATCATTATCTCAATGTATGAATTCATAAAAAATAGTAAAGATAGTCAAACCATCATATGGTGAATAAACCCCTCTATCTAATACTATATGTGTCTAATCATAACATGATAACATCAGAGATCAAACTTTATACCACCAAAATCTAGTAATTCAAAAATTAAACTTTGTACAACTCAACATTATTACTTAAACTTCTTACATAACAAATTTGTAACTCAAACATTTTAAAAAAAACTATATAACTCGAATTTTGTACAAAAAAACATCATAAATTGAACTTTGTAAATATCACATTTATAAATTTAAATTGGTATAAATTAAATTTATAACTCAAACTTTTCACAGCTCAACTTTATAACTTGAAATATATATAAATAAACTTTATAACTTAAACTTATTATAGATTAACTTTATAAATAAAATTTTTTTAAATAAAATTTATAATTTTAACATTGTATATATCAACTTTATAACCCATAATTTATTCAAATATAACTTCATCTGTTGAAGTCTGTAAATTCTTTATCTAGAAAACTCAATCTGGTTACCTCATTTGGGTAACCTCATTTTTTCAATATTCTTCCTTTTAAAAAACATGGTTATTATCAGGAACTTATTGGATGAATCATGATGTAAGAAACCTTTAAGATCACTAAATAATCATATTATTTCATAATTTTTCTCTAAAATAATAAAAAAATATTCTCTCTAACTTATTTAAGTACCTTCTCCTACAAATAAATATTTTCATATTTATAACAAATGCCACCAAAATAAATTGGTCACAATAATAACCATTTTATTTTGAGTGTGTAAGTGTTTTTATGTAATTAATAGTTCTTACCTTCTTCATGGACTTTGGGTGGGTTAGGAACTATATTTAATTATATTGTTGTGTCACCTATCTCAACAATTAACCAAAGTACTTGACCATAAGAAAAGGTACTTTTTTATTTTAGAGTGATGACTAAGAATAAGGAATTTCTTGGACCCAATTATGAAAATATATTTTTAATTAAATTATATTTTCACTTCACTAGTATATAAACTTGTATTTTTTAAATCTTAGTATGTTTTCTCTTATTTAATTTTTCAAGTTCATTTATCTTTATTTTTCAATTTGTCCTAGTTAAACTAAATTATTTCGTAGAACTCTCATTTGCAGGTTCGACCAAATACTACCAATTACTACACTATTTTAGTTGCTGAATTAGAAGTTTATTTATAAATTTATAAACTTTATTTATCATAGTAAGTAATGAATCCCCATGGGATGTCATTTACTATGTTATTATATATGATACAATATAAGGTGAAATTGAGAAATGTCAATGTGGATTTAGTGCAAGTTGGAGATTAATGAAGTTATGACCTAAATCCAGTATAAAAAATATTACATATTTTTATAAATTTATGGATCAATGAATTCATATCAATTTTCAATTCTATAAAGGCCTATGGGGTCCTAATTTATGGTTGATAAAATGTGGATTGAATTTTATGAAACTAAAAGAGATTCTATAAAACTGTTTTATAGTTTATCTAAAATGATTTTTGGATGGATATTCACAAATTATTGAATATAATGTGATACAATGTGAAATTTATGATAGATTTATAAAAGTATTGTGGAAGATGTCCAAAATTATTTTTGGATATAGTTCCAAAACTTATAGTATGTAATAAAATATAATATGAAATGAACAAATATTTTTGGTTTTAGTTTATGTGGGAGATTAATAGTGATATGTCCTAAATCTAATATAAAACATATGATGTATTTAAATATATCATATGTTATAATATAGGGTATTTCAAATTGTATGACATGCAGAAGAATAAGTTATATCACATGTATTAGTATATAATATATTAAGGTGTAATATATAAGATATGAAACCACTACCACTACTATTTTTTATTGTATGATATGTTTATATTGTAAAATTTATAATATAGGTTAATTATATTATTCTACTAATAAGAGTTAGATGAATCTTAAATGTTAATTTTTGGGTATTATTTCATATAATCTTTAATTGATTATTATGTTTCATATGATGAAAAATTAGGGAGAATCATGAATGAATTTAAGTGTTAAATGCATGGACAAAGGTTACAAAAATTGTAACTAAATTTAGTTTAATTATTTTTTATGAATGCACAAGTAAATATATAGAAGGGTTGGGGAGTATCCCCAAGAACTATATCTGAAAGTCAAGTCTCAAAAAAAATCTATTCATCCTAACATTCATACTCATCTTATTGATTCTCCGTGAATTAATATTCTCCTTATTCCTTTACCACTTGATAGGTACTAGCATACCGTGGTCATAAGTAGGATCCTACCCATACATAGGTAGATTCATCAACACACAGATAAAACTAGAAGGACAGAACCTATTAATTTCTTCCTAATTTTCTTCATCAAATAACATGATCGAATACAATTGTTGTATCTAGATTTAGTGTACGAAACAAATGTTATTCATTTTATATTGTATATAATTTCTATTACATAACATATAGATCTTAGTTTGGGGTTTATTTTTATCTTTTTTTACTTGAATAAATATTATTTAATCCTAATAAACTATACACTATAGGTGGATGTTTTGTATTTAATTCACATTAACTGATGTTGAAAAGATTTATATCTTGAAAACATCATACTTTTATACCTTTCTTACACAATCCTTAAGTTTGGGATAATCATGGGTTGTTGGGTACGTTTTTAGTCATGTCTCCAATTAAGGTTTAACCATGTTATGATGTGTCCTCACATATAATGAGTATGACATATGAGATGTCAATTTAGATAGACTGGGTAATTTTCTGGATATACCAAGATAAGTGACATGTGATGTAATTATCTATTTGGGTGAGGGGTATGTGATTTCCCTATCTATCTAGTTAAATGACATGTGATGTATTTATTCATCTGGTTTATCTATACCCATTGAATAGATAATGTAAAATTATTCTATATGTTGTTGACATACTCTATGTATCATGGTCACTTCATGACTTAGGCCAATAGATTATATGATTATATACACTTCTATATTATACATTTGGTGGACACATATATGGATATCTATGTGTTCGATTGAGATTATGCCATATATTTTTTTAGCTTTAATAACACTAATTATTTTCTATAGGCAACTATTTTCTTATAATTATATATTAATAAATTCATAATGGTGATAATTGAGATTCTAATTTAGTATTTTGTCACAAAATTTGTCTCATGATGAAAATTATATTATATTATCATAATATTATAACACATTATAATACATCAAAAAACTAGGAAATAGCATTTATAATAAAAGAAAAAACTAGTACCATAAAATCATTTTCTAATAATATAATTATTAATTAATAATAATATATATATAGATTGATGAATAATAATATAATTACACACTTGCATCTCAAAATAAAAATAAGAAAAGTTTTAAAATTTTAGGCATCAAATGCGTGATTTTTAAATACAAAAGTATTTTTATTTAATAATTATATTTCATATACATAGATAATTATTTTCATTAAAATGACTTTAAATTTAGAATTAACTTATAAAAATTATTGATCAGTGTATTTTTTATAATTTTTAATAAATTTGACTGTTTTGGGTAAAAATTAAAATATGGTATGAATATATGGTAAGTATTATGACATCCTAATGACTTAAAATGATTTATTAAAAACATAAATGATTTAATAACAAAAAATTGATTTATTTATTAATGTGTTGTATTTTAAAGTAAAAATTTAATTTTACAAACCTATAAAGGATCATCAAAAACCTAAAGTTTATTATAAATATTTTAAAACAATTTTATATAAATAATAATCATGTTCACATCCAAAAATAATATATTTTAAAATATTTTTGTTGTTAAAAATTTAAAAGTCAAAACCATGCCTTAAATTTCAAAAAACATGAGAAAACCCATGGTAAAATCATTGCTTTTTCATTTTTTAAATTCTATATTTCAAAGGTTTATGGTTATAAATTAAGAAAAAATTCCCCCTCATTTACTATAAATATTAACCCATCCATCCACTTATCCTCACTTTAAAAATAGTGATCTCGGTTCCCCTACACCGTAAAGTACCCATAACTAATACCTTGTTATAATTAATTTTATCAGGGTACTTTTCATTATATTGTGAATATCCTATAGTTTCTAAATTTTATTGTGGGATATTCACCTAGATAGCCATATTATTCCATTGAATGGGGAAATATTGATATTTCATAAATCCAATAGTTTTAAATAGATATATATTGATTTATTAGACTTGGTTATATATGAGGATCCTTAGAGAATTATTACACCTTGATATTTTTTGATATATTTCTCTTTAAATAGTTTTGTTTTCTTTGATAGATTTACTTACATGAAACACCGAGTTTAAAATAACCATGATATACAATTGAATTATTATTATTCAATTTGATAGTTATAGCCTAGTTGTTGGATTGTGGGGTATTAATAGGATTAAATAAATTATTAAAAATTATTTTTAATATATTTATAATCTTAATTAATTTGTTTTCAATTGTTTATAAATTAAAATAAAATCATTTGAAGGTAAAAATATATGTTTTTCTAAAAAATGATTTTATGCCCACATTGTGTTTTTATCTTATTAAATTATAGTAATATATATAAATGAATTGTTTTAATTATGTTTTTAAATAATATATTAAATAAAATATTTTAACATTAAAATAATATATTTTACATGGCATGGAATGAAGTTAAACACAGTTTTATGCTTAAAATGCATTTTTCTAAAAAAATGTTCTGTTGTGTATTGTACAATTATTTTAAAATGAATTTTTTCCACATATAGATATTTAATTTGATATATTTTATTTTATATTTTGAGTTATAATTATTATTATTATATAGTAATGTCAAATTTTTTCATTATGAATAGTAATCGAGGTAAAAAATCATTACTACAGTAAAGGTTAAAGGGGTTAATGAGGGGTTAAACTAAAGAGATAAGGGTTAAAATGACCCAAAACAATTATATAAATCCAATTTTATATTCATATTTATACCATATATTATCTATTTTTCAAATATGAGTCATTTTTTATACATTTGAATTGAGTAATACATTAATATATTTTTAATCTTTTGAAAAAATCTAAGTGTGTCCTCTCCCTCACTAATAAAAGGAAAATAACTCTCGTTTGATATCCATATTTAAATATCCCATTATCTCAGAAATTACATTCTTAAATAATTCCATAACATCCCTATCTTTGTCCTAGAGGTCCTAGTTTTATTTTTATATCATCCAAATAAGTCTGTAGGTATAAACCAAAGGAGGTTGTCCGAAGAACAGGTATATGTTCTTATCGGTCTCTTTCAAGTTTCATTATTATTATATATAATATAAAAATATTTTAACTATAATAACATAATTAATATATTATATTAAATATAATAATATTTTATTATGATTATATTACAACCATTTTCCACCTCATTTACATCAAATGAGAAATGAAATTTCGCTTGTGCATACGTGTGGACTACCACCTCCATGTAGCGATATGATTCATTTTTCATCACCATCTTTCATGGTTTATTATTATTATGGATTTAATGTCTATATATTATAATTATAAAATAATTATTCTTATTTAATTATAATATATTGTCTACCTTCTTACCTTTCCATTTGTTAGAAAATGATAACCTCACTCATGTTTATGTGTGGACTATCACCTCCATGAAGTGATGTGATTCATTTTTCATTTATGATTTATATGAATGGTAATAATTATAATTTTAATGTATACAAATTATATTTATTATATAATAATGAATATATAAATTTTAATTATAATTTAACTTTCTTTCATACCATCCATCAAAAATTGAAAACATCACTCGTGCGTACGTATAGAGTTCTGTCTCCATGAAGTGATTAATTCATTTTTCATATTTATATTAATAGTTATAAAATTATATATAATGAATAAATATGATACTTATGTCATCATTAATGTTATATAGAGGATAAAACAATTACCAATGATCATGTATCAGAACCATCGAACCGAAACATGCATGAAAAATGGATAAGTTTTCACCCAAATATCCATTTTAAGGAAGGATTGTTAATTAAATGATAATTTAAAATTATAAAATAATTGAAAATATTAAGTTTTTTATGAATATTTTTCGGGAATATATTTATAATAAATATATATTCATTATACAGGATTCTTGAAAGTATAAAAAGAAAGATGATGCTTGAGGTACGGGTTTCTAATCTCGATTTTGTATAGGTGATACATATTCCATATTCAAAACTTTTTTATTGCATGTGGTATATATACTACCAATTTTATATTATATATCATGATTCCATTTATATTAATTTTAATTAGTTTTTAATTTGAAATTATTTCTTTCATGGGGGTTATGATTCAAAAGTTACTAAATAATGTAAGGGTTTATGTTACAATCTCATTTCTTTCCAAGATAGTCTATGATAAATTTAAATTCAGTGAAATTATATGAATATTATCGTTTAAACGTAATATGTTTTCTTATTCCAGCTTTATTTATATAATTTTATATATTAGTACCAATTTTCTTTTTTTTTACTTCAAATGATCTAAAAAAATTAAATAAAAACTGACCTTATTTCCTCTTTGGTTAGGAATATTTTTCTTGCATGACCATATTTTCATTAAAATGTTTTAAAGAATGTTTTTTACATTTTCAAATGATTTATTAAATTCATTTTTATCCATATTTTACAATCTATAAAAAAATTAAAATTAATCTTCTTGTTTTTTTCTAAACGAGATACTTTTTACCAAATGTTTAAAATAAATATTTTTTATAATGTACACTGCATGAAAATTTGTTCATATCATCAGGACTAATAATTTATTTGAATCTTACTTTATTGGTTTTTTTATCTATTTTAAAAGATTATTTTTACCTAATATTCTATAAATATTTAGACATTAAATAATTTATTTCAAAATGAACAGAGTATTTTCTTCAAGAAATATACCAATGATCTATTAAAGTTATTTTCATATATGAAAACAACCTTTGATGTTAATTATTATTCACTAAGGAAATGATCCAATGATACCATACTTATTATTTATCTATATTTTCATTGATTATTATTATCAAATATTGATGAAACCCATATAAATGTTCTTATGTCCTTATGGAATACATATTAATGCATTACGATTTTGTGATGGTTGGGTCAATTATATACCTCTAATGCATTGGTAAATTTGATAAATATATATTATTAGATGATTAATGTAAGTTTTTAAAATATTTTTAAAACCTATATTCATATTTTAATGAGTGAGTATGATTTATTCTAGCTATGCACACAAAATTATGTGTGGAAATCACTGTGAATGGATTTTTTCATATTTTAATGTATGAGTATGATTGTGTTAAGATATTCTCACAATATTATGAGTGGAAGTTATTGTGAATAGATATTTTCACAAGACTATGATTTCATATTACTGTGATTTCACATGCCTATTTTATGACTCTTGAATGATGATGGCTAATTTGATTCCCTTATTAATTATACTTCTAGATATAACATGATTTTGGAATTTATTATCTAAAATTTTACGGGTATGAATATTTTATATTTAAATTATTCACTTGATTATGTTATCATACCCTTATGATCATATTATACTCTTATGATCGATATCACTCATGTTCACCATATCTCAGTATCTGATCTCACTCTTTCATATATTTTCCTTACTCGGTTTTTGATGGAAGGTTCTAAGAATGATATGTCTAGAAGGGTAATAATATGAAGATATTTAAGATAGATGATAATTATATTTTAATAAATATTTTTATTTTGTATCTATACTCCAAATATACTAAACATTTATGGTCCTTGTCCATGTATAATTGTGATATGTAATAAATATTCATCTAGAATGATGTAATATTTATGTATGTTGTGCTTGTGTTACCTCTAGAAAATTATCATATGTATTTTTTAGACATTATATTCATATACGGAATGCATTGGACTAATTATATGATAGATGGGGACCTTAATTATATAGAACCTCAATGTATCGGTGGGTCTTATGTGACAAACTAATTGGGTATTTGGTGTATTCCTTACCTATTTATGTATGATATCTTAGAACGAGGCCTTGATGATATATTTATAATGTCCATTATTATATATTCTATCACTATGAGATTAATTATTCTTATCTAAGAATTTATATATTACTATGTAATTGATTTATATATTATAATCCCAGATCCATTTTTATGGTATTTTTTCATTCCTATCATATTTGGATTATATGCTTATGTATAATAGATTCTATTTTATGCTACCCCATACTGAGTTTATGAGATCACCGCTTTATATTATTTACCATTTCCTCATAAAAACATTAATATTACAACATGTGGCATATGAATTTTCAAGGATAAATAATAGGTTTTCAAATATTTAGTTTATGTATCCAAAGTTTTCAATATGATGTAATGTTCATTTATATATCCAATTCCTTCAGACAGTTAAACTATTGGATCATGTATATTGTGATCAATGTTTTCTGTGCCATTATAATGAAATAACCACTAACTCTAGGTTACTATAGTCCGAGTGTTACATTTGTTATTATTTTAGTGTTAGTAGAAATGTTGGTAACTATATTTAGAATAAAATAGTTAGATAGGACAAACATTATAATAACCCCATAGGATAATCAAGAAATATTTATATAATATATGAAATTCATTTGTAATAAATAAATATGAATTATATACTGTGATTTATAATACATACTTTTATTTGTGAACTAATTAAGGATATATCATTGTTTATAAAAGGTTCCTAATAGAAGGAATAGAAACCATGTCAACACCCATAATCAGTTTATGGAATTACACTCATATAAAGTCAATTAGAATGGTGTTAGTTTGGAGTATATTAAAAATTTATTAGGGATATTGAATCAGGTTATGATCAATAAACTTTACCATGTAGAACAACTTCTTTCTTTGAATCAAGATGTAACAATGTTCGACTTATTCATAAGGTAGCAACATCCATCCTTCAATGGAACCATGAATCCATTAGTAGCTAAACATTGGGTCAAATATCTAGATAAGGTATTACTTTCAATAGGATTTAGTGATAAGTATAAGTATATCATGGAATTATATAATCTAAGAGGATATATTGTCTAACAGTGGTATTTGATTTGAAACATTATAAAGGAAGAGGAGACATAGAATATATAATGGAAGTCTTTTAAGGTTATATTATTTGAAAATTATGTTCCTCAAGAGAAATGAGATGATATATAAATTAAAATATAGAATTTAAAATAGAAATACAAGGAAATTTTTATGATTGTGAGGATAAATTTACAAAGTTAGCAAGACATGTTTCGGACTATTAACATAATCTAGAAAGAAAAGTTGATCACTTATTTGATGGGTGAATCCATGCTTCCAAAACAAAATTAGTCTCTCAAAAATTTTACTAATATTAAGAGATAGTTACAAGTGATACAAATAATAGAAATAATATTACAATCTCTGAGGATGGAATATAATCATTTATTTTTAGAGGAGAGACTTCATTACTTGTGTCCTATTTGGAACCACTTCTAGTGACTCTTCTTAATAAAATTATTGTAGATGAAGAATCAATGATTGAGGAGGATATACATTGGATAAAATGGTGTGTCTATTGTGAGAAATTATGTTAATGTACTTACCAAGGAACTACTTGAATATCCACTATATTTTTAAGTATACTTATTTATTAACAGTATTCTAGATGAAAAACTAATATCTAAGACTCCTAATAGAATAGATATGGTGAAATTGGTGGAATTAAATAGAGTTAAAAAACTTGTGTGATAAGGGATTTATATACCCAATTTTTTTTAACTTGGGGAGTAGTTGTATTATTTGTGAAAAATAAATAAGGTATTATGATTTTTATCATCGATTGTAGAGAAATCAATGCCATTATTACAAATTACAAGTATCTTTCACCTCGCATTGATGATCTATATGATCAACTTCAAGGATCTTGATACTTCTCAAAAATTTATCTTCATTATTTTTTTCTTAAATTGAAATTCAATAAGGGTTATATACTAAAGATGGATTTTGACACAAGGTATGGAAATTATGAGTTCACAATAATTACCTTTGGGTTAATAAATGCACCATATGTGTTCATGGATCTTATGAATAGATTATTTTAAGGATTATCTTGACAAAATTATTGTGTATTTAATTTATCATATCTTGATATAATCTATATAATATGATGATAAAGAAGACCATTTAGTAATTTTCCTCAAGACTCTAAAAGAGAAATAGTTATATGGTAAATTCAATTTGTGTAAATTATGGCTACAAAAAAGTTATTTTATTTTCCGTATTATCTCCAAGGATGGAATATCTACTCATCCTATAAGGAAAAAATTGGTTGAACAATGTCCAACACCAATGAATATAACTAAGATACATGGTTTTCTTATTATTGATGGTTATTATTAGTGATTTGTTGAAAAATTTTCTAGATTAGCTAATTTGTTAACCAAGTTGATATGTAAAGGGGTCAAATCCACATAGAAAAAGTAATGTGAAGAAAGATTTTTAGAAGTAAAGAATATATTAATCAATGCACCAGTATTAACCTTACCATTTCAAAGGGACTTATTTTTTTATAAAACAATTAGTCATAAAAAGGACTAGGCTGTTTCAATATGAAAATTGATAGAGTTTTTCCTTAAACAACTAGGAAATTAAAGATGTGTGAACAAAACTATTCAACTCATGATCTTTATCTAGTAGTTTTAATATTTTATTTAATGATATGGAGACATTATCTTTATGGTGAAAGATGTGACATATATATATTAAAAAAATTAAATCCTATATTAACCCAAAAATAGTTCAACATGATATAAACGAGAAGGTTAAAACTACTCAATCACTATGACTATGCAATAAAACACCACCATATGAAATAAAATAAGGTTTTATATGCATTTATTAGGAAGGATCATGAAGTATTATCTATGATAAGGAAGGATCCAATATTATTGTATTTTGTAAAGTTGGATATATAAATTAACAATGAAGGGGGACATCATTTCTTTTCCAAGTAATGGATCAAAAATATTTACTAGATAATATAGAGAGGTCACAACAAGATAAAAATGGTTAAGAAAATAATATTAAGGCCATGGAAGAGGTTAAATTTAAAAACTTTAACTATGAATATGGTATGTAGAGATTTGGAAAATGACTATCCATACTATTGGTACCAGAGATAAATAGGAACATACTTGATGAATCTCATAGCTCAAACTTATCTATAAAACCTAGTAGTAAGAAGATGTATAGGGATATAAAAAATCACTTCTGGTGGTAAAACATGATGTGGGTAGTTGAAGAATATGTGTCCATATGATTGACTTTGATAAAAGTAAAGGTTGAGTGAAAACACTCAAAGGGTTTCATGAAAACTATCCATATACCAATGTGTAATTGGGTTAATATCATAATGCACTTTGATGCTAGACTTCCTAATATGTCTAAGAATAATGATGCTATATGGTTCATTGTGGATCAACTTACCATTCTACACATTTCCTAGAAATAGGGAGGATCTACCCATGAAATACTAGCATGACTCTATATTAATAAAATTCTGATAATTAATGGTTCACCATTATAAATTATATCTAATCATGACATTCAATTAACATAAAAATTTTGGAGAAGTCTTAAAAAGTATTTGTACATGAATATATATTTAAGCACTTCCCATCTTCCTCAAACTAATGTGCAGTCTAAAAGGACCATCCAAACTTAGAGTACATGGTGAGGTCATGATTAATTGAATTTAAATGAACATGTACCAATACTAAAATATAGGGGAATTACCATCTAATTATAGCTTCTAATAAGTCCCGGTGGACTATGAAGACACCTTGAGAGGGGGGATGATTCATGGGTGGCCAACTTTTACCAATTAAGTTCAACATAAAATTTTGATTCCTTTAAGAAGATAAAAACTATATTTTTATTTAGGATGTGTGTATATTTTATATTCACACTCAAAACTTATTCCCTTATAAATTTCAAATAATATAAATGAACTATCACACTAGTATTTTTATAAGGTTAAACCCTAGTGTGGGAAACCTATGATTTACTATATTCAGAATGTCCATGTTATAGATTTTCAAATATTTTCATAAGTGTTACAGAGATTAAGATATTATCATTTACTAAACATTACAATTCAATATGAACTCAAAAGTCACAATATGATGCATGTTATTGATATTTCTCTTAAAAATATCCTTATACCTTCAAGTAGGAATGCTAAAAAGTTTATACTGGAACCACCAGTCTATAGAGATTCTCCTCAAACGTCCTTATAGACAAATTTTTTACAACCCCCTGAACTTCTTTTATACTTAGAATCTATTTTAACTTATCCTCTACTTATTATTACATAATTTTTTTATCTCTAACTATATCACTTCAACATCTGGTACTTTTTCAAGTCACTACATGATATTGGTTTGACTATCCTCCTTTTGGTCTTCTGAATTAAAAGAAGTCACTCAACTTCCTCAAAACTATAAGTTCTCTTATTCTTAAAATTTTACCCATATAATCTTATAACTTATGTAGTTCATGAACTCCCACTCTACTTATTCTCTTCTTAGTTTTTTTCTCTCCCATATGTTTCACACATGAACTATGAATGATCTTGGATCCTTTTATAAGCTCAACCATTCTAGAGAATCTTGGTGATTTTAGATCTCTAAATTCTATGAATTATTCACCATTCCATTTTTATTTATATTAAAAATATTATTTTATCTAATATTTAATTAAAATATCTATAAAACATGGTTTTGTCTCTACTGTTAGATAAACCACAAATCTTTGCTATAATCATGAATGTTGGACTTTAAACATGAACTTCCATTTGTTTGTGTTTTTTATTTTTTGTAAATGAACATGTAAATATGGAGGTTGGTGTATTGGGTGATGGAATAGATTATACACCCAAATTAAGTGAAGAATATTCCCTTTAATATGATTTATTCCCTCTAAGGTATGAAATTTTTTTAATTTTACTAACTGCATGAAAATGATTTGGAAGTAGTGTAACTCTCAAAAGACTTTGTAAATGAGTTATTGGGAATTTGAATAAGTTTTATTTATCATTTTCTTATGATTAATTACCTAAATATGTGTGATTTGAGGTCCATGTATGTGTCATTTAACCTATGTGAGTTTCATTTAAATCTTTCTTGTGTGTCATTTGAAATATTTGTATGAGTCAATACGAATTTAATGAAAAATGAGTTTGTTTCAAAATAAAAAGTGAGTTTCAATATTTGATATATGAAGAATAAAATTAAATGTGAGGAATATAACATTGTTTTTAAGTGTTTTAAACATCAAAAACATCCAAAAGTTAATGTTATTTAAATAATATAATTTTGAGAAGCTAATATTCAATTCATAAATAAGAAGATTAAAGAATAAATAATTTGAGTGACTTTTAGAGTCTGACAATGGAGTTCTTAAATTATTCTAATTCTGATGAAAATAATATTTTAATAATTCAGTGTTGTGATTTCAAGTTCATAATAAAAAATTTTCTTTATTATCCATTAATATAGACTATTTTGAGAAGCACAAATGAGATAAATATGAGTATCATTGTTTCTTGATTATGCGAACTAATATTAATGGATTTTTATGAATAATGATATATTCAAGTAGAATATGGATATTTACTCTAGTTTTTTTATAGTAGTGATTCATGTTTGAGAATATGTGTATTATAAGGTTTGATTTTATGTTATTATGTATAGAATCAAGCCAAATTCTGTATAGGATTTAAATGTTATTCTCTTATTCCAAAAAAGGATAATTACATGATACAAAAGAAATTTTTTTCTATGTATATTTTATACATATAATGTGATTTAATTGAAAATATTTGGGAGTATATTTTTAGTTGAATAAGAAAATAATGAAGAATCTTGTTAAATAATTAATGAAAATTTTATTCACTTATGTGAGGTACATTGAATAAAGGTATTTTTTTAATATCCCATGAGTTTACAAATATGATCATAGGAACCAAAAATGGATATTCAATGATAGTGGTTTTGGCTCGAAGTGACAAATTCCCATCAATTATATATTTATGGATATTGGAAATGAAATGATAAATTAATTTTAGTCTCTCATGCATGCAAAAATATAATAATAACAAGGATGAAGAAATAGAAAAGAAATAAGGATATGCTATTATAAAGTAGTCTAAACCAACTATATAGATGATAGTAAATAACATCCTATTGAAGAAGAAGATAGTAATAATCTGAGAGAACCAGATAATCTTGATGAAGAATAATAATAAGAATAATAAAATGTTATTATTTGTATCAAGGAAGAGGGGAGAGTCAAAACTTATATTGTAGTTATAAATTTGTTGAGTTTAAAAAATTAGAATAAGGAGGGAGTTGATACTAAAATATAGAAAAGATATCTTGGGCATCAAATATAGAGGAAGAATAACATCATGATATAACCATTTTATAGAATCTTGAGAAGAATAATAACTAAGGAAAAACCAAATTGTTGTGGATGTTTCTGATATTTGTAATCGGCCCTTTTAGATATGAGGATCTTTTGGATCTAAGGATATCACAGGAGATCATTTTGTGTGAGAAATACAAGTGAACATATTCTAAATATATTAGAAACATGGATATAAGTGGGGACTAAGTTTAATGTATTCTGGTTGAAGAATGTGTGGAATTATAAGACTTTTCTATTGAGTGGAAGGAGATATATTTTTGTATGTCTTCACAACCTTGCACTAAAATCTATCAACTTTAATGAGGATATAGAAATACAACACTTTCATATACATAGTTGCAAGTTGTGGAACCTATATGACTCAGGTTATACAAGTACAACATAGTGTAAAGATATGAATATAGTGAGAAACTATTGATGAATCCTAGTATGAATCTAGAAAGATAAGTCCTATGAGAAGTGGGAAAGTGTATACAAAATGGAACTTTGTGTTGGTGTGGGAAGTACCAAACCATTGTAGTCAATGATTTATTATAGTATATAATCCTTTATTAGTGAAAATAACTAAACAACGTAAGGTGTAATCTATTCTAGTAAAAACTAATAAATCTATGAGATAATTTTCCATTATTTACTGTATTATCCAAGTGAGGCAGTGTGACATAAGATAGAGTGGATCGATATTGAAAAAGTTTGATAGGTTTAATTCATATAATAATTCATAAAAATTGACCATTTATTCACCCCTATCCTCTTAGCAATCCATCAATCATTTGGGATTCAAGTCATATCACAGAAAATTCAGTTTCCCTTTGAAAATATCCATTATGGATTTAGATCAAGAGAAATGTTTAAATGTTTAAAGAATAATATCAAATCAAAAATTCTTTCTCTATTACTAATCAATAAAAAATGAAAGTATTAGACACAACATTAGAGAATAGACATATAATTGATGCAAATAATAGAATAAAAATATAAATAAAGGGACTAACCATTTCTTAAAGTTGAATATAGTGGTAAGTTCATAACTTTTTAATATGTTGATAGTGATCCTTTTTATGATATAAGTACAAACTATTAATAATATAAGGATTATAAAGAAATAAAAACATTTTAAGACTTTTACTTTCTTTTTAATGTTCAATTAAAGAATTTTCCTCCTAAAGTAGTATCTTATATACTTAGTTTTATCAAGTAACTATTTGATGAAAAATCATAGCTTGAGGAATAAGTTGATTACATGGGTGATGAATTAGTTTAAAATGTTAGCATATGAAACACCCTCAAAAATATAGTGATAACAAGGGATGAAACTATATCACTTTTCAATAAAATATATTTTCAACTGGTTGGATAATTTTGAAGAATAGTTTGTGAGAATAAATTTTTCAAAGATGTTGTTAATGATATAATAAATTCATTAAACTAGTTATAAAAAGTCACAATGAATGTTAAGGATTCACAACTGGATCTAAAACATAAAATAGTTAAAGAATCTGAAATTTCACTTAAAGAGATAAGAAGGTTTCATTATGAAAAGGTTCATAACATTAAATGTGATTAAGAGAGTATGATTAAATCATTTTATGCAAAACAATATTCATATAACCTGAAGTTATGAAAGATTGGAGAGAAGCTGAGAAATCTAAAAACTTATCAAACTAAATTGTCCTAATCTGTTAAGAAAATAACAGCAAGAACAAGTACCTATAAAAATTTAATAGAATAAAAAATGGAACAAAGTGGTGACAAAGAGATATTGAGAACATGTGAAAAATACCTAACCTCATCCACAAGGAATAAGGTATCCAACTATTCTGATAAAGTAGGTTTCACTGAATCAATTTCCTGTAAGTGAAGAAGAAATAATAAATATGTGTATATGTATAGGGAGAAAATATGGAAACACCCACCACATCATTAAGGGTGAAGTTGATCATGTATCAAAAAAATTTCCCATTAAATTGATCGCAAAATATTGGGGTTTCTACTAAAAAATAGAAATAAACCCAATCTATGCAGACTACTTATTCTTGAGAAATAAATATATTAATTATAATATATTGGTGATACTATATATTTAGGAACAGTGTTATTTATTATTGTAATAATAAGTTTTTATGTTAAAATTAAAGAATCTATAAATCATGGGAAGTAATGATGAAACAAGAAGACAACCTATTGTACACAAGAAGATTTCATAGATAATGAAGAATTTATCATTGTGAAATATAAATTTAAATATTATAAAGGTTCTATGATTTCTGTAACATATATGTCTATTTCTATGATGACTGTTGGTATGTTCTAATCTAGCATAATTCTTATGTTAATCAAAGTATAAGGTCGTAATAATAGAAGAATAAAAAGAAATTAAATAAGTGTGCTTTAGGATATGAATCAATAAATAATTTTTTTTTAACAAATTTTCCAAATAATAAACTGAATAACGCTCAATATGATCATCAACTTATAGGTAAGAGATTATTCTACTGTGGAAAGAGAGTCCACATCATGGACCATTACAAGATATCCATGAATGTAAAAATAAATTATAGAAAGTTTAAATAAAAAATAAAGAGTCAATCCAAGAGATAGATAATAGGATTGGAATGGTGGTGGTAATCCCTAATAAATTTTATAATAATTTTTTGATGGAGGAAAATTTAAATCTTAAAGAAGAGGTTTTTGGAATGTACAACAAGGTAGGACATGTGGCTTTTAAATGTATGACTATTTTTCCTAGAAATATGAGAAACAAATAGAAATAACCTACTAATCCTAGAACCAAGAATGTTGTTTTAAAGTATTTAACACACCCAAATAAATTTGATCATGTGAAGAAATATTGTTTAACTATATGGCTAAATCAGTTGGAAAATTAAACATAGTTGGAGTAAGAAGAAAATTTTAAAACTAATCCATTTTCTAAAGTTGATAAGCCTATTTAAACTTAGAAGAAAATGAAAATGAATAGACGTACATGTGACCTAAAGGGAAATGATATATAAACTAAAATGTGATCCAAGTATGAAGTATTCAATACATTTTAGATCTTCATGAAAAAATGTCATTAGGTTGATAAACAGGTTTTAGCTCCAATGCTATAACTATAAAGTTGATCGAAGGCCATCCAATTCCTATATCAATATAACTATGATAATATTATGGGGATTAAAGTTGAATAATTTTAGAGATAATACCTTGATAGGTAGATATCAAAAGATTCATTTCTCTTAGATAATTATTTTTTATTAGTCTTGAAATTTCGGCATCACATTCAAAATCTGAAGGATGAGGTATGATTTTCATTCTCCCATAACTTTGTTAACTCATATACATTATTTTTATAAATGGGTGATTATATAACTGAATGGGGAATAAATACCTTGACCATGAAATTTTTAGATGTTTTTGTTCAAGTGAACAACAAGTTTTAAAAATTTCTTGAAAATCTGTTTGCACAACCCCCTAAAAAAGTAAGTTTGGTGTTATACCACATTAAACTAAGTTAATAGATAGATTTTTTATCTAAATTAACCACTCATTATTTAGATAAAGTATTTAAACATATAGACTTAGAGTTGTATGGTTAATTGAACATTGATAAGATAAATTTTGGTACCACCATTATCTCATGGAAATGATGGAAAACATGGAAAGTGGATGAACACCTGGTGAGAATTTTTTTTCTTATATTTAGAAGAGTTGGTTTGAAATAAGAAAATCCTTACTTAAGATTATTTTTATGATTGAAGGGGAGATAAAGAAATATAATTCCTTCCATATATTTTTAATTTAGGGGAGAAAAAAACATTTTTGCCCTTTGGATTTATTATCATTAAGGGGGTTATATGAATATCATTTCTTTGAAAGTTTAAAGTATTGAAAACAAATACAAAGTGGGAGATCAAAGTAACATTTAGTTTATTTAACATCTAAATATTTATATTTATTATTTTAGAATATTATATGGAATTATTTTGAGATTAGTTGTTAAGACGGTGTGCAATTCCGAGGCCCAGTGTGCCCGTAATGATTGTTTGAAAAATGTTGAACTTTAAATGGCACATGGAAGCGATTTCTTGATAAAGTTTAATATCTTCTAAATGGGTACCTAGATTAGAAATATGAGGGCACCATTTAATTTAGAACATTGAGTTTACCCTATAAATGGCCTAGAATCGTCCGGCATAGGTCGGTCGTGAAATTTATCTATTGGATGTATCAGTAATAAAATATTTAATAAAAACATTTTATTTCAATGCAGCGACTCGTTTCCTTTTTAGTAAAGTTTTTCATGAATCCAAGGTCATCAACATAACCCTATAATTTCTCTAATATGTTTCAATGAAACCATATTGACAAACAATAGTGAAGTATTGATAATAGCACGGATCCTTGTGCCAGTGGAGTTGGAGGATCTCATCAACGAAGGCAACGCAATTATTCTTCGCCAATGATTGATCCAAAATCGAGGTAGGGAATTTGATATCTTTTTTATTTATTTCACATTCTTAGAATCAATGAATAACACATAACAACCAATGAATAGGTTGATCCTTATTTTGATCATTCTTGAAGGATGGTTAGTATTGGGAATTTTTAATGGGAGTTTCATTTCCCTCTTCGTTCATCATTCACTACAAAAAAACAACAGATTAGCAGTGGTTTTTTAAAAGGGGATATGCACAACCCCTCTAAATTAATTTTAGAAGGGGTTATGCACAGCCCCCTCTAATCATCAAATTTATAGGGGGTTTAGAACCCCTCTAAATTTTTTATCAATTTTTATTTGTAATATTTGGTTGGATTTTAGAGGTAGTTGTGTCAAAACCACTAAAAAAATTAATAATTAGTGGCTCTATATGTTCAGTTGGATTTTAGAGACTATATATATATTATTATTATTTTGGATATATATTTGAGGATATATAAATATATATAACATGGAAATTTATATTTAAATGAAATAGTGGGGGTTCACAACCCCCTCTAATCTCTTAAATTAGAGGGGTTTCATGAATTTGTGTTACACCCTTAGATTAGAGGAGGTTTTGAACCCTGTCTAATTTTAGAAATTAGAGGGGGTTGTGAACCCCCTCTAAATTAAGATATTAGAGGGGGTTATGAAACCCTTATAATTTATGACATTATAGAGGGGTTTTATCCCCCACTAATTCAAGAAATTAGAGGGGGTTCATGAACTACCGTTAATCCCTTTTATTAGAGGGGTTTCTTAAACCCCTCTTAATTTTTATTTATTTTTTATAATAAATCACAAATAAATTCAAATTTTATAATATATATTTGTGGGTGAACTTTTGTGTGCGTTCCCATACGCACACACATGTATTTATTTTATAAAAACATTATATAAATTTATTTAAATGAATTATAAACATATATATAAAGACATTATATAAATAATTTAAATAAATACTTATACATATAAAAACGTATACATAGATAAATATCGGTGTACTTAATATAAATGTAATTATAAATATAATTATTCAAATATATAAAATTTATATAGGGTTTTATAAATACCATATATTTATATTATGATTTATATTATAAATATATTATACTAAATACATTTTTATTGTATATTTTTGCATAAATACATTTATATTATATTTTGTATACAAATAAATAAAATATAGACAAAATTAAATATAAATATATATATATTATATAAAGTATATTATAAATATTTTATTCTATATAAGTTTATATATATTATTTAATTATTTTATATATATTTCAATATAACATATTAATTATAAATTACTTTAGTGTATATATATATCATTTAATTATATTATATGTTACTAATTATATGATTATTTTTAATTTTATTTATATTTATACATAAATATAATTTTATAATTTTATTTGCATTTATATATATTTATTTGTATAAATTGTATTTCATATAAAATTAATTATATATAAAATAAAAACATAAACATATTATATAAATATATACATAAATATAATTTATTTAAAAGTAAATCATATAAAAACTGAATCTTGTACTTTTTATAATTTATATTACAATAACAATAAATATATTTTAAAATAATATGTTTATGATTTTATTTTATATATAATTAATATTATATGATATAAAATTTATAAAAAAATATATATATAAATGTTTATAATATTATACAACTATATTTATTGATATATATATATATATATTAATGTACATAATATTACACAATTATATTTATTAAAATACATATATATTAGTGTGCATAATAATAAATATATGTATTGAAATAAATTATATAAATATTTTTATAAATTGTATTTTGTATAATATTAATTATATAATTGTATAAATAGTATTTCGTATAACATTATATAAATAATTTTATGAATTTTATTTCATATATAATATTTTTCCCAATTTTATTTTACATATATTAATTATATATAATATAATACAATTTATTCAAATAAATATATATTAATTTCCATATTAATAAATATATGTATTGAAATACATTATTTAAATATATTTTTAAAGATAATAATATTGATATATTAAATAAATACTTATATATATTATATAAATAAACATGTATATAATATATAAATATGCATTTAGGTATATAAATAATTTACATAAATATATAAATATATGTGTACATACATAACATGAAGAGAATTAAAAAATATATACTCAAATGTATGTAAATACACATATACAATATATAGTTTATATAAATGTATAAATTTAATATAATATAAATGTATTATAATATAAATACATAAATTATAATATAAAAATGTATATATTAATTTAAATAATTATATATCTATTTAAATTTCATTGAAATGATTTTATTTTCATTAGTTTTGTAATGTATATAAATAGAATGACATGTTAATAAATAAACAAATCTGATTGGCATAGTGGTATATCTAATGCACCTTCATAAAGGAGGTCGGGGTATCGAATCTCATCAGAGAAAAATTTTAAACCATGCATAGGGTGTGGGTTCATTGTTGAACTAAAGAAGGGGGAGAGGGATTGGGCGTGCATGTGAGATGGGTTGAGAACTGGAGTTAGGGTCATGGGGGTAGCGTGGGACAAGACCTGGAGGAAGTGTCACAGGGTTCGCGCAGATTCGAGAACCGGATAGAGGGTCTCGAGGCTCACATAAGATGATAACTAGAGGGTCACAGGGGGGTCATTGGAGGGGGGTGTACTTGTGAACTAGAGGGAGGGTGGGGTGGAATGGAATTTAAAATATAATATATTTATCTAATTTAGAGGTGGTTCATTGAACCGCCACTAATATGATACATTTATAGGGGAGTTAAACCCCCACTAAATGTGAGTATTAAATAGAGGTGGTTTAAATAACCTCCTCTATTCTAGCTCATTCAACTGAAGTAGCAGTGGTTGGAAACCGCCACTAGTTTGATCAATAATTTAACAGGGGTTTAAATAAACTTTAAACTGAGATTCTGGGATAAAATTAGAGGGGGTTTTATCCACCTCTAAATGAATCACTGCTACATTTTATACTACTTTACCAGTGGTTCCTCAAAATTGCCTCTAATAAGAGTAGGCGGGCATATTAGTGTGAGTTCATCATAATCTCTGCTAATGTGTTTATAAGGGGTTATAACCCCTTTTAATCAGGTAATTTTTTTGTAGTGCCTCTAATAAGAATGAATCAAGGCCAATATGAACAAATGTCAAGGCTCATTCCACATATGTTCTTGGTGCCTTTCTCTTCCCCCATTCTTGGTGTTATTCACTATTGGACCCTCCTAGTCACAGTTCATCGTAACGGGAGGCTCCGAATGCGATCGGACCCCCACATCGGAGGTAAATCAACTGTAGAGGCTTCAATAGAGTAGATTGGGACCTAAAAAGTCCAGATCTGTGGCCAAGTATTTTTTTGGGAATCATAGGAGCCCCAGTAGTCCGCGAAAAGGAACACTAGATCACCAGCACGGAAAACTGATGCCGGAAGTGGAACGCAACGGCGACCACATATGGGTGTGATGGAAGATGGTAGGCCATGGGTAAGCTGGAAATGACGATGGGCCATGGGGTGATTGGTAGTGATGGTGGGACCACGTGGGACATGGCGCGACACAAGGACCAGGGGGAGGCACACAGTCGGGGGTGGATCGTGTGAACTATGGCAGCACACGGTCAGGGCCGACCACATGGCTAGGTGGGACACGGCCGGGGCATTCCACATATTACACACAAACCATCCTACGTTGTGGGACAAACCAAGGGATTCAGGCCCCTCCATACAGCCTAGTAGGTTGGGCCCAACGGCCCAGCAGGCTGGGCTGGTTCGAATTGGACCGAGCTGGGTCAAGTCGGGTCGGACGGGTTCAAATAGTGTGTCCATTTGATGAGAAGTTTGCGGTGTTGATACCCTTTCAATGAGGTAGTCCTTTTAAGATATTCTAATTGAGTTTTTTTTTTGAAGTTTAAATATGACCAAATGTCTTGAAAAGTGATTTCTTCTGAAATGAGCACGCTACGAGTGAAATCATGTGGTTCATTATGACCTTGAGACTATGTGAATCATCAAGACTAAGTGTCTCATTGAGAATGGGTGTCTCATCAGGAATGAGTGTCTCATCAGAGCTGAGTGTATCATCAGGACTGAGTGTCTCATTGGAACAGAGTGTTTCATCAGGACAGATTTTCTCACCCAAACTATGTGTCTCATCTAGACTACATGCCTTATCAATACTGGGAGTTTTATGGATTACGTTAGATAATCATGTTTTGTGTACTAAATACCTATACATGTGTGAGTTGAATATGTATTTTATTTGTAGCATACTTCATGTATTTCTTTAAGTTATACTTTTTTTATTTCTTAGTGTTATTATTTTTTGGTTTCAGAGTGTTCTACTAAGTATTATTTTACTCACCCCTACACGAGCATTGACCACACATGTCATGTCTTGTGCAGATGATCAATGCTTTGATGGAGTCCTAGGTGGAAAAAAACTAGGTGGTTCTTATTGAGACCATATAATCGAGGTGTGCTTATATGGCCTCAAATAGTTGTCTATTACCTTTCCCTTTAGGTAGGGTTTTCTACGGATGAGTTTCATGAACTTATTCATTCACTTTCTAGACTCCTTTTTTAGTAGGCTTGTATTTTGTACATGCTAACTTTCTAATTTTCTATTGTCATACTTTTTTGTTGTTATATTAGTGGTATTCATGCTTGTTTACTTAGTGTTTTACATTTTATCTTTTTTGGGATTCGAGATGTGTGCATGTGTATGGGTACTTCGGAAAATGCCACTCATTTGTTGGATATACCTATTAGGTGCTAGTTACCATACCTTTTCCTATTGTAGGTTGTCTTGGGGTAGTCATAGCACGGGTCCCCCTAGGACGGTTTGTGATAGAGTGGTATCAAAGTAGTTTTTTCTACCTAAAGAACCAAGATTCTGTGAGATTGTTTTGGGGAAATAGTTTTAAGTGTTTTGAGCTCTGGTTTTAGGCCAGGGAATCCAGTGTTGGTACGGCAGTCAACATATCCATACACCATAACTCTAAATTATAATTTTTGACTCAATACATGAAAACACTAGTTTAATGAAAAACAACGGTACATGCATCATGTAGTATTTGGGTGTGTTCTCATGTACTTATTGAATTAGATCACTAGGTATACTCTTTTGATAGTTGTTCTATTTAAGGATGCCTCCACATAGTAGTCCATCCATGATTTGGTTTCATGATCGTGAGGATGATCCTCCTAGTGACGAGGAATCATTATAGGGGCTTGTATCAGAGATAGCACCTCCAGGTGGTTTACCAGTGATACCACCACCCATCGAGCAGTAGTTACTACCAGTGCTATCAGTTGACGATGCATGTAGGTTGAGTGTGTTTCAAGAGTTACAAAGGTAGTGACCTCCCAGGCTTCAGGGTGAGATAGACCCCTAGGTATCTGAGGAGGATGGAGGCAGTTACACATGTTTTCCAGCTTATGAGGTTGTCTTTCAAACAGATGACATTCCTAGATGTGAGTCTTCTTCAGTGATAAACAGGGTGATGGTGGAGCTTAGTGAACTAGACACACAATGAGATGACTCTCTCTTAGGAATACATCCTTCACCTCTTCAAATAAGAGTTATTTCCATCTATGTTACACTCAGTGTGTATACAAGATCTTTTTCATCTTCATCAGGGCAGTCAGACAGTGGAGGCGTACTCGGTGATATTTACTGATATTTCTTAATACTTCAAAGATATACTACCAGAACCATTATTTAGGTCTTGGACCTACGATCAGATATTACACTAGGATATCAGGTCATCCATGATATCCCTTAGCATTCTTACATATGTTGGAGTACTGAAGCGATCTCTCCTAGTGGTGAGATTTCTAGCGGAGCAGACACTGGCAGTGGGAGCTACCACTGGGCACCAGGTAGTTGATTCTTCAGAACTAGGTAGTCAATAGTAGTCTCAGGGACTCGGGTGGGTCAGGAACTCTAGGGTAAGACCCCATGACATAGAATCAACACTACAGGGCTCCCATGGTAGAGCGAGTCATTTAAAGGACTAGTTGTGCTCTTCGTGCGGTGGTTGGGGACATCTAGCACGATATTTCCCGAAATGCAGTACATCCAGTTAGGAGAATGTTGAGGGAACACCAAGGAAAAGTTAGAGGTAGGATTAGGTTAGTTTCTAGTGTGGAATACATGGCAGAGAAGAAGGTAGGGTAGTAGAAGGTGGGGTGGAGGTTCGATGTATTACCACCACCACCCACAGGTGGTCTACGATGGGCTAGGGAGCTGGTGGAAAAGGATGAGACCAACTTCGAGTGATGGATTATTATGACCATGAGGCTAAAGGGATGATTAGAGGTATTATCTATTTCTTTTCCACCTTATATTATGTTTTGATAGACACGGGTTCCAGTCATTCTTTCCTTACCATGACCCTTGTTCGAAACACATAGATTTTGGTGGAACCATTGACTCAACCCTTATGTTTAGATACTTATACCATAGGGTATTTTATGATCACACACTGGTTCCGATAGTGTGAACTTACTCTTGGTGGTGATATTTTAAATTGGTATCTCTTGTTAGCATCATTGAGGCCTTATGACATCATTCTCAGTATGGACTGGTAATCCACAGTCCTTTCTTAGATGATTGTTTTAGGCATAAAGTGTGGTGTTTCCACAGTGATGGGACTAGGTTTTCCTTTATTGGGGAAAAGTAAATTCATTCAATGTTGGATGGACTCACACATAAGATGGTACAACCGATCACACATCAGTTGGCTAGTCTGACCATTGATGTAGAGGATGAGATGAGTCCCCAATATCCTGTAGTGGTGGAGAAGTATGAGGACATATTTTTTGAGGATTTTCGGGGATTTCCTCTTTAAATAAAGGTATATTTACTCATTGATCTATACCTAGAGATGACACTGATATCTACACCTATATATTGGATGGCTCCTGTAGAGCTTTCTGAGCTGAGGGAGCAGTTGGAGGACCTGCAGAGAAAGGGATTCATGAGACCCAATGTTTCAGCATGGGAAACCCTAATTTTGTTTTCCAAGAAATAAGACGAGAGCATGAGTTTTTGTATGACTTCCATTTCCTAAACTAGGTGACCTTGAAGAAAAAGTATCCACTATCAAGGATCAATGACCTCTTCGATCAGTTGAAAGGGGTGTGATGGTTCTCAAAGATAGACCTCAGATCTGGTTATCACCAGTTTCAAGTACGGGATGAGGATATACCAAAAACAACTTCTAGGTGTCAGTGTGTCCATTATGAGTACTTGGTGATGTCGTTTTCTATGAATAATACCCAAAAAGTGTTCATGGGACTAATGAACAGGATCTTCTAGCCTTACTTAGACCAGTTCATGGTGTTATAAATCGATGACATCCTAGTGTACTCGACATCCGAGGAGGAGCAAGCGATACACTTAAGGATGGTCCTGGAAACACTCTGAGAGAACCAAATTTATGGGAATCTCTCAATGTGTAAGTTCTATATATTAGAGGTTCATTTTCATGGACATGTCATTTCAGAGGCTAGAGTTGTGGTGGAACCAGTAATGATTGAGGTGGTTCATGCTTGGGAGCCACCCAAGACTATTAATGAGGTGTGGAGTTACTTTGTTTTGGATGGGTACTATCGAGGGTTTATACCCAAATTTTCTAGAGTTTTAGTACCCTTTAAAATATTTACATGAAAGGGGAAACCTTTTTTGTTGATAGAGAAGTTCCATGAGAGTTTTCAGCAGTTGAGGCAGAGTTTAACGAGCATTTCCATATTGAGATTACCAGAGGAGGGTGTCAAGTACGTAGTATTCTGTGATGAATCTAGAATCGGTCTTGGTTACATTATGATGTAGGGGTAAGTGGTGATTGTCTATGGTTCAAGAAATTTTAGAGCACACGGGTATAACCATGTGACCCATGATCTTGAGTTAGCAGTGGTAGTCTTCACATTGAATATGCAGTGACACTACCTGGTGGGAGAGCAGTTTATAGTATAATCTAACCACAAGAGTCTCAAGTATATATTCTCTCATAAGGATATGAACTTGAGATAGATTTGGTGGCTATAGTTCCTCCAAGACCATGACTTTGAGATTTTCTATACTCCTGGGAAGGGGAATGTGGTGGCAGATGCTCTCAGCAGAATATCAAGTTCACAGTTGATGAACGAGGCATCAGAGTAGTTAGCCTCATTGTAGATATCCTTTATGCATGGAGATAGGTAATTTTACCTCTAGTCGATGGTTGTCACCCCTCCACTCTTACAGTTATTTAGGGAGGCACAACTAAGAGATATCGACTATTAGACTTTATGTGATCATATGTCTACAGGGCATGCCCCCGATGGATATTTGAAAGGTGGGGAGCATGTCATTATTTTTAGAGGATGCATAGTAGTACTAGTGGAGTTATGAGAGGAGGCCTTGAGGGATCTCCATACATCCCCTTTGGTGGTATATCCAAGTGTGTTGAATATGTACGAGGACCTCCAACGTTAGTTCTGGTGGCCAAGGATGAAGAAGGTAGTGGAAGAGTTTGTTTCAAGATGCCTCACGTGTCAGCAAATAAAGGATGGGTACTAGGTTCCATCAGGGTTTGACTCAACCCCTTGTGGTGACAGAGTCTAATTTGTATGGTATATCGATAGAATTTGTGACAAGGTTACCACATACATCCAAGGGCACGATATAATCTAGATAATCGTTGACCGACTCACCAAGTCGGCCCACTTCCTATTGATTTGGGAGAAAATTTAAGTGGAGAGATTGGGATGAATCTACTTGCAGGATATAGTTAAAATCCATGGAGTTACATTGAAAATAGTCTTAGATATTGATTCTCACTTTACATCCCAATTATGGAAGGGATTGTAGGAGGTTTTTGGGACTCTATTGCACTTGAGCATAGCTTTTCACCCACAGATGGATGGCCAAACTAAGCAGACCATATAGGTTATAGAGGATATGATATGTGCTTGCATATTATATTTTGGTTGTAGTTGGTAGGATCGCCTATCCCTAGTGGAGTTTAAATATAACAATAACTACCACTCCACCATTAGTATGGTAGAATTTGAGGTCTTGTATGGGGGTCTATGCAGGTCACCACTTTGTTGGACCTACCCAGCAGAGTTAGCACTCATGGGCCTAGAGTGGGAGCAGGTGAATACTGAGAAGGTGTATGTCATCACATAGTAGATGAAGAATATGAAAATCCATCAGAATTACTATGTTGACTAGCAATGAAGGACTTAGGAGTTTTAGGAATGAGACCATGTTTTCCTTTGGGTTTCTCCTCAATGCGGGATACAAAATTTAGTCGGGGTGGAAAGTTATCTCTAAGATTCATCAGCACTTTACATATACTACATAGAGTTGGAAAGGTGTCGTATCAGTTATCTCTACCTCCATAGTCAGATTGGATGCATGACGTCTTCCACATGTCATATCTGAGGAGATACGTGCATGATCCATTGCACGTTATTGACTGGGGTGAGATGGACATTGACGATGGGGTGACTTTTACAGAGTACCTGGAAGAGATCGAGGATCGATAGGAGTGTATTCTTCACAGGTGGTATATTCCTCTGGTTCATGTTAGGTGGAATCATATAAATCTATAAGAGAGCACATGAGAGTGGGAGGTTCATATTCATTTTAATTACCCCCATTTGTTTGTATAGCCTTTTGTTTTGGCTTTCGGAGACATAAATACCTAAGGTGGGGAGAATGTAACATCTTGGAATTCTCATGTATTATTTTTAAATATTATATAGAATTATTTCAAGACCAGGGGCTGAGATGACGTGCAATTATTAGGCCCGATGTGTCTGGAAAAATTGTTTGAAAAATGTTAAACTTTAAATAATACACATGAGTGGTTTTCCTGATAAAGTAGAATCCCTTCCAAATGGTTTCCCATATCAGAAATCTGAGGGAAACATTTCATTCAGAGCATCGATTTTACCCTAGGAAGGTCCTAACATTGTTCGGCACAGGTCGATCATGAAAGTTAGTTTTTGGACGTATCAAAAATCAAATATTTAATAAAAATATTTTATTTCGATGTAGCAACTTTTTTTCTTTTTATTAGAGTATTTCATGGATCTAGGTTCATCACCATAACCCCAGAATTCCTCTGAGGCATGGCAAGGAAACCCTCTTGAAAACAAATGATGACAGATCAAGTCAATCATGGAATTTTGCTTCAACAGAGTTGGAGGATCTCTATGATGATGGAAACGCAATCATTCTTCACCAACGATCGATCCAAACTCATGGTTGGGCATTTGATATATTTTTGATTTCATTCTCATTCTTAGAATCAATGATGAATGTGTACCAACCAATGAATAAGTTGATCCACAATTTAATCATTCTTGACGGGTGCTTAGTATTGGGAATAGTTAATGGGACTTCCGTTACCCTCTTCGTTCATCCCTATAACAAGAACAAATCGAGGCTGACAGAAACAAATTTCTAGGTTAATTCTTTAGATGTTCCTTGTGACTTTAACTTCCCCTATTCTTGGATTTCTATTCCATTGGACCCTCATGGTCATGGGTCTTCTTACTGGGAGGCTCCGAACATGATCAGATCCCCAGATTGGAGGAAAATTAACCATAGAGGCCACATCAGAGTAGATCGGGACCTGATGAGGCCAGATCTGCAACCAGGTAATTTTTCAAGAATCTAAGGAGCCTCCGTGGTTTGTGGAAGGGACCAATGGAGCACTGGTGCCAATCACCATCAGTCGTATGCAGGTGGGGTGGAAGAGGGTGGTCAGTAGTGCAGCAGGCACCGACAGAGGGTCGCGGGGTGCCTGGCGGCAAAGGAGATCTACAGGATGGCTGGTGGCGAAGGTGGGATACAGGGAGGTAGGTGATGACAGTGGATAGTGGTGATGGTGGGAACGTGTGGTACACAAGGAAATGTGGGGACCAGGGGGAGGCATGAGGTTAGAGATGACTATGTGGACTAGGGTAGTAGGCGGTCAGGCAGGACCGTGTGGCCAGGTGGGACACGATCAGGGTGGGACGCATTTATCACACAAACCAGCCCACAGTGTGGGCCAAACCAATGGAGTTGGACTGCTTCAGGCAGCCCAGTGGGCCAGGCTAGGTTTTCCAGCGGGTCAGATCGGACCCGAATCAGACTTGGGTCAGAAATTTTCACTAAAATGGATATAACATTCAAACTATGTGTCTATTTGATGATCCATTTGAAATTTTGGGACCCTTGCAACAAGAATATCATTTTAAAATACTCTAATGGAGTTTATTTAGATGTTTCCATATGACCTAATGGATTGAGGAGTTAGTTCTCCTGGAACGAGCGTGCTTTGAGTGGAATCTTGTGGCTAGTTGTGACCTTGAGACTACATGACTCATCAGGAATGAGTGTCTCATTAGGACTGAGTGTCTCATGGGTACTGATTGTCTCATAAGGGCTGAGTGTATTAGTGGGAATGAGTGTCTCATCGGGACTGAGTGTCTCATCAGTACTACGTGTCTCATCAAGACTAAATGTCTTATCAATATAGGGTGTTTTGTGCATTATGTTAGATGATATTGTTTTGTGTACTAAATACCTATACCTGTGTGATATGACTATGTATTTTATTTGTTGCATACTTCATTTATTTCTTCATGGTATACTTCGTGTATTTACTTGTTGTATTCTTTTGTGTTTTTAGGGTGTCTTACTGAGTTTTGTTTTATTCACCCTTGCAGGGGCTTTACCCACATGTTTCATGTTTTGTATAAATGATGAATGCTTTGATGGAGTTCCAGGTGGACCAGGACTAGGTGGTGTTTAGTGAGACCAAAAGGTTTATGTGTTCTCCTATGACTTTAGACAGTTTTCCAGTACCTTTCATTTTAGGAAGGATTTTTTGCAAATGAGTTTCTAGAACTAGTGCATTCACATTACAGATTCTTTTTAGGGTGGTCTTGTATTCTAGACCTGCTTAATTTTCAATTTTCTACTATCATACTCTATTATTGGTATCGTATTGGTATTCATTCTTTTTTACTTATTGTTTTATATTTCAGAATTTTTTGGCTTGGATATGTGTGCGTGTGTACTAGTACTTAGGAAAATGTATCCCATTTGTTGGATATTCCTACTCGGTGATAGTCACCAACCCCTGGACTATTGGAGGTGGGCTTCGGGTAGTCATGTCATGGGCCCCCTAGGATGGGTCATGATTGTGTTTGTATTTTTTATCAATGAGAATATCAATATTAAATTTGGTTTCTTGGGTGATGGATTAGAGTAACCACCCAAAGGAAGTGAATATGCTTCCCTTTAATTCCTATATAAATTGAACCCTACTATAAATATTCTAAATATGGATTTAAAATTCTTAAAATAGGTTTAAATTTTTAAGGAAGAGTAATCTTACATAGTAGTTAGAAGTGACTTAGAACAAGCTAAAATGGGCTTGGAATTTTTCTCATAATTCATATATTTCTTTGAAGCTTTTCCAAGATTATTTCAAGAGGTCTTGGATGGATTTACATGGATTAGAAGTGATTATAATTTTATTTAAAGTGTTCTATAATTTCATTATAGAAATTAGAAATTTGGCTATGCCCTAGAACAACGTATGAGTCATTCTCTTACACTGTATATGATTAATTTTTGTTCAGTGTATTTCTCATATCATATTTGAATATGAGTCACTCCCTCAAAGTCATGAAAAATAAGTAAAGGAATAAACTTTGTTCAAGTTATTTGGGAGCATTATATGTATCAAATTACTCTATGTATGAGGAATTTTCAATCTATATAAGTGTCATTACTCATCTTTGAATGAGTCATTAACTATTTATGTGTGATTTGAGGTCTGTGTGGGTGTTATTTTTCTTATATAAGTATCATTTTCATCATGTGTATGCTTCATCTGAATTCTACATATGATTCATTATAGACTTAATGAAAAATGAGTTTGTTTCATAATAAAAAATTAGTTTCTAGGTTTGATATCTAAACAATAAAATCAAATTTGATGATGAAAAATTTATTCATAATTCTTATAAACATCACAAACAAACAAAAGTGAATTTAATTCAAGTAATATAATTTACATAAGCAGGTATTTAAGTGATAGATAAGAAGATCAAATACTAAATTATTCAAGAAATAGAGTTCCCAAAAAATCTAATTCTAATGAAAATATTATTTGAAGATGTGGGTGTTGTTCTTTATACTTAAAAATAATCAATTTTCTTGTTTGTCCATGATTATAGCCTATTTTTAGAAGGATCAAATGAGATGAATATATGGATCAATGTTTCTTGATTAAGTGAAAATGATATTACTAAACTTTCAATAATAATATAAATGTATTCAAGTTGAAGACAGAGTTTCAATCTAGTGTTTAAAAAGTTTTGATTCAAGGTTGATAATATGGGTATGAAAAGTATTGAGTTGATTCTATTATTTAAAAACTCAATCTAAGTTTTTTATGGGATTTAAATTTTATTCTCTTACACCTCAAAATAAGAATTTTATACCAAAAAATAAAATTCTTATATAAATAAATAGATTGAAGTGTGAATGATGTGAAGTTTATTTTTATTTTATGAAAAATATAAAGCAAAAGCATGTTGTAGAATTAAATAAAGACATGTTTATCCATGTGAGGTGTATTGAATGAGGGTATTTTTGAAATATCACTTGAGTTGAAAGAGATGATCATTGGAACCCAAAAATTGGTATTCTATAATACTACTTTTGGATGACAATGATAAATTACCCTCAACACTCTTTTTGTGTATATTAGAAATGAAAAGATAAATTAATTTTAATTGATCATGAACATGAGAATTTGAGAATATTAAAGATGAATTAATAGAAAAGGATCATGGAGTCACTATTAGAAAATAGTTTGAACCAATTTTGTAGTTGAGAGTGAATAGTATCCTCTCAACAAAAAAAATAGTGAGAAATTAAAAGAATTAGGGAATCTTATGGAAGAAGAATAGGGATAAGGAATATCTATGGCCTATATAAAGGAAGTTAGGATAATCTGAGCTTATGTTGTATTTATAAATTTTTTCAGTTTCAATAAAAGAGAAGAAGAAGGGATCTAATAAAAAATTGAAGAGAAGATCTTTTGAGGTATCAAAACTGAAGGAAGAAGAGGATATTATGAAATAAATTATATCATGATCTTGAGAAGAAGATGAAATGATGGAAGAACAATTGTTTGTGGATGTTTAATATATTTGGATTCAAGAATTTTAGAGTTGAGGAGCTACTAGATTTGAGAATATCACAAGATATCAGTTTGTATGAAAAATCTAGGTGATTATATTCTAAATATATATGAAGATGAACTACAAGTGGAAACCAAGTTCCATGTATTCTTATTGAATAACATGTGGCATTTGAAGGATCTACTATTTAGTGTAATGGGATCTATTTTTTAATGTCGTTACATCACTGTGCTGATAGAGATCAACTTCAAGGAGGATCTAGAAATAAAAGGCATAAATATATATAGTGGTAATCTATGGAGCCTATGTGACTTAGGGTATATAAGGATAACATGGTATTAAATTTTTATTATAGTAAGAATATATTGAAGAAACCCAATGTGAAGCTATAAATGAAAGTCATGTGAAAAGAAAGAAAGTGTATACATAGTGGGACTCTCTGTATGTGTGTGAAACACAAAATCATTGTAGTCGGAAATTGATTATAGTGGAGAATCCTAAATTTGGTCGAATAACTAATCAAGGTAAGGAGTAGGATATTATAGATGAAACTTATAAATCTGTGCATTCATTTTTCTCTATTTACTACATAATCTGAGTGAGGTAGTGTGAAAAAAGATAGATTTGATCAATACTAAAAAAATTAAGACATTTAATTCATAAAAGAATTTATAAAAGTGACCATTTATTCACACCTCCTCTATCAGTGGTCCACCAATCATTGGAAAACTTCATAACTTTCAACTCATCATCCTCACAATGGTTATGACTTATCATGAATTCAATATCCTTTGATATCTTCTAGTGAATTTACTTATACTAACTTCACTATATTGTTCTTTTAGTTACTTCACACTGTTATTTTTTCAGTTCTAACTTAGCTTCAAATCAACTCAATATTCTATATACTTTATTACTTTGAACATCCTTTTTCATGAGTTTTTTGTTTCTAAGGATCTCCATATTTTTCCCTCCATCTTGTTTGAACTCCATCTTACAGCTTATTCTTCTAATCCATTTAACTCGTGATCATCATATATTCAAATAATCTTAGCCTCTAGCATCCAATGCTTCTCATATTTTATACTCATATGGAATTTCTCATTTTCATTCACAAAACATTTAAATTTTTATTTAATCCCCTTAACACTTAATCTTATCATCACTCAATGTCATCGGCATGTCTGGATTTCTGAACATTTGGTGAACTATCTCATGGTTTATCTTATAACTTTTTATTGAAGTAATGATTAAATTGATTCAATTAGGACCATAATTTTTATTCCTATAAAGTGATGTATATCCAATAAATAAAAAATTTATTCATTGAATAACATATATTAGATCCTTCAAGTTAGTTTATTCATCTCAAATATCTTGCTAAATTTATCTTTTAGAGATCTTCCAACTTATTAATTTTAGTGTATCTTCCGGTGGTGCTACTTTTTTAGGTGTTTCTTGAACTACACTTTACATCATGCCTTTTCTAAATTATTTTTTAGTGACTATTTTTTTAGGAACTATAATGTGTTAATTTCATCCACCTTATTTCTACCAGTTTAAATTCGATCTTCAATCTCTTCATTTGGTTCTTAAATATTCCCATATATTGCCTTTACTCTTTAATAGGAACTCTTTAATATACCATTTAATTAGAAATTGTTATATACAGTTCTTTGTAACATCTTCAATACTTATCCTCCATTTGATGGGTAATAGAGAAATCATTATATGTTTATTCTACTTCTTGATAGAATATTCTTCATGATTTCATCCTCCTTTCATTACAAGTACCTTATTCACCGCTCTTCATTATTTCTGGTGACATGAGTTCCTCCTATAATCCTACATAATTATCTCTTCTTATTTTGTGAAATATTCCAAAATTAGTTATCGCATTTATAGTGTTCCTACTTTAGATGGTTCCCCTATTTGGATTTTGAACATCTAGGGGACTTACTTATTGAACACCTATAGGAAACCTCGCATTTAACTTATTCATTGACTTTACCATAAAATATTGAAAATGAATATAGTACCTTATCATCATCATATATTAGGTACCTTAATATCCCCCTTTGGATCTGTTTTTAGTACCAATTCAAAACTAAATTCAATATTATTTCCCCTAATGAAAATAAATTCAAAGTCTCTTTTATTTTCTTCTTCTATGAACTTTGATTGAGGGATCATCAATAGTTTTTCTTCTTCTCCCCCTAAATTATATTGAACTAGAAATAAGATTTCAATTCCAGAGATAATAATAGAATCAATTTTATTAGGTCAATAAGAAATAAAGAAACAAACTCTATGTCTTCATGAGATATCCTCAGTATAGAAAACAAGAGTGATTAACATGGATACCAAATATGTCCATAAAATAATCAAGTGATACCAAATTGTGAAATTTTTCATCCTGGGGTAATTTCAACAGATTTTAAAATAATATCTTGTATCCATCACAATTAATATATCAAAATAAACAACCTAAAAAGTATGTTTCTCCCCCTTTGTAAGATGAATCATACTTTGTAATCAAAGATAAATTTCCCCCTTTGTGTTTAAACTTGTGTTTTTATATGAAGATAGAAGATTATTGAGATAATATATCATAGATGATGGAAACTTAATTATATGGATATTTAGTATTTAGAACATTATTATAATAATCTAGATCTTCAGGTTTTAACTACTTTAATCTTCAATCCATCATATGTTCATCATATGATGCCATTGATCATTTGTTTCCTAGAATTTAGAAATTTTAATTCAAGTCGTTAATTTTATAAGATAACCAGATCTGGATTCACTACACCTAAAAGTGTGAAATACATATTCCTGATTCATCATGGTTGATACCAACTTGAAATAAATTCCTCGATGATGGGTTTCTTCTAATGGTTTAAAGCATTTTTTATATATTTTACTCTAAGTTTCTCCCTATATTTAAATTTCATTTAATTACTATTTTCATTGAAAGTCATTCAGAACGTGTGGGAATAAGTTGAGTCTTATATTTAATTTAATTAGATTATTAAAGATGAAAAATCATTCTCATATTAAAAACACCCTTCAATCCAGTTATATATTTCTTCATTATTTCACCCATAGTTTTCCTATCACATTTCTTCTTGAGAATCTAGGACTTATTCTTCTTATTCGCACCTCTCAATATGTGTGTGGATTTCTTCTTAAATTTTTCTATCAAGGAAATTGAATCCTTTTTCATTTTACTCTATTTTCCTTGATTTTTCTATCTAGTCAATCCAAATTTACAATTAAAAATTTTGAACATATTTACCTTTCTGTTTCTACTCATATTTATGTATCTTAGAAAACTTTTTATTTTACATGGCATGTTTCTTATTATTTGTGAACATATCATATTCTAGTAATATTTCATAAAATTTTCAAGATTTTGTATAGAATTATTAGAATATCCACATATTTTCATATCTTTTGATAAGTTACCCTTTATTAGTAACTTCTAGTGAACCTAAAATACTTCATTGGATATGTCTAACACTATTATAATCTTCTTGTTTTTTTATTAGATATATTCCCTTAGTTATTACATATTTATTATATTTACTTGAAATTTATTAAAAATATTACAATTTCCCATGAAATGGCCTTTCCTAACACAAAATTAGCATCTTTTCTTGGAAATTATATCTTCGATTACTTTTTTCTTGAGGGAAAACATCATTCACTACCACAAAACTGGGTTTCTGTTATTCCACCCTTTAACAGTCCTATAAAAAGGCACTGATAAAGGCACCCCCTTTATCTGTGTTTTTTTAGCACTGTTAAAGGGGGCCCCTTTATTAGTGCTTTTTTAGTAGTGCTGATAAAGGGGGGCTTTATCCACGCTTTTTCCCTAGTGCTAATAAATTTTATATTTCAAAAAATCATAAAAGAAATATATTGATATATAAATATATAAGTATATTTATATTGATATATATATATATATAATATGTTTTTTAAATATGTTTTAGCTAAGTATAAATAAACATTTGCACATAATATATAAGATATGTTGTGAAAATCACTTGTAAAATATCTTAAAATTTTATTAATTAATAATTTCCTAATTATCTTTAACTAATAATCATTTAAAACAATTTGAAGACAAAAAAACAAAAAATTAAAAAAATATCTAAAATAAGTTGAAAACATAATTCAAACTTTAAAAGACCATAACTTTTGATTCAGGTCTGTTTGAACTCTACAGCATATCAAATCAAAGCCTAAGATGATATATACACGTTAACAACCCAAGGGTATAACGACCCATAGTTTACATATATTTTTATTACTTCAAAATTGAAGCACACTTATTACAACATATAACAAAACCATGAAAGTACCGTATAGGTATAGTGTCTTTAGAAACTGGAAAGCATAAACAACTGGTTCATAAAGAATCTACTTTGCCTCCCATTTATTTCATCATATCTAGAGTCCCTTTTTGGAATATTCTACTTAATAACCTTCTTCCTGACCTGGGGAAATAAAACATAAAAAGGGTGAGCTCAAATGCTTAGTAAGGGTAAACAAAAGAAATATCAATCACATTATATACATAAGCACATAACTTTTGGAAATCTTAACCTGCAAAAGAGATCATAATTTCATAACATGGGATAAATCATAGTAGTGAAATGTAATCCCAATAATCATAACTTAAAACATGAAACTTTGTGGCATACACACATAATCATAGATAATCATTTCTTATTAGTCAAGACTCATTGTCAAGACTATCTTAGTGGACAAAGTCCATTTCTGAACTGAGTTCATTCCTCATTTTAGTCATGTTTCACTGAACCGGTTTAACCTGCCGTTCCGGACATGTCTATCTCATGAGATATAAAATCTTTACCCAATGCATTGGAGGGAGATATAGGTCCCACCCATCTCATAATTATACCATTCTTATGTGTGCCACAAAATCATAAATCATACATCATTGCATAACCGATGTAATAAAAATGGGAATCTTAAACATCATGACATCATAAAACAATTCATATAAGATAAAGGAATTCATAAATATAATTCCATCACAACATAATCAAATCAATGTAATAATAGGGATAGAAACAGAACCCATTATTATCTTAGATGGAAAATAATTTTGATAAAACACTTGAACTCCATTCTTGAGGAAAATATCCTTTCTGCTTCAAACACACTTTTCCTTTCTTAACATGTCATAGAATTATAAACTAAAAGAAGTTGATTAAAAATAAACTTGAAAACTTGTAAAGGAAGATTCTTGGAAATAATGTTTTAAAAATCCATTCATTCCGTATAAGTTAAAAAAACATTCATCGTACTTTTGTCGAAAAAGTCAAAAAGTACCTCGTACGAAAAACGACAAAAGATTCCTTTCATATCCTATACTAAAAACTTACCGAAGGGTAAAATTGTATTTAAACAATTTTAGGTGGGTGGAAATAATATTACATATTGAGGAAACATGGATTTTGATGATAAAATACATCCCATTAAATACCAAAGTATAATCAATCTCGGATAAAAATGAGATTGTGATATTTCACTTACCTTAGGTCTGATATGATTCGTACGTATCCAAACCTCCTGTATAATGATTTAAATAATGTCATTGACTTATTACAGGATCATATTCATTGTTATTATATCATATATGGTTCACTTATGACTTTATATTACCCGTTCTTTTGTAAATTCCATGTTAAAGAGTGTTTTGGGTAAAATCGTTTCATTTGTCGTTCGTTTTTTGAATTGTAATTATTCATATGATTACATTGATCATGATTACTTAATTCCAGAATATAAAAAATAATTTATATATAATATATATTCATAATATACATATATATAATAGATCAGTAAATGGAAAGACATACACCGTTCATGGAGACGGTAGGTCGTACGTACGCATGAACGCAGTTTTCGTTTCCTTATTGAGTTGAATGGAATTAAGTAGATGACATACACATATATATACACATAAATACAGTATCATTATTATGTCATATATTTCATGATTACTTATTATATATACTTTATAATCATTCATGAATGGTTAACGTGGAGAATGAATCTCATTGCGTCGTGGAGACGGTAGTCCGTACGTACGCACGAGCGATGATATCGTTCTCATGATCGTGGAATTGTATTAGAGTGTATGTATACTATTTCAGAATCAATATCACTTTAAAATAATCCTATATAGTTATTATGTACACCATTATACCCATCCAAGTAAGGTGGTGGTGGAAAATAGATTACACCACGGCGTAGAGACGGTATTCCGTACGTACGTACGCACGCGCGGTGATTTCATTTTTCGTAGGATGGATAGATGGTGAAATAGGGTTGTTTCATACTTATAATAACATATCATTATATGATTGATACTGATGTTATTACTTCATAATTAAACAACCTAATAAGAAGAAGTGGAAGAAGAAATAAAGTTGAAAGAATCGGTAACGGACATTACCTCTTCTTTGAAGCGACTCTTTGAGATCTCCTTCTAGGGCACTAAACTTGGTCTTTTAGGAAGACCAGAACCTCTGGAATGTTTCTAGGGAAGTGGATAAGATAATTTGGCAGGTTTTGGCCGAGCTTGAAGTCTCAAAGTGGTGTGAGGAAGAGAGGGAGGAGGTGCCCATTTATAAGGGAGGAGAGGGGCACCTTTGGAATAACTAAAAATATTATTTTATTATAAAATAAAATTCGGTTTTAAATAGCTCCAAATTGATTTATTTCTAATCTAAGGTGCGTATGGGTCTAAATCCTCTCATCCAATAGAATTTAGACAAGTTTAGGTCATTATACTAACCATATCTTTTAGTTTTAACTCTTAGTTAATTAGATTGACATTTACCATGTCACTTTGTATTTTTATAATATATAGTTAATAAAGTTACCATATACATCCACGCGACCCCTAAGTGGTCCATTAATGATACATATATCTTGATATAAGTATCTTGGCCTAACCTTAGATTTTTAGGAATAAAATAACAATCAATAATATAATATTTGTTTTAAAAACTATTTTATGTCAATTTTGACACTATTCAATAGTTGATTTTTTTGAAACTCATAAAAGAATGATTACTTCGGCCAAAGTTAATTAAATCAATCCTAACATTTCATATTAACCTAGAAAATTATTTTAATTCATAAAAAGTCTCAAATTATATTTATTTGGGTATTTATAATATCAATTATTATAATTGTTCACTATTATGGTAATTACTTCATCATCATTGTGTCATAAATAAAATAAATTTTTTAATGTATAAAAATTATATAGAAAATATCATTATGTAGTAAATCTTATTATATTTCTAATGAATATTTACAATCGAATTTATCTTATGTATAACCCTATATTAAAAATGTTTTAGTAAATAAACTTTGATTTTAACTCTTTTAACTCTTCTTTGAATTAAATAATAATAAATGTCCTAATCTAATCCAAGTGGACCTAAATGGTCATATTTTATTCCTAAGGTTGTTTCTAGTCGAATTACACTTATCCAATAAAATTATTACATGTGTTAGGGTAATAATAATATCATTTTTACCCTTAATTACCCTATTTACTTTTAACCATGGTAAAAAAAAGTAAAAAGTTACTATTCACCAAAAAATTTATTTTATCTCATTGAACCACATTTTACTTGCTGACATAAACCCTGTCTCTCATATTTTTGAAATTCCACTCACAGAAGCGGTAAAATTATGTTTTATGAAAAATTCAGTTTTTTTAACTACCACTTAGTGGTTTCACTATTCATCAAAAAATGAAAGTTTCCAGAAAAATACCAAAAATTAGGCCTAAGCTATATTTGATACTATGAACTGAAAAATGATGTCTATTTTACCAAATTCAAAACATATCAGTTACATTACTTAATTTAAAAATTAATTCTCGTCATCAAAACAAATAGCGTGTTCTTAAGAGATAATAACTATCAAAAGATTGACACTTGTTTATGTCTGGTTTAAATGTGAAATTACATCCAATGACCAACATTGTATTAAATTGTAAAAATATATTCTAAATATACTTTAAAACCACTCAAATTAATAATTTATCACTATTAATTATTTCGATTAAAAAAGTTGTTTTTAATTAAAATTTAGTAATTTTCATTATTCATCAGAAAATGAAAGTTATCCGAAAAGTACCAAAATTTCACCGTAAGCTAATTTTGATATTCTGAATCCAAAAATAAAGTCCATTTTGAAAACAAAAATTTAAAAAATTTCAAAAATTGGTTATTACTATTCATAATGGCTAGTTTTAATAATATTTTAATAGCATGTTGTTGTTTAGTGAAACTCGGTATTGCGTACTACACACGCTATTGAGGAAGGTCACGATTGCGTTTAATGCAAGGCAAGTCAATGATGCGTGTTTTGAAAGCTCCTTTTTCTGTAGCGTACAACACAAGACATTAATGAAATTAAAAAGAATATTTTTCATAAAATCTCGGGGTGTTACATTCTACCCCCCTTAAAATGAATTTCGCCCTTGAAATTCGTCGGGGTTATAAATGGTTTACTACTCAAAAGTTTCTTTAATAGAAACCCACATCATAAAAAGGAATACCAAAACCAATCTTTAAAAACAAAAGTATGAAATGTAACGGTTACCCAAATAAACTAATCACTGGGTTTCCACATAGGTGAAAATATAGATATGGAAGAGAAATCTAACCATCATGTTCTGATAGAGAGTGGTAGAGAACATGGCTATGGAAAATCCAGCAATCACAAAGCCATAAATTTGTGACGATCTAAGGTACCATATGATTCATCAGATATAAGAGCCCTAGGACAAAATTTTTGGTTTTCAAGATCATTTCCCTAAAGTTGATGAAATTGGAATTAGAAGAAATACTTTCGTGATTTTGGTATAGTCTCACCGTTGGTCGTTCTTTGGACAATTTCCACTTCATCTCTTAAAGAAATGAAGTTGAATTTGTCATTCATGATGTGTTAGCAGATCATGTGATAGAATGATGGGTCATTCCATCTATCTCAAACAAAAGGTTAGAAAAGTTATCAAAACTTACATAAGTCCATCTATAGTGAGATTAATCATATATGGTTCCTAAAATGGACTTATACTTCATATATCATACTGCTTAATATAATAAAACTAGTTTCTACTAAACAAGTACTTCCTGTAGGCCACTGGTAGGCGATAAAGGCTAGTCGTACTTCGGTTGTGGGTTCAATTCCCACAGCCTTGTCCGACGCTTTGGGCTGTCGCCCGTCCTGTAGGTTTTCCTTTTTCTAAAAATATATTACTATAACATCCCATCAATAATATCGAAAAATTGTTCTATCCTTAAACAATAATAACTTATGTCCAATATAATACATTCCAATCTTTAGGCTTATCTAAAATACTTCGGTCCAAGCTCATAGTATAAAGAAAATGATTACTTGAAATGTCATCAACCTAGCATGTGAATACCATCATTTATCCCCCATATATCTTGCTGGTCACATTCCAATCATGTGAATACCTTAATCATGTATTCTCTTGAAAAATGAATACCCATTAAACCTTAGTGAAAACATGAATGTTGTCAAAAGTTAACTCTTTCCACATACCAAAATCCAAAAATTCAATATACTCAAACCATGATATAACATTCTCCTTATATCATTCATGAGCTCATGAATACTATCAAACATTTAATTTTCTCCTTATCCCTTCATTATGAACATATCATCTATATTCCAAAAATATCTGAATAACCTTTAATGGATATTGGTACCATTAATCATACACTTTCAAAACTCAAGGAAAGACAACAGTGTAACAATACTTAGATGTCTCTTTATTCCCTAGTACCATGATATTACTTATACAACATTACACTTGATAAACATGTAATCATTCCACTACCTTCTTAAAACATTGACCGAGCTTCAACAATTCTTTCATCTCACATATCATTTGTAGTCTCTTCATTATCATCAACATAAATACTACCCATACGGCCATACTGATTCTCTTCATGAGACTTTCCCTTAGGGAATTGGTTTTCATAATGCCCGTACATTCCACATTTAAAACATTTAACCATTTTTGATGTCGTAGCAATACCATTATCCTAATCCATGGTGTTAACTGAACCTTTTCCTTTGCACTTACTGGATTTGTGTCCTTCTTTTACACACCCAAAGCATCTTCCAGTTCCCTTGAAAAATTCTCCTCGATGCCTCTTCCCACATGATATCGTTACCGTAGTTCTATGACTATATCCTATATGTATACTTATCCTTAGGGACATCCCTAGACATACCTTATAAATATCTCTAGGGATCTCACTAAATTTCTCGCATCCTAGTTTCCAAAGGTTGACTAAACCTTTCCTCTGATACCAACTGTAACGACCCATACTGACATTACATTACTTTTGCAGAATACTTAGTACATAACAAAAACACACACATAAGGACTGTAATAGTTTAGTGTCTTTGGAAACTCGTAATATAATCTTCTAATCGGGGTGAAAAATCTTCAACATCTCCCATAAAGATCTTACCCTTTTTTTCTTACCTAAAACCTTTCTTTATATCCTGGGAAAAAGAAAACATAAAAAGGGTGAGCTCAAATGCTCAGTAAGGGTAAACAAAAGAAATATCAATCACATTATATACATAAGCACATAACTTTTGGAAATCTTAACCTGAAAAAGAGATCTTAATTTCATAACATGGGATAAATCATAGTAGTGAAATGTAATCCCAATAATCATAAATTAAAACATGACACTTTATGGCATACACACATAATCATAGATAATCATTTCTTATTAGTCAAGACTCATTTCCAAGACTATCTTAGTGGACAAAGTCCATTTCTGAACCGAGTTCATTCCTCGTTTCAGTCATGTTTCACTGAACCGGTTTAACCTGCCATTCCATCCATGTCTATCTCATGAGATATAAAATCTTTACCCAATGAATTGGAGGGAGATATAGGTCCCACCCATCTCATAATGATACCATTCTTATGTGTGCCACAAAATCATAAATCATACATCATTGCATAACCCATGAAATAAAAATGGGAATCTTAAACATCATGACATCATAAAACAATTCATATAAGATAAAGGAATTCATAAATATAATTCCATCACAACATAATTAAATCAATTTAATAATAGGTATAGAAACAGAACCCTTTATTATCTTAGATGGAAAATAATTTTGATAAAACACTTGAACTCCATTCTTGAGGAAAATATCCTTTCTACTTCAAAAACACTTTTCCTTTCTTAACATGTCGTACAATTCTAAACTAAAAGAAGTTGATTAAAAATAAACTTGAAAAATTTTAAAGGAAGCTTCTTGAAAATAATGTTTTAAAAATCCATTCATGTCGTATAAGTTAAAAAAACATTCATCATACTTTTGTCGAAAAAGTCAAAAAGTACCTCGTACGAAAAATGACAAAAGATTCCTTTCATATCCTTTACTAAAAACTCACCGAAGGGTAAAATTGGATTTAAACAATTGTAGGTTGATGGAAATAATATTACATATTGAGGAAACATGGATGTGGATGATAAAATATACCCCAGTAAATAACAAAGTATAATCAATCTCGGATAAAAATGAGATTGTGATATTTCCCTTACCTTAGGTCCGATATGCTTCGTACGTATCCAAACCTCCTGTATAATGATTTAAATAATGTCATTGACTTATTACATAATCATATACATTGTTATTATATCATATATGGTTCACTTATGACTTTATATTACCCGTTCTTTTGTAAATTCCATGTTAAAGAGTGTTTTGGGTAAAATCGTTTCATTTGTCGTCCGTGTTTTGACTTGTAATTATTCATATGATTACTTAGATCATGATTAATTAATTCCAGAATATAAAACATAATTTATATATAATATATATTCAGAATATACATATATATAATAGATCAGTGAATGGAATGAAATACACCGTTCATGGAGACGGTAGGCCGTACGTACGCATGAACGCTGTTTTCGTTTCCTTATTGAGTTGAATGGAATTAAGTAGATGACATACACATATATATACACATAAATCCAGTATAATTATTATGTCATATATTTCATGATTACTTATTATATATACTTTATAATCATTCATGAATGGTTAACGTGGATAATGAATCTCATTGCGTTGTGGAGACGGTAGTCCGTACGTACGCACGAGTGATGATATCGTTCTCATGATCGTGGAATTGTACTGGAGTGTATGTATACTATTTAAGAATAAATATCACTTTAAAATAATCATATATAGTTATTATTTACACCATTATACCCATCCAAGTAAGGTGGTGGTGGAAAATAGATTACACCACGGAGTGGAGACGGTATTCTGTACGTACGCACGCGCAGTGATTTCATTTTCCGTAGAATGGATAGATTGTGAAATAGGGTTGTTTCATACTTATAATAACATATCAGTATATTATTTATACTTATGTTATTACTACATAATTAAACAACCTAATAAGAAGAAGTGGAAGAAGAAATAAAGTTGAAAGAATCGGTAACGGACATTACCTCTTCATTGAATCGCCTCTTTGAGATCTCTTTTTAGGGCACTAAACTTGATATTTGAGGAAGACCAGAACCTCTAGGATGTTTATAGGGAATTGGAGAAGATAATTTGGTAGGTTTTGGCCGAGCTTGAAGGCTCAAAGTGGTGTGAGGAAGAGAGGGAGGAGGTGCCCTTTTATAAGGGAGGAGAGGGGCACCTTTGGAATAGCAAAAAATATTATTTTATTATAAAGTCAAATTCGGTTTTAAATAGCTCCAAATTGATTTATTTCTAAGCTAAGGTGGGGATGGGTCTAAATCCTCTCATCCAATAGAATTTAGACAATTTTAGGTCATTATACTAACCTTATCGTTTAGTTTTAACTCTTAGTTAATTAGATTGACATTTACCATGTCACATTGTATTTTTATAATATATAGTTAATAAAGTTACCATATACATCCAGGAAACCCCCAAGTGGTCCATTAATGATACATCTATCTTTATATAAGTATCTTGGCTGAACCTTAGATTTTTAGGAATAAAATAACAATCCATAATATAATATTTGTTTTAAAAACTATTTTATGTCAATTTTGACACTATTCAATAGTTGATTTTTTTGAAACTCATAACAGAATTATTAATTCGTCCAAAGTTAATTAAATCAATCCTAACATTTCATATTAACCTAGAAAATTAGTGTAATTCATTAAAAGTCTCAAATTATATTTATTTGGGTATTTATAATATCAATTATTCTATATTTTCACTATTATGGTAATTACTGCATCATCATTGTGTCATAAATATATTATATTATTTAATGTCTAAAAATTATAAATAAAATATCATTATGTAGTAAATCTTATTATCTTTCTAATGAATATTTACAATCTAATTTATCTTATGTATAACCCTATATTAAAAATGCTTTAGTAAATAAACTTTGATTTTAACTCTTTTAACTCTTCTTTGAATTAAATAATAATAAATGTCCTAATCTAATCCAAGTGGGCCTAAATGGTCATATTTTATTCCTAAGGTTGTTTCTGGTCGAATTACACTTATCCAATAAAATTAGGACATGTTTAAGGGTAATAATAATATCATTTTTACCCTTAATTACCCTATTTACTTTTAACCGTGGTAAAAAAAGTAAAACGTTACTATTCACCAAAAAATTATTTTCATCTCATTGAACCACATTTTACTTACTGACATCAACCGTGTCTCTCGGATTTTTGAAATTCCACTCACAAAAGCTTTAAAATTAAGTTTTATGAAAAATTCAGTTTTTTTAACTACCACTTAGTTGTTTCACTATTCATCAAAAAATGAAAGTTTCCAGAAAAATACCAAAAATTAGGCCTAAGCTATATTTGATATTATGAACTGAAAAATGATGTCTATTTTACCAAATTCAAAACATATCAGTTGCATTACTTAATTTAAAAATTAATTCTCGTCGTCAAAACAAATAGTGTGTTCTTAAGAGATAATAACTATCAAAAGATTGACACTTGTTTATGTCTGGTTTAAATGTGAAATTACATCCAATGACCAACATTGTATTAAATTGTAAAAATATATTCTAAATATACTTTAAAACCACTCAAATTAATAATTTATCACTATTAATTATTTTGATTAAAAAATTTGTTTTTAATTAAAATTTAGTAATTTTCACTATTAATCAGAAAATGAAAGTTATCCTAAAAGTACCAAAATTTGACCCTAATCTAATTTCTATATTCTAAATCCAAAAATGAAGTCCATTTTGAAAACTAAAATTTACAAAATTTCAAAAAGTGGTTATTACTATTCATAACGGCTAGTTTTAATAATATTTTAATTGCATATCGTTGTTTAGTGAAACTCGGTATTGCATACTACACACGCTATCGAGGAAGGTCGTGATTGCGTGTAATGCAAGGCAAGTCAATGATGCGTGTTGTGCAAGCTCCTTTTGGTGTAGCATACAATACAAGACATTAATGAAATTAAAAAGAATATTTTTCATAAAATCTCGGGGTGTTACAAAGGGAACCTTTTTTTGCATTTTTAATGGCCAAAAAGGCCCAAAAGGCCTCAAAAACTGAGTTTTTAGTCCGAATACCCAAATTTTTTAACATTCGATATAATTTTAGCCTCGTTTCAGGAGGTCTTTTTACCATTTTTCAGTGGGAAATGAATTTATTTCAAGTTATTACATTAAAATTTATATTATGGAATTAAAATTTTATCATTTTTCATAATTTACTATTATTTATAATCAAATATATAATAATATATACATATTTTTTATATATTCGAACATAAAATTTTAATTTTATAAATAAATAATTAAACATATTTAAATATATAATATATTTCTCAATATATAAGCCTTATCTAAATAAAGAACTAATATCAATTTTATTTAAAATACAAATATATGAATATTTATATACCTATATAATGTGTACGTGTGTGTGTATATATATATATATATATATATATTTGTGTGCATCTATATTGAAAAACTGATATATATTATCTATATATTCTAAACATATGTATATACATATTAATATATAATATTTTTAAATATATATAAATATGAATACTTATACTTACAGAGACACATATAATATATATGTGTGTGTGTTGTATATATGTATTTATTTATTTATAAACACACACAAAAAAAGCAAATTTTATAAATGCTTTTAAACCTGATCTTATAAATATATATTAATATACGAATAAATATAAGAATAAACATATATATATACATATAAATATATATTAATATATGAATAAATATATAAATATATAAATATAACTATATATGTATATATATATTAATATATAGATATATATATATATTAATATAACTAAATATATATATTAATATAAATATATATATGTTAATATAAATATATATATATTATTAAATGGAGAGTAAAGCAATATGGTGGAGTGGTAAAGGTTTAGGTGCACAGGCAAGAGGTCTCGGGTTCAAATCCAGGGGGAAGCAGGTCGTGTGAGTGGGTGTAATTGCAATTAGTGTTGTTAAAGGGTGGGTGCGGTTATGTTAAAGGGTGGGTGGGGTGGCTGCTGGAGCATGCGGGTTGGGGGCACTGTTGAAGGGGGGTTAAAAGCTGTTGTATTCCCCTCCCCAAATTACAGACATATTTTTTTTACTTTTATCAGTAATTTTTTTAGTGCTGATAAAAGGGTTCTTTTTTGGAATTGATAAAAGGGACCCCCTTTTATTAGCACCTAAATTAGTAATACTTTTTTAGCACTGTAAATGGAATTTTCTAGTGCTTTTAAAGGCCATATTAGTAGTAGTGATTGTCAATTTATTTTCTTTTCTCTCCAAGGTACACTTATAGTCTATATTATATTCAATTTTATCCAGTTTTTGTGGCCTTATTTTATTGGTTCTAAAAAACTTATTCTTGATGGATGTAAAATATCACTCTTCATCACATGAACTATTTATTTCCACATAACTTTTCAATATTTTTAAATCATTTGGATGTCAACAAACTTTCTTCTTTCTATGAGGGTTGGTTCTACTTAGATGAATTATTTTTAACTTATATTGTGATCCCCCTTATTTTGGGCCATATCTACTTTAAAATCCTTGGATCATTATTCCATAAATCAATATCCATGTGTTTGAACTTTACATAGCACCAATAGTATCTAATAATCCATGAATTCTTCCATTATGTTGAATTTTTTATGGTGGATAGAACTTCCTAAACTTATTCCTTATAGAAACCTTATGGGGAATGAATTTTAACTTTTATCCTTTATTCTACCTTCAAGAAAAAGGTGTGTTTCTCCAAATTTTAATTCACCCATCATTCTCTTCAACCAAAGTAATGACCTTCTTTATTCAAAGTAATATAACTAATGAAAACATTTTTTACCTAAAATGGGGTTTACCTTATTATTAATTCTATTAAAAGATGGAAATTCAAATTATTTCAAATTCTTCCTACCACTAGAATGATACATTAGGGATTTAGGACTCTCCTTATGAATTTCGGTAGTGACTCTTTTCTCATCTTCATCTGTTGTTTCAACTTCAACATCTTCCATGTTTCTCAATTTCACTACCAGTTTAAGAAACTTTAAATTAAAAGTATTCTTGTAAGATTTAAGTTACCTAAATTTATCTTCACATTCAAATTAAAACATTTTTATCCTTTTTTTCATACAACTTACTCACCATATTAATGGAATGGTCATGTTTTTTTAATCATTTGCATAGATATTTTCTTTAATAAATTTTATTAACAAAAAATTTTCACACAAACTCATCTACAAATATTCTTCTATAAGATAAAGCATTGTTTCACATCGTATCACTAATTAGTCCTTAGTCTCAAAGAGTTTTGTGAAGGTGTAATTCATATTTTCCTTGGAAAAAAATCATTCATTTGGACGTTATAAATACTATTCCTTTTCTTCTATAAGCTCTGTGGGGATTCTTCATTTTCATAAATTTTTATCCAATGTATCTTATATCTCATCAAGTTCTAATTACATATGTGAGTTTTATTTATATATTATCATGTTAAATGAAAATATATATTAGAAAACATCAATAGGTAATTCCTTCTATTAATTCATAACTTTATTATAGATTCCATTAATAAATTATATAGGATCAAACACATAATATCTTGTAATCACATATTTTAGAGGATTATTTCTAAAAGATTTCTCATTATAAATTTTTCTATTCTTACCTTTAGGTATAAGAATATCCTCCTTCTATTGTATATAAGAGGATAACTTTTTTCTATTTCTAAACTTCTTTATTCTTATGCTTTTTTAAATTTCTAGATGAAACCTCCAAGTTGGTAGTTTTTAGAATATCTTCTGATTTATTTATCTCATACATACCTTTATTATCTTATGATAGTAGAATATTTTTATCTTCAATAAATCTATACTTATTGTATATTACTGAAAACAACTGATAAAACAATAGTAAATCCAAAAAAAGGGAACCTGGTTGGCTATGATACTACTTTTGAGTCCTCGTGGACTGTATAGTCACCCTGTGAGGAGGTTTAATGAGGGGTTACCAACCATTACTAATTAAGTTAAACTTAAACTTTTTATTCCTTTGAGTTAATCAGATATATTTTATTGGTTATGATTTATTGATATTTGATATATATCCTCAATTATTACTCCCTCATGTAATGAAGATAATGTAAAAGAACCAATATATAGGAATTTTAACAAGAATTTTCCCTATAGTGTGGAACCTACTTCTTATTATACTCATAATGTACAAGTCATAAATTTTACACTATTATCATATGTGGAGAAGTTATTATCCTCTACCTAAGATCATTATTGAACCTAAAATCTAAAAATAAAATAGTACACATGTGGTTGATCTATCTCTTGAATAGCCAACCCCCCAATAGGAATGTGGTATTATTTATACTAAAACCACCACCCTTCAATGGATCTCTTGAACTTCCACATGAATGGATATTTAAATCCCTCTAAAAAATATATTATACATATAATATACATCGGATTAACCAATTATTGTGGTAACATAATTTTGGATCTCTCAATACAACACTTTTATGTTCAATACTAGTCTAGTTCACTGCTTGATGTTGGTCAGAATCACCTCCTTCAAGTCTTCGAAATCCAAATAACTCACTCAAACTTCTTGAACACTATAAGTTTTGGTCTTTTAAAAATTATACCATTTTGATCCTATAATGAATTTAGGTTTTAAATTCCCTCTTTAATTCTTATACTCTCAAATTGGTTTTCTCTCATATGTTTCAAACTAGAACTCTGAATGAGCTCAACTCTTATTATAAGATCAAACTTTTCCAAAAAAGATTAGTTATTTGAGATATATTAACTCCAAGTAATTTTCACCATTACCTTTTAAAAACCTTAAAAAATATTATATGATCTTAGAGAAAATTCAAATCTCTAAAAAACCTGGTGTTATAGCATCCCACCTTTTTATTATATAACTTTTCATTATATTTTACAAACAGAGGATCTTTAAAGTCTAGTGTCTTGGAAAAAAAGGTACATAACACATGAAAACATATAACATTAATTTAATCCTCTTAAAAGTATTCTTTAAATTTTTATCCTAAGTAAAATTACATAATATCATAACCTGGGGACATACATCAAAGGAAAGGGTGAGCATAAGGCCCAGTAAGGAAAAATAGGGAAAATAATTTACTTGTGAACTTAAGAAAATATAATAAGAATATGAGGAAATATCATAAAGGCATGATAAGAGACATATAATGATAATATTAACTTCAATAATATCTTGAAATTTTTTATTCAACATTTAATTTATACATTCATAAGTATATCACTAAGGTTCATCCCCAAGGTGTCATAAAAATAACCAAGGTATCATAAAACTTGTCATATCTAGAGATTAATTTATTTAAACAATGCATTAGAGAACTATCTGGGAATAGCGTTAATATTTATTTATTTTCATGTAATACACATATATAATAATCAAAATATTCATAAATAAACAAAATAGAATAAAATAAATGGGTTTTATATCAAAATTGTGACGTTTTAAAAAGTGATTAAAAACATCATCATTATGTCATTTATAACCCATGGAAAGGGAATGTGGGTTTTATGTATGTAAATTATAGAATAAAATATATCATTTTTATTCCTTGATTAATACCCCCAATAAATTAAAAAGTTTTGGGTATTCCCATTAATAAAATAAGAGAAAATATTGTGAAAAGATAGAGATTTTGAGACGAAAATTTTGCAACATAATGGCTATGCAACGTGGTTTTAGAAAACCTTAAAAAGAGAGGGTAAAAGGGTATCCAATACATAAATGACTCATTATACAGTATAGGGATATAATAAAATGTAAATAAGAACATGGTATGGAAACTAGAAAGGAATACTACATAAAATAGAATTTGAATGGAAAAAAGAAAAGTTGAGAATTCCTTTACATTGAATTGTAACTTCTAAAACTATAAGATCGGGACCTTGAGAGCTTGGGGAGAATTTGGTAGGACTCCTTGGGAGGTAAACATATCATATATTATAGGATATTTAATTTTTAATGAATTAAAACGAATTAATGGCTTGGTATTTATAGTAAAAAAGAGGGAGTTTTTTATTAATTTTCAAGGACACCTCATTAGTGGTATTTGAAAAACCATTGGATTTCCCATGGTATTTTCCCACAGTTTTTGAAACTTGGGACACATAATATAATATTTTAATGAAAATGATCCTACCATAATTTTAAATTACATATAACATCATTATGATGTCATAAAACACACTGAAAACTCAAAAACTGTATTTTTACTTTTCACTAAAAAACAAAAAAAATTATAAAAAACTCATAAATTCACCCTAACCTAATATCGATGTTTTGAATTCAAAAATTAACTCCATTTTATGAAAATAATTTTCAAAATATGAGAAATTTAATTTTTACATAAAATCTCTATTTACCCGAAAAAATACTAATACTTAACTAATAATTTCTAAAATAGTTATTTACTTATACTAAAATATCACATTATGCCCAAATTATATTTTTACTTACTTAAGTGAGGTTAATATTCCATTTCTCATATTACTATTCATAAGGGTAATATTACTATTCATTATTTACTATTCACTAAAAATTAAGTTGATCTTATCAGACTCTAAATTTCTTACTTATCACAACTATATATGTCTGTTTCTTGACAATAATTTCACATTATAAATTATTTAAAATATAAAAAATATTTTAAAGTACTCTTTCTTCAACATTCGTCAATAATATGAAACTTCTTAGAAAAAAATTAAAAATTCATCCTATATTAATTTTGACATTTGAAATTCAAAAATGATGGTTATTTTACCATAATAAGAAATAACAATTTTATTTATACAAATGTATTACACAAAGTAACTAAGTCCTAATTACATATCCCCTTATAACACCTACATAAGACCTAAGAGTAAGGTGTGAAATGGTGACAGAATCTTGGAGCGGCTTGGACAAAATTGCCCGAGTGCTTATTTTTATCAACTTGAACTTCTCCCATAGGCGATTACATTCAAGATTGACATGTTGAAGCATGTCTTGGGCTTGGTCCAGAGTAAATCCCAATGATGATACCTCTTTCGTAAGCTCTGACATATGGGATCTGTATGTCCTGATTCTACTGGATGAGTCCATCGACTCTTCTTTCGGTATTAATTTACCATGATCATTTGTATTTATAAGCAATAATCATAACCTTAAGAGTATAGTTCACAATGGTCATATAGACCAATGGTCAAAATTAACCAATGGTAATATAATAGTATAAACCCTAAGGTCTCATTTCAATTATACTTACTTTATTAATAAAAGAATAATGTTTTATTGAGTACAAAAAAAAATTACACACAAATTCAGGAAACAAAAATTATTCAAAATTTTGGGTCATTACATTCTTCCCCCTTTATGAAATTTCATCCCTGAAATTTCTACTTATACCCTCAGAATAGAAAATGTGTGGGTACTTCTGCCTCATAGACTCCTCTAGTTCCCATGTGGCTTCTTCATATTTGTGGTTCCTCCGCAACACTTTAACAAGATACATAATCTTGTTGCGTAGAACCTTGTATTTACGATCCAAGATCTCCACTGGCTGCTCCTCATAAGAGAGGTCATGTTCTAGTTGTACCACCTCTACATTTATTACATGTGAAGGGTCAGGTAGGTACTTTATCAAGAGGGATATATGGAAGACATCATGAACCTGTGCTAGATTTGGAGGAAGTGAAAGTCAATATTCCACTGCTCCCACGCGATCAAGGATTTATTAGGGGATAATATACTTAGAGATAATCTTCCCTTTCTTACAAAACCTAGTTACTCTCATCCAAGGTGAAATTCAAAGAAATACTTTGTCACAAACATCAAACTCCAAGTCCCTTTCACGATTTTCAGCATAGCTCTTTTGCAAACTCTGAGTAGACTTAATGTGTTGCTATATGGAATGAACCTTTTATGTCATCTCTTGCACAAGATCAGCCCCAAGAAGATTTCTCCCTCCCACTTAATCCAAAAAAATTGGATTTCTATATCGCTTCCCATATAAAGCTTCATAGGGTTCCATTCTCGAGTGGAATCTGTTGTTATAAGAGAACTCAACTTATGGGAGATGTTGATCTCATCCACCTTTAAATTACATAAATCATGTTCTCAAAATGTTCTCTAGTATTTGAATAGTCCTTTCAGATTGGAAATCATTTTGGGGGTGATAGTTTATACTGAAATTCAATTCAGTACTCAGATCATGTTGATGACTTCTCCAGAATTTGGATGTGAAACTTGTATCACAATAAGATACGATAGAATTTGGAACTCTATGCAGCCTTACCACTTCCTTCACATAAATCCGAGAAAGTTTATCAAGATAGAAATGTTCCAAAATAGAGATAAAATTGGCATTCTTGGTGACATGGTCCACTATAACCCATATCGCATTGTTTCCTTTGGAAGTTCTTGGGAGACCAGTGAAAAATTTCATAGTGATATTGTCCCACTTCCATGATGGTATGGGAAGTGGTTGTAATACCCCTTTAGGAAGTTGTCGTTCTACCTTAACATGATTAGAGACCAGGAACCTTGTAGTGTATTTAGTAATCTCCCTTTTCATATTATCCCACCAATAATGATCACAAAGGTCCCTATACATTTGCATTCTTCTAGGATATATAGAGAAAGTAGAGCTATGTGCTTCATCCCTCAGCTACTTCTTTATTTCTGAAATAGATGGAACACATAGTCTTGTATGAAATTTTAATACACCTTATTGATCAATATTGAACTTAGAAAACTTCCAATCCTTCATAGTCTCACACTTCTTCTGTAACAAAGGATATTCTTTCTAAAAAATCTAGATCTTCTCTAGTAATGATGGTTGTGAAATCATTTGGGATAGGGTTCTTTATGTCCCTTACCTTACAATTCCCATGTCTAGTTTCACTAAGTTATTGATTAAGGGATCTCTTTGAATCCTCATCATGGACAGAACAATAGGTTCTTTCCCACATAATGCATTAGTGACCTTGTTTTATCTTCCGGGATGATAATTAATTGAATAATCATAGTCTTTAAGAAGTTCCAATCATCTCCTTTATCTCATGTTCAATTCCTTTTGTGTGATAATATATTTCAAATTTTGATGGTCTGTGTATATATCACACTTCTCCCCATAAAGATAGTGCTTCCATATCTTTAGAGAAAAACAACTACATCCAACTCTAGATCATGTGTAGGATATTTCTTCTCATGAGTCTTCAACTATCAAGATGAATAAGCAATCACCTTTTCATTTTGCATGAGGATTCACCCAAGCCCTTTCAGATATGCATCGCTAAAAATAATTAATCCTTCTCCACTTTAGGGTAGAATTAACATGGGTGTAGTAAAAAAATCTATTCTTAAGATCTTGGAAACATTCCCCACACTCCTTTATCAAGATAAAATTAACCTCATTTAAAGTTAACTTGTTTAGTGGATTATAAAGTCATGAAAAGTTTCTCACAAACCTCCTATAATATCCTTCTAATCCAAGGAAACTAAAAATATCATTTATTGTTGTAGACTAAGTCCACTCCTCTGCAACCTTTTCCATTTCAGGGTCAAATGTGATTCCTTCACTAGTTATAATGTGCCCAAAAAAAGAAACTTTTTGTAACCAAAACTCACACTTACTAAACTTTCCAAAAAAACCTCTCCTTCTATAGAGTTTTCAAAATAACCCTTATATAATCCTCATACTTCTCATGAATTTAATAATATATCATAATATCATCAATAAAAACTACCAAAAAATTATCAAGGTAGTTCTTAAAGACTCTATTCATCAAATCCATAAAAATAGTAGGTGCATTAGTCAGTCCAAAGGGAATAACAACAAACTCATAACACCCATATCTTGATCGAAAGGTAGTTTTTGGAATATCTTCCTTCTTCACCCTCAATTGACGATAACGAGATTGAAGATCAATCTTGAAGAAGAATTTATCCCCACAAAGTTGGTTAAATAAGTCATCAATTCTTGAAAGAGGGTATTTGTTATTCACTATAATCTCATTCAGTTCTCTATAATCAATGCATATATGCAGTGATCCATCCTTCTTCTTTACAAAGAGAACATGTGCTCCCCAATGAGACACACTTGGTCGAATAAACCTCTTCTCCAAAAGATCTTCGAGTTTATTCTTTAATTTCTCCAACTCCACATTTTACATAATATATGGGGTCTTTGATATCGAATGAGATATTATATCCTTATATGGGGACATATTATATCCTTATATTCTCATTTCATTCTTCTTCTTCACTAATAAACTCTATATACAAGGCTATAGGAGGTTCTTCTAGACAAATATCAGGTCAAGAAATCTCTCCTTGGAAGATAACAGTAGTTTTTCCATTCAAGACTATTGTGACTTCCTTGCTTCTGCATTTGATATTAGCATTATACTTTGAGATCCATTCCATCCCTAGTATAATGTATCATTCCAACATGAGAATTACTACTAGATGTTTGATAATATTGTGCTCACTAAAGTAAATATTAGAGTTTCTAAACATTGATAATGCTTGGATAATCCCACTATGAGTCTTGAATGATAACTCTACTTTTATAAATTTAGGGGTTGATTCTAATTTCTTTGAAAACTTGGAGGAAATAAAAGGAATGCATAGAAACAGAATCAAACAAAGTACTTTATATCTTTGAGAGAACATCAAGAGTACTTTCCAACCCATCAATTGAATCTCCAACATCAATGGTCATGATAGAAAAAGCATGAACTTGCTTCCATGGACTTTTTTGAGGTTGATGGTGATTCTCCTCCACTGCCCTTGGATTTGGATAGTGATTGGAAAAGTTCCTAAGTTATCCATACTTGAAACATTGGACTTCCAGTAAGGAATGCACCATATACCCTTTTTCTTTAGTGTTGGGATGTTGAGGTGTCACCTCAATATGAAAATTCCATGTGATATGGCCATCTCTTACACACTTGTATCACTTCCCGCTCCCAGGTAGGTAGTTCCCCAAATTCTTTTTCCTGCATTTATTACACGTGGGAAGTTGAACTTGATTTCCTCCTCTTATATAATCAAAGCTCCTACCCATGATTGGATACATTGATCTCTTCTTTTCATTGGGTTTATGAGACCATTGTGTATCACTGAACTATAGTTCGGATTTCATATCACTCGGCATGATCTCCTCATAAATTTCATAGTCCTGGTTGGATAGATTCTTTCGTAGATGAGGTCTTAGTCCACTAAATAATCTATCAACCTTCCCATTTGGATCCATGAAAAATCTTGAGGTGTAATGGGAAAGTCTTTTGAATTTCATATCTTAGCTTCTAATAGATTCATTCTCTTTCTGCTTCAGCTCAAGAAACTCCTTCTTCATTTTTGTTCTCATCAAACGAGGGAAATACTTATTGAAGAATATCACTATGAAACCTTCCCACTCCATAGCTTCATCATCCACTCTTGGCCTCATGTTTTTAATTATCTCACACATCTAATAAGATTCTACCTCTAATTGGTAAACATACAGAGTGACCTTCTCTTTTTCTGAATAGTGGATCACAGAAAAGATCTTTTCGATAGAGCCGATCCACTATTCAACAAACAATGGGTCAATAGATCCACTGAAGAATAGTAGTTGTCGATGCATAAAGAACTAAACAGAAATTTTTTCCGTTCATGGTGAAATAGGTCTCTCATCTGGATTCAAGTTATTTCTCATAACTTGAGTCAGTTGGTTCATCATTCTCATGAAATTTTCTATTATGGATTTTATCAAGGGTTCATCAATGAATAGTCCATTATAGTCACTATTTTCACGTTTCCTCCTATTTCCCATTATTTCCTTAAATAATAAAACCTTAGTGAGAAACTTATTTCATTTATGAATATTTTATCTATAAAGAATTATTATGTCTTAAAACTTCAATCTTAAACATATTATTCTTTATCAACAATTACATTTCTCTATAAATCCTTCATAATGATTCATAAAAATATTGTGATTAACCAAAAATATCCCCCAATAGTGTCAAAATAGGAGTGAATCAATCCCCTTTTTCATGCACTCGTTCTCGTTTGAGTCTAGGTAAAAGCGGTTTTTTCAGGTTTTAACCCTAGATACATTTGTGCTAGAGCCACATCCACTTGTTCATATCAAGACAGGGATATATTTTTTCAGAAACCACTAACATAATGTTTAAAAAAATATAAGGAAGTTTTACTATATTTAAAATTTTATATTGGGTTATTCATAAAGTTTTTATAGCATAATTTCCAAAAATAAAAAAACTATTATTTGATACTAACTATGGCATCCCGCCTTTTTATTACATAAATTTTCATTACATTTTACAAAAAGAGGATCTTAAAAGTATAGAGTCTTGGAAAAAAGGTACATAATACATGAAAACATATAACATTCATTTAATCCTCCTGAAATTCTTATTTAAATGTTCATACTAAGTAAAATTATTGCAGTTCATAACTTGGGGATATGAATCAAAGTAAATAGTGAGCATAATGCCCAGTAAGGGAGAATAATGAAAACAGTTTACATGTGAACTTGAGATAATATAATAATAATGTGAGAAAATATCATAAAGGAATGAGAAGAGACATATCATGATAATAAGAACTTTAATCACATATTAAAAATTTTGCTACAACATTTAATTTATACATTAATAATCATATAACCAAGGTCCATCCTCAAGGTGTCATAACAATTACCAAGGTTATTCACCAAGGTATCATAAAACTTGTCATATTTAAAGATTAATTTCTTTACCTGATGAATTGAAGCGCTATTAGGGAACACCATTAATATGTTATTTTTTTAATGTGATCCATATATATCATAATAAAACATTTCATTAATAAACCAGAGAGAATAAAATAAATGGGTTTCATATCAAAATTGTGATGTTTTAAAAAGTGATTAAAAATAAGATCATTATGTCATGTATAACCCACGAAAAAGGGAATTATGGTTTTATGTATGTAAATTATAGAATAAAATATATAATTTTTATTCCTTGATTAATACCCCTAGAAATTAAAACGTTTTGGGTATTCACATAAATAAAATAAGATAATTTCTTTGAGAAAGAGAGATATTTTGAGACAAAAATTCTGCAACATAACGACTATACAACAAGGTTTTATAAAACATTAAAAAGAGAGAATTAAAGGGTATACAATCCATAAATGACTCATTATAAATTATAAAGATAGAATAAAATGTAAATAAGAACATTTTATGGAAACTTGAAAGTAATAACACAAAAAATATAACTTGAATGGAAAAAAAGAGAAGTTGAGAATTCCCTTACCTTGAAGTGTAACTTCTAAAACTCTAGGATTGGGACCTTGAGGGATTGGGGACACTTTTATAGGACTCATTGGTTGGTAAAACTGTTATATATTATAGGATAAATAGTTTTTAATGAATTAAAACAAATTAATGGTTTGGTATTTATAGTAAAAGAGAGGGAGTTTTTATTAATTTTCAAGGACACCTCATCGGTGGTATTTGAAAACCCATGGGATTTCCCATGGTATTTTCCCATTTTTTTGTCTACTTGGGACACCTAATATAATATTTTAATCCAAATTATTAGACCATCATTTTAAATTACATATTACATCATTATGATGTCATAAAACACACTGAAAACTCAAAAAATTTATTTTTACTATTCATTGAAAAAAATATCATAAATTAACCCTAACCTAATATAAATTTTATGAATTCAAAAATGAACTCCATTTTATGAAAATAATTTTCTAAATATGTGAAATTTTATTTTTAAGTAAGATCACTATTTACTTGAAAAAATACTAATACTAAACTAATAATTTATAAAACAGTTATTTACTTATACTATTATATCACATTAACATTCAAGATGCCCAAATTATATTTATACTTACTTAAGTGAGTTTACTATTATATTGGTCATATTATTATTCATAAGGGTGATATTAATTTTCATAATTTACTATTCACCAAAAATTAAGTTGATCTTATCAGACCCTAAATTTCTTACTAATCGGAATTGTATATGTTCGGTTCTTGAAAATAATTTCACATAATAAATTATTTAAAGTAAAAAATAATAATTTAAAATACTATTTTTTTCATTATTCATCAATAATATGAAAATTCTTTGAAAAAAATTAAAATTTTATCCTATATTGATTTTGACATTTGAAATTCAAAAATGATGGTTATTTTACCATAATAATAAATAACAATTTTATTTATACAAATGGATTACACAATGTAATTAAGGAATTGTTACATATCCCCTTATAAAACCTGCATAGGAACAAAGAGTAAGGTGCACAATGGTGATAGAATCTTGGGGCAGCTCAGAAAACATTGCTCGAGTGGTGATTTCTATTAACTTGAACTTCTCCCATATGTGATTATGTTCAAGCTTAACATGTTGAATCTCATCTTGGGCTTGGTCCAGAGCAAATCCCAATGATGCTACCTCCTTCCCAAACTCTGAAATATGGGCTTAGTATGGCTCGAGTCTACTGGATGAGGCCATAGACTCTTCTTTCTGTGTTAATTTACCATTATCATTTGTATTTATAAACAATAATCATAATGTTATGAGTGTAGTTTCAAGTTGTCATATGGACCAACTGTCAAAATAAACCAATGGTAATATAATGGTCAAAACCCAAATGACTCATTTCAATTATACTAACTTAATTAATAAAATAATAATGTTTTTTGAGTACAATAAAAAATAACACACAAATTGAGAAAACAAAATTTATTTAAAATTTTGGGTCATTACAGGTGTTATCTCTTCTTTCAACTCAAATACTAACTTTATCTAGATTCCTAAAATTTGCTCCATGAACTTTTAACTTTGAAAAAATATATCATCATTATCACAATGGTTTTGATTTAGTATAAATGAAAATTCCCTAATTATCTTCTATTTAATTTACTTCAAAATATTTCACTTTTGGATTCTTCTAGTGACTTTACTCTTCACTTCTTTTAGTTCTTCCTCAACTTTATCCCAACTCAATATTTTAAAGCCTTCAGTAATTTGAACATTCGATCTCATGATTTGTATGTTTATGGTGGTCTATATCAATTCAACCAATATCTTATTTGAATTGTGTCTTGTAACTTCTTCTTCTAATTTTCTTAAATCTTAATCTTTATATCTTCTAATCCAATCAGCCTCTAGCATCTGATGCTTCTTACCTTTTACAAAATTCTAGACTTTCTTATTTACATTCACTGAACGCATCAACTATTCTTTTATCCCTTTAACACTTAACTTATCATCTCTCAAGTTCAACATAATTTATTACTTTCTAAACATCTAGTGCTTCATATCATGGTTGAACTTCTAACCTCCAATTGACTTAATCATTCAATCAAATCAATTAGGATCACAATTTTTATTCTACCAATGTGGTGTTTATCTACTAAGAGAACATTGTATATATATACTATCTTATCTTTAATCCTTATAGTCATTTCAATCGTCTCAAATATATTATTATATTATCTTTCAAATATATTTTATATTATTACTGTCATTGTATCTTCTAGTGATGATGCTTTCACAAGTAAAGATTAAACTACACTACACTTCATGACTTTTACAAATTCTTTAGCATCAACTATTTTTTTATCTTGAAGTATGATGTGTAACTTCCAGTCATTTATTTCATCCATATTTAAATCAAATATTTAATCCCTTTATTTGGGTTGTCAATATCCCCATAAATTGACTTCAATGGTATCTCTTTAATCTTCAATTTCTTTATAAATTATTATATATGTTACTTTTAATCATTTTTAGTAGTTATCTTTCCATTAATGAATGGTTTAGAAATATTCATATGTCTATGCTAATTACAGATAAAATAGTCTTTGTGACTGAAAACTTCTTCCATTAGCAGCACCTTCTTCACCTCTCTTCATTAATTTTTGTGACATGAGTTCCTCCTATAATTTGGTTAGATTATCTATTCTTATTTAATTTTATTCTTTAAAATTAGTTCTCATATCTATGGTGTTCATTCTTCTAATTATTCCACTATATTGGGTATGAACTTTTAGAGGAATTACTTATGAAACACATATAAGAAGATTCACCTTAAAATTTCTCATTTATTTTCAAAAAAAAACTATTGATAACAAATAAAAAAAACTATCACCATAATTCATTGGGTACTTAAATTCCATTTAATAATTCAAATAGTGTCGTATGAGGCCTTGAATAAAAAAATCATACTCTAACCTATTGGGATGAAGTTGGGGAAATAGGTCAGGTGGTCTATAACTCATTGAGTAAACAAATGAGAAGGTGTGAGTTATCCAAAATTATATCAAGATAGCTTAGAGAAGATGTAAAATAAATACAGAAAATTTTAGGAAGGACTTGAAATTCTATGTTGGAGATTATTCCTTCTTGAATGTATCAGTATGGAAGGTAGTTATAAGGTTTAGTAAGAAAGGTAATCTCAGTATAAGGTAAATTGGACCTTTTTAAATTTTATAGAGGATTGGAGTTTTAGATTATCATTTGGATTTCCACCCATCCTATCTAAAATGTTCAATGTTAATTAAGTATATTCTAGACTCTACGTATGTACTCATCATTTATGAAATGGATCTACAACATTTACTATTATATAATAAAGAACTAGCCCTGATTATTAACACTAGATTATAATTGTTATTGAGGTGACCCAACCATCACTTATATAAATATTACATCATTTTAGATGAATATTCAATACATCAAACATTAATACATTCTTGAGAATCGTAAAGGTTTAGTGTCTTTAGATTCTAGATACATAATCAACTTATTTCATGAAATATATTCAATATTTCCCAATAATTTATTCTCACATAGTACCCTTCTTAGACAATCACTAATTAATACATTTCTTCATAACTTAGGGGAAAGGAAACATAAGAAATTGTGAGCTCAGATTCCTAGTAAGGGTAAACATGGGAGATATCAACTGATGATTATAAGTGATAATAAGATAATCATAAGGGTAGGATAACATGATCATAACTTATGAAAACATACCCAAAGAATCATAGACCATAAATCATGATTCATGGAATAAATATTTTTCATAATAAAACATGTGATACATAAAAGTAAAAAATCATCAATAATCAATCATGAGTTATGAGAGTGTATCATATGCATAAGACATAAGTTTTTTGCATACACATAAGAAAAGAAAATCATTTTTACATTCAAGGATCACTACCAACATATCATAATGGATAGAGTCCCATAGTGGATTAGGTTTACTCACCTTTCCCATCATTTCCATATTTAAGGCTCACTTTTAAGACTATCATAGTAGAAATACTCCCTTATTATATAGGGTTTACTCCCAATTCCAATTAATATTGTCTCGTTAGATATAAATATTTACCCAATGCATTGTAGTTATATATTGTTTTGGTCCCACTTATCACATAATTAAAACCATACATATGTGTGCCATAAAATCATAATAACATTCATCATTCCATCATAGTGTAATTAACCAGTAGGAAAGAAACAAGATTTATGAAATCATCCTTAATACAAAATCATCATAAGACATAAAGAGAAATAAATTTGATGGTATCATAAGATTATATACCTAGTGAATCATAAAATCCCTTAAATGATATTTTAATAGATGAATGATCTCTTTAATAAAATCATTTAAAATATGCTTTGAAAGTCAATAGAAAATATCCCTTTTCATTTAGTAACTTTTAAAAACTAAAATTACCAAAAAATTTAGAATTTTATTTTCATTATAAAATCTTTTAAACTTATAAAGTTATATTTGTTATGAAGTAAATAAATGAATGTTCAAAATCTATTCATGTTACATATGTTAAAATAGAACATTATTTACATGATTTTGTATAAATTCAAAAGTTGGTTATATGAAAAAAATTTGAAAATATTTATTTTAATTATTTATAAATAAATTAAAAGGTAGTGAAAATTGCCATATTTTATAACATTCAATTATAGTTTAAAACATCCATAAAACAATTTTAAAAACATGTATATATAAGAGAAATATTTCAGATTGAAAAGATGAAATAAGGTAGAATTTTCTTAAAAAAAATCTTGATCATTTTAAGTACCAAAGTGAGGAGGATGAAAGGAAAACATGAAAAAATAATAAATAACTAGAGAATAATAAAATGTGTGGTTTTCAAAAGATAAATATCATATAATTTACCTAGTTATAAATTTAACATTAATAATCCTAAAAAGAAATGAGATGGTAACATAAATCCTTACCTTAACTCCTGAATTTCTTCATACAAGCACTTAACATCATGTATAATAAATTTTGATTTATTATACGTCTATACCAAGATCATATTAAGTATTATCTTACAATTTGTGACATGCTAGACCTAGATTCCACTCAACAGTACCCTGAGTCAGGTTGGCCACATGGCCTCAAGAACATCTCCCCAAACACCATATGTTACCGACTAGAAGTGAAGGTATAGGTGTGTTTGTGGGGAGACTATGAACTCATAACCATAGTGCTACATGGTATATTATCATAAAATTTAAGAATCATAAGTAGTAATACAACCATACAAGAAGTAAATAACAGAAGACTAAAATATAAACAATTTTAGAAGACATCTCATATACAAAATGATGATACATGTCATATGTCTCTAATAAATCATCCAATAAATGTATACATATCAAGTTTACAATACATATTAAAAAATAAAAAAAGGTAAAAAGTATCCTAGCTAACATCATGAGCCTCAACTCGGTCCCATTTTCCCATGCTCCTTAATAGTAATCATCAACCTGTATTAGAAATATTTACCTTATCCATACCTACAATCATATAGTCTTTTTGGGTATAAAAAGGTGACACAAATAGGGGGTGACATATAATCATAGCAAACAATCACCGATGGTACGGTGCCAATCAATCAGTAAATATGTATATAAAAACAGTTTGTTGGTAAAAATATAACAAGTAAAGAAAGTACTAAAAAGTAAAAATCTTATAAATCCAGGTTTTAATTTATAGTCAAGTTCATTTAATCAGTTTCATTTAGAAGAAAATTATATTAATTAATATTCAAGCTTGTGTCATTTTATAATCAAGTTCATTCAAATAATAAATCTCATTTAATTAATAAGTCTCAAGACCTAGTGCGTAGCCCAACATCCCCTATGATAACATGATCAAAGGAAGCCTAAACAGACCACCCATAATGTATAAACAAATAGTGAATCTAAGAGTGTTATTTTTATTAGAAGATGCATCATATAACTCATCTCATTCATTATTAAATTTTGAACCTAAGCCCATCCTTGTGATTCCTAAGTTGGAATCCAAGTCTCACTCTAGGTGTAATATAAACCAAAACTCTATCAGCATGACTATGGTGGTCCTCAAGAACCTGGGTATCGCTCTAGGTGTGGTATAAAGGCACTACTACTTGAGTCTATCATTGAAGGTACACAAAGGGATACCATGTATCACTCATAGAAATATGATCATATTCCACTTTGAGTCCATCCATGGAATTATCATATGAATCCATGTATCGCTCGATATTTATGTCAATCTATTAAGTTCATCCTTGGCAATCCTCAAGGGAGTCCAAGTATCACTTGGGAAAAAACCAGGTAAAATCCAATTTATCCCTTAAAAGGAATTATTCATTTAAAACCATGTGCCACCCAAGGCATATAACAATTCAATATCAATTCCATTTAACATGTCAAGGTCAACACCAAGAACATTCAATTCAACATCACCTCAAAACATGATTCAAATCATTATCCAAGCATTGAAGGATTGGCCTAAATCTAACTCACATGTTAAATTAATCACAACAAGAATATAATTCTTAAACAACTATTACATGGAATAGCCTCTATTTATCTCACATGAGTATCTCATTAAAAAGAACATCTCAATATTAAACAAGAAACTCAAGGAATGATCCTAGGGTCTTGATCACCCATCCCCTTTAGTCATTCCATTCATAATTGATATCACAATTCAATTTACATAACAACTTACAATTAAATTCATCAATTTAAATCACAATTCAATTTAAGAATTTGAAACCGATGGAAAGGTAAAGTCTCACCTCAAGGGTATCCAATTTTCAAGGCCACACATGGTGGTCCATCTATATTACCAACACAACCAAGGGGTGTTTATAAATAAAGGTCCACAACCTATAACATTCATTGATGGTCTCCTTAATTGAATATTACATTCTTAACCATTCAATTCAAGGATTAAAATTCTCTTAAGGCGATGCTTGGAAATTGGGTGTGTGGCACAGCAGAATGTATAAACACCTTGACTTTTAGATAAAGGAACAAGACCACCTACCTTAGGTTTGTAGTGGATATCTCATCTAGTTTCATCTATTAATTCGACATATATAGGAAGAAAATTTAATAAAGGATGAAGAACATATTAATAGGGAAAATTATCTTGGAACTAAATAGCATTATCGATACCAAAAAATAGGAATTAAACAAAAATAATTGAGGTATTACTTGTGAGAATCAAATGAGATAGACGGTTCTTAAATAGGATACTAGATAGAGGAGGATAAAATCCTAGAATTTCCAACAAGTTGGAGCTCTTAAAGTGATTTATACTATGCAAGAGGAAGGAATGGAATTAGGATTAGTTTTATAATAAATTTTAGGGAAACTGATCATTTTACCCAAAATATTTGGTCCGCATGGTTTGGATGCATGGTTTGGCCAAACCGTGTGCCAATCGAGCATGGTAATATATAAGGTAGGGGAACCACGAATGGTTTTTCCACATTTTTTATTAACCATGCACAAACCATGAAAAAAACCCACTGTAAAAATTATAAACATTATCACATGGTAGTTCACCTCAAATAGAATTATTTGATCAAACCATGTAACTTGTAGCCTTCCTATTTTCATCCTCACATGGTTTAATCTAACTGTGAGGCCTGTCCCGTATAGTTTACACTAATCATCTGCCTGGAATTTTTCTTCCCAAAAATTGGGTTCTAGGATTCAAGCAATCCTCAGACACCCCTGACACCCCATTTACCTCAAATTTCATTCACATTATGATATATTTAAACATTTAAATAGAGATTTTATGGAAATTAAAGTATTTTTACATCAAATAATAATCTAGTTCTTAAATGCTTACCCCTTTAAATCAATTTGTCTCTGAATTTCCTTCTCAAGGGTGATCAACATGATCCGAGAATAACTTGTTCCACTTTTCACATACATCGGCCTCCCTCTCCCATGCCTCATCTTATACTCGGTTGTGCTTCTATATCACCCATACAAAAGGAACTAACTGACCTTAGAATAAATACATGCTATGATACACAATACGTATAGGATTCTCCTCAAAGTACACTTCTACCTACAACTCAACCTCCTAGGGCTGAAAGGTATGATACAGGTCTAAATAGTAACATCATAGCTGAGATATGTGGAAGATTTTATACATGCACTAGTACCTATGAGGTAACTAAAACTGATAGGCTACCGGCCTGATGCTCTCTAGAATCTCAAATGGACTGACATAATGTAGTGAAAGATTACCCTATCTCTTGATCCTCCTATGTCCCATCCATGGTGAAACATCAAAAAAAACTTATCCCCAACCTCGAACTCTATAATTCATCTACAGCGATTGATGTAATATTTCTACTGAGATTGCTCAGTACACATCTACTAATAAATTAAATAAACCTGAAATTTGGTCTCTAAAACAAGATGAGGTCCCAACATAGTTGCATCTCCTACCTCTAACCAACACAGGGGTGATCAGAATGGCCTACCATATAGAGCCTCATAAGGCTCCATCTGAATGGTATCCTAAAATCCATTGTTATAGGTGAATACAACTAGGGGTATATGCATCTCCAAGATCCCATGAAATCCAATATTCATTCTCAAAGTATGTCCTCTAGCACCTGAATTGTGCGCTTTGACTAGACATTTTTTGGGGGTGGTATGGCATGCTCAGAAGCACCTATATACCTAATGCCCTATGTATCCCTTTCCAGAACTATGAAGTAAACTAGTCATCCCTATCTGAAATAATAGTTTATAGGACCCTATGAATTTATACTATCTTATAGATATACAACCTCCCAAAATCATCCACATTGAAGGTTTCATTAATCAGAAAGAAATGTGAAACCTTCATGATCCTGTCAACAGCAACCCATACGACATCATTAACTAGTGGCGAACTCAGTAAACCTATAATGAAATCCATCATGGCGTAATTCCATTTCTATTTAGGGATAGATAACTACTGTAAAACCATGGCTAGTCATTGGTGTTCCACCTTCACGTATTGAAAGGTGGAACATCTCAAGACCAAACCAGATACACCTATTTTATACCAATCCACCAGTATTGGAAATACCATTTATTTGGAGACACAATCACATCATAGTCTCTTTAAACATTCAGCCGATGGTTCTCCCCGCAATGGATTTTATCACAAAAAGGGGCCAATTCTGAACCATGGTACCTCCACCATCGAAATTTCATTACAAAGAAGACAACTAATTGTTATAGTGATACTCCCAATGTGAATTCATTAAATAGGAGAACCCAACTACATCTGAGGTCATATCAAGGGCCTCACCATAAAGTAATGGTCAAATACAGATCAACCAACTAAAAAAACACACAATATTTCTAGGAAGACACTACCATCTCTTACACCACACCCACCTTAATCTGGTGATGTGTTTTAAATAGGTTTCTCTTAATCATACACATGAACTAGAAGGAAAAAAATTCAATCCACTTTATCTAACATTTATTGAAAATGATCGGCTTAGATGATTGGTGCTTTACAAGCTGAACTGCAATGCCTTCTCCCAAGGCACCACGCATTCACAATGAGTACTTTCACTGAATTACATACGTAACTTCTAGTGAAGTTCCTTGGTCAAACCACCACCTTTTCATTTAAACTACAATACTAGAGCATCAGTAAGGGTCTAGTCTGGTTCCATCCTACCAAAATAATTACCCTTTTTAAACATTACCTATGAGATTGACTACAAGTTTGGAGAAACCTTGAATTTGTTAAACTGGATTCCAAGGAACTAACCCAAGGTATTCTACACTCTAAGTCTACAAGTGATAATTTGGAATATGGATGAAACATCCACAATAGAACATCAACTGATACCAGACCTGCATCTACCTAGTAGTCACATCAGAAGAAAATGGTTGATGTCCAATAGTCTATTAGAGGCATTCCATCACGGGAACCCCTGTGTCACTCTATACTAACTAATCCAATTTAAACAACCACACATCTAGCATACAACTCCAATACATACCTCTTTTTTAATCCCAACTGCTTTTAAACTTTAGCATGTTGTAATAATGACACTCTCTTAGTGCATCAAATAAAACATCAAGATATGGTACATGCTCTTCTCTCAAAAAAGAGTACACTAAGATGATTTTAATGGTTTCTAACCAACCAAGAAAATAAAAAGAAGAATGGATAAACCACTACTATTTGACTTCTTAAAGAAGCTAGGATTCACCTATCGATGCATCTCCACTACCCAAACCATGATGCCTTCACCAACCGAGGCATCTCTTGATCGTTCAAGCTTTACCATAAAAGTTCATATGAGACCAATGGTGTTTCATAAAGGTTGTATACACATCCAACCACCAATAGAGCCATAATATCAATAAAGAACTAATACATACAATAGAACCAATGGTATGCTCCCCAACTTGGGAGTGTCTTAGTCTTTGAAATAATAGATTGACCATCCACTCACAAGTTCACTATGTCATATTCACCTGAGACGCACACGTGAAACTCCTCCCAACCATGCTCACGTATGTTATTTTATTAGAAATGAAAGCTAAAACCAACATGATCATCATGTCAAAACACCTAATCATATTCGATTTCATCCCATGAATTGGGAAGAACGTGATTCCTTTAATTCCTAGACCACTCTTCTATAGAAATGACCTAATAATGCACTCAATAGCACAAGTATCAATGATTCCACCAAAATCAACTGGTTCATTACACCATTTAGAAACTTGAAAGGTATCATATATATGAATGCATACTACCCTAAAATTTTAGAAGCAAAAAAACACATCCCTAATATTTTACACAAGCTATCTACCCTATGTATTTGAGTATCATATGGATCATTCAATATATTTAAACTAGAGTCATATTTCCCAATACGACCATTAACTTGGATGGCGACATATTGAGTCATCCATAGTTGAGGAAGAAGAGAGGGTCACGAGAACTAAAAGTAGCCGAACATGCCCTATGATTGTATAACCATATAAAAATGAGTATTAATTAATTCTCACACCCATTAAAAGGATCAAAAACAACATGATAACCTCTTTGAACAAGGGTGTCATTTAAAATCTAAATGTTCTACTAGGGGAAATGAAACATGAATTCCAAAAAATGGTAGAAATATCATAGAATTTAGTGAGTAATTTAAGCTCTAAGGGTGATACCTACCATGGGACATCCCCTTAAAGAAGAATAATCATAAACCCTATCACTAGGTCACACCAAATAGATTTCACTAGGCCCTACACCTATTGATTAATCTATTCTAACAAGGAAAGGGCCAACAAAAAATGCTCATGTTTACATTCTAAGGAAACTCAAAAAAAATATTACACTACCCTTACATGAGGTTTTAAAATAAAGACACCACTTTAGATTCCATTTTAAAGATCATTACATTGATTTACTTTCAAAACTTAAACATTTCAAAGATTTAATACAGAACATCAAGCACCAACTATAAAACAAAATTACTTGGTACCTATTTTAATGAACGCATCAAGGAAAAAAATCAAGTCTTATCAAACTTACTTTTAAATAATTAACCATTTATTAATTTTCAGTCATAATTAGGAAAATTTATCAAAATAAAAATCCTTTCAAATTATATAAGATAAGGTAACCTATGAGGGTTTTGTTAAACCAACTTGGGTTCTTCATAAGGAAACCTAGTAGTATTGGTTTAATTATCAAGGTCATAAACACCCATAACGGGTCATATCAAAAGAAATAGGACCAAATTGACCTACTTTGGCTAGTTCTGCATTTCTGAATCCAATCGCATGCATTAATTCAAGATCATTATCAATGTTTGTAGCTTAAAAGTGAATATACTGAATTAGGATAGGTATAATCCTTCCTATATAATAACACACCCATCAACTTACTCTATGAGTCAGTTTTGGGAGTCATACAAATCATATAGATGCAAGATATACTGCCTACTACCCACTCCTAAGGTTGGTTCTGGTTCAATTTATCTTCTTTAAGAAACTTAGTTTCTGTTTCATTCCCACATCCATTTCCCATTTCATTTTCAATTTATCACAATTTCATTCCAAATTTAATCCAAATGGTTCTCCAAATCCTGATTCATGAGGGCCAATACAACTTATTAATCAAATTTTGGCACCCATATAATTCAGATTCATTTGAATTCATACTCATTTCACATTTATATCAAATTTAATTTAAATAATTGAATCGAAAGAAGTGTCACCTTCCAATCCATAAGTTCTCATACTCCTTATGAATTGAAATATGGCATCACTTTATCTATCCACTACACACACAAAAATACATCAAAACAAAAGGTATATCTATCAAAACACCTTTCACAAAAACATGAAAATAGGAAATATATCCTATATGGAATGGAATAATGCATGGAATGTGATTTCTAACAAGTGTCTAGTATGATGCATGATATGTAATACCCTCATCTCATCAGGTTTCAACACAATAGAAATCATAATCATATCAATAATAACATCACAAATCAAGTGCATCACCCGATGGTGGAATCAAATCAACTGTAATAGTGAAATCTAGAAAATAATAATTCAATTCAAGATAATTTAACTTTTTCTTGTATGTAGAGTAGCTGCTCCCAAGAACAGCTCATTACCAAACTCATACTTCTTTCTATCTCTTTTTAGTGTTTCCAAATAGTATATCCAACCAGAAAAGAATTATATTATTCCACTTTGTAATGTTCTGGACCTAGATGCCACTCTATAGTGCATTGAGCTCAGCTGGCCACATGGCCTTAAGCGTATATCCCCAAACACCAGAGGCTATGAACTAGAAGCGAGGGCCTAGGTGTATCTGTGGTGATACTATGCCCTCATCACCAGAGTGTAACACAGTGGAATATCGATAGCATGAAACTAACGGAAGTAGTAATACAACTAGCTAAGGAATAAATAGTATAAGACTGATATATAAATAATGCTAGAAGATATACCATATAAAAAATTATGATACAATTCATATGTCTCTAATAAACTAGGAAAATCATTTATACATATAAAGTGTAAAATATATATATATATATAACAAAAGTAAAAAAAGTAAAAAAAAAGTATCCTAACTATCATCGTGAGCCTCATCTCGCTCCCATACTCCCCATCCATGGCACTCTTCATTTGAATCCATGTGTCACCCAAGTCATATAACCATTTAATCAATTAAATATCAATTCCATTTAACATTTCAAGGTAAACACCAAGAACATTCAATTCAATATCACCTCAAAAGGTGACTCAAAGCATTGGCCAAGATCCAAAGGCTTGACCTATATCTAACTCACATGGTTAATTCATCATAATAAGAATCTCATTCTTAAAAAACTATTACAAGGAATAGCCTCTATTCATCTCACATGGGAAACTCATTAAAAATAAAATCTTGATCTTAAACAAGAAACTCAAGGAAATATCCTAGGGTCATGGTCACATATCCCCTTCCTTTAGTCATTCTATTTATAATTGATATAACAATTCAATTAACATAACAACTTACGATTCAATACATCAATTTAAATCACAATTCAATTAAACAATTTAAAACTCATGTAAATGAAAAGGCCCATCTCAAAGGTATATAATTTTCAATTCCACCCATGGTGGTCCATATATATTTCCAAAACACCCAAGGGGTGTTTCTAAATCAAGTTATACAACTTATAATATTCATTTCTGGTCTCTTTAATTTAATAATCCATGTATAACTATTCAGTTCAAGGAATAAAATTCATTTAAGTTGATTCCCAAAAATTGGGTGTGTGGAAAAATAACATATATAAACACCTTGACTTTTATTTAAAGGTAAGATACCACCTAATTTAGGTCTGTAGTGGATAGCTCATTCAGTCTCATCTCTTTATTCGAATCAGATTGGGAGAAAATTAAAGAAAGGATGAAGAACCTATTAATAAAGAAAATTATATTTCACCTAAATAGAATCATTGATACCAAACCAAAATAGGAATGGATCAAAATTAATCGAGATCTTACTAGAACATATCCAATGAGATAGATGGTTCTTAAATTGGATATCAGACAATGCAGGAGGATCAAATCTTAGAATTTCCACTAAGGAGGAGCTCTCATAGATCTCTTTGTTGTGTGGGAGGAATAAATAGAATTAGTATTTGTCTTAAAATAAATTTAAGGGAAAATGGTCATTTTACACAAAATATTTGGCTATATGGTTTGGAAAAATAGTTTTTCCAAACCATGCACTAACCATGAATGTGTATCTATAGGGTAGGAGCACCCTGTACGGTTTGTCTACATGGTTTATTAACCATGCACAAACCATGAAAAACCCCCCACCATAAAAATTGAAGACATTATCGCACGATAATGTACCTTAAATAACAAGTTTTGATCTTACCAGGTGTCATATATCCTTCCTTTGTCTATCCTCACGTGGATTAATCTAAGATTAAATGTAAAATGAATCACATTGCTTTATAAAGGTGGTAGTCTACACATATGCACAAGTGAAATTATCATTTTATAATGAATGGGAAGGTAAGAAGATGGATAATATTTTATATTTAAGGAATAATAATTATGTTTAAAAAATCATATATACCAATTAAATTTATATATATAACCATCCCTGAGATATGGTGTTGAAAAATAAAATACATTACATTAGGGAGATATAGTTTGTATATATGCATGAGTGATGTTTTTATTTTCCATTAGATGTAAAGAAGATAGAAAATGTTTTTAATGTTAATATAATAACATTTTAGTATACTAAATATAATGATTTCATCAACTTAAAATGTTTATAAAATATTTTGATAAGGTTAATTAACAGAGAAATTCAAAAAAGATTAGTAAATACAATTTTATATTCTTTGGGTATCTTCCTTTAACTAACACCTTAAGCCTTCTTGAGATTTTCTATTGGTGAGAAAAAAACCTATAGGATGTGGGGAGGAAATTTGGTAAGGTATTTTTCTAGGTATTGGAAAAACTATAGTGATAAAGTGGTGTAGATAAGCAAGAATATGAGGTTCCCTTTTAAAAGTGAGGTGGGTGACAAAACTTGAAAACACTTAAAACCTTATTATATTACATATGTATTACTCAAGAAAATTGGATCCAAATTGTAATATTTTTTTAATATATTAAATTTAAAGTATAAATAAAAACAAAAAATGATATTTTAGTAAGTTTTTTTGTTATTTTAAACCTTATCTCTTAGGTTGAATCATCTTTTAACCCTTTTAACCCTTGACCTGATAGCTATATTTTATCCTAATAAGTATTCATTATGGATAAAAATTAAGTTAAAATTATTAAATAATATAAATTATTCTGATTTTAAATATATAATTTGTTTGAAAATATTAAATTCCTAGAAGTGGTATAAATTAATTCTAATATATGTGCATAAAACACATAAAAACTATTTTTAGAGAGAAATTTATTTTTAAGCATAAAAAAGATTTTATTCTCCTTACCATCCTAGTAAAAATCATTAGATGAATGTTAATATATTTTATTTAATATATTATCTACACCTCTCATAAAAAACACCCATCAATAGTGATTAATTAAATTTATTAAAATAAAATACATTACGCACAATAAAAAAAGTTTTATAAATAAGAAATCTTTTTTACATTAAAATGATTTTATCATCATTTATAACCAATTAATAATAAATGAATAAATTATTAATCAATTGGTTATATAAATTATCAATATATTTCATTTTCTATTAGTATTGATCAATATATTTTATTTAGATAAGAATAAAAAATATATAGAAAATAAAATTATTAAAAAAAATAGGTCCTATATAATTTTATTCTTATTATTAAAATTTGATTACTTATTTCATAAAAATTAATCAATAATTTTTCATTAATAAAATATTTTATACATATTTTTCATAATTTATTTAGTTTTATTTATAACCACCAATCAAATGGCTATATGATAATAGTCACATTTAATAATAATATTTCAATAGTATAATATGGTCTTTCTAAGCTTGGTGTTGCGTGTAAATAAATATATTAAACAATTTAAATTTATTAAAGATAATTATATATTATAAAATATTATCATGTTACATTCTATCCCCTTTATATTAATTTTGAACTCAAAATCCCATTACTCTGATACAAAAAAATGATGAGGCTTCTACCTCGTCACATCTTGAGGTTCCCACGTAGATTCCTCAAACTTATATTGTTTCCACAAAACTTTGGCCAGGTGAGTGGTCTTATTCTATATTACTTTCTCTATTTTATCCATAATCTCTACTAATTATTCCTCATAAGAAATAAAATTCTCCTATAGTATAAACTCTTATTTCACTAGATGTAAAGGATCAAGTATGTACTTCTACAAAAGAGATATACGGAACACATCATGAACTTTTTAGTGGTTCAGTGGAAGCACCAAGAGATAATTTAAAATCTCAACTCAATCAATAATATATAAGGGAATAATTTATTTGGGGATCAATTTCCCCTACCTTATAAATATCATAACCTTATTCCAAGGAAATATGTATAAGAATTTATTCTATCTAACTTCAAAATATAGATAAAATTGATGGTCACCAAGACAACTCTCTTATCGACTCTGAGCTAGCCAGATGTGTTGTTGATTGAATCTAACTTTATTTTCCATTTCCTTGTATAGATTAGACCCCAATATATTTTTTTCTATAACTTTATCCTATAAATTTGAATTTGTTTACTTCCTTCCATAGAGTACTTCATAAGGATCCATCTGAATGCGTGAGTGAAAGATATTGTTGTAAGAAAATTTGACCAGTGGAAAGTGTTGATCTCAAACACCTTTTAAATCCATAGAGAAATACCATAGAATATATTAAAGTATTTTAATAGTCCTATTATACTGAATATCAATCAAATTATTATAAGAAGTGCTAAAGTTTTACTCTGTAATCAAATCTTGATTAAGTATTCTCCTAGAATTTTAAGTAAACCTTAGGCCTTTATCAAAAACAATAGAATTTGGTACTATATACAAATTTAATGCTTCCTTAATGTATATCCTCAGAATTTGATCAAGAGATAAATATTATTGGATAATAATAAAATGTGATTACTTAATAAGGTGATTGTCTATAGCCTAATTGGTGTTTTGGAATTTATATGTCTTGGGGAGTTCTTTAAGAAAATCAATGATGATGTTTTACCATTTTTTTTGGTATGGGAAATGGTTATAATATACCCTTGGAATTATGATGTTCATACTTAACTTGTTGATATACCAAGAATTGAGATACATACTCTAAAATATCACTTTTCATGTTTTCCCTCTAGAGATACTTTATTATATATTTATATATGTATTTTTGATTCTAGGATAAATAGATAATGATTAGATATGTAGGAATAATTGGGAAGGTCATAGCATGAATTGGCCTCTGAGCAGCCTCTCTCTCATTTCACCCCTGATCTAGGGTTCCTTCGGTAGCATTCTGGCTGGGGAGGCATGTGTGTTGCTTCTCCAGCATTGTATCCCCCTCCCATATTTCCTTCCCTCCTCACCTCCCCTCTTTTACTCTCTTCTTCTTCCTCTAGTTCCTCCCCCCCTGGTCTCTCACTCTTCTGGTTTCATTCTTGATTCCCTGTTGAAGCCATCGGTTTTTCCTCTACTTTTCCCTTCCAGTTACCGTGTTTCCGACCCCACTATGGTCTAGTGCGTTGGTTTTCTCGGGGAGGTTTGGGATGTGTAGGTTGAATCGTGTTGATGTCACAGGAGCTCGATAGTGTTCACGGTGGATTAGAGAGTCGTGGTTGGTGTTTCCGAGTGAGTACGAGCTTCTTCATGGAGACCCCACCACTTCAAACTATACTTGGGATTCTTTCTCCCTCGTCTCTCTCCTTGTCGGTCTGTTGTGGTGGATTCAAGAGGCTTTGGGGTGTGCTATTTGTTCAGTCGACGGTTTTCCAGGCGGAACGTCTTCGATCTGTGTTTTAGCTATTTCAGAAGTTTTTTGTGGTTTATTTTGATGGAATGGGTTTGTTCAACGCTGGTATGCTTGCTATTCGATTTGTTCAGGGATGTTGGGTCTCCGAAGGTCATGGAGTTTCCAGGTTCTTGTCGATGGATATGGTTTGTTTCATTTTTGTGCATGATTTTTCTCTTGTATGGTTTGATCCCGAAGGAGGTTCAGGTTTTTAGATCTCAGTTAAATTCGAAGGTGAATTCGTGATTTGATGATGGAGAGGTTGTTGGGTTTCTCTATAGTTTCCTGTTCATATTTGGTCCTCTAAGACGATGACTCTGACACCGCTTTTGTTGGATATGATGAATCTTTTCTGTGGTTTTTTGAACGATGTTTTTGTGATCTCAAAACTTTTTGGTGTGGTGTTGGCAAGGGTAAAAGATGACGGTGCGGTGACCAAGGAGGCAATGGATCAAATTTTGGTGTGGACGGAAATGGCATGATGATGACGATGGTGCTGTAATGATGCGATAATGCCCATTTCCCAGCCGGCAGCATAATTTGTGGTATTTTCCTGTTTTTGAATTTTGAATATGGGGCTTAGTTTGAATTTTGAATCTATAAGGTGTGATCAGTTTTGTACGGTTCCCACTTTTCCCTTCAAGTGGATTTATCATGAAAATAACAAAAAAATGATTTCTAATGATGAGATATGTACTTAATCCAATAACTCCTTATTTAATTTTGGTATTTTTGGGACTTATATCTAGTTCCTAAATTTTATCAATCTATCATGTTCAAGTTTGAACTCTGAAAAAATCCTTAACTTCTTTTACAGCTCTACATCTTCCTTATGTTCTTATTTAATCTTTACATGGATGCATGTTTGAACATTATTTTGAGAAAAATAGGATATTTCCCCTTTACATAGATTTCAAGGTCCATATTCTATAAATTTGTAAGTATTATATCTATTTAAATTCTCATTATGGAAAAACTAGTATAGTCCTTCCAACTTAGAGAATTAGCCACCTTGTTTTCCTTCCCTGGTTATTAATGTATTGAGTATTAATAATATTTAATCAACTCAAACCATTTTATTTAGAGCATACTCAACTCTTTATATGTGAATATATACTTAAATATTTTATGGTCAGTATACATAACACACCTTTTTCCAAATAAATAAAGCCTTTATATTTTCAATGAAAAAATTCCATTGTTTACTCCAAATTATGAGTCGGGTAATTTTTCTCAAGAATCATAAATTTTTTAAGGTATGTGCTAATATCACATCATTATGAATTAGAACACATCATATTCCCTTATTTTATTCACTAATTTATATAAAAAACCCTTATCCATTGTGGGGAAGTGTTAGATTATGTGCACAAACTAACCTTCTCTCTAGTTCCTTAAAGTATTTTTCACATTAATCAGTCCAATGGAACTTGGATCCCTTATCAATTTTTATATGGTATTTCATAGCTATGATAAATTTCTCAAAAAATTCAGTAGAATCCATATAACCCAAAAAAATAATATATTTTGGTTACCATGGTTGTTCTAGTCCATTGTTCAATAGCTTCTGTATTAGAAGGATCAATTGATATACCCTCACTTGGGATCACATGACCCAAGAATGGAACTTTTTGTATCCAAAATTCACACTTGAGAAATTTGGTATACAGTTTCTCCTTACTCAAGGTCTTCATCATAATCCTAAAATTATATTCATGCTCTTACATTTTCTTTAAATATATAATAATATCATATATAAAGACTACAACAAATTGATTAAGGTAATATCTAAAGAATATATTCATTATTTCCAAGAAGATAGAGAGGGTATTGGTAAGAAAAAATGGAATTACTATAAATTCATAATGATTATACCTTGTACGGAAGATTGTATTGGGTATATCCTTCTTATTGAACCTGAATTGATGATATCCAAAATGAAGTTCAATCTTTAAAAAGTATTGAAATTTTTGCAGTTGATCTAAAAAGTCATCAATATGGGTAGATGATACTTATTCTTGATAGTGATCTTGTTAATTTATTTATAATCAATGAAAATATGAATTGAACCATATTTATTATTAGTAAAAATAATAGGTGCACCCCATAGTGATTCACTCAGGCATATGAATCCCCTTTCCAGATTCTCCTATACTTACTTATTCAATTCTTATAACTCAATTAGGGTTATTCTATGGGGAGTCTTTGAAATTGATATAATACCATGTATGATTTCTATTGAAAAAACAACTTTATTATTCAGGGGAAGACTAGGATAATCTTCAGAAAGTACATCAACATATTCTTGAACAATTTTATTATATTCAATTTTTATTTTCTCCCCAACCGTTTGAGATATATAACCCTCATGAATAAAAACTAAGACCCATATAATATAAGTAATTTCTATTTGAAGTTCATGTTTATAATTTCACTGATAACACTCTTAGTTTGATTTAGAATATCAAATATGTATTCCCTTTATTGGAAATTAGTATGGGATCTATCTAAAGAGATCAAATACATTCCCAATATCACATAAAATTCAACTAGAGGTAGAATAATAAGGTTTGAAGGAACCAAATTCCAAAAAAAACTATTGAAGGATAGTTTTTAAACATAAGATGAAATCATCATAACATTAAGAGTTTTTATCGATAATTAAAAATCAAATTTTTGAGGTTTTAATTTAATTCCCTTAAAAAATATTCATATATTAAAGAGTGGGTAGAACTGGAATGAAATAATACATTTGAAGTTATAGAGTGGATGATAAGTATACCTTTCACCACTTCATTCTCATGAACCAATTTAGTGGTTGTAATTTCATGATATTTCACTTTTTCTCTTGGATTAAGAGGTTGATAATGTAAATTATTTTTATTAACCCTTTTATTTATACACTAGTTTTCATAATATCCATACTCCTTGTAATTATAACATTGGAGTGTGGGTAGTGTATTCAGGTGTTATTTCTCTCCATTTATTTTGTTGGTTAACCTCTTCACAACACTTCAGTTATAAATTATTTGATGAAATTATTTTCCAAACCTAAAACATTTACCAATAACCTTACTGAAATTTAACTTATGCTTTATTACACACTTTCATCATAAATAAAGATTAATTTTCTTTCTTCTATTGGTTTTATTATTTGAATATCCTCCAATTCATATTTCTTTTCTTGCCCCCAAAACCATGAGAATAATGAGTCTTTACTCTTCATTTCTACTATGAGATAACATTGAATGATTTATTTATAGATACAAAAGTACCATATGGATAACACCTTTTGGATAATTGGATTTAAGCCACTAAATAATTGACCAACTTTACTTTCAGGTTCAATGATAAAACCAGAATCACACCTTGAAAATTTAGTGAAATTTACTTCATATATACTAATGGATTTTTCAACTTTCTATCAAAGCTCAAGGAATTATCTTTACATTATTATGTGAAGATTTTGGGTAAAGTACTTATTAAAAATAACCTCTTAATATCTTCCAAATTAATAATGTCAACAACTTCCTCTTTCCTTTTATTCTTAATAAAATTCCACCATTGATAATATTTACCTTCCAAATGATAAGCATATAAGAAAACTTTTTCATGCTCCGAGCACTAGAGAACAAAAAATATACTTTAATTGATATTGATCCATTAATAAAAAATTAACGGATTGTAGAACCCATTTTAGGAAGGTGGATTTTTCATTATGAATGAATCAATGGTTTTTGTCTTTTTTCTTTTGTCATTTGTAAGTTCATCATGATTTATAGCTTAAGAGAGTTGGGTGAGCATAGAAATAATATTTTTCCTTCTAGTTCCCATTACATTCGTTTTCTCATGTGGAAAATAATTTCTTTGTGATACATATTCATTACTAACATGATTCCTCCTAGATCCATCGATTGAATGAAACCAAAAATAATAGTGTGAGCATCATGTATTGTTAATAAAAGTGTTTAATCATATAATAATAAAAATAATTATAAATATTTCCTAAATTATGACACCTTATTATCAATCTATGACACTTTAGATTCATATTATATCACTTTTAGTTCATCATAGGTTACCCTAGGTTCTAAACTCATTTTATTCATAACCTAGTCTCAAAAAATAACAAAATCCTTCTATGATACTAAGGTTACCCAAGCATCACTAACATAAATATTATATCATTTTTGATGAAATTTAAATACATCACAGAGTAATAAATTCCTAATAATCATAAAGGTTTAGTTTATTTGAAGATTAGATACATAATCAACTTATTTTATGAAAGATATTCAATATATCCCCGAAATGTTTTCTCACATTGTACAGTTCCTAGAAATATCCTACTTAATTATGCTCTTCCTAACCTGAGGAAAAGGAAACATAAGAAAGTATGAGCACAGATACTCAGTAAGGGTAAACATGGGAGATATCAATCAATAATAATAAGTGATCATAATATAATAATATACATATTATAATATGATTATAACTTACAAAAACATACCCAATAAGCCATAGACCATAAATAATGAGTAATAGAATAAGGATTTGTCATAATAAAATACATGGGTCATAAGAGTATAGAATAATCAATAATAAATCATGATCCTTGAGAGCATATCATAATCAAAAGATATAATTTATTGGAATATACTTAAGTATAGGAAAAAATTACTTAGTAAAACATCACTTACAAAACTTTCATATTGGACAGAGTCCCATAGTGGATTGGGTTCACTCCTTATTCCCATCATTTCCTTAGTCAAGAATCACTACCAATACTATCATAGTGGAAAGGGTTCCTTAATGTATTGGGTTCAATCTCCATTATAGTTTATATTATCTATTAAGAAATAAATATTTACCTAATTAATTAGAGAGATATGTAATTATAAGCCAACCTATTACATAATTCAAACAAAACACAAGTGTTTCATAAGATCAAAAAACATTCAACATTTTATAATAGTGTAATTAGCCTATGGGAAATAAATGGGTTTCATGAAATCATTCTTAAAACATTATCATCAAAAGTTATCCATATTAATAAAATGGATGGTATCATAAGATTTTATCTCTAATGAAGCATAATAATACTTAAAGGATGTTGACATAGATGATAAATCTCTTTTATAAAATCTTTTAAAATATTCCTTGAAAATCAAGATAAAATATCCCTTTTATTTTAGTGACTTTTAAAAGAAAAAATACCCAAAAAATTTTAATATTATTTTTTTTATAAAACTTTTGAAACTTATAATGGAAGAGTCATGAGGAAGTAAATATGTGGTGGAATAAAATTATTTCATGTCATATACATTAAAAGAGGATATTCTTTTCACACTTTTGTAAAAATTTAAAAGTGATTCATATGAAAAAAAAAATTAAAAATATTACTTTAAATAAATTTTAAATAAAGTTAAAGATATTGAAAATGAACTTTTTTAAAAACCATTTATATATGGGTAAAAAATTCCATAAAATAATTTGAAGAAAATGGATATGGAAGATAAATATTCTAATCAAAAAGAGGAAATATGGTTAGTTTTATTAAAAAAACATTTTCTAAATCATTTTAAGAATCTAATAGAGGAGAATTAAATAAAAACATGAAAACATAATAAATAACTATAGGATAAGAAAATATATGTGGTTTAAAATTTAAGGATCATATAATTTTTCTCATTATAAATTTAACATAGATAATTTTGAAAAGAAATGAGATTGTAACAGAATCCCTTACTATAACTAATGACTTTCTTCAAACATGCCCTTAAATTCTTGTATAATAAATTTATATTTATTGTATTATATGAACCCAGCATAACATACATAAATATTTTATCATTTAACATGAAAATTCAATAAATTTCATAATAAAACATTCCCCAAAACGATAAAGGTTTAGTGACTTTAGTGAATAGATACATAATAAACTTATTTCATGAAACATGTTCAAAACCTCTCAAAAATTCCTTCTCTCATATTACCCATCTTATACATATCCTACTTAAAATATTTTTTATAACTTGGGGAAAATAAAAACATAAGAAAGGGTGATCTTAGATGCTCAATAAGGGTAAACAAGGGAGATATTAATCAATGTTCATATGAAATAATAATATAAGCATATAGTTGTGATACTATGATCAAAACTTATGATTTTCATGTCCAATAAATAAGAGATTATAAATCATGAGTTAGGTCATAAAGCTTTAGAATTACAAAAGAAATGATTCATAAGAGTGAGTAATCTTCATTAATTAATCATGACCCATGAGATAATATCATAAGAACAAGTACATGTCATATGAATTAGTTTCATAATAATAATAATATAAAATCATATCATTAGCCAAGTTTTACTTCTAAGACTATCATAGTGTACAAATTTCCATAGTGGAATGGGTTCACTCCCCATTACATCATTTACTTATTAAAGGTTCACCCCCAATACTATCATAGTGGATATATTCATTTTCCCCACCATTGGTAGTGGGGTATTAAGGGTTTGTGGGTGAGGGGTAGGTTACAGGGTCAATTCCCCACGATTTCATGTTTATTGTGATTTTCTACCTTATTTTGTGTTATGCGGTAGCAAATGTAATCGACCTATTATATTATATAGAGTCCCTTACTGAACTGGATTCACTCCCAATTATATCCCATATTATCTCATGATATTTCGATCATTACTTAATTAATTGGATGTATTTAATTGTTCCACCCATCATATAATGAAAACCATGCATATATGTGACACAAAATCATAAAAATATTCATCAATTCATCATAGCATAACCCATGGAAGAGAAATGGGTTTCATAAATATTTCATCATCACATAATCATAGTCTATATAGAGATATATAAAAGTTTGTATCATTAGGTCATATCCTCAATGAATCATAATAAATGTCAAAGGATGTTGACATAGATAAAAAATAATACCTTTAAAAGATCATTTTTATATTTCTTTAAAATTAAGAAAAATTATCTTTTTCATTCGATATATTTAAAACTAAAAATTCCCAGAGCATTAAGAAAAATATTTTATTTAAAAAAATCATTGTAACTTTTAAAGGGTCTATAAAATTAATTAACAGTCATGATAGTGGGAAAATTAGTTCACTCGGTAAACATTAAACCAAATATTCACATCCCAAATTTGGAAAAAAGTCCAAAAGTACCTCTTTCATAAAATGAAAAGAAAATTCATTTTCAAACATTGAAAAGAATTTAAAATATGGTTTAAATTAATTTAAATAATTATTTTATCATAAAAAATAACATTCTTGAAATCATTTTAAAGAACATAGACATAGAAGAAAAAGTTCATCAACCAAAGAGGAAATAAGGTCAACTTTTATTTAAAAAAAATTATCAATCCTTTTAAGTACCAAAGAGAGTAAATGAAATAAAAAAATAAAAAAAACTAGAAACAAAAAAAATTGTATTTTGTAATATATAATTATCATATAATTTCTCCAAAGGATATTCAATCATAAACAATCCCAATTAAAAATGAGATTGCAACGTAAACCCTTACCTCATGTCCTAAATTTATTCATACACGCTCTTGAGTTAATATATAATAAATTTAGATTTATTATACATATATAAAAAACCCATATTCATAATTATCTTATAATAAAACATTCCCTTATAATTCCCAATTACCCATTTGTTAACAATTCTTCGTTAAAATCAACATTCAGGTGAAAACTGGTTTGTTTTCCTTACATGATTTGGTTTGACGGATCCAATTCTTGAAAATTGGTTATGGTTTCATAATCTATAAAATATTAATAATTTTTTAAGTAACATATTTATTCATTATATACACTTTTACAACCATTCATTTATGGTCGTGATGAAAAATTAATTCCATCACTTTGTGGATACTATAATTCATACAAACTCGCGAGTAATGTTTTCATTTTACAAAGCATGGAAATAAAGAAAGATAAATAAAAATATATCTTTATAGTATCATAATTATATAATGAATATCATATTTATTCATTAAATATATCTATAATCCTATAAATTTATGGTGGAATTAAAAAATGAATCATGTCGCTTCATGGAGGTGGTAGTCCACATGTACATATGGACGACATTATCATTTCTCATTAGAAGGAAAGGGAGTAAAAAATGGATATACCATTAAAATAATAAAAAATTATTATAATAAATAAAATTATTTCATCATTTTATTATGGTTATAAAAAATTTATAGGAGGTTAAGGAAGAAATAAACACAAAATATATCAGTAAAGTCAATTACATCTTCTTTGGGAAACCTCCTATAACTGGAACCTTAATCCTTCAAAGGTTGGTCTTTTAGGATAAAAAAAAGATCTGATATGTGGGTAATTAAGTTTAAATGGTATTCTGGAAGTTATTTTCTAAGATATAGTGAATGGGAATTGGATTTATAAGGGAAAAGAGGGGGTATTTATACTTGAGGATATGGTGTTTTAGGGTTAAAATATTGATTATTTTATTATTAAGGCTAACCACTTTTGGGTGGAATTAATTTCAATGATTTTTGTTGATAATTAATTAAAAAAAGGTTATTTAAGGTCATGAAAACCTTAAACACCTATTTAATGGTGTTTTTATTAGGTATTTTATTTCTTTCCCTTTTAATTTTAATGTTTTAGCCTATTTTTCGTTTACCATGATAACTCACTTTTACCTTGATAACTTACTTTTATGGAAAATAAATAAATTTAACTTACAAAAAAAATTGTATATTTTTATTCTAAAAATAGAATACATTTTCCAAGATTCATTTCCTATAAATGGTTTAAATTAATTTTAAAATAATCTTTCAAAAGAAAATGAAAACTATTTTTGGAAAAATGAATTTTTAAACATAAAACTAAATTTTTTATCATTACTTTCCTCATAAAAACCATTAAATTAATGTTAAATTATTTTATGAAATATATTATCTTCACATTTAATTAAAATTATTCATCTATAGTGATTAATTTAATTTTTTAATATGAAAACACATTGTATGCATAAAATCAATTTTTAATAAAAACATCTCTTTTTTACATTAAAATGATTTTATTTTAATTTCTAAACAATTTATAATAAATGAATTCATTTTATACAAGTTCAAAAAATAAGTTTAATAATATGAATTAATTTTTAAATAAAACATATAAGACATAAATAATTCTCATAAACAAAATATTTCAAAACAGTTCTTTAGGATTAATAGAATTTCCTATGTAGAATAGAAATTATTTCCAAAAAAATATTTCTTTTAAATACCATATAATGTGATTCATTTTATAATTTATGATAATTATTCACATAATTTTATGGTTTCATGCTTCATGAGATATTGAACGTATTTATTTATTAAATTGAAACATATTTTTAAATATATGGGTGTTACATTATACATCTATACCTAAATCGTATTCATTATTATATTACAATAATTATTTCAATTATAATTTTTAATTGCCCATTTATTAATAATTCTTTATTTAAATAAATATTTTGTTGTTAACTATTCAATTTCCCATGAAAGTTTTAGTTCAACGATTTTGGTCCTTACATATTATTCCGGGTTCATCATATCTATAATCTTAATCATGTCATAAGTATCATATTTATTCATTATAAACACTTATATAACCATTCATATAAATCAATGATGAAAAATGAATTATAACACTTCGTGGAGATTGTAGTTTGTATGTTTGTAAGAGTGATGGTTTCATTTTTCAATGAATGGAAATAAATAAAGGTAAATAATAATATATATTTACATAATAATAATATTATAATATATATAACATATATATTTATTAAATATATTCTTATTACTATCCATGTTAATCAGAAATGAAAAACGAATCATATCACTTCATGGAGGTGGTAGTCTGCACATATACAAAAGCGATGTCATCATTTTCCTACATATGGGAATGGAAGAATGTCAATAATTTTTTATCTTTTCATAATAATAATTTTTGTTATAAACATTATATTTACCCATTAAATTCATCTATATAACCCTCCACGATAGACAATGATAAAAAATAAAATGCATCGCTTCATAGTGATGGTAGTTTGTACATACGCAAAAGAAAGTTTTTATTTTCCATTAAATATAAAAGACATGGAAAACAGTTGTACCATTAATATGAAAATATTTTATTATAGTATAGATACCAATTTCATCATGTTAATATGGTTATATAAAATTTTCATGATGTCGAGGAAGAAAAAAATTTGAAAAAAATTTGTAACGATAATTTCCACTTCTTTAGGTAACGTCCTTTAGTTTACACCTTAAGCCTTATTGAGATGTTATTTTAGTTAGAAAAATACCTCTAGCACATGGGGAGAAAATTTTTAGGGTATTTGGGTAGGTATTATCCAAACTATAGTGATTAAATGGTGTGAAGAAGTGAGAAGAGGAAGTGATTTTTATAAGTGAGGTGGGTGGAAAACTTGTAAATACTTGAAACTTTATTATATAATTTATGCATTAATCAAGTAAAGTGGCTCCAAATTATAATATTTTAAAATATAATAAGTTTTAGTTTGAAATAAAATCAACCATTGATAGCTAATAAAGTTTTCTGTGTTATTTAAAACATTATCTCTTTGGGTAACCCCATTTTTAACCCTTAGCTTGATAACAATATTTTTACCATGGAAACTATTAATTATGGACAAAAATCAACTTAAAATTTTGAACTAAAATTAATTTTTTTATTTTAAATATATAATTCATTTCAAATTACTAAATTCATATAAGTGTTATAAATTAATTCTAATATCCACGCATAAAACACATAAAAACCATTTTTAGATAAAATGTATTTTTAAGCATAAAAAGATTTTATTCTAATTATTTACCTATTAAAAATAATTATATGAATGTTAATATATTTTATTGAATATATTATCTACATATTTCATTAAAATTATTTATCAATAGTGATTAATTTAATTTATTAAGATAAAATACATTGCACACAATAAAAATAGTTTTCTAAAAATATTTCTTTTTACCTTCAAATACTTTTATCCTATTTTATAGATAATTAATAATAAATTAATAAATTATTATTCCATTGGTTATGTACATTATCAATATATTTAATTTAGTGACTTAGGTTTTTAACGGAGTGGTGATCGGATTGATTTTGGATTTTAAATTCTTGGGACCTTCTTAGGGGTAAAATGGTAAGATTACCCTAGAAAAAATATTAGAAAAAAATTGATGGTTTGTTTTGGATTCAAAATATATGTCTTACTCCTGGATAAATACAACATATAAAATCGATTCTCACTGAGCATTAAAAATAATATAATAAAAATATTATATTATTTTAAGGCGTGTGTTTCTGTTTTTAACAAAATGTTGATATCTCTTGAATGGGACCTAAAATTGAAAAACGGATGCCATTGTTGAGTCTGTAATGGGGTGTTTACCCTAATTAAAATATTATTTTAGTTCACATCTAGATTATTGAGTGTTCACTATCACGAGCGAGTTAATTAAATTATTTAATTATTTAATTAATTTTTTTGAGTTATCACGAAACCCTAGTCCATGTCTATTTATTCCTCTTTATGAAGCCTATCTATGTTTAGAAACATATGTATTTAAAACCCATAGATATATAAGATGAGAGGATTGAACATGGTGTTGGTGATGACGGATCAAGTAGTGGGATCGAATCCATGATGATGTCTAATAAAAGATTTCGATGGAAATGATGAATGGGTCTATGGTTGTGATAATGGATCAAATCATTGGTAATTCACCATCGAGGTAGGGATTTTTTATTTATGAAATTTACCCTATTTTTTATTATGGAATGGATATTTATCAATATTCTCTAAAATGAATCTATGTTCAGGTAATTACATGGTCTCATCAACTTTGATTTCTATTTTAAATTGTGGTTTTGATTAGTTGGTTTAGAACTTATGAATTATCTATGTTTCCTTTTTTTCTATGAACATATATGATGATTAGTCATTTATGATCCTCATATTAACCCACCCTTATGTTTTCATGGTTTTATCCTACTTTTCTATGTGCATTCATCATTGATAATCGATTTTCCTAGGGTTCGACCATTCCATTGGACTGATTATTATTGAGTGAGTTGTTGATGGTTTTGTGGTTCATTAAATTGGATGTGATTTTAATGATTGTGGTACTCATATGGATTTTATATGATGATGACGGTGTGAATGTGGGTATCATGATATGATTTATGAGGGGTGGGATGTTCAAATAGTGGGCAATTCATTTGGGACTATGAGTCTTCCATAGAGGATCTTGATTCTAGGAATCGGTGGCCTTGAATCATTGTCTAGAGATAGAGGATTCATAAATGATGATTCTAGTGAAGGATATTTGATAAAAAAAAAGCTAATCCATTAAAGAATGAGGATGAATTTTTACAAGATGTGATGAGTGGAAAATACATAGAGGTGATGAAAATCTAATTTTCCATTGAAGTATTTTCAGAATCCGGCTTCCAACATTGATATGATCATGGTCAACATGTTGTGGGTGTTGTGGATGATTTACATGGAATATTTGGAATATGAGTCATTAGATCAGTATATACATTGAAACTCTTAACTTTTTGGAATTCTCTCTGTAACACCCCAAGCTTCTATGGTACGATTCTCTGTGAATAATATAATAGCTTGTGTTGTACACAACTCCAAGTTCTAGCACACCACGACCAATCAAACTAGCCGTTTAAAAAGCAGTTTTGAATAGTAATACCCACTTTTTGAAATTTTATAAATTTTATTTTTCAAAATGGACTTCATTTTTGGATTCTTAAAATTCAAATTATCTTAGGGTGAATTTTTGGTATTTTTCTGAAAACATTCAATTTTTTATGAATAGTTAAAAACATTGCGTTATTGTTTAAAACCGACTTTTTATTTAAATAATTATTTTTAATTTAAATTTATTTTAAAGTAAAAATAGATACCTGATACCTATATTAGTCCAATTTAATTCATTGGAGTCATTTTATAATATTATATATATATATATATATAATTTTATTTCATTTTTTTAACTTCTTTTACCCACCTTCTAGGCACATTTGCAAATTTGGATAAAACCTAATTTTACCACTTTTGTAAATTGAATTTCAAAAAACTGATAAACATAGTTTTCATTAGTAAATAAAATGTGGTTCAATATGATGAAAATAATTTTTGGTTAATAGTAACTTTTAAATTTTATTTACCACGGTTTAAAGTAAATAAGGTAATTAAAGGTAAAAATAATATTATAATAATATAAAATTACCCCAACGCATGTCCTAATTATATTGGATAAGAGTTTTTCAACCAAAATAAACCTTATGATAAAAATATGATCCACTTGGATTAGATTAGGATATTTTTTATATTTTATTTAAAGAAGTGTAAAAGTATTAAATTCAAATTTTAATAACTAAACCATTTTTAATATAGGGTTATACATAAGATAAATTAAAATATAGATATTAATTATAAATATAAAATTATTTTTTATATCATGGTATTTTATTTATAATTTTTAGACATTAAATGGTTAAATTTATTTATGACACAATGAAGATGTAGAAATTACCATATTAATGAAAGATTATAATAAATGATATTAATAATCTTAAAATAAATATAATTTGAATTAATTAATTTCATAAACTAATTTTATAGATAACTTAGACATGTTAGTAAAAAATTAGAAATATTGGTTCGAATTTATCATGTTGGTTTGATATTTTTTAAATGAAAATATTGAACAGTAACAAAATTGACATAAATGATAATTTAAAATAAATACTATTTTATTAAATGATATAAAAGTCATAAAAATATAAAAATTGGCCAAATAACATTTATAGTGATAAAAGTTTAATAAATTTTCCATTTTAAGTTCTTTAGGAAATTTATAGTAACAATATTAACCATGTAGTATAAAAATACAAGAAGACATGGTAAGAGTTAAACTATTTAACTAAGGGTTAAATCTAAAATATAAGGTTAATTTTATGACCTAAACATGTCTAAAACCTATTGGTTGAGATTTTTTAGACCCATATCCATATTATCCTCTAAATAAATTAATTTGGATCTATTATAAACCACAAATCGTTTTATAATAAATTAATATTTCAAGATTTTCCTAAAGTGCCCCTCACCTCTCTTATAAAAGGGAACTTCCCCTTCTCTTAAATTCACACCTCCAAATACATTTTTCTCATCCAAGACCTGCCAAAATATCCTCTCAAATGCCCTCAATTTAACCTATAGTACTTACATTGATCATAAATCTAACCTAAGGATCCCTTTTGTTCAAATCGAAAGGAAGCACCTGAAGAAGAGGTAATTATTTTATCACCTCTTTCAAAGTTATTTTCTTCTTCTACTTCCTATTTCTTTTTTGCTTACATAATAAAATAATAACTCTATTACCTTCAACATATTTAGATTTTATAAATATTCTACAACCATATTCATTATTCTATCTGTCCTATGAATTAAAAAATTCAACATGTGTGCGTATGTACGGCTTACCGTCTCCACGTTGTGGTGAAGTTTATTATTCAACACTACATTTTTTAGATTGGTATAATAATGAATATAATTGATGTAAATAATAAATTCAACATGTTAATTATTCTGTATATATAATACACCATCCAATTACATAAAATTTTACCATCAATAGAATGATATTTTCGCTTGTGCATACGTATGGATTACTGTCTCCACGACGTGATGAGTTTCGTTCCCCATCGTAACCATTCAAGAATAATTTTAATTTTATGATTAAAAATAATTTTTAAGAATGTAATATCATTATGGATATTAATAAAATAAATTATATCCATAACAAACAAGACTTATGTAACAAAACATAAAAAGGAAAATGAATCATTTAACACTCGAAACAATGATAATAATGAAATATTATTAACAAAGAAATATTAGAGGATCGTCTATGATATCAAATTTATGTATGTGTTTATTATATAATTTAATAAAAATGATTTAACCATTATATATGAGGTTAATGTACCATAAACTAAATAAAATTATAAGTTAAGGGTTAATTTTACAATCTCTTTATTATCTGAGGTTATTTATACATAAGTATCTACTGGAACTTATTTATCATCCACATACATGTTTATTAAAAATGTATTTAAATACATTGTTACTATTTTATATACTATTGGTTAAAGTCATTTTACCATTAATTTAGTTTTTATAAAATGTTTTTAAAGGAATCTTTCCATTGTTTTCCAAATAAAAAACTGTATGACCTTTTCAACAAATTAAAGAAAGAATATTTTTTTAAAATTATACCGTAGATGCAGCTATTTTCCGTCATTATAAAACCTTCAAAGCTTCCCTTAAAAGCTTATAAGAATATTTTCAAAATAAATTTTTTCTTTTAAAATTATTCAAATTTTTAATCATCACACATTATAAAGAGATATTTCCCTCAAATAATTTTTTGATTGATTTCATCTATGTCAATATCTATTGTTGGATTTTATGTTTAATTTAAATTTATTTATTATGATAAAATATTTCATATTGTATTGATTGTTTTATGATATGTTTTAATGTGGATTTTCTATTTTTATGTCATTCACATTATATAGTTAAAGTATTGACATTTATTATTCTAGTTTAATATGAATGTTTATGTTATTTTTCACTCTTTTCATGTGAGGAATGCATTGAAGTTAGTAAGTGATGGGTGGGGTCTTCTATAGACCCTCGATGCATTGGTATGTCTCATGAGACAAACTTATTACATCCCACATTTTTATCACATAAACTTTCATTACATTTTACAAAACTGAGGATCTTTAAGGTTTAGTTTCTTGGAAACCAGGAACTTAAAACATGAAAACATAAAACATTCTTCTTAAACACTTGAAATTATTCTCCTCATGTTCATCCTAGGTTCATTACTTCATCTCATAACCTGGGGACATACATCAAAAGAAAGGGTGAGCAGAAGGCCCAGTAAGGGAAACAAGGGGAAGCATTTAACATGTGAACTTGGGATACATCAACAATGTCATGAAAAAGAACTTTAAGGCATGAGAAAGAAATCGTGAGGCATATCATAATAAAAATAAAATTTTTCATAACTTGAAGATGTGTTTGCAACATTTAATATATAAAATCATTTCGTTTCACCAAGGTCCATCCCCAAGGTGTCATTAAAAATTACCAAGGTTATTCACCAAGGTATCAGTCTAAAAGGTCATCTCTAGAGATTAAGTCTTTACCCAATGCATTGGAGCGCTATATGGGAGCACCCTTGACATGTATTTATTATCATGTGATCCACATATATAATCATCAATCATTTCATAAACAACCCATATAGCATAAAATAAATGGGTTTCATTTCATAATCATAACATTTTAAAAACTGCTTTAATAATATGATCTTTATGTCACTTTAAACACACGGAAAGGGAAAGAGGGTTTGATGTATGTAAATCACAGAATTTAAAATATAAAATTTTTATATATATGTGAATACCCTAGTAGAAATAAGATCTTTGAGTATTCACTTAATAACATAAAATAATTTTGAGAAAAAGAGAGAGGCATTTTGAGAAGAAAATTTTGCAGCATAACGGCTATGTTACAAGGTTTTAGAAAACATTGAAAAGAGAGAGGACATGGGTCACCCACTCATAAATGATCCATAAAACAGTAGGGTAACATAATATAAAGGATTTAAGAACATGGTAATGAAATTTGAAAGATATACCATATGAAATGAAGAACATGAAAGGAAGACAAAAATAAGATTTCTCTTATGAAAATTCGGCAGCCTAACGGCGTCACTTAAACTTGAAAAAAATGAATTGATGAGATCAAATAGGGTCTCTCATAATATGAACATAAAATATCATTATTATAGATATAGAGATAATACCCCAACATAATAAAAAGGAACTTGAAATACTTGACATGAAAAAGGAGAAAGGTGAAAGAATTCCTTAAAAATTCGGTAGCCTAACGGCGTCACTTAAAACTTCAAAATACTGAATTGAAGAGATCAAATAGGTTATCTCATCATATGAACATAAAATATAAGTATGATAGATATAGATATCATACCCCAACATAATAAAAAGGAACTTGAAATACTTGACATGAAAGTAGAACTTTGAAAAATGAGAAAGGTGAACGAATCCCTTAAAAATTCGGCAGCCTAACGGCGTCACTTAAACTTCAAGAAAAATGAATTGATGAGATCAAATAGGGTCTCTAATCATATGAAAATAAAAGATCAGTATGATAGATATATATATCATACCCTAACATAATAAAAAGGAACTTTAAAGACTTTACATGAAAGTAGAACTTTGAAAAATGAGAAAGGTGAACGAATCCCTTAAACATTCGGCAGCCTAACGGCGTCACTTAAACTTCAACAAAAATGAATTGATGAGATAAAATAAGGTATCTCATCATATGAAAATAAAAGATCAGTATGATATATTTAGATATCATACCCCAACAAAATAAAAAGGAACTTGAAATACTTGACATGAAAGTAGAACTTGAAAACGAGAAGGGTGAAAGAACCACTTAAAAATTCGACAGCCTAACGGCGCCACTTAAACATTCTTAAAATGAAATGATGAGAGTAAGAGGGGGCCTCTCATAATATGAACATGAAAAGGTCAGTAATAGGAATATAAAAAAACATCCTCCAACATAAGAGCATGGAGCATAAAAGAAATGACATAAAAGAGATTACTTGAAAAGAAAGAGATAGTTCGGATCCATTACCATAAAACGTAACTCTTAAAACTCAAAGGTTGGGACCTTGAGGGCTTGGGGGAACCTTGGGAGGACTCCTTGGGAGGTAATGATACCAGAACTTCATTGGGGGAGAGTGGGGAGTCGAATGGATGAGTTGATGTCTTGGTATTTGTAGGGAAAATGAGGGGACAAGGCATTAATGGCCAAGGGACACCTCATTGGTGGTTTTGGAAAAACCATGGGCTTTCCCATGGTATTGGCCAATTGGGACACCTCATACCTTATATTACTATTAATAATTAGACCATATTGATTGCATACTTAATACATCATTTAATTATGTCATTAAACACCCGTAACTTAAAAACTGTATTTTTACTATTCACTGAAAATTTATCTTTCTTAGAAAAATCCCAAAATTTCACCTTAACTAAATATCGATGCTCTGATTAAAAAGATGAACTCCATTTTATAAAAATATTTTTATAAATATTTTTAATTTAATTTTTAAATAAAAACACTATTCACCGAATATTCATTTTTTTCAGAAAAAACCCCAAAAATTACCATAACATAATATCGGTGCTCTGAGTTCAAAAATAAAGTCCATTTTATAAAAATACTTTTCTAAATATTTTTAATTTAATTTTTAATTAAAAAACACTATTCACTCGAAAAAACTAATACTTGACTAATAATTTATGAAACCGTTATTTAACCATTTTATTGAATCTCATTACTTAATCAAGGTGCCTATATTATATTAATACTTTCTTTAAGTGAGATTACTAATATATTTGGTCACATTACTAATCCTAAGCGTAAAATCACTATTCATAATTTACTATTCATCAAAAATCAATTCGATCTTATTAGACTCTAAATTTTGTACTGAACATAATTGTAGAAGACCATTTTTTGAATATCAATACACATTTTTAATTATTTAAGGTTTACATAAACAATTTTAAAATACCTTTTTTCTAGAATTCATTAAAAATATGCATACTATATTTATCCAATCATTTGAAAATTCATATACTTCATCATAAGAAGAAATCTAAATTTTTATTTAAAACAAGGGATTACACAAGGCAGTTACGGTCTCCTTACATATCCCCTTATCACACCAGCATAGGACCTAAGTGTAAGGTGTGCTAAGGTGAGAGAATCTGAGGAAGGCTCGTCCAACATCGCACGAGTAGTAATTTCTATCAGTTTGAACTTCTCGCAAAGGAGATTTCATTCTAGATTCACACGATGAAGTTCGTCTTGGGTTTGGTCCATATCAAAGCCCAGTGGTGATACCTCCTTCCCAAGTTCTGTTAGATGGGCTTCGCTCGGTCCAAGACTACTGGGTGAGGCCATCGAATCTTCTTTCTATATTAATTAACCAAGATTACTTGTATTTAGAGACAATAATCGAAACGTTTGGTTTATAGTGGTCATATTGACCAATGGTCATATAACAGTCAAAACCCAATGGTATCATTTTAATTATACTCATGTTATTAAATGAAACATTTTTTTGAGTAAAAATAAAATAAAATAACACACAAAATTAGGAAACAAGATTTATTCAAAATTTTGGGTCGTTAAAATCTTCCCCCCTTAAGAAATTGCGTCCTCGCAATTTTTTAAAATTGAGTTTTGAAATTTCATTGAAAGTCCCACATCGGAAAAGGAGTCAGTAAAACTATTACTTTAAAATAAAGAAAGTGAAGTACAAAGGTCTCCTGAGTTAACCCACACTAGGATTCCATGTAAGAAAACATGGACATGGAGGAGAAAACCAAGGGTCAAGTTCTGAGGGAGAGTGATAGAAAACATGATTAGGAGAAAGTTAACCATAATAAAATCCCAAAATTATGATGTGTGTAAATGGTCTTTGATTACCTAGTAGGAAACGTAAACCAACAATGTTTTTTTTAAGTTCCTTTTCATAATTTTGAGGAATTCATTTACTACATAGAACAAAAACATAAGAAAATATACCTACCTTCAAGTAGAGTTTCATCCTTTAATAAGTCTTTACCAAAACTAATCTTTTCACCAAACGATGGGAATTCCAAAACACTTGGACTCATCAAAAGCACAAGAATCATCTTCTAGAGAATCACATAATCCACAAAAGATTAACTATCTATTTCTTCTATCTTTAAACATTATCCCAAAAACAGAAAGGTTAAGGTAAAACAACTCTTTAAAAAGAAATAATCCCATAGGAATGGAAACTACTTTTAAATCTTCAAAGTTCCATGGTACTACCCAAAGTTCATCATAGACCATTCCATAAATAACGGTCCTTAAAATTCCTCAAAAAATACCAAACTAAGATTGAAACCCAAATACAAGAAGGATTTGATAACATAGTCTTCCAAAATAAACTTCATTGTTCATCTCCAAAAAACATCAACCACTCCTAACATCTTATAAAAAAAGTAGCTTACCTAAACATATTTTACCCAAGATAGGTTAATCATTCCCATAAGTAACCTAAATTACTATAATTCCACCTTAAATTCCTCGATTTTTCAAAATATAATTCAACCTTACTCCTCAATGAAAATACCGTAGTAATCTATTTACCTCGATCATATAGGGTCCCCAAAATAGTGAACGTCATCCAAAATAATAATCATCTTTTAATCCCCTAATCATATCTGTCATATTAATATGGAAATTGTCGCATTTCCTATCACATTGGTTTTTGGGACATGTTCTTTCATTTCCCAACACTAACTAAGAAGAGAAAGTATAATTAGGGGCTTAAATACTTATCCAATAATCATGAAAAGTAACTTAAATCATATAAGGATAACTTGTAGAAGAAAAGTATACCCTAACTTGTGATCCCCTAGGTTCCCATCTAGGTTATTCATGATCATATATTCTTATGTGAATCTTTATTTTATTTTATCTTTGTTCCTTTAACAATGGTTCATACTAAGATTATGAATTTACCAAAGTATATCCCCCGGGAGTGTCGTAACCAAGAGTGCAGCAAGGCCCATTGTCGTGTACTAGTTCCCATTTGAGTCTAGCTCAAAGCGGTGTTTCCGGGTTTTACCCCTATGTACATCTGTGCCAGAGCCACCTCTACCTGCTCATATCTAGACAGGGATGTATTTGCTAGGCAGCCCATTACTCAATACTCACCAAAATACCCGAAAGATTTCATATATATAAACTTTTCTATAGTCTTCTTCCTAATGTTTTCATATCCTAATTTCCACAAATAACTAAACCATCCTTTGATACCAACTATTACATACCGCCTTTTTATCACATAAACTTTCATTACATTTTACAAAACCGAAGAACTTTAAGGTTTAGTGTCTTGGAAACCAGGAACTTAAAACATGAAAACATAAAACATTCTTCTTAAAAACTTTAAAGGATTATCCTCATGTTCATCCTAGGTTCATTACTTCATCTCATAACCTGGGTACATACATCAAAAGAAAGGGTGAGCATAAGGCCCAATAAGGGAAACAAGGGGAAACATTTAACATGTGAACATGGGATACATCAACAATGTCATAAAAAAAACTTTAAGGCATGAGAAAGAAATCGTGAGGCATATCATAATAAAAATAACATTTTTCATAACTTGAAGATGTGGCTACAACATTTAATATTGACAATCATTTCATTTCACCAAGGTCCATCCCCAAGGTGTCATTAAAAATTACCAAGGTTATTCACCAATTTATTAGTCTAAAAGGTCATCTCTAGAGATTAAGTATTTACCCAATGAATTAGAGTGCTATCTGGGTGTACCCTTGAAATGTCTTTATTATCATGTGAGCCACATATATCATCATCAATCATTTCATAAACAACCCATATAGAATAAAATAAATGGGTTTCATTTCATAATCATAACATTTTAAAAACTGCTTTAATGACATGATCTTTATGTCACTTTAAACCCACGGAAAGGGAAAGCGGGTTTCATGTATGTAAATACCAGAATTTAAAATAGAACATTTTGATATATATGTGAATACCCATTTATAAATAGGAGATTTGAGTATTCACTTAATAACATAAAATAATTTTGAGAAAAAGAGAGAGGCATTTTGAGACGAAAATTCTGCAGCATAACGGCTATGTTACAAGGTTTTAGAATACATTGAAAAGAGAGGGGACATGGGTCACCCACTAATTAATGATCCATAAAACAGTAGGGGGACAGAATATAAGGCATTTAAGAACATGGTAATTAAATTTGAAAGATATAACATATGAAATTAAGAACATGAAAGGAAGACAAAAATAAGATTTCTCTTATGAATATTCGGCAGCCTAACGACATCACTTAAACTTGAAAAAAATAAATTCACGAGATCAAATAGTGTCTCTAATCATATGAACATAATAGGTAATTATGATATATATAGAGATCATACCCCCAACATAATAAAAAAGAACTTGAAAGACTTGACATGAAAATGAGAAAGGTGAAAGAATCCCTTAAAAATTTGGCAGCCTAACGGCGTCACTTAAAACTTCAAAATACTGAATTGAAGAGATCAAATAGGGTCTCTCATCATATGAACATAAAATATCAGTATGATAGATATAGAGATCATACCCCAACATAATAAAAAGGAACTTTAAATACTAGACATGAAAGTATAACTTTGAAAAATGAGAAAGGTGAACGGATCCCTTAAAAATTCAGCAGCCTAATGGCATCACTTAAACTTCAACAAAAATGAATTGACGGGATCAAATAGGGTCTCTCAACATATGAACATAAAAGATCAGTATGATAGATATAGAGATCATACCCCAGAATAATAAAAAGTAACTTTAAATACTTGACATGAAAGTAGAACTTTGAAAAATGAGAAAGGTGAACGAATCCCTTAAAAATTCAGCAGCCTAACGGCGTCACTTAAACTTCAACAAAAATGAATTGACGAGATAAAATAGGGTATCTCATCATATGAACATAAAATATAAGTATGATAGATTTAGATATCATACCCCAATAAAATAAAAAGTAACTTGAAATACTTGACATGAAAGTAGAACTTGAAAACGAGAAGGGTGAAAGAACTACTTAAAAATTCGGCAGCCTAACGGCGCCACTTAAACATTATTAAAACAAAATGATGAGAGTAATAGGGGGACTCTCATAATATGAAAATGAAAAGGTAAATAAGAGGAATATAAAAGAACATCCTCCAACATAAGAGCATGGAGCATAATAGAAATGATATAAAAGAGATTACTTGAAAAGAAAGAGAGAGGTCGGATCCCTTACCTTAAAACGTAACTCTTAAAACTCAATGGTTGGGACCTTGAGGGCTTGGGGGAACCTTGGGAGGACTCCTTGGGAGGTAATGAGACCATAACTTCATTGGGGGAGAGTGGGGAGTCGAATGAATGAGAGGATTTCTTGGTATTTATAGGGAAAGTGAGGGGACAAGGCATTAATGGCCAAGGGACACCTTATTGGTGGTTTTGGCAAAACCATGGGCTTTCCCATGGTATTTGCCCATCGTATTGGCCACTTGGGACACCTCATACCTTATCTTACTATTCATAAGTCGACCATATTGATTACATACTTAATACATCATTTAATGATGTCATTAAACACTCGTAACTTAAAAACTATATTTTTCACTATTCACTGAAAATTTATCTTTCTCAGAAAAATCCAAAAATTTCACCTTAAACAAATATCGACGCTCTGATTAAAAATATGAACTCCATTTTATAAAAATATTTTTATAAATATTTTTAATTTAATTTTTAAATAAAAACACTATTCACTGAAAATTCATTTTTTTCAGAAAAAACCCCAAAAATTACCGTAACATAATATCGGTGCTCTGATTTTAAAAATAAAGTCCATTTTATAAAAATATTTTTCTAAATATTTTTAATTTAATTTTTAATTAAAAAAACTATTCACTCGAAAAAACTAATACTTGACTAATAATTTAGGAAACCATTATTTAACCATTTTATTGAATCTCATTACTTAATCAAGGTGCCTAGATTAAATTAATACTTTCTTTAAGTGAGATTACTAATCCATTTGGTCACATTACTAATCCTAAGCATAAAATCACTATTCATAATTTACTATTCATCAAAAATCAAGTTTATCTTATTAGACTCTAAATTTTATACTAAACATAATTGTAGAAGACCATTTTTTGAATATCAGTACACATTTTTAATTATTTAAGGTTTACATAAACATTTTTAAAATACCCTTTTTCTAAAATTAATCAAAAATATGCATACTATATTTATCCGATCATTTGAAAATTCATAAACTTCATCATAAGAAGAAATCCCAATTTTTATTTAAAACAAGGGATTACACATGGCAGTTACAGTCTCCTTACATATCCCCTTATCACACAAGCATAGGACCTAAGTGTAAGGTGTGCTAAGGTGAGAGAATCCAAGGAAGGCTCAGCCAACATCGCACGAGTGGTAATTTCTATCAGTTTGAACTTCTCGCAAAGTCAATTCCATTCTAACTTCACACGATGAAGTTCCGCTTGGGTTTGGTCCAGATCAAATCCCAGTGGTGCTACCTCCTTCCCAAGTTCTGTTAGATGGGTTTCGCTCGGTCCAAGACTACTGGGTGAGGCCATCGAATCTTATTTCTATATTAATTAACCAAGATTACTTGTATTTAGAGACAATAATCGAAACGTTTAGTTTACAGCGGTCATATTGACCAATGGTCATATAACAGTCAAAACACAATGGTCTCATTTTAATTATACTCATGTTATTAAATGAAACATTTTTTTGAGTAAAAATAAAATAAAATAACACAAAAAATTAGGAAACAAGATTTATTCAAAATTTCAGGTCGTTACAATCTTCCCCCCTTAAGAAATTGTGTCCTTGCAATTTTTTAAAATTGGGTTTTGAAATTTCATTGAAAGTCCCACATCGAAAAAGGAGTCAATAAAACTATTACATTAAAAGAAAGAAAGGGGAGTACAAAGGTCACCTGAGTTAACCCACACTAGGATTCCATGTAAGAAAACATGGACATGAAGGAGAAAACAAAGGGTTATGTTCTGAGGGAGAGTAATAGAAAACATAATTAGGAGAAATTTAACCATAAGAAAATCCCAAACTTATGATGTGTGTAAATGGTCTTTGGTTACCTAGTAGGAAACGTAAACCAAAAACGTTTTTTTATGTTCCTTTTCAAAATTTTGAGGAATTCATTTACTACATAGAACAAAAACATAAGAAAATATACCTACCTTCAAGTAGAGTTTCATCCTTTAATAATTCTTTACCAAAACTAATCTTTTATCCAAAAAATGAGAATTCAAAAACACTTGGACTCATCAAAAGCACAAGAATCATCTTCTAGAGAATCACATAATCCACAAAAGATTAACTATCTATTTCTTCTATCTTTAAACATTATCCCAAAAATAGAAAGGGTAAGGTAAAGCAACTCTTCAAAAAGAAAGAATCCCATAGGAATGGAAAATACTTTTAAATCTTCAAAGTTCCATGGTACTACCCAAAGTTCATCATAGACCATTCCATAAATAACGGTCCTTAAAATTCCTCAAAATAAACCGAACTAAGATTGAAACCCAAATACAAGAAGGATTTGATAACATAGTCTTCCAAAATAAACATCATTGTTCATCTTCAAACAACATTAACCACTCCTAACATCTTATAACAAAAGTAGCTAACCTAAAAATATTTTACCCAAGATAGGTTAATCATTCCCATAAGTAACCTAAATTACTATAAGTCCACATTAAATTCATCGATTTTTTAAAATATAAGTCAACCTTACTCCTCAATGAAAATACCATAGTAATCTATTTACCTCGATCATATAGGGTCCCCAAAATAGTGAACGTCTTCCAAAATAATAATCATCTTTTAATCCCCTAATCATCTCTGTCATATTAATATAGAAATTGTCGCATTTCCTATCACATTGGTTGTTGGGACATGTTCTTTCATTTCCCACCATTAACTAAGAATAGAAAGTATAATTAGGGGCTTAAATACTTATCCAATAATAATGAAAAGGAACTTAAAGCATATAAGGATAACTTGTAGAAGAAAAGTATACCCTAACTTGTGATCCCCTAGGTTCCCATCTAGGTTATCCATGATCATATATTCTTATGTGAATCTTTATTTTATTTTATCTTTGTTCCTTTAACAATGGTTCATACTAAGCTTATGAATTTACCAAAGTATATTCCCTGGGAGTGTCGTAACCAAGAGTACAGGAAGGCCCGTTATCGTGTACCAGTTCCCATTTTAGTCTAGCTCAAAGTGGTGTTTTCGGGTTTTACCCCTATGTACATCTGTGCCAGATCCACCTCTACCTGCTTGTATCCAGAGAGGGATGTATTTGCTAGGAAACCCATTACTCAATACTCACCAAAATACCAGGAAGATTTACTATATATAAACTTTTCTATGGGCTTTTTCCTAAAGTTTTCACATCCTAATTTCCACAAATAACTAAACCACCCTTTGATACCATCTATTACATCCCGCCTTTTTATCACATAAATTTTCATTACATTTTACAAAACAGAGGATCTTTAAGGTTTAGTGTCTTGGAAACCAGGAACTTAAAACATGAAAACATAAAACATTATTCTTAAACACTTTAAAGGATTATCCTCATGTTCATCCTAGGTTCATTACTTCATCTCATAACCTGGGGACATACATCAAAAGAAAGGGTGAGCAGAAGGCCCAGTAAGGGAAACAAGGGGAAACATTTAACATGTGAACATGGGATACAACAACAATGTCATGAAAAAAACTTTAAGGCATGAGAAAGAAATCATGAGGCATATCATAATAAAAATAAAATTTTTCATAACTTGAAGATGTGGAGACAAAATTTAATATCGACAATCATTTCATTTCACCAAGGTCCATCCCCAAGGTGTCATTATAAATTACCAAGGTTATTCACCAAGGTATCAGTCTAAAAGGTCATCTCTAGAGATTAAGTATTTACCCAATGCATTGGAGCTCTATCTGGGTGTACCCTTGACATGTCCTTATTATCATGTGAGCCACATATATCATCATCAATCATTTCATAAACAACTCATATATCATAAAATAAATGGGTTTCATTTTATAATCATAACGTTTTAAAAACTGATTTAATGACATGATCTTTATGTCACTTTAAACCCACAGAAAGGGAAAGAGGGTTTCATGTATGTAAATCCCAGAATTTAAAATAGAAAATTTTGATATATATGTGAATACCCCTGTAGAAATAAGATATTTGAGTATTAACTTAATAACATAAAATAATTTTGAGAAAAAAGAGAGGCATTTTGAGACGCAAATTCTGCAGCATAACGGCTATGTTACAAGGTTTTAGAAAACATTTAAAAGAGAGGGGACATGGGTCACCAACTCATTAATGATCCATAAAACAGTAGGGGGAGAATATAAGGGATTTAATAACATTGTAATGAAATTTGAAAGATATACCATATGAAATTAAGAACATGAAAGGAATACAAAAATAAGATTTCTCTTATGAAAATTCGGCAGCCTAACGGCGTCACTTAAACTTGAAAAAAATGAATTGATGAGATAAAATAGGGTATCTCATCATATGAACATAAAATATCAGTATGATAGATATAGAGATCATACCCCCAACATAATAAAAAGGAACTTGAAAGAGTTGACATGAAAAATGAGAAAGGTGAAAGAATCTCTTAAAAATTCGGCAGCCTAACGGCGTCACTGAAAACTTCAAAATACTGAATCGAAGAGATCAAATAGGGTCTCTCATAATATAAACATAAAAGATCAGTATTATAGATATAGATATCATAAACCAACATAATAAAAAGGAACTTGAAAGACTTTACATGAAAGTATAACTTTGAAAAATGAGAAAGGTGAACGAATCCCTTAAAAATTCAACAGCCTAATGGCGTCACTTAAATTTCAACAAAAATGAATTGAAGAGATCAAATAGGGTCTCTCATAATATAAACATAAAATATCAGTATGATAGATATAGATATCATACCCCAACATAATAAAAATGAACTTGAAAGACTTGACATGAAAGTAGAACTTTGAAAAATGAGAAAGGTGAACAAAACCCTTAAAAATTTGGCAGCCTAACGGGGTCACTTAAACTTCAACAAAAATGAATTGATGAGATAAAATAGGGTATCTCATCATATGAAAATAAAAGATCAGTATGATAGATTTATATATCATACCCCAACAAAATAAAAAGGAACTTGAAATACTTGACATGAAAGTAGAACTTGAAAACGAGAAGGGTGAAAGAACCACTTAAAAATTCGGCAGCCTAACAGCGCCACTTAAACATTATTAAAACGAAATGATGAGAGTAATAGGGGGCCTCTAATCATATGAACATGAAAAGATAAATAATAGGAATATAAAAGAACATCCTCTAACATAAGATCATGGATCATAAAAGAAATGACATAAAAGAGATTACTTGAAAAGAAAGAGAGAGGTCGGATCCCTTACCTTAAAACGTAACTCTTAAAACTCAATGGTTGGTACCTTGAGGGCTTGGGGGCACCTTTGGAGGACTCCTTGGGAGTTAATGAGACCATAACTTCATTGGGGGAGAGTGGGGAGTCGAATGGATGAGAGGATGGCTTGGTATTTATAGGGAAAGTAAGGGGATAAGGCATTAATGGCCAAGGGACACCTCATTGGTGGTTTTGGCAAAACCATGGGCTTTTCCATGGTATTTTCCCATCGTATTGGCCACTTGGGACACCTCATAACTTATCTTACTATTCATAAGTCGACCATATTGATTACATACTTAATACATCATTTAATGATGTCATTAAACACTCGTAACTTAAAACATGTATTTTCACTATTCACTGAAAATTTATCTCTCAGAAAAATCCCAAAATTTCACCCTAACCAAATATCGACGCTCTGATTACAAATATGAACTCCATTTTATAAAAATAATTTTATAAACTTTTTTAATTTATTTTTTAAATAAAAAACTATTCACCGAAAATTCATTTTTTTCAGAAAAAACCCCAAAAATTACCATAACATAATATCAGTGCTCTGAGTTCAAAAATAAAGTCCATTTTATAAAAATACTTTTCTAAATATTTTTAATTTAATTTTTAATTAAAAAAAACTATTCACTCGAAAAAACTAATACTTGACTAATAATTTATGGAACCATTATTTAACCATTTTATTGAATCTCATTACTTAATCAAGGTGCCTATATTATATTAATACTTTCTTTAAGTGAGATTACTAATCCATTTGGTCACATTACTAATCCTAAGCATAAAATCACTATTCATAATTTACTATTCATCAAAAATCAAGTTGATCTTATTAGACTCTAAATTTCATACTGAACATAATTGTAGAAGACCATTTTTTGAATATCATTACACATTTTTAATTATTTAAGGTTTACGTAAACATTTTTAAAATATCCTTTTTCTAAAATTCATCAAAAATATGCATACTATATTTATCCGGTCATTTGAAAATTCATAAACTTCATCATAAGAAGAAATCCCAATTTTTATTTTAAACAAGGGATTACACAAGGCAGTTATGGTCTCCTTACATAGCCCCTTATCACACCAGCATAAAACCTAAGTGTAAGGTGTGCTAAGGTGAGATAATCCGAGGGAGGCTCAGCTAACATCGCACGAGTAGTAATTTCTATCATTTTGAACTTCTCGCAAAGGTGATTCCATTCTAGCTTCCCATGATGAAGTTTGGCTTGGGTTTGGTCTAGAGCAAAGCCCAGTGGTGCTACCTCCTTTCCAAGTTCTGTTAGATGGGCTTCGCTTGGTCCAAGACTACTGGATGAGGCCATCAAATCTTCTTTCTATATTAATTAACCAATATTACTTGTATTTAGAGACAATAATCGAAACGTTTAGTTTACAGTGGTCATATTGACCAATGTTCATATAACAGTCAAAACCCAATGGTCTCATTTTAATTATACTCATGTTATCAAATGAAACATTTTTGTTGAGTAAAAATAAAATAAAATAACACACAAAATTAGGAAACAAGATTTATTCAAAATTTCGGGTCGTTACAAAACTGGTGTCTTGTCACAAGGCCTTAATAATATTTTTATTTTTATTCTTGGCACAAGGATTTTTCTATGTGGTTATGATGTTCAGTTTTATGCATTCCATCATTATGAGTTTATCTATTGATATTACATGAGATTATTTTTCTAGTAGAATATCCATGTGAATAATTAATTGGTATTATTTGATTTATCTTTGCCATATTATTCTGAATTTTATGTTTAAAAGGCTTGTATTTTAGTCTTAAAAATTGTATTCAATGTTTATGCTTATTAATGATAGTTTTTGATATATTGTTATCCTTACTGAGCATCTGAGCTCACCCCTTTCTTATGTTTTATTTTTGTATAGGATACGAAGAAGTATATTATGACTGACCTATAAGGATATTCTAAGAGATATGAGTGTGTTCAAAGGAGACATAATGTTTTTTTTCATTGTATAATGTAATTTAAAACTAATGTGTGTATCTATTACTTACAAGGATACTAAATTGATCGGTCTTTTGTGACTTGATCTCTTGTTATCATGCAAATTTTATGTAATAATGCACCAGCTCTGTGTAACTGGGGTCAGAGAGTTACAGTTGGTATCATAGGAGGTTTAGTAAAAACCTTGGAAACTAGATTTAGAAAAACTCTGATTAGGTAACATTACCCTAAGATAGACTTTGAGGATTAGTATAGAAGAACATCCAAAAAAATTGGTAATGTATATATTATGTGGTTTTTCCAAAAAAATACATCCTTGTATTGATACTACAAGTGGAATTGGTTCTGGAACATAGATAAGTAGAAGTGAAAACTCTGACAAGGAGTTTCGGGCATGACCCGGGGTATCCTGGTACATGACAATAGGCCTTACTGTGCACCTGGTTTGACACTCCCTGGGGATATTCTTAGGATAGTTCACATTTTCTTTAAAAACCATTATGAAGTATTTATAAGTAAATACTTTCCCAAAGAAAAAATTTTATTATTATAGATTATATGCATAAACTATTCAATTTATGTTAATTATTTTACAAGTTTGGAATTATGCATGTTGATTCATAAACTAATCTAGTGTATTCCATTGTTTATAAATGGTTCCTGGTGGAAGGAATGGAAACCGTATCAATGCATGTAATATATATATGGATTTACCTCCTATTAAAGATAATTATAGTGGAGTTGGATATGTTATTGGTGTTGAACAGCTTATAACCATACTGGGACAACCCACTCAGGTAATGAATAATAACCTTACCTGTATGAAGCACCCTAATCCACAACATAGAGGATCAATGTTAGATTGTTTCATGAGGCAACAACCACCAACATTCAATGGGACTAAAATAAATTTTTATATGATCAATGGATAATCTCATTAGAGAAAATATTTCATTCTTTGGGGAGTAGTGAAAGGTAAAAAGTTTTCATGGTGGTTTATTACCTCTTAAGAGATCCAGATCAATGGTGATCATTAATTCAAAACACAAAAGTTGATGAAGAAGTATCAAATATAGAATAGAGGGGGTTTAAATATATTTTCTTAGAAAAATAATTCTCTTGGGAACATCGAGAAAATATGGAAATGAATTTTTTGAGTCTATAAGGAAAAAAACGGAAGATAATGTCGCAAAGTATGAGGAAAACTTTACAAGGTTATAAATGAATGATACAAATTATATATGTAATCCAAGAAGTAATATTGATCGATTATTTGATGGGTTAGAACCATTTATCCAATAATCATTAGTCTCACAATCCTTCTCATCATATGAATATATAGTCTCATGTGATATCAAGACATAAAAGGAATTCTCTAAGTCTTATAACTTTAAAGTGAAGCAAGAGAAGAAGAGATCTGTTGAACACTCTGGAAAAGGAAATAAGGGGAAGAAGGAAAATTTTGAATTTCTACTCTGTAGTAAATGTGGGAAGAAACACCATGGCACTTGCCTGAAGGGAATGGGATTTTGTTAAAAGTGTGGAGAAAAAGGCCACTAAGATGGTGATTTCAATGGGAAGAAAGAAGCTATAAATGTTCAATGCTATAATAATAAATAACAAGTATCCCCTACCTCACATTGATGATTTGTTTGATCAAATTCATGGAGATTAATATTTTTCAAAGATTGACATTTTATCTGGATATCATCAGTTTGTGTGAGGAAGGAAGACATTCCAAAGATGGCATTTTGAACCAGGTATGGGCATTACGAGTTTACAGTAATGCTTTTTGGACTGACTAATGAACCATGTGTTTTCATGGATATAATGAATAGGGTTTTCAAGTAATATTTTTATGACTTTGTAGTGGTATTTATTGATGATATATTGGTATACTCAAAAAGATACTAAGATCATGAAAATCACTTACGCACTATTCTAAAACCTCTTAGAAGAAATGAATTATATGAGAAGTTTATCAAGTGTGAATTCTAACTTCGGGAAATTTCTTTTCTTTTCCATGTTGTCTCTAAGGATGTAATCTCTATTTATTCTTCAAATAAAAGATAAATACAAGAATATCCAGCACTGATGATTATAACTGAGGTACACCGTTTTATTAGTTTAGCAGGTTACTATTAGCATTTCGTCCAAAATTTTGCCCAATTGGCTAACCCATTAACCAAGCTCACACGTAAAGGGGTTAAATTTTTTTGTACAGAAGAGTGTGAAGAATGTTTTGAATAATTGAAGAGAATATTATTCAATGATCCAATCTCGACTCTACCATCAGGGAATGATGGGTTTTTTATTTATAGTGATGTATCAAAGAAAGGAATTGTTTGTGTCCTCGTGCATAATTATAAAGTTATTGTCAATGCATAACGACGGCTAAAAATTCATGAATAAAACTATCCCACTCATGATATTGAGTTAGTAGCTATAATATTTGCTCTGAAGATATGGAGAAACTATCTCTATGGTGAAAATGTGAGATATATATTGATCAAAAGAGTTTGAAGTATATCTTCTCATAGAAAGAAATCAACATGAGGAAAATTTGATGGATTGAACTACTCAAGGATTCTGATTTCACAATATAGTACCACCTAGGGAAGGAAAATAAGCTGGAAGATTCTTTGAGCAGAAAGAATTATGGAGTTCTGAACAAGATGAGAGTTGAAAAGGATCCTATGTTCATGGATCTAGTAAAGATGGATATGTAAATAATCATGTAAGGTGAAACATCAATACTTTCTCAAATGGTTGTCAAACCATATTTACTAGAAAGGATAAAAAGTTCTTAGACTGATGATGAGGAGTTTCAAAAGAAAATTAAAGATGTAAATGATGGGAGACTGGTTGACTTTGTATATGAAGATGGAATTTTGAAATTTGGGGAGAGGCTTTGTGTTCCTGATATACCATATCTAAAAAGTGAATTATTGTATGATGCTCATAGCTCCAATTTCTATACAAAACCAGGTAGCACTAATATGTATAGAGATTTGAAGGAACATTTTTGGTGGGACAATATAAGGAGGGAGATTGTTGATTATGTGTCAAGATGTATGTTTTTTCAATAGGTGAAGTATGGAAGACAACATTCTAGAGGAGTCATAAAACCTCCACCCATACCTAAGTGGAAATGGGATGATATTACGATAAACTTTTTCATGGGGCTACCAAACACTCCTAGAATGAATTATGCAAAATGGTTCATCGTTGATCATCTTACCAGGTCATCACATTTTCTTGATATAAGAGAATATTTTCCACTTAAACTTTTAGCAAGACTATATATTAATAAAGTTGAAAGACTTTATGGTGTACCCATATCGATTTTTTCTGATCCTGGTCCCCATTTTACATCAAGATTTTGGAAAAGTCTTCAGAAATCCCTAGATATTGAACTTCATCTGAGCACTACCTACCACCCTCAAACTAATGGACAATCAGAATAGACTATTAAAACCTTAGAATACATGTTGAGATCTTTCTCACATGAATTTCAAGGTATATGGGATCATTATTTACCTCTGGTAGAATTTTCCTATAACAATAGATTCCATTCAAGTATTTAGATGGCACCATATGAAGCATTATATGGAAATAGATGATGCACACCAACTTGTTAGGATGATGTTGGTGAAATAAAACTCGTAGGCCTAGAAATTATTGAGGAAATAATGGAAAAGATGAATATTATCCAAACCCACATCAAATAATCTCAAACTATGCAAAAATTATATGTTGATAACTGAAGGAAGGATTTGGAATTTCAAGTAGAAGATCATGTTTTCTTGAAGGTATATCCATGGAAGGGTGTTATAATATTCGGTAAGAAGGGTAAACTATGTCCCAAGTACATCATACCATTCAAAATTCTAGAATAAATTGGAGTTATAGCTCACTGTTTGGAAATGCCGCCAAGTCTCTCCAAAGTTTATGATGTGTTCCAGTATCACTATTGAGAAACTACATGTCAGACCCAACACTTGTACTCACCTAGAAAGAAATAGAACTGGAACTTGATCTATCTTATTATGAAGAGCTTATCAAGATTCCTGATACTAGAGAAGAAGTGTTGAGAAAACGGATGACTTTTCTATTAAAAGTTCTTTGGAGAAACCATAAAATGGAAGAGGCAATGTGGGAACCTGAGGAACTTATGATGAAGAACCACCCAAATCTTTTTATGCAGTAATATTCTAGAAATTTAAAAGACAAAATTATTTTAAAGCGGGAAGAATGTAACACTCTATGCTTCCATTGTACGCTTCACTTTGAAATAATATAATAGCTTGTGTTGTATGCATCTCTGAGTTCTACCACACCATGACCAATCAAACTAGCCATTTAAAAAAGCTGTTATGAATAGTAACACCCACTTTTTTAAATTTTTTAATTTTTTTTCAAAATGGACTTCATTTTTTGATTCATAATATCAAAATTAGTTTAGGGTGAATTTTTTCTTATTTTTATGAAAACTTTCAATTTTTGATGAATTGTGAAAAATATTGTGTTATTGTTTAAAACCAACTTTTTATTTAAATAATTATTTTTAATTTAAATTTATTTTAAAGTAAAAATACATAAATAATACCTATATTAATCCAATTTAATTCATTTGAGTCTTTTTGTAATAATATTTGATATATCAAATTTTATTGAACTTTTTAATGCCTTTTACCCACCTTCTAGGCACATTGGAAAATTTGCATAAAATGTAATTTTACCACTTCTATGAATTAAATTTCGAAAATCTGATAGACACGTTTTTCATCAGTAAGTAAAATTTGGTTTAATAGGATGAAAATAATTGTAACACCCCAAACATTTTATGGTATGTTTCTCTTAAATACTTTCAATTCATTAGATAGCCTATATTGCATGAAGCACTAAGTCTCTATGAAACAAAACTTTATAAGAGAAAATTATAACCCAGCCATTAAACATAAATTTTCCACTTCTGTGTTTTTTGTTTCAAAAAATTATCATCTACTATTGTGACTAGTAAGTTATTTTGAATCTGATAGAACCAACTTGTTTTTTATGAATAGTAACATACCCTTATGAATAGTAATATGAATAGTAATATGAACCTTAGTAATAGTAAACTATATTATCATTTTATTTTCTTAAGGTAATAAGGTAATGAGATGTTGATTAATTTTTCAGGATGTTGAAAAATGAGTTATAGATCTAAAATTGTTATTTTTGAATAAATTATGATTTTATTTTAAAATTAAATTAAAAAAATTTAGAAAATTACTTTCAAAAAATAGATATCATTTTTGAATTCTACATAGGGTGAGTTTTTGGTATTTTTCTAAAATACTTGAATTTTTCATGAATAGTAAAAAACAGTTTTGAGTTTTCGGTAGTTTAATGACATCATAATGATGTACTAATTAATATATAAGGCTGGTAGACTTGTGTATAGTAAATTATAACATGAGGTTTCTGAGTGTATAAAACCATGGGAAAATACCATGGAGAAGCCCATGGTTTTGCAAAAACCACTAATGAGGTGTCCTTTTTAATTAATAAAAAAACTCCCTCTTATTTACTTTAAATACCCACTCATCCCTTTGTTTTATTTCATTCCAAATACATAATCCTCAAAGATATAGTATTTTTACCTCCCTATGAATCCTTCCAAAGTTTTCTCAATACACCAGGGTCCTAACCTTCATATTTTGGGAATTACTCTTCTAGGTAAGGGAATCTACCACACTTCTCTTCTCTTAAAGCTTTCATTTTATGTTTCCTTTTTTATTTTCAATTGGATTATGTTGGGATATTTCATTCCATATTCCCCTTTATTTTCATATTATTTAAGAGTGATGAGAGACCCCCTATCTCTAAACAAAATATTTTATGAAATTTTAAGTGACGTCCTTAGGCTGCTGAATTTTCATGGGGGATTTCTCAATTTTTCTTTTATTTTGAGTTCCTTTCTTTTTCTTATTATTTTCTTATATCACCTCATCCAAATGCTATTAAAATTACAATACCTTACATGAACTGGAATTGTTTTATGCTAATTTAATATTTCATCATCATCTCTCTTTCCCCCTCCTCTTATACTACAAATGAAAACATTGTATGAGATGTGTTAATTTATCACATTCAAGGACGACGGGTTCTCAATTTCTAATAATATCTTAAATGTTGGTCATGAAACATTTTTATTGTTTTAAGAAGATCATAATATATGTATTTTACTTTATTCAATGTTCTGGAATCCCTACACAATCATAACATAAAATAATAATAAAAAATAAGTTCATTATGAACAAAACCGCCAAGTTAATCCAAACATTTTTAATTAACTTTTAACTAATGAATCATCATCATGGTATATAACCCAAAATAATTATAAGATAATTTTTATCTATATTATTTAATTAATAAGATATATTAACAATTATGGATGTTTAACCACACATTTACCGGACTTCCATTCATGAATACAAGTAAACTGATCATGAAAATCAAGGAAGAAAATGCTTCCAAAACAATAAAATGGAACCTATTAAACCCATAAAAAGGGCCATGAATGAACCTAATAAGGTTATAATAAATAAATTAAATTTATATGAGGTTCTGTAATTATTAATTAAGGAAGCTAAATTTGATTATTCAGGTCTTTAAAACAATCGAAGAACACTTTCGGGCATAAGGTAAGGGGTTTCTCATCTCACTTTTAATTCTGTGAGATTTCCATTGTTCACCACTTATTTCTTGTATGTGGTATATTTTTACTTCCATTTTATATATAATATAATTATTCAATTTATATTCATGGTATTTAATGATTCATTTGGTTATTATTTACTTTTGGTCATAGATTCAATTGATTAAAATATGGTAAGGGACTTTGTCTCAATTTCCATTTCATTGAGACCTTCTCGGTATTGTGTGCCTAATTTTTCTTATGTGGTGTATCTACTTCCAATTAAATATAATTTTTAATTTTAATTTGTAAATATATTATATATTCACATTCTGGTTTCATGGATATGAGTAATGTCTTAATTCATATACCCTTTTATATACGGTATTTATTTTGAATGTTGTTTTAACTATAGAAATATTAATGAATATGTATCCTCTACTCTATACGGATATTGAGAAGGCAGATTTTACTTGTATTAAATACATTTATAAAGAATTATTTGGACTTGCAGTGATGGGAGGGTCCTTCTATGTCCCATTGATGCATCGACATGTCTCATGAGACAAATCAGTTCGCAACAAACCCTTCGAGTTTGTTTCCAAAAATCAGACGGGTTTTTACCCACAGACTCAAACCGTTTTGATGGTATTATGGTATCATGTGACAGATACATGACGTCTAATAAATAATCATATCTCTTTATTCATTTTCATTTATTACAATCCATGCTTTTTTCACTATGACAAAATCTATGGAAGAAATTTCATACTCAGTTTATTTATCGCGTTTGTTTTCCATTTATTCACTGTGCCATATTGAATATGTCAATTTGTTTATGATTAACTTATTATTTATTCATTATTTTGCTATATGTAACCCTAAATAATAATTTGTGCTCACCCATTTCATTTTTTTACCTTTAAGAGGTTATGAAGGTGAGACTATTTTTTTGAGTTCCTGTGGTTTCAGTTTATTAGTTTTTGTTTTGTATTGTATTTTGTTACCTTTTCCAATATAATTTGAGTTACATATATGTATCTAGTTTCTTCAAGACTACTAAACTGATTGTTTCTTTGGGATTTTCTTTTATTTTAACCATTACAATGTAACAAGTAATGCATTGGCTCTAATCTAGAGGGTTCGTGGTGTTATAGTTGGTATCAGAAGAATTTTAGTAGAAAACTTAAAAGCTAGACTTAGAAAATGTAGATTAGGGAACAAAGTCCTAAGGTATTATTTGAGGACAAACATAAAATAATGTCCTAAAATTTTTTTAAGGGATAAATTATGTGGATCTTTCTAGAAAATACATCCATTTCTGGATACAAACAGGTAGAGGTGACTCTCGCATAGATGTACCTAGGAGTGAAAACTCCGACAAGGAGTTTCAGGCTTGACTCGGGGTATCTTAGTACATGACAACAGGCCTTGCTTCACTCCTGGTAATGACACTCCCTAGGTATATGCTTAGGATAATTCAAATTTTCTTTACAATCCATTATGAAGGATTTTAATGTAAATTTTTTATCAGAGAAACCATGTTATCTATGCATAGAATTTTAATTTATGCTTAGTACTTTTCTAGTTGAGATTATAAATTATGATTCAAAATATAATCTAGTGTATTCCATTATTTAGTTATGGCGCCTAATGGAAGAAGGGGAATCAATACTCGTGGGAAATTTAGGGATTTCCCCACTAAGAAATTCAATACAGTCAATGTTAGAGTGGATCAGATCATGACCATATTGGGGAAAATTACTCAAGTTGTGAAGAATAATCATGCTACACCTATGTTGGATAATTTCATGTATTAGAAGCCCCCATATTTTAGTGGGACTAATAATCCAGTGGTATATGAGTAGTGGATCAAGTCCCTTGAATAGATATTAATGGAATTAAGATGCAATGAAAATGAAAAGGTTGTACTGGAAGTATATTATCTCAAGGGTGATGTTGATCAATGGTGGTCCTTGGTCTAGAATACCACTAAGGAAGAAGAAATAAAAGATATAGAACGAAGGACTTTTAAACAAATATTATTCAAAAAATATTTCCCCCATGAGAAATGAACTGAAATAAAGAGGAAATTTATTAGCTTAAAGAAAAGGGAAGAAGATAGTGTTGCAGAGTATGAGGCTACCTTAACAAGACTATCCAGGTATGCTTTAGATTGCGTACGAGACTCAGAAAACAATATTGGTCATTTATTTGAAGCTCTTAAGCCAATTCTTCGAAGGGAACTAGCTTCTCAAACATTTTCATCATATGATTAAATTGTATCAAGTGCTATAAAATAGAGAAGGAATTTTCTAGATCAAATTTTTTCAAGGGAAACCAAGATAAAAAGTGATGCTCTAATAACCAAGGAAAAAGTGAAGTGCCGAAGAATAACAAGGGATGGAATTACTTCCCATTATGTGATAACTGTGGAAAGAATCATCCTGATAAATGCTTGAAAGGCATGGGAGTCTACTATAAGTGTGGATGAAAGGGTCATCAATCTAATTAATGTAAGGGGAATAAACAATCTGATGATGTTCAATGCTAAAATTGTAGAGATATGGGACAGTATAAAAATGAGTTTCCTAAGGACCAAGGAAACTTGCCTCAGAAAAGTCCACAAGAGTAAGGGAAAGATTATGAAATTACAACTATGGATATTGAAGTTCCTAATGATGTGGTGGCAGGTACTCTAATTACTTCCTCAAACATAGGCAATGCATTATTAGATTTTTTATCATCTCATTCATTTATATCTTCCCCATTTTCCAAGAAAATTAGACATGTCTAATTTGATTTAATAAAGGAGTTGTCAGTAAAAACTCCTAGTGGATGTATCATTGCAACAAAGGTGTGTTGATTAGTCCCCCTCATGACACATAAAAATGATTTAGTTTCTAAATTTATCTTCATACCAATGATTGACTTTGATATAATTCTCAGTATGAATTGGATATAAAATTATGATACGAAGATCTATTTCAAGAATAAGGAAGTTTCAATTTTTGAAAATGGTGTAGAATACCTTATCTTTATAGCAGAAACCTCGCCATCTGATTCTTATCTAGATTCACCCCCAGTAGATCTACAGAATGCAATTCTTGGAGAGTAAGAGAACCCAATATCTATGGGTGTGGAAAGAAATCTTCAAATTGAATATGTGCATATAGTGAAAAAATACATTGACGTATTTTTAGAGGATTTACTTGGACATACTATAGAGCAGTAAGATGAGTTCTCTATTGATTTAATTCCTAGTGAAAGACCTTTATCAAATACACCCTATAGAATGTTTATTGTGGAATTAGTGGAGCTAAAGAAATAACTAGAGGAATTGGGTGACAAGGGATTTATTCAACCTAGTGTTTCTCCATAGGGATCCCTTGTCCCCTTTGTCAAGAAGAAATACGAATCTAGGAGGATATACATTGATTACAGTAAAATCAATGCTATTACAATAATGAATAAGTATCATCTACCATGAATTGATGATTTATTTGATAAACTTCATGGAGCGAAAAAAAATTGAAGATTGTCCTTCGATCTGGATATCATTAGTTTTGTGTGAGGAAGGAAGATATTCCAAAGTAAGAATTTTGAACCAGATATGAGCATTACGAGTTTAGAGTGATGCCTTTTGGACTGACTAATGCACCCTTAGTTTTCATGGATCTAATTAGTAGTTTTTTTAAGGAATATATTGATTACTTTGTTGTGGTCTTTATTGATGATATCCTAGTATACTCCAAAAGCTATGAAGACCATGATAATCACTTGCGGATTATTCTAAAAACTCTTAGAAGAATTGAATTATATGGGAAGTTTAGAAAGTGTGAATTTTGGATTCAATCAGTTTCCTTCTTTGGCCACATTATCTCTAAGGATGGAATATCTATTGATCCTGTGAAGACAAAGGTTGTTCAATAATTGCCTACTCTAATGAACATAACTTAGGTACGTATTTTTATTGGTTTGGTAGGTTATTATCGGCGTTTTGTTCATAAATTCGCCTGTTTAGCCAACCCAGTGACCAAGATCACACGAAAAGGGGTTAAGTTCATATAGACAATGGAATGTGAAGAAGTTTTTAATTAATTTAAGTGAAGTTTAGTGAATGCTTTAATATTGACTCTACCATCAGGGAATGATGAATTTTTTATCTATAGTGATGAATCAATTAAAGGACTTGTATGTGTTCTTATGCAGAATGATAGATCGATTTTCTATGCATCTAGGCATCTAAAAATTCGTGAACAAAACTATACAACTCATGATCTTGAGTTAACCGTGGTAATCCTTGCTCTGAATTTTGGAGACATTACCTCTATGGAGAAAATTTTGAGATATATACAAATCATAAGAGTTTTAAATATATCTTCTCATAGAAACAACTCAACATAAGACAAAGGAGATGGATTGAGCTACTTAAGGATTATGATTTCATAATACACTACCACTCAAGGAAGTAAAATAATGTGGAAGATGATTTGAGTAGAAAATACCACAAAATTCTAAACAAGATGAGGGTTGAAAGAAATCCTACGTTCATGGATCTAGTAAAGATGGATATGGGAATTATAAAGGAAGGTAACACATCACTACATTTTCAAATTGTTGAAAAACCTTATTTACTGTAAAGGATAAAAAAAATTCATGCTGATGATGAGGATTTTCAAAAGAAAATTGAAGATTTAAATGATGGTAAGTTGATTGACTTCATATATGAAGGTGGAATTTTGAAATTTGGAAAAAGTATTTGTGTTCCCTCTATTCCTCAGATAAAGAGGGAACTATTGGATGATTCTCATAGATATAATTTTTCTATACACCCTGGTATCACAAAGATGTATAGAGATCTAAGGGAAATTTTTTTTGTGGGAAAACATGAAGTGGGAGATTGCTGATTATGTATCGAGATGTTTGGTTTTCCAATAGGTGAAGGCTAGAAGACAACATCCTAGAGGAGTCATGAAACCCCTTATTATACCTATGTGTAAATGGGGTTATATTATTATGGACTTTGTCATGGGGATACCAAAGACTCCAAGAAAGAATGATGTGATATGGGTAATTGTTGATCGTCTTAAAAAATCAACACATTTTCTTGCTATAATAGAATATTTACCACTTGAACAGTTAGCAAGAATATATATTAATGAAGTTTTAAGACTTAATGGTTTACCCTTATCAATCGTTTCTAATCGTAATCCAAGTTTTACATCACAATTCTGAAAAAGCCTTCAGAAGGCCCTCGATACTGATCTTCATTTGAGCACTTCCTACCACCCACAAACTAATGACAATCAGAATAGACTATTCAAACTTTGGAAGACATGTTGAGGTATTTTTCACCTGACTTTCAAGGTATGTGGGGTCAGTATTTACCTTTCATAGAATTTTTATATAACAATAGCTTCCATTCAAGTATTCATATGGAACCATATGAAGCATTATATAGAAAGAGATGTCATATACCAACATGTTGGGATGATGTTGGTGAAAGAAAGCTCATAGGCCCAGAACTTTTTGAGGAAACAACTAAAAAGGTGAAGATTATCCAAACCCATATCAAAATTTCTCAAAGTAGGCAAAATAGCTATCCAGATAACTGAAGGAAGTATTTGTAATTTCAAGAAGGAGATCAGGTTTTCTTAAAGGTATCTCCATGGAAGGGTATTATACAATTCAGAAAAAAGTGTAAATTAGGTTCCATGTACATCGAACCTTTAGAAATTAGGGATACAATTGGATTCATAGCTTACCATTTGGAAATTCCACCAAGTATCTCCAAAGTTCACAATGTTTTCCACATATCAATGTTAATGAAATATAATCTAAACCAAACACATGTACTCACCTATGAAGAAATAGAACTTGAGCCTGATTTGTCTTATTGTAAAGAGTCTATCAAGATTCTTGATACCAGAGAACAAGTATTGTGAAATAGTAAGACTCATCTGGTAAAGGTTATTTGGAGAATGTAACATGGGAACTTGAATATATTATGAATAATAACAACCCACATATTTTTATAGGGCTTTATATATATAATTTTTAGGATGAAATTTTCAGAGGGAATAATGTAACACTCTAAAAATTTTATAGTATGTTTTTATTAAATATAGTCTGTTAATTAGATATCCTATATTGCATGAATCAATAATTCTATGTGAAAAAAACATTATAGGAGAAATTTGTAACCTAGACATTAAACTTAAATTTTCCACTTATGTGTTTTCAGTTTCAAAAAATGGTCATCTACGGTTGTGACCGGTAAGTTATTTAGAGTCTGATAGAACCAACTTTTTTTTTATAAATTGTTACATACCCTTATGAATAGTAATATAAATAGTAATATGAACCTTATTAATAGTCAAGCATATTATTATTTTATTCTTTTAAGGTTATAAGATAATGAGATGTTGATTAATTTTTCAAGATGTCGAAAAATGAGTTATAGATTTAAAATTGATATTTTTGAATAAATTATGATTTCATTTTAAAATTAATTTAAAAATATTTAGAAACTTATTTTCAAAAATGGAGTTAATTTTTTAATTATACATGTCGAAAAATGGTTCGGGTGAATTTTTGAGATTTTTTTAAAATACATGAATTTTTCGTGTATAGTAAAAATACAGTTTTGGATTTTTGATAGTTTAATGACATCATAATGATGTAATAATAAATATATAAGGCTGGTAGACTTGTGTATAGGAACTTATTACATGATGTTTCCAAAGTGGATAAAACCATGGGAAAATACCATGGGAAAGCCCATGGTTTTTCAAAAACCACTAATGAGGTGTTCCTTTTAATTAATAAAAAACTTCCTCTTATTTACTATAAATACCCACTGATCCCTTCATTTTATTTCATTAAAAACCCATAATCCCTAAATCTATGGAATTTTTACCTCACTAGTAATCCTCTAAAGGTTTCCTCAATCCCCCAAGTTCCCAACCTTCATGTTTTTGGAATTACTCTTCAAGATAAGGGAATCTACCACCCTTCACTTTTCTTAAAAACTTCATTTTATGTTTTCTCTTTTATTTTCAATTGGATTATGTTGGGATATTTCACTGCATATAACCCTTTAATTCCATATTATTTAAGATTTATGAGAAACCACCTTTCTATCATCAAACTATTTTATTAAATTTTAAGTGACGTCGTTAGGATGCCAAATTTTCATGAGGGATTTCTCAATTTTTCTTTTATTTTGAGTTCCTTTCTTTCCTTATTCTTTCCTCATCTCCCCTCATCCAAATGATATTAAAATTATAGTACCTTAAATTAACTAGAATTTTATTGTGCTAATTTAATATTTCATCATCATCTCTCTTTCCCCCTCCTCTTATACTAAAAATGAAAACACCATCTGAGATGTGTTGATTTTTCACATTCAAGGACGATGGGTTCTCAATTTATAATAATATCTTCAAGACTGGTCATGAAACCTTTTTAATGGTTGAACCAAATAATAATATATTTATTTTACCTTATTCAATTTTCTTTAATCCTTACACACTCATAATATAAAATAATAATACAAAACAAGTCCATTATGAACAAAACCGCAGAGTTAATCCAAACATTTGTAATTAACTTTTAACTAATGAATCATAATCATGGTATATAACCCAAAATCATTATAAGATCATTTATATCTATGTAATGTAGTTAATAATATATACTAACAATTATTTATGTTTAACCACACATCAAATGGACTTCCATTCATGAATACAAGTAAACCGATCATGAAAATAGACGATGAAAACACTTCCAAAACAATAAAATTGAACTTCTTAAACCCATAAAAAGGGCCATGAATGAACCTAATAAGGTTATTTTAAATAAATTAAATTTATAATAGGTTATTTAACTATTAATTAATGAATCCAAATTTTATTATTAATGTCATTAAAATAATCTAAAACACTTTTAGGCATAAGGTAATGGGTTTCTCATCTCACTTTTAATTCTGTGAGATTTCCATTGTTTGCCACTTATTTCTTGTATGTGGTATATGTGTACTGAAATTTGATATATAATATCATGATTATATTTATATTCGTGGTATTACATGATTCATTTGGTGATTATTGACTTTTGTTCATACGATTCAATTGATTACAATATGGTAAGGGACTTTGTCTCAATTTTCATTTCATTGAGACTTTATCGGTATTGTGCCACAAATTTTTCTTATGTGGTGTATCTACTTCCCATTTTATGTCATTTTTAATTTGAAATTTTAAATATATTTTATATCCATATTCTGGTTTCATGTATATGAGTAATGTCTTAAACTGTATACCTTTTTACATATGGTGTTTATTTGGAATGTTGTTTTAACTATGGAAATATTGATGAATCTGTATCCTCTACTCTATATGAATATTGAGAAGTTAGATTGTACTTGTATTAAAAATATGTATAAATAATTATTTGGAATTTAAGTGATGGGTGGGGCCCACTATATCCCCTCGATGCATCGACGGGTCTCATGAGACAAATCAGTTGGCGACAAACCCTTCGAGTTTGTTTCCAAAAATTAGATGGGTTTTTACCCATAGACTTAAACTATTTTGATGATATTATGGTATCATGTGCTAGATACATGACTTCTAATTAATAATCATATCTATTTATTCACTTTCAATTATTAATATCCATGATGTTTTCACTATGACAGAATCTATGGATGTAATTTCATACATAGTTTATTTATGGCATGTGTTTTCTATTTATTCACCATGCCATATTAATTATGTCAAATTGTTTATGATTCACTTATCATTGATTCATTCTTCCACTATATGTAACTACTACTGGGAATTTGAGATCACCCCATTCATTTTTTACCTTAAACAGGTTATGAAGAGGAGACTTTTTTTTTGAGTTCACATGTTTGCAGTTTATTAGTTTTTGTTATGCATTGTATGTTGTTACCTTTTCTAATGTAATTTGAGTTATATCTATGTATCTATTTTCTTCAAGACTACTAAAATTATCGTTCCTTCAAGATTTTATTTTCTTTTAACCATTACATGGTAAAAATTAATGCACAGGCTCTGATATAGAGGGGTCAGGGTGTTACAATAATTTTTGGTGAATAGTAACTTTTGAATTTTGTTTACCACAGTTAAAAGTAAATAGGGTAATTAAAGGTAAAAACAATATTATAATAATATAAAATTGCCCCAAAACATGTACTAATTCTATTGGATAAGTGTTTTTCTACTAAAATAAGCCTTAGAAAAAAATATGATCATTTTTTATCCACTTGGATTAGATTAGGACATTTATTATATTTTATTTAAATAAGGGTTAAAAGTGTTAAATTCAAATTTTAATAACTAAACCATTTTTAATATAGGGTTATACATAAGATAAATTAGACTGTAAATATTCATTATAAATATAAAAAGATTTCATACATCATGGTATTTTATTTATAATTTTTAGACATTAAATAATTGAATTTATTTATGACATAATGATGAGGCATAAATTACCTTATTAATGAAAGATTAAAATAAATAATATTAATAATATTAAAATAAATATAATTTGAATTAATTTATGAAATCCAATAATTTTATAGATAACTTAGACATGTTATTGACACATTGGAAGTATTTTTTCTAAGTTATCATGTTGGTTTGATATTTTAAAAAATGAAAATATTTAATAGTAACAAAATTGACATAAATGATATTTTAAAATAAATACTATTTATTAAATGATATAAAAATCATAAAAATATGAATTTCGGCCAAATAACATGGATAGTGATGAAAATATCATAAATAATCTACTTTAAGTTTTTTTGGAAATTTATAGTAACTATATTAACCATGTAGTATAAAAATACAAGAAGTTATGGTAAGAGTTAAACTACGTAACTAAGGGTTAAATCTAAAAGATAAAGTTAATTTTATGACCAAAACATGTATAAAACCTATTGTTTGAGAGGGTTTTTACCCATACCCATCTTATAATTGAAATAAATCAATTTGGATCTATTAGAAACTGACAATAATTTTATAATAAATTAATATATCAATCTTTTCCTAAAGTGCCCCTCACCTCTCTTATAAAGGGAACTTTTCATTCTCTTAAATTAACCTCTCTAAAGATATTTGGATAGAAAAAACCCTACCAAAATATCCTCTCAACTACCCTCAATTAAACCTAGATGCCTTACATTGATTATAAATCAAATCTAAGGAGCCCTTCTATTCAAATCAAAAGGAAGCACCCAAAGAAGAGGTAATTATTTTATCACCTATTTCGAAGTTCTTTTCTTCTTCTAATTCCTCTTTATTTGTTGTTTCCATACTAAAATAATAAATCAAGTAACTTCTAAATAATGAAATGTTATAAATATGTTACAACCATATTAATTATTCTATCCATCCTATGAATGAAAAAGCCACCATGCGTGCGTACGTACGGCTTACCGTCTCCACATCGTGGTGTAGTTTTTTATTCAACACTACATTTTCTGGATGGGTATTATAATGAGTATAATTGATTTAAATAATAAATTTAACATGTTAATGACTCTTTATATATAATATATCATCCAATTACATACTATTTCACCATCAATAGAATGATATTGTCGCTCGTGCGTACGTACGACTTATCATCTCCACAACGCAATGAGATATGTTCCCCATCGTAACCATTCAATAATAATTTTCATTTTATGATTAAAAATAATTTTTAAGAACCTAATATAATTATATACATGAATAAAATAAATCCTATACATAAAAAACATGACTTAAGTAACAAAACATATAAAGGAAAACGAATCAGTTAACATTTGAAACAATGATAATACTAAAATATTATTAACAAAGAAATATTAAAGGATCATACATGATATAATATTTATGTATGTGGTTATTTTATAATTTAATAAAAATTATTTAACCATTATATTGGAGGTTAAAATACCCTCTACTATGGAAAAGTACAAGGTAAGGGTTAATTTTACAATCTCTTTATTATCTGAGGTTGTTTATACATAAGTATCTACTGGGACTTCATTATCATCCACATCCATGTTTCTTAAAAATGTATTTCAAAACATTGTTAATATTTCCTAGAATATGGGTTAAAGTCATTTATACCCTTATTTGAATTTTTATAAAATGTTTTTAAAGGAATATTTTAGTCATTTTCCAAACAATGTATTTTTTGACCTTTTTGAAAAATTAAGAAAAGAATGTTTTTTTAACTTATACGGAGGGGGAGGATATTTTCTACCCTTATAAAAATGTTGAAGGATACCTTAAAATATTATAATAATATTTTCAAAATAATTTTTTTTTATAATTATGCAACTTTTAAATGATTTCAAAGTATGAAAAGAGATATTTCTCTCAAACAGTTTTTGGATTGATTTCATCTGTGTCAACATCTATTATTGGATTTTATGTTTAATTTAAATTGATTTGTTATGATACAATATTAAATATTGCATTGATAGTTTTATGATATGTTTGACTATGGATGTTCTATTTATATTTCATTCATTGTATATGGTTAATTTATTAACATTTCATATGCTAGTTTAATACGAATGTTTATGTTATGTTTCACCCTTTTCATATAAGGAATGTATTGGAATTAGAATGTGATGGGCGAGGCCGACTATAGCCCCTCAATGCATTAGTAGGTCTCATGAGACAAACTAGTGTTTTGGCATAAGGCCTTGACAATATTTTTATTTTTATTCTTGGAACGATTCCTTTACTATGTGGTTTTTATGTCCGACATTATGCAATATATCATTATGAGATTAGATATTGATATTACATGTGATTATTCATCTAGTAAAATATCCATGTGAATAAGTAAATGGTATTATTTGATTTATATTTTCCATATTATTCTGAAGTTTATGTTTAAAAGGCTTGTGTTTTGGTCTTATACATTTTCTTAAATGTTTATTCTTATTTATGATGGTTTCTGTTATATTGTTATCCTTATTGAGCATCTGGTCTCACCCCTTTATTATGTTTTATTTTTACCAGGATGCGAAGAATTATATTATGACTGGCCTACATGGATAGGATAAGGGATTTGAATGTGTTCAATGGAGACACAATGTCGATTTTTCATTTCATAATGTAATGTAAAACTTATGTATGTATCTAGTACTTCCAAGGATACTAAATTGATCGGTATTTCTGGACTTGGTCTCTTGTGATCATGGAAATGTTATGTAATAATGCACCAACTCTGGGTAACTGGGGTCAGGTCATTACACTCTTTACTATACAATGTATACTTTATAAGAACACATGTTGTGTATCTTTCTTGATGAAACATTGTGGTTTCAAGTTAGATTTAAATATCACATGGCCATGTGACAGGGCCACATGTTGTGTGACCCTAATTTTTCTAGCTTAGTTTGTATAAGGAGTACACACCTAGGGACCTATGAGGCATCACATGCTTTGTGTGCTAGTCCACACCACATGTTCCCTCATATGTACATGTCTCAGATATACTGGGTACATGATGAGTACATTTGTTGACATGAAAATTCATTTTAACTACCTACAGGCTATATGGTTAGGTCGAGACCTTCCATGATGGGTGAAAGAATATGGTTAAGAGGAAAACATGGGATAACATGTCATATACCCCTATTAAACATTGTGTAGTTTCCATTAGCCATGAATTATATGCCTAGACATAGTTTTCCCCCTAATTATTCGCAGGTGTAGTAGGTATTTTACATTGTGGGACTAGGATCCTCCAAGGGAGTTGTATTTCCCCCATGTGACTACAAGGATGAGATATTCTACCTGAAAAAATTTATAGAGTCAATATTTCACCCACATTATGGTGAAAGGATCATCTATCTACAGAGTTAGTATTTTTCTCATCTATAGAGCTTGGGTTTCATAAGGATACTCCACTAGAGTCATTATTTCACCCATCGTTATAGGGCATGGATATTCTAGAATCATATAAAGTAATGGATGCATAATTTCCTTGAGGTTGTACTCTATAAATGGAGTATCTTTATGATCATATCTGGTTCTATCCTTACCCTCTAATAATGTGTGCTACCTTGGAGAGTGAGTGAGATTCAGAGATGAGAGAACTCCACTTCTTGGATTATGGATATGGAATGGCCATTGGAAGCCTGTGCAATGTTAGATTCTATGAGGCTTGCGGCTCCTCATCTCCCTAGGGTCGACTTTGATACATGATGTTTCAATGGGATATTGACTTTAGGCTATGTGTAATATCTAGTGTTCGGAGCACTACCAGCTACCTGTGAATGGTTGATTTTGAGGATTAGACATATGATGATCAATACATTGCAATTTCCAGGAGTCCTCTAGTGGTTGAGCATATCGGGAATTATTCTTAACTTCGTTTCAGATACTCTGCAATGTTGGGAATCTTGATCTCACTTGGTTTTATATTTTTCCTTATTTTCCTCCACCAAGTCACCCATGTCCCATGATTCAAGTTGAATTTTTTTTCTTTATCTTCTTATGGTTTTCAAGGAATCCTACTAAGTATGTTTATAATAACCTGTCACGACCAGTCCTCAGGGCCCGTGTCGTGACTACCCCAAGCCCGCCTCCCATAGGCCAGGGGCTGGAGACTAGCACCAAAGGCATAAATCTCGGAAAAGGGGAAGGTATTGCCTTTATAAAGTAAACAAACACCACAGAGTAAGCCAGCAGATGTAAACATTAAGTAAAACTGGGTAAAAAAGTAAGTGCAGAAAGTAAATGGTCCAGAATACAAACCCAAAATGAAAGTAAAGTACAACTGGAAAGAAAGTACAACAACTAAAAGTAAAGCAACAACGTAGAGCCATCCACTAGAAGTCCCACCTGAAGGGTGGGTACAGATAGCCTCCTCAGCTCCTCAGGTCTAGTCGTTCGCTCTGTGTACGTCCCGCCCAGTGGTCCACCTCCAAGTACCGACCTGCTCCACAAGCCTCAACCATGATCAACGTTGTCCGTCGTCTGCATCCAACACAATGTAGTGCGGGCATAGCCCGTGCAGGGGTGAGTATACGCTACTCGGTAGGGACCTCGAGACCCCCGAAGGTCTCCCAGAATCCACAAAGGATAATCCACAAAGAAAAGATACAATCACGAAGTAACATCCAACACTACTTAGGTATATTCCCATACATATACCTAAGTCATCAATTCCAGTTTGGCTCCAACATCCGAGCCCAAGTTCGATCACATACACATAGGATAATACAACCCAATCCACATAGGAAAACACAACACAATCCACATAGGAAATCAAGTCAATCATATCGAAGATAAGGATTGAAAGTCAAGACTCAGCTCACACAGGTATACTTCTTCGTAAGATAATAGAGATGATCAGATGTAGCCACCGATTCATCTAATTTGGGACCCAATTAGGATACTAAACCAGCTAAGATGTCGGACCCACATAGGATACAGACCACTACTCTGCCAGACCCACGTAGGATACAAGAATAGAGTCAAACACTATCGGACCCACGTAGGATAGAAGAACAGTAGTACTTCCGGACCCACGTAGAATAAAAGAACATTAGTCATCGTCGTCGAAACCATGGAGGATTTCAGTACAGTCTTCATCGCTGCCAAACCCACGGAGGATTTCAGTGCAGTCGTCATCGCTGCCGAACCCACGGAGGATTTCAGTGCAGTCATCATCATCGTCGCAGTCGCAGCCAGCTCTAGGGTTCCCGCACACAGCATGCTCATTTCCATGAGGGTCCGCTCCACGAGCCAAGGGGTCGATACATCAACTGACACGTAGTCCGGAGTTCATGTATCCCAAAGTTCCGCCTCAACAAAGGGAACTCAACGCGACAGACGGCGCATCAATCGGACGCCCGGTCTGAGAGTTATTGGCTTTTTCGTTCAAGGGGCCCGGTTGGTTTTTAAGTCAAAACCAACCCTACCATACTCCAACTGCATCCAAACCTCGAGCGGAGTAATCCAAAAGGTTCGTCTCACTAAGAGGAATCCAACAAAGTTGGCATCACATCAATCGGACGTCTGGAACTCAAGTTATAAGTGTTTTCACTCTGAGGGCCTGGTTGATTTCGTGTTCGAACTAACTCTTATATACCCAAAGTTCTCTGAAACCTTGAGTGTAATGTGCCTAAACGGCCGTCTCAATCCAAGGATCACATCGCAACTGACGATGCGTCGATCGGAGGTCTGTAGCTCAAGATACGGGCGTTTGAACGGAACTGTCCGAAAATAGAGGGTTTTGGGCCCGAACCGACCTGGCCCAAGACCCCCTGGGTCGGCCTGAACCAGGTCTGAGTCTGGCCCATTAATGCGTTGCCCGGTTCGGTGAGCGCGGCCCGGACCAACCGGCGTGGGTGTGGCTCAGTGTGGCCATCTCGGCGCTGGCCGAGCCGAGCGGAAGGGGGGGGGGGGGGGGGTTGCCCCCCTTGATTGAAACTACGGCCCCACGTGGGGCCGCTTCTTTTCCAGCCGGGGGTTACGACCCCTGGTCTTCCTTCCGAAATGGTCGGCTCGGTCCGGCCATCCGGTGCTGCCGCCACGGGAGCTCGTAGTCTTGCCCCTCTGAGGTGCCAGCGGCCGGCGGTTCCGGCCGCCCCGCCTTGCACCACTGCTGCTTTGAGACGCGGCCTTGTCCGACCGGGGCGGTGCGATGGCGTCGCGCCCCTCCGCCGTGGCCCCTCTCTGGATGAGGCCTCTTCGTGGTTCTCCGGCGCGGCGCGACGGCTCCGCGGCTTTGTTCGGCCTCAATGGCGCGGCGCGACGACACCACGCTTCTTCTCCCGTTCTTCTTTGTTTCCGCACGGTGTCGTTGCACTGTGCTACCTTTGTTTGTGCCGCGACAAACACATCATCAAAGGGGGAGGAGGGTCGGCCGTGTTCGTGCGGTCCGTCCCCCTCCCGTTAATTCTATATCAAGCGGCTAAGAAATTGATGTTTGGACGGTCAAAGAATATTCATGAACCAAAATCAAACCCCTACCTCGATGAAGTTGTCGAACAAGGTTTGTCGCGGGAAAGGGACGTCACGGAAGACAGCGTTGCGGAAGGTGGATCGTCGGCGTCACGGTACATGGCGTCGCGGTACACGGCGTCACGGAGAATAGGACCATCGCCATCGCGGTACACAGTGTTGTGTCCTTGATCTCTGAGGAATCAGCGTTATTCATCGTCCTTCGTCAGAGGCCAGCGTTCTTCATCGGTGACGGTGCGTTCTTCACATTCTTCAAGGAGAAAGATAAATATTCCAAGGCTTGAGAAATTCCTCTCCAACCTTCTCGCACGACTAAATAATCCTTAAAGAAATAAGACTTTGTCTTATTTAATTAACACACACAAGACAACAATCAATTCGAAATTCAAAATGAATTCAATAATTGATTACATTGAATAACTTAATTCAATTCATTAATTTAGAGAGTTGACTTGGCATTTAAAAGGGGGTTGCGGGTGAGTTACAAAATTAAAATGTACATGGGAGGTTAAAAGGAAATAAAGGGGGTTGGGGCTCGTGTGGGCCCCACATCACTAATATCCTACCTAGTGGAGTTAGGATATTAGTGGGTCCCACTCTAATAACCATGCCTAGGTTATCACTACTTAGAATAGAAATAAAATTTGTAGCACAATATTTTATTTTATTCTTTAGTTAACCCATTTAAATAATAACCTCACCCGAGCCAACGAAACTCCTAAAAAGGTGTTCTTAAGCAATTATCAGTGTTGTGGTTTCATTGGTGCCCTCAGATTTCGATTCCGATCACCGGTTCAAAAGTTAGGAAAACCTACTCGCTCGTTCACTGAACGTACCTGAGCTAAACTTCAGAAATTGATTCTGGGCACACCGGGCCTCGGAATCAGGTTCCGTCAAAAACTGCGTTCTTGTAAAATCCCAAAGAAAATTAAGAAAAAATTCTCTTGAATTTTACGGGTCTTTACATTACTCCCACCTCAAGGATTTATGTCCCCGTAAAGATACATCATAAACAAGGGGAACAAATGTGGGTACTGTGCACGCATCTGAGCCTACCGCTCCCAAGTGCTCTCCTGGAGGTTCCCATGATGCCACCTGATGTGCACTAAAGGAATCGACCTCCCATGTAGGACCCGCTCCTGTTGATCCTCGATCTCCACTGGGACCTCTGCAAAAGTCTCCCCATCATCAATGTCCAGCTCCCCATGGTCGATGATATGCGTCGGGTCGTGCACGTATCTCCTCAACTGAGATATGTGGAAGACGTCGTGCACCCGGTGCAACTGAGGTGGTAGAGCCAGGCGATAAGCCACCTTGCCTATCCTGCTGAGTACCTAAAAAGGTCTGATGAAGCGCGGAGACAACTTTCTGCCTCAGCCAAATCTCCGTATTCCACTTCGAGGTGAGACCTGCAAAATGACGTGGTTGCCATCCTCAAACTCTGGTGGTCTCCGCCTCCTATCAGTATAAGACTTCTTCCAGCTCTGATCTGTCCTCATCTACTCCTGGATGACTTGGACCTTCTTTTTCATAGCTTGGACCATCTCCGGTCCGACAAGTGCTAACTCCCCGGGGTCTGTCCAGCACAGAGGTGATCTGCAAGGTCGGTCGTACAATGCCTCGTATGGTGCCATCCCGATGGTGGAGTGGTAGCTGTTATTGTACGCGAACTCCACCAAGGGCAGTTGGTCCTCCCAGCTGTGACCAAGGTCGAGGAAACATGCACGGAGCATGTCCTCAAGAGTCTGAATGGTCCTCTCCGTCTGACCATCTATCTGAGGGTGAAATTCAGTGCTCAGACGTAGCTGCGTCCTAAATGCCTCCTTCAACCCCTTCTAAAGCCGGGAAGTAAAGCGAGCATCTCGATCGGAGATGATAGATTATGGCACACCATGAAGTCGTACAATCTCATGAACGTAGAGACGTCCCAAGCTCTCTACTGAGCCCTGCTCTCTGATGGGTAAGAAGTGGGCCGACTTGGTGAGTCGGTCAACAATCACCCAAATGGAGTCGTGACCTCTGGAAGTACGTGGAATTCCAGTCACAAAACCCATATATATTTCATCCCACTTCCACTCCGGGACCTCCAAGGGTTGTACCAAGCCTGCTGGTACCTAGTGCTCCACCTTCAACTGCTGGCAGGTGAGGCATCGACAAACAAACTCTACTATCGCCTTCTTCATACCCGGCCACCAGTGCTGTCGTCTGAGATCCTAGTACATCTTCGCCACTCCTGGATGTACCGCTAAAGGGGATGTGTGAAACTCCCTGAGCACCTCATCCTGTAAATCAATTGGTACCATGGTACGTCCTCTGAAAAGGACGACATGCTCTCCTCCCACAGAGAATTCATCGGGTGTCTGTCCTAAGGATATCTGTGCACGTCGTGTCACACAGTAAATGTCTACACGTTGTGCCTCTCTGACCCGTTGTAGAATTGGAGGAGTGACTGTGAGTGACTGAAGAAAGGCTGATCCATTTCTATCCACGAAAGATATCTGCAAAGCGGCTAGCTGCTCTGCCGCCTCCCCGAGTAGCTGAATGTTTGTCCTCCTACTAAGAGCATCGGCTACTACGTTCCCCTTTCCAGGAGTATAGACTATCTCAAAGTCATAGTCTTGGAGGAACTCGAACAATTGCCACTGTCTCAGATTCAGGTACTTCTGCGAGAAGATGTACCTGAGACTCTGGTGGTCAGAATAGACTATAAAGCACTCGCCCATCAGATAGTGTCGCCACATCTTCAGAGCGAAGACCACTGCTACAAACTCCAGGTCATGGGTAGCGTAGTTATGCTCATACTTCCTCAAATTTCGTGATCCATAGGCGATAACTGCTCACTCCTGCATCAGGACACATCTGAGCCTGATCCTTGATGCATCGCAGTAGACTACGTACCCTACACCCTCCTCTGGTAGTCTCAAGATAGGTGCATTGTTCAACCTCTGTCTCAGCTCCTGGAAGCTCTGCTGACATCTATCTGATCATACGAAGGGTTTCCCCTTCTTCGTCAAAGCTTAAAGTGGTCCCGAAACTCTGGAAAAGTCTGGCACAAATCTACGGTAGTACCGAGCTAGTCCCAAGAAACTTCGCACCTCTGTCACGCTCCTGGTTGGCTCCCAAGCTAGAACTGCCTCGATCTTTGCAGGATCCACTGCAAATATCGCCTCAGAGATGACGTGCCCCAAGAAGTGGACCTCACGTATCCATAACTGACACTTAGAGAGCTTACCATAAAGCTGGTGCTCTCGGAGTGTGTCTAGTAAAATCCGTAAGTGGTAGGCGTGCTCCTCCTCATTGGTCGAGTATATAAAAATGTCGTCGATGAAGACCATGACAAATCGATCGAGGTATGGCTGAAAGATCATGTTCACGAGACTAATGAACACTGATGGAGCGTTGGTTATGCCGAAAGGCATAACCAAGAACTCATAGTGGCCATACCGACATCTAAAGGCTGTCTTCTGTACGTCTTCGTCTCGAACTCTGAGCTGATGATAGCCTGATATAAGGTCTATCTTCAAGAACCACCATGCTCCCTTGAGATGATCTAAGAGGTTGTCAATCCTCAGTAGCGGATACTTATTCCTCACGGTCACCTGGTTCAGGCGACAATAATCGACACACAGTCGCAAGCTCCCGTCCTCCTTCTGGGCTAACAAAATCAGGAAATCCCAGGGTGAAACACTGGGTCAGATGAATCCCTTGCCCTGCAAGTCCTCTAACTGTACCTGTATCTCTCGAAGCTCAGTGGGAGCCATTTGATATGATGGAGTGGATATCGGGGATGTCTAGGGGTACAGGTCAACATAGATGTCTACCTCTCTGCGAGGAGGTAGTCCTGGAACGTCGTCAGGAAAAACGTCTGCATACTGATCCACAACTGTAGGAAAAATAGGACTCTTCACGTCAACTTCTCCTAGGATGAGGCTATCCAACTGATGAGTGATTGGTTGTCCTCTCCTCTGCGTGAGTTCATCCTGCGCTGTTAAGGCTCCCTTCTCACCGGTGAAGGAGAACCTTCTCCCATAGGTGTGAACACATCGCACCTTGAGCCTAATACAGTCAATCTGTGCATGGACTGTAGATAACCAATCCATGCCCAAGATGACGTCGTAATGCCTCGACACCGCTACAAGAAGATCCCAGCCGAAGCTCTCGCCTCCTAGAGTAATCTCAAACTGCTGGCACTAGTGCGTAATCGTTGAGTCTGCTCCCATAGGAGTCTCTAGCCGTAAGGATCGAGCTAACGGCTCCATAGGAATCTCCGAGCTCTGAATAAGGGCAGCAGCAATGAAGGAAAGACTCGCTCCTGTGTCTATAAGAACTATAGCAAGGGTGGAGTAGACACAGATAGTACCTCAAATCATCTCTGGCGCACCGTGGTCGTAGGCCTCCGCTTCCTGAATCTGAGCTTGTCTTTGCCCGCCAGCTCCCAGTGGTCGGGTTGGACCTCTTGGTGGTGGTGGTGGTAAAGCCTCAAAGCGTCGACCACCACCCACTACTCGGCCAGCTCGTCTTCCTCATCCTACTGCTCCCTACGGATCGCCACGATCGACCCTCTGCCTTTTCCTGGGTGGACCCTCAACCGTCTGCTGCTCCTCAGCACGGCGGGTCGGTCAGTCACGAGCCATGTGGCCCTGGCCGCCGCATGCGTAGAAATATCTGCTCCTCAGAAGGCTGGCTCTATGCTGGGTGCCCTTCACCTCTGAGCCAGTGTCCTGAGGTCATCTTCCTGATGGTCTGGTCCGCCTGGACCCCTGTGATGTCTGTCGATTACCAGCTATAGACGACTCTGCTACATGTCGCCTTGTAGTAGGTCTCGCTGCTGGTGAAGTCTCAGCAAGAAAGATCTCTATGAGAAGGGCTCACTCCAGTACTCCTACCTATGTCGGAATGATGAGGGAGATCATCGTTTCCCTAATCTCATGTCTCGGTCCCTGCTCGAAGGTCCGGCCTCGAAATAATGGGTCTCGTACCATATCTGTCGAATATCGCGAGAGATCGTTAAATCTCACCGAGTACTGGGAGACCGTCATGCTGCCCTGCCGCAGTTGTAGTAGCTCCTGGATGCGCACCGCACAGAGGGTGGATGGGATGAACTCTGAGAAAAAGTGGCTCTCAAAGTCTGTCCAGAGAAGAGATTCCTCATCGTGCACCTAGAGCATCAAGATCCACCATATGCCTGCATCCGCGTGCAGGAGGCTCGCTACAAGGATAACCATGAGGTCATCTACTGTCCCCACTATCCTGAAAACTCGAACTACAGCCTCCAGCCAATCCTCAGCTGCTTGAGGGTCCGTCTCCCCGCGGAACCTGGGTGGTATCTGACGCTGAAACTCATGCAGTGCACTAAGGCGATGTGCACTCTCAGTGGCTGGGGCTAGTGGCATCGGTGGCTCGATAGGTAGAGGTATCGTCGGTGCCTCCGTTGTAAGAGGGACCTGCACCGAGGCCTCGTCACTCGGTGGGCTGTCGTATATTACAAAGCTCAGAACCCTAGCTCTCTGCCGTTGTGGGGTTATCCTAAAAAGAAACAGGTGTTCCATGGTCAAAATAGTATACCTGGTGAGCTGACACAAAGTAATTAAAAAGAAAACTTTTGAAACACACATGCAATCAATTTTTTCGTGCATTGAGTCGGAAATCAGAAGTCAGGGTCCTGGTGTACGGATACATCGGTCACCGAACCAACACTGGACTTCCTGGACTGATAACCACACTCAATACCCTTAACACTATTACTCCACATAGAAGAAAGATCAGAGTCGTGATTTCTGCGAAAGAATCAAACTCCTCTGATTCCAATTTGTCACGACCCATCCTCGGGGCCCATGTCGTGACTACCCCAAGCCTCCCTCCCATAGGCTAGGGGCTGGCGACTAGCACCAAATACGTAAATCTCGACAAAGGGGAAGGCATTGCCTTTATAAATTAAACAAACACCACAGAGTAAGCCAGTAGAAGTAAACACTAAGTAAAACTTGGTACAAAAGTAAGTGCAGAAAGTAAATGGGCCAGAATACAAATCCAAACTGAAAGTAAAGTACAACTGGAAAGAAAGTACAACAACTGAAAGTAAAGCAGCAACATCGAGATGTCCACAGGAAGTCCCACCTGAAGGGTGGGTACAGATAGTCTCCTCATCTCCTCGGGTCCAGCCGTCCGCTCCGTGTACGTCCCGCCCAGTGGTCCACCTCTAGGTACCGATCTGCTCCACAAGCCTCAACGATGATCAGCGTTGTCCATCGTCTGCATCCAACACAACGTAGTGCGGGCATAGCCCATGCAGGGGTGAGTATACGCTACTCAGTAGGGACCCCGAGACCCCCGAAGGTCTCCCAGAATCCACAAAGGATAATCCACAAAGGAAAGATACAATCACGAAGTAACATCCAACACTACTTAGGTATATGCCCATACATATACCTAAGTCATCAATTCCATTTCGGCTCCAACATCTGAGCCCAAGTTTTATCACGTCCACACAGGATAATACAACCCAATCCACACAGGAAATCACAACACAATCCACATAGGAAAGAAAGTCAATCATACCGAAGATAATGATTGAAATTCAAGACTCAGCTCACACAGGTATACTTCTTCGTAAGATAATAGAGATGACCAGATGTAGCCACTGATTCTTCTAAGATGGGACCCACATAGGATACTAAACCAGCTAAGATGTCGGGCCCACATAGGATACAGACCAGCTACTCTACCAAACCCACGTAGGATACAAGAACAGAGTCAAACACTGCCAGACCCACGTAGGATATAAGAACAGTAGTACTGCCGAACCCACGTAGGATACAAGAACAGTAGTCATCGACGTCGAACCCATGGAGGATTTCAGTACGGCCTTCATCGCTGCCAAACCCATGGGGGATTACAGTGCAGTCTTCATCGATGCCGAACCCACGGAGGATTTCAGTGCAATCTTCGTCGTTGTCGAACCCACGGAGGATTTCAGTGCAGTCATCATCGTCGTTGCAGTCACAGCCAGCTCTAGGGTTCCCGCACACAGCATGCTCGTTTCCAGGAGGGTCCGCTCCAAGAGCCAAGGGGTCGATACATCAACTGACACATAGTCCGGATTTGATGTATCCCAAAGTTCCGTCTTGACAAAGGGAACTCAACCTGACAGACGGCGCGTTAATCGGACGCCCAGTCTGGGAATTATTGGCTTTTTCGTTCCAGGGTCCCGGTTGGTTTTTAAGTCAAAACCAACCTGACCATACTCCAATTGCGTTCAAACCTTGAGCGGAGTAATCCAAATGGTCCTTCTCACTAAGAGGAATCCAACAAAGTCGGCGGCACGTCAATCGGACGTCCAGAGCTCAAGTTATAAGCGTTTCCGCTCTGAGGGCCCGGTTGGTTTCGTGTTCGAACCAACCCAGCCATACCGAAAGTTCTCTGAAACCTTGAGTGTAATATACTAAAATGACCATCTCGATCCAAGGATCACATCACAACTGACATTGCGTTGATCGAAGGTCCGTAGCCCAAGATACGGGTGTCTGAACAGAACTGTCCGGAAATAGGGGGTTTTGGGCCCGGACCGACCCGGCCCAAGCCCCCCTGGGTTGGCCCAAACCGGTTCGACCCGAACTGGTTCCGGTTCCGGCCCATTAGGGCACAGCCCAGTCCGGTGAGCGCGGCTCGGCCCGGCCGGCACGGGCCCGACCCGGTGTGGCCAGCTCGGTTCTGGCTGAGCTGAGCGGAAAGGGGGGGGGGATTCCCCCTTGATTGAAACCACGGCCCCACGTGGGGCCGCTCCTTTTCCTGTCGGGGGTTACGACCCCCGGTCTTCCTTCTGAAATGGTTGGCCCGGTCCGGCCAGCCGGTGCTGCCACTGCGGGACCCTGCGTTCCCGCCCCTCTAAGGTGCCGGCGGCCGGTGGTTCCGATCGCCCCACCTTGCACCGTCGCGGATTTGAGCCGCGGCCCAGTCCGACCGGCATGGCGTGACGACACCGTGCCCCTCCGCCACAGCCCCGCTCCGGCTATGGCCTCTTCGTTGTTCTCTGGCGCGGCGCGAAGGTGTCGTGACTTTGTTTGGCCTCAATGGGGCTGCGCTTCTTCACCCATTCTTCATCGTTTCCGCACGGTGTCGTTGCACCGCGCTACCTTTGTTCATGCCGCGACAACCACATCATCAAAGGGGGAGGAGGGTCGGCCATGTTCGTGTGGTCTGGCCCCCTCCCATTAATCCGATATCAAGCAGCTAAGAAATTGACATTTGGACGGTCAAAGAATATTCATGAACCAAAATCAAACCCCTACCTCGATGAAGTCGTTGAACGAGGTTTGTCGCGGGAAAGGGATGTCATAGAAGGAGGATTGCCGGCGTCGCGGTACACGGTGTCGTGGAGAAGAGGATCGTCAGCGTCGCGGTACATGGCATCATGTCGTCGATCTCCTAAGAATCGACGTTATTCATCATCCTTCGTCGGAGGCTGGCATTCTTCGTCGGTGACGGTGCGTTCTTCGCATTCTTCAAGGAGGAAGATGAAGATTCCAAGGCTTGAGCAATTCCCCTCCAACCTTCTCGCATGAAGAAATAGTCCTTAAAGAAATAAGACTTTGTATTATTTAATTAACACACACAATACAACAATCAATTCGAAATTCAAAATGAATTCAAGAATTGATTACATTGAATAACTTAATTCAATTCATTAATTAAGAGTGTTGACATGGCATTTAAAAGGGGTTGTGGGTGAGTTACAAAATTAAAATGCACATGGGAGGTTAAAAGGAAATAAAGGGGGTGGGGCTCGTGTGGGCCCCACCTCACTAATATCCTACCTAGTGAAGTTAGGATATTAGTGGGTCCCACTCCAACCACCATGCCTAGGTTATCACTACATAGAATAGAAATAAAATTTGTAGAACAATATTTTATTTTATTCTTTAGTTAACCCATTTAAATAATAACCTCACCCAAGCCAACGCAACTCCGGAAAAGGGGTTCTTAAGAAATTACCGGCGCTGCGGTTTCATCGGTGCCCTCAGATTTCAATTCCGAGAACCGGTTCAAAAGTTAGAAAAACCCGCTCGCTCGTTCACTGAACGTACCTGAACTAAACTTCGGAAATTGATTCCGGGCACACCGGGCCTCGGAATCAGGTGCCGTCAGAAACTGCGTTCTTTTAAAATCCCAAAGAAAATTAAGAAAAAATTTCCCTTGAATTTTACGGGTCTTTCCATAACCCATACACAGGTCTTAGCCCCACATATTTTTTTTGGGTGCAGGCGATGCATAGGTCGGAGATAGATTTGTGGATATAGTGATGATGTAGCTTGTTCGGAACTAGTGTCTAATGAATTTGGTGGATATAGTGTAGGTAGAGATTTGGGGGTACCGGGAGATGATGATATCAGGATTTTTTTTTGTGTTTAAATCCATTTTGTAGTGAGGGCCTCTTCACCTTGGATAGTTATCATCTTTTCTTTCTCGACTAATGGGTGTGTATTTTTTCCCTTTTTTATATTTTTTTATTCACACTAGTTTTCTTATGGATTTCAGTAGTTAACCCATGCATGTGTTATATATAGTATTGATGATCATTTATGTATATAATAATGATATTTTTGATATTTATTTCAATATAGATACTTATTTTTTATAGGTTATCAAAGGCTCACTACTTGAAAATTTTTCATTTTTGATGGGTTATTTTCAATGAATTGAGATCTATCATAAATAATCGACAATACTGCATTTTTGTGAAGTATAACATTATCAATGGTAGAAATTTTTTTGTGATTACTGATAGTGATGGAATTTATTATTCATCTCTATTAGTCATTATTATAAGATTAATAGTGAAGGATAACATGTTAAATCATAAAAGGTTCTGATGACATCATTTTTAACGAAGGAAAGTTCGTCATTATTTTCCCATCACAAAAAAACATTAATTAATAAACACATGAACCCTTTTCTCTTCCCCTAATCTATTATTCCCCTTCACACATAAACCCCCCCCCCCCCATCATGCAACCATCCATATCCCACAACCAAATCCATCTATCGCACTAGAGTTTTTTATGATTTAGGTTTGAATCCCCCAAGTGTGGACTTCTCTTCTCTTTGCCTTCTTTTTTCAATTTACCCTTCCCTCTCACCGTAATTGGTTGGATTGAACCCTATGTCAAAACATTTACCCCATTATAATGGTTTATTTGGTACATAGGGTTACTGTAGGTTTATTATTCTTATTTGGGTTTCCACCATCAAAGAGGACATGTTACGGCTCCACATGGGTTGATTCTACTTGATTTGAGGTGGTTTGTCCAATTTTTAACCTTTAGATTTAAGATATTTTTCTATTGTTATGTTTGTCTCTGCTTAATTTAATTTTAATAGATATTTTCTATCAAAATATGGTTAGAAATTTTTTTTGAAGGGTAGTTTCCATGTTTTTTATATTATATTAAAATTATTCGCTTATTTGGGAAAAAATTAAATTATTTGTTAGTATAAGGTACATGTTTGTTTAAGCCTTATATTATTATTGGATATTTGATCTGGTATATAATTTTGAGTTGTGAATAATTATAGATTTGTGATTATATCATTCAAAAGTGGTGAAACCATATGATTGATTTATATGTTTACTTATATGATTATTTTTAATTTTTAATTATCACAAATCATGATACATATATAATATTTGAACTACATGTTCATTCTTATTGATTTTATTAATTATTTAAATGTTACATATCAACCATCCAATATATTTGATTATTAACTTTATGGTATTTGATATTTTTTCATGTTTGAGATTGGTTATAATGTATTAGTAATATTTATTAAAATTTTATTTCTAATTAATAAATAATTAGCATTTCATAATAAATATATGTAATAATCAGAAAAAAAATTTAATTAGTTTTAAAAAAATATAATAAATACTGAAAATTATTAAAAAATCACAATTATTAGTAAAAATGTAATAATAATTAAAAAATAGTATTAATTATTAAAATATTGTTAATAATTAATAAATAATTAGATAATATTACCAATAACTAGTAAATATTATTAAATTACAATAATTTTTAATAAATTATAAAATATATATATATAATAATAATAACTATTAAAAATAAGTAATATTTATTAAATCTTAGCTATTAATAATTAGTATGAATTTTTTAATCACTTGTAAAACAATATAAAAAATCATTAAAATTATTAAAAATACACAATAATTAGTAAAAATATAGTAATAATTAATAATAAATAGAAATAATCATAGTTATTTAAAGCACATGGCGCAAAATGGTGACGAGGGTCCTTAGTACAAAAGTGCATAGAACGACACATGATGCATGATAATATTAACTTGTGGTACATAAAAAATATAAATGCATATATCCAAACTAAAAAATAATAAGTTAGAAAACCTACATATAAATATAAAAGATTTATGTAAATAATTTACATTCTATATATCGAAAGTCAAATAAAGTTAACAATGACAGATAAAGTATGAATGCAAACAAAACCAAACATAAATCACAATTATTAAAATATTCAAAAAAACAATTAAATTTTCAAAACCATAAATCTAAAAAAATAATACAATCAATAACAATCCAACATTCATTCAAAAAAATCCAGAAAAACTAAACATAGATTAAAAGAATAAATATAATGAAAATGGACAGATGTAGTGGCACGTGCAACCCCAATGCGTGTTATAGTGCACCATCGTGTGCACTATAGAGCGCCTTCCCAAATGCATCATGGAAAATTTATGGAATGGTGTAGCACTTCCTAACACAAGCCATGGCATGATGGCATGCCATGGTGCATGCCATTAATAACTATGGAAATAATATTTAAATAAGTTTTAATAATTAATAAATAATTAGCCAATATGAGTAATAATTAGTAAATGATAGTATTAATTACTAAATATTATTAATAATTTCAAAATATTAGTAAATTACAATAATGTTTAATAAATTGTAAAAAAATATGAAATGCTATTAATTATTAAAAATTAATAATATTTATTAAATATTTAGATATAATTAATAAATAATTAGTGTTACCTAATAAATAATTTTAATAGTTTGTAAAAAATAATTATTATTAGTAATAATTGGAAAAAAATTTAATACCTTGTAAAAAATATAAAAAAATACTAACAATTATTAAAAATTCACAGTAATTAGTAAAAATTTAGTAATAATTAAAAAATATTAATAATCAATAAAAAAATTAATAGTTAATAAATAATTGGTCAATATTTTTAATAATTAGTACATGTTATTATTAATTAGTTAATATTATTAAAAAAAATTAAATATTAGTAAATTATTATAATTTGAAATAAATTGTAATAAAATTTATGAAATACAAATAAATTTAAAAATTCACAATAATTAGTGATTTTTTTAATAATTAAATAAATTATTAGTGATTATTAAATAAACTATAATAATTAATAATTTATTATTCAATGTTAGTAATAATTAGTAGATGGTAATAATAATTAGTAAATATTATCAATAATTTGTAAATATTAATAAAAATTATGATGACTTGTTGTAACTTTTAAAAAAATATAAAATATACAAATAAATATTAAAATTTATCTATCTTTATTAAAAATTTAGTTATAATTAATAAAAAATTACTATTAATTAATAAATATTTTTAATAATTAGTAATAATTTGTAAAAGTTAGTTAGAATTCATGATAAGTAGTCAAAATTAGCCATAATTAAAATTAAATAATAAATTTTAATTAGTCATAATCAGTAATAATTATTCTTATTTATATTATCATTTCAGATAACTATGTACTAAATATATAGACATCAATTTCTATTATGCGATCGTGATTGGATAAATCATAGAAAAAATGTTAACGAATCGGGTATAAATAATGTCTACATTATAGATGTTGAAACATTTATATCATTTACATCATAAAATTAAGAAATTATTTATAAAGGAAAAACAAAATTTCCATGTAAGAAATGTGATCTTATAATATTCAAAATATTTGACATTGTTGAACTTCATCTATTATGTTTTGGTTTTTGGAAAGATTATATTTTTTGGTATCAATGTAGTGAAAAAATCGATAGAAAATACAATTTTTTTGTTTTGGATCCATAATTTCAAAAATTAGTAGAAGAGATTTTTGGACCATCTATTCAAGAAACAACAACTTAGAATGATATTCTAAATCCTGAATCAAAACCATCATAATTTTATAATTTGTTGAAATCTGCTAGGGAGGCCTTATATCTAGGATGTCGAATAAGAAAACATAAATCTATTGAAAAAATTATGTTTATTAAATAAAATTTTGGAATTTAAAATATTTTTTTAGATCAAATATATTCTTTTTTTAAATAATTTTTTCTTGATGAAAATACATTACTTATAATTTTCTATGAAGTTTATAAATTGGTCCATGATTTTCATCTTAGTTACCAGTAGATCCAGAAATGTTCAAATGATTTCATCATATATTATGGTGATTATGAATCATTAGTTAATTATCAAAGATGTATATTATAGAGGTATAAAGACTCACAACAATAAAATTCCAGATTTCTTGTGAAACAGTTGTTGATGCCAAAATTTGGGAAGGACAACACAAACGGAAAGCACTAGGGGAAGCCTCGCAAAGCCCAAGCATGAAGCCCCATAGCTCTGTGGCCAATGCCAGATCCCCCTCATGAACCTTTTTGATATTTTTAACCCACCGCAGAACAAGGAGATATAATGCTCCATGAACCGTTTTGACGTTTGCAACTCACCGCGGAGCAAGGAGGCGGTGTCACACCCGGTTTTTTTCATGTCATGGGTTTGATTCGGTTCATTGAAAATCCCGATCCTTTTATTTGGTGTTGGGTGAGATTAATTTTGAGTTTTCAACTATCATATATTTCTAATCACTCTACTTTTTGTTCTCCATTTCTTATTTATGATTTTTTGGAGAAAGGGTGCTTACTTCATGATTTGGGCCAACCGTGAGCTCATTTTCTGATTTAAAAACATATTTTTCTTATTTTATAACTCATTAATTTTTTATCATTTTTGACTCATTACACTTCCCACTTGTCCTAAAATGACATATTAAAACTAAAATATCCTTTTTTACCCCTTAGAAATTCATAATCATGGTGAATTGGGGTTACTTATTTAGGTATTGGGCCAGCCCGTGGGCCCATTTCCAGTTTTAAAAAAATAAATTACTTCTTTTATATCTAATTCAATTTTTAATATTTTTCAGTGATTCTACCTACCACTCAAATAAAATACCACTATACTCACCCCCAGTTTCTATTTTACCTCTTTGGAGCTCATATGTGTCGAGGATTAGGGGATAAATTCTCAATTTCTCTCAAATCATTCAGAATCGCGAAGGTAAATTATTTCACCCATAAATAATTCCATTTGTACTCTTTTTCCCAAAAATCATCTTTCCCTGGTTCTTACAGACCTTAGTATACTCAAATAATTTTCAATCCATTCCCTTTTCTCTAAGGGTGAATATCTAATGGAAGACGGAGAGTTTTCTAGTTGAAAAGGTGAGATTCCTTCTCCCTTCTCCTCCCTCTTCTTCCTCCTTTCATTATTTCTTGGTTTTATAATATCCACTAGTCCTGATTAACCTATTGTTCTGATATACTATGATTTTTTATAGGTTTTTTGTTCATTTGGGTCTGTTCATCATAGTTTTAGGGTTTGTAAACCCTCACATGGGGATATTGGGTGTGTGTTTCCATTATGTCAAGGATTTGAGGTAGGATGTCCCTTTCACATGCCTTTATCTTTTAAGATTCGTAATTTTATTATTTTTATCATCTGATATATATGTTTATTATTATTTTTCATCATTTTTATTATTTTATTGGTGTGAAAAATGGTTGTTTAATCCTTGTTTTGTGAAAACTATTGTTGTTTTGTCATAAAAGTGCACACCAAGTGTTTGTTTAAACGTTCCACTATCTTTTGAAACTATTTTGTAAGGATTAGAACCTGGTTTATGGAATTTTTTATATGTTACATTATATTTTATAAAATATGGCATGAAATTGGTGTTTTATTTCTTGTCAAGTGCTTAAAATAAATTGTTTTGTTTAAAAGGGCATGTCATGTGTTCGGTAAATTTACCGGTTGGCTTTTATGGGTTATGTTTGATTTAAAAATTATTTGTTTGGATTTATAAATGAATTGTAAGAATGATAAATGTTATTTTGGGTCCTCATATGTCTTTACAATTTGGATTTGTTCTTACAAACAAATGATTTTTGGTTTACAATATGTTTTGGCCCGAGTTGTCAGAAAATGGCCCGTTTCACATCCTTATGAAAATGGTTGTTTTTTTTAATATGTAACTTGAATGTTTTAAAAGATATATGAATGTGTTTTTCTACTATAAATGGTGTTTATAAACCTCACTAATAAAAATTAAATTCATACCTTGGTCAAAGGATAGTTTTGAGAATGGATTAACGGCCTGTTTTGGCATTTGTTTTTTTGTAAAAATGGTTTCCATGCGTATTTCATGTTTTATCTTTTGGGGAAATTTTATATTCCATGAAAAATAATTTATTAATTGGTTTTGACTCTTCTAAATATGTTTTTCTATGTTATTGATGTGTTTTTGGACTTAAAAGATCATTTTTGAGTGGATTTTATGTGCAAGGCCTCGTTATACTCCTTGAAATTGTTTTACAAATCTTTTTAGTGGTTTATTGATTCATGAACGAAATTTGAAGCAAGTTTGCGATCTGTTTGTGTGTTTATGGTTTGGAAATATAATTTTTATGCGGAAAATTTTTTTATAATATTTTTAACTTGATAAAGCACTAAAGGTAATTCCGGGTATCAAGGTGGGTGGACGTGTACTAGTATGCTAGTGATTCCGTGGGGTTTGGACCCTGTTTCACGTTGCATGTTTGACGATGAAAAAACTAACTAAACTTTGATTATGATGTTGTTGGGGGTCCACTAGTTTATGTGTATTCTCCCTACAAGTGGCTCTTGTACACGATAATGGATATTTATTATGGTTACTATCACCGAGATACGTGGTACCTGGGGCTCACAACTAAATAGTGCCTAGGGGTGTTCCTATGACTTGTGATCATTGGTTATTTTGTACTCACCATCGGCATATGGTGTGTTTTCTTGGTAAATTCAGTGGTGTGTGTTATTTATTTAAAAGTGTAAATTCTTTAAATCATCCCTCTTGAAAACTATTTTCATTTTGAAGTTGCACCTCTTTGAAAATCTTTACTAGCATTCTTGTTTATAAAACATGCAATTTTTTGTATGGTAATTTTTTTATATAGCATGGGACCCCATTTGGAAAACATACCTTTATATATTATATTTAAAACTTGAAATCGATGTTTCTTTTATTTTAAAGGATGTGCATTGGGAATAGAATATCGAGCTAACCTACTAAGTTTTAATACTCACACATATAGTCTTCTTCTGTTTTTATCCCTTATATAGGTTTCATCTTGGGTTCCATCGCCTTGGGAGACATGTGATAATTATGTTGGAGAGTGACCATAAGGGTCACATGGAGTTAGTTGGTTATCGGGTTTGGTTAGTTGAGTGGTTGGTTTAGTTTTACTTTCAGTTTCTTGTACAAATAATGTTCAGTTCAGTTTTTATATAAATGTATTTTGGGTTATCCATTTCTTTCTATTGTTTGTTTTATTGTTTATATATGGGCGAAATAATTCCCTTGTGTACTCTATTGATGCCCTTAGTGCTTTTATCCATCCCAGGAGGATCAGGAACGCCGCTCGGGACTTGTCGCGGGCTGGCCCTTGTGGCTAGTTTAGGGTCGACTCGGGCTGCTTTGTGACAAAATAGTATCAGAGGAGGTCAGTTCTTAGCATACCATTCACTTTAGAGCACCCATGTTTTTTGGGGGTATTTCAGGGAAGATGGAGTAGGATTTTTGGGACTTTAGGGGTAAGTTCGGGAAGAGCGTCGCGAACTCTTGCTCATTCTGATCCTCAAATTTCCACGGGATGTCCGGTTTTATTAGTTTCCTTTGTTCTTGTTGATTGTTTTTTGTTGGGATATGACAAGGGGAGTCTGAATAATGGCCTCTGTGATCTCGTAGGGCATGGAAATCCATGTGGATCCGGGGCATGGTCCTAATAAATCTCTCTGTGTTGGTGTTGTGTTTAACATATGGCCGCCAACCATATGGTCAAGTCACCCACTGACACTAGTTCCCTTTTGTGGGTTTCTTGGACCTTTCTTGAATTCTGAATTTTTGTTTTGAAAATACTTGTATGATAATTATAAAAAATGGGTTTTAAAGGAAGTATTGTATTTTTAAAATTGGAAAAAGGGGTCTTCAAAAATTAAATATAAGAATGGTTTTGTAAGGTTTTGTTTTTGAGAAAAAAAGAGGAAGTGGAAATGATTTAATGGTATTGGATTATCTATAATCTAACCTTGTGGTTTGTTGAAATAAAATGTTTTGAAAGTGTGAATCATTTTAAGGTGATTCTTAATATTTGTTTTAAATGGGGTATTCTGGGATGTTGAAAAGTGTTTGAATCTAATGAATTGGTTTTGGAAATTGGTTTTGAGCGGTTGGTGTTTTCTTAGAAAGGGTATTGGTCTCAATGACCATCATATTATGAAAATATACCTTTCTGAATTTTAGTAAATGTGAAGGGGTTGTTTGGGGTAGCTTGGTTGTTTTCAAAGTTATTAAAAATGAAAAGGTGTAGGTTTTTAAGAAAATGTTTCTTGATGAAGTGTGGTTTATTTTGTGAAATATAAAAAGGGTTTTTGAAAGGTGGTTGGGTTCCTGGGTGTCATGGAAATGTGCATGTGTGTGAGACTTGATGAAACACCATTGGTTGATTTAGAAACCCACCAAATTATCATGTTTTTCAAAAGTTTTTTGAGTAGAAAAATTGTGGAATTTTTTATAAACCAATGGTTATGTGGATAGTTTTTTCTATGTCATAGAAGAGTTTTTTATTCAGAAATATTCCTTGTGATCTAGAATCCATACTCTTGTTGTATCATGAGGTGAGATATTTTTGGTGGCTTGGTTTTTTAGTAATGTTAATTGGGTTTATAAATATGTGTTAAATGTTTTGATGTGGCCATGGATAGTTCTCTATTGGAAATATTTCTTGTTGATCTACCTAAGTATTCATTTAAAATGTTAAATCCACTACTTAGGATGATGCCTCCACCATTATGGTATGCTAGTTTCTATGTATCTATCATGGTTCCTCATTACAATGAATTTACCTTTGTGTCAAAAATCATAGTGGACTTACCCTTCACACAGTGTCTATGGTTATGCCTTCATGGATGTGGGTTTTCGATCAATGTCCTTGTGTGGACCGCCTGTGAAAATTAGGAGTGGTCTTGGTGTTACCTATTCAAAGGTGGAGAGTTTTGGGTAGTTCCTTTGTTTCTTTTTTGGGTTCGGTGGCCTAATTATTGGGTCTCCTTCCCTCCCCTCCTTGATTAGTGGGGGTTCGGATCCATGTCATAAGTGTTGGCCCAATTCTTCTCTCCACTATTTGGGAGTGGGTGCTTTAGATTTTCATGTTGTAACCCAATTAACTTGGTTTGGTAGGTTGTTATGGGATATTTTTGGTGGACTTTCTCAAGTGATTCCCAATTCTAGTTAATGTTGAATTCTTGTTTGTTCATTGCAAGTTGGGTTCTAATGGTGGGGATACCCACCATGGGTCTTGTTGATTTTTACTCCTAAGAATTTATCTACTGCTAGTTGTTTCTTAATGGTGAAGATTTAATCCCATAATCTACTGGAATCTTTGGGTTTTTTTAGTTCTCTTTGGTTTGGGTGATTTTTGGGTTCACTCATAGAAGGCCCAACAATTGGGTTCGTGGTTTGGTTGTGGAGGTAGTGACTTGATCTTTCGGTTGATTCTCAAGAAGTGGGTGAGAGTTGATGTTTTGGTTGAGGTAAGAGGATTAAGTTACATTAATGGTTTATGGTGTTTCATTGGATTATTAGTATATATCTTATAGATAATGAATCCTTATGTTTTGATCAATTATCTGGAATGTGATATGTCTTTCCAGGGGCGGAAAGCTTTAATTGTGTGGAGAATTGTCACACCGAGTTTTTTTTCTTTTCATGTTTTGATCTGGTTCATTGAAAATACCAATCCTTTTATTGGATTTTGGGTGAGATTAATTTTGAGTTTTAAACTAACATATATGTCTAATCACCCTAATTTTTGTTCTCCTTTGCTTGTTTAGTAGTTTTTTGGAGAAAGGGTGGTTATTTCATGATTTGGGCCAACCGTGAGCCCATTTCCAAATTTAAAAACATGTTTTGTTTCTTTTATAAATCAATCATTTTTTATCATTTTTGACTCATTCCACTTACCACTTTTCCTACACTTACATATTAAAACTACCATATCCTTTTTACCCCTTATAAATTCATAATCATGGTGAATTGGGGTTACTTATTTAGGTATTGGGCCAGCCCATGGGACCATTTCCAGTTTTAAAAAAATAATTTGTTTATTTTATATCTAATTAAATTTTTATATTTTTAGGTTATTCAACCTCCCAATCAAATACAATGACCCTGTACTCAACCCCATTATCGATTTTACCTCTTTGGAGCTCATATGAGTCTCGGATTAGGGAAAACTTCTCAATGTCTCTTTAATCATCCATAATCGCGAAGGTAAATTCTTTCATCCATAAATAATTCCATTCATACTATTTTTCCCAAAAATCATCTTTCCCTGGTTATTCCAGACCTTATGAGACTCTCCAAGAAGTTTCAAGCCATTTCCTTTTCTCTAAGGGTGCAGATCTAATGGAAGATGAAGATTTTTCTAGTTGAAAAGGTGAGATTCCTTCTCCCTTCTCCTCCCTCTTCTTCTTCCTTTCATTATTTTTTGGTTTTATAATCTCCACTAGTCATGATCGACCTAGGGTTCTACTATCATATGATTTTTTATATGTTTTTTGTTCATTTGGGTCTGTTCATCATAGGTTTAGGGTTTGTAAACCCTCGGATGGTGATATTGGGTGTGTTTTCATTACGCCAAGGATTTGAGGTAGGATATCCCTTGAACATGACTTTATCTTTTAAGATTCACCATTTTATTATTTTTTTCATCTAATATATATGTTTATTATTATTTTAAGAATTTTTATTATTTTATTTGTGTGCAAAATGGTTGTTTAATCATTGTTTTGTGAAAGTTAGTGTTGTTTTGTCATAAAAGTTCACACTAGGTGTTTGTTTAAATGTTGAACTATCTTTAAAAATTATTTAGTAAGGTTTAGAAACTGGTTTATGATATTTTTAATATGTTACAGTAACTGTTATAAAATATGGCATGCAATTGGTGTTTTATTTCTTGTCAAGTGCTTAAAATAAATTGTTTTGTTTAAAAGGGCATGTCATGTGTTCTGTAAATTGCCCGGTTGGCTTTTATGTGTTATGTTTGATTTAAAAATTATTTTTTTGGATTTATAAATGAATTTCAAGAATTATAAATGTTTTTTTGGGTCCTCATATATCTTTACAATTTGTATTTGGTTTTACAAACAAATGAGTTTTGGTTTACAACATGTTTTGGCCCAAGTTGTCGGAGAATGGCCCGTTTCACATCCTTATAAAAATGGTTGTTTTTTTTAATATGTAACCATAATGTTTTAAGGGATTTATGAATGTGTTTTTCTTCTATAAATGGTGTGTATAAACCTCCTTAATAAAAGTTAAATACATACCTTTGTCAAAGGATAGTTTTGAGAATGGATTAACGGCCCGTTTTGGCATTTGTTTTTTTGTAAAAAAGGTTTCCATGGGTATTTCATGTTCTATCTTTGGGGGAAATTTTATGGTCCATGAATAAGAATTTATTAATTGATTTTGGGGCTTAAAATTTTGGTCTGTTATGTTATTTATGGGTTTTTGGCCTTAAAAGATAATTTTTAAATGGATTTTATGTGCAAGGCCTCGTTATACTCCTTGAAATTGTTTTATGAATCTTTTTAGTGGTTTATTGATTCATGAATGAAATTTGAAGCATGTTTGTGGGATGTTTGTGTATTTATAGTTTGGAAATGGAATTTTGATATGGAAATTTATTTGATAATATGTGTAAATTTATTGATCACTAAAGGTAATCTCGGGTATCTTGGCGGGATGACGTGTACTAGTATGCTAGTGATTTCGTGGGGTTTGGCCCTTGTTTCACATATCAAGTTTGATGATAACAACACTAACTAAACTATGATGATTATTTTTTTGGGGTACCACTAGGTTATGGTTATTCTCCCTACTAGTGGATCATATTCACAAGAATGGATATTTATTATGGTTACTTTCACTGAGATACGAGGTACCTGAGGCTCACAACTAACTAGTTCCTAGGGGTGTTCCTGTGACTTGTGCTCATTGGATATTTTGTACTCATCGCCAGCATACGGTGTGTTTGGATGGTAAATTCAGCAGTGTGTGTGATTTATTTAAAAGTGTAAATTCTTTAAATCATCCCTCTTGAAAACTATTTTCATTTTGAAGTTGCACCTCTTTGAAAATTGTTACTAGCATTCTTGTTTACAAGTCATGCAAGTTTTTGTCTGGTAATTTTTTTTATATAGCATGGAACCCCATTTGGAAAAAATACCTTTATATATTTTATTTAAAACTTGAAATTGATGTTTCTTTTATTTTAAATGATGTTCATTGGGAATATAATATCAGGCTAACCTACTGAGTTTTAATACTCACGCCTATAGTCTTCTTCTATTTTTAGCACTTGTGAAGGTTTCAGCTTGAGTTTGATAACCTTGTGAGATGTGTGATCATTATGTTGGAGAGTGACCAGAAGGGTCACATAGAGTTAGTTGGTAATCAGGTTTGGTCAGTTGAGTTGTTGGTATAGTTGTACTTTCAGTCTCTTGTACAAATAATGTTCAATTCAATTTTTATATAAATGTATTTTGTGTTTTCCATTTCTTTCTGTTGTTTGTTTGATTGTTTATATATGGGTGAAATCATTCCTTTGTGTACTATATTTATTCCCTTGGTACTTGTCTCCATCCCATGAGGATCTGGAATTCCTCTTGGGACTTTTTGTGGGTTGTCCCTTGTGACTGGTTCAGGGTCAACTCAGGCTGGTTCGTGACAGGCAGGATGCTTTGCGAACCGTTTTGACATTTGAGGCCCACCGTAGAGCAAGGAGGTAGGATGCTCCACGAACCCCTTTTACGTTCACGATCCCACCATGGTGCAATCTCTTCCTTCGCACCGAGAGAACTCTACATCATGATGCCTTTTGCCTATAAATATTGGGCTCCCCTTGAGCCCAACGGACAGATCATCTAACCTTCTGCCTTCCCATCTCTTGAATTGTGAAACAATATCTTCTCTACGAACCATTATATCTTCAAGGTAATTTTTCATCTTGAAGTTCCTTCCCCTTCGCTTGAATTGGGACCCTCTTCAAATAGGTATGACCTTTGTGGAGCCCACGGGCCTCCGTGAAGTAAGGAGATCCCCAAGGGGACTCGGGTCGTCGCGAAGTGTTTATGCTTCTTGAAGTACCCTTCAGGCACATGTGACCCACATGATAAGGCAGGGTCACTGTGCTTCATGAGCCACATTACTTCACAATTCTATTCTTTGCAAGGCACCACTTCTTCGTGAGGCATTTCTCCACGAATGCCTTTCCACTTCGCGAATCACCTTCCATACGCACCTATGCACTATGCCTAGTCTAGGACACTCCACGTCACGAATCACACCCCTTCTCGAATACCCTCTACTTCATGGAGCACCAGATCTTCACAAGGCTTCTACATATGAGCCCCTTTGCAGTGCAATTATTTTCCCTGTGTGACCTTCTAGGTTTGCATGAAGAAATTTCAAAGCCCCTTCAATGATACTTCCCATTGCATTGCTTCACCTCATGCTTCTTCGCATAGGCATGCTTACGTCTATTTCTTCTTCACATATCCATTCTAACATGGACCCCTCAATGAATAACTCCATGACACCCCTTCACCATGGAATTAATGATGCCTCCCCTTCCCTAAGGGCGGGTGGGTATCAGTTATATAAGTCCTAGGGGTGCGGAGTAAACCCACCTCATTTGAGCTATAGGACATTAAAATGCCAAGAACCGTCGTCCTTAGCACATGACGTTAAAATGTGACCTCACCCCGGAATCTATCCATGGCGAAATGGAAACCACCTTGGTGTAAGCCCCTAGATTTTCTTTCTGGAGGTAGCACCCTTGATCCTCCTATCTTCTTCCTGGACAAAGACCATAGAGGGGGGTATGGGCACCAAAGTCCTCCTTTCTTCAGTGCCAAATCCCTCTCCCTTTGCACTTTATCACCACCCGGGCCTCCATTCTGGAGTAAGTCCCAGTCTTCATATCCTCGGGGTTGTTAACCATGCGTAAGCCCCTGTTTCTTCTTTTGGCCGCTAACTATGTGTAGGCCCCATTCCACTTTCCACAGATTCATTTTTCATAACGTGATTATCAGTTCTTTGCTGCCTCTTGTTTCTCACACTGAGCATGACTCACATGGGCTTAGAGTAAGCATCTACCATGACATCCTCCTCAAGCATCCTAGAGTGTAAGCCCCACATACCAACCCGAACTACGTGGGCTTTTATCTTTTCTAAGGAAAGGTACATAGGAAGCGTCCCTGAGGTTTAAGACCAACTCCCGATCATTCTGACCATCTCATGTCAGTTCACCATCTCACCCGAACTACATGGACTTTGATCCTTTCCAAGGAAGGGTACATAGGAATCCTCCTTAAGGTTCAAGCCCAACAACCATTGGTCCTAAACACTTCACTTCAGCACACAAACACAATCCCGAACTATGGGGACTTTGATCCTTTCCAAGGCAAGGTAGGTATGAAGCCTCCCTAAGGTTCAAGCACAACACCCGGTCATTCTGTCCACATTCACGTCAGTTCACCAAACCCCCATCCTGAACTACATGGACTTTGATCCCTATTTCCTAAACATGGTACATAGGAAGACTCCCTAAGGTTAATCCCCATTCAGCGGTAAGCCGTTGTAACCCCCATCCAGTGGTAAGCCGTTTTCGATTCGTATTCAGAGGTAAGTCGTTGCAACCCCATTCAGCGGTAAGCCATTGTGACCCATCCAGTGGTAATCCATTGAGACCCCATTCAGCAGTAAGCCATTGTGACCCATCCAATGGTAAGTCTTTGTGATATTAACTAAAGTTAAGATATTTTTTAACCCAACTGATGGTAAGACACTATCATATGAACTACGTGGACTTTGATTCCCTTCCAAGAGGATACGTAGGAAGTCTCTTCAAGTCTCAATACCACCATCACTGTCGCCCTCGAGTCGACTCCATCTCATTCTCCATACACTTCACTTAACCACCCATCACCCATCCTGATTCTTACCCGAGCTGCCACATCCCGGTGAGATCATGCCAATTCAACTCCTAGAATCAGTGTTCCCTCCAGGGGTTTCACCCATCAGATCCACTCTAGTCAGTGTTTCTATTAGTCTGATCCATCTTTTTTAGACATTAAACTAGTGGCATACCTTGTGTTAAACATGGGAAGATGAGAAAAACCTTAGATACATTCCTATGGCATATGATTCCCCACATTTGATGTGGGATGCCTCGGGCTTTCGCACCATCAAGAAACCCTATAATAAGGGAACGAAACCCAGATGTGCCAGTGTTCCAGTGTCCAGACACGCTAGTGATGTAAAACATGACTACTCCCCCGACCAAAGGTTGCTGCCCTGACTAGACCCATTGAAATGTCCCGAAAGAAAAATTGTAATTAACCGGTGTCCATAAAGATATGGCATTGGGAAGAGTTTCATGAACAACGTCTTAATCTTTAAGGGAGATCCAAACTAGGTAATGAGTTCCAAGGAGGAATCCACAGAAAGAGGGACTAACATCCCATCATCCTGTTTCAATCAAGGAGAAAACATCCCTAAACAAGGAACAGATGCCACCTTCGATTGGAAAGTGGGAATGCGGGGTAACAAATAGCGTCGTCGTCCTTAAAACAGACGGATGCACGTGCCCCAGCGAAAGCATCAGAAATAGAAATGGTGAACCCGATGTGAAGATCTTCTCCTAAATGTAGAGATTAGTAGTTTTTGAGACATCAGTGGACTAGCGTGTCACTGGATCCAGTTATCTGGCATCAGGTCCCGCCAAGAAAATAGTAGGCCTGGTGTGAAACTCGTCAAAAGTTGGGGCAGTCAAAACATTGGACATCTCGATCAGTGACGTTGTCAGCATGGATCCCTCTTACTGTAACGACCCAAAGTTTTTCAATGGAAAATTTCCTTCTTATATCTATGTCATAAAAACACAAAATAATGAACTACTAAGTTATAAGTGACCTTTAAACATAATTTTGTCACCCCTATGTTTGGAATTTTAAAAATCTAACATACACGGTTGTGTTCAAGATAGTTTTTGGAGTCTAATGAAACAAAAATAATTTTTGGTGAATAGTAACCTACCCTTATGAATAGTAACCTACCCTTATGAATAGTAACCTACCCTTATTAATAGTAAATAAGATTAGCATTACCTATGAATAATAAAATAAAATTTATACATCATAGAAAGTGATAATCTGACCTTAGTAAACGTTTTTGGTATTTTATAAGTCACAAATAATTAATTATAATTAATTAATTAATTTAAAATAATATTTATTTTCCTGAAATATATTCATAAATTATTGAATCAATGTCTAATAGTTTTTAGATAATTTTATAAGACCCTAAGTAATTTTTGAAAGAATTGCAAAATCAGTTTTAATTTTAAAAAACTGTTTTTTTTAAGTAAATTATGATTTTAATTAAATATTAAATTAATAATATTTAGAAAATTATTTTTGAAAAATGGAATTCATTTTTGGATTTTACACATCGAAAAATGGTTGGGGTAAAATTTTGGGATTTTTCTGAGATACTTGAATTTTTGATGAATAGTAGAATACATTAATTTATCATACAAATACATTTTAATTAAAACCCACTATTCCTGACATCACAAGTGATTTAAGCACCCAAATCCATAATTCACAAGTCAAATTTACTATTCTTAGTTATCCAAGACTCACTATTCCTTGTCTTAGGTGAAATTAATAAACTAATCAATTTTATATTAAGGAAACCCCTCTCCCCTCCACTATAAAAGCCACCCTTCACTCCCTCTTTTCCTCACACCTCTCAAGATCCAAGCCTTATCTAAATTCTGCCCAAAAAACTTCCCTATCTCATCCCCCGCGTCTAAAAGCTTCTGGTCTCATCAAAAGACCAAGCCTAGCTTCCTTAAATAGGATCTCAAGAGAAGGATTCTAAAGGTAATTTCTCTCTCTCTTCTCCTTTAATTTCCTTTCAAGTTCAAGTTCCTTTCTTGATCTCTCTCTATATATCTTCATCAAAATTGTTCTGTAAATCCAGTATTAAATATATACTGTAATATTATGATTCTAATGTTATATTATATCACCCCACAACCTTTCCCCCTTCCTTTTATTTTATTAAAGAGAACGTTGTTCATGTGGTGATAATTTATCACCTTCTAAAACAACATGCTCTCTTCTTCCATTTATACCTTCAATCTGGTCATGAAACCATTTTTATGGTTGAACCAGAATGTTTTATATGTATTATTTTCTATTTTAAGTTCTGTAAATAACCTATGGCCATACTACTAAGTGAAAAGTTAAAATGAATTGGTTGTGATCCAAAAACCGCTCAAATTAGCCCAAATAATCTTCATTTAATTATTATCTAATAATTCGGCCACATGGATCTAATATAACTCATTATAAAATCATTCAAGCTTCTGTAACATCATTAATTACATGTAACATCAGTTCTGGATGTTTACCCATGATCTACCCAAACATCAAATTAAGAAAACAAGTGGACCGCTCAAGAAAACCATGAAAACGAACATCCCCGATCAATGTTTTTAAACTCTATAAGTCATACAAAGGAACATAATATGAAATAATGAAACCAGAATGAACCCTATTAATGTATAAAAGGTTCTGGAATTTCTAATTAATGAATATAATGTCATTATACAGGACATTAAAGAGAAGGAGGCATTCAAGTACAAGGTAAGGGGAAATCTCGAACCCAATTTTCTTCCTTCGGGTTCTCCCTCTTTCACTCCATTTTTGATATGGTTACTCCTCAAAGATCATTTTTTCATCATTTACTTTACTTTTCTGGGATACTCATGTTTGTCACTGGTTTTTATGTCCATCAAAATGTTTTCCAAAAGAACACTTCTTTCAAGATCTCACATTTTGCCTCTCATTCAAGGTTGATGGTTCTTATATCAAGTATGTTGTTCCCTCTTTCTTTTGGGAACCAAAAGATTATGAATGTGTTATTATGAGATGAAACCCATTCCTTTAAATGGGTTATTTATGTACATGTTTGATATGTGTTCTATGTGGCAAGCATGATAATGATAATGTTATGATGTGACGGGTGCGCCCGGAATTATATAGCGCAATATGAATGTTTAAATGTGACGGGTGCGCCCGGAATTATATAGCGCTCCAATGAATTGGGTAAAGTGATTAATCTCATGAGTAAATGTGAAATTATGCGTGAACATGATGCTAGCTTTGTTCACAAGTATGTGTGGTAGTTAACCACTAAGACATGATGTTTCATTTTTATGCTTTGCCACATTTCAAGTTTATTATTTATGCTCCTCTCATGTTCAATATCTTCTTCCTATGTCATGATTATGCTCACCCCATGCTATATTGTTCTTATATATCCTCTTACTGAGATTTTAGCTCACCCCTTTTGATGTATATCCTCAGGTGGCTACATGTACTAAGGGGAGGACAAGTGCTACTAAGAAGCTATAGAAGAAGAGATTAAATGAATTTTTATGCTTGATGTTGTACTTGTTATGTGTAGTCCTAGTTTTCCCAAGACACTAAACCTGTGGATCCTCCATGTGTAATACTATTATGTTATTTATCTTTTAAATGATGTAATAGTAATGTAAGAAAATGTCGGGTCGTTATAGTTGGTATCAAAGGAAAGGTTTAGTTAATTTGGGAATTAGGATTAGTGAACCCTAAAGAAAACCTCTATCATGAGACTAAATACAAATATGCACACAAGGATATTTACCTATGGATCCCATATGTTATGTTTTTTGTATAATTGTTTAAAAGGATAATTTATTCATGACTTGTTTACTTATGTTTTGTTCTAACCTTTTCTATTTTAGAAAATGGTGGGAACCAGGAGAAATCAGGCCAACAACTCTTGTGAAGGCCAATGCAACGATTGCCCGAACGACATCCCCAATGATTTTGGAGGTGGAGTTCAAAACATCATGGAGATGCTTACCCAATTATCCCGGGTTATGAATAATAACCATAATAATGGGGAATGTCCTCCTTCACCAAAGAGGGAGCAACTAGCTATCGAAGTTTTTATGCGACAACGACCACCGATGTTTTGTGGATCTTCTGATCCACTAGTTGCGGAACAGTGGGTCAACTCCATGGAGAAGATATTTTTTGTTCTTCACTATTCTGAGACGGAGAAGGTGACTCTAGCTGTTTATCTTCTAGATGGAGAAGCTGATCAATGGTGGGCTTTGATTAAGAACACCAAGCCAAGGGAGGAAATTGAAGAGATGGAATGGGAAGACTTTAAGATAATGTTTCTTAATAAGTACTTCCCAAGAACACTTCGCACGAAGATGGAGAGATAATTCATAGAGCTCAAGCAAAAATAAGGAGAATTTGTCACAACCTATGAAGAAAATTTCACAAGGCTCGCAAGGTATGCTTCGGGTTTTGTTATCAACAACGATAGAAAAATTGATAGATTCTTTAGTGGATTAAAACCACATCTTCGAAAGGCTCTTGAAATTCGAGACTTTGGGAGTTATGAAGAAGTTGTTCGGTGTGCTCTCAAAGTGGAGATGGAGTTTGGAGAATGGTCCCATGGCTATGGTGATAAGAAAAGAAAGATGGAGTTTCAAGCTGGTGGATCTAGTGAAAAAGATGGGAAGAAAACACAACGACCCACTTGCCAAAAATGTGGGAAGTTGCACAATGGGAACTGCCTCAAAGGGACTGGGAAATGCTTCAAGTGTGGGAAAGAAGGAAACCTAGCTCACGAGTGTCTAAGAGACATGAAAAGGAAGGATAATGTAGTCGATGAAAGGAGAGAACCACTCGTGGTTCAATGCTACAACTGTAAGGAGATAGGGCACTATTCAAACCAGTGCACTAAACCTCGAGCTTTCGAGGGTAATCAGCGCCAACAACCACCAAAGCCAAAGGAACAAGGGAAGGCTTATGCCATCACTACTGCAGAGGTGGAACATGATAATGAAGTCATACAAGGTACACTTCCTATTCACTCAAGAATGGCAAAAGTCTTATTTGATTCTGGTTCTACGGATTCCTTTATATCTTGCAAGTTTGCTAGAGCTATAGAATCGAATCCACGAAATCTTTAAGTAGAGATATCTGTAAAATAACCAAGTGGTGAAATCATTGCAACCCAAGTGTTTGATTCTTCTCCTGTTGACGTATGTGGGAAGATTCTTCCGGCAAATCTCATAATACTTCCCTTGGTGGAATTCGACGCTATAATGGGAATGGATTGGCTCTCGTTATATAGAGCACATATCAATTGTTAGGAAAAAGAAATATATTTTCATATTCCAAACCATCCCATGCTCCTCTACAAATGAAAGGAAGATCATGAATCTCCTTTGAGAAATCCTTCAATGGTGTGGGTGATGATTCCCTATGAAGAAGCATACCTCGCCCAAATGTTTGAGTCAAAGGAAAGTTCCAACCTTGAGGAAATGCCCATCGTAAGGGAATACGGCGATGTATTTCCCGAAGAGTTACCCGGAATTCCCCCGGATCGTGAGGTAGAGTTCTCAATTGAACTCATACCCGGAGCTACTCCTATCTCGAAGTGCCCATATAGGATGGATCCTATCGAACTTGAGGAGTTAAAGAAGCAGCTGAAAGAGCATCTAGACAAAGGGTTCATACGCCCTAGTGCATCACCTTGGGGTGCGCCAATGCTCTTTGTGAAGAAGAAGGATGGTACCATGCGGCTGTGTATCGATTATCGGGAACTCAACAAGATCACCATAAAGAACAAGTATCCTCTCCCAAGGATTGATGACTTGTTCGACCAGTTAAGAGGAGCTCAATACTTCTCAAAGGTGGATCTTCGTTCTGGGTATCATCAAGTAAAGTTGAAGAAGGAAGATATTCAGAAGACTGCCTTCCGTACAAGTTATGGGCACTATGAGTTTTTGGTGATGCCCTTCGGACTTACTAATGCCCCTGCAATCTTCATGGATTTTATGAATAGAGTCTTTAGACATTACCTCGACAAATTTGTGGTAGTGTTTATCGATGATATTCTCATCTACTCCAAGAGCAAGGAGGAACATGAAGAACATCTAAGACTTGTGTTGGTGACATTGAGAAAGGAGAAGTTGTACGCCAAGTTCAGCAAGTGTGACTTTTGGATGAATTAAGTCACATTCTTGGGAGATGTGATCACAAGCGAGGGAATTTCTGTGGACCCTTCAAAGACAAAGGCAATTGAATAATGGCCCAGGCCCTCTAGTGTCACAGAAATCCGTAGTTTTCTTGGATTAGCTGGGTACTACCGACGTTTTGTGAGAAACTTCTCATGATTGTCAAGCCCACTAACTAAGTTAACAAGGAAAGGGGTAAAGTATGTATGGATGGAAGAATGTGAGGGAAGCTTCAAGGAGCTAAAGAGAAGGCTGATCACTGCACCTATACTCACACTACCGAAAAGTGGAGAAAGTTTTGTCATATACAGTGATTCTTCAAAGAAAGGCTTGGGTTGTGTACTCTTGCAAAATGATAATGTGATAGCCTACGCCTCAAGAAGGTTGAAGATCCATGAGCAGAACTACCCGACGCATGATCTAGAGCTGGCAGCCATTATTTTTGCCTTAAAAATCTGGTGGCACTACCTTTATGGTGAGAAGTGTGACATATACACTGACCACAAGAGCCTAAAGTATATATTCACACAAAAGGAGCTCAACATGCGTCAAAGGAGATGGTTAGAGCTAATCAAGGATTACAATTGATCTATTCACTATCATCCTGGAAAGGTGAACAAGGTAGCTGATGCTCTAAGTAGGAAAGAACCTGCTACTCTATCCATGTTGAGGATTGAGAAAGACCCTATCTTCTTGGATATGCAAAGGATGGATTTGGGAATCGTAAGGGAAGGAGATACATCCTACCTTTCCCAAATGATTGTGCAACCATCCATCCAACAGAAGATTAAGGAAGCACAAAGGGATGATGTAGAGATACAAAAGAGGGTGAATGCAGTAAAGGAAGGGAAGCTGCAAGAGTTCCATATCGACGATGATGGTGTGATTCGGTTTGGAATGCGGCTTTGTGTGCCTTCATCACCCGGAATAAAGAAGGATCTATTGGATAATGCACATATCTCAACTTTCTCTATTCATCCTGGAAGTACCAAGATGTATCGTGATCTCCGAAAACACTTCTGGTGGGATAACATGAAGAAGGAGATTGCGGAATATATATCAAGGTGCTTGATATGTCAGCAAGTTAAAGCTGAGCGGAAAAAGTCCAAAGGTATGATGCAGTCATTGCCTATACCCATGTGGAAATGGGAAAATGTTACTATGGACTTTGTCATGGGCCTCCCGAAAACGTCAAGAGGAAATAATGCGATATGGGTTGTGGTTGACCGACTCACCAAGACTGCCCATTTTATCACTATTCAGGAAGACCTCTCCCTTGAACAACTTGCAAGGATATATGTGAAGGAAGTAGTGAGATTGCACGGTGTTCCGCTCTCGATTGTCTCTGATCGTGATCCAAGGTTCACTTCTAAATTCTGGAGGAGCCTTCAACATGCTTTGAGTACTGAATTAAATTTCAGCACGACCTATCACCCCCAAACTGATGGCCAGTCTGAAAATACTATTCAGACACTTGAGGATATGCTAAGATCCTGCTCTCTTGAATTCAAAGGTGGTTGGGATCAACATCTCCCATTGGTTGAGTTCTCATACAACAATAGCTTCCACTCGAGTATTCAGATGGCTCCGTATGAAGCTCTTTATGGGAAGCGATGTAGAACTCCAACCTATTGGGATGAAGTTGGAGAACGAAAGCTACTTGGTCCCGATCTTGTTCAAGAGATGACAGAGAAGGTTCAAGTCATCCAGAAACATATCAAAGCTGCTCAAAGTCGGCAAAAGAGCTATGCTGACAATCATTGAAGGGACTTGGAGTTCAACGTTGGAGATAAAGTCTTCCTTCGAATATCTCCATGGAAGAGAGTCATGCGATTCGGGAAGAAAGGGAATCTAAGCCCAAGGTACATTGGCCCCTTTGAGATCCTTGATCGTATAGATCGACTGGAACTTCCACCGAATATGGCTCAAGTTCATGATGTGTTTCATGTATCACTACTAAGGAAGTACATTACAGACCCCTCACATGTACTAAACTCAGAGGTGGTACAGTTGGAAGATGATCTCTCATATGAGGAGCAGCCAGTAAAAATTCTGGACCGAAGTGATAAGGTTCTACGCAATAAGAAAACCCGCCTTGTCAAAGTGTTGTGGAGGAACCAAAAGTTTGAGGAAGCAACTTGGGAACCGGAAGAGGCAATGAAGGAGAAGTACCCTCACCTGTTTGTGTAAAGTGAAATTTTGGGGGCGAAATTTCTTAAGGGGGGAAGAATGTAACGACCCAAAGTTTTTCAATGGAAAATTCCCTTCTTATATCTATGTCATAAAAACACAAAATAATGAACTACTAAGTGATAAGTGACCTTTAAACATAATTTTGTCACCCCTATGTTTGGAATTTTAAAAATCCAACATACACGGTTGTTTTCAAGATAGTTTTTGGAGTCTAATAAAACAAAAATAATTTTTGGTGAATAGTAACCTACCCTTATGAATAGTAACCTACCCTTATGAATAGTAACCTACCCTTATGAATAGTAAATAAGAGTAACATTACCTATGAATAATAAAATAAAATTTAGACATCATAGAAAGTGATAATTTGACCTTAGTAAACGTTTTTGGTATTTTATAAGTCACAAATAATTAATTATAATTAATTAATTAATTTAAAAGAATATTTATTTTCCTGAAATATATTCATAAATTATTGAATCAATGTCTAATATTTTTTAGATAATTTTATAAGACCCTAAGTAATTTTTGAAAGAATTGCAAAATCAGTTTTAATTTTAAAAAACTGTTTTTTTAAGTAAATTATGATTTTAATTAAATATTAAATTAGTAATATTTAGAAAATTATTTTTGAAAAATGGACTTCATTTTTGGATTCTACACATCGAAAAATGGTTGGGGTAAAATTTTGGGATTTTTCTGAGATACTTGAATTTTTTATGAATAGTAGAATACATTAATTTATCATACAAATACATTTTAATTAAAACCCACTATTCCTGACATCACAAGTGATGTAAGCACCCAAATCCCAAATTCACAAGTCAAATATACTATTCTTAGTTATCAAAGACTCACTATTCCTTGTCTTAGGTGAAATTAATAAACTAATCAATTTTATATTAAGGAAACACCTCTCCCCTCCACTATAAAAGCCACCCTTCACTCCCTCTTTTCCTCACACCTCTCAAGCTCCAAGCCTTCTCTAAATTCTGCCCAAAAAACTTCCCTAGATCATCCCCCACGTCCAAAAGCTTCTGGTCTCATCAAAAGACCAAGCCTAGCTTCCTTAAAGAGGATCTCAAGAGAAGGATTCTAAAGGTAATTTCTCTCTCTCTTCTCCTTTAATTTCCTTTCAAGTTCAAGTTCCTTTCTTGATCTCTCTCTATCTATCTTCATCCAAATTGTTCTGTAAATCTAGTATTATATATATACTATAATATTATTATTCTAATGTTATATTATATCACCCCACAACCTTTCCCCCTTCCTTTTATTTTATTAAAGAGAACGTTGTTCATGTGGTGATAATTTATCACCTTAAAAAACAACATGCTCTCTTCTTCCATTTATACCTTCAATATGGTCATGAAACCATTTTTATGGTTGAACCAGAATGTTTTATATTTATTATGTACTATTTTAAGTTCTGGAAATAACCTATGGCCATACTACTAATTGAAAAGTTAAAATGAGTTGGTTGTGATCCAAAAACCGCTCAAATTAGCCCAAATAATCTTCATTTAATTCTTATCTAATAATTCGGCCACATGGATCTAATATAACTCATTATAAAATCATTAAAGCTTCTGTAACATCATTAATTACATGTAACATCAGTTCTGGATGTTTACCCATGATCTACCCAAACATCAAATTAAGAAAACAAGTGGACCGCTCAAGAAAACCATGAAAACGAACATCCCCGATCAATGTTTTTAAACTCTATAAGTCATACAAAGAAACATAATATGAAATAATGAAACCATAATGAACCATATTAATGTATAAAAGGTTCTGGAATTTCTAATTAATGAATATAATTTCATTATACAGGACATTAAATAGAAGGAGGCATTCGAGTACAAGGTAAGGGGAAATCTCGAACCCAATTTTCTTCCTTCAGGTTCTCCCTCTTTCACTCCATTTTTGATATGGTTACTCCTCAAAGATAATTTGTTCATCATTTACTTTACTTTTCTGGGATATACATGTTTGTCACTAGTTTTTATGTCCATCAAAATGTTTTCCAAAAGAACTCTTCTTTCAAGATCTCACATTTTGCCTCTCATTCAAGGTTGATGGTTCTTATATCAAGTATGTTGTTCCCTCTTTCTTTTGGGAACCCAAAGATTATGAATGTGTTATTATGAGATGAAACCCATTCCTTTCCATGGGTTATTTATGTACATGTTTGATATTTGTTCTATGTGGAAAGCATGATAATGATAATGTTATGATGTGACGGGTGCGCCCGGAATTATATAGCGCTCCAATGCATTGGGTAAAGTGATGAATCTCATGAGTAAATGTGAAATTATGCGTGAACATGATGCTAGCTTTGTTCACAAGTATGTGTGGTAGTTAACCACTAAGACATGATGTTTCATTTTTATGCTTTTCCACATTTCAAGTTTATTGTTTATGCTCCTCTCATGTTCAAGATCTTCTTCCTATGTCATGATTATGCTCACCCCATGCTATATTGTTCTTATATATCCTCTTACTGAGATTTTAGCTCACCCCTTTTGATGTATATCCTCAGGTGGCTACATGTACTAAGGAGAGGACAAGTGCTACTAAGAAGCTATAGAAGAATATATTAAATGAATTTTTATGCTTGATGTTGTACTTGTTATGTGTAGTCCTAGTTTTCCCAAGACACTAAAACTATGGATCCTCCATGTGTAATACTATTATGTTGTTTATATTTGAAATGATGTAATAGTAATGTAAGAAAAGGTTGGGTCGTTATACTTACCATCCATGGAAGAAGGAATGGCATTGGGGAATTGGACATTGATTTCTTTATTTCAGCACTAATGGTTCAATCTCCCTTCTTTTCAAGGAACTGTAGAGACCCGTATCTTGACATAAATTGACATTACATTACTTTTGCAGAATACTTAGTACATTACAAAAACACACACACACAAGGACCGTAATAGTTTAGTGTCTTTGGAAACTCGGACTATAATCTTCTAATCGTGGTGAAAGATCTTCAAAATCTCCCATAAAGATCTTCCTTTTTTTTTACCTAAAACCTTTCTTTATATCCTGGGGAAAAGAAAACATAAAAGGGTGAGCTCAAATGCTCAGTAAGGGTAAACAAAATAATTATCAATCACATTATATTCATAAGAACATAACATTTTGGAAATCATAACCTGCAAAAGAGAGCATAATTTCATAATCACGGGATAAATCATGGCAGTGAAAAAGTAATCCCAATAATCATAACTTAAAACATGAAACTTTGTGGCATACACACATAATAATAGATAATCATTTCTTGTTAGTCAAGACTAATTGCCAAGACTATCTTAGTGGACAAAGTCCCTTTCTGAATCGAGTAACCCTCGTTTCAGTCCTGTTTCACTGAACCAGTATAACCTACCGTTCCAGCCCTGTCTATCTCATGAGATATAAAATCTTTACCCAATGCATTGGAGGGAGATATAGGTCCCACCCATCTTATAATGAATCATTTCTTATGTGTGCCACATAATCATAAACCATACATCATAGCATAACCCATGTAATAAAAATGGGATTCTTAAACAACATGACATCATAAAACAATTCATATAAGATAAAGGAATTCATAAAAATATTTCCATAACAACATAATCAAACCAATGTAATAATAGGGATAAAAACAGAACCCTTTTATTATCTTAGATGGAAAATAATTTTGATAAAATACTTGAACTCCATTCTTGAGGAAAATATCCTTTCTTCTTCAAAAACATTTTTCCTTTCATAACATGTCATACAACTTTAAAATAAAAGAAGTTGATTAAAAATAAACTTGAAAACTTATAAAGGAAGCTTCTTTGAAATAATGTTTTAAAAATCCATTCATGCCGTATAAGTTAAAAAAAAACATTCTTCGTACTTTTGTTGGAAAAGTCAAAAAGTACCTCGTACGAAAAATGACAAAAGATTCCTTTCATACATATTACTAAAAACTCACCGAAGGGTAAAAATGGATTTAAAAATTTGTAGGTGGATGGAAATAATATTACATATTTATGAAACATGGATGTGGATGATAAAATACACCCCAGTAAATACTTACGAATAAACAATCTCGGATAAAAATGAGATTGTGATATTTCCCTTACCTTAGGTCCGATTTGCTTTGTACGTGTCCGAAGCTCCTGTATAATGGTTTAAATAATGTCATTGACTTATTAAAGAATCATATTCATTGTTATGATATCATATATGGTTCACTTATAACATTATATTACCCGTTCTTTTGTAAATTCCATGTTAAAGAAGCGTTTTGGGTAAAATCGTTTCTTTTATCGTAGGTGTTTTGACTTGTTGTTCTTGACATTATTATTACTTATATCATGATTTACTTACTTCTAGAATATAAAATATGATTTATATATCATATATATTCAGTATATATATATATATAATAGATAGATAAATGAAATGAAAAACACCGTTCATGGAGACGGTAGTCCGTACGTACGCATGAACGCTGTTTTCCTTTCCCTATTGTCTTGAATGGAAGTAAGTAGATGACATACATATATATATATACATAAATCCAGTAGCTTTATAATGTCATATATTTCATTATTATTTCTTATATATACTTTATAATCATTCTTAAATGGTTAACATGGAGAATGAATCTCATCGCGTCGTGGAGACGGTAGTCCGTACGTACGCACGAGCGATGATATCATTTCCATAAATATTGAATTGAATTGGAGTGGATTATAAAATATATCAGAATCAATATGATGTTTTAATAACTATGTATAGTTATTATTTACACCATTATACCCATCCATGTAAGGTGGTGGTGGAAAATAGATTACACCACGGCGTGGAGACGGTATTCCGTACGTACGCACGCGCGGTGATTTCTTTTTCCGTAGGATAGATAGATGGTGAAATAGGGTTGTTTCATACTTATAATAACATATCAGTATATGAGTGATACTGATTTTATTACTTCATAATGAAACAACCTAAGAAGAAGAAGTGGAAGAAGAAATAAAGATGAAAGAATTGGTAACGGTAATTACCTCTTCTTTGAAGCGCCTTTTGGAGACCTCCTCTTAGGGAACTAAAATTGGTCTTTGAGGAAGACCAGAACCTCTAGGATGTTGCTAGGGAAGTGGATAAGAGATTTTGGCAGGGGTTGGCCGAGCTTGAGTGCTCAAATTGGTGTGAGGAGGAGGGGGAGGAGGTGCCCTTTTATAAGGGAGGAGAGGGGCACCTTAGGAATATCTCCAAATATTATTTTATATTAAAGTAAAAATCGGTTTATAATGGTTCCAAAGGGTCTTATTTCGAAGCTAAAGTTGGGATGGGTCGAAATCCTATCAACAAATAGGATTTAGACAAGTTTAGGTTCTTATTTTAACCTTATCAATTAGATTTAACTCTAAGTTAAATAATTTAACTTTTACCGTGTCTTTTTTGTTTTCTTTCACTATATGGTTAATACACTTACTATAACATGCCAAACGAACCCCAAATTGTTTATTATTAATATATATATCCTTATCTAAGTCATTTGGCCGAACCTTAGATTTTTAGGAATAAAATAACAATTAATAATATAATATTTTATTTAAAAACTATTTTGTGTCAATTTTGACACTATTTGATATATGATTTTTGTGAAAGTCATAACAGAATTATATGTTCGAACCAAGTTTATTAAATCAACACTAATATATCATAGTAACCTAGAAAATTAGTGGAATTCATAAAAAGTCTCAAATTACATTCATTTGAGTATTTATAACATCACGTATGTTAATATTTCCTTAAAACGGTAATTACTTCATCATCGTTGTGTCATAAATAAATTAATTTATTTAAAGTCTAAAAATTTTAAATAAAATATCATTATATAGGAAATCTTTTTATCTTTCTAATTAATATTTATAGTCGAATTTATCTTATGTATAACCCCATATTAAAAATGTTTTAGTGAATAAACTTTGATTTTAACTCTTTTAACTCTTCTTTGAATTAAATAATAATAAATGTCCTAATCTAATCCAAGTGGGCCTAAATGATAATATTTTACACTTAAGGTTGTTTTTGGTCGAGATACACTTGTCCAATAGAATTAGGACATGTGTTAGGGTAATATTAATATCATTCTTACCCTTAATTACCCTATTTACTTTTAACCATGGTAAATAAAAGTAAAAAGTTACTATTCACCAAAAATTATTTTCATCTCATTGAACCACATTTTACTTACTGACATCAACCGTGTCTCTCGGATTTTTGAAATTTCATTCACAGAAGCGGTAAAATTAAGTTTTATGAAAAATTCAGTTTTTTTAACTACCACTTAGTAGTTTCACTATTTATCAAAAAATGAAGGTTTTCAGAAAAATGCCAAAATTTCATCCTAAGCTATATTTCATATTCCGAATTCAAAAAATGAAGTCTATTTTACCAAATTCATAACATAGAAGTTGCATTAATTAATTTTATAATTAAATCCCACTGTTAAAACAAATAGCGTGTTTTTAAGAAACAATATCTATCAAAAGATTGACACTTGTTTATGTCTGGTTTAAATGTGCAATTACATCCAATGACCAACATTGTATTAAATTGTAAAAATATATTCTAAATATACTTTAAAACTACTCCAATTAATAATTTATCACTATTAATTATTTCGATTAAAAAAGTTGTTTTTTAATTATAATTTATTAATTTTCACTATTCATCAGAATATGAAAGTTATCCGAAATGTACCAAAATTTCACCTTAGGCTAAATTCGATACTCCGAATCCAAAAATGAAGTTCATTTTGAAAAATAAGATTTACAGAATTTTAAAAAGTGGTTATTACTATTCATATCGGCTAGTTTTAATAATATTTTAATAGCATATCGTTGTTTAGTGAAACTCGGTATTGCGTATTACACACGCTATCGAGGAAGGTCGCGATTGCGTGTAATGCAAGTCAAGTCAAGGATGCGTGTTGTGCAAGCTCCTTTTGGTGTAGCGTACAACACAAGACATTAAATTAAAAAGAATATTTTTTATAAAATCTTGGGCTGTTACATTCTACCCCCCTTAAAATGAATTTCGCCCTCGAAATTCGTCGGGGTTATAAATGGTTTACTATTTGAAAGTTTCTTTAATAGAAACCCGCATCGTAAAAAGGAATATCAAAACCAATCTTTAAAAACAAAAGTATGAAACGTAACGGTTACCCAAATAAACTAATCATTGGGTTTCCACATAGGTGAAAATATGGATATGGAAGAGAAATCTAACCATCATGTTATGATGGAGAGTGGTAGAGAACATGGCTATGGAAAAGCCAATAATCACAAATCCATAAATTTGTGACGATCTAAGGTACCATCCGATTCATCAGGTATAAGATCACTAGGACAACATTTTTGGTTTTCAAGATCATTTCCCTAAAGTTGAAAATTTGAATTGGAATAAATACTTTCTTTATTTTGGTACAATCTCACTATTGTCCGTGCCTAGAACAATTTCCACTTCATCTCTTAAATAAATGAAGTTGAATTTGTTATTCGTGAAGTGTTAGCAGATCATGTGATAGAATGACGGGTCATTCCATCTGTCTCAAACAAAAGGTTAGCAAAAATTATATACATAAGTCGATCTATAGTGAGATTAATCATATATAGTTCCTAAAATGGACTTATACTTCATATATAATACTGCTTAATATAATAAAACTAGTTTCTACTAAACAGGGACTTCCTGTAGGCCAGTGGTAGGCGATAAAGGCCAGTCACACTTCGGTTGTGGGTTCGATTCCCACAGCCTTGTCCGAAGTGATGGGCTGTCGCCCGTCCTGCAGGTTGTCCTTTTTCTAAAACTGTATTACTATAACATCCCATAAATAATATCGAAAAAACTTCTATCCTTAAACAATACTAACTTATGTCCAACATAATCCATTCCAATCTTTAGTCTTATCCATAATACTGCAGTCCATTATCATAACATATTGAAAACGATTACCAGAGATTTAATACCATCGTTGATCCCCATATATCATAAGATATATCTTGTTGGACACATTCCAAACATTCAAAGGCCTTAATCTTGTACTCTCTTGAATACCCATTGAACCTTAGTGAAAACTTGAATGCAGTTAAAATTTAACACTTTCCACATACCAAAATCCTCAAAATTCTATATACTCAAACCATGATATCACTTAGTCCTTATATCAATCATGAGCTCATGAATACTGTTAAACATTTCATTTTCTCGTTTTCCCTTCATTATGCGCATAATATCTCAATCACTTTGAATACCACATTATACCAATACATAAATATTCCAATATTCCATTATACAACATTATTTTGGAATCCCATTACATAAAAACTTAATCATTCCACCACATCGTTGTCATATTCAACATTGCCAATAGTGATCGCATGTGACTTCCCTTTGTCCTTTGCCTTAAGCGGTTGCTCATGTCGATCATCACTAACCCTTGGATTAGGGCATTTATTGGCATAATGTCCCATCTCCTTGCACTTGAAGCATTGAAGTGTTGGTTGTGCGTTCTCTGCAGTGTTTGCTTTATTCACTTCATTAGAATCCCTTTTTCCATTACTTCGACACTCAGCTGCTCGATGACCTTCTTTTCCACACTTATAACATTTTCTAGTCCCTTTAAGACAATCTCCACCATGCTTCTTTCCACACTTTGTGCATAAGGAAATATTCATCTTCTTTTCACCATTATTCTGAGATTTCTCCTTGAACTCCATCTTTCGTTTCTTGTCAAAACCATGAGATGGATATGTAACACCAACTTCTATTTCTACCTTGATAGCACAACGCACAATTTCTTCATAGCTACTGAAGTCTCTTATAGCTAATGCCCTTCGAAGACTTGGTTTTAAGCCACTGAAAAAGCGATCAATTTTACTTTCAGGTTGGATGATAATGCCAGATGCATACCTTGCAAGTCTTGTAAAATTCGCTTCGTATATACCAACAGATTCATCATCCTTTTGCTTTAGTTCAAGAAACTCCTTCTCCATCTTCGTTCGAAGAATACGAGGGAAGTACTTACTGAAAAACAAGTTCTTGAACTCGTCCCATTCCATGGAATCAATTTCATCTCTTTGCCTCGTATTCTTGATAAGATTCCACCATTGATCAGCTTCACCTTCCAAACGATATACTGCTAAGATGACTTTATCATGTTCAGAACATTGAAGAACTGAAAATATCTTTTCAGTAGTACTAATCCATTGTTCATCAACTAATGGATCAGTAGACCCACTGAAAGAAGGCGGACACTGCCTCATGAAGGATTCAACAGAATGTTGCTCCTTCCTTTGTTCGTTTGGAAGTCCTGCATGATTCATAGCTTGAGAAAGTTGTGTGAGCATGGCTACAAGATTTTTCATTCCAGCTCCCATATCGTTTGGTTGCTCAGGGGGACAATCATTGCATTGTCCATTGCATTGATCAACACGGTTCCTTCGGGTTCCAGCCATCGTCTAAAACCCCAAAATAATAGTGTGAGAGGCAAAAATCATGCTAGGGAAAACAACATAATAAAGGGGTAGTACCCTCAATATCTAACATCTTAGGTTAAATTCTAAGATCGTTAGAGCAATTCTAGGACTATAACCTATACGTATACTTAACCTTAGAGACATCCCTAGACATACCTTATAAATATCTCTAGGGATCTCACTAACGTTTTCGCATCCTAGTTTCCAAAGGTTGACTAAACCTTTCCTCTGATACCAACTGTAGAGACCCATATCTTGACGTAAATTGACATTACATTACTTTTGCGGAATACTTAGTACATTACAAAAACACACACACACAAGGACCGTAATAGTTTAGTGTCTTTGGAAACTCGGACTATAATCTTCTAATAGTGGTGAAAGATCTTCAAAATCTCCCATAAAGATCTTCCTTTTTTTTTACCTAAAACCTTTCTTTATATCCTGGGGAAAAGAAAACATAAAAGGGTGAGCTCAAATGCTCAGTAAGGGTAAACAAAATAATTATCAATCACATTATATTCATAAGAACATAACATTTTGGAAATCATAACCTGCAAAAGAGAGCATAATTTCATAATCATGGGATAAATCATGGCAGTGAAAAAGTAATCCCAATAATCATAACTTAAAACATGAAACTTTGTGGCATACACACATAATAATAGAGAATCATTTCTTGTTAGTCAAGACTAATTGCCAAGACTATCTTAGTGGACAAAGTCCCTTTCTGAATCGAGTAACCCTCGTTTCAGTCCTGTTTCACTGAACCAGTATAACCTACCGTTCCAGCCCTGTCTATCTCATGAGATATAAAATCTTTACCCAATGCATTGGAGGGAGATATAGGTCCCACCCATCTTATAATGAATCCTTTCTTATGTGTGCCACATAATCATAAACCACACATCATAGCATAACCCATGTAATAAAAATGGGATTCTTAAACAACATGACATCATAAAACAATTCATATAAGATAAAGGAATTCATAAAAATATTTCCATCACAACATAATCAAACCAATGTAATAATAGGGATAAAAACAGAACCCTTTTATTATCTTAGATGGAAAATAATTTTGATAAAATACTTGAACTCCATTCTTGAGGAAAATATCCTTTCTTCTTCAAAAACATTTTTCCTTTCATAACATGTCATACAACTTTAAAATAAAAGAAGTTGATTAAAAATAAACTTGAAAACTTGTAAAGGAAGCTTCTTTGAAATAATGTTTTAAAAATCCATTCATGCCGTATAAGTTAAAAAAACATTCTTCGTACTTTTGTTGGAAAAGTCAAAAAGTACCTCGTACGAAAAATGACAAAAGATTCCTTTCATACATAATACTAAAAACTCACCGAAGGGTAAAAATGGATTTAAAAATTTGTAGGTGGATGGAAATAATATTACATATTTATGAAACATGGATGTGGATGATAAAATACACCCCAGTAAATACTTACGAATAAACAATCTCGGATAAAAATGAGATTGTGATATTTCCCTTACCTTAGGTCCGATTTGCTTTGTACGTGTCCGAATCTCCTGTATAATGGTTTAAATAATGTCATTGACTTATTACAGAATCATATTCATTGTTATGATATCATATATGGTTCACTTATGACATTATATTACCCGTTCTTTTGTAAATTCTATGTTAAAGAAGCGTTTTGGGTAAAATCGTTTCTTTTATCATAGGTGTTTTGACTTGTTGTTCTTGACATTATTATTGCTTATATCATGATTTACTTACTTCCAGAATATAAAATATGATTTATATATCATATATATTCAGTATATATATATATATATATAATAGATAGATAAATGAAATGAAAAACACCGTTCATGGAGACGGTAATCCGTACGTACGCATGAACGCTGTTTTCCTTTCCCTATTGTCTTGAATGGAAGTAAGTATATGACATACATATATATATATACATAAATCCAGTAGCTTTATAATGTCTTATATTTCATTATTATTTCTTATATATACTTTATAATCATTTTTAAATGGTTAACATGGAGAATGAATCTCATCGCGTCGTGGAGACGGTAGTCCGTACGTACGCACGAGCGATGATATCATTTCCATAAATATTGAATTGAATTGGAGTGGATTATACAATATATCAGAATCAATATGATGTTTTAATAACTATGTATAGTTATTCTTTACACCATTATACCCATCCATGTAAGGTGGTGGTGGAAAATAGATTACACCACGGCGTGGAGACGGTATTCCGTACGTACGCACGCGCGGTGATTTCTTTTTCCGTAGGATAGATAGATGGTGAAATAGGGTTGTTTCATACTTATAATAACATATCAGTATATGAGTGATACTGATGTTATTACTTCATAATGAAACAACCTAAGAAGAAGAAGTGGAAAAATAAATAAAGATGAAAGAATTGGTAACGGTAATTACCTCTTCTTTGAAGCGCCTTTTGGAGACCTCCTCTTAGGGAACTAAAATTGGTCTTTGAGGAAGACCATAACCTCTAGGATGTTGCTAGGGAAGTGGAGAAGAGATTTTGGCAGGGGTTGGCCGAGATTGATTGCTCAAATTGGTGTGAGGAGGAGGGGGAGGAGGTGCCCTTTTATAAGGGAGGAGAGGGGCACCTTAGGAATATCTCCAAATATTATTTTATATTAAAGTAAAAATCGGTTTATAATGGTTCCAAAGGGTCTTATTTCGAAGATAAAGTGGGTATGGGTCGAAATCCTATCAACAAATAGGATTTAGACAAGTTTAGGTTCTTATTTTAACCTTATCAATTAGATTTAACTCTAAGTTAAATAATTTAACTTTTACCGTGTCTTTTTGTTTTCTTTCACTATATGGTTAATAAACTTACTATAACATGCCAAACGAACCCCAAATTGTTTATTATTAATATATATATCCTTATCTAAGTCATTTGGCCGAACCTTAGATTTTTAGGAATAAAATAACAATTAATAATATAATATTTGATTTAAAAACTATTTTGTGTCAATTTTGACACTATTTGATATATGATTTTTGTGAAAGTCATAACAGAATTATATGTTCGAACCAAGTTGATTAAATCAACACTAATATATCATAGTAACCTATAAAAGTATTGGAATTCATAAAAAGTCTCAAATTACATTCATTTGAGTATTTATAACATCACTTATGTTAATATTTCCTTAAAACGGTAATTACTTCATCATCGTTGTGTCATAAATAAATTAATTTATTTAAAGTCTAAAAATTTTAAATAAAATATCATTATATAGGAAATCTTTTTATCTTTCTAATGAATATTTATAGTCGAATTTATCTTATGTATAACCCCATATTAAAAATGTTTTAGTGAATAAACTTTGATTTTAACTCTTTTAACTCTTCTTTGAATTAAATAATAATAAATGTCCTAATCTAATCCAAGTGGGCCTAAATGATAATATTTTACACTTAAGGTTGTTTTCGGTCGATATACACTTGTCCAATAGAATTAGGACATGTGTTAGGGTAATATTAATATCATTCTTACCCTTAATTACCCTATTTACTTTTAACCGTGGTAAATAAAAGTAAAAAGTTACTATTCACCAAAAATTATTTTCATCTCATTGAACCACATTTTACTTACTGATATCAACCGTGTCTCTCGGATTTTTGAAATTTCATTCACAGAAGCGGTAAAATTAAGTTTTATGAAAAATTCAGTTTTTTTAACTACCACTTAGTAGTTTCACTATTTATCAAAAAATGAAGGTTTTCAGAAAAATGCCAAAATTTCATCCTAAGCTATATTTCATATTCCGAATTCAAAAAATGAAGTCTATTTTACCAAATTCATAACATAGAAGTTGCATTAATTAATTTTATAATTAAATCCCACTGTTAAAACAAATAGCGTGTTTTTAAGAAACAATATCTATCAAAAGATTGACACTTGTTTATGTCTGGTTTAAATGTGCAATTACATCCAATGACCAACATTGTATTAAATTGTAAAAATATATTCTAAATATACTTTAAAACCACTCCAATTAATAATTTATCACTATTAATTATTTCGATTAAAAAAGTTGTTTTTTAATTATAATTTAGTAATTTTCACTATTCATCAGAATATGAAAGTTATCCGAAATGTACCAAAATTTCACCTTAGGCTAAATTCGATACTCCGAATCCAAAAATGAAGTTCATTTTGAAAAATAAGATTTACAGAATTTTAAAAAGTGGTTATTACTATTCATACCGGCTAGTTTTAATAATATTTTAATAGCATATCGTTGTTTAGTGAAACTCGGTATTGCGTATTACACACGCTATCGAGGAAGGTCGCGATTGCGTGTAATGAAAGGCAAGTCAAGGATGCGTGTTGTGTAAGCTCCTTTTGGTGTAGCGTACAACACAAGACATTAAATTAAAAAGAATAATTTTTATAAAATCTTGGGCTGTTACAGGAACCAAGCTGTTACACCAGGAACCCAATCGAGACATGCTCACTAACGTAGGGGCAGGGGAAACGCCAATGCAGAAACCCCATGTGGCTATGCTGCTTTTGCGATGAACTCCACAACCACAGCTGCTGGGAGCCCACACCCTATCTCTCCCTCTGAATTCATTCAACTAAGGGTTATAAACAACCTCATACGGCGATATAAGGAGGAGGGTATTATCCTGACTCGGGATACAGCCCGCCAGGATATAGAGGACTCTGTGACCCATCACTACCGCCGCCCCCAAGGGGCGCACTAGTATCCATTTCTCCCCACCCCAACGTAAAATCGTTTTGGGAGCCTCTCCCCAGAATGCCTCGACGACTCTCTCCCCTATGCCGATGAGGTAGGAGATTTCTGGGCCAGCTCGGCTGGGGTTCTTTTTCAAGGGACCCCAATAAGGGCTCCCACCAAGTCGTGGCAGTGTATCCACCTAGTTCCTTGAGCTGAAGAGCAGGTAATGTATGTACCTGCACCACCAGCCTCGGTCCATCTCACCCGATGCCAGCATCGGGCACAATCCAAGGAGGATGTCCGCCAAGGGGCGTCGACGTCAGCAACTACTATATCTCGGCCCACCTTCAATGCATTCCATCAGCCCCTTATGTACACTGAGCAGGGTCACCTATATATCTAGCCCAGATAAAGGCCCAAACTACCCCATGGGTAGGTTGAGTCGACTCTCTTGGCCTCCGGTGTAGGGAACACCCGCTGCGGACCAACCCGCGGCAGTGACACCCAATACGGAGGTCCTCCTTGTACTGCCACCATGGAGAATGCGGGTCCTATACGCTTCTAAGACTGACATGGAGGTCCACCTCATGCTACCTTCATTCCGAATGAGGGACCTCCCCACGATGGTGACACCTAGTGCGGCAGTCTCTCCCATGCTCATTACATCGGGTATAGAGTCATTCCACTTGTCATAGACCACCAGTGTGGGGACGTTGCACATCCAGTAAATTCCCCACATGGGAGGCCTCCCCATGTCTTGAAAACTACCGTCGAAGGTCCTCCTCACCCCAGCAATCAAATGGGTGAAGGACAACTTTGCTTCATTAGCACCCAACATGGAGGTCCTATATGTGTTCGGCTTGAACAGTATGAGGATCCTCCTCATGCTGACACTGTCAGGGTAAACAAGCATGGAGGTCCTAACCATGCTCCTATCAGCTCCAGAAGAGGTCTCACCCACTCCAGAACTTCCCATGGAGGTCCTCCCCATGTCCCCTTTGATATTTTTTCAGGTGCTTCTCGCACCCCGGCTTACTTAGGCGGGAGTCCTACCCACCTCAGCACTAGTATGGACAAAGGTCCTCATTGTGATAAGAATGTACCATGTCCCAAAGAACCATCCCGAGGCAGAAGGGTGGGTCTTCGCCACCATAAAAAGAATGCTGAGAAGATCCATACTAAGATCAAAATAGTTTACTTCTCATATTCTAAGGCGGAATATGACCCAATGATGGAACCTTCTCCTAGGTCCTCCGTGTCAAGGGTCGGGGAATGAATGAGGTGCATCAGCCTCATACTCCCAAAATGTGAGGTCCATCAGATTCCTGCCTCCCTCCGCAGGTATATTCAAGAGGACGAAAGTTTGTCATCTCCACAGATTACGTCTATTCAATCACTACCATCATCACCAGAAGCACTCTCTACCCTGACTAGAGATCACAGAGATCTATTTTAGGGACCAATGGTGGACGAGTAGCAGCATGGTCCATCACCAGTAGCCCTAGTACCTGCACCATGAACCACAGTCGTCAGCCCATACTACCATGATGTGGTGGCTGAGTCACTACACTCTTCAGAGGATATCCTGAGATGTGGTGGTTTGTCAGCTCACTCGCTGTATTCTCCATCAGTCAGCCTACCGCCACAGCAGTCTGCCTCAGTAACACTACTAGTTCCCTAGCCACCTTCGGTTGATGAGTGGGGAAATGAAGGGCCAGACCCTGAATCCAATCCCAGGATATTATGGGATATCCTCACAGTGGAACACTTCTTGGATAAGTTTTGGCCGGTTGCAGTGCTAAATATTTGTGTGTTGGAGTCCCTCACTCAAGAGGAAGTCGAGTGTTTCTGCCAGACCCTTTGGGCGACCCATTTCCGTCTTCATCATCAGTGAGTGGCTTACCCTAAGATCTAAGAACATTTTGAGGACATTGGTGAACAATGTCATCTGGTTGATTTGGTCGCACTCCCTGTGGACCAATGCCCTGAGTCACTAGGTCGGCGTAGGGTCCTCCATCAAAGATGCGTCCAGGGCTTCAATCTTCTCAGCAAGATTATTAAAGAGGCTTCCCCCCTCCCCCCATGTACAGATATGTGTCTAGGGGTAGTACGCTACCCTCTTCTTCAGTCCTATCTGGCGTCAGCCCGATTGTTTTGGCAACATAGAGGATATGCCTCTAGGCAGAGTCGCAGTTAACATGTCCAACCTTCCAGAAGGTGAGAATGAGCTAGAGATTCTTGGAGAGGGCCTACCCCCCCCCAATGGGAGTTTCACACTTCTTGGACCCATCAGGAAGGATCAGTCACCAGCAGAGAAATCTATTGGGTCTTCCCATGCCCACTGAGGCACTAATCATCAGCTAGAATTCCAACAGGGGAAAAGAGAACCTCAGAGCTTCCAAACCCTCAGACCCTTCTGGATCAGTCCATAAAGTGTAAGAAGATCCCAAAAAAGTCGTGTTTCATCAGAAAATCACCGAACACAAGAATATGGTTGACAACATCCATGTTGAAGGCGATGAAGAGCGACGACCAGACTATAGCGATCTCCAGCCAGGGCAGCAGGGGCAGGCACAACTTCCCTTTAGTAAACTACCACAGGTGACCCTAATCATCCTTCCCACATAGATAGGGTTAAGGCCAGAAGTTATGGTAAGAGGGCGTGATACGTATCTCCAAATCCTCATGGGTGGCGTGAAAACCCTTGGGACTGAGCTCAGGTTCTCCCAGCTTCCCCACAGGCCATTCCACCAGCTGCTCCACAAGCCACTGGGCCGCCTTATCATGTTGTGGCAGCACTCATTGCCCGTCTCAAGGCATTGGAGACACGAAAGGTGGAACTCCCACCTGATGGTAAGCCATATCCAGCATGGGTGGATGATATTCCAACACCTCCAGGTTTTGGAAATCCCACCTTTTCCCCTTCAACGGGATGGGGGACCCACCGCAGCACTTCGCCCACTTCATCTTAATATGTGGGCCCATGTTGGGAACCTCAGCGCATTAGGAAGCTGCCAAAATCTAGTGTTTTGTGCAGACGTTAGAGGGGCTTGCATTCATTTGGTATTGCTAGATCCCCATCGGATCAGTAGCCAACTGGGAAGACCTCTGTTGGAAATTCCTATACCATTTCAAGTCCACCACTTAGAAGACGAGTATCGTGGACCTCTTCAAGTGCAATCAGAGGCCTAATGAGCACATTATAGACTTTTTTCCCAATGTAAAGGGCTCATATACTCTCTTGACATGCCACTGAATCAGGAGAAACTACTGAAAATGTGTGTAGGGAATGTCAAGACAGAACTGGTTCCCTATTTGATCACCCAGAACTACCCTGGGGGATTTTGAGACTTCTCTGATAAGGCCTAGTACCTAGAGGAATCCCTACAGCAGGCTAAGCAGGAATGTTCGTTGCCTCCTGCAATCCCCATGAGAAGGGTCGCTAGAGCCGAGCCCACCACAGTGGCTCAAATAGAGTCTGTCAGGAAACTGGAGTTGTTACCAGTAGAGCCGCCTCTACAGCCTCACAGAGGACCTCCACCTCAGGAGCAACCTCTGGCCCAGTAGCTCCCACCGCAGAATTGGTAGGCTCCCCCGCGTAATGTGTCGCCACCACCTAGGCGAGATAACCAGGAAATGCCACCTCTATTGGATCTTCCAGCTCCTTATCAGGGTCAAGCTCCAAGGGCCTGCTTTCCAGATAGGATAAACCATGCCGACTCTTTAAATGAGTCCCAGGTCCTTGGTTACTTCTATAGTGCCTTAGAGTAGGAGATTGTATGTTTTCCTGAGTGCAGAAGGCCAAAAGAGGCAAACCTCACTGATCTGCCTAATTACTACCCCTATCGACGGATCCTGGGGCACACTCTCAAGCAGTGCTATGTGTTCAAAGAATAGCTTGAGGACCAACTGGATAACCACATATTCCAGTTAGGCCCAGCCCCGGCATAGGAGGCATGTATCCTTGTGAGGTCGGAAAGTAGCAGTGACAGCAGGGGAAAGTGGAATTAGGTTTCTAACCACGGGTCCCAGAAGTATGATAATTGGATGGTTCGTAAAATAGTCACTCATTCCCATGGGGTTATCTGTGCACGCCTGAATCCACCAGAGCCTTCAGAAGCCACAACTACAACTTCTGCATCATCGTCTCAGTCGTTCACTTCCCAGAAGAGCAAACACCGGCGACACAAGGGAAAACAAAGGCCTCTGCCAACGCCATCATCATATTGTACTATCAGTTATTTCATACCCCCAGAGATGGAGATCCCTACAAGAATCCATGTGGTAGTGGATGACTCTTCAAGAGACAGTCATGGGTATGCCTCGGTTAATACCATAGAGCTGGTAAACCCCTATATAATTCCTGACGATGAGGAGCGTCAGGAGGATCCTCTTGACGTCCCCAGCCATCGCCAGCATCGACGGAGTCATGACAATATGGTCCATCAGAGTGCCTCAGTCATCACTTCCAGCCAGGTTTTACATGCTACCAAAACCAGGTAATAGGCTCAATGTAGATCTCTGCGGGCACAGCCTTCTCATCTGGTGACATCGGGCCCTCTTTCACCATTGTTCATGTTGTTGGATTAGGAGGAGCCACCTCGACCTTGTTGTGACCATCTGTGACCTGCTACAGGCCGGTCTCAATCATTTTTCCCTCCTTTGGTACTCACTCTGCATGCTTCGACTAGTGAGAAGCGGGACATTCCTAGCACCAACCAGCCACCGGTCCAGTTGACAAGGCCCACCATACCTCCTGTTATAGAGCAACCTCTTGTAAGAATAAGTTCACACATAGCATGGAAGTATGATGTTCTCAAATATCTTTCCAGCATTCCTGCAAGGATCTCCATCCTTGAGGCTCTTCTCCTAACATCATACATGCCTGAGCCCCTCACCGAGGCTTTGAGGATCCCCCCCCCCCAGTTTGAGATGGAAGTAGAAGCCACAGAATCCTTTCATGCTAAGAAGGTTAAGAATGCTGAATTTCAAGAAATTATCTTGTTCTCTAGAGAATGTGAAGGATCTCCCATATAGGGGCACATTTTCCCACTGTACATTACTGGCCAGTTCAATGGCGTGGAGGTTCGTCATTGTCTCATCGACACGAGCTCTGGGATCAACCTAATCCTGACTCGAACACTGCGAAAACTAGGGTTGTCTGAAGATGATCTGAGTCCTTATCACCTAATAATCCAAGGTTATGATAGGATGGAACAAACCTCAGTTGGAAATATCCATTTGAAGACCCAGATTGGTGGCCTAGTTTCTAGCATCGAGTTTATGGTTGTCTCCCAAGACACCACGTACAATGTGTTGATGGGAAGGCTATGGCTCCACCTATATGCGATAGTTCTTTCATCATACCAAAAGTGCCACATGTACTCCCTTAATGGTCGAGTGGGTGTGCTTCAAGGTGACACATCTCTCTTTACCTCTTGTGAATACCACTATCTAGATTCCGACTACTACAAGAGCAAGGACAAGAAGATTAAGGCTAACAAGTTTGAGCATGCCACGGCTGTGAAAAGCCCGTTGACAGATCTAGATGATACCTACATCTTTCCAATCCACTAATTGGAGGCTACAACCCTGGGCATGGTACAATGCTTCGTTGTGTCTAGAAAGAGGGGGAAATGCATTCCCAAGTCTAAGAGATGGTGGAAAATCACCTCATACTCCTATAAAAATCAGGATTAGGTGATCCTAGAGCCTCCTACTCCCATAAGGTACTGGGATTTCTGCCCCATAGTAATGGAAATACGTCATACTTTCTTGTTCCATCAGGATGGGATAAACCAACTCAAGACAAATCTCCATTACTTCTTTGACATCATCAAGCATGGCCCCTTGGGCTGAAGACCATATGTGATCAGATTTATAGCCTTCATTGTTATGATTGCAGCAACATAGGAGTCCCTTGATATAGTATCCAATGCCACTCAGGCTGGTACCAGCCTCCCATCGTGATCCTCCGTCTCAGAAGCAACTCCTCCCACTGGGGGCCTCTCCTCTATAAGTGAAGAGGAGGATTTATAGGACAACCATGTCGCCTTTGAAGAGGGCGTCTCTACCACAATCGATGAATTGGTACAAGTGAACCTCGGTAGCGAGGCAGACCTAAGACCCATGTTGATCAATGTTGACATGCCCCCTGAGGAGAAACAGTGGTATGTAGACATTCTTAAACAGAACCAAGATGTGTTTTCCTATAGTTACGACAAGATGATAGGACTAGATCCTCAGGTAGTCATCCACTGCCTCGGTCTCCCGAAAAATCATCGCGGGTTCAAGTAGCCTCCTAGGAAGATGCACCCTTCTCACGATTCCATGGTCGAGGCAGAAGTTGATAAGCTTATCAGAGAAAATTTTGTTAATGGGGTCCAATAACCCAAATGTATATCCAACATCATATCAGTCAGGAAGAAGAACGGACAGATCAGAGTCTGCATCGACTTCCGGGATCTCAACCATCACTGTCTGAAGGATGATTTTCCCCTTCCTATGACGGAATTGTTGATTGATGCTACAACTGGGTTCCAAGCCTTCTCATTCATGGATGGGTACTCCAAATATAACCAGATCTGAATGGCCCCCAAGGATGAGAAGTCTATAGCCTTTAGGGAACCATAAGTTACTTTCTGTTACCAAGTCATTCCATTTGTTTTGAAGAATGAAGGTTCCACCTATCAGTGGGATATACATCGTATATTTAAGCTGATTATAATAATGTTGGTGGAATGTTATGTAGACAATATGGTGGTCAAATCTCACTAGTATCAGGACCATCTCAAAGATCTTGAGAAAGTGTCCGGCTTCCTCCATTCTCACCACTTGAAAATGAACCCATTGAAGTGTGATTTTGGGGTCACCTATGGTAAGTTTCCTGGCTTCTTTTTCAGATATAGGGGCATCAAGATCGAACTGAAAAATATCAAATCCATTAGCCAAATTTTTCCTTCAAGCAACATTCGGGAGCTTCGAGGTTTCCAAGGCCACTTGGCCTACATACTCCGATTCATCACAAATCTGGACGGCTAGGGTAAGCCCTTTTCTCAGCTCATGAAGAAAGGCACACTCTATGAGTGGGATGAAGAATTCTAGACTGTGTTTGAGTAAATCAAGAAGTATCTACTCCAGCCTCCGGTCTTAAGGCCACTGATCTTCGAAAAGCCACTGGTCCTTTATATGACCTCCCTGGAACAATATCTCGACACCCTTCTCTCCCAAAAGAACAATGAAGGGATGGAGAACAATCTTTACTACCTCAGTTGTATGCTCCTTGATACGGAGACCAGATACTCCCCTATCAAGAAGAGCTGTCTTGCGCTGGTATTCACAGTACAGAAATTATGGCATTACCTCCAGCATTATGAGGTACAGCCGGTGTCTCAGGTATATCCCCTGAAGTACATTTTGAACTGCCCCATGTTGACAGGACATCTAGCTCAGTGGTTAGTGATTCTCCAATAGTTAGACATCAGGTCCCTTGGAAGGCTATTAAGGGGAAAACGTTGGTGGACATCCTTATTGCCCATCTGACTCCTGCTGATAAGTCCCTGGATCTCAATTTCCTAGATGAGGTGATCCTATTGGAAGACTAATCCATGTTGTGCTAGCAGATTCACTTTGATAGTGCTTCATGGAGCCCCACTGGCAGAAGGCTCAATGATCCCAGAATCAACAGAGTAAGCCTAGGTATCATCTTTATTACCTCGGCACAAGCTATCCTTCTATACTCATTCCTATTGTCAGAAAGGTTGCACCAAAAATGAGTCAGAGTATCAGGCTCTCATCACTGGCCTCGAGATGTCCCTCTAGATTGATGTGCCCCATTTGAACGTGAAAGGGGATTCTAAACTATTCATCAAGTAGATCAATGGTGACTGTGTCGTCAAAAAGCCAGAGCTCGTACCATTGTTGGAGCGCACTCTCCAGCTAATGGCCCAGTTCCCATCTCGTCGAGAAGTTACTCATGTCCCTCGATCTTAGAACGATCGAGAAGATTCCCTGTCCAGCCTAGTTGCATCACTTGTAGAGCCCGAATAGGATGATCTGATTATCCACATGGCACACTGAAGAGTCATTCCCCCCATCACCCCAGATGATGATGACAGCCTGCAGGTAAGCCACTTTACCGTCAGTTCCTCCACGTCAGGACCCCCAGGTCCCCAAGATGAAATGATTAAAGTAACCCCTAATTTGAGAACCTTCTTTGTCGAGTACCTCCAGAACAGTAATCTCCCAGCAGATCGGGCCAAGAACAAGAGAATCTGACGCCACGTGTTGCAGTTCACCCACCAAGAGAGCCCTGCTCATGATTAGATCCTCTACAAGTGTAGGTATGATGGGGTTCTTATCTGTTGCATTCAAGGAGTTGAGATTTTCCAAGTCATGCAAGAGGTTCATGCTGGTTCCTGTGGGGCTCATCAGACCAGGCCAAAACTGTCTCACCAGATCCAGAGACTGGGGTACTTTTGTCCCTCCATGATCCATGACTGCATCGAGTTCGCCAAGAGGTTCCATGCATGCCAAATTCATGATAACTTCATGCATTGGACACCAGAGCCTCTCCACTCCACCAATTACTCCTATCCATTTTCAGTATGCAGACTCGATGTCATGGGACCATATCCACCGGTGACACCCTTCTAGTGCAGGTTCATCCTTACTGCTACAGATTTCTTCTCCAAGTGGGCAGAGTCAGTCCCACTTAAGGAGTTCAAGGCTCATTCCATCATTGAATTTGTGATATCCAACATAATCTACCATTTAGGAGTCCCTCACATCGTCCTCACTGATAACGGCATGAACTTTCAGGTAGCTGGTCTAAAGAAACTAAAATGTTTGGTCAGAATAAGAAGAGTTGGCTGAACAAGCTCCCCAATGCCCCATGGGCATATCGGACGATGACTCATAATTCCATCCAGGTGAACTCATATTCCATGGTTTATGGAACAGAGGTCGTCCTGCCCATCGAGATCCAGCTGCCTTCATTGCATACAGCTTTCTACGATCAGCAAGTGCTGGATAAAGTAGTTGAAATCTGTCTGGCTGATCTAGAAGTGCTCGATGGGAACAAGCTTCATGCCCTACACAATCTGGAAAGGCACCAGAACAATATGGCTAGATCTTTAAACAAGAAATTTTTCCTCCGATCCTTTTTTCAAGGTGACTTGGTATTGGCCCTCATAACACCAATGATACCTGGCAGGAAACCACCCAAGTTGGAGCCCAAATGGGAAGGACCTTACATTGTTCACAAGTTTTACTTCAATGGAGCATACTCCTTGGTTACCATGGGTGGCGAGTGTATAACTCCTCCCACCAATGCCAAGTTCCTCAAGTAATACTTTGCTTAATCCCCCAACATTCCTACATGACATTAAATTGTATGGTCTCACACGACCTTAAACTGAATTATAGTTCTGCATGACCTTAAACTGTATGGTCCCAAACGACCTTAAACTACATTATGGTCCTATATGATCCTAAACTACTGGGTCATGAACAACCCTAAACTATTGGTCCTGCAAGACCTTAAACTGTCATGTCCCGCATGACATTAAACCGTACATCATCCCGCAAGAAGCTAAACTGCACCCTTAGAACTATGTATGGATTGATTCTCATCTGCATGGGATATGTAGGAACATTTAGACGTTGTGTCTTGATTCCAACCCTAAACTATTTTCTTCATCTATTCCCCTAGGTATAGTCTCTCAGTGGACCCTAAATGATGTAGTGCAGGCTTCTTTGGCTCCACTCATGTTGGGATTACGACGGTCGCACCATGTGCTCCCTCCTCATTCTTCTATTCTCCCACATCCTCACTGCATGACGCTAAACTACATGGCCATCAATAACTACGTATGGCTTGATTCCCATCCTCATGGGATACGTAAGAACACCTAGACATTCCCAAAATTTATAATCTCCCCTTGGTTCAGAACACGTGGTGTGGTGTCGTCTCTGCCCCTAATTCACGTTGATTTCATCATGACCCCACCATACATCCCACCCCATAGAGACTTTCACCTTTATCACTACCCTGCTTGACGTTAAAATGAATGGGAACATCATTGATTCACTCACTCCTTTGGTTGGGAATCCATTATCTTTCATGTCCAAAAGGACCCTCAACTGGCATGGATGCTCAGCCCAAGGTCTCTCCTACCATCTCGGGCTAACATCCTAGAGGGTTTCGAACAACAAATTAAAACAAGTCCCACGTTATGAACATGGTCAGCAGTTGATGCTCATTTGTTATTCCCATTTTAGGTCACGTGATACATACGTTGTGTTTTGAACATGGTCAACAGTTATCCTTTGTTGTTTTCACTACCCACATATGTCCCAAACATGGAGTGTAGTGATTCATCCTACCCCGTTGTCTCCTAAAGCTTTGGTCCACCATGGGTAGGAGTACAATTTCAGCTGGCGGACCCTTATATGATGGGAATATCCTGGTCCTACTCCTTGTTTCCCACACCAAGCATTTCTCCTGTGGGATTAGGAGTTGTGATGAGGCAATACCCGTGTGAGAGAATGGATATAGTTGGCTGGGATGCCCGGCCTCAGGTCCCTCGACCCTTTTGTCCCCTTGGCCCAACTTCTCATATAGGATTGTGCGGTGTAGTATGGGATTATGTCCTCATTCACGTCGGGATATTTTTCCACACCCCACACACCCTCATGAGACATTCCTCCCTCTATTTATTGTCCCTTCCATGAACATAGGCCCCGCCATGCTTCGTGATCCCCATCACTTGGGTTTCCATCCTCATCTAGGTCCAAAAGGACCCCCGAATGACATGGATACTTAGTCTAAGGACTCTTCTATCATTTTGGGCTAACATCCCCAACGTCTCTCAACCTTCTCGGACCCTAGGTCCAATATCTCATTTGGAATTGTATGGTGTGGTTTGGTATTACATCCTCATTCACATCGGGTTACTCGTTGTGGCGTACACATCCCTCATGGGGTATCTTTCCCTTATCAAAATCCTTGCCACAAGATTCTAAACTGCACCCCTAGAACTATGTATGGCTTGATTCCCATCCTCATGGGATACATAGGAACACCTGTACATTTCATATTTGGGTCCATCCCTTCTTATTAGGAACCTTATCTCTATGGACCCTTGGTCTGAGTCCTCCAAGAGGAAGGGCATGTGGTGTGGTATGGGATTATGTCCTCATTCATGTTGGGTTTCTAACCACCACGCCACGTACCTCTCTATCATGATTTCCCAGTGATCTCTTGCCCTACACTCATATTTTTTAGTCGGATGCTCTTAATTTGGGTCCCTTGAACCTCTTCGGTGATTCACCAATGTGCCCAGGAGTACTCTGGTTCAGAACCTAGAGTGTCGAATTCAACTTGGACATGATTTCACCCATTTTTTAGGATTTTTTATCCCCTTTGTTTGGGCTTTCATCATATTTCACATCCGAAGGGACCCCCAAATGGCATGGATTCTCAGCCTAAGGTCCCTCCTACCACTACGGTCCAAAGTCCTTGAGGGTTTCAAACAACAAATTGATACAAGCCCTGCATTTTGAATACGGTCAGTGGTTGACGATCATTTGTTGTTCCCATTTCAGGTCACATGATATGGATACTATGTTTCGAACATGGTCAACAGTCATCCTCCCTCATCACACCAACCTCATTAAGCCCAAAATTTCAGTCCCATGATTCATATCATTTCCCACCCCATCATGTCTAAGTGGAATCTCAACACTCCTGGTGCTATCCCTCAGTGCACATTTGCATGTTAGGAGGAAAAATATGTGGTGAAGAATTCTTCAGGACTCCTCACCGACTTCCCATTTATGCACATTCCATGTATTTCGAAGATCCCTTCTACCTTTGTTTCCTGCACCGCGTTAAACTCACGTGGTCTTAGGGATTGGATTAGGGTCTGTGCCTATTTGGAAGAGTTTCGCTTCTCCTTGGTCCGAGCTTTAAGACCTTAAACTAATATCTCTTAATGGTTTCTATCATCTGTTCCGCCTTTTGGACTCTGAATCTTATAGGATTGTGTAGTGTGGTGAATGTGTTCTTATGACCTCATTCACTTTGAGTATTAAATAGTCATACCACGTATTCCCTTTCTAGGAATTAGTCCCTCCAACTTTCGGTCCCACATGAAATTAAACTTTAGGTTTTCCTGCACAACGTTACACTACTACAACTTGGACTTTTCTCAGTGCTAAAAACTAACATTAACAGTGCTAGAAAAGCATTATTAATGCCGATGTAGATAAAGGGGGGTCCCATTTATCAGCACTCCGAAAAATGCTGATAAAGGCCACCTTTATCAGTGCTAAAAAAAGAACTGATAAAGAACCCCCTTTATCTATGCCAGCATTAACAGCGCTTTTCTAGTGCTAATAAAGGGGTGCCTTTATCAGTGCTATCTTGAGCGCTGATAATAGTGCCCTTTATCAGTGCTCTTTTAGTGTTGTTAAAGGAGTCCTTTATCAATGATCAAAAAAACACTGATAAAGGAACCTTCCCCTGCACCTGCACAACAATCACCTACACACCTGCACAAAATAGCACCTGCACACAAACCAAGAACTGAAAGACAAAAAAGCGCACAAAATATTTTGACAAACAATGATATATACATTTACTTAACATCATGAATACAAAAAAAAATACACTGTTATATACATTTCAAACAATGTTTTACATGGTTACAATTACAATTATCCAACAAAAGTTATAAACATTAATGTTTCAACCTTTGATATCTGTGATCCTCTCTCAAAAATTGTTGTCCATGGTATTTGTTGCCGAAAAAAGCATCTGAACTCAAGGAAAAAAATTCACCTATATAAGAAAACAAATATTATGTTAGTAATACAATAATGAAATAAATAAAAACATTAATATGAAAGAATACATTAATATGGAAATGTGAAACTAAAATATGGAAATGATAAACTCAAATGTTTTCATTCTGATAATAATGAAAGGGAATAATGTAAAATCAATATGTTTTTGGATGATTTATCACATTTAATAAATACTGATTCTTTATCTAATGAAAAGATTTACTGGTCACACCGTCCATCATATTGAGGTGTGGTGGATTATTACATGTCACAAATGATTCATGGATCGTTGTCCTAAAGTATCAAAACATTCCGAATGCGTTTTCTCAGTTTGTTGTATGTCACTTGTGTTGTTTTCTAAAGTTAATGTCAATTTAAAACTGATATCAGACACTTTTAGCCATACCGGTCATACTGTGTGTCAGATTAAGGTGCGGTTGATTCATACATATCAAAAATGACTCATGGATCATTGTCCTAAAGTATCAAAACAATCCTAATGAGTTTGCTCAGTATTCCTTATGTCACTTGTGTTGTTTTCTAAAGTTAATGTCAATTTGAAACTAATATCAGACACTTTTAGCCATACCGGTCACATCATGCATCAGATTGAGGTGCGATGGATTCATACACTTCAAAAATTACTCATGAATCATTGTCCTAAAGTATCAAAACAATCCTAACATGTTTGATCAGTTTTCCGTATGTCACTTGTGTTGTTTTCTAAAGTTATTGTCAATTTCAAACTGATATCAGACACTTTTAGTCATACCGATCACACCATGTGTTGGATTGAGGTGAGGTCAATTCATACAACTCAAAAATGACTCATGGATCATTTTCATAAAGTATCAAAACAATCCGAATGTGTTTTCTTGGTTTTCCGTATGTCACTAGTGTTGTTTTCTAAAGTTAATGTCAATTTGAAACTGATATCAGACACTTTTAGCCATACCAGTCACATCATGCGTCGGATTGAGGTGTGGTTTATTCGTACATGTCAAAAATGACTCATGGATCATTCTCCTAAAGTATAAAAACAATCCGAATTCATTTTCTCAGTATTCCGTATGTCAGTATCGTTGTTTTCTAAAGTTTATGTCAATTTGAAACTAATATCAGACACTTTTAGTCATACTGATCACACCATGTGTCAGATTGAGGTGCAGTCAATTCATACATGTCAAAAATGAATCATGGATCATTTTATTAAAGTATAAAAACAATCAGAATTAATTTTCTCAATATTCCATATGTCAGTAGTGTTGTTTTCTAAAGTTTATGTCAATTTGAAACTGATATCAGACACTTTTAGCCATATCGGTCACACCATGTGTCGGATTGAGGTGTGGTTGATTTTTACACATCAAAAATGACTCATGGATAGTTTTCCTAAAGTATCAAAACAATCCGAACGCATTTTCTCGGTTTTCTGTATGTCACTTGTGTTGTTTTCTAAAGTTAATGTCAATTTGAAACTGATATTAGACACTTTTAGTCATACCGATCACACCATGCGTCAGATTGTAGTGCGGTGGATTCTTACACATCAAAAATGACTCATGGATTGTTTTCCTAAAGTATAAAAACAATCCGAACACGTTTTCTCATTTTTCCGTATGTCACTTGTGTTGTATTCTAAAGTTAATGTCAATTTGAAACTGATATCAGACACTTTTAGCCATAATGGTCACACCGTGCATTTGATTGAGGTGATGTTGATTCTTACACTTCAAAAATGACTCATGGATAATTGTCTTAAATTATAAAAACAATACGAACACTTTTTCTCAGTATTCTATATGTCACTTGTGTTATTTTCTAAAGTTAATGTCAATTTGAAACTGATATCAGACACTTTTAGTCATACCGATCACACCATGCATCGGATTGATGTGTGGTGGATTTTAGAATGTCACAAATGATTCGTGGATCATTGTATTAAAGTATCAAAACAATCCGAATGCATTTTCTCAGTTTTTCGTATGTCACTTGTGTTGTTTTCTAAAGTTAATATCAATTTCAAACTAATATCAGACACTTTTATCTATATCGGTCACACCGTGCATCGGATTGAGGTTCATTTGATTCATACACCTCAAAAATGACTCATGGATTAGTTTACTAAAGTATAAAAATAATCCGAATGCATTTTCTTAGTTTTCCATATGTCACTTGTGTTGTTTTCTAAAGTTAATGTCAATTTGAAACTGATATCTGACACTTTTATCCATACCGGTCACACCGTGTGTCGGATTGAGGTGAGGTTGATTCCTACACGTCAAAAATGACTCATGGAACATTCTCCTAAAGTATAAAATCAATATGAATGTTTTTTCTCAGTATTTTTTATGTCAGTAGTGTTGTTTTCTAAAGTTTATATCAATTTCAAACTGATATCAGAAACTTTTAGCCATACCGGTCACATCGTGCATCGTATTAAGGTGTGGTTGATTTTTACACATCACAAATGACTCATGGATCATTTTTCTAAAGTATAAAATTAATACAAACTCGTTTGATCAGTTTGCTGTATGTCAGTAGTGTTGTTTTTTAAAGTTTATGTCAATTTGAAACTGATATCAAACACTTTTAGTTATACCAGTCACACCGTGCATCGGATTGATGTACGGTTGATTCTTAAATATAAAAAATGACTCATGGATCATTGTACTAAAGTATCAAAATAATATGTATGCGTTTTCTTGGTTTTTCATATGTCAGTTGTGTTGTTTTCTAAAGTTAATGTCAATTTCAAACTGATATCAGACACTTTTAGCCATACCAGTCACACCGTGTGTTGGATTGAGGTACAGTTGATTCTTACACATCAAAAATGACTCATGGATCGTTTTCTTAAAGTATCAAAACAATCCGAACATATTTTCTCAGTTTGTTTTATGTCACTTGTGTTGTTTTCTAAAGTTAATGTCAATTTCAAACTGATATCAGACATTTTTAGACATACCGGTCACACCGTGCATCGGATTGAGGTGTGATTGATTCTTACACATCAAAAATGACTCATAGATCGTTTTACTAAAGTATCAAAACAATCATAATGCATTTTCTTGTTTTTTCGTATGCCACTTGTGTTGTTTTCTAAAGTTAATGTCAATTTGAAACTGATATTAGACACTTTTAGCCATACCGGTCACATCATGCATCAGATTTAGGTGAGGTTGATTCTTACATGTCAAAAATAACTCATGGATCGTTCTCTTAAAGTATCAAAACAATCTGAATGCATTTTCTTGGTTTTCCGTATGTCAGTAGTTCATAAGAGTCTCTCATTAAGTTATTCTTTACTAGAAACTCAAATCATTTCTAAAACCATTTTTCATAATCTAAGGATATGAAACATAAGAAAGGGTGATCATAGATGCTCAATAATTGTAAACAAGGGAGATATCAATGATCATATAAAGATAACATAAGTAGTAGGAATTCACCTTCATTATCCTATTTTTTTACATTCTTCCATCGGGTACGCTGCCCATTTGTTTCTAAACACATCTATATCATCTTGTGAATATGAGTTTTTTCGACAGTCATAGTAGTACTAAAAAAATATAAATACACAAAGGATTAATAAATATTTTAAATGAAATAGTAATTATTTTCATAAATACCTCTTCAGGGATGCTATTTTGTTCATGAAATATGATCTCTTTTATAAATTTACAAACATAATAACCCCAATACTTTCTATTTGTTTATTTCGTACACTGTAGAAACATCGATAAAAATAAGTAATCTGTTTTGATATGTATTTTGATAGTGAAATATAATTATATATACCCTGATACTTGTCCATTTTTAGATCTCATGCGCCTTGTCGTCCTTAGGCCCTGGATTCATTCTATCCTTTAGATGATATTCATACACCACCCTATCATAACAAAATCCTCATTAAAATATAATATAAATTATATAACTAGATATTTAGTTCTAAAATGTTGGATCTATTGTATTACAAATTGAAAATCTCCATCATGTGTGGTCGGTTTGTTGGATATCCATGCGGTGAATCCATAAAATAAATCTTCGAAGTATCCAAATTGACTGCAATGAGCGTCCAATGTTGCCTAAAAACACAAAAAGTAATAAGTAATGATAGAAATGAAAATATAATTTATATGATTAAAATGTAGAGTTTTACCCCTACAATGTTGGTATTAAAAAGAGCCTATCAGTCGTAATTTTTCATTGAAACGTTCTGAGCAGGTTTGACATTAATTCAGCCATAAAATCGAAATCTATTTATTTTTGTTGTGTAGACATGGTGTGAGGACTAACGAGTCCAAATTTATATTCACAGGAAAATCCCTTCAATTGTTTTTCATATATACGCCTGCAAAAAAAATTAAATGTATTTAGCCATAATTATCATAGTATATCAGCTTCTGTAAAATCAAATCATGAAAACATACTTCATATATACATTTATAACTGAGGCTCATAGCCAGTCATATGTGATGATTTCAGCTACAACGTCAGCACTAACAAAATATAATGTTTCCTCTCTGTACATATCTATTTCACAAACAATTGTGTGATTATTTCTTCCTTTCATTTTCGTATCCACATGAGCTTGAAATGGTATTAAATGTGGATATAGAACAGGTGGGATGAAGGTTCCCTTAGTAGATCGTTTTGATCAGTTGGTTGATCCTTTTGAGCCTTTATTTCATTTTAGCTTCTTCCTTTTGTCATTCTGTAATAAAATTCATCGGTTCAGCCCTTTTCTAATTAAATTTTAAAGGTTCTTCTTGAAAAAATGAATTGGAAATGAATACCTCCTAGTAGAAATGTTTTTTTACAAGATTTGACGGCCATGCAATGAATATTCCAACATCTTTTTCCACCATATGAATGTCGTCATCGTCATTTGGCATGGGTATCTCAGCACTCGGCTCATGAGATATGTTAATCAACACTTTTACATGACTAGTTGGAAGTGTTCTGGAGTGTAGCGTGTCATTCTGTATATTGAACACCATAGCCCTCGCTACAAGGCGATGGGTGGGAGTTGACAGATATAAATCACAGTCATTTTCACCCTGTAGAATATCATTACAAGAAAGGTATCAGTGTCTATGTGATTCACATTTCACAGAAACAAATATTAGAACATTTATTACCTCGATTAAGTCAGGTATTTGAGGGGAATGTCTTACCTCAAAGCTGGTGGGGGTGGGGCGGGTTGTTCTTGAGTTGTTTCTTTTCTTTGCCTCTCCCCCATCAAAGTTTCTAGAAACTCTCCCTGACTTTGTAATTTTTCTTCAAGGGTAGCTAGTCTTTCTCTCATCATTTTCATTTCTTTAGTTTGTTCCTCCTCTTGTTTTTTTTCTGAAAATATGTTCGAGGTGTCACCCCAAAACTCGCACCTTTGACACGGCCATACTATTCTCGTTGTTTCAAGGCCACTAAAAGTATGTCTGCATCTGGTGCGGGTGTTGTTGATTCTTGTGACTATGTCAAATAGAAAATATGGGAAAATAAGTAATCATCATTATGAAATAGTGATTTAAATCAAAACAAATTTATATAATATCATACTTACACATGTTTCCTACACTTTTTGTATGTTTTCATCTACCAGTTTCCCCTCTTTATTAACACGAGCCTCCTTCCATAACACATGGAATGGGATGGAAGTGGCTTGGGATTTTGATTCATCAATCTTCATATAAACAGAGAAACATGGTTACAGTGTTTTTTTATGTCACATAAAATTATTACAATACTTTTAAAATACGTACCAATTGTTTTTCAATTGAATCGTACCCCAGCCTTGCTTTACAGTAGGGGTACGCTGGTTTTGTTGCTTGTTCTTTATTTTCATCACTCAGTTGCTATTTCATAAATAAAAAACTATCAATCAAAGTGATGAATACAAGCAACGTTAAACAACATGTTACCAAACACAATGTACCTAAAAAGTATTCTCCACACGACGGTTGCAAAATGCATCCCAAGCTCCTTGGGATATCAAGTGTGCATAAAGAGGAGGTGGGTGTGGCTTGATTTTCCCTTCAACATCTTTCAGATAACATTTCATTAAAATGGTGTGAAAGCCTCTATGAACCCTTCCTTCCAGTCTTAATACATATTCTTTGTGCGAGACATCTACTATAAATGCACTCTGCAAGATATGATGTAGAGTTAGTCAATATTTTAGTATTTTATTTTATTTTATTTTAATAAATTAAATAAATGATATCATAATGTTACTGTAATCTCTTCCCACATTAATGTTTTCATCCCGTTGACAACATGTTGTGATGACTCTATATCAATCGGCACGTGTTACCAAGTGACGATTCCAATGTAGCTACTAAACATAGCTTTGTTGGGGTTTACATGTTGGCCTTGCTTATTCCATCCCACCTCATATTTGATGCCTTTTGCTTTTGCCTTAAGGATTTTGGCTAAAACTGTCAAACTATGGTGCACCTGTTTTTTTTATGTCGTCGGGGTTTCATTGCCTACCATTTCCTCAGTTTCTGCATCATCATTATGTTCCTCTGAAGCGCTAGCATCGGCACTGGGACCAGCAACAACAGGTTGAGATGCCTGTTGTACCTCAGTAGTGGGACCAACATCAATAGGTTGAGAAACATGTTGTACCTTAGCAGTGGGACCAGCTACAATAGGTTGAGAGACCTGTTGTACCTCAGCAGTGGGACCAGCTACAATAGGTTGAGAAACCTATTGTGTCTCAGGATTGAGTGCATCAGCAGGTGCAGAAGCGATTATCTGTATAAGTGGTTTAATATTTAATTTAGATCATATAAAAGTAGCAGCGAACAAATAATAACATAATGTAACACAATCTATATTGCAATAAAAAAATAACTTGATTATTGAACTCTCTTTTTTTTAAAGGCTGAAGGGATTTGACCCCTCTATCGACTATACATATCCCTTCATTGTGGTCTCCTCTGACATACAAAACGTCATCTACATTGGGACCACTATGAAATTATTGTGAAGTCCCAATGAAAAGGTCATCCTCTATTAAATTTTCATCTGACCCTTTAGTTGTTTTGGTCAATAATAGAACAATTGACCAATTTTGGTTTATGGGATTTGGAACATAAAATACTTGCACTACCTGTGATTCCATTATAAATAGTTCTTCTTTCTCCCCTTCCTTACTGAAATCAACTTTCACAAATCTCAATTCATCTATTTTAATAGCACTCCTGTTATCAACCTACTTGCATTGAAAAATCGGAACTTTGAATTCTGTATAATCCAACTCCCATATTTGTTTGATGATGCCAAATTATGACATATTTTCATAAATTGGATTTCTTTCCTTAGCACCAGAAACATACATCGCTTCATCCACAAGTGTAACTGCACTATTCTGCATGGTACTGTCTTCATCATGTTCATCAGTATAAAATATATAACCATTAACTACATAAGCATTGTAAGATAATACATACACACTTGGTCCTCCGACTAGCAATCGAAGTCGGTCTAAAATTGACTCTGGATTTTCATCTGACTTCTTAAAAATATGGTCCCGAAACCATCCTATAAACTGTCGATTATGTGTATCTGATATCCATTTTTCATCCCTAGATGGATTCAAATGCCTAAGAATTTCTTTGTGGGTTTCAACATATGGGTCAACGTCAAAATTGTTATACAAAACATAAAGGTGGGCCTGCTCCTGATCTGTAATATTGATTGTGAAAAACTGTCTTCCAAAAATTCCTTCACCCTCAAGACGCCTAGTGTGATGAGATTTCATTAGGCCAATGCTTTCCACACTAGACAGGTATTCGGTATAGAATTCAACGTCTTACTCAACAATATATCGCTCTGTAATACAACCCTTTGGCTGACTTCAATTTTTGACATACCCTTTCAAAATCTTCATATACCGTTCAATGGGGTACATCCATCTATAATGTATAGGACAACATAGTTGAATCTCTATCACCAATTAGACCATCAAATGAACCATCATATCAAAAAATGAAGGTGGGAAGAACATTTCTAATTCACATAATATGACGGTAAATTCTCTTTCTATAGTTGGTAATTTTGTCGGGTCTATAACTTTGCTACATATAGATTTGAAGAAGAAACACGGTTTCGTTAATATATGGTAGACATTCTTGGTCAAAATTCAATGCAAAACAATAGGAATGAGATCTTGCATCAAAACATGGCAGTCATGTGATTTCAAACCTTTTAACTTCAAATCGCTCATTGACACGAGGTTCCTGATATTTGATAAATGCCCCTCTAGAACCTTTACGTCATTCAAGAAGCTGAAAACGGATATCTCTCCTACCTGGAAAGAGTGTAAGTAGCAGGAGGAAGAAATGTTCATTTTTCACCCTTCACTGGTGACAACTCTTCTCGTATTATCAACTCAACCATGTCCAACCTAGCCTTAATTCCATATTTTGTTTTCCCAGGTGTATTTAGCAACGTGCCAATGACACTATCAAATACATTTTTTTTCTACATTCATAACATCAAGAAAATGTCTGACATACAGACAATTTTAGTATAGTAATTCAAAAAAAATCGATCTCTTTCTCCAACTGGTTTTTATAAGGTTTTTCAAATACGGTTTACCAAAAGTAGTGTCCACATTTTTAACTTTCTCAAACAATTGATCGCATGTTAGTGGAGACAGTGTTGTATGTTCTTCTGAACTTCCATCGAATGATGTCGTCCACGATCGGTACTTATTTTGTCGGGGTAGAAATCTGTGCTGCCCTAGAAACATGGTTTTTGATGAATTTTTCAACCTAATTTATTGTGTACCTTGTTCGAAAACGGGACACCCTTGAGTTACTTTAATACTATATCTTGACAAATTTCAATAAGCAGGGAAGTCATTTATCATCCTATACAACATGGCTCTCAAATTGAAATCTTCCTTTTTGTAACCATCATACAATGTAACACCTGAATCCCACAATAATTTCAAATCTTCGATCAATGGAGCTAAATAAACATCAATATCATTACCCAGTTGTTTTGGTCCTGATATAAGCATAGATAACATGATGTATTTTCATTTCATGCATAACCACGGTGGTAAGTTATAATTTATCAACATAACTGGCCATGTACTATGACTGTTTCTTTGAAAACCAAAAGGATTCACTTCATCCTATAGATAATGCAAGACGAAGGTTTCTAGACTCATTTCAAAATTCAGGATTCTCATGATCAATTCTCTTCCACTGAGGAGAGTCTATCGGGTGACGTAGTATACCATCTTTAATTCTTGTATCTTCATTCCATGTCAATTGTCATGCAGTCTCTTCACTTCCATATAGGAGCCTAAACCTTGGAATGATTGGAAAGTACCATACAACTTTAGTAGGACTGGATTCATATTTCTTGTATCAAGAAGCACCACACTTTGGGAATTCATTAAGTGATTTGTGGTCCTTGAGAAACAGTATACAGTCATTCAGGCAGGCGTTTATTCTTTTATAGATCATACCCATCGAGTATAGTATTCATTTGGCATCGTATGTTCGGCTCGGGATCTCATTATCTTCTAGGAACATGTCATTCATGAGAGAAAGTAGTTCCGTAAAACTGGTGTCACTCCACCCATTGTCTTATTTCAAATTATACAGCTTCAGTACAGCTGACAGTGCTGTATATTTAGTGCAACCAGCATATAATGGCATCTTTGCACAACTTTTTAATTTCTCAAACAATTTTGGGAAATCACAAAGTTCATCTTTGGCAGTCCTTGCCATTTCCTCAATACGATCTTCATCATCATTCACATTTGTAATCACATCCTTCATATGGTCATCTTCATTGTTCATACTTGTAATCCTATCAGATGATCCATAAAATGTAGTGTTATCCGATCCAGTACCTATATTCGTTGTTTCTCTGTGTTTATTACAACATGTATAACTCTAATCTATTCCGTGACAGATCAAGTGTTCTTCCAACTTCTCTGGACTAATTTGTTTTGAATAACAACAGCATAAACATGGACAAAGGATTTGAGAAGGGTCATATGCCTGATATTTTGAAAACTTGATAAACTATTTCATGCCTTCTTCATACTATTTTGTCAATCGATTGGCATTAATCCATTCTTTATTTATATTCAGAATTTTTGAAATCCAAAGGATGGGTATATAGGTTAGGGGAGAAGGAATATGAGTATAATTTAGATAAAAAACTAGATACTTCAAAAATGGTGGGGGCGTTCTCATTAATAGAAAATCTTGGGTGGTTCTTGGGATTCATCCATTTTATTCCTCTCTTCGATCCCCCCTGATGAGGGGTGGTTCTTGGAAGTTTTTTATAGTGAGTTAGTGAATTCTTCCCTCATACTTCCTATATTACTATTATCCTAAATTTCCCTATGATTTGGGATGATTTTAACTAGGATTTTTGTGATGATTTCACTATACCATCTTCAAATCAATTCAGATGATGTAGATTTTGTTTGTATTTGCTAGAGGTTATCCTCGTATGATGAACGCACCATGTTTTTTGTGGTTTAGGTGGTGTTGTGTTTCCCAGTGAGTTTTTAAAATATTATTCCTAATTATATTAAGGTGAATAATTAATTATAAGTTTCTATAATTAATTATTTGGGAATTGTGCCTTGATATTGGGTCTCAATCATTGGTACAAGATTAGATAAGGCATGTATAGTCTTGGTTAAGGATTATTTGATCTTATTTAGGGGTTTACTCCATTTTTTGAGGTAGTTGGACCCTATAATACAAAAACATGTTCCAATTTATGCATGATTGTGCATTAATGCATGAGTATATGTGTTCTAATTAAAGGGATATAAATCAAGAGTAACCTAGGTAAATAAATAGGGTGTTTTTGATCCACCAAGAGATAGAGTGAGGGTTGTATTGAATGCTTGTGATTTTGTGATCATCCAGAGATTATGTCTCCATAGAGGTGAGGTTTCTAGTTGTGTTTATGAGATGATCGGGTTTGGTATGATATTTGTATAGCCTAATTAGGTTTTCTAAGGCTATTTGAGTAGGTATTAGAGTCTTAGTCCTAATGAAGATGGATAATATAGTTTTATATATCACATATGATAGGGAACACCCTATTAAGGATATATAAGAGTCATGGTGTGTGTGATGAGTAGGATATTCCATATAGGGATTAGTGAAGTGTGACATAGAGGATTTCCTCCTTATAATTCGGTTAAGAGATCTCCAAGGGGAGATATGATATGGTACCTAAGTGAGGGTCATGGTAATAGTCTGTATGACTTAGCATAGGGTATCCAAGGCTCTTAGAGTGAGTTTATTAGGATGGTCATTATTTAGTTTTAATGAGTTTTAATGTGGGAATTAGAAGATGATATAGACTAGACTATCAAGGCCTAGATCAAGTATAGCATGTGGGTTGTGACATTACCATGTAGAGATGAGTGTGTGTTGGTATCAATGAGTAGAGATGGGTTAGGTTTGTAGAACCCAGTAGATTCCCTTATAGGAGGAATTATAATGTTGATATGTTGGGAATAATTTTCATGTATAACCAAGATGGTTTTAAGGAGATTATTATGCAAGGCTAAATGGATGGTGACTTTTATCATTAATGGTCAGACCGACTAAGTGATTGGGACTTCATATGACTTTCACCTAGTTGAAGTATGATCATCCATGGTTCCCACCTATTGATGATGTGGTTTAGCTAGTACGATAGGTTGGCTATCTAGATACCCTCCTTATATTACTATTTATTTGTTTTGTGGCATGATACAAGATGGATGGTCTTTATTTAAGTGATAAGGTGTTGGTAGGATGCTAATTTGAGTTAGAAGGCATTGGTCAAAGGGTATTGGTGTGTGAATTCCATGGGATCCACCTATTGATGGTGCATTTTGACTTGTGATAGAGGTTGGATATTGTGATTCCCTCCTTATATCATTTTTTGAATGATAATATGATGTGAGATATAGAAATGGGGATCACTTATTATTGGTTTAGAGTAGTTTTGTGAGAGGTTGTCTATAGAGATTCCCTCCTCAAATTGTTTTTATGTGATGTGATGGTGAGACCCACTGTAAGTAAGAGGGGAGTAGCTAATATGTTGTGGAATTAGAGGATATGTGAATCACACCCAATGTGAGAGGTTGGTGGCACTGTTATTTTATAAGAAAGGATATGATATTTAAATCGGTATATGACCCAACCCAGAGAGAGTGGGTAGTGGGAAGGAATTGGTAGAAACCCAAGGTTCTTTTTTTTTCGAACCCAAGGAGAATAGTGTACAATATAGTGTACAATATAGAACATACTAAATATATGTCTCATCCCGTTGGAATTCCTCACCTGATGACATGAATTCACCAACACGGATGGTTCAAACCCTACCTGGCCTAACTATAGTGGGGAGAGCTAATCAAGATCAAACAAGTAACCAACCACATATACATGTGTCACACACACAAGAATCACACACAAGAATCACGCCAAATCATAATTAATCGCAATATTTACAATAAATTCAGACATAATTAATTCATGAAAATTCAATTTCACTCACCTTTAGGAGGAGGACCCGGTGGCAGAGGAGGAGGAGGCGTTGACAGCGGAGGCAGCGGAGGAAGTGGAGGCAGTGGAGGCAGCGTGGAGGCAGCGCGGAGGCAGCGGAGGTAGCTCGGAGGAAGCAGAGGAAGCGGAGGCAGCGGAGGAAGCATTGTAGGCAAAGAAGGAGGAGGAGGAGGAGGAGGAGGAGGAGGAAGAGGTAGAGTAGGAGGATGAGGAGGCTGTGGTGGAGGTTGAGGAGGAGGAGGAGTCGTGGTGGAGGAGGAGGAGGAGGAGGGGGAGCCGCTATAAGAGGAGGAGGAGGAGAAGTAGGTGTCGGAGGTGGAGAATGAGGCGGCGGTCACGGAAAAGGAAGAGGAGAAGGAGGCAGCGGCGGAGAGGAGGTAGAGGCAGAGGCGCAGGGTAGGGCTTCCGCGATTGACAGGGTGTGGGGAGGAGGAGTCGCGGCAAGAGGAGGAGGAGGAGAAGTACGCATCGGAGGAGGAGAATGAGACGGTGGCCATAGTAGAGGAGGAGGAGAAGGAGGTCGTGGCGGAGAGGAGGGAGCGTTGGAGGCGCAAGGTAGGGCTTCCGCGAAAGCTTGACAGGGTGCGGGGAGGAGGAGGAGGACCCGGTGGCACTTATAAATCCCACGGGGACCTTTATCAGTGCTAGTAAAAAGCACTGATAAAGGGGGTCTTTATCAGCGCTAAAATGAAAAGCGATGATAAAGAACCCCTTTATCATTGCTTTTTTAGTGCTGATAAAGGTAGAACTTTATCAGAGCTTTTTTAGCACTGATAAAGGGTGTATTTATCAGCGCTTTTCATTTTAGTGCTGATAAAGACCCAATTTATCAGCGCTTTTGTAGCACTGGTAAATCCATACTTTATCAGTGCTAATAAAAGCGCTGATAAATGTATAAATTTAATAATTTGTTCATATTATTATATATTTACTTAAAATGATATTTATGATAAATATATATATATATATATTTATTAATAATTATAACTCTAAATAAATATATCTTTATTTATACTTATAAAATTATTTGAAAGGTATATTTATATATATATCATTGAAAATATAATAAAATATATATTTATTTTTTAAATATAATGTAATTTTAATTATAAGTGTACATTTTTTAGAACATATATATTATATGGGTAACATAATGAATTATAAATCAATAACACATCAATGTGATATGTAATTATACTCTATGAATGAACATTGTTCATGCACATATATGATCACATATATAACATATATGCATGATATATTCATTGACCCTAATTCATTGGAAAACACACATATATTCAATAATTTTAATTATACATATATATTAAAAAGTATTATATATTTATAAATAAAACAAATACATTAAATATAAACAAATATAATAAATATATATATTAAATATAATGAATTAATAAATCTAATAAATATAATGAATTAATAAATCTAATAAATCTTATAAATATAATAAATATATTTATTATTAATAATATAATTATTTAATTACATATATATATATTTAGTCATAACATGTGTTTTTTATTCAATATATACAATAAACATTATCGGCGCTAAGAAAAGAACTGATAAATGTAACCTTTATCAGTGCTAAGAAAAGCGCTGATGAAGGGATATTTAAAGCGCTCATAAAGTGTACACCTTTATCAGCGCTTCTTTTAGCGCTGATAAAGGGTACATTTATCAGCGCTTTTTTTAGCGTTGATAAAGTCCTACCCCTTTATCAATACTTTTCTATTAGCGCTGATAAAGGCAGGCACCTGCCTTTCCCAGTTTTGTGGTAGTGTTAAAAGGGACCTTCAATAACTATGTTTAGCTTCATTACTATCCTCATGGGATACATAGGAACACCCAGACATTTCATCTTTGGGCCCATCTTAACTAAGATCTAGTCTCTCCTATACCATATCTTCTAACTCTTTCTGGCCCCTCGGCCTGAGGATTCTCTCACAGAGTCCTGCGCGGTGTGATGTGGACCTCGTCCTCATTCACGTCGGGTATGATTTATCACACCGTGCTCATTACCTCTTGAACCTCACCTATCATGTATATATATAATCCATATCACTCTAGACTATGCTTCCCAGTCCCACATGACTTTAAACTATTACGTCTATACTGCATGACATTAAAATGCATGGCTGGTCACATCATATGACCCTAAACTGTGACATTATCGTCCTGGTCGCATGATGAAAAACAACACTGCATCGTGGTGTCCTCACTCAAGGGGACATCATGTTTGGTATCGGTCACACACCATACCATTTTTCAACACCTTCACACGACTTGAATCTTGTGGTGATTCTTGGAATTTCTATCCTAGGTCCATAACTTCACAAAAAAAACAACACTCATTCATTCTAAAGGACAAACAAGATCAATCAAATGCCACTTCTTTTGGTGAAAGGGCCAGACCCACACAAACTTATTATCATTGGCACTGGTATCTTAGCATTTCATTCCTAGAACTACATGTGTCTTGATTCCCATACTCATAGAGTACATAGGAATGCCCATGCACATTGTCTTGGGCCCAGCCCAACTTTTGTTTTTGGTCCCTCGACCTAAAACCTTCTCAAGGAACACATGGTGATTGGAACCCCAAGTTCCCATTCATGTCAGGTTTTATAATTACCTCACCATGTGTCTCCTACATGCCCTAAAATCCCTGGTCCAAGTTCTATGACCATAAACTAAGATCACTCTGTGACCTTGCCACAAGACGTTAAACTGCACAACATCTTCAAGAACTATGTGTGGCTTGATTCCCATCGTTATGGGATACATAGGACCGCCCAGACACATTGTCTCTGGGTCCAGCCCCAGGAATCTAAAATCATGTCCTCTCTTACGGTCCCTTGTCCCGAACTCTTTCGGGAGCATGTGGTGTGGCGAGTACTTATTAGGTCCTCATTCATGCCGGGCTTTGCAATGGCCGCACCATATGCCTCCCATGTCTTGGTCTGAGCTCTATGATCATAAACTAAGATCTTTCTATGGTAACTACATTTCGGTCTTAGCTACTTTTCTACCCTTCACACAATCCATTAAATCAAATACCCCCTTAATGGTCCACCCTAGGACCTTAAGATAGAAGTGTGTGACCCCAAGACCCTTTTCCTTGGGAAGGTACTCAACTCCCTCTATCTGATACATCTTATAGTTGTACTCAGATGTGTTTTGACAAAGAGCCCGAAGTGTGGAATTTTCACGGGGACATTCCCCTCATTCAATTTCCAAGCTTCGTGGGCCCATTATTTAGATCCTCATCCTCTTCCACATTCAAAGGGACCCCCTTCATAGATTGGTCTCATGACACATCTTCTCACCTACCGTCTCGGGCCAACGTCCCTGAAGTCCCCGGACAACATTTACGACAGGTTCTGTGTTTCGAACATGGTCAGCAGTCGACCCTCATCTGTCTGTCCCCATATCAGGCTAACGTGATACGAATGATGTATTTCTAATAGGGTCAACATTCATCCCCTATCGTCATGTTGTCATCATTGTGGTCTAGATCTCGAGCATCATGATTCACATATTTCCACTTCCTTATGTTCAAGTGTAATTCCATCATACTTGCCTTTACCCCTTCGCGCATCTAGGTGTGTTAAGTAGGTGGGTTAGCATTATGGGGATGTCACTCACCTAGCATCCCACTGCCCCTAATGTGTGCCTTCCTGTTCTAGGAAAGTCCCATCACTACTTCCTATTTCCCACATCGAGCATGACTCACGTGGGCTTAGTAGTTTGGTAGGACGTGTACTGGCGCAACTATGCCACACATGCCTTTCATCATCTGGCATGACATTAAACTGCACTCTCAAAAATATGTGTGGATTGATTCCCATCCTTATGGGATATGTATAAACACCCACGCAACCCATATTAGGCCCATCCGAGTTTTCACCTTTAGTACCTCGACCTAAGGATTCCCCTGAGAGCATGTGTGGTGTGGACTCTTATAGTCCTCATTTACCTCATGTAATGTACCACACCACACATTTCTTTTCTGGGTATCTATATCCCTGACGCATGACTTTAAATTGATGCCCCTACCGTAAACAAGTTCAGGATTCCCCATGATAATTATGGGATGCGTCAGCTTCCTCACTAGAGAGGATTACCCCTACCAGCATTGGTCTCTAACCACGCTTTGCTTCAATAAATACATTTGTCTTGATTTTTATCCTTATAGGATACATAGCAATGCCCAGGAATTTCACCTTGGGCCCAGCCCTAGGTTCATTAACCCTTCTGTCCCCTCGGGCTCAATCCTGGTCCAGGCAGTATGACCTTTAATTTGTGTGCATCGTCCTCACTGTATGATTCTAAACTACATGTTTTTCATAATTATTAGAATAATGTAAAACTACAGATCATTTCAGGTCCTTACCAGAGAGGTCCTATTCAGAAGTGAGTTTGATCCCTGATCAGATGGATGCGCCAACCTAATGTGTTCCCGCCATGGTGGCATAATTTCAAGAGTGTTGGATTCTGATCGAATAGCCCATCACTTCACCCTTCATGCTTAAAGTGACCTTTATCCAGACCCCTATCCTCTTTCACGTCTAAAGGAACCCCCTAATATATGGATGCTCAGCCTATGGCTCACCTACTGTCTTGGGCTAATGTTATAGAAGACTAATAGATGACATTTTGTGTCAGGCCCCATGTTTCGAACATGGTCAATGGTCGCCCCTCACTTGTTATCCCCATTCTAGGATAACACAATAAGGATACTGTGTTTCAAACATGGTCAAAATTTACTCTTCATTGTCACGCCATCCTACAGTGTTCCAAATTTTGGGTATCGTGATTTACACATTCCACTCCCCTATGTTCGGATCGATTACAATGCCCCTAGCATTACCCTGTTTGTGCACCAGAGCACATTGTAAGGATGACACGTTGATTGTTTTGAGGCCCTCCTCCTCCAATAGGACCTCTCCCATTTCTTCTTAGAAATCCGCATTGGTTTTTCAAACCCCATATGCCTAAATCTTGGTCAACACTCTTATGTTCAAATTGAATAACATGATGATCATACCTTGTTTCTCACATTGGGCTTGACTTGCATGATCTTAGGGATTGATCACTGGGCATTTCACAGATATAACACATGTGTTTAAAACTAATAAAAATAACAAAACTCATACATGCATCTGGAATAAAACAATCAAATCATGAAAGTACGTTCGAGGGTTTGTAATCCTTTTAGCACATGAGGGTCGATCCCTGCCATGGATGGGTTAACCCCATCAAAAGAAAATTGTAACTCCTCCACCCTCGGGCTTGTGGAATCCATGATTTGTTGTCATCTGTTTATCTCCCTCTCCTCCTTGACAATGATGGGGCAGAATTCATCAGCTGCAGTCTGGGCCTGCTCTACGCCGGTTTGGATGACGGTCATTTTTTTGGAGGCTTGCTTCATGCGCTCTTCGTCCTCTGCAAATTGGGCATTCGATCATAATATTACATCTGATTGCGCGTTAAGGGAGACTAAGTACTCATTCACTCAGGCCTTCATTCGTTGAACCTCATTTTCAGCCTCCCATAGCCTCTTGATGTTCACCGCTTTCCTCCGATGCTAGCCTACACTGAGGCCACAGTCATACTCTCGAATCTTCTCCACCATAAGATCTCAGACGAGCATGTGGGGACACTGGGTATCCACTCCCCCAACACACAGTTTTTGCATCCGCGAGAGAAGTCTATACATCTCATCTATCAATTGCATTTAGGGGGTTTCAGTGATGAAGCGCTTGATCAGCATCCATGACCAGTGATGAACGATTTTGCGATCCTCTTCATCAGTGGTCATCTCATCCCAGTCGGCACGGTTAGCATGCTCATATGTGGGGAACACCCCCAAGAACTCATCAGTAGGGTCCACATCTAGTGTTTGATTAGGCATTGAGAGACCTGGTCTATCTGATCGATACTCATCATTGGATCCCACCTCAATAATCTCAGGCTCAGCCCTGCTAACGGTCCCACCAGTGATCAGGAGCACCGCAGTTTGGTTGATCTAGATATCCACCTCCATGATCACTGGCATTCCCCTGGGAAAGGTGTTGTCAGAAGTCCCAACCAACCTTGATAAGGAAACCCACGCTAGTTGAATAACTGTGTGCACCAAAAAGGGGCATGGACGTCATTTGACATGGTCAATGGGTGACATTCATGAATTTTATAGAAGAGAACTACAGAGGTCAAATTCCTAGTCTCGTTCTTGGGTTGACGCCATTGGGACCCCAAGGTGTGGCCCCCCATATATTATCAAAAGATTTGAAAGCTCCGTAGGGTCCACCTCAGGTGTCCTGGCCCCACTGGATGTGGAAATTGATGCAACCTCAGGTGTAGATCTTGAAGGCCCCGCATCTGCATCTGTTGAGGGGAAAGAACGGGTTCTATGTATGAGGCCCTCCTGCAGAGTTCAAGTGTTAGTGGGGAGTCCATAATGACCTGGAAGCAGACTCTGAGGAAGGGACTTGTGATTTTACCTCAAGGGACACTGAAAATTCTTCAAGTTTTGAGTCTTTATCACCAACTTCACCCTCCTCCAATGGGATCCCTCTACCGACCTCCTCCCCCCAGGATGACTCATCCGATTTCTCCGACAAAGGAAAGTGCTCTCTTAGTTCGTCATCTAACAATTGCGGGGGGGGGGGATGTTTGATCCAACAACACCTTCACCCGGTCTATCATGGGATGTGGGGAACCTCAGGAGAGCACAAATTCCTCCATCTCTACCAGTTATTGCTCCACCTCCACCTGGGACACTGCAAAGCTGTCCCTGACAGAGCTGATTCCCAAAAAATCCATGCCGAGACGGTTCAAGTGTTGCCACATCTCGGATGGGCCAAGGAATTTCCTATTAACATTCCATATATCCCAGGTCTCCAGGAAGATAGCATTCTTCGGCATGTCTATGTGGCGCAGCCACTTCCTCGGAGCCTGGGTGGATATTCTATAGAATTCTCTTGGTGGCCTCCCCTCTGGATAACTCTGTTCTTATGGGATCACCTGGTCCACTACCATTGTTGGATTCGCTACCCCTACCTCCCCCTCAACTGTTGTAGGCCTTGCTACCACGGTGACCCTGCCACCATAGGATGTCCTTGCCACTTTTTGGCCCCAACATCGATATTGGGGAGGCACACCATCACCGGCTCACACAGTGGGCCGCTTCAACATCTCCCCTGGATAGGCCACCTCCCATATTTTGGCATACTCCTTCACCAACCCAAAGATTTTCATGGGTGGAGGCAACTCGTTCCTCATCTTCCCATCCTACCGCATGAAAATGAGCCACATTTTCCTCATCACGCACGGGTGATCCTTATAGCACACCCCCAAATAGACATGCGGCGTCAGCTGCTACATGCACTGAAATTTCCTTTCAAATCAGTGTGGGGTGTATGGATCGCAGAGGGGATCATGATCCACCCTTACCACTAGGACTCCAGCTAGAAAGTCTAGGAGATAGGATTAGTGCTCTTTCGTTCCTTGACTGTCATCAGTGAAAGCACATGTTGGCAGCGGGAACAGATGAAAGTTGAATTATTCTACCTTACACACCTAGTTCAGTACTACTTGCACAATCAACTTGGCCAGAAAACTCCTTGCGGCATTCATAATGGATGGATAGAAGTTTGACCCAGGAGGGGAGATGGGGTTTGGGTATTTATAGACCCCCCTGACATGCGCCGCTATCCAACCATACAGGAGGTGGAATGGCCTGCATATCCTCTTTGGCATCTTCCCCTCGTTGATATTCCACATTATATTGTACATCTTGGAGAGCATCGGGATTCCAAAGTTCACCCGCCCTCTTGTCGCTAACATGGGAAGCATGATAAATGTGCTTGGTCACACACCCATGTTTGTATCCCTCATCAGCATAATCCAACCACAGATGAGAGCCGCGATGAAAGTCACTAGCCTGACTATTGGTTGTTGCTCGGTACTGAAACTGAACCCCAATTTCTTCCACTGGCTATCCTCCAAGACCTGCTAGTACGAGTTCTCTTTGCCTCATTGATCCCCCTTCGGGCAAGTCCGAGGCCTCACCAGAAACTACCTCTCTTCCAAAAAATTTAGAAACTGGTTGAACCATTTCTTGAAATGGACGTCCCTCACTACTTCCTTGTCCTCTCTTGGAACCAGCTCCATCAACGCCATCACCAGTGGTGGAATTTATTCTGGATCCTCCCACGCACCCATAATGGGGAGGAATTCATCATACATCGCACCCAATATCAGGACCCCTGAGATCTGATGCACATCCCACAAGCTGATACCAACCTCCCTGTGGTGTAGGTGGAAGGTATTGGTCCTCGATGACCACCTACTCAACAACTCCAGCATTAGATGTTTTGGCTGATAGATGTGGAATTGGGAAGCCCACGCCGCCTCATACAGGACCACTCTCCTCAGATCAGCCCCAAACACTTCACATGAGGCACCTACCAAGTAGGCCCAGGCCCAATCATCTATGAAATTTCCACCCTGTCATAGGTCCCACTCATTGGACCACCCCTTCCCTGGGTTCCTCATGGATCTCTTAAAGATTATCTGGTACAGAGGGGGGGATGTCTCCGGCTGCAATCGCTTCCTGTCAACATTGTTCAGATGATTGTATAAACAATCAATAATGACGGGTGTGAAGTCCTCTCAAGTATGGCTGTCAGCCACCCTGAACCACTGGCGCTGACACAGCGTGTTCCTGAACCAGTAATCTAGCTTGTCCCTACTAGATTCAGGGATGAAGATGTCATCTCTCAACCCAAAACCATACAAAGGTAGCCTCTTTCACATCATATAGTTATATTGTCTTGACGATAATAGCTTCACCAATGACACATGGTCGGAGTGGATTCTTATCAACTCCCCTAAACACAATCTATTCTCCATCTCATCCCTTCGAGCAGCATCTGCAAGGACCCCCCTACCAACCTCCGGGTGAGCCATTCATTTTTTGATTCTGGGTGTTTTTGGGGTTTGGCTTGCAAATATCTTTCATGGAGCAAGTTTTCATAGGCCATTCGCGGATCCCTTCCCCAACCTTCAAATACAAGTTGTAAAGCACTCTGACGCGAATTCAAATACTCCTTGTGTGCCGTGAATAAGAAGGCCCGATTCACAGAGAGAAATTACAGAGTACGCGGAGTTTCACGAATCAAGAGCACTAAAAGCCAAAATCGCAGAGAATAGAAAGGAAGAAAATAGAGTTCACCCCCTATTTATAGGTGTGGACCCCAGGTGCTTCGCGGCACATCCAGCCGCGGTGTGCTTCATGGCATGCTCAGTCCCACACTGCCTCTCCGCTCCGCGTTCCATCTTCATGAGGCATCTTCGCAATGGATATCGGATTTTTGGCGATTGGCCCTTAGACTTTGACCCTCATTTTCTCCTTAGCTCCAAATCTGAGGGGGGGTAATTGTTGACACCAAAATTTGGGAAGGAAAGAAAAAATAGAAAGCACTAGGGGCTTCCTCATGAATCCCAAGCACGGAGCCCCATAGACCTTCATCCAATGCCAGCTCCCCCTCATGAATCGCTTTGACATTTTTGACCCACCATGGAGCAAAGAGGCAGGATGCTCCGTGAACCATTTTGATGTTTGCGAACCGCCATGGAGAAAGGAGGCGGGATACTCTGTGAACCATTTTGATGTTCGCGACCCGCTGTGGAGTAAAGAGGTGGGATGCTCCGTGAACCCCTTTGAAATTCATGAGCCCACCGTGGAGAAAGATCTGCCTTCACGCCAAGAGAACTTTGCTTCATGGAACATTTTGCATATAAATACCGAACTCCCCTTGAGCCCAACAGATGGATCATCTGACCTTACACCTTCTTAGCTCCCTAATCACAAAGAAATCTCTTCTCTGCGTACTATGAGCTCTTCAAGGTACTTTTGCATCACGAAGTGCCTTCCCCTTCACTTTAATTAGGCCCCTCTTCAAAGAGGGATGCCCTTTGAGGAGCCCAGAGGCCTCTGCGAAGAAAGTAGATCCCCAAGGGGACTCAAGTCGTCACCAAGCATTTATGCTTCGTGAAGTACCCTTCAAGCACATGTGACCCACATGTTAAGGCGGGGTCATTGTGCTTCGCGAGGCGCATTGCTTCACAATGCTATGATTCGCAAGGCACCCTTGCTTCACGAGGCATTTCTCTATGAATGCCTTTCCACTTCGCAAAGAACCTTCTATATGCACCTATTCCCTATGCCTAGGATAGGCCACTCCACTTAGCGAAGCACACCCCTTCGCGAATACCATCCACTTCATGGAGAACCATAGCTTCACAAGTCTTCTACCTATGAACCCCTTGGCTCTGCAATTATTTTTCTCGTGAGACCTTCTAGGTTTGCACAAAGAAATTTCAAAGTCCCTTGGATGATACTTCCCATTGCGTTGCTTCACCTCAAGCTTCTTCTCATAGGAATGCTAATAGATATTACTTCTTCACATAGCCACACTAATGTGGACCCCTCAACAGATCACTCCATGAAACCCCTTCATAATGGCATTGCTGATGCCTTCCCTTCCCCAAGGGTGGGTGGGTATCAGTTATTTAATTCCTAGGGGTGTGTAGTAAATCCATCTCGTCCGAGATACAGGTCATTAAACTGCCAATCACCATCATCGTCATCACATGACATTAAACTGTGACCTCGCCCCGACATCTTTCTGTGGGGAAAGGGCAACAACCTTGGTGTATGCCCCTAGATTTTATTCCATGAGGTAGAACCTTTGTTCCTCCTATCTTCTTCCTAGCTGAAGACTAGAGAGGGGGGATGGGCACCGTATCCCTCCTTTATTTGGTGCCAAATCCCTCTCTCTTTGGGCTTTATCACCATCTGGGCCTCCATCCTAGAGTAAGTCCCAGTCTCCATCTCCCCGAGGCTACTAACCACACGGAATCCCCTGTTTTCTCTTTGGGCTGCTAACCACGTGTAAGCCCCATTCCACTTTCCATATATGAATTTTTCACGATGTGATCATCAGGTCTTTACTGCCTCTTTTTTCTCACACCGATCATGACTCGTGTGGGATTAGAGTAAGCATCGACCATGACATCCTCCTCGGGAATCCTAGAGTGTAATCCCCACATACCAACCCAAACTATGTGGACTTTTATCTTTTCCAAGGCAAGTTACGTAGGAAGCCTCCCTGAGGTTCAAGCCCAACTATCATTCATTCCGAAAATCTTCAAGTCAGTTCACCACCTCATCCGAACTATGTGGACTTTGATCCTTGCCAAGGTAGGGTACGTATAAAGCCTCCCTAAGGTTCAATACCAACAGCCATTAGTCCCAAACACTTCACATCAGTACACAAACACAATCCTAAACTATAGTGACTTTGATCCTTTCCAAGGCAAGGTGTGTAGGAAGCCTCTCTGAGCTTCAATCCCAACACCTGGTCGTTCTGACTGCCTTCACATTAGTTCACCAAACCCACATCCCAAACTAAATTGAATTTGATCCATGTTTCCTAAATAGGGTACGTAGGAATACTCCCTGGGGTTAAGCCCCATTAAACGGTAAGATGTTGTAACCCCCATTCAATGGTAAGCCGTTGTCAAGCCCCATTCATCGGTAAGTCGTTGCAACCCCATTCAGCAGTAATCCATTGTGACCCATCTAGCAGTAAGTCGTTGTGACCCCATTCATTGATAATCCATTGTGACCCATCCAGTGGTAAGTCGTTGTGACCTTAACCGATGGTGAGCCATTGTGTAACCTGACCGATGGTAAGCCATTGTTAGATGAACTACATGGACTTTGATTCCCTACCACAGGGATATGTAGGAAGTCTCTTCGATCCTCCAGCCTACCATCATCATTTCCCTTGATCCAGATCCATCTAATTCTCCATCTATTTCACTTAACCACCCATCACGCATCCTGATTCTTACCTAGGCTGCCACATCCTAGTGAGATCGTGAAAATTCACCTCCTAGAATTAGTGTTCTCTCTAGGGGTTGCACTCATCTGATCCACTCTAGTCAGTGTTCCGATCAGTCTGATCTGTCTTTGTAAGACGTTAAACATGTGGAATACCCTGTGTTAAACATGGGAAGATGAGGAAAACCTCAGATACATGCCTATGGAATATGATTCCCCACATTCAACGTGGGATGACTCGGGCTTCCGCTCCCTCGAGAAGCACTATAATAAGGGGAAGAAACCCATACACGCTAGTGTTCCAGCATCCAAACATGCCTGTAATGTCCAACGTGACTACTCCCTTGACTGAAGGTTACTTCCCTAACCAGACCCATTGGAATTTCTCGATAGAAGCAGTGTAATTAACCAGTGTCCATGAAGATATGGTACTGGTAAGAGTTTCACGAACAATTTCTTAATCTTTAAGGGAGACATGGACTAGGTAACGAGTTCTGAGGAGGAATCCATGAAAGGAGGGACCAACATCCCATTATCACGTTTTAATCAAAGATCAAACGTCCCTGAACAAAGAACGAATGTCGCCCACCTTTGGAAAGTGGGAATGTGGGGTAACAAAAAGTGTTATCGTCCTCGAAATAGAAGGATGTGTGCACCCCAGCGAAAGCATTGGAAACAACAGTTTAGGTATTTTCCAATTACCCCTTGTTTAAAACATCTATTTATGTCTCACAACATAGATGTATTAATGGATTGAAAGAAAATAAATATTTCTATTAGTAAAATCTTAAATTATTAATGTAATGTTAATTCATGGAAACACTTTGATCTAATTCATCCTTCTTTTTCTTCATAACCTCATAACATGTGGTTGAGTGTTACTAATAATGGTTTTTTTATATGTTGCTTACAACAATCAATATTATTTTAAGGGACTGGGTCATTCTAGTCCATCCCTTTACATGTTTCTAAATCTTGTGGTGATCAGAGGAGTCCTAGAGTAGTTATGGTGGTGTTTGGATGCTGGAAGCTAGAAGCAAGGAGAATTCATGATTTCATAGTGATTCACATCCTGAATGTGAGGTTCACAACTTATGTGAGGTTGGTTTGTAGGGAGTATTCATGAAATGAATAGTTTGGTTTCTATACATAGTGGATTCGGACATGAAAAACTAATGTCATTAATTTGATATTCATGGAATAAATTAATTCATGGTTGAATGGTTTGAGGCGATGTGTTTCTTGAAAAGCAAATGACTTAATACATTTATGATATGAATGTCACATTCACTCTACAGATATCTGTTGGGTAGTGTGCCAATAAATCAGAATCACCCTTGGGTTTTCTCAAACCCTATGTTTTTCTCCCAAGACTCCTAGAGGATAACAATGATCTTCCTATTTATTTTAGAATCCCTTTGATAGGTATTAATATAGGATTTATGTCTTAAATATAAGGTGATACAATTTACATTTTACCTTTTCCCTCATGGTTCTTTGATCTGGTTATTTCAACTTATTCTTTCCATGTGATGGTGTTTTATCTCCATGTTTCTAATAGAGTTTTCATTTTTTGTTGGTTGGCATAGTTGTGGTGCAATTTCCTTGGAGGGTTGTAATCTTCTTTCAAGAGAGAATATCGGGATATGTAATGTTGGACCACTCTCATATGAAGAACATTGATGCTTTTGAGGTAGGGGATTCATTGCTTCCATTTTATTTACATTATATAATAAATTTACCATGATTTATCCCTTTGTATTGAAATGAAATTAACCTAATAGAATATTAAACCAGATTAATAAGAAAATTGGATAGCGATCACATGTTGATGTTTTATACCATGATAATAGTTCACCTCTTGATTTTATAGATAGTGTATTATCTATGTTATTATGGTTATCATGTTTTGTTATGATATATATTATCATATTGTTCTTAATGTAAAATCGTAAAGAATATAAAGATGGTAATTTTTAATTGATTGGAAAATGAAATAGGCCTGCTAAATGAATATGGTGTTTCTGGTAATTTTATGATAATAAAATTGATGAAATTATTAATTTTTATTTAAGTTTGTTATTCCATGAATTGAGGGAATTTTATATAACATAAAGTATGTTATATCTCATTAGAGCTGATGCCTTAGGTTTCCTACAGTTGGAACTTGTGAATAATGAATCGGTTAATTCAAGATGGAATAACAACTGATTGTTTGACAAAGATAAATTTGAGGGTTCACAAGTACCTATTGTTTATAAAAGTTAAATGAACTGTGTTTGGGACTATGAGAGACCATTTGGATGTGAAGGGTGGATGCCTTATTTTCGTTTAGATTCTAGATTTCTCAGTTGACTATGTTTGTTCTTACTACCTTGTGATGTTCCTTAGGATGGTTGAGACTGGGATGTATGATGTTATATGGGGTAGGGAGGCCTAGATTATATGGTATTAGTGGACATATGTGATAGTGGGATGTATCATGATATGCATGTGGGTATTGGGTATGGCACCAAGATGATGGAATGGGTTAAATATGGGGTTACCTGTTGTTGTGATGCTGAGATATGGGATACTTACTGGTTGAATCTATTGAATGGTTTATGGTTGGGTTTCTTGTTTATCTACATTCCTTTCCCCACTACTTGAGATAGATATATGTTTATGGTTTCATCTCTTGATGGTAGATTAGGATTTTTTTCTAAAGTACCTAGAAATATGGAAAGTTAATAATGTTTAATAAATAACTTAACCCACGGGGTTGGTTCTTGCTATGATGAAAATATAAATGATAATATTGAGAGAAACTATGGACTCTATTTGGATTATTCCTAGAGGGCATGGACTTGTATTGGATGGTTAATTAAATTTAATCAGAAGAATTTTAATTATTGGTAAATTAATTAATTAACATAAGATGAATGATGAAAAAATTAATTTAATATGTCTCTTTAAATTTTTGTGTGCTTATAGGATATATATTCCCCAGAAGTGACAATCAGTTGTTCGAGTGATGATAACTATAGTTGAGTCTAAGACTATTTTATTCCCATAGGTGGTTTTGATCTATATTATATCTTGTATATTTTTTGATTTCATACGCTACCCCACCCATATCGGTAGACCTACTGACATTCAGTGGACTCTGGGAGGGTGTTTTTTCCAATATCCTAGTGGGAAAATGAACTATTGACAACACTGTCTTGCCTTGCTCTCTTCTCTTGATAATACTATATATTGGTATGCATAGTGGTTAGTTATCCCATATATGTGCATAGAGGGATGTAATGGATTACGGTTATTTCACACACATTTATCTTTGGATATTGTATCTAAATGATTATTATAGGTAATACGTGCATGGTTTGTTATGGATCAAGGTAATTACTCAGTGTATGGGTTTTGATGGTTTAAGGTATAATATTTGATATTTGGTACACGTCATACGGGCTATGGTGGCTCCTAGAAACTAATTGGTTACTATATGGGGTGATGTGATATGGGATGATGTTATGATTTGATGCATGATGTTCATGTGGTGATAAAGTATCTCAGGTGTCTATGGGTTGGATTAATTTTAGAGATAGATAGCTGAGGACGTGTGATGTTGGGGAAGAGTAAAAAACCATTGGAGAAGTGGTATAAGGCTACCCTTGTTATTGATATTATATTATATGATCTCTTTTATGTGATACTTGGTGAGAGTTATCTATAGTGAGCCTCAGAACTTAGTATACCTATTTAGGTGATAAGTTAGTTTCACTATTTTTCACTATGATTTAGCATGCTTTCTTTATCTTTTTCATGAGAGGATCCAGGGAGGATCCTATGAAGTATACTATTATTCTCACCCCACATATATATAAACTATTTTTCTCATCAGTAAGAATGGATTGGAGATTGGGCTAGATATTACTAGATTGTGGTTTTGTAGGAGTTGTTTGGGATTCATGGTTACTATCAAGTTTACCTTTTGATACTTTTATTTTTCTTTAAGTTGTTTAGAACTGTATGAAATTACATGCATTCACTTTGGGTTTTCTTTTATCTATCTTTCATAGGTGTTGATTGGTGTATATGTCTTATCACTCTCTTCTACAAGTTTCTCTTATAGGGAAATGCCTATCATTTGTATGCTTATTATACCCTCATCCCTAGTCACCAACTGAGGCCTATTGGGGGGTAGGACTCAGACATTCAGCATCTCCCTTCTCTCATTGAAAACCCATGAGGGGTAATCTTTGGGGGGGGGGGATTGTAAAAAAAATTGTTGGTGTTTTTTCATAACATCATACAACTTACCTCCTTGTATTCTAATGAAGAAACCAAATATATATTTGTAACTATTAATTCCAATACATCTGAAGAATAATGTACATTTTTATTTAAATACACTAATTAATGAGTTAATTTTAATATGTAATGATGGTTTAACTACATATGATATAGTTTCATATCATAATTTTACATTAAATGTTTCATTAGTATTGAAAATTAGTGACTTTTAGGTGTATGGTATGTTATCAGGATAGAGTATGTATGGTCTAAAATCATGTACGTACTGCATGGATGAGAACAAAGAATTTATGATTTTCAATGGAATAAAGATTAGTTAATTTGACTATCAACAAATATTTCTTCCTATGAATCACCCTTTTCAAAGGAATATAAATAAATTTATAAAATGTGTAATTGAAAGAGATGAACCTCCAGCAATTATCTCAGGTATTTTGGTAAAATATATCACCTCTTCATTACCTTGTATTACTTTTGGACCAATTATAAAAAAAATAAGAAATATATTCTCACGAACCGAATCTGGTCACCATCAAAACTAACACCCTACATGGCCCATTGCAAGGCCCGAAAGGAGTTACCAATCACCATGGGCTGGAAAAAGTGTCTGGGTATCATATAATGGAATTTGGGAATTATTTACCAGAGTTTATAAACTTAAAACAACAAATGATTCCAATAAAACAATTATATATTTTTCAAGAAAAACCATATTTTACAAAATTTAAGAATTGAGTTACACAATTTAAAACAATTTTTAAAGACCATTACAAAGTTATAAAACCAAAAAAATACATCCCAAGAACCTCCACATGGAAAGAGGCACCGCCCTCGAGCCATCTCCACAATATCGCATCACGATGGACCGCTAAAACCTGAACCATTAGCACAAAAGTTGTACCCTAACCTATGACAAAAATAACCAAGTCTACTTACACCCAAAGGTGTAAGTAGGGTTTGATAAAAATCCCAGTAGGATACCACCAATAAGATATTCCATGTGATGATCTCTCAAAGACAAAAAGCTTGCAAGTTTTCATAACAATAAGTACTAGTAACAATTTCTAAAAGATGAAACTTTAAATAAAAATAGTTTTCAAGAGGGATATTTTAAAGAACCGACACTTTTAAATAAAATACCTAATCTACTGAATTTTCCATCCAAATATACCATATTTTGATGATAAGCATAAATCATATAATGATCACAAGCAACGGGAAATAACCCCTAGGAACTAGCTCATTGTGGGTCCCAGGTACCTCATATCTCGGTGAAAGTATCCATCACAATATCTATTCACGTGCACAAGATACACTAGTAGGGATTATACCCATAACTTATTGGTCCCCCAACATCATCATCATCATAGTTTATTTAGTTTTGTTATCTTCAATCTTGATATGTGAAATTGGGGCCAAACCCCATGGGATCACTAGCATACTAGTATACGTCCACCCACCTAGATACCTGGGCTTCCCTCTTGTAGTCAAACAAGTTCAAAAAGCCATAAAATATAATTTTCACATAAAAATATCACTTCCACATCACACATTCACCAAACATCCCCCATTTATATCACACAAGTCACATAATATACTTTTTCATTCAAATTTATTTTGAAACCATACTCACACCAAAATATCCCACAACACTTTCCAAATATCTTTAACACTTAAAAAAATCTTTTAAAAGGGATTTATAAAACCTTTCCAAGATATTAAAAATCACATAATATCCCACACAAATTTCACATAATACCATTTTCACCTTCAAAATTCATTTTATCATCAAACTCACACGAAACAGTCTACAAACATGTTTTTCACCCACATCACAATTTAATAAAACATTTCAGAAATTTATAAAACATTCTAAAAATGTTTGACATCTTAAATAAAATATTTAACTTTAAAAAACCCATATTAAGTGAATAAAATAACCAAAACATTACATGTACATAATTTTCCCACTTTATTTAACTCACTAAATCATTTTCAATTTTCATAAAATAAACCCAAGTGGTATAACCATTTTTTGCACACAAAACCCATTTCAAAATCCTATTTCAATGATAAAATCACAACAATACCAATCAAAAACATAATTTTCATCCCTATAAACATTTATTAATCCATTATTAAGTTCTATATAAATATCTCAAATAATACCACAAAATATACACGTGAAAAACACGTGTTTTCATAAATCACTTTCAAGAAGTATAACATGGTTTTACACATTAAACCCATTAAAAACACTTTCAAGGACCAAATGACACTAAGGAATTAAAAAACATAATTTTAACCCCCTTTAAACAACTAATAAATCATTTTTACATTTTATAAAACTTCCACAAAAGATATCACATGGTTTACATTTGAAAAATACACAACTTCAAACAAAAAATGTAACTTTAATACTAAATACTTTTCTAATGCTACCAAAATTGGTTTTCACACCACACCCAACATATTAGGAACATTATAAATCAATAAAACAAGAAATATAACTAATAAATAAATTCTTACACATAGAATCACCTACTAAAAGTGTCAAAGCACTCAAATCTTGGTGTGAAACATCAACCGCACCACCACTGCACCTCAAGGAAGTGAAAAACAAACTAAAACCTGAATATTTCACCAAAATGACAAGAATTTAAACCCTATGTATGAACCCTAACTTTTGGACATTTTATAACTCAATAAAGGGTGAAAGAAACCCTAAGAAAAGGGAATAAATCAAAGAGATAATTACTTACCTCCATGGTTTTGAAGTTTCCCCCATCAAATCTCCCTTAAAAATTTAGTTCCAAGGGAGGGTGAGAGACCTTTGAGGTTTTCTATGTAGGTAAGGCAAAAAATGGGGAAGAAATTGGTGGATTTAGGTTTATTCCTTAAGGTAAAATGGTAATTACAAAAAGTTTTTAATGAGAAGGACAGGGCTTCATGATTTGGCTGCATGGTTTAACAAACCTTATGGCCAAACTGTGCGGCCTATTCGGGCCACCCAAAACCATTCCATTATACTCCAATTTCAGGGGGGGTTAAAGGGGGAAACCAAGGGAGAATGATAGGCCAAGTATAGTGGAGAAAAATTCAAAAAAACAAATCACTATTCTCACCCCAAAATTCATCAAACTCAAGGGTACAAAGCACCTCAACAACTTACCCCACAAGTGGTGCCACTAGGAGTTCACTAATCCAACTCCAAAACACCAAAACCTCACACAATATCTTTGAAAAAATTGGATTCCAATTACCATACAATACCCCCAAGACTAATTTCATATCTCAAGAACATATGAGACACCAAAAATTCAAACCCGGAACACCCGAAAACCAAGAGAATGCTAAGAACCAAAATAGGATTTGAACAAAGCATGGAATTGAAAACCTGGGTGTGATAATTCTCCCCACCATAAATCTTTCTACCCTTATAAAGACATAGAAATTCAAAAAGAAAAAAATGAACCCAACCGATAAACCAATATGTACTCTTTTCCCAAGCTTCGCCCCCAAAGGCCAAAACCCCTCCAATGATCAATTAAGGAAGGAATACTCTCACAAACCAAGACTTAAAAAACTTTCCTGAAATGATCCAGAACATTCATACTTTATTCAAAAATAAAACTCCTCAAAAACTATTTGAACAAGACTCTAGAAACTTACCCAAATGAACAACAACATTGACCAAGGTTACGCATACCTTACTTTAACTAAACTGTGGGGCACTCTCAAATCCCAACGTTTACCCAAAAAAGATGTTAGTAGTTAGATAGCTCTGAATGATACTACCAACCACCAAGACAAGATCAAGGAAAAACTGAGTTACTAGTATAGGGAGACACAAATGGGCTCCCCATAATAAGAGACAAATTAAATTTTCCTGATATAGAATTTGGACACTAATAGGGGGAGGCCCAAACAGACTCCCCGATACAAGGGGTAGACTTCCATTAGACCTTTCCAAAAGAACTTACATACAAATCATAGTGGGTATCCCCACCACAAAAACCAACCATCTTAACCAAACATCACGGGCCGGTAGAGAAATACCCCAAAATTTAAACAGTTGGGACAACTTCCTGGGTAGTCTGCACGGTTTGGGAGACCGTGTGATAACCATGGGGACCCTTCTATCTGCATGGTTTTTTGGGGAACGGTTACTAATAACCATGTGAAAACTGTGAACTCAACCTATCTAACCAAATTCCCAACCATTCTCTAAAAACTCAATGGAAACAAAATGGTGAAAGAATGACATTGGGTGATAACGTGGAAAAGAGGTCCTCCCGCCTATTTCCACTGAACAGGAATAAAAGAAGAAATATGTAGACACTAGAGGTTTAAACTATTCCCATCTTTTATACAAAGGATAGGACTTTGTATAAGAGTTTTAATGACCCTGGTATTTCCTTTTACTATGCTCCATCTTTTCTCCAGGACCTATGGCTGGAGCTCAAATTATTGAAGCATTTTAGGCCTCAAAGTTTGGCTTTGGAAGCCCCTTGAATAGAACTTCTCCTTTTAGTGCCATGAAAAATATACCCTGATCCCAGATGGGTTCCCCAAGACATAACACACTCCAAACTCACTTTACCAAAAACTGACATTTCACTAAAACAAGGGATTAGAAGATTTACACACATCACACCTTGTTTCTTCAGGTGAGAAACAACAGAAGGAAAGGAGAAATATAAACACCTTCCTCTAAAACAGAGGATTTTGAAGTTTTTCCAAGGGAGACATACTCCCAACATAACAGATACTCTCAAAGGATTCCATGACCTACACCTTTACAGTCAAACGAGCACATGACATCACAAAGCATCATTGAACATGACCATTGTGACTGATAGAGACAATACATGGGAAGGGACCTTATGCAAGTCCCCAAACAACACACAATTCTAGAAAGTGGACATAATAGCCTCTCATGACCAGATTTCCCAAACTGGTGATTTAACGTGAACTCCTACTTGGAAGATACTACAAAGGACCCAAAGTCCCTCTTAGATACCATCCACTCTAATAACCCCGGACTACTTCCATCTTCAACGAATCAGGTAGCTTAAGAAACTAAGGTCTCTTTCAAACTTCCACAAGTACTATCCCACTGTAAGAGGATCCAAAAAAATAATAAAAGAAATTTTCTAGACTCAGTCTACAAATCTCAAGAAAAAGATTCCATATATTGATCAACTGGAGGGTCTTACAATGGAGAAACAATATGGGTTTCACTTAAGTTGTGCACTAACCCTTAATGATGGTGTACCTTCTCCAACGAGATAAACCAAGGACCCAAAAAAGATGGTCCACTGGTCAAAAAGTTCCACAAACCAGATCCAAACACATAAAGGGAACCACAGTAAAAGAATCCCCAAAAATTTCTTAGAATATATCACTAACCAGTCCTTCAACCCAACTCACCAAAGAAACACAAACCCAAAACACCGTTCAAACAAGAGGGGTTCTTGGACTCAAAATATCCCACAACAACAACATATCCAAAAACACATAAGACACACCATCCCAAACTAGTCATAAATACATCATGTTTTCCTTTAAAATAATCTCCTTGAAAATGAACTGTTCAGCGGTTAGCATATTCACCAATGGTACCCCATGGGCCTCACACATGCATGTTTCCATGACACACTGGGAACCCTCCTCATATCCATCACGGCACTCATCCAGTCATGTCACTAACCATCCATCATCTCATATAACTCTATTAATGTGGTTTCTCATGGAAATACAAAAGGTTAAAAAAATCCTTTCCACTTTTCAAAACCAAAACAGTCAACCAATACTTTCTTTTTTCTCAAGACCGCTAACCACAAAATCAAAATCCCAATTTACATATTAGAAAACATTTTAGAAGGACACAAAAAATCAAATAAGAACTCACTTTAAAGTTATTCAAATCAATTTCAAAACATCCCATCCCATTAAAACACCTTTCAATAGTTTAGAGAACTCTATTGGGATCACTTTTTCAAAACCAACTTTAACATAGTTTTGGCTTTCAAAAGAGGTGTAAACACACCATTTTACATTTCAAAAAAATTATAAAAATTCAGTTCCACCATTTAAAAAATAAAACCATTCCCTATTTATTATAAAATCAATTCATAAAAACTTTATGCTTCTTAAAACCATGTCATTTTTTCTTTAAAACCAAACTTCCAAGATTTTGAAACTAAAGGACACAATACAATGTGGGGGGAAACTAGCTTCAGTGGGTGACTTGGAAATATGTTTGAAGGACATACTCTAATTACTTCACCATCACAGATATTCTTCTAGGGAAATATCCCTAGCTTCGCATGGCTTTCCATGTCCTGTGAGCTCACTAAGACCATTAACCCAACTCTCTTTTCATTTCCCCTAATCATCATTAAACCAAGAAAACCAAAGGACTCAGATAAGTCCCGACTTCCCTTAGTGACTTGAATATCATCATGAGGTGTGGTGATCAGGCACACTACCCACAACCAGGATTTCAAGTCCTAACAATCCTAACTCCAAGCTATCCTGATTGTTCCCCAAATAACATAACCCAAAGAGTTAACATGAACCTCCTTTGATACCATTTTGTCACGAACTGAATCTGGTCGCCATCAAAACCGGCACCCGACCCGGCCCATGGAAAGGACCGAAGGGTGTTCCCAATCCCCACAGGCTGGAAAAAGTTCTCTGGTATCATATAATGGAATTTTGGAATGATTTACCTGAGTTTATAAACTTAAAACAACAAACGATTCTAATAAAACAAATCTAGATTTTTCAAACAAAACCATCTTTTACAAAATTTAATAATTGAGTTACACAATTTAAAACAATGTTTAAAGACAATTAAAAATATACAAAAACAAAAAAAAAATACATCCCAAGAACCTCCACATGGAAAGAGGCACCGCCCTCAAGCCATCTCCACAACACTGCATCATGATGGACCGCTAAAACCTGAACCATTGGCACAAAATCTTTACCCAAACCTACGAAAAAAATTACCAAGTCTACTTATACCTAAAGGTGTAAGTAGGGTGTGATAAAAATCCCATTAGGATACCACCACTAAGATATTCCATGTGATAATCACTCAAAAATGAAAATCTTGCAATTTTTCATAACATTAAATACTAGTAACAATTTCTAAAAGATGAAACTTTAAATATAAATAGTTTTCAAACAGGATATTTTAAAGAACCAACACTTTTAAATAAAATACCTAAGATAATTAATTTTCCAGAAAAATATACCATATGCTTATGGTAAGTATAAATCATCTAATGAACATAATCAATGGGAAATAACCCCTAGGAACTAGCTTGATGTCACTCTGAGGTACCTCATATCTCGGTGAAAGTATCCATCACAATAACTATTCTCGTGAATATGAGACACTAGTAAGGATCATACCCATTACCTAGTGGTCCCCCAACATCATCATTATAATATTTTAGTTATTTTTTTATCATCAAACTTGCTACGTGAAATTGGGGCCAAACCCCACAGGATCACTAGCATACTAGTACACGTCCACCCACCTAGATACTTGGTCTTCCCTCTTGTGCTCAAACAAGTTCAACAATCCATGAAATACAATTTGCACATGAAAATATCACTTTCACATCACAAATTAACCAAACATCCCCCATGTATATCACACAAGTCACATAATATACTTTTTCATTAAAATGCATTTTGAAATCATACTCACACCAAAATAGCCTACAACACTTTCCAAATCTCTTTAACACTTCAACAAATCCTTTAAAAAAATTTATAAAACCTTTACAAGATAGCCCCAAATCACATAACATCCCACCAAAATTTCACATAATACTCTTATAACCATCAAAATTCATTTTATCATCAAACTCACATGAAACAGTCCAAAAACATGTTTCGCACCCACATCACAATTTAATAAAACATTTCATAAATTTATAAAACATTATAAAAATGTTTGACAAATTAAATCACCTCTTTACCTTTCAAAAACACATATTAAGTGAATAAAATAAACAAAATAGTAAATGTACATCATTTTACCACTTTTTTAACTCACTAAATCATTTTCAATTTTTATAAAACAAACCCAAGGGGTATAACCATGTTTTGCACACAAAACCCATTTCAAAACCCTATTTCATGGCCAAAATCACACCAATACCAATCCAAAATATAATTTAAAGCCCTATAAAATTTTATTAAACCATTATCAAGTGCTATATAAATACCTCAAATAATAGCACAAAATATAAACATGAAAAACACATGTTTTCATAAATCACTTTCAAGAAATATAACATGGTTTTACACATTAAGCCCATTCAAAAAACCCCATTTAAAGGCCCACATGAAACTAAGTCATTAAAAACCCAGAATTTTAATCCCCTTTAAACAAATAATAAATCAATTTCACATTTTATAAAACTACCACAAAAGATACCACATGAGTTACATTTGAAAAATACACATCTTCAAACAAAAATGTAACTTTAATACTAAATGCTTTCCTAATGCTACCAAAACTGGTTTTTGAACCACACTAAATATATTAGGAACATTATAAATCAATAAAACAATAAATTTAACTCATCAATAATTTCTTACACATGGAATCACCTACCAAAAGTGTCGAAACCTTCAAATCTTGGTGTGAAACATCAATCGCCCCACCGCTGCACCTCAAGGAAGTGAAAAGAAACCTAAAACCTCAATATTTAACCAAAAAGACAAGAATTTAAACCCTATGTACAAAACCTAACTTCTAGACATTTTATAACTCAAGAAAGGGTGAAATAAACCTTAAGGGAAGGGAAGAAATCAAAGAGATAATTACTTAATTGCATGGTTTTAATATTCCCCCCATCAAATCTCCCTTCAAAATTGAGTTCCAAGGGAGGGTGAGTGACCTTAGAGGTTGTCCGTGGAGGTAAGGCGTGAAATGGGTAAGAAATGGGAGTATATGGTTTTATTAAAAAAGGGAAAAATGGTAATTACAAAGGTTTTTAATGAGGTGGACAGGGCTAAACGATTTGGCTGCATGGTTTAACAAACCTTGCGGCCAAACCGTGCGGACTATTATAGCCACCCAAAACCATGACATTACCCTCCAATTTCAGGTGGGTCTAAGGGGGAAACCAATGGGTAAAGATAGTCTAAGGATAGGGGAGAAATTTTCATAAAACAAAGAACTCTTCTCAGCCAAAAACTCATCCAACTCAAGGGTTCAAACCACCTCAACAACTTATCCCACAAGTGGTGCCACTAGGAGTGTCACTAATCCAACTCCAAAACACCACAAACTCACACCATCACTTTGAAAAAAGAGGAGGAAAATTACCATCAAATACCCTCAAGACTAATTTCATATCTCAATAACATAGGAGATGCCAAAAATTCAAACCCAGAACACTCGGAAACCAAGAGAATACTAATAACCAAAAGAGGATTTGAACAAAGCATGGAATTGAAAATATGGGTGTGACATATATGGTTTTTGTAGAGTTCATAATTGGATAAAGTGGAGTATTTTTTAGAACCTTAAATATTGGTTTGAGTTTTTGGGTCATCACATATTGGATTCAATTCATATTAAAAATAATTTTTTTGATAACATATTTTATCTCGTATTTCATACACTCAATAAAACTAAAGATAATATAAAGGCACAATTAGATATTGCCTAAATATTTTGGTTTCCTAAATTGGATAAAGTATTCTCATCAGCCTTCTTTAACTCAATGGAATATTTAATATTTCATTTTTTGTATGAATCAAAATGTGGGTGGCATCAATAATTCCTATAGATGTACCTATTTGAGAGATGTATGCAAAAAATAAATGAGAAAGTATATAAAAAAACATCAGTTGAAGGGTCAATTGCAAAAGTGTACTTATAGGTGGAAATTTTGAATTTATACAATTATTATTTTTAATATAAATATCTTTAAAAACATAATCACATAGGTCACAATGAGGAAAATGTTGATGATTTCACTTACCATCAATTTCCATTTTTTAATCAGCTCGAGCTTGGTTTTGGTGGTTATCGTGAATGATAGATTTCAGGTGAATAACTGCATAGAGCTCATACATATGTTCTATTAAATTATAAATAAATGACACAATTTATATAGTAAGTACTAATTTTTATTATTAATTTAATTTTATTAAGAGATAAATTTATTTATATTAATTGTTTTATAGACTATATGATGACTATATCAAAAACAATTATACAAATTACCCATGTTGGTCTTGAAGAACGTCGACGATAGAATTTTTCATATTGGTTTCAAATATGAGTAAGTTAAGTTGTTTATGATGGAATATTAAATCAATTTTGTAATGATATCTATTATTAAAAAAAATTATTTTTTGCAGGTAACACAACATGAAAGTAAAATTGATAGTCAATAATGTGTGCTAAAAAACCCTCCAACAAAAATTAGTAAAATATTATAATGGTTATGTGGTTAATGTATTTTGATTTAATAAATGCATATATAGTTAATCAAATAAATCAATTAATATTGGTGTTTTTTTGAAATGACCTCATCATAAGGAAATTGAAGTTGAATTTTATGGCATGCAGAAAGAAATAAATGAGTTATGTTATATGTGACCAAATTATGTAATAATGTATAAATATTATAGGGTTGATACTAATAGAGGATTGTGATTTCATCTATGAAATGGATTCATTGACATTAAATATAAAAATTTTCTTTCTACAGATGAACCATTTATGTTGGAACATCAGGCACATCACGTTTATTATAGAAATTACTATATTTTTTGAGATATTTAATTGACTGGTGTAGTGTAATAAAAATTAAATCTTGTGACAATCACTTTATTGAAAACGAAAATGATTTTATATAAGTGAAACATATTACAAAAATTCAAGAAACAACCCCAAAATATATCTCTTACTTGATAAGATAAAAATATCAATGATGAAACCCCCTACTTAAGGGTCGATGATATTGATAATGTTGATGATGAAGTGTATGATTAATACATTATCATCAATTAATATGAGGTTGAAGATAAAAAATGATGTATTATAATCAGTTATTTATTAGTTTTTTATATTTGATAATTTTATTAATAACTATTTACAGGTAATATTTTTTGTTTCGGATGGTTGGAGATAGTCTCGATAATCTATTTTATTCCCTCATTAATGCTGGTATTTTTTAGTTTTTTATATTTTATATCTACATTAATAATTATTTGTAGGTAATATTATTATATTTTGTATTGTATTTATTATTTTTTTGTATTTTATATCTATATTAACAATTATTTACATGTAAGATTATTATATTATGGTACTCATTTATAGGTAATTGTTTTATTATGGTATTTATTTATTATTTATATTTTATATTTATATTAACAATTATTTATAGGTAATATTAGTATATTCTAGTATTTATTAGTTTTTTATATTTGATATCTGTATTAAAAAAAATTATAGGTAAGATTATTTTTTTCATATGGAAAAATATGGTCCTGACGATCTATTTCATTCCATCATTGATGTCGAGCTTCATAATGATGAGCTCGATTCATGTGACCCATAGGATGCTTCTAAATCACTACCTATTAGGACGGGGTGTGACCATGCTATATTGATGATTCTCGACCCTATTCAATAAATATTTCCATCTATTGATTTTGATCATCGTTTATGGAGGTATGTTCAACTGTTTGAGGTATTTATTTTATATTAAATCTTTATATTAATTTTGTAATAATATTCTGATTTTTTTTTATTTGTATATTTTTTTCATTTATCTTTTGGGAAGGATATTGTAATTCTATGAAATTATTTTTCTACACCATGGGTGTCATGGGATCAAATTCCCATTATTGTTTGACATCAGATGTTCAACCACTAGATTGTACATTAGTAGATAATACATTTTATTTTAAATTTATTTAATTAGTAACATGTTGTTTTTAATTATCCTACTAAATTTATAATCTCTGGTCAATTATGTTATTAGATCTCTTATTTGGGAGGCATGGGAGATTTGTATACATGAACATTTTCATTAGTTTTTCCACAAACTTGGAAAAAGATCTATAGATAGATCTTTCATTGATATTTTGTACCATTATTATTTCTCCCATCAACCAGACTATATATTAACTTAGGTATGGGTTGGATTTTTCTCCTACTGGGTAATAAATACTTTAAAGAGGAGGTCATCATCTGGACATCATAATCAGGGGTAGAGGTTTGTCAAACATAGGGTTGGGATTCATACATTTGGTATGCTTCGATGATATATGGTAACTGATATTATTTATTAATGTATATATACTTTAAATATAAAGTATTTGTTATATTATGCAGGCCACTATTTACCCCTTTATTATGAAGTTTGAATTTTACAAGAAGATGTACATTGATCCTAGTATAGAAAAGCTTGTTAGTGACAGACAGTGCCAGGTTATGGTTAGTGTTTTTTTTAAAAAAATACTTAAATTAATTTCATTATTATTTCAATTTCTAATTATATTTTAAGGAAATGTAAGAGAATGTGACTTCTCATTCATGAAAGATTCAATACAAGACTGAATTAGATGCCATGTGTGAGTCATGTTTTAATGAGGGATCTTGGATATAAGTGACTATGCATGATGCAGAGAAAGTTTGGGTGACTGATCTTAGTTCACGATTAACACTTACTAGTTATTATGGTACTTTGGGTGATCCCCCTTCCTTTGATACTAGTTGATCCTCAATTTTTTTCATTTCTATTGTAACGTCCCGGATCCGGGTGCCACACAACAGGTGCCCCGAACTCAGTTGGTCACATGACCTCAAGCACATTTCCCCAAATGCCAGAGCCTGCCGACTAGCAGTGAGGGCCTAGGAATGATAGTGGGGAAACTATGCTCTCATTTTTCAAAGTGTAGCACAGTGGAAAATAATATAAACATACAAAAGCGGAAGTAGTAAAAAATATAGACCTGAAATGGACAATATAACTGAAGTAAAAGATAACCAATAGTCATATATATGATGATGTAACATGTCTCAAATTCTAAGAAAGCATCCAAAATAGGATACACTACAATCTGATAAAATACAGCACAAGGTACAAAGTACAGCAAAACAAAACCAAAGCAGTGCAATAGGAACGCAGCAACATCACAAGCCTAAGCTCGATCCCATGCTCTTCTACTCCTCTATAGCAATCATGTACTTGTGTAGGGACCCTTTCCCTTATCAACACCTGTAGTAATATAATCAATTTGGTCCCAAGACATGACTCAAATAGGGTGTGAGAAATAAATCCCAATAGGCAACCACCAAAGGCCTATGCCCAACTGTCAGTGAAAATTTGCAACAGCAGTGTGCAATAATGAAATGAAGTAAACTAGGAAGTACTCAAAAGTAACCATTCCTACTAGTTACATTTCCATTTTAATAATTATTTAACAATTCAATATAATTGAATTCTGAGTTTTTTGAGACTTGGCCTCGACCGAAAATCTCCTATACCAGTGCCACATCATAAAACAAAACAAGTTATCTAACAAGTAAAAGATAATAATAATACCAAGCATGTGATTTAGCTTGGAAGGTACAACCTAAGAAATCACCATAGTGAATATTCAAAGTAAACATTGTCCTCAGACATGAAAATCCTTACCCTCCAACAAGAAGAAACAAAACCCTCAGGTGACTGCCCTCAGGCATAACAAATATTTCCCTCTGGCATATGAGATATTTCCCTCAGGCATAGAAGCTACTTCCCACAGGCATAAGAAATGTTTCCCTCAGGCTAAACAAAAAATTACCCTCAGGCTAAACAAAACATTGCCCTCAAGCTAAACAAAACATTTCCCTCAGGCTAAACAAAACATTGTCCTCGGGCTAAAAAAACACTGCCCTCAGGCATTCCAGAGGAAAATCAAGCAATTGGGCTAATCCCAATGCATAAGCAAGAAATTTATATATGTTTCCTCTCAAGAAAACTGAAAACATGATATAATCACGGCATACCCATGGGTATCCAGGCCAAATGGCTAAACAAGGGAAACGCACCCTTGGGGTGGCCCTAGATCAATGTAATGATCTCAAACATCATTTTATACTTATTCATTAGATTATCTATGCAATTTTAGGTATCTCAACAGTCAAATTCTCATCCATATGACACCCCAAACATGGGTGTGTGGCACAATGGTACACAAAATCAACTCGAAAGTTGGAATTAAACACAAGACCACCTAACTCGATCTCCTCTGATCGATATACATGAAAGGTGCATCTCGAAACAACCAAGAATGACATAGATATGACATAAATGATTACCCATTTAAACCTAAATAACTTACCTTAGGGAAATAATTGGAAGTAAAGATTCAAGAAGATGGAAGACCTTACCCACACAGTTCAAACAAGATCAACGGTGGAAGAATTAGAGTCCCAATGAGTGATCGGGATCTCCTCCAAGTCTCGGCCTCCTCTACCACTGCTCCTGGTGAGCCCTATGCCTCCTCTATCAAATGAGGAAGCTACTACCTGTTTTTAATGAAAAAACATAACTACACGGTGTGTACTCTCAAGTATAAGTGTGTACTATCCTTTTTAACTATTCCTCCTGCAGCTACTTTCCACCACCTCACTGTTCATCTACCGACTGATTACATGGTGTGTATTACTAAGTACACAGCGTGTAGTTAGTTTTCTACACCCTTAAATGCCAACAAGCCTACATGCCCTGTATTCTCATCCCATATATCCAAAGTACACAGCGTGTGTACAAAAGTACACGACATGTAGTTAGTTTTTACACCCTTAATCGCTGACAAACCTACACGCCCTATATTATCATCCCACATAGCCAAAGTACACGGTGTGTGTACAAAAGTACACGGTGTATACCCATAAATTTGGGATTTTTCTAACATTTCCCTTGTTTTCTCAAAAACACTTAAGGAAAAGGAAAAGAAGAAACCTGTACCTCAAGAATAATAATTGGGTTCTTACAAACTTCCCCCCTTAAAGAAATTTGTCCCCGAATTTTCTTTCCAAGGGTGGTGAAGATAAATCTAAGAACAATTCTGGCCACTGAGCACGTACGTTGGTCTCCCGCTCCCAGGTTTCGTCCTGCACTCGGCCATGCTTCCATAGCACCTGTATGAGAGGAACTGACTGGCCTCGAAGAACCTTTGTGCTCCTATCAACAATATGAATTGGATGCTCCTCAAAGGATGCATCAACCGGAAGTTCAACCTCCTCGGGATGAAAAACATGAGACGGGTCTGAGTGATAACAACGCAGCTGATATATGTGGAAGACATCATGCATGGCCCTGTACATCTGAGATAACTACAACTAATAGGCAACCGGCCCGACTCTCTCCAGAATCTAAAACGTTCCTACATAACTCGGTGAATGTTTACCTTGTCTCCTGATCTACCTGTTTCCCAATGTCGGTGAAACACGCAAGAAAACCTGATCCCCGACCACGAACTCCAAGGTTCGTATGCAACGATTAGCATAAGATTTCTGATGAGACTATGCAGTAGTCATCCACTTCTGAATCAATTGGACCTACTCTGAAGTCTTCTGCAAGAGACGTGGTCCCAGTAAAGCTGCCTCACCTACCTCCAACCAGCACAAGGGTGATCGGCATATCCTACCATATAAATCATCGTAAGGTGTCATCTCAATAGTTTCATGAAAACTATTATTGTAGGAAAACTCGACTAGGGGTGTGTGCTTCTCCCAAGAGCCCCCAAAGTCTAGGACATCTGCATGCAGCATGTCCTCTAGAACCTGTATTGTATGCTCTAACTGACCATCAGTTTGAGGGTGGTAAGTTGTGCTCAGAAGCACCTGTGTACCCAGTTTCCTCTGAAAAATCTTCCAAAAACGAGATGTAAAATGGTCATCCCTGTCTAAAACCATAGAACGAGGGACCCCATGAAGACGTACTACCTCTCAGATATACAACTTACCGAGCTTGTCAACACCGAAGGTCTCTTTGATCGGAAAAAAGTGAGCTACCTTTGTAATTCTATCCACAAAAACCCATATGGAATCATTTCCTTGAGGTGACCTCAGCAACTCGGTCATGAAGTCCATCGTGACATCATCCCATTCCCACTCTAGAATGGGTAACTATTGTAATAGTATGGTTGGCCTCTAATTCTCCGCCTTCACCTGCTGACAGGTGGAACATCTCGTAACAAAACTAGTTACCTCTCTTTTCATACCCAGCCACAATTATTGGCGTCTCAAGTCACGGTACATTTTGGTAACTCCAGGATTCACTGCCCAAGCTGAAGCATGAAATTCCTGCATCAACTCCTCACATATACCCCCTAGAACCCACACTCATCCATGGATACATAGTACCTCGTCATCACCTATCGTCCAACCAGGAGGAGGGTCCTCACTCGCCACCGACTCCCATAGAACTAGGCCTTCTGAATCTGATATCTGTCTCATCCTCAATTTATCTAGGAGGGTAGAAGTCACAACTAAGGATGAAATATAGGTTTTCCCCAGACTATAATGCACGTCCAAATGCATCTCAGAGAACAAATCCATAAGTTGTCACTCACCACAGGCCTCCTGCACTACATGTATCTGAGTCCTCCTACTCAGTGCATCAGCTATTGTGTTACCCTTACCAGGTGTATAAAAAAGCTCAAAGTCAAAGGACTGAAGGTATTCAACCCACCTTCACTGTCTCAAATTCAAGTCACACTGGGTAAAGATGTATTTAAGACTTTTTTGGTTCGTAAACACCACAAAATGTACTCCCAAGATATAATGACTCCAACAGTGTAACGCATGAACAACTGCAGCCAACTCGTGATCATGTGTCAAGTAATTCCTCTCATGTGGCCTCAACTACTGAGACTCATACGCAACTACTCAATCACCCTACATCAACACTACTCCCAACCCAATACCTGATGCTTCATAGTAAACTGTATAGATCTTCCCTTTATCTGGAAGTATCAGTACTGATGCTGATGTCAACCTTCCCTTCAGATCTTGAAAGGATATCTCACAAGCTTCTAACCAAACGAACTTCATACCCTTCTTAGTTAAACCCTTCAACGGAACTGCTAAGTGGGAGAAGTCCTGTATAAAGCACATGTAGTAACCATTCATCCCCAAGAAACTCTTTATTTCAAAAATGTTCTTAGGATACTCCTAGGAAACTAGTGTTCTCACTTTCTCTGGGTCTACCACAACTCTTTCCTCTGAGATAATATGACCCAAGAAGTGAATCTGGTCCATCCAAATGTGGCACTTTGAGAACATAGAATATAATTGATGCTCTCTCAGTGTACTCAGTACGATATCAAGATGGGTGGCATGGTTTTGTCGAGTGTGAGAGTACACCAAGATATCTTCCACAAATACTACCACAAAATAATCCAAATATGGGTGAAACACACAATTCATTAGAGCCATGAAAACTACTGGCACGTTTTTGAGTCCGAAAGGCATGAACAAGTACTCGTATAGACCATATCTACTCTGAAAGGCTGTAAGCGGTATGTCCGATGGTCTAAAACACAACTGATGATATCTGAATATCACGTAAATCTTCGAGAACACTCTTTCTCCTCGAAGTGTATCAAAAAGATCATCAATCCTCGGTAAGGGATATTGGTTCTTAACCATTAACTAGTTTAGTTTCCAATAATCTATGCAGAGTCTGAGGGTACCATCCACCTTATTAGTGAAAAGGACAAGTGAACCCCAGAGAGAAATACTGGGCCGGATGAAACCCTTGGATTGTAACTCCTCTAACTTCCTCTTGATCTCCTGCAATTCTGGTGTAGCCATCCTATAAGGAGGAATGGACACCGGTTCCACTCATGGTACAAGATCAATATATAAATCCACTTATCGCTCCGGAGGTAGACCTGAAAAGTTGTCTGGGAAGACATCCCTGAAATGATTAACCACTGGAGGAAAATCCTTCTAACAAGTTCCCCAGTTATCCAAATATAAACTCACAATTTGGGATATCAATCCACCTCACCCATGTTGCTTAGGTTCAGCTCAGCTCGCCTAGACATCCCATTTTCCCTTGTATAGAAACTCTCTACCCTATGGTGATGTGAAACTCACCCTGCAATGATAGAAATATACAAAGGATTGAAAGGGTACCAACTAGTCCATCCCGAGAATGACATCATAGGCTGTCATCTCTAAGACATAGAGGTCCCATAGAAAGTGACACCCACCAACCTCTAGGGGCACTCCTTGCACTGACACACACATGTCGTTCTAATTCCCAACGGAGTGTCTAGCATCATGATATCAGAAGAAGAAGAAAAATAGAGTACAAGGCTCTCCAAAATGGGCATAGATATAAAGCTATGTGTAGTAACAGTATCAAAAAGTATAGAAGATAAAATAGAAGAAACTAGAATATTACCTCTGGCAGTGGAAGGTCTGGGATCCTACTCCTATTGGGTATGTTGCACTGCATATGTCTGACCAGTGTTGCGGCCCTGTGACATAGCCTAGATACCCTGAGCTAACCCACCCTACTGTCTCTGAGATCCTGGTGTCTCGCTACCATATCCACGACCACCACCTCAACCTGAGAGTCCGGACATATTCCAATTCCTTGACTAGTAAGAATCTGTTCGCCCTGCTCCTGCACGCAGAATCTGTATAGAACCCCTCTCACTAGTCACTGGTGGAAACACCCTGCAAAAATGCTGAAGATAACCCATCTTTCCGCAAGATCGGCACTCCACTGGGTCACGTGGACACTAAGGTCTCTTGTTACCCCTCTTTACCACACTGGTAGCACATCACCTGGCCACCTGAAGAATTATTCTATCTAGTAATACCACCGTGAGAGAAATTCATCTGCCTCTTCCTCTTGCTGGTAGAAATAGTACCAGAGACTGGTGTCGAACCACCTTGGTCCACACCACTAGCTTCCCATAGGTTATGCTCAGTAATCAATGCTTGGTTCATAATATCATGCACTATAGGCAACCTAAAAACATTCACTAGTGCCTGGATGTCATATTGATGACCATCCTCAAAGCGTCTAGCACTCAACGTCTCATCACCCACCAGAATAAGTGAGAAACGATTTAGCTCAGTGAAGTGGGCAGAATAGTCCATCACTGACATGGAACCCTGTTTTAGATTCATGAACTCTCGAGCTTGATCTTCCCTTATCATCTCTAGAAAGAAAAATTCATAGAAGACTGCCTGAAAATCTTCCCATTCCATGTCTTAGTGATGCTCTGTCTGGGTGGTAACATCCCACCATCTCTTGGAAGAATCATGCAGCATGTAAGTAGCGAGATTGACCCTCCTCCCAGAAGGAATCTCTAGATTCTCGAAGATCATATGCATAGAATCCAGCAATGACTTTGTAGCCTATGGTCTGCCATCCCATGAAAATGTAGGCGGATGCTGCTGCTGGAATATACATGTCATTTCTACCATAGATGTGGCAACCATTGGTTCTCCCTGTAAGGTCTGCATGAACCGCATGAAGCCTTCACAGAACTACGCATCCGCTCCTGCGTCTGGTATAATGGCTGGTGCCACATCTGGCACTAGTTTAGGATCCATTAGTGGCCCATGGTCTACCATCTCTAGAATATAATCATCACCATTCTCTTGGAAAACAACTCGTGGTCATCTCAGTGGCATGACTTTGCAAGGTCAAACGCACACCTTATATTAATATCATCAAGGACTAAAAACTAAAAACATAAGAAGGGAACATGATAAAGAAAACATTCAAATTTTACAAAACAAGAATACATGGCATGTATAATAACTACACAGTGTGTTACCTTAAGTCTTTCACATGGTCGTGTACTTCTTCCAGAACTGGTCATGTAACACCCCAAACACACGGCGTGTTGTCCTTACACACGGCTCGTACTTGAGTTCTCCTCCCCTACCTGAATCCTTCTACACTGCTAAGCCACACGGATCCCCTTAGAACAAGGTTACATGGAATGTTTGTTCTAGACATGGAGTGTACTAGATGAGCTTCACCGACCCGTGTTGTTCATGGACCGGCTGGATACATGGCTCACACTACACGGTGTGTTTCAGACAGACACGGCGTGTACCAAAAAAGGTAACACAGACCTGTGTTGTTAGTTACATGTCCGAATTTTAAGATTACACTACACGGTGTGTTGAGAACTGACACGGCATATATCACATAAGGTTTCTCTATCTGTTTTTTTAGTCACATGGGCAGACACAGGGTCAACCCTACATGGCTTGTACAATCAGTACATGGCGTGTTCCCACAAGAACTTCCTTATCTTGTGTCCCTGCCCACACGGCCTATGACACAGTTAGAGACTACACAACGTGAACATAAGTTACACGGTGTGTACTTGAGAAAATAGTTTCTTCCTAAACCGAAGAGTACATGGTGTGTGTTCATAGAACCACACGCCGTGTTTTCTGGGTTTCTGGATAGTAAACCTCAGAAACTACTCTAGAGCCCCTTTTTTTAATTTCAAGCGTTGGTATGTCGAATTTCGATCTGTGGGGGCCCATACTCCCCACGAACCAAAGTTTAGCACCCAAACTTTCACATTATAGTACAAAATGCAACAAAAGGTTGGATCATGATCCACCAAATTCCAGTCCAAGAGAGCCTATACTCCTCAGGAACCAAAGTTTAGCATTCATAAACCCAACCGTAACATGTACCAATACTCTATCAATAGTAGGCGTATCTATCAAGGTACCTATCACAATAGTATGCATTTTCTATCACAACATCTATCACAACAACATGAAATTTATAATGCACCTACATGGCATGGAAACTATGCATGACATGTGATTCTAACATGTGCCTAAATGATGCATGAGATGGCATACCCTCATCTCATCGGGTTGCAACTAAATAAAACCCAAGTATTAAAATATAAACAGCACACCACAAGTGTGCCACCCAACGGTGAAAATCAAATCAACTGTAAAATTGAAAAACCAGAAAAATTGAAATTAAACGAGGTATATTGGCTTTTCCCAGTACATGGGTTAGCTACTCCTGGGCACAGATTATTACCAAGTACCAATTCCATCCTATCCCTGGTTATAGGCTCCAAATAGTAAGTCAAAGAAAAGAAACCCCTCTGATACCACTTTGTAACGTCCCGGATCTGGGTGCCACACAATGGGTGCCCTGAACCCGGTTGGTCACATGACCTCAAGCACATTTACCCAAATGCTATAGGTTGTTGACTAGTAGTGAGGGCTTAGGACTGATAGTGGGGAAACTATGCCCTCATTTTTCAAAGTGTATTGTAGTGGAAAAAATATAAACATACAAAAGAGAAAGCAGTAAACAATATAGACCTGAAATGGACAACAAAACTGAAGTAAAAGATAACCAACAATCATATATATGATTATGCAACATGTCTCTAATTCCAAGAAAGCACCCAAAATAGGATAAACTAAAATCTGATACAATAACGCACAAGGTACAAAGTACAGCAAAACAAAACCAAAGTAGTGCAACAGGAACGCAGCAACATTGCAATCCTAAGCTTGGTCCCATGCTCTCCTAATCCTCTGCAGCAATCATGTAACTGTGTAGAAACCCTTTCCCTTATCTACACCTATAGAAATATAATCTATTTGGGCTCAAGACATGACCCAAATAGGGTGTGATAAATAAATCCCAGTAGGCAACCACCAAAGGCTCGTTCCCAACTGTTAGTGAAAATGTGCAACAGCAGTGTGAAATAATGAAATGCAGTAAACTAGAAAGTACTTAAAATTAACCATTACTACCAGTTACATTTTTATTTTAATAATTATTTAACAATTCAATATAATTGAATTTTGAGTTTTCTGAGACTCGGACTCGACCGAAAATCTACTATTCGAGTGCCACAGCAGAAACCACAACATGTTATATAACAAGAAAAAGATAATAATAATACCAATATTGTGATTTATCTTGGTAAGTACAACCTAAGAAATCATCACAGTGAATATTCAAAGTAAACATTGTCCTCAGACATGCAAATACTTACCCTCATGCAAGCAAAAACAAAACCCTCAGGTGATTGCCCTCAGTCATAACGAATATTTAGGGCATAACGAATATTTCCCTCAGGCATACGAGATATCACCCTCAGGAATAGAATCTACTTCCCAAAGGCATAAGAAACATTTACCTTAGGCTAAACAAAACATTACCCTCAGGATAAACAAAACAGTGCCCTCAGACAAAAAAAACATTGCCCACAGGCTACACAAAACACTGCCCTCAGTAATTCCATAGGAAAATCAAGTAACCAGGCTGAGCCCAACGCATAAGCAAGCAATTTATATATGTTTCCTCTCAAAAAAACTCAAAACATGCTATAATCATGGCATACCCACAGGTATCCTGGCCAAACGGTTAAACAAGGGAAACAAACCCTTGGTGTGGCCCTAGATCAAAGCAATGATCTCAAACAGCAGTTTATAATTAGTCATTAGATTACCTATAAAATTCTTGGTATCTCAATAGTCAAAGTCTCAGCCATATGACACCCCGAACATGGGTGTGTGGAACAAAGGTACACAAAATCAACTCGACAGTTGGAATTAAACATAAGACCACCTACCTCGATCTCCTCTGATCAATATACGTGAAAGGCGCCTCCCGAAACAACCAAGAATGATGTAGATCTCAGATAAATGATTACCCATTCAAACCTAAATAACTTACCTTAGGTAAATAATTTGAAGTAAAGATTCAAGAAGAGGTAAGACCTTACCCGTGAAGTTCAAACGAGATTAACGATGGAATAATTGGAGTCCCAGTGAGCGATTGGGAGCTCCTCCAAGTCTCAACCTCCTCTCTTGCTGCTCATGGTGAGCCCTCTGCCTCCTCTATAGAATGAGGAGGCTAATGCATGTTTTTAATGAAAAAACATAACTACGTGTAATGTACTCTCAAGTACACGACGTATACTATCATTTTTAACTGTTCCTATAGTGGCTACTTTCCACCACCTCGCTGTTCATTTTCTGGCTGATAACACGGCATGTATTACTAAGTATATTTTGTGTAGTTAGTTTTTTTACACCCTTAATTTCTGACAAGACTACACGCCCTTTATTCTCATCCCACACATCCAAAGTACACAGCGTGTGTACAAAAGTACACAGAGTGCAGTTAGTTTTTACACCCTTAATCACTGACAAGCCTACACACCCTGTATTCTCATCCCATATAGCCAATGTACACAGTGATTGTATAAAAGTACACGGCATGTACACATAAATTTGGGATTTTTTCCAAATTTACCTTTTTTTCTCAAAAACACTTAATGAAAAGGAAAAACAGAAACTCGTAACTCAAGAATAAGAACCAAGTTCTTACAGTTATATATTTTGGTTTGATAAACATATTATGTGTAAAATTGTGAAATAATGTTATGCATGTTTTTATTATATTTAGTTTTTTATATTTTTTCTATTTTCATTATTTTAATTATTTGTTTTTTCATTTTTTATATTTTTAAAAATTTAAGTAGTTTTGATGGATTAAAAAAATCCAATAAAATTGGTTTTTTAATAACTTTTTCATCCTTATTTGTGATAGGAATAACAATCCATTGAAAATAATTATTATTTACAACAGTTCATAAAAAATAAGCATATTTGTAAAGGCATTTTCTATGATGGGATTTTTATAATGGATTCTCATTGCTAAAAGTCATAGTGATGGGAATCCATCAGAATAAAACCCATTATAAAGGTCTAAAAATATAGTTTTGGATAAGGCCTCATATGTTTTTGATATGCATACTTGGTGCTAGTCATCATCCCCTAACCTTTTAGAGGTGGTCCTAGGGTGGCACACTTAGCTTATCATCAGTCTGGGTGGGGCCCTAGTAGGTTAAATCTTATTAGAGTAGTATTAGAGTAGAACTATCCTAGGAATATTTATTGGAGTTAATTTTCATGTGATTATTGGATTGGAAACATAGGTTAATTATGTTAATGGGGTCTTTAGTGTGGTTAATAGATCAGGGAAATCAATGTAGGAGAGACAACTAATGTATCCTTTCTCCATGACTCTAATAACCTGTTATTCAACCTAGAACCCTAATAAATTGATTTTTTGGTATATATAAGTTAGTACATGCATAATATAGTGGTCATTTATAGTCTTTAATGTTCTTCTTCTTTCATATCAGCTAGATATTCTCAACCCTTGTTGGGAAAACCTATTTCTTTTAGGATGCCACCCACAAATATCCAATCTGGATATGGAGGAAAGTTTATGATAATATTATGCCCTTGGTTGGTCCTCTCACCACTATATAGTGAGAGATGATGTATTTTTTCTTGATACCTATTTGATAAGTATTCTCTCCCCATGATTTATGGCATCCCTCGTTTTTATTACATAACTTTTCATTACATTATTACAAATAGAGTATCTTTTAAAGTTTAGTGTCTTGGAAAAAAGTTACATAATAAATGAAAACTTAAAAAATTATTTTATTCCTCTTAAAATTATTCTTCAAGTTTCATAATAATTAAATTTATTTCATCTCATAACCTAGGGGAATACATTAAAGTAATGCATGTGCATAAGTCCTAGTAAGGGAAAACAAGGGAAGCAGTTTACTTGTGATCTTGAGAAATATCAATAAGAGATTGAGGAAATACATAAAAGAATTAGTAAGAGGCATATAATATAAGAAAATTAAACATAACATGGAAATTTGGATACAAAATATAATTTATTCATTCATAATAATATCACCAAGGTTTGTTACCGAGGTGTCATAAAATTTACCACGGTTATTCACCTAGGTATCGTAAAACTTGTCATCTCTAGAGATTAAATTCTACCCAATGCATTAGAGTGCTATCAAGGTGAACCCTTAATATATATTAATTAATTTGATCCACATATATAATAAAAAATATCATAAATAACCCATTTATAATAAAAGAAACAGGTTTCATTTCAAAAACATAGTGTTTTATAAAGTGCTTAGAAACAAGATGTTTTTGTCATTTTAAACCCACAAATAAGGAGGGTGGGTTTCATGTATGTTAATGATAGTATTAAAATATATAATTTTGACATATATTTTAATACCCCTGTATAAGATATATTTTTTTCTATTTTTAAAGTAAATAAAATAATTTCTTGATAAAAAAGAGATAAATTTTGAGATGAAAATTTGGCAGCATAACATGTATGAAACATAGTTTTAGTAAACATTAAAAAGATAGAGAAAAATCATATATAATTCATAAATAAATATTAATATATTAAATTAATATAATAAAATGGAAAAAATAACATCGTATGGAAATTTTAAATATATACCACATAAAAAGGAAACATGAAAGGAAAAGAGAAGTTGGGAGTTCCCATACCTTGAATAGTGACTCCTAAAACTCAAAGATTGGGACCTTGGGGGCTTGAGTACACCTTTTTAGGACTACTTGGGAGGTAATACTATCAAATATTCATGTATAATAATTTTTTAATGAAATGAAATGAAGGAATGGGTGGGTATTTATAGAAAAATTGAGAGAGGTTTTTATTAATTTCCTTAGACACCTCATTGGTGGTATTTGAAAAACCATGGGCTTTCCCATGGTATTAGACACTTGGAAAAAATATTGAGTTAATTTAACACATAATATTATAACATAATTTTAAATTAATTATTACATCATTATTACATATCTATGGTGTCATCAAACTTACCGAAAAACTCAAACTATACTTTTACTATTCATGAAAAACTAAAGTATTTTATAAAATTATAATAAAGTCACCCTAACCTAATATAAATATTTTGAATTCAAAAATGAAATTTATTTTATCATAATAAATCTATAAATAGGATAAATTTAACTTTTAACTATAAAAATACTTATTTATTAAAAATAATAGCAGACAGAAAACGCATAGTAAAATTGCATTGTGAAATTTCTGATACTTAAAAAACTAAAATTATTTTATCATTTATAATTAAAAATGAGTGTTTTTATATCACTATTTAATTACAATAAAAAATATTAATAATACCTTATTTTATTATAATAATTATATGTTTCCTAAAAAGTACAATTTTTGTCCAAAATATAAATTTATCAAAATCCATCTCAATTTTATTAAGAAAAAATATTCTCAAAACAAAAATGACAGAACAAAAATTTTATCAATATAAAGGGTTTACATTTTATTTAACTAAATCTTTGTAACATAACCCCTTATAACACCCGCGTATGACCTAAGGGTAAGGTGTGTTATAGTGATAGAATTGTTGGGCGGCTCAGATAACATCGCCCGAGTGGTAATTTCCACTAACTTGAACTTCTCCCATAGGTAATTTTGTTCAATATTAATATGTTGAAGCTCATATTGGGATTCATCAAGAGATAATCCCAAAGATTCTACCACCCATCCAATATCTGAAAAAAATGGGCTTCGTATGAAACAACTCTACTGGATGAGGCCATCGACTCTTCTTTCTGCATTAATTTTTCTTTTTCATTTCTATTTATAAACAATAATCATAAATTAAGAGTATAGTTTCCAACGGTCATATTTCCAATGGTCATATTAACCAACGGTCATATTTACCAATGGTCATATAATGGTCAAAACTCAATGGTCACATTAAAATATACTTAATTCAATATTAAATAGATATAGTTTTGTTGTGTAATAATATAACACACGATTTCAAGAAACAAATATCATTTAAAAAGTTCGGGTAATTACATGATTTGAGGTGGCCTCTCTCCCCTTGTTCTTGATGAGAATATTTCTTGTATAGTGAATGGTAGTCCCCACTAGGTTGGATGATAATATCAGTATATTGGTAATGTTGCATGCGTTTAATGGAAGAGGCCTCATGAGTTTTTAAAGTAAATCTGACCCTTGGATGATAAGGGATCAGTTAGAGACTTTGACTTACTTCTTCATTTGGTTCAGACTTATACTATCTGATATCAAATTATGTGTTTGGATTCTTATACAACACTATGAGATAATTATTGGGTTATGTATTCCTCAAAATCATGATAGGACTTCTCTATTATGGTTGAAGTTTGATATATTGTTTGAGATGGAGTTTTAATCAAAGGATATTGAAATTTTATCAAGGTGGCATGATCATGTTTAAGTACATGTTAAAGCACATGGGATTTGTGAGGTATTTTCCAAGCATTTTTTTTAGATTAATTTTTGGAGCTCAGTGATTCTAGAGGACTCTAGATAAAGATTCCATGGTGGGGTTTTTTGAGTTTTATTATGACTCTTCTTATACCATAGTCTCTTGAATAAGCCTTGGAAGATTGGAAATCATGGTGGAAGCACACCCTGACTATGGGAGTAGGTATTTTTTTCACCTTAGGATAACAATATTGGTTCAGTGGATGGACATTCCATGTCATGGATGATGGATCTAAGAAACTCTTTATTATAGACCCCAGATTTTTTCCAATAGGTTTTTGGTGGAGACCAGTGTACAATGTTGACGATGGGAGTTGTGGATAGCATGAATAATGGATTCTTATAAATGGTTGGAAACTAAAGTTAGGCTCTTACATGTATCCTCATGGACCATTGTTTTGTTTTGTGTAGGCATGAACTATTCAACTAGTGTCATATATCTAGGAGTTAGATATTCCAGTGTAACCTCAGGTCAAATCTTGGTCAGCTAGGAATCTTCCATTGATTTTGAGCATCATCCACTCATCCTCTTAGTGGATTGAGTTTACTTCTAGTCATGGAAGAATACTTTTATATAATTACTTTATGGTGGGGAGGAGGTTTTATGGTACCCACCCTAGTATGAACTAGTTACTCTTTGTGTTCATCCTAAAGCATTGAATTTTTCATGGATGGGATAGGTTTTTTCAATAGTAGTGAGAATTCTACCTATATTAGTGAGAAAGACCCCTAAGATTTGGTAAATAGACCCAACCATTTGGATGATGAGTTATATTATCCTTATATGGTGATCATAGATTCTTGTGTTATGTGTGTGAAAAATATATTCCCTCCCTGAGAATATTAAGGAATGTGTAAATGCTTCAGAGGTTTGACCTATGGTTGACCCTTGTCATGAAATTGGTGTATGCATCAACCTGTATACTAGGAATGATGATTGACTTTATAGATATGTGATGTAGTGGATCAGATATCTCCTTGATATGATTTTTAATGGATCCTATCATGACTTTATATTATTATGGTATGAAACTCATATTCATAGAGTGGCATGATCCTTCACAAACCAAGGCCTTAGAGGTTGAAGAGATCAGAGTAACATTGCCTTGGAATAGTGGATGGCACTTCCTAAGTAAAGAACTATTTTTCTGAGAAATAGGGGAACTATGTGGGTAGTTTTATTCATGATTTTGGTAACTATTTTGGAAAAGGGAGACGTTTCTCACATTTAGTTGATGGCGGTGTCCTCACACCATTCTTTTAGGTGGAAGATGCTATGGGAGTGATATTGACTAGTGTTATTTTGTGACCAAATGATCTTAGATGGAAAACTAGAAGATTTTTCTTTGAATATGAGAGTATCATCATCCAATTCCTCAGGTGGATAGTGATTCTTACTTGGTTCACATGATGGGTGTTGTGATGGACATCTTTAATAGAAATTACTCTTGTAAAGAATGTTTCTTGGTGTATCATTCCTAGGGGTTTTGTTTGTGTATACTCATCCCTCAAATAACTTGGTTTGTGAGGATGAGTAGGTTCCCTAAAGGGTTCATTGATTTTTGTCACTTGTTCAGGTTTTTTACTTGAGTTTGGAGCTGATAGTATAGGGTTATCTGAATATCCAAGATTTTATTCTTTGGATAGAGGTATATTGGGTCAGGTGATGAGTATTATAGTGTTGTTTACCCATGGGTTGGGGTAGTTGTTGTGACTTATGTGATCGTTGATATCTTTCACAAATGAGGTATGAAAACCCTATTAGGATATCTTTGCTTGAGGATGATATTTGTTTTGATATCGTGACATGATAGGGGGAAATCTCGAGAATTCTTGTATTGAGGTTTGAGTGGAAGGCTAATGTTTTCCCCTATAACATAAGATAGTGATGATGGATTATGTTCCTTGTTGACCATTTTTTTCAAAGTTTTCTGATGTGAATCATAAAAATATTATGTCGAAATGTAAATTTGATTAAGTTCCTAGTGTAGTTTTGTAGCATATATGGGTTTCCCTCTATAATGGAAATCTAGAGTGCTCTTTATAAGTTGGGGAGCAGGGCACACCTAATGGGTTTTTTATTTTCAAGTAATCATTTGGGGGTTACATTTAAATACTTGTGGGATTTATCTCATCCCAATAATTGGGATGACTATTGAATAAAATGCATAGGATTAATAAATCAATCCTTAGTTGGATACATGACCCTATATCTTCTTGATTTTAGATGGACTGAATCTAGTATCTTCATATATGAAAGAAGTTTTTCTCCTTAATAAATAGATATTTAGTGAGTTATCTTAGAGATTGCATCTTAAAGGTGATGGTATTGTGTGTGATGGTGTGTATATTTCACATTATTTCAATCGTGATCTTTGTAGTTCATTATCCCTAGTTGTTTTCTTTTCTAGGAAAAAAAGTCAAAAGGTGGGGGTATAGTGAAATGGGTTTTACCCAAGTGGGGTTCAACTCGATTTTTTGTTTTAAAGTCATGGGACCTTTCCAAGGGTAAAAAGGTAATTGTACCGTATCATTTGGTCTTACAAAAATCGGTTGGTTTCATTGGATCTGGAATATGTCGTTTACCCTTAGGTAAAGTCAACGAGTAAAAGAGAGTATCATGGAGCATTGAAACTAATATAATAAAAATATTATATTATTTTAAGGAGGTGTGATTATTTTTAAAAAAATGATAATATCTCCTGAGTAATAATTCATATGGGAAAACCAATGCTATCATTGATTACAGAATGGTGTGTTTACCCTATGACTTATGTTATTTCGGTTTTCATTTAGATTATCAGGTGTTTTTTTCCGCAAGTGGATTAATTAAAAATTTAATTATTTAATTAATTTCTGTGAGTTATGGTAAAACCCTAGGCCATGTATATTTATTCCTCTTTGTGAAGCCTCTCAAATATTATTTGTATATGTATTTGATAAACCCCAAATAGATAAGAGGATAGGTCTGAACATGGTGGTGGGGATGACAGATTAAGGAGTGGGATCAAATCCACAATGACTTCTATGGAAGAATTTAGATGGAAACAAGAAACTAATATGTTGTTGTGACAATATATTGAAGTATCGACTATTATTCATTAAGTTATGGAATTTTTATCTATGAAATTTACCTTAATTTTTGAAAATAACATGAAAAATTATCAATATTCTCTAAATTGAATCCATTATTTGGTATTTTCATGGCCCCGTCAACTTTGATTTTTGTTTTGAATTATGGTTGTGATTAATTTTTTGGGAACCTATGAATAATCCTTGGTTCATTATTTTCCATGAGTGTATACAATGATCAATCACATATAATCCCCATTGTAACCTAGCTTTGTATTTTCATGGTTTTTTCCCATCTTTATACATGTGTTAATCACTTAAAATCAATTTCATGATGGTTCAACCATTTCCATGGACCAATTATCATTACATGATTTGTTGATGGGCATTTGGTTTATTAATTTGTATGTGAGTTTGATGATCGAGGCACATAGAAGGATTATGAATGGCGAAGGCAGCATGGACATGGGTAGCGCAAGCATATTTTCAAGTGGAGAGACATTTGGATGGGGGTGATTTTTATTGGATTGTAAGGCTTCTATGAAGGATCTAAATTTCAAAAATTAGTGTCTAGGAATCATTTTCCAATGATGATGTATTCCTAAATGAAACATTTGGTGAAGGATCATTGATGACGATGGGAATCTATTGAAGAATGATTATGACTTTTCACAATCTGAGAGGAGTGTACGATGTCTATATGTAATGAAAATATGAGTATTGGTTGAAGGATGGCCAAAATATGTCTTCTGATGGTGATATAATCATGTTCAACACATTTTATGTGTTTTCGGAATTTTGTTTAGTGTATTCGATATATTAGGAATAAATATTAAGATATGCGTTGAAACTATTTATTTTTTAGAAATTTCCTAACTACATGGAATTTTGTTTAGAAGAACGCACATTGTGTATCCTACTTAATGTGGGACTAGGGTGTTTAATTGAAGTTAAATATATCACATACATGTGATAGAGATACACACCATATGACCTCAAGTCATCCAACTAGGCGTGTACAAGGAGTACACGCCCAGGGACCCATGTTTCCCCACACACCATGTATACTGGGACACACCCTATGTTCCCTTAGAGTTACAAAGTTTGTACATATGGGGCATATTCCAAGTACCTCCAATGACATGGAATATTGTGTGATTATTCTACACATTGTGTAGTTAGTCTAATACATGCCATGTTGGGCTTCATAACATGGATAATAGGCCAACATGGGATAAAACATCATGTACCCATGGGACTCACTATGTAGTTTCTATTGTCCTGGAATTCTATATTTAGATGTAGGCTTTCCCCACATTATTCCCAGGTGGAGTAGGTATTTCACATATTGGTACTGTGATCCTATTAGGGGTGGTACTTTTCCCATGTGAGTATGAGGATAAGATCTTATACCTATAAAAATAGATAGAGTCGGTATTTCACTCAAATTATAGGGTAAGGATCCTTTACTATAGAGTTGGTATTTTACCCCTTTATTGATCTTGGACAGGAAATGGATTCTCCACTGAGGTTGTTATTTCACCCATCATCATGGGGTAGGGATCCTCCTTCATTATCTAATGGAATTATTGGTTAAGTTTCTTGAGTATGTACTCTGGGACTAGAGTACCATTCTAAGTATATATGGTTTTACCCTTAACCTCAGTTAACACATTCTACATTGGTGGGAGAGTGGGCTTAAAGACTGAGAGGACACCCTTTCTTGTATTTTTGAGGTGGCTTGGCTATTGGAAGCTTGCTTCCTTCTATGAGGCTTATGGTTCCTTAGAACCCTGGTAGTTTTATTTAAGACATGTTTTTGTGTTGGGATATTGACTTCAGTATTCATGGACTCTTAAGTGTTTTGAGCACCACTAGAAACCCATGCATGGTATATTTTGAGGATTGGATATATTATTACTCATATTTCTAAACATCCTTGAGTCCTATAGTGGGTAATCATATATAGTATTCTTTTTTACTTCCTTTTAGATGCTCCTTAGTTTTGGGAATCTTGAGATGAACTGGTTTTCTATTTTATATTATTTTCCTTCTCCTATTCACCCCTCTGTTAGGAGTTGATTTGATTGTTGTTTCTTTATCCCTTTATGGTTTTTGAGGCATCCTACAGAGTAAGTTTATACTTATCCCTACACAGGACTTAGTACCATACATTTTGTATCAGTTTAATTGACATGCAGTTCGAAGATGGGTTTGTGGGTATGAAGTTTACATAGCTTGTTTGGAGCTGATGCCTAGAGACTTTGGAAGATGCGGTGTTAGAAGAGTTGGTAGTACCAAGAGCTGATAGTATAAGGAGTTATTCATGTATATAGTCGGATTGTATTGAGGGCCTCTTTACCTTGGATGGTTGTAAATATTCATTTCTAGACTATTGAGAATATATTTTTCCATATTTTTATATTACGTTATTTTCATTGGTTATCTTTTGGATTTCAAAAGATGTCCCATCCATGTGTTACATATAGTTTAGTTTATCATTTATGGAAATCCTACTGATATTTTTAGTGTTTTTTACATTGGAGATATGTATTTGTTGAAGGTTATGATAGGATAAGGCCTACCATGTGTGTGATATGTCTACTCGGTGCTAGTCACTGGCCCCTGGCATATTACAGGAAGGCTTAGGGTAACACACTTAGCTTACCATTGGTACAGGTGGGGGCCCAGTGGGTAGTTTCATGTCATTTCATCATTGATAAAAATTTATCAGTGTATTTCATTTAGATGAAAATACATAATATGTAGAAAATAAAATTCTTGAAAAATTTAGGTTTATATTATTTTATTCTTATTATTAAAATTTTAGTAATTATTTCCTAATAAATAATCAATAATTTTTCATTAAGAAAAAATTTTATACATACTTTTCATAATTCAGTTAGTCTTATTCATACTCATCAATTTAATGAGTAAGCGATAACAGTCACATTTAATAATAATATTTCAATAGTACAATGTGGTTCGTCTAAGCTCAGTGTTACATGTAAATAAATCTATCAAAAACATAAAATTTATTAAAAATAAATATATATTCTAAAATATTTTGGTTTTATAGTTATGGAATTAGATAATTCGATTGGTGAAATTTCTTTGGTTAAATCACAAGTTAGAATAAGCAATATGGGAGACTAAGAAATCAATGTGGAAGAATTTCCCTTATTTGTTCCTAGATTGATGTACATCCAAAATTTAGAGGAGGAAATTATTTAAGGGAGAATAATATAATACCTAAGATTATCCTATATTAAGTAAACCTTTTATAACAAAAAATTGTGGTGTAATGTGATTTCTATTATTTCATTATAATAGTACGATACATTATAATAAAATAAAAAACTAGAAAATTAAATTTATAATAAAATATAAAACTAGTAAAATAAAATCATTTGGAAATAATATAATTTATAATTTATAATATATATATATATATATGAATAATAATATAATTATCTAGGTGTGTTTAGAATAAAAATAAGATGAGTTTTCAAAATTTAGGCATCAAATGCATGATTTTGAAATGCACGAGTATTTTTTTTTATTAATTAAATTTAATATATAAATATAAGTATTTTCTTAAAAATGAATTTAAATTTGGAATCATCGTGTCAAAATTATCAAATGGTGAATTTTTTATAATTTTTTAAAACATTTGAATTTATGGGAAAAAGGTAAAATGTGATAAGAATATACTTTAAGTGTTATAATATACTAAAAACATAAAAATGATTTAATATGTAACATAAAGATTTTCTTGAAAAAAAATGGGTTTATTTATTAAAATAATTTATTTTAAAGTAATTAAATTAATTTCCAAAACATATAAATAATCTTCGAAAACCTAAAGTATATTTTAAATATTTTAAAAACAATTCTTTTTGAATAAGAATCATTTCAACATAAAAAATAATATATTTTAAGATATTTTATTTTTTAAACATTTAAAAGTAAAAAAAATGTCTTAAATGTCCATAACCATTAGTTAAAACCATGGGTAAGCTAATGGTCTTTCATTTTCCACAACCCATATTTCAAAGGCCTATGTTTAGAAATTAATAAACAATTCTTACTCATTTTTTATAAATACCCACGCATTTATCCTTTACACTTCATGATAAAATTAGTTATCATAGTTATTATCTCTTTTTATCTCTCAATAGTATCTACAAGTAGTTTCTATGGTTCTAATGTGTTCTTCTCGAGATTTAAGAAACTACTTTACAAGTTAAGGGTTACCAATCCTCCTCTTTACTTTTCAATTGCAATCCTTTTGTTATAATATCTTTTAAAATTATTTTTCATATGCTTCCATTCTTATAATTCTATGGTATTATCATCCATTTTATATATTTTTAATGAGATATTACTTATTTCCTATCATTATATCCTTTTCCAAAACTTCTCTTATATCAATATAAGGGTCCATAATCCCTTATTATCCTTTATTTGTGTAATCCTTTCTAGTTTATTTTTTTTCAATTTTAAATGTTACTAAAATTAATTGTTATAGATTATTTATAATATTATCAATGATGTATAATAATTCATTATCATTATACTACCTTCATAATCCATTATAATGCTCAAAAATTATCAGAAACCCAAGGATTAAATTTAAATATAGGAAAACATCCTAAAATTTTGGTAAAGTAAAGAGTGCATGGTATATTAGAAATTAAATCTCTTTATAGAAACTAAAATTGGAAAAATTATCGATATTAAGTTCAAATATGGGTAATAACCTTGAAAAAGGTTGGTTGGGAATTAACTCGATCTTCACTTGGTGCACAACAAGTGGGCTTAACTGTACACCTTGTTTGATACTTCCAATGGATATGATTTGGATGATTCACATGATCTTTATGAACCATAATGAATTATTTTAATATATATATTTATAATGTTGAAATAAATTTTAAATTTATGTATATAAAGTAAATAAGTGTTGTATTAGATCCAGAATTATGGGTTTGGTGTTTTTCTATCATTACTTTGGTCTCCTATTATTTAAAACTATTAAAATCAAGACTATTTTCTAATGATACTCCTACACCATGAAAGTACCCTTAATTACTACCTTATTATAATTCCTTTTATGATTTTAATTTACATTACATTGTGAATATATTAAATTTTTTAAGTTGATTGTGTGATATTCACCTAGATAGCCATATAATTCCATTAAATGGGGAAATATTGATATTTCATATATCCATTATTTATATATGGATATATATTGATTTATTATCCTTGATTATGTATGAGGTTCCTTAAGGAATATTATGATATTTATTTTTTAGATATTATATTTATATTATGGGTGCATTAGACTTATTAGGTGACAAGTGGGGATTAGAATTATATAGCCCTCTGATGCATCATTATGTCTTATGAAACAAACTAGTTGGGTATTTAGTGTAATACTTACCTATTTATTTATTATTTCTTGAAACAAGGACTTAAAAATATGATTATTATTTTTATAATTATGCATTCAATGAAAATGAGATTAGTTATTATTATCCATGAATTTATTTATTTTTATGTAATTTGTGGATATGTTATGCTAATAGTTCCATTTGTTATGGAATTTTTTTATTCCTATTATATTATTGATTTTATGATTATGTATGATATATTCCACTATACACTACCCCTTACTGAGAATATGATCTCACCCCTTTATATTATTTCTTATTCCCCTAGAAAATCATAAGGAATATTATGTGTAACTTATGGATTTGTAAGGATAAATAATAAATTTTCATGTATTAGGTTGATATATCTTAAGATTTCAATGTAATGTAATGTTCATTTATATATCTAGTTTCCTGAGACTATTAAACTATCAAATCTTGTGCATTATTATCTATGTATTTCATACCATTATAATAAAATAATTTTTGTCTCTAAGTATTGGAGTTGTGGTGTTACTATAATTTTTTTCAATTCTATAAAGGTCTATGAGGTCACACCTTATTGTCTTGTGATTGAGGATTAATTTTTGTTACAAAGTGTTTGTAAAAAACTTTGAGAGTTACTAAAAAGTGTTTTGAATGATATCTAAAAGGTTTTTTGGATTCATTTTCATAATTTGTTACATGTTATGTAATATTCAGTGAAAATGAATTAGTGTTTCTACAAAGGGGGATTTAGAAAATACATAAAGCATTTTTTGATATAATTTCACAATTTGTTACCTATTTTATAGAATATAGTGAAAGTTCACTAAGCTTATGAGGATTTAGTGTAAGTAAGAGATTGATATAAATATACACTACATACAATCTATTATGTATTAGTATAAACACTTCATGTTTTTTATTGGTGTAAACCATGATGCAGTAAAGCTTAATACATCATGGTTTTATGAATGGCAGTGTATGAATTATACAATAATGTATGACTCATACAATTTATCCAAATATATATCTATCATACTCGGTTGAATCATCATGTGATTATTATTTGAAGATTTTCAACATCCAAATAAATTGTTTAAATGTTAAATAATTTATCACGATAATGAATTAAGAGTTATAAAATATGGTAACTTAGAAACTTTTTATGGAATATTTTCATTTAATAGGCTAAACATATGAGAAACACTTGAGATTATTTAAGGCCAATATAAACATGTTCATGTTTTGTGAATGGGGTGTGAAATGGACATGGGACTATGGTTTAATTATTGTGAAATTTATTAACGAATATATCTATCTTTATCTAATCATGGTTCTATAAGATCATGAGAAATTAGAGGTCCTTCCCAAGAATTGTAAGATTCATATATCCCACAACTACCCTAGAATGAAGGATTTAGTTAGGTGATTCTTAAGGATATATATAAATCTCATGCGGAAGATATTGGATATATCAAGTTCAACATAAAAGGTTATATTATTCATTTATTTTATTCTTTTCAAATGATTATATGGATCTTATGAAAAATAGGTTTTGGTTTTATATTAACATTATGTTTGACAAGGTTTTTTCCCTCTAAAACCATTTATTATCCCTAAACTATAGTCAATCCTAGAATTTTACAATCCCTAGCTATTGTTTTCACCGTCATATCAGCTCTTTTTTCACTTTATTTATTCATTACTAAAAATATAAATCTTGATATGGTTTCCTATGAACTCTACAAAACCACCTTTTCTATTATAGAGAATGACTCTCAATGTCTACATCCATCATAACACACCCCCATCTCACCAATTGTAGGCCCTCATGTGCTGCCTCCCCATATTTTTTAACTATCTTTGAACATTTGAATCTTCCACCTTTCCAAAGTACAAACACCACATGAGACACCTCTATAGTTCATTTCACCTTTTCCTATATACTCATTATTCCAACCATCTCCATTGATCAGAGTATTAAGGTAAGGGTCAATATAATGACCATGTTTGGATTCTATGGTCTAACTCAAATCGTCACAAAATGGCATATGCACTACTCAATTTTCAGAGGATAGTGTAAAATTTGAGGGATAATTAGCTTGGTATTTGAAGTGGTTTTCTCTCTCTATATCCCTCTCACACACACACACACACACTCATATATATACACATACCACTAATAAATAACAAGAGATAGATTTTTGAAATATACATGGATAACCATAAAAATATAGATGTGTTAAAAGATGTAAAACATTAAAAAAGTACATATGTAAAATATACATAAGATAGAAAATTATGAAATAAGAAAAATGTTGTAATGAACCTGACCTGAATACCCTCTCAAACTGTTACCTGGCTCGAGCTATCGCATGCCTAAGGGAATTCTCGATCCCCATTAGCTAGCACTAAGCACTCAGAAAACCAAAAACAAATAGAGGTAATTATTTCTCCCAACCTAAAGTAGAAAACATGGAATATATACACATGTACATAACAAAAAAGTTGAAGAAACGTGAATATATATATATATATATGTCATAATAGAAAGAGAACAACGGAATTGATATAACTGAAAAGGCAACATAACAATATCCAAGAGACATATATGATATTAAAGGATGAAAAAACAAAACAGATACTCCAACAGTCCCCATATGAAGTATGGTAAAACCCACACCATCACACCATCTAGAAACCTAAACCCAACTGATAAAAAACCTCATTGCCTCACTATAGTGCCTTGCCTTTCCCTACATCAAAAGACATAAACTGGTCTATGCACTTCCCAAGGGGTATGCAGGGTGTGAGATAATAGGATCAATAGGGTCTCACCTAGGTGTTCCATATAAATTCTCTAAACAATAATCCAAGATTTCTAAACTTTAAAGAAAACAAGGCATGATAACAGATTAATAGTTTTTATATAAAAATCATGGGAAAAAATTTAATTTCCCCTTCTTCCACATTTCCAAATAGAGTAGGTAAATATTTTTCAAATCATTTCATATACATATATATCATAGTAGATATATCATGTCAAAACAAATTATGCATCTCATATCATATCAAATCCATGGGGGTACAATCAAAATAGTACAAACCAAAAGCATCCCAAATAAACCAAGAAGCATAGGTAATAACATGTCAAGGATCACACTAGGTTAGGATAGCTAAGAAAATCATACCTAACATAAAAAAATCACGCACACATCAAACCTATAGACATATTCATCGAGCCTAGAGAGAAGTGGAACACCCCAGTATGTGAACCCCCCAACATGTCTAACAAGTCCCTAGAACAACGGTCCTAGGGAGAAGAAAAAATACCCATGAGAAAACCTTATGAAAGTGGATGAGACCTATTAATATACCTTCCTCATATGTACCTATGTCTTCCTATGTGATCTATTTTCTGAACCATTTCATCAAACCATTTTATTATTTCATTCTTTGAAAACCATTTCATAAAACCATTTCACAATTATTTGGAAAAACCTTTTTATTTACCAAAGCCATAGGAAAACCATATTTTATAAAAACCTAATTCCACACACAGAAAACAAATTATTCATATCATTCCATTTTATTTAATAAAACAATTTATTAAAATAGAAGAAATTTAGTTCACCAACATAGGATAGAGACGAAACTACCTACTTCAAAACTCAAGTCACACATGACCATAATAGAATCCACCATAAGGAAGAAACCAATAATAAAAATGAAGTCCCTATAACCAATATACACATATTATAATTGATTCAATTTAATAGAATTTTTGGCAGAGAAGAGGAAACAACTCATACCTCAAGAATGCGCAACTACAACACCATAATAAACAAGGTAAACAACCCTTGAAACAAGATTTCATAATGGATATAAATAGAATCGAGAAGAAACATCACCACATATCAAAAAATTAACAGCAAAATGCAACAGTGCTATTGTGATCAAATAAATAAAGAAGTATAAAGGATATCTTACTTAGAGAGATACAGCGCAACTTCCATGATGATCTAACACCGAACAGATCAATGCAAATTAAAAAGAGGCTCCCAAATCACCATAGAAGATCCCTAGGTCAATAGGGGAAATGATTCACATTGAACTAAAAAATATATCTATAAGTCTCCAACCTTAAACCTTACTTAATCTTGAGTTATTACAAGATTACACATTGAGGATCTTTTCGGGTTTAGAGTTTTAGAGAATTAGATCATAAAACTTGCATTACATTCCACATATAAACAAAGTGGTTACATAAAGATATTATTCTTCATTCCCATAAATGGAAACATATTTAAAATAAACATGGATTCTTTCTTAACACTTCCTCGACACTATCATCATATCATGTACCTTTCCCTTGACCTGTGAAAAACATTTCAAAAAACTTGGGATGAGCATAAAAAGCTCAGTAAGGGATATAAAAACATGGAAAGGAAACATGGGAACATATATACATAAGAATGAAATCATACTTTACCCATAAAACATAAGCACTTTAACATACCTCATCAAATCATGAATAAATCATAGAAATCATAAGACATAAAGGTAACTTGAGGCATTCATAACATTCTTATGTAGGGAGTAACCCTCTTGGTTACGTTTGGAATACCCATCACAGTATATTCCCTAAATCTCTTCGGAGAAACCTTAACGTTTCACTCCTTCGCGTTACCCAATGCATTGGAGATCTATATCGGGCTCACCCGCCCTTAGTTTATCATGGAACCACCCGTCTTCATAATAATTCCCAAGAACCACAACATAATCGTATCACATAAAACATGCATAAAGGAAACATAACATCTCCACCTTTCAATCACAAGATATAAATACAAAAAATTGATATAAAAACATTATGAAAACCATTTTCAATACCAAAATAAAATAAAAGTAAAACATGGTATTTATTTTTCTTTTAAAAAGAAGGTATGGCTTGTAGAGGAAGCCGAAACTCAAATGACGGTCACGACGGCGGAGAAGTCGTTGTCGCCGCATACGTACGACAGAAACATTTCCTTTTGTCGTTTAGTAAAACGCTTCATATAAAAAAGATTCCTTTTGGATAAACGTAAAAGTCAAAGGGGTTTATACACCGTATAAAAGAAGGTTGTTTATAAAACAAAATATGCCTCAATGAAAGGAGATTGAGACGAGGTCCCATACCTCGTATCCGACTTGACCCGACCGTTATTTAATCTCTTGAATAATAAACTTGAGTTAATATCTACTTGCTTAAGAACCTTTTTCAAGTTCATTATTCCTTTTATACCATGTTATGAACATCATGTAATCATTTAAGTTAATAATGTTCATTTTGTCGGTATTTGGTTCTTAAGTAAAAAATAGACTTCTTACACTTACATGTTGTTAATTTGGTCAAAGGTTCGTTATATCCAGAATTATATTAATGATTTGGATAACATATATATCATATATATTCATCATATATATGTATTTATAATATTACATCACATTTAGAGGTAATAAATGAAATGCACCGTTCATGGAGACGGTAAGCCGTACGTACGCATGAACGCTACTTCCATTTCTATTTTGTATTTTCTGGAATGGATTCATAATGATATAAGAGTATATTATAATTCCAGTATAATAACATATATAATATCATTAACTTTATCCTTTACACATCCCACATATGGTATTAACGAATCAAATCACTTTCAGGGGGCGGTAGTCCGCACTTCCTAAAATGAAGATATCGTGTTTACCCATAATGGAAACAATAATGATGTGCCATAAATGAAAAACACAGAAGCTTAAAGAAAGAATAAACATATTATATATCATATATAAAAATAGTGACATCATAATGGCCACCTTTGAAGGTGTTAAATGAGTATTGAACAATCATCGTTTCGGGAGGCAGAATTTCACCATCCACGGAAACTGTATGTTCTTTAACCATTTGATGTAGTTGTGTGAGAGTTTAGCTCGAATAAATATTATAACAACATCCTAGTATATTGAAGATACTGGTGTTGTTACAAAAAAAGTAAATAAAAAGAGTTTAGGGGGTTGGAGAAGCAAAATAAAACAAATGAACATGAGAGAATGAATTACCTTTAAAAGTGTAACTCCTTTTGATTTGAGCCTAAAGGCTTACTTTGAAAGGATTATGCCCAAAGGGAATCCTCTAGGATGCGGAGAGGGATGTGGAGAGAGTAAATGGGCAGGGTTTGTCTGAGCCAAAGGCTTGAGGAGTGTGTGAAATGAGGTAGAGGTGGGGGCCTTTTATAAGAGGAGAGGAGGGGCACTCTTGGAAAGTAAAGATATATTACTTTATTTGAAAATGAGTTTCGGATTTAAATGGTCCCACATTGATATAATTAGTGGATAAGGTGATAAGGGTTCGAAATCTACCCATCCAATAGGTTTTGGACATGTGTAGGTTTTATATATTACATTATCTTTCCATTTTATTTAAATCATTAAATAATGAGGTCATTGCTGCATCATCATGATGTCATAAATAATTTAATTTATTTAAAGTCTAAAAATTATAAAAAAATACTATGATGTAGGAAATCTTTTTAGCTTTCCAATGACTATTTATAATCAAAAATCTGATCTTTATAACCCCATGTAAAAAAATTTTTCATAAAACATATGATGTTTGTGTCATTTTTACTTTTACATTAAATAAAAAGTTACTTATGTCATTTCCCATCCAAAGTGGCTCCATGGGGTCCCCAAGTTGACCCATGGCTTTTCTTGGTCATCCATGACACAACCAATGAGGGTAGGACATGTTTCAAGCTCATCTCATTTTATTAAAGCATTATTTTTACCTTAAACTACACTAATTACCACTAATCGCGATTAAAAACTTAATAAGTTACTATTCACCAAAAATATTATTTTAATCTCATTGAACCACATTTTACTTCTTAATGACAACCATGTATGTCGGATTTTTTAAATTCAAAACACAATGATGGAAAATTTTCATTTAAACGGAAAATCAATTTTTATAAGTACCACTTAGTGGTTTCACTATTCATCAAAAATTGAAGTTTTTCAGAAAATTACCAAAAATTCACCCTAAGATATATTTGATATTCCGAATTCAAAAATGAAGTCTATTTTACAAAATTCAAAACATATAATTCACATTAATTACTTTAATAATTAATTCTCGCTGTCATAGCAAATAGCGTGTTTTTATAAAACAATAAGTATCAAAAGATTGACACCAGTTTAAGTCTAATTTCAAAGTGAAATTGATTAAAATTACCACCATTGGATTAAATGGTAAAAATATATTCAGATTACACATTAAGACCAATTCAAAAGATAATCTAATCATATAAATAAATTAGATTAAGAAGCAGTTTTGATGTAAAATGCAGTATTTTTTACTATTCATTGAAAAATGAACATTGTCAGAAAAATACCAAAAATTCACACAAAGTAAATTTTGATGTCCCAATCATAAATAATAAGTTTATTTTGACAAACATAGATTATAAAATTGTCAAAAGATAGATTTAAAAATGGTTTTCCATCAAAAGGCAGTAAAACAATCTTTTAAGAATATTAGTGTATTCCATGCTTAAGATTGGATTTATTTTCATTTTTAAGCCTCTAAAACACTATCTAGTTCATTAATAGACATAGATAAAAATATCTATTATTCATTAATTACTTGGGATTTTACAATATCACTCACAGGGCACCAAAAAATTCATGTTCAAAACAATCACATTGTGTAAAATCTCTTTACACGTCGTGTAATCCACATGGATCACATAAGCGGAAAACCCCATTGCCTTTTTATTAAATCTTGATATTTTAACATTATATAGTGTGTAATACATTCATGATATGTACCATTTTCATATAATTTTTCCTGTAAAACATACACATCATGTACTCCCATTACATGGCATGTATTTCTCCTATAGAATAGATGAAGTCCAGTTCCTTTAAAAAATCTTCAAACCAACTGAGTCATTCTCTAAACTCAAGGGTAAACACATGATGAAATTTACACATTTATACCCAGATTCCATTAATTTAAAAAAAATCATACATCCCTGAACTTTAGGTCATTTCTATAATTAAATGTTATTCATCCTCAAAAGTCTAAATATTCACACAATTCAAGAGGAAAATAATAAAAGAGAAGATAAATACATGAAAGAAAGTAACCGGATATTACAAACTCCCCACCACAAGACTTACCATCCTTGGTAATTCATGTAGAAGAATGAATTCTGGTAATGAAGTTAGTCCACTTCTCCCCCATTAATGATTTACACTCCCAAGTCTCATAAGAATCTGATCTATGCTGCCATAACATTCTGACCAACAGAATCGACTTCCCACACAGGAATTTCACTTGAGATTCAATGATCTCTACTGGATGCTTAAAAATAGAAACATATGGCTCTTCTCAATATTTTCCCATATCAAAACATGAGAGGGATCAATATGGTATTTCTTGAGCTGCGATATGTGGAAAACATCATGAATTCCCATCAACTAAACTATAAATGCTAACTGATATGAAACCTTCCCAAGCTAGTTAGTGACCTCAAATAGTCCAACATATCTCATATCTAACTTTACCTATTTTTCAAGCTGATGGTGAAACAACCAAGGAGAAATTTCCAGAAAAACTGGTCACTTAGGAAAAACTCCAAATGATGACATCGTTGATCCACATAATATTTCTGTCAAATCTACATTGTAACCAGGCATCGATGTATATTCTGAATACTCAGAAATGTATCCTAAACCAAACTTATCTCTACCAAAGAATATTTTCCCACCTCTATCCAATAAAGTGTTGATATGCACGGGTGACCATACAAATCCTCAAAAGGACCCATTCGGATCAATGACTAATAATTGTTGTTATAAGTAAACTCAACTCATCCCAGATGGTTATCCCATGATCCACAAAAATCTAAGACATAGTAAAGTAGCATATCCTCTAAGATCTAAATAGCACACTCCATCTGACCATTTGTTTGTGGATGATAAGATGTACTCAACCTGACCTGAGTCCCCATCACCTCCTAGATACTCCTCCAGAACCATGAATTAAACATATTATCCCTGTCTAAAACAATGGCAGAAGGAACTCCATGTAACCTTATAATATCTTACACATATATCTTACCAAAACCATCAACTTTAGTGGTGCCCCTATTAGAATGAAATGAGATGACTTTGTCGACTGATAAATCATCACCCATATAGCATCCCTCTCTCGAGGGGTCCACGGTAACCCAACTATAATGTCCATCGATAACTCATCCCATTTCCAAAATGACATTGGAATAGGATGAAGCAAACCAAAAAATTTCAAATGTTTTTCCTTTATCTATTGGTAGGTGTAACAGTAGGACACATAATCAAAAAATTTACACTTCATACCCGGCCACCAGAATCATCATCTCATTTCATAATACATATTTATAGTACTTGAATGAATGGACCACAAAGAACTATGACAATCAAAAAAACTAAGCTCCTCATAGATTTTGGGATGACAAAACGATCCCCAAAATAGATAATATCATATGAAGAGAGAGAGAGCATCTAGAAAAAGTATCCCCGCCATATAGTGTTTCTCCAATTCCTCTAAACACATCATCCTACTACTAACTCTATAGAATAAACCCAAGGAGAGATAATGAAAATTGAAAAATAGTTAGAACCATACCTGAAACATCCTCCTAAAAATCTAGATGCAACTAATCAATTCCTCATAATAATCCACTCTTCATTCGATTTCAAAATAGCTTGTGGTGGAACTTTTCTACTAAGAGAATTTGCAATGACATTCCCTTTCCCCAGATTTTAGGCGATATTGAATTCAAACATCTGAAGGTATTCCACCCACTACCTCTTTTTAATATTCAATTATTTTGAGAAAATATATATCTCAAACTCTTATGGTCATAAAATACTATGAACCTTTCACCAAAAAGATAGTGGCACCAACACTTAAGCGCATGTATAATTGTGCCAAGATCTAAATCATGAGTTGGGTAATTATTCTCATGTGGTAAAAGTTTAAGAGATATGTATGATACCACATTATCATTCTATATAAACACATAGCCCAAACCAGTTCTATAATAATCACAGAAAACCACATATCCATTATTGGGCTCAGGTAAGACCAAAATAGGAGTCAGTGTTAGAATTCAGTTCATCTTGTTGAAAGAAGACTTACACTTTGAATCCCATATGAATTTCACTCCTTTATCGGTAAGAGTAGTAAAAGGTGATGAAAATTTTGATAAAACCTTGAAAAACTATAAATAGTATCTAGAAATACCAAGGAAGCTTTGAATATCAAAGAAATTTTATGGTTCTTCCTAAGAAAAAATAGCCTTCACCTTATTAGGATCAACTGATAAGCCATGATCAAAAATCACATGCCCTGGTAAATTCACTTTCTGAACCCAGGAATTTTATTTTGAAATCTTTCCATAAAAACGATGACTCCTCAGGATTTCCAAAACCAAACTCAAATGGTTCTTATTCTCATGCTTAGATCTTGAGTAAACCAAAATATCATTCATGAACATTACCACAATATTTTTGAGATACTAATGGAATATTTGATTCATAAAACCAATAAAAACTATAGGATCATTAGTCATACCAAATGGAATCAAAATAAATTTGTAATGGCCATACCTACTCCTAAAAGTCATCTTCAATATTTCACTTTCCCAAACTCTGAGATGATGATAACCTGAATGAAGATCAATCTTTGAAAACCACTTTTACCGATTTAAGTGTTCAATCAAATGATCCACACGAGGTAAAGGATACTTGTTCTTAAATATTACCCTATTATACTACCAATATTCCATGCATAATTGAAGTAAATCATCTACCTTCTTATAAAAACAATAGGGAGAAGAAAACCCTTTTCCATAAGGTTGTCTAACTAAATCTTGATCTCTTTCATCTTTTCTAGTTCTATATGATAGAATGGTATCAAAACTAGTTGTGTACTTGGGACCAGGTCAATCATGAGATCTACCTCCCTCTCTAGAGGAATCCTAGATAAATCATCTGGGAAAACATTAAGAAAATCACAAAAAATATTGGGAAGATCAACAATAGAAGAAACTTCATTGGTCTCAACTGCAATAGTAGATAAAAAACTCCTGATCTCTGGGTGGGAATCTCCTACACGGCCTTACCTCAAATCCAAATCTCCCTGAAACACTCATGATCTCCCATAGGCCACAAGAAATGAGACATGTCAATCATAAAATCAACCTTAGAATGATGAGAAACAAGTAAATCCATTCTGATGATGATTTCAAATGGATCTAGATCAAGAATGAGAAAATTACTGACTAATTCCATGTCAGCTATCGATAGCGCACAAGGACATAAAACCCCCTACTCTTTTCTCTTCCCAAGAGGTGTCTCTAACTCCATAAAAAATGACATGAGATCTGTTGGAAGGTTAATCACATCAACAAAACATCTAGATATAAAATAATTTGAGGCACCAATATCAAATAAAGAAATCACTTCTGAGGATGCAGTAAAGATAGTACCACTCACCATCATTGTACCTATATCTACCTTCATCGGAAACTCATATACTATGTGAAGGTGCTTTACTCATGAGGCTTATGGTTAGATCCCTAAAGTCATAGAAGCACATAATTTTGCTGCATTAGCCTTTGGATCCAATGATACTTGGCCATATTGGGGAGTAGACATAGCCGGAAAAAAATATTGCAGATGACCATAATGTCCACAACTGTTACACATCTTTGTAGGTGAAGGACAAGAATGTCATGTGTTTTTGAACATGGCACACTGATAACTAGTCAGAGGCATGCCATTAACTGCAATTGGAGGTGCTGAAGAGGCCAAATGCTAAGAACAACCTCCATTACTCCTACGGTGATCCTACCACTTTCTATTTTTCCCTAGCACACCACTGAAGTTTCCACTAGGTGGAGAAGGGGAGGAATATCCAAATGTTCCTGCCATATTTTTTTTCTACCATCATAGCCTTGTCCACTATCTCCGCATAGGTTGAAAGCTTCAATATAAATACATATGATTTGATATTCGGTCTCAAACCCTACAAGTACTTATGAGATTTTATCTGGTCATTCTTTATAACCTCTAGTGACACTACTACAAAATAGGTCTTTAATAGCGTTGGCCTTTATTAGCACTAGCAAAAAGCGCAGATAAAGGGTACCTTTTATTAGTGCTTTTTTTAAGTGCTAATAAATGGTACCCTTTATCAGCACTTTTATATAGCGATGATAAAGGGAAACATTTATTAGTGCTTTTCTTTAGCACTGATAAAAGGTACCCTTTATCAACGCTTTATTTTTAGCGTTGATAAAGGGTACACTTTATCAGCACTTTATTTTTAGCACTGATAAAGGGTTTCTTTTATTAGCATCTTTTTAGAACTAATAAAGGTCCTGAATAAAATGAAATAATTAAACAAATAAAAATTACAATTGAGTAATTAAAAAAATATTAAAAATTGTATTAATTAAATAATTATTGATAAAAATGAATAAATTTAATGTAAATATATATAAATTATAAATACTAATAAATAGTATATATTAAATATATAGAAATGTAAAATGAGTAAAATTAAATAACTAAATAGATAAAAATCAAAAATGAGTAAATTAAGAGAATATATAACATTTTATTAATTATATAATTATTGATAAAAATGAATAAATTTAATATACATATATATAGATTATAAATATTAATAAATAGTATATATTAAATTGAGATATATTAAATAAATAAATTGTAATAATAAAAAATTAAAAATGAATAAATTGTAATAATTAAACAAAAAAATTAAAAATGAATAAATTAAAAAATTATTAAAAATTTTATTAATGAAATTATTTTTAATAAAAATAAATAAGTTTAATATATATATATATATATATATTAATTATAAATAGTATTAAATAATTTATATTAAATATAAATATATAAAATGAAAAAATGTAATAATTTAAAATACATTAATGACTTATTCATTTTTAATGGTTTTTATACATATTTATTCATTAATACATTTAATATATAAATATATTCATATTAGTTTCTATATATATGTATATATGTATATGTATAATATTTACTAAAATATAATTTATATAATACAAAATATTTATGTTTTACGTTAAATAAGTCATATATTTAGTGAAGAATGATTTATAATTAAATATTAATATTATTTAAAAATACTAACTAATTGCATTGATCAAGTAATAGATGTAATTGAATGCCATTTTATTTTTCAATTTAACATATCAAATGTGTGTCACATTGATTTCACATACATATATCTAATTAATGCATTTTTATATACAATGCACCTAGACAAATATTTACATAATTAATGAAATCTTATATAGAAACACATACACATAATATTTATGTAATTTATTCAAGTTTTAGTATTAATTTTAGAATTTCAGTATAACATTATACATTTAATATATTATGTCTTTAATTGATAACTTTTATTTATTTATTTTTAATATTATTATAGTTAGGTATTAATTCATTTTTAATTTTTTGGGGGAATTTAATCATTTTCTATTATTTATTTATATATTTTTTTACTATGTTTTGAAATTTTCAATATGTGTTCATATTTATTTCAATATATATCCATATTTTTTAATAATTTATATTTAATTAATAAAACTTATCCATTTTTTCAATATTTTTAAAGTGTACTAATTTTTAATTATTCAATTTCACTCATTTTTAACATGAATGCATTTAAAATTATATATTCATTAATAATGTTAAAAATATATTTGTAAATATTTATAAATAAATATATTTATAAATTTATATCTATAATATTTATAAATTTATAAATTTATAATTATAAATAAATAAATATTTTTTTAAAAATTATTTATATAATTATAAATAAATAATTATATATATTTAAATAATTATAAAATTATAATAAATTTATTTAAATAATGAAAATATTTACTATATTTATATTTATATTTATATTTATATTTATATTTATATTTATATTTATATTTATTTATTATATATATATAATGATATAAATATATAAATATTATTTTTTTAAACTATTTATATAGTTGTAAATAAATAATGAATATATTTACTATATTTATATTTATATATATTTATTATATAAATATAATATATATATATAATGATATAAATATATTTATAATTACAAAATTATAATAAATATATGTAAATAATGAACACTATATTCGTATTTATATATATTTATTAAATATATATATAATTATATAAATATATATAATGATATAAATATATTTATAATTATAAATAAATTATTAATAATAGCTAATTATAAATATATTTAAAAATATATTTATATATGTATATTTAGTATATTTAGAAAATTATAAATTTATAATTATAAATAAAAATATTTTTTTAAAATATGTGTTTATATAATTATAAATAATTAATTATATATTTAAATAATTGTAAAATTATATTAAATAAATATATAATTGTATAAATATATTAACAAAAAATTCTTTATAATTATAATTATAAATGTTTTATCCGTACTAAAGTTTTAATGTTGAAAAAGATATCTTTTATCAATGCTTATTAATTTAGCACTGATAAAAGGTGTCTTTATTAGCACCTTTTTGGAAGCGTTGATAAAATTTCCCCCATTCTATTTAAATAACTCTAACCAGTTGCAACCAGTCATGATATCTGAAGCTTTCCTCAAAATCCACATATTATCGTTACTCATCCTCGTCAAATCCAAGATTGAATCAAGGCTCAAACAAATCCAAGGCTCGAATTCAAGGATCGAAAAAATCAAGGCTTGAACGAATCCAAGGCTCAAAAGAATCCAAGATGTGGCAATATCTCTACTCTCTCTCGGACAAATCAAAGCTTCAATCCAGGGAATGCTAATTTTTATCCTCCTCTACACTCATTGATTTCTTGTTTGAAAATATATTTTTTGCATTTTTTTGTTCGTTATCTGTTTCTATTCATTATCCATCACTGTTTTCCCTTCTAGAATGAATTTTTGATTGGGGTTTCTATGATTTTGAGTATTTTATTGACCCTTTAACATTTTTATTTCTTCCTTATAGTGTATTAAGACTTCCACACACCAATTACACTAGTTTATGATCACGGTTTTCACTAAATAGTTCATTTTAAGGGTTTTAGCCCATTATTTTCAAAGCCATGCGCCTTGGCACGCCTTGGCGTGAGGCACAATGAGGCGAACCTGGTGCACCTCACCACTAGTGAGGCGGTGTGACCTCACTGAGGTGTGCCAAAGGTGTGTGGCTCATGTGCCAACGTGAAAGGCTCTACAGCCCCAAGCATGGTAAAGGCACACCACTGGCTACTAAAATCACGGGGAATAGGGTGACGAAAATTGTGGGTACAAATCGGCCACCTTGATAAGAAACATATAGTTGTATATGTAATCCATTCCTCCGGTGATGACCCTACAAACCCACCACTGAAGATGATGCCAAGTCAACCTCCACTTATTATGTGTTATTCTTCAATATTATCCAAGGAAATTGGATCTTACTTTATGATTACCTTTTTTTCTACAAAATATAATTATTTTACTTTAATTATGTGTGCATTCTCCTTAGTTGCACCTCACTCTATGCCTCGCGTCGCATCCCCAGGTATCTTTTGTGCCTTATTTCACCATGTGCCTTTAACAACACTATTTGATCCCAATTTATCTATTAATTTGTTCAAAAATATTCCTTTATATATATATTATAAATGGATCTCCAAGGTTCTTACATGATTTTTACAAAAACAATTATTATGGTTCCATTTTATAATAATTGTGTCACTTATCATTTCTAAAAGTAATATGTTTAGACTTTACATTATACATGAAACTATAATCTTTTGAAATGTTTGATTCACTTCCATAATTAATGGAAATAAGAGGCACTGGAATATTACATAACTTAAATTCCATTAATAAGTTTATGATTCATTTTTTCTATTCTACAAGTTGTTAAAGTATTAATTTCTTACTCTAATATCAAATGTGAAATGTTTTTTTATTTCCCACCCCAAATATGACACAATCTCCAAGAGTAAATATCCATCCAAATTGGGATTTATAATCTCCAATGATGGTATTTCAACTTGAATTAGTTCATACTTAATGTAGTCAGGTAATCATTATAGAATAAACTCGAATTTCTTATCCTTCTTTAAGCGTAAAAAGATTCTAATTATACATTTCCAATGATGCACCCTAGAATTAATAGAATATCAATGCATTTTACAAACCAAAAATGTTATTTTGGGTTTATTATATTATATAACATACATTAAAGAACAAATTTCACTAAAATGTTCATGTTGTGATATGGCTACAACTGTATTAATAAAAAAATTAACACTAGAGTAAAATGGAGTATTTTCATATTTAAAACCAATAAGATCAAATGTATTCAACATATTCACAATATAATGAGACTAACATAAATAATAACCCTCGCTATTTATCCTTAATTTAATAATTAGTATAGTATCTATTATTCTAATTTTATTCATTTTAATCATGGAGGATAAATATTTCTTCGTCTAATTAATAATAGTCATATTGTTTTTAAAAATTAATATATCATCGACATAGATACACATAATAACTTATTATTATTTTATAAACATTAATAAAGTACACCTATCAACATTATTATGTAAAAATATATTAAATAAAACAATAAAATCATACTTATCATATTTTTTAGGTGTTTCTTTAAGACTATAAGTATATTTAACTAATTTATATAATTTATTTTAAATATATTATATATAAAACATTCATATTATTCCATGTAAATTTATTTAATTAAATTTCCATTTAAAAATATATTTTTAACATCCATTTAATGAACAAAAAATTGATTTATTGAGTTTAAAGGAAAATAATATCCTTATTATCATAATTTGAACTAAATAAGTATAAGTATCAAAATAGTCGATCTATTCTATTTTTTTGAAACCTTTTATTAATAATATAACTTTAAAAACATTAATGTTATCATGTAAGTCATGCATCTTCTAAATACACATTTAAAACCAATATGATTTGAATATTTTAGAAATTTTGTAAATATGAAAGTATTATTTCCCACAATAAAATCTATTTCATCATTAAATGATTCTTTCTAGAACGCAACATATTTTTAAGACAATGATTCTTTATATAACTTTATATCATCATCTATGGTTAGTAACATAGGATATTTTTTCATAATATTATTATGTTGATCTCTATCAATAATAAAAATAAAGGATTTGAAAAAATATGAATTCATGATATAGATGTTTATGCTTTCTAGGTCTTGTACTCTATTTAGGTTCAACTTAAGAATCATTTTTATTCTCTTCTATTATATCTTAAATAGATGAAATACTAGATCTATGGCTATGAGGAACAATTTAATTTTAATTATCTTTATAAAATTTATTCTTAAAAAAATATACAACTCTAGATTCAACATTGACATTAGCTTTTTTGTGAATTATTATTTATGATTTATTATTATTTTCTATAAGAAAAAAAACTTATTTAATTATTTTAGTTTCAATTTTAGTTATTTTAGGAATAGAAACTCTGAAAAAATCTAATCACCCCCATTATTTAAGATAAGAAAGGTTTGGTTTCATCCTCATCATCTTCATCTCTTGAATAGTTATTATTTCATTTTGTTATCCGAGGCTCATCCCATATCTCTTCTATGTTTCTTGAACTACTCTGAGTAGTAGTCATTAAAAATGATCAATGGTACCTGGTATGGGATGACTACTGCTCAGAGTAGTTCAAGAAATATGGGTTCGTGTCTAGAAGGGATGGGGGATGAGTGTCAAGAAAAAAATGTAATAATAACCATTTGAGGGATGAAGATGATGAAGATGATAGTTGTCTATAACTTTCACCTTTGGATGAATTTAGAGGATAACACCCACCATAGTGGAGTAATTATTTTCTTAAATTAAATTACCTATTTCCTTCAAATCATACTGAAATTATCTGAAATAATTAAATGATGGGTTCCTCTTATTAGAATTATCTATAACTTTCACCTTTTATAATAAATATCTTATTTGTATTTATTTATTTATTGTAAAAAATGAATATTTTATGAATCTAATATTATGGATATCAATCAAAAACGGATTAATGCTAATCATTTGACAAAAGAGTATGAATATAGAGTTAAATAGTTCATCAAGTTTTCAATAGAGAATGCATACGACACTTCTCAAATCCTTTGTCTGAGTTTACATTGTTTTTACTCAATACAAATTAGTTTGAAATATTTGGAAGAACATTTGATTTGTCACTGAAAATATTAAATCTATAAATGTTTGAATAAACATGGGTAAAAACTAAACATTCACATTTATTGGGATTATACTAAAATTTATGAATCATTTGATATGAATACTAGTGTATATGGTAATGGAGATCGCATTGAAGAAATGACAAAGGCAATTTAAGATGACCTTCATAATTTTCAAAAATTATTTGAGAAGTTAAATAGTTATTTTAAGAGGGAATTGTATAATGTTTGTACTAAATAAACAACATTGTCAATTGTATTGAAGTTATATAATTTGAAAGCTGGCAGTAGATGGAGTGACAGTGAATTTACAGAACTACTTGGTCTTTTGAATGATATGATACCATAAGAAAATGAACTTCTATGTTGAAAATATGATGAAAAAATAATTCTATGTTCAATGGTTATGATCTCTAATAAAATACATGTTTGTCCAAATGATTTCATATTGTTTCACAAGGACCATGAATCACTCATAAAATTCCCTAAGTGTGGTGCGGATCGATACAAGAAAAATGAATCAAGTCCTTCAAAAGCTATATGGAAATTTCCTATCATTCCATGGTTTAGAAGACTATATGGATGTTAGGAAATCGTGTGACAATCGACATGGAATGAAGATACAAGAATTAAATATGGGAACTATGTCATATAGTAGATTCTCCTTAGTGGAGTAAAATTGATTATAAGTATCCTGAATTAGGAAATGAGATGATAAACTTTCATCTTGCATTATATACAAATGGAATAAATCCTTTTTGGTTATATATTAGTACTTATAGTTCATTTCCCATCATTTTGGTAAATTATAACTTTTCACCATGGTTATGCATGAAACGTAAATACATTATGGTGTCTCTACTTATATCTAGACCAAAGCAACCCAATAATAATATTGATGTCTATTTGGCTCCATTGATAAAATATTTGAAATTGATGTGGAATATAGGTGTTACAATATAATATTCTCTTATAAGTGATGAATTCACATTGAAGGCCATGTTTTAGGGGATAATAAATTATTTTTATGCTTTTGGAAATTTGTCAGGATATAGAATTAATGTAATTTTGGGGTGTCCCATTTATGAAGAATGCATAGAGTCCATTCGGTTGAAACATTCCTTGATGACTGTTTTTTAGAACATTAGAAATTTTTACCTCAAAGACATAAATATCAATCCTAGAAAACAACATTCAATGGGAATACAAAATAGGGTACAACATTATCTCCACTAATGGGTGATCAACTGTTCGATAAAGTAAAATATATTGACACTGTTTTCGGTAAACTATTTTTGAAAAACCTTATGAAATTATGTTAGAAGAAGTGATCAATTTTATTTGAATTACTCTATTGGAATTTTTTGCACTTCAAAAATTTTCTTGATGTAATGCATATAGAAAAATGTATTTGATAGTATTATTGGCACATTACTAAATGTTCTTGAAAAAATTAAAGATGGAATAAAGGCTAGCTTGGATATGATTGACATGGGAATAAGGGAAGAGTTGGAACCAGTGAAGGGTAAATGGTGTAATTTTTTCCTCCAGCAGCTTACGCTCTATCCAGAAATGAAAATTTAAAATTTTACTTTTTTTGTTATGGTGTAAAAGTTTTATAGATGTATTCATAAAATATCAAGAATGTCATGTCAATGAATAATTTGAAGTTACATAGACTAAAATCAAATGACTTTCATGTTTTGATGCAATATTTGATTCCAATTTCTTTCCAATGCATTCTTCTTAAAAATTTATGGCATACATTAACCAGAATCTTCTTATTTTTCAAATCCATATGAAATAAAGATATAGACCCGATGAAGTTTCCAATCATTAATATGGAGATTGTGGTAATATTATATGAATTAAAGATGTTCTTCCCACCATTATTATTTAATAAACTGATACACCTGATAGTTTACTTATTTAAAGAGTTTTGACTATGTGGTATTTTCCATTATAGATGGATGTACCCCATTGAATGGTATATAAATATTTTGAAAGGGTATGTAAATAATTGAAGTTTTCTAGAATATTGTATTACAAAATAATATATTTTTTAACAAGTTATTGAATTTTTTACCAATTACCTATCAGATATTGATAGAATCGATCTTTCAAAGGCTCATCATAGTAGATGACTTATGGGTGAAGGGGTTTTCAGAATAGATGTTGTTACAATTACCATTATAGAGTGGTATAAAGTGCACCTTTACATTTCACATAATAGTAAATATGTTGATCCATATGTTGAATCCCACAAAAAATCTTATAGATTTTAATCCATCAGGGGCTGAAGGATGGATATAAAATACACATAATCAACAGTTTATAAAATGTTTTTTAGATCAAATTTATAATGAGTTACATGAAAATATGAATTAAATTTTTGAACGACTTCGAGGTCTAGATAGGATACCGAATGAAAATGTTACATCTTACACAAGTTTTATAATCAATGGTTATACATTATATATAAAATAACATGATTAATGTAGTATAATACAAAATAATGGAGTTATTCTTGTGGAAGAAGTGAAGAAAATATTTGGTTCCAAGGATAGAAATCCAATTTATTCAAATATTTTATATTTTGGCATTATCGATTAGATATACAAGTTGGATTATACAACATTTCAAGTGACAATTTTCCATTGCAAATGGGTTGAAATAGGAGTGCAGTGAAATTTGATGAAATGGGTTTCATGAAGGTGAATTTTAGTGTGGAATGAGGAAAAGATGATTCATTCATAATGGCACCACAAATAGTGAAAGTATTTTATATATCATATCCAACAAACAATAATTAGTCGATTTTCTTGCTGGAGACTAAAAAAACTATAGGGTTAGATGAAAATTCAATCAAGGATGACCCTTTCATTGGGATATCATAATTAGTTATTTTTGGTCCCAATGTAGACAATGTATTTTATGTTAGAGAATCCCAAAAAGAGGGGATTTGGATTCTTGATAGAGGAACCAGATTCCTAAAACCTTTAAAAAAATAAATAGAGTTTAATGGTAAGGTAAATTTATTTTAATATACTATGTATTTTCTCATAATATTATTTGTTCTCTACTGCATTAACATAATATAAATTTAATGTATGACTACTCATGTAGACAATGTATTTTTCACATGGTAATGTTACCAATCTTTTGAAATAATAGACTATAAGGATGGAAACCCTTTGGGAAGATGTAAAGGTAATTTTATGACATACTTTGAATATTTTACCAAAAAATTATATAATTAAACATTGATTTAATTTTCATTATTCCTTTAAAAGGTTGTTTATTTTAGAATATTATTTTCCATATTTCATACCTTCCTACACCAAAACTTACATAGACATATTATACCTAAAAAACTTTTCACCCCTGTAGTGTTGGCATTTATCACTTTCCTTCAAATTCCCTCCACTGCCTTTACAGGAAGAGCAACGGCACTACCTCGGCTCAACTATTTGATGTTTTCATAGTAAAACCAATGTTCATATAAGTAATGTATTTTTTATATTTATTTTTAATTTATTTATTTTTAGTATTACTCACATAAGATTTTTTTTTCTTAGACAGGTGGATTCTTTTATTCGAGTTGGGGTGGTTGGTTTAAAGCTTCTCTTGTTCGTGAGAGATTAGAATTTAAGGCTACAACTATGATAAGGACAGTAAGAAAATTAATCAAGAATGTTTAAAACCATCATAAAAAGTTGACACTACAAGAAAACTATCGTTTAGCGGCGGTTTTTTTGCGGCGGTTTTAAAAACCACCGCTAAACGTGTTTCGGGACGCTGTTTCGCGGTTGTTTTTAAACAGCCGTGAAATGCCATAAATTTTTTTTATTTTTTTCAATTTTTTTTATTATTTTTCGAGGATTAGCAGCGGTTTTTTAAAAAAACCGCCATGAAATAGCGGCGGTTTTGGTAAAACTGCCACGAAATGAAAGGAAAAAATAAAAAAACACGAGAAACCCCAAAATCACTAAAACGACCATAACTTTTGATTCAGGCGTCCATTGGAGCGCCACGACCAGTAAAATAGAAGATCATGAAGAGATATAGAGGAACATATAATCAAAACCATGAGACAGTCTAAGGTGCGGAAGATATTAGAGTTATAAGAAAGTTGAAAAAAGTTCTCCAACTTCAAACGACCATAACTTTTGCTCTGGGTGTTCGTTTGGGCTCTACCACATATCAAATCGAAGCCAGCGAAGAGAGTTGTGCACCAATTCAATAGAAGAAAGCTTATGGCATGTTTTTCGACCCCAAAAACCCCTCTGAAGGCCTCTGAAACCCCATTTTTGTCACCGGTGTCCCGTCGAACTTTTCTTTAAACGGACCTAACTTGCGATCCGCATGTCAGTTCGGACTCCTCCACATGCCAGATCATAGCTCGTTCTATGAGATTCAATTTGACTAGTCGTGGCGCCCACATGCACTTCTGGATCATATGTTATGCTCTTTCTAGTGGGTATCGGGTTTGTTATGTTTTTCGATGCCTCGTTTCTAGCACCCGTTCCCCGTCAGCTTTTTTTTAAAAGGTCATAACTTCCAATCCGTCTGTCCATTCGGACTCTTTCACCTTTCAGGTTGAAGATCGTTTCAGGATCTTTGATTTGATAGATCGCAGATCTAAAACGGACTCTCGGATCATAAGTTATCTTCGTTAATGTGAGTCCAATGTTTTAGTCTTCTTATGACCATTTTGACAGGTTTTAACGATTTCTCTATTTATTACTATTTATTTGGGTTTCTATGACTTGTTATCTTTATCAATGGTTTTTTGTGGGTTATTATGATGATTATGTTGAATTATTAAGGGGTTTTCCAGAGTTGTCATGAGTTTTCATGCATTCTCATTCTTTCTAATGTCTCATTCTTCATATGCTTCTCCATCCGTTTTCATGTGTTTTCATGATTTTTCATCCCTTATCACGATTTTTCATACTTTTTCATGTGTTTCCTTTATTATTTATTATTTATTATTTATTATTTATAATATACTTTAATTTATTTATTATCTATTATTTGTAACTAGTTATTTATTATTTAGTATTTATATTTATTTATTATTTATTATTTATTATTTATTATTTATTTATTATTTATTATTTATATTTATTTATTATTTATATTTACTTATTAATTATTATTTATTATTTATTAATTATTATTTATTATTTATTATTTATTATTTATTATTTATTATTAATTATTAATTATTTATTATTTATTATTACTAATAATAAAATATTATTATTAATAATAATATTTGTTATTGGTTATTTATTATTTATTATTTATTATTTATTATTTATTATTTATTATTTATTATTTATTATTTATTATTTATTATTTATTATTTATTATTTATTATTTATTATTTATTATTTATTATTTATTATTTATTATTTATTATTTATTATTTATTATTTATTATTTATATTTATTATTTATTTATTATTTATTTATTATTTATTATTTATTATTTATATTTATTTATTATTTATTTTTATTTATTATTTATTATTTATTATTTATTATTTATTATTATTTATATTTATTTATTTTTTATTATTTATTATTTATATTTATTTATATTTATTATTTATATTTATTATTTATTATTTATATTTATTTATTATTTATTATTTATTATTTATTATTTATTATTTATTATTTATTATTTATAATTTATTTATTATTATTTATTTATTATTTATTATTCATTATTCATTATTTATTATTTATTATTTATTATTTATTATTTATTATTTATTATTTATTATTTATTATTTATTATTTATTATTTATTTATTATTTATTATTTATTATTTATTATTTATTATTTATTTATTATTTATTATCTATTATTTATTATTTATTATTTATTATTTATTATTTATTATTTATTATTTATTATTTATTATTTATTATTTATTATTTATTATTTATTATTAATTATATATTATATATTATATATTATATATTATTTATTATTTATTATTTATTATTTATATTTATTTATTATTTATTATTTATTATTTATATTTATTTATTATTTATTATTTATTATTTATTGTTTATTGTTTATTTATTATTTATTATTTATTATTTATTATTTATTATTTATTATTTATTATTTATTATTTATTATTTATTATTTATTATTTATTATTTATTATTTATTATTTATTATTTATTATTTATTATTTATTATTTATTATTTATTATTTATTATTTATTATTTTTTATTTTTTATTTTTTATTTATTATTTATTATTTATTATTTATTATTTATTATTTATTATCTATTATTTATTATTTATTATTTATTATTTATTATTTAGTATTTATTATTTATTATTTATTTAAGTATTATTTATTATTTATTATTTATTATTTATTATTTATTATTTATTATTTATTATTTATATTTATTTATTATTTATTATTTATTATTTATATTTATTTATTATTTATTATTTATTATTTATTATTTATATTTATTTATTATTTATTATTTATTATTTATTATTTATTATTTATTATTTATTATTTATTATTTATTATTTATTATTTATTATTTATTATTTATTATTTATTATTTATTATTTATTATTTATTGTTTATTTTTATTATTTATTATTTATTATTTATTATTTATTATTTATTATTTATTGTTTATTATTTATTATTTATTATTAATTATTTATTATTTATTTATTGTTTATTATTCATTATTTATTATTCATTATTTATTATTTATTATTTATTATTTATTATTTATTATTTATTATTTATTATTTATTATTTATTATTTATTATTTATTATTTATTTATTATTTATTATTTATTATTTATTATTTATTATTTATTATTTATTATTCTTTTTTTATTATTTATTATTTATTATTTATTCTTTATTATTTATATTTATTTATTATTTATTATTTATTATTTATATTTATTTATTATTTATTATTTATTATTTATTATTTATATTTATTTATTATTTATTACTTATTATTTATTATTTATTATTTATTATTTATTATTTCTTTTTTATTCTTTATTATTTATTATTTATTATTTATTATTTATTATTTATTATTTATTGTTTATTGTTTATTATTTATTATTTATTATTTATTATTTATTTATTATTTGTTATTCATTATTTATTATTTTTTATTTTTTATTTATTATTTATTATTTATTATTTATTATTTATTATTTATTATTATTGAGTTTATATCTATTATTTATGTATTATTTGTTTTTTCAATTAATATATATAAGTATATTAAATTCTGTTTATTAACCACATGACGAGCTTGCTGGAGTGGTAAAGTCTTTGAAAAATATGCAAGAGGTTAGGGGTTCAAATCTCACCAAATGCAGTATTTCTTTATATTGCATGGGCATGTGCATGAGAATGTGCATGCATGGATAAATAAAGTAAATAAAGTAATATGAAATAAATAAATAGATAAATAAAATAAAATAAAATAAAATAAAATAAATTCAAAAAAATTAAAAAAAATTAAAAAAAATAAAAAAAAATTTAAAAACTGCCGCGAAACGTTCTGCGACGGTTTTAAAAACTGCCGCGAATAGTTTCCCGACGCACGATTTCACGGTGGTTTTGAAAAACCGCCGCTAAATCGTGATTTTACCGTAGTGTGAATTCCGGCAACTTATTTAATTAATTTTTTCATCATTTTATTACTTATTATTTTTATTTAATACTTATTTAGTTTTTTTCACAAATCTTTTGGGAAGTCATATTACTTTCATCTATCTGTAACAAGAGAGAAATAAGAGAATTTGTACCTTTTTTATGGAAGAGAAAATATTGTGATTCCTAAAAAATAAAGTTTTTTGGGGATCGTGGATTTTATCTTCCATCAAAATAGAACATGTTCTCTCCCTTTTGGATTTTCTTAGAGAGTTGAAAGCAAAACACTTATCGTATACACATTAAGCTGCACCTAAATTCGATACATGGTGTGATCAGTGTGACTCAAACTATATTTTTTTAGCTTATAATTTACATTTTAGTTCAAAACATACATCACATACTCAAAACCATGCAAACACCTTAAAATTACCTTTTAGTAAAAACAAAAGTGGTGTACTCAAAATCAAGAAAACACATCTGTATTTTTTTGATAATTTAGGAAAACAATTCATAAGTCATTTGGGACATGTAGGAATCATCTTCACCTAAATATGATTCATGGTGTGACTAGTATGACTCCAAGTACATCTTTTTATTTAAAATTGACATTAATTTTAGTAAAAAAGAACACCAACATACTCAAAACCAAGAAAACACATTCGTATTGTTTTAATACTTTAGTAAAATGATCCATAATTAATTTTTGATGTATAAGAATCATCTTAACCTCAATCTAATATTCAATATTCCCAGTATGACTCAAAGTTTCCGTTATTAGTTTAAAATTGATATTTTAGTTCAAAAAGTGTCACTCACTAAAAATTGATCAAATGCAGTCATATTTTCTTGATAATTTAGTAAAAATATCCATACTCCATTTTTGACATGTAATAATTAGTCACATATTAAACTAAACCATGATGTGACCGATATGACTCAAATTTCATGTTTCCAGTTTAAAATGAAATTTTAGTAAAAAACAAAAGTGACATACTCAAAACAAAGAAAATGCATTTGGATTGTTTTTAAACTTTATTAAAATTATACATAAGTCAATTGAGACATGTAATAATCATTTGAACCTCAATCCAATGCACAATGTGATCGGTATAACTCCAAGTGCATTTTTATCTAAAATTGACATTAATTTTAGTAAAAAATGAAACTAACATACTCAGAACTGAAAATGAACATTTGTATTGTTTTGATAATTTAGTAAAATGATTAATAATTCATTTTTTATGTGTAGTAATTATCCTCACCTCAATCTAATACACTATGTGCCCAGTATGACTCAATACGTTCGTTATCAGTTTATAATTGACAATTTTAGTTCTAAAAGTGTTGCTCACTAAAAAATGATAAAACATGCTCGTATTGTCTGGATAATTTAGGAAAATGATTAATAATTCATTTTTGACATTTATGAATCAATATAATATAAAAAATACACATGATGTGGCTGGTATGATTCAACGTGCATGTTTCCAGTTTGAAATGATATTTAGTAAAAAAAATACAAGTGACGTACTCAAAACCAAGAAAAAAATATTATTATTTTGATACTTTAGTAAAATAATCCATAATTCATTTGAGAAATATTGGAATCAGGCTCACCTCAATTTGACACATGGTGTGATCGGTATGACTCCAAGTGCGTCTTTTTATTTAAAATTGACATTAATTTTAATAAAAAATAAAACTGACATACTCAAAACTAATAAAATGAATTTTTAATATTTTTATACTTTAGTAAAATGATCCATAAGTCATTTCGGACATTTTAGAATCAGCATCACCTCAATCTGATACACGATGTGCCCAGTATGACTCAAAGTGTCTGTTATCAGTTTAAAATTGATATTTTAGTTCAAAAAGTTTCACTCACTAAAAAATAATAAAACACACTTGTATTGTTATAATAATTTATTAAAATTATTTATAAGTCATTTTTTATGTGTATTAATTAGTCTCATGTCAAACTGACACATGATGTGACTAGTATGAATCAAAGTGTGTGTTTCTAATTTAAAATGACATTTTAGTAAAAAAAAAAGTGGAATACTCAAAACTAAGAAAATGAATTAATATTGTTTTTATACTTTACTAAAACTATCCATAAGTTATTTGAGATTTTTAGGAATCATCTACACCTCAATCCTACATACGATGTGACCGTTATGAGTCCAAGTGAATTTTTTATTTATATTTTACATTAAATTTAGTAAAAAGGACAAATGACATACTCAAAAATGATAAAATGCATTTTTATTGTTTTGATACTTTAAAAAATGATCCATAAGTCATTTGTGATGTATAGGAATCATCTTCACCTAAATTTGATACATGATGTTCCTGGTATGACTCAAAGTGTCTATTATCATTTTAAAATTAACATTATAGTTCAAAAAGTATCACTCACTGAAAACTAAGAAAATGCACTTGGATTGTATTGATAATTTAGGAAAAAGATTAATAAGACATTTTTGATGTGTATGAATTATTATCACATCAAACTAACACACGATGTGACTGGTATGAATCAAAGTGTGTGTTTCTATTCTAAAATGACATTTTAGTAAAAAACACAAGTGATGTACTCAAAACTAATAAAATACATTTGTATTGTTTTGATATGTTATAAAAACAATCCATAAGTCATTTGGGATGTGTTGGAATTATCCAAACCTTAATATGATGCATGGTGTGGCCAGTATGACTCCAGGTGCATATTTTCAATATATAAGTGTCATTTTAGTTTAAAACACACATCACATTGCCAAAACCAAGAAAACAGGACTAGATATTTTTATCATATTTCTATATACTATTAATTAATTAATTTTCTTATCATTTTTATCTTATAATTATTTAGTTAATTTTTACTTATATAATTCTTGAAGATAAACAAGAAATGGTGCAATGTGCAAGAATAACCCGAAACTCAATTCAATACACAGTGTTCCTGGTATGACTCAAAGTTTAGTTTAAAATTAACACTTTATGTTTAATTTATTTCTTTTTATTATTATTAACATAAGAATTTTTTTCTTATACAGGCATGTTCTTTTTCTTGACCAGGGTTAGTTTTCTCGGCAATAGCATGAGTTGGACTTAAGGGTAAATGACAAAGGAACATTGATGTTTTTTAATGTATGTGATAATTTTTACTTAATAGTGTAATTATATAAACCAATGTTTGAAATTTCTATAATATATTGTTTTTTTCTTGTATTTTTGTTGTAAATTTTATTTCATTTAAATTTTATATTTGTACCTAATTTTTCTTCTTTCTAGTGATGTTTATGGAGCGGTAGTGTGCTATTACAGTACACTATAGTATGCCCTATTTTTGGTGTTATAGTGTGCTATTACAGCACACTCTAGTATGCCTCTTTATCAGTGCTTTTAAAAGTGATAATAAAGGAATCCTTTATGAAATCTTTTAGAAGTGCTGATCAAGGTTGATTTTATCAGTTAATTTAGTAGCGCTAATAAATGGTCACTTTATCAGTACAAAATAAAAGCGATGATAAATGTGGTCTTCTAAAAGATCTTATAAAATCCTAGGTCTTTTAATCATACTCCAATAGTCAACACTTTTTTAGAATTTATAAAGGCCAATCCTAGCATTGTTAAATGCTTGTTTTAAAGTAGTGTAAAAAATGAACAAGTTATTCAAACCAATTAGTCTATGTTGACACTGAACGCTCATCTTACTGTAAAGAGAGGAACTCCAGATACTTTATCATCATCATCGACTCTGTGCAAAACTGCTTGAAGAAGTGGGTATTGAAACCCTTCCAATCCAATCCCACACGTCTATCTTTCTGTACTATGGAATCTCACCATCACTTTCTAGAACCCTCAATCAGAACACTATTCACTTCACCTTGATACTCTCAAGTGTATCTAAGAAGGATAAGATCTGATTAATCTTATAAATACAATCTTCCACCTCTTGAGGTTCATTTTTACCTTTAAATAATGGTGGATTATCATGGAAAAACATCCATGATTGATCTTTGTATCATAAAACTCTCAGTTATAGTTCAATAACTACATTCTGAGCTTATAGTACATCTAAATGATAGCAAAAACTTCTCGCATGATAGCCTTCACAAAATTCTAATCCATAAGAGGATTCCCTTGAGGAGAATAAGTTACACCCTCCTAAAGAACTTTTTAAACACATCTCAAAGGAGTACTGTTGCACACCAAAATAGAAGAAATGATCAAATGATATAAAAATCTTAGTTCAAAATAGAAAACCCATAATAAAAAACTAAGATTAACATCAAGAACTTCGAATATGAGACACACATCCCAACATGTCATGGTAACTTAAGTCTCGCCATGGTAAGAACTTGCTATGAACTCACCACAATATATCTCTCAAGTCCCAAAAATCCTATCTCCATTCTACCAAACATCGCAATACAAGGAGTCTTGAGGACATACCACCTTTGATACTAAAATGTGATGAACCTGAGATGAATACCCTCTCAAACTAGTACTCAACCTAATATTTCATGTACCCTAAAGGAATTCTCTAACCCCATGGGCTGGCGTCTAGCACTCAAGAAACCAATAAAAAATATAGGGAATGATTTCACCCAACCTGATGCAGATAATATGACATATATACACATGTACAAAACAAAATAGTGGAAGAAACGTGAATATATATATATATATAAATATATCATAACAAAAATAAAACAACAGAATTAATATAACTAAAAAGGTAGCATAAAAATCTCCAAGAGACACGTCCAATAGAAAATGATGAAAAAACGAAAATAACTACTCTAATAATCCCCATATAATAGTGTGGGTTAACCCGCACCATCTCATTATCCAGCTACCCATACCCAACTAACAAAAAACCACATTGCCTCACTATGGAACCTTGCCTTTCCCTACATTGAAAGACATAAATAGGGCTACACACCTCCAAAGGGGGAATGCAGGGTGTGATATAACAGGCTCAGTAGGGTCTCACCTATGTGTTCCATGTCAATTATTTGAACAATAATCCAAGTATTCTCAAATTTAATAAAAACAAGGCATGATAATAGTTTAATAGTTTTTATATCAAAATCATGAAAAATAATCAATTTCCCCTTTTCTAAATTTCCAAATAAAGTAGGTAGATTGGTTTTAAATAATTTCATATCTATATATATCACAGCAGATATATCATGTCAAAAGAAATCATGCATCTCATATCATATTAAATCTATGGAAGTATAATCAAAATATTACAAACCAAAAGCATCCCAAATTGTCCAAGAAGCATAGGTAACATCACACCAAGGATCACACTAGGTCGGGATGGTTAGGACACGCAAACCTAATATAGATAATTGTGCATTCATTAAGCCTCTAAACATATGCATCGATATTAGAGAGCATAGGAAAACCCCAACAAGTGAACCCCCCAAAAGGTCTAATAAGTCCCTAGAACAATGGTCTTAGGGAGTATAGGAAATCCCCATGAGAAACCCTCCTAACATTGGAAATGACCTATTACTATACCTTACACCTATCTACCTAAGGCTTCATATGTTATCTATTTTCTAAACCATTTCATCAAACCATTTAATCATTTCATGCTTTGAAAACCATTTCATAAAACCATTTCATAGTGCTTTTGAAAAAACCCCATTTATTTACCAAAACTAGGGGAAAACCATCTTTTATAAAAACCCATTTCTACACAAAAAAATAAAATTAGTCATATAAAGCCATTTCATTTTAAAAAAATTATCAAAATAGGATCAATGTAGTTCACAAACATAGTATAGAGATGGAACTACCTACCTAAAAACTTGGTTTACACATGTCCGTAATAGAATCGTCTATAAGAAAGAAACCAAAAAAAATGGAGTCCCTATAACCAATATACACCTCTTAAAATTGATTCAATTTAAAAAAAGGGTTGGAAGAGAAGAGGAAACAAGAAATAACTTAAGAACACACACCATCCACACCATACCCAAAAAAGGAAACAACCCCCGAAATAAGATCTCAAAATACATCTAAAGATACCAGAAAAGCATAGCCAGAGGAAAAGCCTCTGACCATTTATTAAGAATGGAAAATTCGGACAACAAGAACCACAGTCAAACACAATAGCTACACCAATAGTTCAACACAATAGTGCTACCATGATTGAATAAATGAAGAAGTAGAAAGTATATATTACCTACAGTGATTCAACATAATTATCCTAATGATCTAATGTCGAACAAATAAATTTGGATCAAAAATAGGATCCAAAAATTTCCAGAGAAGATCCCTAGGTTGAGAGTGGAAACATTGCATGTCAAATGAACAAACATATCACTCACACGACACCCTAAAATCCCTTCTCAAGACAATTACATAGTGTGAAATACCTTTACACATCGTGTAATCCACATGGATCACATATGTCAAAAAACTCATCGCATTTTTATTAAAAACTAATATTTTAACATTATATAGCATGTAATACCTTCATGATATATACCAGGTTCACAAAATCTTCCTTGCAGAACATACATGTACTTTAATCCTACTACATGACATGTATTTCTTCTGTATACTGAAAAAAGTATGTATCCTTTAAAAAAACCTCAAACAAACTCGGGCATTCTCTGAACTTAGTGAGAACCCCAAAAGTCCATTTACACATTTATACACAAACTCCATTAACTCAAAAAAAAACATACATCCCTGAACTATAGGTCATTTTTCTCATCAAATTTTATCTATCCTCATGAGTACAAAGATTCACCCAATTCAAGATGAAAATAAGTGATGATGAGAAATACCTGAAAGCGGGTAATGGGATGTTAAAAATACACAATTATATCAAAACCCACAAGTAAAATGTATAAAAAGTGAACAAAAAGAACACTAGTACAATTCCCACATGTAATCCACCATTAGCTCTAAAGTTTGTTCTATATCATATCTCTAAGTTTTATGAACCCTCATTTATTGGGGACTTTCCCTTACTTGGATCATAGATAATAAGATCTACATATATCTTAGGGGACACATGTTATGTTTGAGTACAATTTACTAAGTAGTTGGTCACCACCTGACCCCTAATTATCTATCATAGGACCATGTATATATAATAACAACACAAAGTATGGAAAAAAATATAATAATAATTACTTTATATTTCATTGGAACGTCCATATATTCTACGAGCTTATTCCATTAGTAACCACTATAACATTACACACACACACATAGCCAATATATACATATAAACCTATAGTCACCATCATCAGATTCCTGAGTTATATGCATTAGAAAATTACAATGAAAGTTTCATGTAATTAATCTTTAAAACATTAGGAAAATATATATATAAAAATAATGGTAATGATTATTCAAAATTATTTCCATGCTTTATACTAGATAAGGCATAACACATAATATAGAAATAAAAAACTCAATAAAATCATGTTCATAATAAAATGGGTTTAAGAAAACATTTTTTTATAAGATACATTCATTTTTAGTTTAGTATCACTCTACCCCATGTCCACTGCAAAAAAAACGTACATCTTGAACAAAAAATTCAGGGTAGATATTATATATATCTTGAATAAAATACAAAAAAAATGGAAGGGGTTATTTGGTATAGATAACATTTATATCTTAGGAAATTAATCACTTTTATATCTAGGATAAATTATTTAGGACATACATAAATCTATCCCAAATAATTTGGCACGCATGTGTTCCAATATGCATGTGTATGTGTGTGTGCACGCACGCCCTTATTTATTTAATCATTTATTATATTTATATTCATTTAGTTAGATATAAATATTTTTTATAATCATATATTTATAATAAATTAATAAATAATGTATTTTTGTGTCATCGTGTGTGATGATTATATATATATATATATGGGATAGATTTAAAATTCATCCAAGATAAGTTGGTGGAACATGCTTATCTAGGAAAAAACTAAATCTGCCCTAGATAACTTTGAGTGTGTATTTGTGTGTGTGTGGGCATGCATTCGTGCATATTATCAATATCTATATAAATAAATAAACATCTATATGATTATAATTAAATATATATTTATTTACAAATATTTATATATATATATATATATACAATTAAATATAAATATATACACACATGAACACACACACTTTTAATTACATATATATTTTTTATTCTTATCAAAATATCTATTTATATAAATATAAAAACATATAAATATATATTTTAATGATTATATATATATATCAATAAATTTATATTTATGAATATGCATATTAATTATAAATATGTAATTTTATTTATTTATTAAATATAAATAAATAAAAAGAATAAGTATATATAATAAAAATACATATATAAAAATACTTATAATTAAATAAATTAATTAATAAAAAATATAACTTTATCAATACATACAGTTATATATTATATAAATACATATTTTAAATAAATAAACTAATAACAGATATAAATTTTTTAATACACACACACACACACTTATAGATGTGAGCTTATACATGTGCATTATAGGTTTGTTGGTTGGTGATATTTTCTAGTTCCAAGTAGCTAGAGTTCAAATCCTCCCATATGGATATTTAATAATATTTTATGCTTTGATCAGTCAACTATAAGAAATTGGTCAAGTCCAAAGTAAGACAGTGGGTCGGATCATGGGGTCTAGGTTGGGGGGAAAGGGGTGGGGCCATATAGGGGGTGGACTAGGTGGGGTTATAATGGGGGGTTGTGGGATAGGGTGTGGGGTCTGTTAGGGGGGGTTTACACATTTATATTTTAGAATATATTTTTTTCTTTTAAATAAATTGTAAGTTTTTGATATCTTTCCTTACGATCAACCTCAATTATATGAACTGTGAGATAATAAACCGTTATAAGTTAGCTGTTAAATTGACATGTATGAATATTAATAATCAAATTATGGAAAATATTTTATAAATTATTTAAATAATTCAAGTGTATTGATTAATTCATAATAAAAAAGTACTCAATTTTCAGTAATGTCATTTTATGCTTCAAAAATATGTTGCCTTAAAAAATGGTTTTTATCGCATTTTTATATACGGAAATTATAATTAATTTGAATCAATTTTAGTAATTTTATTTTTGGAAATTCATAAAATTTTTGAAATCATCATTTCAATATTATCTTAGGGTGAATTTTTGGGTTTTTATAAAAATATTTATTTTCCTTTGAATGGTGAAAATTACTGATTTTTATAAAATCTATCATTTATTTAAAAGTAAAAGTCTCATTATATTTTTAATTTTATCTTAAAATGAAATAAATATAATTTATTTATAAATAATATAATTAATTACATGGTAATCATCATTATACTTGATTTTGGTATAAGTTAATTTTTGGGTTTAAAAACACATTTTTCTAAAAAACTATCTTTATGCACGTGGTGTGTTTTTATCTTAATAAATTAAATTAATATATATTTATTGATTATTTTAATTAAATTTATATATTATATATTCAATCGTATATTTTAAAATTTATTTTATTTTTTTACAAGGAAATTAATTGAAGTAAATTATGTTTTATGCTTAAAAATTCATTTTTTGAAAACGGGTTTTTGTTACGATTTACATGATTAATTAAAATTAAAACATGAAACTTATAAAAAAATTAATCTAGTAAAATATATTAAATATTTATAATAATAATAATAAATATAATTTAGTATGTTCAACTTAATTTTTCATTATAGTGAATAGAAGAAAGAATAAAATTTTCATTACCACGGTTAATGTTAAAACAAGTTTACCAAGGGTTAAATCAAGAGATAAGGGTATTATTTCCACCAAAACCTATATAAATATTTTTATTTGAATATATTTTATCGTTATATTATCTTAAATTTGAATCTCTATCTATTTGGATCCACTTTCCTATGAAGGTGACCTTATATGATTGAAATCTTTTAATAAATTCCATGTATACCCCTCCCCACTTATAAAATGAAACCTATCCTCCTCCATTATCACACATATCTGAATTATTGATTGGTCAATAAATACTCAAAAAACTTCTTATATTTCTTCCATTAATCCAAGAGATTATTTTTTCCTCTTAATATTAATTCTTCATGGATTAAGGTGTAAGCCAAAGGATGTCTCTAAAAGAAGAGGTATAAATCTTAACCAATATCTTTCAATTTTATTTCTTCTTAAAAATTATATAAACCTCTTGTGTCCATAAAAATCTGATAAATATAATATAATATAATATATTTAGATTTTATTATGATTATGTCACAACCATTGTCTACCCATTCTCTATTGAATGGAAAATAAAAGTATCACTCGTGCATATGTGTAGACTACCGCCTCTACATAGCGATACAATTCATTTTACCTAACCATGTTTCATGCTTGGTTATAATTATGGATTTTATGTTTATATATGATATTTATCTTTTGTAACTATATTAACTTATCTACCTTCTTACCTTATGATTCATTGGTAAATGATAATGTCGCTCATGCATATGTGTGGACTACCACCTCCACGAAGCGATACAATTTGTTTATCATTTCTACTTTACTTGGTTGGAAATAAGAATATATTTAATGAATATATATATGAGATTTCTTATATTATAATAATTATTCAAAATTAAATTATCATTTACCTTTTTTTCATTCCATCCATCAAAAAGTTGAAACATCACTCGTGTGTGTGTATGGATTATCATCTCCATGAAATGATGTAATTCATTTATCATCACCACTTAATATGAATGGTTATAAATATGTATATAGTGAATATATATGATATTTTTATCATTATTAACATTATGAATATAGATTAACCATGACCATAGTGCAAGGACCACAATTTCATAACTAAAACCAACATGAAAAATGAAGCAGTTGACATCAAAAATATGGAATTTAATAGAGAATTATTAATAAGTGGGAGTTGAAATCTAATAATTTCATAATAAAAGATATTATAAGTATGAATATGATTATATTATATAATTATAATAAATTTAATTTTATTATATATGATTTTATAGTTCTTATGAATCAAGACATCCATTAGGTAAGGGTTTCGTCTCAATTTCTCTTCATTGAGGCATGTTTTAATGTTTTATACCAATTTATTATTTAAATATTGTATGTACAACCCAAGAATTTATTTTGGAATAATACATGATTTAATTAAAGGTTTTTACATAACCATATGATTTTCAATCTTCCAGTCATTTTCATTTCAAAAATTACTCATAAGGGTTCTTTGTCTCAATTTTATTTCATTGAGACATATTTGATGTTATGAACCTATTTATGATTATGAGGTGTATACACTGATCATTTTACATGTTATATCATTTATAATTCTTAATTAATGGTATCTAAAATTAAAATTCAAATTATGTCATCCAATTGGATTTTATTTGAAAGTTACTAAAGTGGTAAGGGTTTACCATCCCAAAATGTCTTCTTTGGGAAATATGTTATGATTATACACTTATCTTATTTTATGAAGTGTATAAACATACCATTTTATATTATTTATCATTAATATTTATATATTCATGTTTTATAATGTTTAATTTTATTTTATTCCTTTCATGGTAGTTACGAATAAAAAGTTTTCAATTCATTAATCATTTTCTGTTATAATATCAATTTTCACCAGGAATGTTTATGCTTAATTTAAAATGTTGAAATTATATGATCTATATTTTTGAAATATTATTTATTTTATAGTCCTTGGGTTATTTATTTATATTACATTTTTTTATTTTATTTTCATCTCTCTATGTACTCGAAATTTTGAAAGAACATTTTTAAAAAAACTGAACTTGTTTTTCCACTTCAATCAGAAATATTTTCTTCCATGTCTATATTTTCCTTAAAATGTTTTTAGGAATGTTTTTAATATTCACAAAATATTAATTAAAGTCATTTTTACCCATTATTTAATTTATATAAAAATCAATGTAATATTGTTTTCATTTTCTGAATGAGGTACTTTTGACTTTTGTAGAAAATGTGAAAAGAATCCTTGTTTTTATGTACACCACATGAATAGATTTTTTCGCCATTGTGTCTTATATTTAATTTGAAGCTTCCTTAAAAATTAATCATGGTTATTTTTAGATAAAAATTTTCTATAATATTTTTGAAAGTTTTAGATTTTAAATTAGTGATTTCAAAATGAAAAGGGAATTTTCTTTAAGAAATGTTTTGGTGATTTTTTTTAAAAGGTAATTTCATCTATAACAACATCCTCTAATGTTTCTTAATATTTACTAGGTATATGATCCTGTGTTGCAAAATTTATTATTTATCTATATTTTTTATGATTGTGATTATGAAATATTGATGAAACCCATTTTATTTTCCATAAGTTAATCTTTGATTTAATGATAAGTGTTTTTATAATCTTGTGGAATAAATGTGAATGGATTGTGATTATGAGATGGGTGGTTCCATTATAAACCAAGAATTAGTAGTTATTTTATAAACCAAATATTATTATTTAAGTTATAAACCAAGGATATGTGATTCCTTTATATCCCTCTAATGAATTGGGTAATGATGAAAAAGTTGAGAAACTCCTAACACTAATAGAAAAAAGAGATATAAAAATGGTTCTAAACTATTGGTATAGGCTGGAAAACTATTGGTATATCATATACCAATTGTTCTCCAAAAATTTTGGTATATGGACATGGTTATCAACCTATACCAATAGTTTTCTATAAACAATTGGTAAATGTCTCCTGGCATTACACTATACCAACAGCTTCATTAAACCGTTAGTATAAACCTACAAAAGTGGTTATGAAAACCATTGGTGTAGGTATACACCAGTGGTTTATAGACACATTGGTATAAGTTACTTGGATTTACACTATACCAATGGTTTAATAGAACCATTGGTATAGGTCTATACCAATGGTCTTTCAATCCATTGTTATAGTCCTCACTTACCTTTGCATCCAAAATCCCCCCACCTTGGCCTAAAAACCTTCACCTACAAATACCAAAACACCTGCAACCAAACCACTAATATACAATATAAAAAATTCATGAAACTAATTAATGCATTAAACCAGTGGCAACACACATTAAAAAAACACATATATACATTCACATCCAATCATGAAACATAATATGTCATAAATATCAATAAAAATGTAAAGGATAAGTCTATATCTCATCGCAACCAATATCATCACTATCATCATCATCAACATCATCATCCTCACCATTATCCTTAGAATCAGCCTGACCATTTCCATCGCTAGGAAATTCATCATCCTGACCAATATTAGTATCATCATCACCATATCCTAGTGTATCATATAAAGAATTCATATTTGAAATGTATGTATCAAAACTGTAGTGGTATCTAATTTAAGTGATGGATATATGGTTTTCATAACTTTTATAAATTTCTCATTGGACTTTTGATTCCTTTCACGCTCCTTCATGGATATTTTTTGGCCTCTATTACCTATGTACGACCATGTTCTATCTTTACATGAGTTTGTTACAAAGTGGTGTTACCATAACTGTCACTTGAAGTGGTACAATGTCTATTTGGTACAATACTCTTCCCTAGATGATAGAGTACTCTCCCATGGTTCTTATCTCTTAATACCTATTGAAAATGATCATTTAGCCCAAATTTTTCATCTTTTTTCTCATAAAGGGCCTACAAAGAACACTATTTCAAATATAAATGAACTATTTAGTTATAAAATAGATATTAAAATTGGAAATCAACAAAGTAAAATATACAATCAGTTGTTGTGTCTGTTTTTTTATCACGCTTCTATCTTTCTTCTTTATGCCCAAGCAAAAAAAAATTATCAAGGAACACATCCTTTAATATTAAATAATTCCCTCTATAATGAAATTGAATGTATAAAACCATAATTTAATAACACTATATTTTTTATAAAAATTAATTCATTGTAACCAATATTTAATTAAAAAATAATAACGAAAACTAATTAAATTAAATTTCAAATAAATTTATTGTATTATTCCCAACTGTTCGAAACTATAATCAATCAGAATGAAATTAAGGGGGTAGATATAAGAATATACACCCCTAATAAATTATATATAAAATGGGAAGATAATTAAATGAAATATATGGACAAGAATAGCATTTTATTTTATTTACAGAGGATAACTAGGTATAATTAACTATAAATCCATACATTACTTTTAATAAATTAGTGTTAAAGGGGGTAATGTTATTTATAGTAGTATTATAAACAAAATCCAATGTGTAGAATATTATAACAAGGATTTTATGTGTTGGATTTGATGACACAATAGTTATATTTAATGAAAAGTATATGCATGATGATATTAGAAGACATAGTGAATCAGAAGGTGAACAGTATGGATACTAGACACACGGGATCCATATTTATATTATTTAATATTTATATAATGAGGAATTTCAGTTTTTCTATATTTTATGAGGTTTTAGAAGAAGAAATATTAGTGGAATCCAAGATTTTTATTATGTGTATATTTTAAAGTTGATCCTGGTGGTGGAAGTGAATGTTGTTTATGAATTTATATGTATTATAAGTTTTCTTAGAAGAGGATATAATGTTTTTATAGAAGTAAATTGAATTTACATAAGTTTTTGAATGATAGGAAGTCTTTCTTGATGTGGATTTTCTAAAGTGTATGTGAAAATTTTATGTTATAAAATATAAGATGTTTTTGAATGATGTTTCTAAGGATATTATGAAAGGTTGATATATACTAAATATTTCTTGAAATAATATGAGAAGGATGAGATAAATTATTGTGGTTTTTGGAATCATAATGTAAATACAATGATCATATTATGAGTGAAGTACATATAATTTTAACAAATTCATGAATATCCTAGTATATGTAATGGTAATCTACTAAATATATAAAGGTCACCCTAGTGGTCATCATATTTCAATAATATAGAAAAGTAAAATGCATACCCTCCATATATACATAAGAGTATGTTCTAAAATATTATGTAAAATACATAAAAGGAAAATTAAAATGACCTTGAGGAGTTCCATGTATAACTAAATTTCATCAAGAAAAGAATTATATAGAGTCCAATATGTAAAATCATCCAAAACTAAATACATAAAGTTGATCAGTGCTAAACAAATTTCAGAAATTATATATTTTATTTTTTTGATTATATCAAATAATGGATCTAATATATTGATAAATTATAAAGGAATAGATCATGAGGACATCTGTGAGTTAGTGATGAGGAAATAAATATGAATCTCAATGAGAATATTTGTTATAGACATCTATTTTGGATTTATTGGTGGGTTTATGTTTAATGCCAAATAGTAGATATGGTCTAATGGAAAATGATATAGAAAGGAGTAGGGAAAATCTCTGAGAATATAATTTATGTATTCATACAAAATAAGTTCCAATATTATATATGATATGACTATAGAAGATAAAATAATTTGGATTATTTATAAATTAGGCAGGATGTTATATCTTATCATGTTCCTATTTTATAAATAAAAAGTATCTTTATATTTGAGTTTAAGATATTTCATATGGAGTATGAAGATCATAGGGGATATTATAACTCAATTATTATGGGGGAAGGAGTCTCTATTTAACCCCAAAAATTCATTCATAATAAGGAGTATAGATTCCTCAATAACATCATCAAATATGATGGTGTGATAGAATGAATATTTAAAAATAAGTTGACTATGTATTATTATTATGATAAATATTACATGAAATGATAATATTTATCATATATATATTATGATTTCATTTTATAAAAACCTATAAGAATATATCCTAGTGATTTTATATGAAGATCACAGTATTATTTGAAGTTCCTTGTGGGTGATTAAAAAGAATAAGGTTCACCATGAAAGTTAAGCATGAGAAAATTCAATGGTACCATTATGGAGAATGGAATGTGTAATGGGTGTTATAAAAGAAATAAAAAGGAAAAAATTCATGTACATGAGAGAAAATGAATAGAATAATTGTCTAAAAATAACTATATTATAGTCGATTGGTGAAATTTCATGGAGATACATTAATAAATAGAACTACATTGGGAGGAAAATGAACACGATATGAAATAATCCAACATACCATCAATTCTAATCATTAACCTGATGAATATGACAATGGATGTTACAAGTTTGATGACATGTTATATTTTAAAACATGGTATTATTCCTAATAAAATTGTTGCAGAAAAATTCTTAAGATATTTAGGAGAAGAAGACTAGTGTAGGAAATGGATAAATTTTATTTAAAAATGATATGTATAAATACTTAATAAGTTGTGTTTTAGAAAAAAAATAACATAGTTCGGATTTTTTGTATGGAGACATGTTTTTATGCAATAACTATTCAAAACCAGAAAGGAAACATTATATGTTATGTGGAATAGTTTGTTGAACTGAGAAATTTTATATCATAATAGGTCAATACTAGCCAATACATGAAGAGAGATATATAGTGTTTCTATGCCATGGTTTTGATAAAAACATAAGATAATAGTCCATACAAACCAGGTGGGGTGAATATATCTAGTATGTTTTTCAAAGTAATAGATGGTGTGATTTTCATTATATAGAATTTTAAATAGTTGTGATTTTTTTATATTCAGTTTATTAAGAATAAATAATCAATGTCTAGATTTTATATGTCATATTATGATACATTCTATAAAAATGATTGTTTTCCTATAGATTTAAGTGGTAATAGAGAAAAAGTAAAATATAGAGTGATAAATGTTATATATGTGTAGGTTTTCATATATGTGGTTCCAAGTGTGCATTTCTTGGTAATGGGATGGATGGGAGTGTTTAGGGGTGTACTTCTAGGTGTGCGCTGCTTAGAAGTGGGCTGGATTGGAGTGGTTGGGGGTGTGATTATACGTGTGCTCTACTTGGTAGTGGGATGGTTGGGAGAGTTTGGGGTTTCAATGTGTTTTTAAGAGTGGGAAGTCCATATAAGGGTTGTTTATGTGAATTGATGATTGTGTTCTTTTCTATTTTGATACATTATGATCATAATATGTGGATTTGTAATCCCAAAATTAATCATCAATAAGAGATCCTTAGTTAAAAGTGGGAAGGTGACATGATCTCAAGTTCTTCTGACCAAAATTTTAATATGTACATAGTGAAAGGAGTAAATAATTGGTTACCATTAAGGCTGAGTATATGCCCATAGAGTGTTCCATGGACATCACCTCAAGGGAGGGAAGGTATTTTGAGAATATTTGGCCACATGAAACCCTTTGTGATTTTATAATAGAGGAAAAATTCACTATAAATTCATATTTGGAGAAAAATTCCATTCAATAATGCCTTAAGGAAGGAAACCCACTTGAATTAGTTTTTGGTCTATTCAGTGAGGAAGAAACTACTGAATTTATAGAATGGAAAAACATTTTCAAGGGAGTAAATAAAGTAGATGGATCCACTAAAATTTAGTATTTGGGGTAATATAATAATGAAGATTAAATTTTTGAAGTTTAGTCTATGAATTCATATCTAAAACCACCTACTGAAAATGAATTTATAGAGTCTAAATAGCTCAAAAATTGGAAAAGAGGCTAGGAAGATGTGGAATTATTTAAGAATGAGGTGTAACAATTAGGTATTATTAATTAACACAAAAAATAGAATTATAACGGACTCATGAATCTATATTTATATTGTTAATCATGATTCTATCATCAAGGTATGTACAAACAACTCTACAAAATTATTTTTTGATTCCCTAAGAAGATGGAGATTAGGAGGGAAAAGAACTCTTAAAGAAGAAAAAAATCCAAGGTTGAATGAAAAATATTTCTATGGTAAAAGATCAAACATATTAGGGAAAATATTGAGAATAATTAACTAATATGATACCATTTAAATCTGTTGGAAATAAAGAGGGGCGGAATAAAGAACAAAATTGTTACACCTCATGTTCCACCCCTCTTTATATTGAAGATTACCACTTGGGCGATGTTATCCGAGCCGCCCAAAGAGTCCATCACCATCACACACCTTACCCTTAGGTCATATGCGGGTGTTTTAAGGGGTTATATTTCAAGTCCCTAGTTACTTAAAATTTAATCCCACTATTTAAATAAAAAAATTATTTCATCTTTTCTGTTTTAAGAATAGTTTTGCTCAAAAATTGTGATAGAATTTGATAAATTGATTTTTCAGGTAAAAATTATACTTTAATTAATATTTAAAATAATTTTTATTAATAATTTTTATTATAATGAAATATTTTTATAAAAACACTCTTTTTTAATTACAAATGATAAAATAATTTTATTTTTTTCAAGAGTCAATAATTGTACTATGCATGTCACTATGCATTTTTGTCCGCTATTATTTTTAATAATCAAGTATTTTATAGTTAAAAATTAAATTTCTGATATATATATATATTTATTAAGGTAAAATAAATTTCATTTTTTAATTCAGAATTTTGATACTAAGTTATGGTGAATTTATGATATTTTTATAAAAAAAATTATTTTTCGGTGAATAGTAAAAATATTGTTTTGAGTTTTTGTGTGTTTAATGACATCATTAATGATGTATTAATGATTTAATAATTCTGGTAGACTCTTATAAATTAACATATTATATGAGGTTTCCCAAGTGGCCATTACCATTGGTAAATACCATGGGCAAGCCCATGGTTTTGCAAATACCACTAATGAGGTGTCTAAGGAAATTAATAAAAAATTCTCTCTCTTTTGATATAAATACCCACCCATTCCTTCATTTTCTTTCATTTAAAATTAATTAACCTGGAATATATGATATTAATACCTCCCACAGATTCCTCCCAATGTTTCCTCAATCCCTCAAGGTCCTAATCTTGGAGTTTTATAAGTTACTCTTCAAGGTAAAGGAATTCTCAACTTCTCTTTTCCTTTTAAGTTCTCTTTTATATGGTATGTCTTTAAAATTTAAATACAATGTTCTTATTTCCATTTTATTTTGTTCCTATACTGTATTATGAGTATTTTATAAATGTTTGACCCTTTTCCCTTCTCTTTTTAATGTTTTATAAAACTAGTTTTCCTACCTATTATGTTGTACATTTTCGTCTCAAAATCTCTCTCTTTTTCTCAAGAAATTATTTTATTTTCTTTATGTGAATACCTAAAACTCTTTAATTTCAAGTTTAATTAATTAGTACATAAAAATTATTTATTTTATTCTGTAATTGAAATGCATAAACCCTCATTCCATTTATGTGGGTTATAAATGACATAATGATCATGTTTTTAAGCACTTTTTAAACATTGTGATTTTGATATGAAACCCACTTATTTTATTCTCTATGGGTTATTTATGAAACATTTGATTATGATCTATTTGGATCACATTAAAATAAATACATGTTAAGTGTGCACCCAGATATCACTCTAATTCATTGGGTAAAGAAATTAATATCTAGAGATGACAAGTTTTACGATACCTTGGTGAATAACCTTGATAATTTTTATGACACCTTGGGGATGAACCTTGGTGATATGCTTATAAATTTATAAATTAAATGTTGTATAAAAATTTCCATGTTATAAATCATGTTATTTTTATTATTATATTCCTATTTTTCCATTTCTCATTCCTTTAAGATATTCTTCACGTTCATATTGATATTCCTCAAGATCATAAGTAAATTGTTTCACTTGTTTCCCTTATTGGGACTTCTAGTCACCGTTTCTTTTGATGTATATCATCAAGTTATGAGATGTAGTAATTATACTTAGTATGAACATATTATAAATCCTTTAAAGTTGATTTAGAATAATTTATTAAGTCTTTCATGTATTATGTACCTTATTTCCAAGACACTAAACTTTAAAAGATCCTCTATTTGTGAAATGTAATGAAGAGTTATGTAATAAAAAGGTGGGATTACATACACAAAGTGTGGGAAGAAATGGAAAAGTGTGTAAAATGGGTATAAGAGATAAAATAGTGATAAAGTAAAATAATTAATGACAACATGATTGAAATCAATTTAATTATTCTAAGGGGGATACATTTTATTTGGGTTTCTTGAAAAGTTTTTTTAGAAATAAGTTTTTATTATAGGATAATTGAGCCTCTTCTAAAGTGTTAGTGATCTCCATCAATATTCCTAAACTAATCACTATCTATCTAAGATCTTTTTCAAAAATCAATACCAACTAGTAATGAGAATTTAAATTATTTGAAAAGGCCAACACAATTTTATATCGTCACATAAAATTCGCATAGTTTGACTCACTATTGCAATATTGGTCAACTTATAAATTTATTATTCAAGAGGAAAACATTTTTATTGTTTGAAATATTGATCTTATCACATTGAAATTGTCATTTTTTAGTTGAAAATAAAATAAAATGTTGAGTGAAAAAACTTCCCCTAAAAGTAAAATTAGGTTCCACATATCAAAATGCAAGGATGGTAATTAGAGTGAGTATCCCATCAATAAATAAGTCCCCTAGAAATATTGAGCTAATAAAATGACCCATTGAAAAACTAAAATTAAATAGATAGTGATAGACCATGTATAAAACAAGAGAAATTAATAGAGTTTATAAGAAAATAATTAATAAATTATCCTTGAATATAAGTATGGATAGACCTTGTTTCAATAGAACACAAGTAAAAAAAAATCTCCAAAATCAGAGTAGATGTTACTAGAAAATTAGACCCATCCCAAAAACATAGACCACCCTACAGATCAAGATAGTCGTAAAAAATAAACAAATCCTCCCACCCCTAAATCATTCATACATTAACCATGACAAACCACTTCCACCACAACAAACACATCATCATTCAAATTCTAAAAATAGTTACATATAACCAAGAAAAATCTAATAATATAAATGATAACCAAAAAAACATATAATAAAAAATTAATTACAATATTCCATGAGTACCAGTACTAACCCTTGTGTTCAATTAATTTGGAAGAATAATTCCATAAAAATATTAGTTACTATTTTATACCTACAAAAAATGAAAATGATTCTTATGAGAAGATATGATGGATTAAGAACTCACCAATTTGATGTCCATGAAAAATTGAATGAAAACACAAATTGGGGATAGATAACCATAACTTGGGGATAAAATGGGAGGCACTCATAGGGTTCAATCTGGAAGGGAGTCTAATGTGAGGTGGGGGAGTCTGTACGGTTGGAATTTGTGTGGAATTATATACCAATGGTTTTAAAAAAATAATTGGTATAACATTAGATATACCAATGGTTCAAAAAGGATATTATTATAGTTTTTAATTATGCAGTCTATACCAAAAGTTATTTATAACTATTGGTATAGAATCATATATACCAATGGTCTTCCTAAACTATTGGTATATCCTTCACATATATATGAAAGTTATTCCAATGGTTTTCTAAAACTGTTGGTATAGGTTCATTGTTAAAGCTCCCATTTCTGGTAGTGTTAGAGATAAAGAAGTTAGTGAACTCCTAAGAGATGACAGAGTTAACTAGATATAAGTTACTCCTAAGTGAATGTTGGAAATGATTGGGTATGCATTTCCATTATGGTACTTTGTCCACAATGATAGTCTTGGGAGTGAACCTTGACTAAGGAGGTGATTTTATATGCTTATGGTTCGTGATTAACTAATGATGATTCTACACTCTTATGTATTTTTTAACTTATTCCATGTTTCATGATTAATGATATTTGACTGATAGGGTATGATTATTGTAAATCGTGATCATGTTCTCATACACTAATTCTTATATTATGCTCACTTATGATCATTAATAGATATATATTATGTTTACCCTTACTAAGAATCTGATCTCACCCTTTATTATGTTTCCCTTACCCATGTTATGAAGAGAGGTTTTAAGTATAATATGTCTGATAAGGGTGATAATTATCAAGAAATTAATGGTAAATTATGTATATATTTTATGTATAAGTTGTTTATTTATCCAAGTTTTCTAGGAAACTAAATGTTTATGGTTATGGAATGGATAATATTGATATGTAATGAATATTTCACTAATAAGATGTGGTATTTATGTATGAAAATTTAGGGTTTCCATAGAGCGGGTTGGGTTTGGGGGTTCACCAGGGGGTTGGTCTTAGGTTTGTTAGATTTTAGTTATGTTTGAAAACCATTTTTAGGTAATAAAACTTAGTCAAATGAAAGTAGATTTTATGGAATAATAATTTCTAAAACTATGATGGTAGTGGTGGAGCAGTGACTATGACATTAGAAAGTCTAGAAGTTATGTTGATCAAATGATGATAGTCAGACGATGAAAATGGAAGTTACCTCTTGTCTCATACTGAAGGTGAAATAAAAAGCACAAATTACTTCCATGAAAGTAATTATATGAATACATAATAGTATTTTTGAAGGATTCCCCTGGTATTTTTCAACAAATGGATTCATAAGAGTAACTTGTGAAAATTTAAGGGTAAACTCACAAGATTTTTGAAATAAGGCAATGCATACCAAAATATGGAGTTGAGGCAATGGGAGTCTTTGACTGAATGAAGATGTATCCCTAAAGATATGATCTTCATGGATGCACTCATCATGAAGATAAAAAGATTAGGTGATCGATTGCACTGGTTGGACTCTTCTATCTTAATAGGTTGAAATTACTTATGATGTGTATTATGTTATTGTAATCATTATTTAATTCCTTAATCAAAGTAAACTAATGTTCCCCCCATGGATTATGACTCACGTCTGAACCATGTAAACTTGTGTTTTATTTTTCTTACTTTTATTTCAATCATTTTTTTTAAAATCTTATGTGTTTTTATTTGAGGATTCTTGTGTGTTGTAGTGTGGTGATTTAGTTGTGATTATCTTCTATGGTCTAAACACTGTAGTGCATGATCATTTTCAATAATTTTTCTACCTAGTAATTCCTTGTGGATATACTCCATGGGAATGGTGGAAGATAGACATGAGTGAAACAAGTAGTATCAAATTTATGGATTAAAGAGTTTATAATGACCAAACCCTAGTGAAAGTGATTCATAGATTAGTTTAGCATCATCATTATAACATTTTCCTTTTATGAGAGTTTCGGTAAGTTGTTATTGATCCATATTATGTATTCCAAAATTTAGTTGGAGTTTATTAAATTTTGAAGAAATGGAATTGGATGAGGGTAAGGTCCAGATGGTATATATTTTGGGTTATGGAGAATATAGATGGGGAATCATATACTATAGAAGGACCTTGATCTTCTATTAATGAGTACTAAGTCCAAATAAATGAATATGGAGGAATACAAAAGATTGGATAAGAAAGAAATGGGTTTTACTCATATTTAATTATCCCAGAATGTAGATTATAATATTTGGGAAGTTAAAACTACTTTAGACCTTATGAAGACTCTCACTAACATATTTGATAATTTAATCACAATGAATAAGGTGTTCCTTTTATAGAGGTTGTTCATCCTAAGGATATAAAAATATAAATTGGAAATGGATCACATCAATGAATACATCATTATATGGAGTTAGTTGGAGTTAGGGAATGTAAAATTTTGAGATATGGAGTGGGAGTCGATGCCATTATCACTACTACTAGAATCATGGGACACGATGGTAACCATGGTGAGTAACTCAAGTGAAAATACTGACTTGGTTTTTGTGGACATTAGGGACCTAGTCTTGAATGAGGAACTTAATTGGAAAGAGATACAAGAATATTTTGAAAATTACTTTGGTGAGAAAGGAATAGAACATCCCACAGCTCGAAGGAGTCATGGAAAAAAATGAAAGAAGAATCCAGAGTAGTAGTAGCTTGGTGGAAGGTGGTCCCATGTGTTGGAATTGTGGGAAGAAAGGTCACATAAAGAAATACTAGAATGATCAGAGAGTTAATTCTAGAATATATTCTTCTATATATGGATCTACAAATATTGTATTAGAAGATAAATTTTTTCTACTATTTAGTGTCACTATCTTAATCAATTCTTTTATTATGAACTTTAGATCCTTAATTCACTCATTATCCAAGAGGGGGAATGAAAAACTGTACTTATAAAATATTTGGAAAGGTTAATCTTGTAGATGATGAAGCTCTTGAGATTAGAGGAAAAGGTGATGTCTCCATTAGAATAAGAAATAGAAATATGGTAGTGTTTAAGAGAAATCGAAACATATCAAGATTGAGGAAAATTAATTAATTTACATTGGTCAGTTAGACGATGTAGGTTTCTATATAACATTCACACATGGTGTATGGAAAATTTCATGTGGTTCTATAGTGGTGTATAAAGGAGTGAAGGATAGGACTTTGTACCTGACTAGAGTATTGAAATTTGTTATGGAAATATTAGAGTATGACTAGGTATAATTCACTATAAATCCATACATTATATGTAAAAGGGGAAGATGATTAAATGAAATATATGGACAAGAATAGAATTTCATTTTATTTATAGAGGATGACTAGGTATAATTCACTATAAATCCATGCATTACTTTTAATAAATTAGTGTTAAAAGGGGTCATGTTATTTATAGTGGTATTATAAAAAAATCCAATGTGGATAATATTGTAACAAGGAGATAATGTGTTGTATTTGATGACACAGTAGTTAGATTTATTTAAAAGGATATGTACGATGATATTATAAGACATAGTTAATCAGAAGGTGAAGAGTATGGTTACTAGATACATGGGATCCACGTTTATATTATTCAATATGTATATAATGAGAAATTTAATTTTTTATATATGTTAAGAGGTTTTAGAAGAATAAATATTAGTGGAATATAAGATGTTGATTATGTTGATGTTTTGATGTTGATTATGGTGGTGGAATTGAATGTTGTTCATGAATTTATATTTATTATAAGTTTTCTTAGAATAGGAGATAATGTTTTTTTTATAAGTAAATTGAATGTAAATAAGTTTTTAAATGATAGGAAGTCTTTCTGAATGTGGATTTTCTAAAGTGGATGTGAAAATTTTATGCTATAAAATATAAGACATTTTTGAATGATGTTTCTAAGGATATTATGAAAGGTTGAGATACATTAAATATTTCTTGAAATAATATGAGAAGGATGAGATAAATTATTATGGTTTTTGGAATCATAATTTAAATAAAAGGATCATGTTATGAGTGAAGTACATATAATTTTAACAAATTAATTAATATCCTTATATAAGTAATGGTCATCTATTGAATATTTAAAGGGATCCATGGTGGTCATCATATTTCAATAATATAGAAAAGGAAAATGCATACCCTCCTTATATACATAAGAGTATTTTCTATAAGAGGATGTGAAATACATAAAAGGAAAATGAAAAAGACCTTGAGGAGTTCCCTGTATAAATAAATTTCACCAAAAATAAGAATTAGATAGAGTCCGATATGTAAAATCATCCAAAACTAAATACTTAAAGTTGATCATTGTTGAACAAATTTCTCAAATTATATATTGTATTTTTTTGATCATATCAGAGAATGGATCCAAGATATTGATAAAGGATAAAGGAAGAGATTATGAGGACATATGTGAGTTAATGATGTGGAAATAAATATGAATCTCAATGAGAAAATTTTTTATAGACATCTATTTTGGATTTATTGTTGGGTTTATTTTAAATGCCAAATAAGAGATATGACCTAATGGAAAAATTTTAATAAAGGAGTTTGTAAACACTCTGAGAATATAAGTTATGTATTCACAAAAAATAAGTTTCAGTATTATATATGAGATGACTATAAAAGATAAAATAATTTATATTATCTATAAATTAGGCAGGATGTTAGATCTTATCATGTTCTTAGTTTAAAAATAAAAAGTATCTTTATATTTGAGTTTAATATATTTCATATGGAGTATGAAGATAAAAGGGGATATTATAACTCAATTATTATGGGGGAAGGAGTCTCTATTTAACCCCAAAAATTCATGTGTAATAAGGCATATAGATTCCTCAATAATATCATCAAATCTGATGGTGTGATGGAATGAACCTTTAAAAATAAGTTGACTATGTAATCTTATAATGATAAATATTACATTAAATGATAGTATTTATCATAAATATATTATGATTTCATCTTATAGATACCCATAAGAACATATCCTAGTGATTTTATATAAATATCACACTATTATTTCAAGTTTTTTGTGGATGATTAAAAATAATAAGGTTCATGATGAAAGTTGAGCGTGATAAAATTATTGGTACCCTGATGGATAATGGAATGTTTAATGGGTGTTATAAAAGAAAGAAAAAGGAAAAAATTCATGCACATAAGAGAAAATTAATAGAATAATCATCTAAAAAGAACTATACTATAGTGTCTTGGTGAAATTTCATGGAGATACATTAATAAATAGAACTATATTGGGATAAAAATGAACACAATATGAAATAAACAAATATTCCATGGTTTTTAAGCATTGACCTGATGAAGATGAAAATGGATGCTACAATTTTGAAGACATGTCATATTTTAAAACATGGTTATATTCCTAATAAAATGGTTGAAGAAAAAATATTAAGATATTGAGAAGAAGAATACTAGTCTATGAAATGGATAAATTTTAGTGAAAAATGTTATGCATAAATACATAATAAGTTATGTTGCATAAAAAAATAACGTGGTTCAGATTTTTTATATGGAGAAATGTTTTTATACAATAACTATTCAAAACCAGAAAAGTAAAACTGTATGATATGTGGCATAGTGTGTTGAACTGAGATATTTTAGATCATAATAGGTTAATATTATCCAACACATGAAGATAAATATATAGTGGTTCTATGACATGGTTTTGATAAAAATATAATAATGCAGTCGATACAAACCAGGTGGGGTGAATATATCTGGTATATTTTTCAATGTAATAGATGGTGTGATTTTCATGATAAAGGGTGTTAAATAGCTTTGATTTTTTTATATTGAGTTGACTAAGAATAGATAATCAATTTCTAGATTTTACATTTCATGTTATGACACATTCTATAAAAATGATTGTTTTTCTATAGATTTCATTGGTAGTAGAGAAAAAGTAAAATATAGAGTGATAAATGTTATATATGTGTAGGTTTTCATATATGTGCTTCCAAGTGTGCACTGTTTGGTAGTGGGATTACTTGGAGTTTTGGGGGGTGTACTTATAGGTGTGAACTGCTTAGCAGTGGGATGGATTGGAGTGCTTGGGGGTGTGATTCCAGGTGTGCTCTACTTAGTAGTGGGATTGTTGGGAGAGGTTGGGGTTTCGATGTGTTTTCAGGAGTATGAAGTCCATATAAGGGTTGTTTTTGTGAATTGATTATTGTGTTATTTTTTATTTTGATACATTATGATCACAATAGTAGGAGTCGTAATCCAAAAATTAATCAATATTGAGAGATCCTTGGTTAAAATTGGTAAGGTTACACACTCTTAAGTTCTTCTGACTAAAATTTGAAGATGGTCATAGTGAAAGGAGTAAATAATTGGTTACCATTAAGGCTGATTACATGCCTATATAGTGTTCCATATAAATCATATCAAGGGAGGGTAGGTATTTTGAGAAGATCAGTTCACATGAAAACCTTTATGAGTTTATAATAGAAGAAACACGGACTATAAATTCATATTTGAAGAAAAAATCCATTGAATAATACCTTAAGGAAAGAAACCCACTTGAATCAATTTTTAGTCTATTCACTGAGGAATAAACTACTGAATTTATAGAATGGAAACCCATTTTCATGGGAGAAAATAAAGTGGATGTCTCCACTAAAATTTATGATTCAGGTTAATTTACTAATGAAGAAGAAAATTTTGAAGTTTATTCTATGACTTCATATCTAAAACCACCTACTAAAAGTGAATTTCTAGAGTCTAAATAGCTCAAAAAAGTGGAAAAAGGCTAGGAAGATGTGGAATTATATAATAATGAGGTGTAACAATTAGTGATTATTAATATAACACCTAAAATAGACTTATAAGGGACTCAATAAATTAGTTAATCTTTATTCCCCTCAATAAAAATACCTAATTTCTCTCATGTTCTGACATCATCATCCTCCCCAAAGTGTTGAGATACTTTGCATCATCCTTGATTTTTTATTTCTTTTTTATGATTCCTAAAAAAGAATTTTCAATAATATAAAATATATTAGTAATGAGAATCATCATAATTTTCAATCAGAAACCTCAAATTTTATTAATACCTTAAACTTAGTAATCTTCCAATGAGAAATCATTTCCCAAAAATGTGTTTATAGACACTCATTCATGATATTTATGGCCTCTAAATCTATTCAAAATATAGAAACCCAACCATTATACAACTCATGCTGGAATTTGAGCCAAATAATTATCCTTTACATTATTTTGAAGGTGTCTCCAAGAGTGTATCTTTATAGGAATGATTTCATATTATTTGGAAATCACCACCATAAAACTCCTATATTCTCACCCTGTTTTACCAATAATTTGATTTTCCTCATTGTACTCAACTATTAGTTATGTGTGGTGGTTACACGCTTCATTCATGTGGTTATTCCCATGCTGCCTAGTGGAAGATCCAACTTTTAAAGAAAAAAATATAAATAGTATACCAATACATATTATAATGAAAATAAATTATGGTCAAAGAAATTTACTAGGGTTATATATATATACCTGATCCAAGATTATCAATGGGTACTACTAGATCCCTAGGCTCTGAAGGATTATTGACTTGTACAGTATCAGTGGGGTACAATGTCTTCTTGTGAGGCTTGGAATGTGTCAGAGTAATATTCTAAGGAGCATAAACATAAAATTATAGAGAGACCAAAGTAGAAGAAAAAGGAGATAGAATATATTTATATAGAAAATTATAATATGGATGGGGAGTGGGATCCATCATCGGATAAGGAAAAGAAAAACGAGGATGACCATATGTAAATGGTGGTGGAAGTATAGGATGTCTAAATATCCTGGGTGCTTCTAATGATGTTTTGGGATAAGAAATTGTGCTAGATTTTATAACTAATGAAGGGAAGGGGTTTTATTGAGTATGAATAATAGTGTGAGTAGCTCTAGTACCCCCCCCCCCCCCCCCGCATTGTTTATATGAGAACCACTGCAATTAGGTTGGTTAGAGAATAATAGTATCTTGGGTGGTGGTTCTTGATTAAAATTTAAAAACAAAATTAATGATGTGAAGTTATATGTTATATATATATATATATTTATATATATCTATATATATATTTGAAATATAATACTAACAACATGACTTTGAGGAGGAATACCCATCTCTCTCATGTAGTGATTATTTTCATACATCCTCTTCCTTCATACCTTTTCAAGGTTTTTCATTTCCTACATTTTAAAATAAATATTAATTTAATTATAAATTCATAAATAATGTGCAAGAAAAACAAGAAAAAATATGTGACATGACTTAATTAAGGAATACTAATTGTCAATCCAAATAAATTATATATATTTCCATAACATAATCATATTATATTTAGTGAAAATAATATCAAAGCATAAAATATGTGTCATAGAAAAACCAACACGTTCTAATTAAAATTTTTAGAATGGGTATGATATAGTTTTATTCTTCTATTTCCAATTAGATCCTATTAATGTTTAGGTAATTTGGCTCATTTTTTTAATTTATTAGTTAATTTGTCCATTTTTTGGATTAGGTTATTTGGTTCATATTTTGGGTTAGGTTATTTTGGACATATTTTTTTGTTAGGTCATTCCTTTCATTGGTTTTAATTTTTATTCTAATTAGTTTAATATGTTTTAGTTAAATTCATTTTTTTGTTATAATTGGTTTTTTTTTTAGTAGTTTTTAGTTTTTTGGGTTTTAATATTGTTCAATTCAATATTATAAAATGAAACTCAAAGAAAATTGAAACCAAATTATATTATAAATGCACATTAAGTTCAAGTTGGATACAAAATATTTGTAATCAAAATTAAATTAATTTGAATAGTACCTACCTGAGCAACCCAAATTGAGATAAATCAAACTAATTGAGAAGTCATATAGATGATTTGATATATAATACCTATCACAACATCAGGTTCACAATGAACTCTGACAATTAAAATATTAGAGTCATCATAATTAATAAATTGATTGAGAACAATGGGGTCAGTGATGGTGTCAATTTCATCCCCACCATCATCAAAAATATGTATTGATATTACTTCAATAATGAAACCAAATTCAAGTCTTAGGTAATCTTTTACATAAAAAAACTTGGTTTTTAATGATTCCAATATATATGGCTCTTTAGTAGCAATTATTTGAGTCATTTTAATAACTCAAAATCCATAATCATCAATAAATGTTCAATATATGTTCATCGAATCAATCCACTTTCATTCCATAATAGATACTCAACCATGAGATAAATAATCTAATATTAGTATTTTCTCAAAAACTCCATAATAAGATACATTTTCAAATTGAGGTATACTATATGATGCATTAGAATAATAGTATATTATGGCAGTTACTGTAACACCATAATATTGTGTTCTCATGTTCATTTCTCATTCAGTGATAATAAATGTATACCCATTGATCACAATTGATTTTAATTTATGAACCACAAGATTATGACCAAAATTCAAAGATATTATTTTCTTAGAGATAGAATTAGCAGGTAAACTCAATACATGTAATATAAATGGATATTAAAATTAACTAAATATTAAATTTTTTATTTTTTGACAGTAATACTTCTACCATCAATTCAACTAAAAAGAAAACTCTTTTATATGGAAAGTATCTCTCCTTATCAAATATAAAGAATGATTATTCTTGTTTATAATTTATTTATGTTCCCTACACAAAAAGATAGAAATAGTTTTACACATTTTTATAATTACATGTGATGAGATAACAAATACATGTTCAATTTACTTACTTGATATAGTCATCGAACAAATCACAATTAAATAAAACTATACAATGTGTCATATACCACTCATTGAGGATTAATCTAGTAAATGTATATGATCCAGGAATGACCCCTATTTATGGAAGTGATGGAAAACTGGGTTTAATTTTCTCATATGGCTCTTATTTATTTCTCATTGGTTGTTTTGGTCACATGGTCACATCAGACAAATACATTGAACAAAAATTCCTAAATTCTTGAACCAAGTAACCTTTCACAATATAACCTTTAGGATGATTCATTTTCCATACATAATACTTAAATTTTTGTATATTTATTTTAGTTGGACACATCCTATAAAAAGAAACAAGTCCTCCAAGAAGTATTTCACTTGAAATATGGATAGTTAGATGCAGCATTCAAGTGAAAAATGATGGAGTAAACATTTTATCTAACTCTCACAAAATTAATGGTTCCAATTTTTTTATAAGAAATAATTGGAAGAATTTATAGTATAAATATCTCTATAAAAATGAAATAATTGAATAAATTACACCCTTACATTATTGGATAGTGTATGATAGATTTTTATTGGAATAAACTCATGAAGAAGTATGTGTTAATCATGAGTCTTCAAATATTTCAGCTTTAACTACCTTATATTTACCCATTTTGATATGTTTCTTAAACAACCATCAGGAACCTTAGTAGTCTCTAATACTTATAGAAATTTATTTTTTTTTCTACAAGTTTTATCACATAAGAAGCACATAGAAATTTCCATTTATTTTTACCGATACACAGAAGATGAAATTCTGGTCTGATACCCCAATCCACCAAGTCACACTAAGATCATAAATTATATTTTTCCTTTCCCTTTACATTTAGAATAATTAAAAGAAACATTTTACATATATTTTTTTCAAAGAGTGTTATGTCTAAAAAATCACATAACAAATTGGTTAACCAATAAGGAAATTCAAAGAAGATACTTTTCTTCTTACAATTATAATTGGATTCAGTAGAAATATTCTTCATGTTTCTATATTTCATATAACATTTCCTGTATAAAAAATAACATCTTTTAATTCATTAAGCACATCAGTTGTATACATACATTTAGGTGGATTTTCTATCTCTATGGTATTTTGAAACCTTCAAGGATTATTCTTATAAGGATTATCCATTAACAATAATCATCATTATTATATAAAACTAAAACTATGGTGATATTAAAGTATTATAGATCATGTATTCCTCATAAAAATTGGACAAGAAATTTTCCCCTTAATTCTCTAGCCATAAATTATTGCATAAGTAGGAAAATTATTTATCATCCACACAAGTGCAACACGCAGCTAAAATATGTCTATCTAATAAGAAATTTATGTTCACACACCCACATTATAAATATGATTTAACTCTTTTATTAAAGATATAATTTATGCATCTATATCATTTATAGGATCAAAAGGTCTAGATATTAGTATGCACCTAAAATTGAAAGGATTTCTCATATTCATCCATGGAGGAAGGTTATAAATGTTTATGAAAACTGGCCATGTGTTGTGAGAAGTAATCATCTGAACAAACTAGTTAAAACCATAACATGATAGACTCAAACTCATATTAAACATTTTAGCTACAAAATAATAATATAAAGCATCAAAAATTTTCCTTGATATTCCATGTGTAAGATGAATAAACTAATTATTATCCTTATTTCTCTTAGTATCATGTCATCATATATTTATTGATATTTCATTAGACATGAAAATATTTTAGAGTCTGGGAATCAATGTAAAATTCCACATTACTTTTTTTAGAACATGAGATAGTGTTCCATCAGGATTTAGCTTCCTTCAATATGTGACACATTTTATAAAATTATTACAATTAGTGGTTTCCTCCTAGAGTAAGTTGTAATATTTCGGTAAAGGGTGAATTTTTCTTTTAGAAAATCCAATTTCATAAACTAACTTCCTTGACATATAATTATTTAAGGGAATATTTTATCATATGTAACTAATTCCTTAAAAAAGGTAAGAATATAATCGATGTTAGTATTAAAAATCCCATATGTAGTTTTACAATGAAACAATCGTATTAAAAATTAAAGCTTTTTAATTTTACCACATTATCTATATATTGGAGTCATGGAAGCATCATTCAATTTTTTCACCCTATCAACGTCATCATTTTAATTACATTCATCATGTGTACTTGTATCATTATCTTCTGGGATTTCAATCCTTTATTTCTCATGATGATGAATAAGTGGAAATTGTTCATCTAATAAACTTTCCAATTGAGTCCCCTCATTCAGATCATGAGTATTTTTATATTTCCTTTTCTCCCCATTATGATACCAGACATAGTTGTTTTTTTATAACCAAATTTTGTTATATAGTAGCTAAATTATACATGACTTAACTAAGAAATTACAATATAATTATAACATGGTAATTGTATAATACCTCTATCTAAAGCATTGTTAAATGAAAATTATAAAAAACTCTCTAACTTTACCTGAGACTTGATTATGATCTGATCTATTTCATACATCCAAATTCTATCCATTATATTAAAAAATGTCATATGTCCTATAATAAAAGTAAAGAAATAAGATTGAAGTCAAATATAAAAAATATTTAAGGAAAAAATACTTTTCAATTTATATAAAACCATAACTAACAAACTATTTTATTTGAGAATTATAATATAAAAGACAAAAAAATACTATATATATATAATACTATATATATAAAACCATGATATTTAATTCCATTATATCAATAATTATACATAATACAAAAAAAATTATAATTTTTTCTTATTTTTTCTCTTATTCTATTCACTTTTGAACTTATGTTATCATTATTTCATAAATTCATGTATAAAAGATTACTATTTCTAGGTAAGCATCTTCTGCAGCACACATAATTTATGAAGTTAGATTGGATAGATCTATAATTAGTGGTTTCTCATATTGAGGGATGTTAAATCAATTCCTTATGATATTTACTAATAGTATCTTATAACTGTAGTTTTGGATATCTATAATTTGGTATAGACCCCCTTTATGTTGAATTAAGTATCCTTTGTCATGCTTTCTAGTGGTTTTATGGTATTTTTAACAACCAGTTTATGTAAAAAATGAATTTTCAGACATACTAATATGTTTTAGTTCAATAAAACTAATATATAGTTTTAATATGTAGTTTCAATATTATTTCTTCATTATAATATTTAACTGATAGGCTTTGTAATGTTTAGTTTGAATATTCTTACATTTAACTATGAAGTTTTACCATGCAGTATCGCATGCCTCTATATAACACACATTGAAAAATTATAAGTGCAAGTGGGATTTAAGATAAGTATGGTAACACAAATTATTGGTGGAAGTTTGTGTGGTAATAATTCAAAGTTTGATATAGGTGATAAAATAGATGAAAAGTACAAAACAGTGGCAAAACTAAATTAAAAGTGTTTGTGCCACAATGTAATGACCTGAACTTTTGAATAATATTTTTTTTTCTAAAAATTTATGTTTAATATGCCATAATTAGTAAAAATATATAATTATAAATTAAATATGACTATTGGGTTTTGATCTTTATATGACCATTGGTTAATATGACCATTGGAAACAATAATAATTTTTTTTAATGTTATAATTATTGTTTATAAATAAAAGTGATAATGGATAATTAGTGCATAAAGAAGAGTCGATGACCTCATCTAGTATACTCGGGCCATACAAAGCCCATTACTCATAGATTAGGAAGGAGGTAAAATCACTAGTCTTCGCTCTGGACCAATTCCAAGCTGAGCTTCAAAATGTAAATCTTGAACGAAATCACCTACGGGAGAAGTTCAAGTTAGTGGAGATTACCAATCGGGAAATGTTATCCAAGACTCCCCAAGAGTTCATCGTAATCACACACATTAACCTTAGGTCATATGTCGGTGTTTTACGAGGTTATGTTTCAAGGACCTATTTACTTAAAATGTAATCCCATTATTTAAATAAAATTGTTATTTCATCTTTTCCGTTTTAAGAATTGTTTTGCTCAAAAATTGTGATGGAATTTGATAAATTGATTTTCTGGGTAAAAATTATAATTTCATTAATATATTAAAATAATTAGTTATTAATAATGTTTATTATAATGAAATATTTTTATAAAAAAACTTCTTTTTAATTATAAATGATAAAATAATTTTTTTTCAAGAGTTGAAAATTTTACTATGTATTTCACTATGCATTTTCTATCCGCTATTATTTTTAATAATCAAGTATTTTTATAGTTAAAAATTAAATTTCTTATATGTAGAGATTTATTAAGGTAAAATAAATTTCATTTTTGAATTTAAAATATCGATATTAGGTTATGTTATGATATTTTTATAAAAAAATTATTTTTCAGTGAATAGTAAAAAAACAGTTTTGAGTTTTCAGTGTGTTTAATGACATCATTAATGATGTATTAATTATTTAATAATTATGGAAGACTCTTATACATTAAAATATTATATGAGGTTTCCCAAGTGGCCAATACCATCAGAAAATACCATGGGAAATCCCATGGTTTTATAAATACCACTAATGAGGTGTCCAAGGAAATTAATAAAAAATTCCATCTCTTTTGCTATAAATACCCACCCATTCCTTTTATTTATTTCATTATAAATTCATTACCCAAGAATCGCTGATAGTAATACCTCCCAAGGAGTAATCCCAAGGTTTCCTCAAAACTCCAAGGTCCCGATCATAGAGTTTTAGAAGTTACTCTTCAAGGTAAGGGAATTCTCAACTTCTCTTTTCCTTTCAAGTTCTCTTTTATGTGGTATGTATTTCAAATTTTCATAACATGTTCTTATTTTTATTTTATTTTATCCATATACTATATTATGAGTCTTTTATGAATGGTTTACCCCTATATCCTCTCTTTCTAATGTTTTATAAAACTATTTTTCATACCTGTTATGTTGTAGAATTTTCGTCTCAAAATCTCTCTCTTTTTCTCAAGAAATTCTTTTGTTTTATTTATGTGAATAACCAAAACTCTTTAATTTCTAGGGGTATTAATCAGGACATAAAAATTATTTATTTTATTTTGGGATTGACATACATAAAACCCTCATTCCCTTTCTATGGATTATAAATGACATAATGATCATGTTTTTAAGCACTTTTTAAAATGCTATGATTTTGATATGAAACCCATTTGTTTTATTATCTATGGGTTATTTATGAAATTTTTTATTATGATCTATGTGGATCAAATGAAAATAAATATATATTAACGGTGTGTCCTGATAATGCTCCAAGACATTTAGTAAAGAAATTAATCTCTAGAGATGATAAGTTTTACGATACCTTGGTGAATAACCATGGTAATTTTTATGACACCTTGAGGATGGACCTTGGTGATATGCTTATAAATGTATAAATTAAATGTTGTATCCAAATTTCCATGTTATAAATCATTTTATTTTTATTATTATATTCCTCTTTTTCTATTTATTATTCCTTTAATATATTCTTCAACTTCATATTGATAATCCTCAAAATCATAAGTAAACTATTTCACTTGTTTCCCTTACTGGACCTTCTGCTTATAGGTTTTGGGCGTAGTAGAAGTGTGTGGATGGATGTACCCAACTTTAATTTTTCCATTAATAATGATGAATCCAATATTTTTCATGATAATAAAATTTCGGATCATTGGAATAGAATGAAGAACAAAAAAAAAGAGGGGAGTCCTGAAACCAAAGAGAGGATCATCATATGTTGGTTATAATTAATTTAATTAAAAGACAAGAATTTCCTTGATGGAATTATCTCTTCATTGATGTTTCTATTAAAGATCCAATGTGATCCATAATTTCATCATATAATACAAGTGTAGGCTTCCTCTAGTGGTGATGCACACGTGCTTCACGTATCTCTGGACATCACCGAAGGGATTTTCAGGTGATAGTGTGGAAGATCCTCCACTTGCAATGTCTACTTTCAATCGCATTGAGAGCTATTTCCAAAGTTCTCTCCTTGATCTGGTGGAGTAGGATCTCTCTCGTAACTTGAGAACGTTCTTGGTGGAAAAATAATTCTTTATTGGCTTGAGAGATTTTCCATATCTGTTGTGCACAACCATAGAAAATGGATAGGTTAATGAGAATAGTGTAATTGGGATGTTATTACTTAGAATAATAAAATTAATTAATTACCCGAAATCATTTATTTATTTAATTTAATTCTTAGTAAGACCCCATGTCTAATAATAACATTTGACTATTATTATCACTTGACATGTGCCCAACGAATTACACCTAATATTATTTAATTAAATAAATAATATTATATCTCACATATCTCCATAAAAACTACACAGTGTGTATATTAATATACACAGTGTGTACTTTTGTTTCTTCATTTTCTTTTTTCCTCCACCACATTTATTAGACCTTGAATAATGACTATTTATTTATCAAATAAATATTACTGCATTACTCACTAATAAATATATTATTTCAACCACAATATATTCTCTCGAATAACTAGTTTAGAAATAAATGTGATCAGAAATCCTTGAATAATTATTAAACCACAATCGGGAATAATATTTATTCAACTTGTTAAATGAATATTTAACTGAGATACTTGGACACACTTAGTGTGTAACCCTCTAGGCCTCTTTCTTAGTGGCATTAGGCGGAGCCTTCCTAGAGTCCAAGTTTAGAGTCTAGCAACATTCCAAGGCACCCATAGAGAAAGAATTTAACACCTCAATGATGTGTCACCTTCTAAGAATGCTTAACATGTAATGTAATCCTTTTTTCTCGATATCTCAAATCAAGAGGGTTGCATGATAGTGCTATCAATCCATGTGCTCAATTATTCTTTCTTTGACTTCCTATAATCAAACTTTCCCATTCCTTAACATATACATGGATTTATTTAGGCTATATAAATTCCATCAAAGGGCCTGAGATATCAACTTCTGTTATGGAACATAAGGGACAAATATTTTTTCACATTATCTATTAATTCAGTATTACTTGTGACACACCCAAAATATCCTACCTCACTGCAAATAGTGTTTTGTCATAGTTTTCGTCAATACATCTAAGTATGTGAGTTGTAACACCCATTAATAATAATCTTAAAGTCTAAGGACCAATACACATGTCCGCATATAGGAATATCTGATGACACTATGAAATGTGGATTTTCTACTAGTGGGTCTTGATCTCATAATATCCTCCTGGATATTACCAAGGGTGAACACCATGAGAAGGTGCCTCAAAGTTTTATGTCTTCTCATACCTAATGGACTATATTATTTGTGTTCCTCAAATAACATCATCCAACCATAGAACATATCTTCAAGAATAGTGTTATGGCACTTCCAGGTTCTCATCATAGTAGGGATCTGCTATGACCGTTTGGTGAAACAGCTATTCTGAGGACATTATCACATAAATTTTCATGCATAAGAACAATCAAGATGTGATAAGTTATTTATTAATGAATAAAGTACAAAGTAGTTGGTTCTAGGCCACCAACTCCAATAGACTCCCACTTGTACTAGAGCCAATTGATAACAACCTTTAACCCACTAGAACTCACATGATATTCATACTTCTGTTGAGATAGGCCTTTATTCATGGGTTCTACCACATTCTCTTATGTGGACACTCTGCTCACTGCAACTTCACCCCTTTTATAGAAATCCCTCAATAAGTGATACTTCTAGAGAATTTTCTTTATTCGTTGATGTGAACTTTGTTCTTTTTCAAGAGCCACCACTATAGTATTATCACAATACAATGTGATAGGATATTTACTGCTAGGCACCACATCAAACTCCTGGACAAAGTTTCGAATCCAGATGGCTTCCTTGGCTGTATCTGATGCTGTTATATATTTGAACACCGCTATAGAATCGGCGACAACTGGCTTCTTTGAACTCTTCCAGCTCACAGATCCTCCATTGAGATAGAAAACATATCCAGATTGCAACTTTATATTGTTCTGATATTTCTGAAAACTAGCATCATAATACCCTCTGATGAAAAGCTCCTCGTCTTCTCCATAAACCAAGAACATATCCTTAGTTCTTCTCAGATAATTAAGGATATTTTTAACAGCAGTCCAATGTCTTTCTCTTATATCTTCTTGATATCTGCCTATCATGCTTAGTGCATAGGAAACATCAACCATGGTACAAATATGGCATACATGATAGATCCTATAGACGAAGCGTATGGGATCTTACTTATCCTATCTTTCTCCTATTGTGTCTGAGGACACATTTTCTTAGAAATATGTAGACCATGTGACAATGGAACTAATCCCCTCTTGGATTATTCCATAATAAATATATTTAGTATCTAGTCAATGTATGTACCCTGACTTAGTCTAAGAAGCCTCTTGGATCTATCACGAATGATCTTGATCCTTTGAATATAGGTTGCTTCACCTAATTCCTTCATAGAGAAACACTTGTTCAACCAGTCCTTAACTGACTGTAAGACCGGTACATCATTTTCAATAAGTAATATGTCGCCAACATATACTAATAGGATAACGACCACATTCCCATTAAACCGCTTATAAATACATGGATCGCATTCGTTCTTAATGAATCCAAATTACTTTATGGCTTCATCAAATTGAATATTCCATGACCTAGATGCTTGCTTTAATCCATAAATGTATTTTTGAAACTTTCAAACCCGTTTGGCTTCACCCGGTGTCACAAACCCTTCTGGTTGTGTCATATAGACATCTTTCTAAAGTTTCTTATTAAGGAATGTTATTTTGACATCCATTTTCAAAATCTCATTGTCATGGTAATCTATTATGGAAATTATGATTCTTATAGATTTAAACATGGAAACTAGCGAGAAGGTTTCCTCATAGTAAATTCCTTGATGTTGTCTAAATCCCATAGACACTAGCCTTTCTTTATAGGTGGTAACTTGACCTTCCATGTCCATATTTCTGTTGAATACCTATTTGAATCCAACATTCTTTACATCAATTGTCTCATCGACCAGAACCCAAACTTGGTTCTAATACATGGAATCCATCTCAGAATTCATAGCTTCTAGCTATCTTGTAGCTTCTGATCTTTCTACAACTTCCTTGTAGGAGATAGGTTCATCATTTTCTAACAATAATGATTCACCATTGATAAAACACTATGTTATTTAATATTTTATTAATAATAAATGATATAATTTCCTCACATTGTGTTAAATATGTTTAATTATAAAGTATTTGAGATTAGATCATTCAATTGAATATTTGGTGAAAATTTATTCGAATTATTTGAACTTAATATTTTGTAAATGTGTTCCTTACTTAATGGTCTACAACTTTTATTCAGGAAACTAGATAAAAAGAATGCATTTGGATGGAGTAATTGGGCCATAAAGTCAAAGGTGGGCTGGAAAAGCCAGAATGGAGAAGCTTCTGTATTTTGGTCATAACTCCTTCATCTGGTATTGGATTGAGCCCAAATTTTTATAGGAGTTAGAGAAACCATATCCTCATATATGATCCTTCTGTAAGTCCAGCCAATTCACGAGTTTTGGTGGTCAAATAGTCGGTTCAAGTTGGCATAAAATATTTGTTTGAGATTCCCCAATCACACTTGAAACCACTTTGAACCTAGCCTCCCCACCACTCTATAAATTGGTGTTTTTCTCATTTTGAGGGGTTGGTACGTGAATTGGAAAGTTGTGGTAAGAGGAGAATTGGATCCACTCCAATTCTACAACCATTTCAAAAAGGGTATCTCTTGAAGCAAGGATCCCTTCGACGAATCATTCTTCTTCTCCTTCGTGTTGTAATGATTTTGTTTGTGTAATAAACTTCTTTGTTATTATTTTATTTATTCTCTCTTATTCTGTTTTGTTTAAATTTATTCTTCCCTTAATATTCCTCTTTGGGCTGGAATTCTTGAGTAGAATCGTTATTGGGTTATACCCACTATAAACCTTTGCACATGCAAAACGCTTCTACGATGATTACGCCACCCATGGAAGAGTAGTCTTTTAGTAATCGATCTATCTTCTACCCTATTCATTTAATTATTTTGAATAATTGAGATAATATAATTCACTTAATATGATCCATGAATTTTGTTTTTAAATTCTAATAAACTAAGAAAGAAATTGAATAATTAACACAAAAACACGCGAGGTTGAGATTTTGTGTAAATTGTGAGAGAGCGATATTAATCGGTAATACAAGACCACATGGGATAAATTTGTAGATTTCAAATATAATCCCTAGAAATAATTAATACTCATTTCTAGAATGGATATGTGCTCTAATTAACTACTTACCATAATCTAACCTTAGAACAACAATCAAAGCAGGGTGCTACGATTGCGTGTTCCGAAGCTAGCCTAGGGTTTAAGTAATTCCATCTTTGTGGTTAAGTTAAATCTTGTAGGGTTCAAGGGTTAACAAATTAGGGGATCATAATTAAGTGGATATTTATTTGAATGATAATGATTAATAATTAAATTAATAGGCATAGTTATATCGATTATTCCTTTTAAAATATTTTCTAAAAAACATCTTCTTGTTGTGTCTTTTTAATCAAACTTCATTTCAAAATTAAAAGCAAAAAAAATTGAAATATTCTTCCAGAAAACTTCTTATAGATTTATAAACTATAAACAACCCCATAATTTTAATTAGTGTTTCAATTATATTCTATTTTATTTTTTTATAATACCTCTGAAAAGTTGTTTTAATTCACTTCCTCCTTTGAGAAACGACCTTGGTCAGCCACTCTGATGCACCTAAGTACCCCAAAATCACACTAATCATTTAAGGGCGCCATGATAGTGCTCTTTCAAATTGGATCCATTTACATGGAGGAAAGTAATTATTTCAACCAATTAGAGTTATTTATTTTATTTTACATTTTATTCTCTTCCTCTCTTCTTTCTTCCTTCTTTACCCAATCAGATTTTTTTTCTTCTTCTTTTATTTTCTTCTACTTATTTTTGGAAAATCAACTCAAACTTATTATTTTTATTTTACTATGGTCCACTTTTCTTCTTTTCATCTTTCATTGATTTATGACACGAACTAATCCTGAGGATCTCTTATATCTCAACCCTGAGATTGAACGTAGCCTTAGGGAACGAATCAGACATTCTCAGTCTATGGGAAGTTTCAACATTCAACGAGTTGGAGAATTACTCCAATATCAGAACATTGAAATTGGAAACAATTAAAATTCAACCATAAAACAAGAACCAATGGCTGACAATAATGGAAATGAACTTAATAGAACCATTTGATAATTGGCTGCACCTGATATTAACTATCAACCAAATTGTATTGCAAACCCAAATCTCGAATCGGACTTTGAACTAAAATTTGGGTTAATTAAATTAATTCCAAAGTTACATGGCCTCTCTGGTGAGGATCCTAATAAACATTTGAAAGAATTTAATGTGGTTTGCTCAACCCTAAAACCTAGAAATGTCTCTGAAGATCAAATCAAACTAAGAGCATTCCCATTCTCACTTGATGGAACTGCGAAAGACTGGATGTATTATTTACAACCCAAAGATGTAACTTGTTGGAACAATTTGAAACGTCTTTTCTTACAGAGATTTTTTCCAGCATCAGGGACCACATCCATTCATAAAGATATATCTAGGATCAAGAAAGCACAAGGGGAGTCAATGTATGAGTATTGGGAGCGATTCAAGAAGTTGTGTGCAAGCTTCCCACATCACCAAATCAGTGAGCAACTACTCATCCAGTACTTCTATGAAGGACTCACACCTATGGAGATAAGTATGGTGGATTCTGCAGCTGGAGGAGCATTGGTGTACAAGACACTAGTAGCTTCACGTGTGTTGATCGACAAAATGGCCCAAAACTCCCAACAATTTGGTAATCGAGGTGCACCACATGTCAGGGGAGTACATCAGGTAAGTCCATCTTCTCTTGAAAGTCATTTGATTGATACCAAGTTGTAAGAATTGAAATATATGGTGAGACAGATTGCTTTGGCATAAAAGACATCCCAACCCCCTCCTTCAAGGCCTTGTAGTATTTTCACTGAGACAAGTTACGCAACTGAATGTTTCCCATAACTCCAAGAAACAGAAGATTGTGCAGCAGTGTTCCCTGGGAGACCATATCAGCAACAAAAACAACAACCATATCCCCATAAGAAGTTTAATCCAACATACAACCGAGGGTGGAAGGATCAATCGGACATGAGGTATGGCTCTGGACAATAGCAAAGGACCTCTTTTCAACAAAACTTCCAGCAGCCTCCACCTTACCAGCAGGGTTTCCAACAACCCCAAGGGAGATTTGAATCTCAAGAATCAACAAGCCAACAACAAGGGAATCCCCCACCCAAGGTAGATTCTAACACTGATGACCTTTTGAATAAAGTTGTTCTTAATCAACAGAATGAGATGAAAAGTCAAGGTTCAGAGTTGAGGGATTTGAAGACTCAAATGAACCATATTTCCACTGCCCTCCATGAACTTGTAAGTAAGAATTCCAGAAATCTACCTTCCCAACCCACTCCAAATTCAAAGGGGAATGTTAGTGCCATCACATTGAGAAGTGGGAAGTAAATGAAAAATACATCTGTACCTACCATTCCACCGGGATTCACCTCAACTCCAGAGAAGCCACATTCCATACCAACTGATGAGCAATCCAAGGAGAAAGATAAAGGTAAGAAAAAGATTGATGATGTTCCTCCTAAACCCCTTCCTTTTCCAAACAGGTTTGTTTAAACCAAGAAGATGGTTGAAGAGGCAATTCAAAAAGAGGTTTTGGAAACATTCAAGCGTGTTGAGATCAACATCCCTCTACTTGAATCCATCAAACAAATCCTAAGGTATGACAAATTCTTCAAAGAACTTTGCACCAATTGAAGAAGGCTCAAGGGAAATGAGAGAATCAATCTTGGAAGGAATGTGTCAGCACTCATTACACCAACTCTATCAATGCCGAAAAAGTTCAAGGATCCCGGGAAATTCACCATCCCATGAACCATAGGGGATTTTCACTTTTCTGATGCACTTTGTGATTTGGGAGCTTCCATAAATGTGATGTCTCACTCTGTATTATCTTCTTTACAGGTTGGTGAGTTGAAGCCGACGAGAGTAGTGGTGCAATTGGCGAATAGAGATACGGAATATCCAGCAGGAGTCCTTGAGGATGTACTTGTCCGGGTAAGAGACATGATCTTTCCAGTAGACTTCTATGTGCTCAAAATGGAGGATGATCAGTTAAGTTCTCATGCCCCCATTATCTTAGGTAGGCCCTTCCTCAAAACTGCAAAAACTATCATAAATTCCAATTAGGGTACACTTTCCATGGAATTTGGGGATGAAGTTGTGATATTTAATGTTATGGACTCCATGAAGTACCCCTCATAGGATCATTCTGCATTTTTTATCTCCCATTTTGAACCACCAAGTAAAAACACCATGGAATTTTATTGTCCTATGATTAGAGAGATTATGAGTATTGGTTCTAGTTTGATGTCTAAGAGTACTTCCACACCTATTTTTAAGGAACAAGGCTCTCTAATATTTGATTTTGAAATAGATTCATATTCTGATTTTGATCATGTGAACTCTGATTATGACATGGTTGTTGAGTATGCTGATGGATTTGATGCTTTATTCTCTGATTTTGATGATGTATATTCTGATACTGATGCTCTTTGTGCACATATTTTAGTTCCTTCTATGTCTCCATCTATACACCACCCCCCCCTACACTGGAACTCAAGCCATTGACACCAAATCTCAAATACTCATACTTGTTGAGTGGTGAGAAATTACCTATTATCATTGCTAACAATCTCCCTTTTGAACATGAAGAAAAAAAAATTAATCTTTTGAGGGAGAACATCAGGGAAATCAGGTGGACCTTGGCTGACATATTAGGTATTAGTCCCTCCATTTTCATGCATAGGATTATTTTTGAGTATGGGGATAAACCGGTGAGGCAACCACAAAGGAGACTCAATCCAACCCTTCTGGAGGTTGTTAAAAAAGAGGTTGAAAAATTGCTCGAGGCAGGTATAATTTACCCTATTTCTGACTCACAATGGGTTAGCCCTATCCAGGTTGTACCAAAGAAAACTGGTTTCACTATTATAAAAAATGAGAAAGATGAGTTAGTTCCAATGAGGGTACAAAACAGTTGGCGTGTGTGTATTGATTATAGGAAACTAAATCATTCCACTCGCAAAGACCATTTCCCCATCCCATTTATTGATCAGATGCTTGAGAGACTAGCTGTGAAGACACGCTATTGTTTCTTGGATAGATTTTATGACTATTTTTAGGTTCCCATTGCAGCAGAGGACCAGGAGAAGATGACATTCACCTGACCATTCGGTACCTTTACTTGCTGAAGGATGCTATTTGGAATTTGCAATGCCCCAAGTACCTTCCAGAGATGCATGGTGAGTATTTTCTTAGATTTCATTGAGACCTGCATGGAGGTATTTATGGATGATTTTACAGTATATGGATTCTCATTTGATGAATGTCTCTCTAGTTTGGGTGATGTGTTGCATCATTGTATTGAGAAGAATCTGGTATTAAATTTTGAAAAATGTCATTTAATGGTCGAAAAGGGAATTGTCTTAGGTCATATAGTCTCAAAACATGGCATTGAAGTTGATAAATCTAAGGTAGAAATTATTTCATCCCTTCTATATCCTACATGTGTGTGTGATGTTCGATAATTCCTTGGACATGATGGATTTTATGGACGCTTCATCAGAGATTTTAGTAAGATCGCTCTACCCTTATCTCAATTGCTTCAAAAAAATATTGACTTAAATTTTGATGATTCATGCAGGGTATCATTTGATGAGCTAAATAAGTGTCTAACCACTCCACCGATCATACATCCCCCGCGGTGGGACCTTCCATTTGAGCTTATGTGTGATGCGTCCAACTTCGCGGTTGGAACTGTCTTATCTCAGAGGGCGGAGGGATGTTCACATGTGATTTAGTATGCATCAAGGACGTTGGATTCTACCAAATAAAAATACACCACAGTAGAAAATAAGTTTCTTGCTATTATATTTTCTTTAGATAAATTTCATTCATATTTATTGGGATCTAAAGTAGTTGTTTTTTCTGACCATGCAGCTTTGAGGTACCTCCTAAAGAATCCAGATTCAAAGCCACAACTTATCCGTTGGATGCTCCTTCTTCAAGATTTTGAAATTGAGATAAAGGACAAGAAGGGGTTATATAATTTGGTGTAATACCACATGAGTAGGCTTACTCACACACCAGAGGGTGACACCTTGGACCAGGTACCACTTCGGGACACTTTATCCGATGAGCATCTCTATACCATCTCAGGTACGCATCCTTGGTATGCTGATTTAGTTAATTACATTGTTTCCTCTGAAATACCAGAAAATTTGAATAATCATCAAGTCCAAAAATTAAAAATTGAGTCTAGGTTTTATGTGTGGGATGATCCTTACCTATGGCGCATGTGTAGTGACCAATTCATTAGGAGGTGTGTTCTCGATCATGAGTTTGAGTCTGTTTTCCATTTCTATCATACACTTTCTTGTGGTGGACACTTTGGACCCCAACGAACAGCTAGGAAAGTTTTGTACTCTGGATTATATTGGCCTAGATTATTCCATGATGCTCATGTGTTTTTTAAGTCATGCTCTCATTTCCAACACACTAGGAACATTTCTAGGAGACATGAGATTCCCCAACAACCCATACTATTCTGTGAGATTTTTTATGTATGGGGAATTGATTTTATGTGTCCTTTTCCTAGTTAATTTGGATTTTAGTATATTTTGGTTGTTGTTGATTATGTGAGTAAATGGGTGGAGGCCAAGGCCACCAGGACTGACGATTCTCATGTTGTAGTGGATTTTGTCAAGGCTCAAATTTTCTGCAGGTTTGGAGTACCAAAGGCCATCATTGGTGACCAAGGGACACACTTTTTCAATAGTAATTTTTCTTCCCTTCTTCAAAAGTATGGGGTGACACACAAAAAATCAACACCATACCACCCCCAAACAAATGGTTAGGCTGAGGTTTCAAATCGTGAGTTGAAATAGATATTGGAGAAAACCATGCAGCCAAATAGGAAGGATTGGAGCAAGCACTTGGATGATGCATTGTGGTCTTATAGGGAAGCATACAAGACACCCATTGGTAGGTCCCCATTTTGTATTGTTTTTGGGAAGGCGTGTCATCTCCCCGTGGAAGTTGAGCATCGGGCTTATTGGGCTATAAAGAAATGCAACATGGATTTGGCCCAAGATGGAATCCAAAGGAAGCTGAAAATTCAAGAGCTTGAGGAGATTAGATTGTATTCATATGAGAGCTCAAGGCTCTATAAGGAAAGATCAAAAGTAGATCATGATAGAATGATCCAACAAAGGGAGTTTCATGTTGGAGATAAATTCCTTCTCTACAGTTCACGACTGAAGCTGATGCCTAGTAAGTTACGTTCCAAATGGTTAGGTCCTTATGTTGTGTATAATGTTTTTCCTTATGGTGCAGTGGAGATCACAAAAGAGGACACAAGAAGGATCTTTACAGTCAATGGGAAATGTTTGAAGAGATACATTGAGGGACTTCCTACTGATGGAGTGGATTTTATCACACTGCATGACCCCATCATCACTTGATCACATCAGGCTGTTCCTAAACCTTTAACTTTTTTATTCTTTATCCTATTTAAAATTATACATTTCATGTGCATATATCATCTCATGGGTTCACATTGAGGAAAATGCAATATTTTAAGTGTGGGGGAGGGAACCTTTTAGTTTATTATTTTCAATTGTTTTCCTGATTTAAAAAAAAACAAAAAAAAATTGTGTGTTTTTCAAATTTTGTGTTTTTATTTTTCAATTTTTTTTTTTTTTTTTTTTTTGAAATTTTTGAGTAGAAATGATTCTAATCACAATTTTTAAATGCATATAAATGAGTGAAACAATTTATCCCATGGAACTGAGCTTAAATGAATGCTGAAAATGACTTGTTTCAAGTTCAAATATTTAGTAATTTCATGAAAAGTACATTGAATTTTGAATCCCATGCCACATATCACTATCTTTATATTTGAAACCGCATTCTTTTAAGGCTTCTAAACCATTATTTTAATATTCTTTACATTCACCTCACTTATTGAGAGAACCAAACCATGCTTGATTTAAACAAAATTTGATTTATTTCTATCAAAACTTGAGGGTTTGAGGTACTTATGTTTAAATGATTGAGGAATTTGTTTGGTATTAAAGCCCCTATTTCAAAGAATACTTTTTTATAATGGCCTAACTTGAACATTTGATCCTTTTAGCCCTTATAATCCATGCACATCCAGTTAGGTTAGCCATATTACAAGCCAATTTTCCCTATCCAACCAACTCTTGAAGTGAAATTGCATAATCTAGTTGAACTTAACTATGGGGGAAGCTATGTTGCGTTGTGCTACAACATTCTGTGATAATTTGGGTGGAAAATTAAATTCTTAAGATATGTGTTTTCTTTTTAAGAAAATCATTTTATTGAAAGCTATTCCTTTTCTGGAGCTTTCATGACAAGTGAAGTTGTGCCTATCTAGAGCTTTCAAGAAAATCATGATTGAAAAGATTGCAATTTTTGATGTTGAAATGATGAATGGTGTAAACTCTCCATGACTTTTCATGATAATGGAGCTGAATTTATACTATGGGTATTGAGGAGAAGATCATAATTAAGTGAAAATTAGATTAATGCAATTTTTCTTCGAAAAGAGTAAATCCCTCCTCATTCAGTCTCAGAATTTTTCATACCTTAATCCTACCAACCGAAAGCCACAGAACAACCCTAAAAAGTCCTCATGATAAAAATATGTCTTTGACCCACATTAGGTGGTGATGTAAAAATTTATCAAGCCTATGGTGACCCTTGTATGAGTTTGGATGAGAAAGACATTGTAAAAAAAATTGATATTTGTGTGATAAGAGAAAATTCAAGCGAGGTAAGTGTTTTGTGCATGAGAGGATAAATGAAGTGGTAATATATTGAATGATATAAATGGTGAACTTTAAATAATGATTTTTTATGACGAATTATATCTTTTGTTTCTTGGTGTCTAATTTTTTGATCTCAAGGATATGTGTTGTAAAATTGGTTTTGATTTGATATTAATGTTTACTTGATATGAGGTTTTTCTCAGGAGTGCAAAAGGGTAAGTGTGGGGGAGTTGATAAAACACTATGTTATTAAATATTTTATTAATAATAAATGATATAATTTCCTCAAATTGTGTTAAATATGTTTAATTATAAAGTATTTGAGATTAGATCATTCATTTGAATATTTGATGAAAATTCTAGTTTTACCCTTTTAAAATCATTGTAGTATTTCAATCATAAATATTTTTATTTGAATTATTTGAACTTAATATTTTTTAAATTTGATCCTTAATTCATTTTCTACAACTTTTATTCAGGACACTAGATAAAAATAATGCATTTTGATGGAGTAATTGGGCCATAAAGTTAAAGGTGGGCTGGACACGCCAGAATGGAGAAGCTTTTGTATTTTGGCCATAACTCCTTTATATGGGATTATATTGAGCCCAAATTTTGAGAGAATTTAGAGGAAAAATATAATCACATATGATCATTCTATAAGGCCGGCCAATTCACGAGTTTTGGTGGTCAAATAGGTGGTGAAACTTGGAATAAAATATTTGGCCGAGATTCCCCATTCGTACTTGAAACCACTTTCAACCTAGCCTCCCCACCACTCTATAAATTTGTGTTTTCTCATTTGGTGGGATTGGTAAGTGCATTGGAAAGTTGGGAAAATATGAGAAGTGTATCCACTCCAATTCTCCAACCATTTCAATAAGGGTAGCTCTTGAAGCAAGGATCCCTCTGACGAAGCCTTCTTCTTCTCCTTCATGTTGTAATGATTTTGTTTGTGTAATAAACTTCTTTGTTCTTATTTTATTTATTCTCTTTTCTTCTGTTTTATTTAAATTTATTATTCTATTAATATTCCTCTTTGGTCTGGAATTCTTGAGTAGAAGAGTTATTGGGTTATACCCATTATAAACCTTTGCACATGTAAAACGCTTCTACGATGATTACGCCACCCATGGAAGAGTAGTCTTTTAGTAATCGATCTATCTTCTAATATATTCGTTTAATTATTTTGAATCATTGAGCTACTTTAATTCAATTAATATGATCCATTAATTGTGTTTTTAAATTATAATAAACTAAGAAAGTAATTGAATAATTAACACAAAAACACGTGAGGTCGAGATTTTGTGTAAATTGTGAGAGCACGATCTTAATCGGTAATACAAGACCACATGGGATAAATTTGTAGAGTTTAAATATAATCCCTAAACACAATTCATCCTCATTTCCAGAATGGATATGTGATCTAATTAACCACTTACCATAAGCTAACCTTAGAACAACAATCAAAGCAGGGTGCTGCGATTGCGTGTTCCGAAGCTAGCCTAGGGTTTAAGTAATTCCATCTTTGTGGTTAAGTTAAATATTGTAGGGTTCAAGGGTTAACAAATTAGGGGATCATAATTAAGTGGATATTTATTTGAATGATAATTATTAATAATTAAATTAAGAGGTATAGTTATATCGATTAATCCTTTTAAAATATTTTCTAAAAAAACATCTTCTTGTTGTGTCTTTTTAATCAAAATTCATTTCAAAATTAAAAACAAGAAAAATGCAATATTCTTCTAGAAAAAAATTTCTATATTTATAAACTATAAAAAAAACCCATACTTTTAAGTAGTGTTTCAATTATATTCTATTTTATTTTTTTAGAATACCTCTGAAAAGTTGTTTTAATTCACTTCCTCCTTTGAGAAACGACCTTGGTCAGCCACTCTACTACACCTAAGTACCCCAAAATCCCACTAATAATTTGAGGGCACCCACGACAGCGCTCTTTCAACCATCCTTGGTGACTAGGAATCCAAATATCCCTAGTTCCCTTACCTCTCTTGTGCTCCTACGCAGTACTTGTGTTTCTGGAACCTCTTCCATGGGGACCTGTGGAACTTGTTCTTGTACCAACTCATGTCTATCTTGAGCATAAAATTTTTAGAATTCAATATTTATCTCACTATCCTTTTTAGGATGTTCTCCCTCTCAATAAATATTGCTTGTCTGATAACAATCAATTTATTTTCCAAAGGGTTATATAAGTAATATCTTTTTTTTTCTTGGGATATCCTATAAAGATGCACCTCATTCCCCAGGGTGATTGTTTTTTTCCTAAGAAGACCTTAACAAATGCCTCACATCCCCATTCACGTGTGTGTGACAAAATGGGTTTCCTTACATTTCATAACTCAAAGGTAATTTCATTTTCCTCCTTAGTTGGTACTCGGTTTAATGTGTATGTTGCAATTTGTAATGCATATTCCCAAATGAATAATGGAAGATCTGCATGACTCATCATCAACCTCACCATGTCCAACAAGGTTCGGTTTCTTCTTTCACTAACACCATTACACTGTGTTTTATAAGGAGTAGTGAGTTGAGATAGAATCCCAAACTCCCATAGAATTTCGATGAAATCTTGGTCATATATTCTCTACCTCGATCCGATGGAAGCTTCTTTATCTTCTTACCAAGATGATTCTCTAATTAAATATTGAATTCCTTAAATTTATCTGAGGACTCTGACTTATACCTTATTAAATATATATATTTCTATATCTACTCAAATAATTAGTAAAATTAATGAAGTAAGAATATGCACCTCTAGATTCTATTGGAAATGGTCCACACACATCCGTGTGCACTAACCCTAGAAGCTCTATGTCCCTTTCACCATGTCCACGAAAAGGTGGCTTGGTCATTTTACCTTGTAAACAAGTGTGACATCTATCAAGTGTTTTTAGCTCAATAGAGTCTAAATAACTATCTTGGTAGATCTTTATCAAGTGCTTCTCATTTACATGACCAAGATGGTGATTCCACAACTAGGTGTTGTATGAGTCATGTGAGTTTGTTTCATTGTCGATTGACAACACTTGGTTTTTGTAATTTAATACATACAAACCATTATTTAAATGTGCCATACCATAACATACGTTTTTCTTATAAAAGAAACAACCCTTATTTCTAAACTTGAAAATAAACCCATCCATATCCAAACATGATACAGAAATTATGTTTTTGGTAACACTAGGCACATAATAACAGTTATGCAAAACCAAAAGAATCCTAGTTGGAAATGAGAGATGGTAATCTCCAATGGCCAATGCATCCAGCCTCGCGCCATTGGCATCTCGAAGATCCACCTATCCTCTAGAAATCTTTATAAATCTACTTGGTTCCTGCATTTTAATATATATGTTATCCCCATATGATGTATCTAATACCCAATTTTTAGAAATGGAAAGATTACACTTGATAAAGAACTCACAATTAGCATCCCCACGCTTTTGTATGAAGTTCCTCTTCCAGTGGCCTAGATTTCTAGATGAAAAACACACTGCCTCCCATTCCTTTCCCTACCTTTGGATCTTCTCTTTCTTGGAGGGATGGTGCTCAGGGGCTTCAAACCATTTATAAAGCCTTATCCCCTTTTCCTTGTCCTTTTTTTTCTTATTCACTATAAGGACTGCAGGTTTTTTATGCCCCATGTCTTTATATACTTAGAGAATTAAGGTCAAAATCTCCTATATAATCTTATCATTGTTTATCATGTTGTAGTTGACAATAAATCTAGAGAAGGTATTGGGAAGTTATGATAGGATGAGATCTGTATGAAAATCATCCAGGAAATTAATCCCTAAGATGTCTAGGTGTTCAATGTAGCCAATAATATTGACTACATGAGACCCAGCCGGTGCAGACTCTCCAAGATTATTTGTTAACAAAGCATTTGAGATCTCATATCTCTCTTGTCTTTCCTTCTCTTGATATATATCCTTAAGGTGAGACATCATGCTATATGCGTCCATGTTTTCATGTTGCTTCAAGATCTCATTAGACATGGACGATAGCATGAAACATTGGACATTTGTGGAATCATCCATATGTTTCATATAGAGAGATATTTCCTCTTCACTAGCCTCTTTTCTAGGTGCAACTAGAATAGTATCCTCCAGCACATACAATTTCTTCTTGTGGCGAAGGATGACACGTAAACGCCTCTTCCACTCCTAGAAATTAGTGTCGGTGAGAAGGTTTTCCATCTCGATTATGGTTCGCAATGATATGTTTGAAGTCATTTTTCTTGTCATTTATACAAATTAATATGATCAAATATTTAGTAATTTATCATAAAATTGAGACAAATAAATAAATTAATACTTATTAGTCTCCCACTATTTTATCGAAATCCAATAGCCCTCACCATTGACTTAACAATATTATATTTCTTGAATATTATAGTGGAAATGATCCATATTTCCCTTCACATTACCCCAACTAGGGTCATTCAAGAAACTTGAAGGGTTTTAGGTAGGAATTCCAAATACCAACTACATTAACTCACAGTTCCTTGATCCACTGAGTGGACTCCCCAATCCTAAAATCCTTTTATTTTGGATTCCCTCAAACTTTGCCTCTTGGTCACACCAAGTCCTACTGTGGTAGTAAAACCTTTATATGAACCAATTCAAGTCAACCCAAAACCTTGAATTATAATTACCTAATAATTGAAAGCATCCCAACTAGGGTTGGTCAAGCACTTTGAACTATGGCTCGATTATAACCAAGTTTAGGGAAGGGTATACCTATTTAATATTTCTTTGAGAGATTTTATCCTTATACGTAAATTTTCATTTTATTATCTTTCTTACATGCTAGTTAATATTAAGTGGAATATACTTAAGTGATTAACCATTTCTAAGATAATATTTACACATAAGTTGCTCTTATTTTAGTTTCATCTTGAATTCTTGTTTAATTCATTAATTATGTGATCATGACAACACACCCACAATAAATAAACCATGAAATTAACAGAAATAAAATAAATGGTATGATCATGATCTTGTCCTATTGTTTATTTTATCTATCAATTGATAAGCTAACCCAAGACCTAGGGAAGAAACACATTGAACTTTTTTGGGTTCATGTTTATAGCTTTCCACCTGTCCACCTTTGTATCTCCTTGGATTGTTTTCACCTTAGATCCTAACTTGAGCCACCTCCACTAGGTTGGGAGCTGCATCCATTACATATTCTTTTATCTCACTCACTGGTGAGGGTTAAAATGTGGTTTTACATAAAAGAAACATTGGGCATGCAGACCCTACATATTAATGAGGAGAAGGCTCATAGGCCAACAAATTTAATTTAAATAAATTAATTAAAAGAAATCATCCACATAAAAAGGTCATGGTTGATGGTCATCCATTCATGAAATGATATTTACACATAAACAAAACTAACATTCAATTCTTTAATTGTTCTTGTTTAAGATAAATCACGCTTGAATCAATTAATTATCTTTAATTAATCAATCCTTTTATCTTAAATCCTTTTCTAAATTTCCTTTATATTCTCATCCATCATAATTTTAAACAAATAAATTCATTTAAAATTATGTTTGTACATAACTTGTACCTTGGAGGCAACCTGGTTAATTTCCATTCATAACTACCCAATGAGTAGAAATGAACATTACGTAGATGTTAAATTAAACACATATATATAAAACACCTATCACGTGTTATGCCTCAGCTTTACGCCTGCACCATGGTACATGTCTCAAGGTTTTTTATAATATAATAATAAATTTTAATAAATCTGTGTAATTTGGATGAGTACATGGTGTGCAGTTATGACTACAAAGTATGTACTATCATTCACTGTCCATCTGAAGTACACACCTGGGGAAATGGTGTGTAGATGTACTTCAGAAATCTATAGAGTACATGGTGTGTCCAGTGGGACACACGATGTGTAGTGTCCGTGTTACACGGTCTCCGGTTGAGAAAGTCGTGTACGGGGTGCATGGTCCAACCCTAACCCAAAGGGACTACACTTCATGTCCAATGAGCCACATGGCATGTAATCTAGAAACTATATGCCACCTGTTCCTGGTCAACACATGGAGTCATTTAAGACTTAGATAGACTCCAACATGTGGCTTGGTTTGGCAGACCAGTCCCGGTGCATGGAACCTAGACTACACAAAATGTACTACCGAATACACATCGTGTGTTCTGGTGTTGTACATACAAGAATCTTTAGCACCTACGGATGAGATCCTTTGTTTTATTTTAATAAAAAATAAAAGAAAAAATTGTTTATGTAATGTGAACGAGAAATGAAAGAGGAGGAACAGATCTTGAGATTCAAATCTTCTGAATGATTAACTTGAATTGAAAAAACTGAATTATTAAATTCATAAATCACCAACAAAAATCTAAATAATTATAATCAACAATATGACCACTCTAATACCACTTGTAGGTTCTGGGCATAGCGGAAATGTGTGGATGGTTGTACCCAAATTTAATTTTTCTGTTAACAATGATCAATATGAGATCCATCACGATAATAAAACACCAGATCTTCAGAATAGAACAAAGATCGAAAGAAAAATAGGGGATTCCTGGAACCATAGATAGGATCATCATATATTGGATATAATTAATTTAATTAAAATACAAGAATTAACTTGATGGAATTCTCTCTTCATTGATGTTTCTGGTCACAATTCAATGTGATCCATCGTTGCATCATAGAATTCAAGTGTAGGATTCCTCTAGGTGGGATCCACACGTTCTCCACATATCTTTGTACATCTCTGAAGGGATCTCTAGGTTCTAGTGTGGAAGATCCTTCGCTTGCAATGTCCACCTTTGATCGCGTTGAGAGCCGCTTCCAAAGCGCTCTCCTTGATCTGGTGGAGGAGGATATCTCTCGTAACTTGAGATCATTCTTGGTGGAAAAAGAATTCACTCTTAGCTTGAGAACTTTTCTAGATATATTGTGAACAACCATAGATAATGTCTAGGTTAATGAGAATACTGTAATTGGGATTTTATTACTTATAATAATAAAACTAATTAATTACCCAAAAGCATTTATTCAATCTATTTAATTCTTAGTAAGACCCCATGTCTAATAATAATAGCTGAATATTATTATCACTTGACATGAACCTAGAAAATTACACCTAATATTATTTAATTAAATAAATAATATTATTTCTCACAAATCCCCAAAAAAACTACATAGCATCTATATTAATATACACGACATGTACTTTTGTTTTTCCATTTTCTTTATTTTATCCACCACATTTATTAGACCTTTAATAATGAATATTTATTTCTCAAATAAATATTACTTCATTACTCACTAATAAATATATTGTTTCACCCACAATATATTTTCTTGAATAACTAGTGACAAAATAAATGTGATCAGGCATCCTTGAATAATTATTAAATCACAATCGGGAATAATATTTATTCAACTTGTTAAATGGATATTTAACTGAGATACTTGGACACACTTAGTGTGTGACCCTCTAGGACTCTTTCTCAGTGACATTAGATAGAGCTTTCCTAAAGTCCAAGGTTAGCATCTAGCAACACTCCAAGGAACCCATAGAGAAAGAAGTTAACACCGCAATGACATGTCACCTCTTATGAATGCTTACCATGTAATGTAATCTCTTTGTCTTGATATCTCGAATCAAGAGGGTTGCATGATAGTGCCATAAACCCATGTGATCAATTATTCTTTCTTTGACTTATTAGAATTGAACTTTCCCATTACTTACCATTTACATGGATTTATTTAAGTTATATCAATTTCATTAAAGGGCCTAAGATATCAACTTCTATTATAGAACATAAGGTAAAAATCCTTTCTCGCATTATCTATTAATGCAGTATTACTTGTGACACACCCAAAATATCCTACCTCACTACGAATAGTTTTTCATCAAAGTTTTTGTCAATACATATAAGTGTAAAAGTTTTAATACTCATTAATAATAATCTTAAAGTCTAAGGACCAATACATACGTCCGTAGATAGGAACATCCAATGACACTATGAAATGTGTATTTCCTACTGGAGGGTCTCTTTATCATAATATCCTCATGGATATTACCAAGGGTGCACACCATGAGAAGGTTCCTCAAAGTTTTATGAGTACTAACCCCTAATGGCCTATATTATGTGTGTCCCTCAAATAACATCATCCGACCATAGAACATATATTTAAGAATAATGTTATGGAACTTATAGATTCTCATCATAGTAGGGATCCTCTATGACCCTTTGGTGCAACGACTATCCTTAGGACATTATCACATTCATTGTCATGCAGAAGAACAATCGAGATGTGATAAGGTATTTATTAATGAATAAAGCACAAAGTAGTTGGTTCTAGGCCACCAACTCCAACACTGATCACCCTTTATTTTGATTTATATCCTCAGGTTATGAGATGTAGTAATTGTACTTAGGATGAACCTATAATTAAGCCTTTCAAGTGGATTTAGAAGAATATATTAAGTATTTCTTGTATTATGTAACTTATTTCCAAAAAAATTAAACTTTTAAAGATCCTCTCTTTGTGAAATGTAATGAAAGGTTATGTAAAAAAGGTGGGATGTCATAGTTGTTATAAAATGATAGTTTAGTTATTTGTGTAAATTATGATATGAAAAGTTTAAATATAGAAAAAATTCATGGTATTTTAGTGAAATATTAAGTAATTGGTTTCTGAAAAAATAAATCGATATATGGATATGAACAAGTAGATGTGGCTTTAGCACAGATGTATCTAAGGGTAAAATCCCAAAACAATGCTTTGAGCTAGACTTGAATGGGAACTCGTGCATGACAACAGGCCTTGATTCACTCCTAGTTTGAAAATTCTAGGGTATATTTTTGGTTAATCATAAGTTTTTATGTACCATTATGAAGGATTTATAGAAAATGTAATTGTTGATAATGAATAATGTGTTTAAACATGATGTTTTAAGACATAAAAATTCTTTAGAGTTATAAGATTCTTAAATGAAACAAGTTTCTCAATAAGGTTATCTTCTTTTAAAAAATGGAGGAAAATATGAGGAACCATGAAAATTGTTACCATAATGGAACATGCACTGACAGACCTCTAATGGAATCTAGAATGGAATATTTCATGAGAATGATGAATCAAATTACTCAAGTTATAGTAAATAAGTTGAATAAAGATGAGAGACCAATTTTACCAAGAAGGGAAAAACATTACATTGAGTACTTTATGCATCAAGGACCACCAAAGTTAAGTGGATCTATCAACCCATTGATTTTGTAATAGTGGATGATCTATATAGAAAATAAATTTTATGTACTTCATAGTTCTGAAAAAGAGAAAGTCACCCTAACTGTTTACCTCTTATAGGGAGAAGCTGGTCAGTGGTGGGCGCTGATTAAAAATATGAGGCTAAGAGGGTATATTGAAGCTATAGAGTGTGAAGAGTTCATTGGGATATTCTTCAATAAGTATTTACCTTATTTTATGAGAATTAAAATAGAGAAGGAATTTCTCAAGCTGAAGCAGAAGGAGAATGAATCTATGGGAAGCTATGAGATGAACTTCACAAGACTATCCAATTACACCTCAAGCTTTGTCATGGATCATAATGGGAAGGTTGATATATTATTTGGTGGACTGATTCCTCGTCTATGGTAGAATCTAACCAACCAAGACTATGATTGCTATGAGGAGATCATGCGAAGTGATATGAAAGTCGAACTAGAGTTCAGTGAGATGCATTGGTCTCAGAAATCCAAGGAAACTAATAGATAAATTGAGCCAATCTTGGGGAGTATCTTTGATTAGGGAATAGAAAATCAAGTGAAACTTCCCATGAATAATAAATGTGGGAAGAAGCATTCGGGGAACTGCCTACTCAGGAGTGGTAAGTGTTACAAGTGTGTAAGTGATGTCCATATCACTCAAAATTGTTGTAGTGAGGTGCAGTCTCAACTTACCAACACTAACGAAAAAGGGAAGTTCGTATAGGCCCTACCTAACATCCAATGCTTCAAGTGTGGACATCTTGGGAACTTTTCCGATAACTGTCTGAATCTGAGGTCAGTGGAGGGGAATCACCATCAACCTTAGAATAGGAAAAGGGAGAAAGATTGTTCTTTTTATATCATAATGGGTGAAGTTAAATCTTCAAATGATGTGGTGGAAGGTACTCTTGTTGTTCTATAAAAGCTATCAGGTACTTTTTTTTATTCTAGTTCTATGAATTATTTTATTTCATCCAAGTTTGTAAAGAATATAGAATCAATTCCTCAAATTCTAAAAGTATAGTTATCATTAAATACTCTTTGAGGGATTATCCAAGCATCAATAGTGTTTATAAACTCTTATATTAACTTTAGCAAGCACAATCTTATACCAAATCTAGTATTCATTCCCATGTTGGAATTCAACATTATACTAGGGATGGACTGGATCTCAAAGTATAATTCTAAGATCAAATGCAGAAGTAAGGAAATATCAGTAGTATTTAATGGACAACCTATAGTTATCTTCTAAGGAGAGATATATCGACCGTATCTTTGTCTAGAAGCACCTCCTATAGCCTTCTTTATGGCGTTGATCGGTGAATAAGAAGAAGGAAATGAGAGTATAAGGATATATAATGACCCCATCATTCAGAAATACATTTATAAATTTCTTGAGGTGTAACCTAGAACTCCCCCAGAAAGAGAGGTAGAGTTATCCATTGAACTCATTCCTAGTTCCAAGACAATTTCAAAAACCACATATAGAATGGAGAATGTAGAGCTGGAGGAATTAAATAAGCAACTCCAAGATATTTTGGATAATTGGTTTATTCAGACAAGTGTGTCTCCTTGGAGAGAAATTGTTCTCTTTGTGAAGAAGAAGGATAGGTCAATGTGGTTATGAACTGATTATATAGAACTGAACGGGATCATAGTAAATAACAAGTACCCTCTTTTAAGAATTGATGATTTATTTGACTAACTTTGTGGGGCTAAATTCTTCTCCAATATTAATCTTTGATCTGGTTATCATCAATTGAGGGTGAAGAAAAAAGATATTCTAAAGACCACCTTCCAATCAAGATATGGGAATTATGATTTTGTTGTTATTCCCTTCAAATTAACTAATGAACCTTCTATTTTTATGGATTTTATTAATAGAGTCTTTAAAGACTACAATGATAATATTTTGTTAGTTTTTATTAATGATATTCTGATATATTCTAAAATTCACGAGGATTATATAAGGGTTATTTTGAAAACTCTATGAAAGGAAAGGCTTTTTGGAAAGTTCATAAAATGTGAATTTTGGTTACAATAAGTTTCTTTCTTGGGACACATTGAAACCAATGAAGGAATCTTATTTGGCCATGAAAAGACAAATTTTGTAGAGGAGTGGCCTCATCCTACAATAGTAAATGAGATTTGTATTTTCCTTGGTTTATAAGGATATTATAGGGGGTTTTTGAAAAAAAATCATGACTTTTCAATCTGCTAACCAAGTTAACTCGAAAAGGGGTCAAGTTCATATAGACAAAGGAGTGTGAGGAAAGTTTCAAAAATCGGAATAATAGATGGATTATTGCACCCATGTTAACTATACCCTCAATCGAAGAAGGATTCATTATTTTTAGTGATTCATCTTTGAAAGGTCTTGGGTACATCTTCATGAAAAACGAAAAGGTAATTGCTTATACATCTTGACATCCAAAGCCTCATAAGTAGAATTATACTAATCATGATCTGGAGATAGCTATAGTATTCTTTTTCTTTGAAGATATGAAGGCACTATCTTTATGGGGAGAAATGTGATATATACACAGACCATAAAAGTTTGAAGTATATTTTTACACAAAAGTAATTGAAAATGAGATAGAGGATATTGTTGAAAATTTGTAAAGACTATGATTGTTCAATTCATTATCACCCTAGTACATAAAACAAAGTTTCTAATGCATTAAGTAGGAAATACCATGTTATTCTAGCAATGATGAGGATTCAAGGAGATCCCTTGATCAAAGAACTAGTAAAATTGGACATGGGAATTCTAAGTTAAGGGACATCATCAACCCTATCCCAAATGATTTCTCAACCATCATTACTAGAGAAGATCAAGAAATATCAAAAATAATATACTTTTTTATGGAATAATTTTGAGGATGTGAAGGATGGGATGTTTCCCGAGTTCAATATTGATCAAGAAGGTGTATTGAAATTTTGTACAAGACTATGTGTTCTGTATATTCTATAAATAAAGAAGGATATTATGGATGAAGCACATAGCTCTACATTCTCTATACATACTAGAATAAATAAATGTATAGGGACCTTAGTGATCATTATTGGTGGGATAACATGAAAAGGGAGATTTCTGACTACACTACAAGGTGCCTGGTGTGTCAACAAGTGAAGGCAGAGTGACAAATTCCTAAAGGGGTATTATAACTACTACCCATACCTATATGGAAGTGGGACAATATCACTATGGAATTTGTCACTGGTCTCCTGAGAAATTATAAAGGAAATAATGTGATATGAGTTATAGTGGACCGTCTCACCAAGATTTCCCATTTTATCTATATTCGAGAAGATTTCTCTCTTGATCAACTTGACAGGATTTACATGAAGGAAGTGGAAAGGCTACATGGAGTTCCACTTTCTATCATATCTGATCATGATCCAATGTTCACATTGAAATTATGGATAAGTATTCAACATGTTCTAAGTACCGAATTGAATTTTAGTATGGCTTATCACCCCCAAATTGATAACCAATTTGAAAGGACTATTCAAACACTTGAGGACATGCTGATAACATGCTCAATGTAATTTAAAGGTGGATAGGATCAACATATACCATTAGTTGAGTTCTCATAAAACAAAAACTTCCATTTGAGAATTCAAATGTCACCCTATGAATCTCTATATGGGAATCAATGTAGAAATCATAATTGTTGGGATGAAGCTGGTGAGACAAAGCTTCTTGGGTCTGATCTTGTGCAAGAAATGACAAAAAAGTTTCTTACCATCCAAAAAAACATAAAGGCTTCTCAAAGTCGGCAGAAGAGCTATGCTGACAACCATAAAAGGGACTTTGAGTTTTATGTTTGTGAAAAAGTCTTCCTTTTAATTTCTCCATGAAAGAGAGTTATGAGGTTTTTGGAAGAAAGGGAAGCTTATCCCTAGGTACATTGGCCCCTATGAAATCATTGATCGTGTTAATTTAGTGACCTATCGGCTTAAACTTCCTCCAAATATAGCTCAATTTCATGATGTATTCAAAATATCCCTCTTGAGGAAGTACATACCTAACCATTCACATGGACTAAATCCATAGGTGGTACAATTAGAACATTACCTCTCTTATGAGGAGCATCCGGTGGAGATCTTGGATCGTAGAGACAAGGTTCTACACAACAAGAATACCCACCTTGTTAAAGTGTTGTGGAGGAACAAAAATATGAAGAATACATGTGGGAACTAGAGGAGACTATAAGACAAAAGTACCCACACCTTTTCTCTTATAATGGTATGAGTTGAAATTTTGAGGATGAAAATTCTTAAGGGGGGAATAATGTAACCACCCGAACTTTTGAATAATATGTTGTTTTCTGAAAATGTATGTTTTACTATGTCATAATCAGTAAAAATATATAAGTATAAATGAAATGTGACCATTGGGTTTTAAATTTTATATGAATGTTGGTTAATATGACCATTAGAAACAATAAAAAAAATTAATGTTATAATCATTATTTGTAAATAGAAGTGATAATGGATAATTAATGCAGAAAGAAGAGTAGTTGGCCTCATCCAGTAGACTCAGGCCATATGAACCTTATTTTATGGAGCTTGGGAAGGAGGTAGAATCACTAGGTTTCTCTCTAGACCAAGCCTAATCTGATCTTCAACATGTTAAGCTTGAACAAAATCACCTATAAGAGAAGTTCAATTTGGTGGAGATTACCACTCGGGTGATGTTATCTAAGTCGCCCGAAAAGTCTATCACCATCACACACCTTACCCTTAGGTCATATGAAGGTGTTTTAAGGGGTTATGTTTCAAGGCCCTAGTTACTTAAAATGTAATCCCATTTTTAAAATAAAATTTTTATTTCATCTTCTCTGTTTTAAGAATAGTTTTGCTCAAAAATTGTGATGGAATTTGATAAATTGATTTTTTGGGTAAAAATAGCACTTTCATTACTATATTAAAATAAGTATTTATTAATAATGTTTATTATAATTAAATAGTGTTATAAAACACTCATTTTTAATTACAAATGATAAAATAATTTTATTTTCTTCAAGTGTTGAAAATTTTACTATACATGTCACTATGCATTTTTTGTCTGCTATTATTTTTAATAATAAAATATTTTTATAGTTAAAATTAAAATTTATCATATATATATATATATATTAAGGTAAAATAAATTTAATTTTTTAATTCAGAATTTTGATATTAAGTTATGGTGAATTTATGAGATTTTTATTAAAAATTTTGTTTTTCGGTGAATAGTAAAAATACAGTTTTGAGTTTTCGATGTGTTTAAGGACATAATTAATGATTTATTAATGATTTAATAATTCTTTTAGAATATTATACATTAAAATATGATATGAGGTGTCCAAATTGTCCAATACCATGGTAAAATACCATGGTAAAGCCCATGGTTTTTCAAATAACACTAATAAGGTGTCCAAAGAAATTAATAAAAAATTCCCTCTCTTTTTCTATAAATACCCATCCATTACTTTGTTTTATTTAATTTAAAATTAATTACTCTAGAATATATGATAGTAATACCTCCCAAGGAGTCCTCCCAATTTTTCTCAATCCCCAAAGGTCTCGATCAAAGATTTTTATAAGTTACTCTTTAAGGTAAAAGAATTCTCAACTTCTCTTTTCCTTTCAAGTTCTCTTTTATGTGGTATGTCTTTAAAATTTACATAAAATGTTATTATTTGCATATTATTATTTACCTATACTATATTATGATTATTTTATGAATGGTTTACCCATTTTCCCTCTCTTTTTAATGTTTTATAAAACTATTTTTCATGCTTGTTATGCTGTAGAATTTTCATCTCAAAATCTCTCTTTTTCTAAAGAAATTATTTTATTTTCTTTATGTGAATGCCCAAAACTATTTCATTTCTATGGGTATTAATCATGAAATAAAAATTATTTATTTTATTCTGTAATTTACATACATAAAACCCTCATTCCCTTTCTGTGGGTTATAAATGACATAATGATCATGTTTTTAAGCACTTTTTAAAACGCTATGATTTTGATATGAAACTCATTTATTTTATTATCTATGGTTTATTTATGAAATGTTTGATTATGATATATGTGGATAACATAAAAAAATACATTTTAAGGTTTCTCCCTGATATCTCTCCAATGAATTGGGTAAATAAATTAATATCTAGAGATGACAAGTTTTACGATACCTTGGTGAATAACCTTAGTAATTTTTATGACACCTTAGGGATGGACATTGGTGATATGATTATGAATGTATAAATTAAATGTTGTATCCAAATTATAATGTTATGAATAATTTTATTTTCATTATTATATTCCTCTTTCCATTTCTCATTACATTAAGATATTCTTCAAGTTCATATTGATATTCTTCAAGATCATAAGTAAACTGTTTCACTTGTTTCCCTTACTGGGCCTTCTACTCACCCTTTATTTTTATATATATCATAAAGTTATGATATGAAGTAATTGAACTTATTATGTACCTATTATGAATCCTTTCAAGTGAATTTATAAGAATGTATTAATTCTTTCATGTATTATGTACCTTATTTCCAAGACACTAAACTTTTAAAGATCTTCTGTTTGTAAAATGTAATGAAATTTTATGTAATAAAAAGGATGTCATACAGAAAGTGTGGGAAGTAATGGAAAAGTGTGAAAAATTGTTTTAAGAGATAAAATAGTGATCAAGTTAAATGATTGATGACAACATTATTGAAATCAATGAAAGTATTCTAAGAGGGATACATTGTATTTTGGTTTCTTGAAAAAAAAATTTGGACATAAGTTTTTATTGTAAGATAATTGATCCTATTATAAAGTGTTAGTGATATCCATAAATATTCATAAACCAATCACTATCAATCCAAGATCTTTGTCAAAAATAAATACCAACTAGTAATGATAATTTAATTTATTTGAAAAGTACAACACAATTCTATATAGTCACATGAAATTAGAATAGTTAGACTCACTATTGCACTATTGGTCAACTTTTTAATTTATTACTCAAGTGAAAAACATTTTTATTGTTTGAAAGATTGATCTTATGACACTTAACTTGTCATTTTTAATCTAAAAAAATGTTGAGTGAAAAAACTTCCCATGAAATTAAAATTAGGTTCCACGTATCAAAATGAAAGGATGGTAATTAGAGTGAGTATCCCATCACTAAATAAGTCCCCTAGAGATATTGAGCTAAGAAAATGACCCATTGAAAAAAAAATCAAATATATAGTGGTATCATATTTAGAAAATAAGATAAATTAAGAGAGTTGATAAGAATAAAATTAATAAATTATCCTTGAATAGAAGTATGGATAGCCCTTGTTTCAATAGAACACAAGTAGAAAAAATTCTCTAAAATAAGAGTAGATGTCACTAGAAATTTAGACCCATCCCAGAAACATAGACCACCACACAGAGCAAGAGATCCTTGAAAAATAGACAAATCCTCCCACCCCCACATCATTCATACATTAACCATGCCAAACCAACTTCACCACAACAAACACATCATCATTAAAATTATAAAAATAGTTACATATATCCAAGAAAAATCTAATAATAGTAAGGATAACCAGAAAAACATAGAATAAAAAATTAATTACAATAGTCCATGAGTACCATTATTAACCCTTGTTCGATGAATTTGGAAGAATACTTCCTTTAAAATCTTAGTTACTATTTTATACCAACAAAAAATGAAAATGATTCTTATGAGAAGATATGACGGATTATAAACTCACTAATTTGATATTCATGAAAAACTGAATGAAAACACAAATTGAGGATAGATAACCATATTTGGGGAATAAAATAGGAGGCAATCATAGGGTTCAATCTAGATGGGAGTCAAATGTGAGGTGGGGGAGTCTTCACGGTTGGAATTTTTGCAGAATTCTATACCAATAATTTTAAAAAAACATTGGTATAACATTAGATATACCAAAATATCAAAAAGACTATTAGTATAGTTTTTAATTATGCAGTATATACCAAAATTTATTTAAAACTATTGGTATAAAATAATCTATACTAATGGTTTTCCTGAACTATTGGTATATCCTTCACATATATATGAAGGTTATTCCAATGGTTTAAGAAAACCATTGGTATAGAGGACCTATACCAATGGTTTTCTAAAACTGTTGGTATAGGTCCATTGTTATAGCTCCCAATTCTAGTAGTGTAAGAGATAAAGAAGTTAGTGAGATCCTAAGAGATGACGGAGTTAACTGGATATAAGTTACTCCCAGGAGAATGTTAGAAATGAATGGGTATTCATTTCCATTATGGTACTTTGTCCACACTGATAGTCTTGGGAGTGAACCATGACTAAGTTAGTGATTTTCTATGCTTATTTTAATGTCAGAAACTTATGCCTTATTCTTATGTTATGTTATCATGGTTCATGGTTGACTATTTATGATTCAACACTTTTATTTCTTTTGTATATTTTCTAAAAAAACATTATGCCATGTTACATGATTAATGATCTTTGACTGATAGGGTATGATTTTTATAATTCATGATCATGTTATCATACCCTTATTCTTATATTATTCTCACTTATGATAATTGATAGATATCTATTATGTTTACCCTTACTGATCATATGAGATCTCCCTTTCTTATGTTTCCCTTCCCCATGTTATGAAGAGAGGTTTTAAGTATGATATGTCTAAGAAGGGTGATAATTATCAAGAAATTAATGGTAAATTATGTAGATCTTTTATGTATAAGTTGTTTATTTATACAATTTTTCAAGGACACTAAATATTTATGGTTATGTAATGGATCATATTGATATTTAATAAATATTTCACTAATAATATGTGGTATTTATGTTTGAAAAGTTTGGGTTTCCATAGAGTGGGTTGGGTTGTGGGTTCATCAAGGAAGATTGGTCTTAGGTGTGTTAGGTTTTAGTCATGTGTGAAAAGCATTTTTAGGTTATAAAACTTAGTCAAATGATAGGAGAGTTTATAGAATACTAATTTTTGAAACTCTGATGGTATTGGTGGAGCAGAGACTATGACATTCGAAATTCTAGAAGTTATGTTGATCGAATGATGATAGTTAGATGATATAAATGGAAGTTACCACTTGACTCATACTGAAGGTGAAATGAAAAGCACAAATTACTTACATGAAAGTAATTCTATGAATACATAAGAGTATTTTTGAAGTATTACCCTAGTATTTTTCAACAAATGGATTCATTAGAGTGACTTGTGAAAATGTAAGGGTAAACTCACAAGAGTTTTGAAAGGAAGAAATGTGTACCAAAATATGAAGTTGAGATGATGGGATTCTTTGACTGAATGAAGATATGTCCATGAAGATAGGATCTTCATGGAATCACTCATCATGAAGATAAAAAGATTAGGTGATCAGTTGCACTGGCTAGACTCTTCTATCTTAATAGGGTGAAATTACTTGTGATGGGTATTATGTTATTATAATCATCATTTAATTACTTAATCAAAGTAAACCAATGTTCCCCCCATGGATTATGTCTCACATTTGATCCATGTAAACTTGTCTTTTCTTTTTCTTTATTTTCTTTCAATCATTATTTTTTAAAATCTTGTGTGTTTTCATTTGAGGAGGCTTTTGTGTTGTAGTGTGGTGATTTAGGTTTGATTATCTTCTATGGTCCAAACATTGTAGTGCATTCTCGTTTTCAATACTTTGTTTCTACCGAGTAATTCTGTATGGATATATTCTATAGGATTAGTGGAAGATATCCATGATCCCAATAAATAGTATAAAATCTATGGCTAGAAAAGTTTCTAATGACCAAACCTTGGTGAAGGTGATTCATAGATCAGTTCAGCAGAATCATTATAACATTTTCCTTGTATGAAAGTTTCTATAAGTTGTTACTGATCCATATTATGTGTTCCAAATTTTAGTTATAGTTCATTAACTTTTGAAGGAATGTAATTGGATTAGGTTAAGGTCCATATGGAGAAGATTTATGGTATGGATTTTGTGTTATGGAGAATATAGATGGGGAATCGTCTACTATAGAAGAACCTTGATCTTCCATTAATGAGTAACAATCCAAAATAAATGAAGATGGAGGAATAATAAAGATTGTATAAGAAAGAAATGGGGTTTACTCATATTTAATTAGCCTAGAATGTAGATTATAATATTTGAGAAGTGAAAACTACTTTATACCTTATGAATACTCTCACTGACATATATGAGAATTCGATCACAATGAATAAGGTGTTACTTTTCTGGAGTTTTTTCATCCTAAGGATATCAAAATATAAATTGGTGATGGATCACGTCAATGAATCTACCATTATATAGAGTTATTTGGATTCAGGGAATGTGAAATTTTGAGATCTAGAGTGGGAGTCATTTCCATTCTCACTGCTACTAGAATCATGGTATGTGATGGTAACCATGGTGAGTAACTCATTTGAAAATACTGACTTGGTTTTTGCAGACATTAGGGACCTAATCTTGAATGAGGAACTTAATTGGAAAGATATCCATGCATATTTTGAAAATTCATCTGGTGAAAAAGGAATAGGACATCACACATCCTGAAAGAGTCGTGGAAAAGGAAAAGAAAGAATAATCTAGAGCAGGAGTATCTTGGTGGAAGGTGGTCCAATGTGTTGGTATTGTGGGAAGAAAGGTCACTTAAATAAAGACTAGAATGATCATAGAGTGAATTATGAAAGATATGATTCTAGAAGTGGATCTAAAAATCCTATATGAGAAGATAAATTTGGTATAATATTTAGTGTCACTAGATTACTCAATTCTTTTATTATTTACTTTAGATCCTCAATTCACTCAATATTCAAGAGGGTGCATAAATATCTGTACTTATGAAATATTTGGCAAGGTGAATCTTGTAGATGATGAATATCTTGAGATTATAGGAAAAGGTGTTGTCTTCATCTGAATAAGTAATAGAAGTATGGAGGAGTTTAAGGTAAATTGGAACATATCAAGATTGAGGAAAAAATTAATTTCCATTGGTCAGTTAGACGATGTAGGTTTCTATATAAATTTTCACATGGTGTATGGAAAATTTCATTTGGTTCCATAGTGTTGGATAAAGGAGTTAAGGATGGGACTTTGTACCTGACTGTAGTATCGAAAGGTGTTATGGAAACATCAGGATAAAAAAGTGGAAAATGATTCATAGAAGAAGATCCAAATGGGAAAACAAAATAACAAGAATAAGATCACATGACATAGTGATTTAGGTGGTTTAAGAAAAATATCCATGCCTAAATAGAGGTAGAATCATGTCACTAATTCAATAGTAGAATTATAAGTAGATTTTCAAATTACATCAAACCCCATCTCAAATGATCTCTTAATAAAGATGATGCAACTATTCCACTAACCGCGTAGTAATTCCACTATGCTATAATAACAAATGGATGGAAGTCTATGAAGCTATAGTGACATGTTGATATTGCTAGTCATATGTTGCTATTGTTCTATATCAAAGTAGACATTGTTATAGTGTCATGTCGCATGCTAATATAATAAGTATGCACTACTGTAGTTTCATGTCAGTGTCTTCGGTTAGATATACAACAGTTTGGTTAAAGTTTCTACAATAACCAAAATTTGGGTAGGGGGCCTTTGTCCCTTGAACCCCTGATAAGGGTATGATTCACCCTAAAATCTCACCACAAAGGTCAAACAGTGATAGTTTCATCTTGGTATGTGGTATGGGTAACTCGAAATTGGACCAACTTCATCCAAGTATTGGTCTACACCAATCTAATAAAAGATACAATGCATGATGAATAAGTAGTTTCCTTAATGTTATGGAATGAATATTTGGTCACTTTAGTGAGAAAATAATGAAGATCCTCACCATTAAAGGTATGTAAAAATCATGGCATATGAGACTTTTGAAGACTATGTCTTTGGAAAACAATAGAATGTGTCCTTCCAAATGGAAGGTAAGACCCCAAAAAACAATAAGTTAGAGTTGTTTATTATAAATGTATGGGGGATATCTATTGTTTTTTATCATGTAGGACCATAATTATATGTTATATTCATCAATGATGTGACATGAAAAGTGTGATTGTTCTTTCTCAAGAACAGGACCAATGTTTTTGAAATCTTTATCCAATGGAGATCCATGGTGGAAAAGGAGACCAAATATAAACTTAAGTGTTTGAGGTATCACAACTAGAAAAATTCCCTATTTTCACACATCTATTTTCATAGTTTATTAAAAGCATGGAAATAGATTATATGATTCCAAAGTTTATTAAAACTATGGAAATACATTTCCCCATTCAGTTGAGTTTATTTATTATTATATGCATTAAAAAAATTATTCGTATGATAATGTTGTATAACCATTATTTGGTATACTATATCTCTTTACATTTACAATTCACTTTTAATTTATAAATATTGTAAAAACATATTTAAATTTATCTTCCTTAGTATCAAAATATTTTTTATTTTTAATGTTAACATAGGTTTGACTAATAAAAATATATTTTGTTTACAAATGTTATTGTGAAATGAAATTACATAATAAACCTATTCTACAATTTTAGTTTTCCAATATTATCTATCAGTGTAATTTTTTCACTAAATAAAGAAAATGTTTTCATTTGGGAACCTGAAATATATAATAAAAATTATTCACTTCATAATAATAGTGTATTACATGTTCATTATTTCACTAAAGAAAGATCATGTTTTCATTTTTAAAGAAATCAATTCATGATGGTCATTGAAATATCTAATAAGAAGAATTCATTGAAATATCTGATAGTGTATTATATATTCATTTTTAAAGAATTCACTAAAATATATAATGATAATAATTCACTTTAGAATAAAAGTGTATTACATTTTCATTGTTTCACAAAAGAAATAACATGTTTTCATTTTAACAAAATAATTCACTACAGAATAATAATGTATTACATGTTCATGTTTTAACTAAATAAATAACATTTTTTCATTTTTTATCAGTGTATTACATGTTCATTGTTTCACTAAAGGACATGTTTTCATTTGGGAACCTAAAATATCTAATAAGAACAATTCATTTCATAATAATAGTGTATTACATGTTTTCATTTGGGAACCTATATAATAATAGTGTATACATGTACACCATATATGATTAGTAAATTTTCACTATTAATATTTTCATTACACATTCAAGAAGAAGTAACGAAATAAAATTTTTGAACCATTATGAATTTTCATTTTTTTTAATATCATTTTAATATTTACATTAGTTCAGTTTATAATGATATAAAATGAGATGTATGCACAATTTTTGTAGTTTCATATTTTATATATATTTTATGAACATTATCATTTATAGAGTTTCACTTGTATTTATTAATCAGGGAGGAATAAATAAGGTGAGACCCAATTTCAAAAACATATGAAATAATTATTCCATGATTTTGAATTTTTCTAAATTCATGTGAAATAATTTTTATGAATTCATTTACTTTAGGGTGGACATTGCATTGGTGGTAATGATATGTGAACATGTCTTCAGGGGGAATAAAGTTGGCGACATCTATGGATCACTATATTCTTAGTTATAAGTGATTCATATATCATGCATTAAATTATCTTCACACAAGGATGCATCATTCAACTAGTGGTTTTCAAGTTTCTCTAGAGAGGTGAAAGATTATTATGTAGGATCACCTTTTGTATGCACATGTTGTATAATCATATTGTATACCCACATTTCAGTATTATAATTTTTTGTATATGTAAAATATATATTCTTCTATATCATGTTGTATTTTAATATTAAAAAAAATTAATACTGTTTTTATATTTCTTATTAATCCCATCTAAACTACATATCATATATTGAATTATAATCATATTAGGATGGTATTTCACCCCATTCAGTTTTGTGAAACAAATTTAAATACATGGTATGTTGACTATAGCGTTCACAATCTATATTATAAATACTTCTCAGTTGTGTTATTTCATAATATGTTATATATTTACAATGATGAATATCATAATTGTGTTGTACTCCTTATCAAATCATTACAAATATGTTATGTATGAATTTCAATTTCCAAGCCACTTCTATGGAAGATAGATTTCATAGATGATTAATAAGGCTCCACAATAAGTCTTATGCTCATATAATTTTTTCACTATAGTTTAATGTTATGCTTTAAATATATGTGAAATTCGAGATGGAATGACTACCATTATAATTAATTTAGGTATATTTTCTACCTCAAATAATATCAGGCACATTATATAACACCGAATTCCCCTAGACTGATATATTTAAGATTGTTAACATCTTAAGTTTTGTCTCTTTCTATTTGTTTACTATTTCGTGATTTTGTTTTTTTGTTGCCCAATTAACTTCTTATTGTTTCCCGCCTCTTATGTTATAATTACTTATACTATTACTATCAAATGTTTCTTTCTATACTATTCATATCCTCAAATATATCATTTATATATACAATTTATTAACTAATTTAGTGAAATGTGTACCCGTTGTCTACTATTCTTTATTACTAATCACCAATAAGTCATTTATATATACTATTTTTTCATGCTATATGTTTTTTTCATAACAGTGATTTCAAACATTGTATTAAATTTACCATATATCTTCCAATTTTTTATTCCATCTAGCTAAACCAAATTATCTATGGATGTTAGCTATCAAACATATCTTACCTCAAACCTTCATATCATTTTTCTTTTCTAAATATATATTTAGTTATTTTGTTTTTATAGCTACCATATCCCGTAAAATTGAATAACCACCCTTTCATATCATTTTTATTTAACTATATTTTTTTACTTTATTTATTTACTATCTTATAATTCATTATCCTGAACACCCCTCATCGATTCTACCTAGGGTCTTTGGGTGGACTTTCTCAAACTTTCTATATTTTTTTACTCTTTTTTTATACAAAAATACAGTGACTAAATAAGGGGAAACATATATTGCTTTATTTTTTCCTAATAAACTATATATTAACATTTTGTAATATCATAATTATCACCTAAAAATTTATTTATTCATTATTGAAGATCCTTTGTGGTGTTTTTTTACAATTTTTTGTTTTTGTTGACAACTAACTTTTTGTGAAAGAATGTTTTTATAAATCAGGTGAAATATGTGTTTAGAAAAGTTTATAAATTTTTGTTTGAGAAGTTGATGTGAATCTGGTTAAAGAAATTTTTTTACAAATTTGGTGATCAAACACCCAATGAGAAGATCCATCAGACATAGTCCATTGGATTTATTTTTCGATAAAAATAAGAAGTTGTTAAAATGAAGTAAGTTTGAAATTTTTTGAGACTTGAAAATATGGGAGGTCATATAACTTTCCAAAATAAGTCATATGATACTTTTTTGTTAGTTAAAGTTCCCAAAATATCATAAAGAATTCATGATAAAATATAAAGTTTGTAAAAGAAAAGATAAATGTGAATTTTTAGGGATTCCAAAATTAAAGTCTTTGTAGAGCAGTTTATCAAACTGAGAAGTACCAGGCATAGAAGTTATCAAAAGATTATGAATTTAAATTTTATGAAATTTGAAGAGTTTGCAAAGTTGATAATCAGATGAACTATAGATACTGATCCACCAGAAGAGATGCAGATATTGATCCATCAGACATAGATCTATTATGAAAAATGAATATTACTAGTTGAATAAATGTGATGACTCAAGAAATCATTTTTGTAAATATGAGAAAATAGAAAGAAAGAGATCATATTTTCTATCAATAAAAATATGAATAAGTTTGAATTTGTATCACCATATAATTTCATCGAATTAAGAAATTTTCAGAAAGATAGAAGTATTTTTGTTGATGAGATCATGTAGTTTTGATAGAGATGAAAAGGTAAAAAGTCTATTTGATGTTGATTCATCATATAAGCATTTGAAATTGATCCATTGGATGAGTTTTGACACCGATAAATCATCAGATGTAGAGTTTAATTGTAAACATTATGATCATACTAAATATCAGATGAACTGAAGAAGAAAGTGGATGAAAATGTGAAACATATAGAAGAATATACCAGATAGTTGTTGTAGGAATCTGAAGTATTTAGAAGTTTCAACAATGTTTTAAACATTTTCAATTAACTTAAAGCATCGGAGTAAGAAATTAAGTTTGTTTGTTTTTTCAATAGGTCAATAGAAAAATATGTGAGTTGTTTTAATTGGGTCAAGAGTATATGATAATGGAATGATAAAGTCAGAAGTTGTAAATTTTTAAGGATATCCAATTGAAATAATATATTTACAAAGTTTGATCTAAGAAACATTGATCGGACAGAATAAATGTTCTGTATTTTAAATTGGTTCAAGATAACTTGAATGATAAATAGAGTTTCTAAGTGAGATTTTCTAGAATTTAAATTTCTGTATAAAGAATTTACAAATTGTGATTTAATGTTATAGTGTGTTTCAAGTGGGTCAAGAAGATCAAATAGATAAATAGTTTTCCAGATCACCATTTTCAGACTGAAGTTTTGTTATTTCAAATGGTTTTCTATCTTATTTAAAGATAAGAAATTCAAGTAGAATCAATAAGTTTCAATAATACACCAAAAGAGTTGAGAATGTTTGAATATGTCAAAATAAATCTTAAAGGAATGTGAAATTCAGAAATATATGATTTTGGGTGAATGGGAAAATATTTCAATTTCCCACCTTTACTATTTTTGGATCACCTATAAATAGAGGTGGAAATTACAATAGTACTTAACATTGTTCACCCATGAATGAAAGATGATACTCTGCAAAATTTGTGTCATATGTGAGTTTTCCAATTGAAGTTGTTTCACATTGAAGAATAGTTTCTGGACTTAGGGTTTTAATTAGAAGATTGAATAGAGGCAAGTTTATATTACCAAATAAATAGATCTAGACTAAGATTATGAGTCTAATTTTTGATTAGTTGTTTGAGAAGCATAGATTGATAAAAGTTCTATCGGTCTAAGGCTATCGAACACAATCCATCGAACACTGGTAGATCAGATGGAGCCTGATCGGACATAGATTTTTTGGATGAAACTTTGTGGATCATAAAGTTTCAAAGTTACTTTTTTTATTATAGCTAAAAAAATTTGTAAGAAAAATTTATAAACTGATGGTAGTTAGTATAATCATTCTTATTGAGATATAGAAGTTGTATAATAGGATTTGACATAAGTTGTATTCACTTCTTCCTAATAGTGAATTTCTATAGACCCATGGGAGTGGCTATTGAAAGGATATAGGTTCTCACACTAATTTAAAACCTTGTAAATAATGTGTTCCTTTCTTACTTTTATATTTCTTTATACACTTGATTTTTCTTAAAGTTGATAAGGAAGAAACTCTATCAAGTTGCATGGGTTAAGTTTCCTAAAGTTAAAATTTGTAAAAAATAAAACAACTGATTCAACCCCCCCTCCCCCACTCATTTGTTCTTCGATCCTTTTTAACTTCAATTGGTATAAAATGGAAGGTTCCCATGTTTAATCCTTATCATGGATAATCTCAATTTTTTTTAATAATAGATGAATTCATACATTTGATGTAAAAAAATATTATGGTTGAAAAAACAAGATGATTCTATATCTTTTATCTCTTTACCTAGAAGTTTTTGATATTGTTATAATTGGTTTTCCACTCATTGAGAAATATTCTCCTATGAATTTTTCTAATAATAGAAATATTGAAATTAATGGAAAATATATAAATTTTATTCTTATTTGACTATTATAAAATTTTATATGAAGTTGATGGGTATCAAAACAACAATTATTATGTGGGACATGTTTGAAAGTATTTTCAAAGGTAATAATAAAGTGAAGGGATAAAATATAAAAATATGGAATAGAAATTTTGAAGACATAATAATGAGAGATGAAGAAACTATTGATGAGTACTTCACCAGAGTAAATGAAGTTGTTTGTAACATCATAGGTTTTGGATATGTCTTGGAAAATTCTACAATTATAAAGAAACTCATGAGAAACTTTCCATATGGGTTTGATTATAAAATTTTTTATTTATAAGATAAATATGATTTATCTCTTAATGAAATTCATAACTTTCTTATTTCTTATGAAATGATAGAAGATCCAATTTTAAAAAAAAATGAAAGATAAAATAGAATTTGAATCAATGAGAAAGATGAAAATTCAAGATGTTTAAGATGTTGATCTTTGTGGTTCTAAAGATAATAAGGATGATGGGTTGAATGAAAAAAAATCATGTCTCTTATCTCTAAGAACTATTGTAGATGAAAAAGAAAGTATAGAGGAAAACTTCATCTCAAATGTTTTGAGTGTGGTAGAATCTGGAATTTTTCTATGAATTGACTTGAAAATAATTTTGGTGGATTTAAATATCATTTTGAATAAAAAACTTGATGAAATAAGTTTAAAAAAGATTCCAAGAAAGAAAATAAGTACTTCATTGGAAATAATAATTTCACTGAAAACAAAATAATATTGCTAAGTAAGAAAGTAGAATCTGACTTAGATGATATTGATTCATCAGAATATGAAATTTCTGAAAGAATTGAAACCGTATTTGTAAATGTTGAGAAAAAATAATATTCAACAAATAGTGAAGAAGAAGAAGGTGAATAATATTATAGAGATTATAAACCAAAATCTGAACTTGTTGCATCTCCTGATCAAAACAAAACTCTCAAGAAAGAAATCAGAATGATGAAGAAAGATAGTGTAAATTTTATTGAAGGAAGAAAAGATGTTTCTAATCAAGAAGAATAATACATCCATAAGATAATAGGCTATAAACTAATAATTTTTGAATAGGTAAAGATGATTGGATATATTAGTAAGAAGTTTTAAGCTAATGAAGATTAAGTTTACATGTATCAATCAAAACTTCTTGAAACTGAAAGTACTTTAAGATTATTGAATAAAAAATTTAGTAAGGCTTCATAAGTAAAATATGAATCATCAAGAGCTATAAAAAACCACATTCTAAGAATTATTTGAATTCTCCACCTTCCAAAAATAATGTTTCTTCTAATTTTTCTAACATTTTAGGTGTTAAGAAAAATTTTGGGAAATCTTAGGTTGATAAGGGTTATGAAAAATCTATCACATTCCCAAAAGTTGAAAATTAACCTTAGAAGAATGTTGACGCACACCCGGAATATATTAGTGTAGAAAAAAATTATTAACCTTGATAAATTTTCTATAGAAAGGTCCTAATTCAACATAAAATTGATATTTGGTGGGTTTTTTGGTGTTATGGAATCTATGGGGAAAAATCTTATAACTGTTGTCATAATATGTCTTTTCTAATAAAAAGTTTTGAATATAGTGGGAGAAATGTTGGGAGTAGAATGAGAAACTTTTTTAACCCACAGGAAGTAAGAAAAGTAAAATTCTAGGATGTTATAAACCTTCAAACAAAAAATTAATTTTATTTACTAGTAGAAATATATGGAATATGTGACCAACTGGGCCACTTTTCTGAAAAACGTATGACAATTCTTATGAAACAAGTTTCTTATAATAAAAAATAAAAGTAAGTTGGAAAGAAAAAAGATTAGGAAAGAGATTTTGTTGTTGAAATATCCTTGAAAGCTAGAAAAAAGAACAAACCATGGATTCTTGATAGTGTTTGTTCCTCACATATGAAAAGAGATATAAAAATATTGAAAAATGATGAAAATCATGATGGAGGATCACTTACTTTTGGAAATGATAGTTCCTTGAAAATTAGAGGAATATGGACTACTGAGATTGAACCTCGAAAACTAAAGTCTAAGGAAGTTCTATTTGTTGATGGGATCAAACATAACTTACTTAATGTGAGTCAACTTTATGATGATGAAAAAAAAGTTTTTTCATAAAAGATTCTTGTATTATTAGAAGTATAGAAGATGGAAAAGTTATTACTAGGGAGAAATAACTAATAGAAATATATTTAAAATTTTAAAACCATACAACTCCTATTACTTGAGTGTTTAAGATGAAAACAAGTTTGGACCACAGACTTAGGAATCTTGTATATAAAAGCATGAAGAAACTTTCTAAAGATGATGTTGTATGAAATTTTACAACATTGAAAAGAATAGATGATGATGTTTGTACAACTTTTTAGAAAGGAAATATGGTTAGTAAAATCCATAAGAACGTTGAGATTTAATCAACAAGACCTCTTGAACTTATTCATTTTGATTTATGTGGGATAATGAGATATCAATCAACAAAATAAGATTTTTACTTTATCAATTTTATTGATTATTTAACTCAGATTATCAACATCATGTTTATGAAATATAAGTCAAAGGTAGTACAAATGTTTAGAGTTTTTATAAGAGAAGTTGTGAGAGAAATGGGTGTTTATATAAAGAATTTGAGAACATATAATGGGACAGAATGCACATGTAATGACTTAAAATAATATTATAAGAAACATAGAATCAAACATCAATATAGTTCTCCATAAACCCTACAAAAAATGGAGTTTTTGAAATAAAAAATATAAGTTTTGTAGAAATAGGAAGAAGAATATTAGCAGAATACAAACTTTCAAAATTCTACTAAATAGAAGTTGTTAGTACTGGTTTACATGAACAAAATAGATGTTTGACAATGATGGAATCCAACATAACTTCCTATAAAATGTGGTATAACAAAAAACCTTCAATTAAGTACTTCAAAGCTTTTAGAAGTGCATTTTTACTAAAAAGAATATGGATCTTGGAAAATTTGATGAGAAAGTTAAAGAAGGAATTTTCATAGGATATTCACCCAATGGAATAATTTATAAATGTTGGGGAAATATTTTACAAAATTTTGTGGATTTATATGATGTGAATGTTATTGAAAATCTAAATTCCTTAAAAAAATATGTCAAAAATATTGAGGAAAAAAAACTGAATATTTCCAATGAAAGTGAAAGTGATTCAAAATAGAATTATCAAGATTCAAAATAATTGTGTGATGAGGAAAGTAAATCTGGAAGATAAACTTTGAAATTTTCTACTTTACAAAAACATACTGAAACTTAAAATATTCTTGGGAATAAAAAATCTTTAGTTTGGATAAGAAGATGGTTGAGATTAGAAAATCATACATCACTCATTTCAAAAATTTAACTAGAATCAGTTTCAGAAGCAGTTGAACACAAATAATGGTTTGATGTAATGAATGAAGAATTGGATCAGATTAAGAAAAAAACACTTGGGAACTTGTTCCATGTTCAGAAAATAAAAATTTTATTGGAAAAAAAAGGTTGTACAGAAACAAATTGAATGAACATGGATAAGTTTCAAGAAATAAAAAAAGACTTATTTGTAAAGTTTATTCACAGGTGGAAGTTGTGGATTTTGAATAAACATTTTCCCCAAATTGCAAGATTAGAAACTATTAGAATGTTTCTAGTAGTGGATGCACATTAAAATTAAAAAATTTATGAAATGGGTGTAAATTTAACTTTTCTTAATGGTGATATTGAAGAATAAGTTTACATTGAACAACCATGTGGGTTTGTACTTGATAATGATGGGAAAAAAGTTTATAATTTGAAGAAATCCTTATATGGGTTAAAACAAGATCCACGTGTCTGGTATTCCAAACTTTAAAGTTGTATGAAAAAGTTAAACTTTTCTAAAGGAAATGTTGACGGCAACTTATATGTAAAATAAGTTTACTTCAGCACCCTAATTTTAATTGTGTATGTTGATTATATAATTTTTTATAAAGATGAAGAAAAATTTTGTAAATAATTTTCCAAGTAAAATAAGAAGAACTTTAAGATGTCAATTTTGGGAGAATTAACTTTATTCCCAGGTTTACAGGTTCAAAAAAAAAGGAAAAATAAATATTTTTATCTCAAGAAAAGTATATCGGGGAATTGTTAAAGAATTTTGGTATGGTAGAATCTATAGAAGTTTCTAATCCTATTTCAGTGATAAAAATTTTGAGTAAATATGAAGTCAGAAAAAGTGTGAATCAAAAATATTTTCAAAAGATGATGGGAAGTTTTTTTTTCTCATAGCCTCAATACCTGATATTTTTTATGTTGTAATCTTGTGTTCCTAATATCATATTGATCCAAAAGAATATCATATGTTGGTATAAAAGAGAATTTTGAGGTATGTTAAAGGAACAACTTAACATTGACTATTATACAAAAGAATTTGTTATATGAACTTTCATGGTTATACTGATGCTGATTGGGTTTTAGATTATAATGATTGAAAATTAACTTCAGGAGGAGCATTTTACTTGGGAGAATGTTTTGTGAGTTTTCATAGTAATAAATAGAGTTTAGTATCTTTGAGCATATAAAAATCAAAATATGTTTTAACTATATAGGCTTGCACTCAAATTTTTTGGATGAAAGTTTAGTTGGAAGATTTGAAAGTTGATTTTTTCAAACCATGGAAGATACTTTTTGATAATCAGATTTCAATTGATCTTTCTAAATAGCATGTCCAACAATCAAGATAAAAACACATTGATATTTAGTTTCACTACATAAAAATAAAGTTGTTGGTGGATATGTTTTGCTAGAATACATTTTAATGAAATATCAAATTGTTAATATTTTCAAAAAAGCTATGCCATGGGATAAATTTGAAGAATTGATCCTGCAAATTCATGTTCAACCTCCACCAAATACTTCCTAAACATATTAATGAGGAACCCCATTGTTCTTTGGATTATGTTGAAAAAAGGTAAGAATTTGTACAACTTTATCCTATAAGAGAGATATAATTACTTTTCTTACTTAAATGAATCAGAATCTATGGTTATCATAAAATGGGGGATAGAAAGAGACATGAGAGGAAAAAATAAAAGTGAGGGGATTTTATCTTAACATGTCCACAAATTTTATTATCACCGAGGGATGGAATTCTTTCAAAAACATTACTCTATCTAGTAGTGTGGTGTCAGGAAACTCTCTTTTGAGAATGGTTGTGTTTCGGTAAATGTTCAAAATGAGTTTTTAATGAAAAAGTATGAGTGTTTAAAAATGATGAATTGAAAAAAAATTAATGAGAGTTATCAACAAATCCAAAGGAGGATATTGAAGATCATTTGTGGTGTTTTTTAACAAAGTTTTGTTTTTGTTGAAAACAAACTTTTTGTAAAAGAATTTTTTTCAAATCAGTTAAAAGATGTGTTTCTCAAAAGTTATGACTTTTTTGTTAAGAATTTATTGTGAATCCAGTTAAAGAATGTGTTTTGAAAAGTTTTTGATAGGATGATCCGTCGGACACAATCCATCGTATTGAGATTTTGATAAAAAATTGAAGTTGTTAAAATGAATTAAGTTTGAAAGTTATTGAGACTTTAAAATATGGGAGGTTACAAAACTTTACAAAATAAGTCATATGATGCTTTTATATTCATTAAATTTCTTAAAACATCATTAAGAAGTCATGATACAAGATGAAGTTTGTATAAGGAAAGAGAACTATGAATTTCTGGGGTTTCCAAAATTGAATTCTTATGAACATAGTTTATCATAATAAGAAGTACCAGGACCAGAAGTTGTTAGAAGACTGTAAATTTTAATTTTCTAAAATTTGAAGAGTTTTCAATGTTATTGATCGGACAAGCTACATATACCGATCCACTAGACGATCTGTAGATACCAATCCACCAGACGAGCTACAGATAATGATCCACCGGACAAGCTATAGATACTGATCCACTAGATGAGATATAGATAATGATCCATTAGACATAGATCTGTTATGAAAATTGAAGATGATCAGTTGAATAAATGTGATGAATCAAGAAATAAGTTTTGTAAATTTGAGAAAAGACAAAGGAGGAGATCATATTTTTTATCAATTAAAATATGAAGAATTTTGAAGTTATTTCACCACAGAAATTCATTGGATGGTGATTTTTTTAGAAATTTGGAAGTGGTGTGGTTGTTGAGATCATTTCATTTTGATAAAGTTGAAAAATATGAAAGCCTATTTGATATTGATTCATCATAAAAATGTTTGACACTGATCCATTGGATTATTTTTTACATCAATAAATCATCGGAATCATAGTTTCATCATACACAATATGAATAGACTAAAGAGAAGATGAACTTATGGATAAAGTGGATTAAAAATTGAAACATATAGAAGTTTCTACTAGACAATCATTGCAACTTTCTAAAGTATTTAGAAGTTGCAATAATATAGTCAACCATTTTTAGTTGACTTGAAGCATTGAAGTGAGAAATTATATTTTTTTTGTTTTCAATAGGTCAAGAGAAAAATATGTGAGCCATTTTAATTAGTTAAAGAGTATATGAAAGTGGAATGCTAAAGTCAGAAGTTTTGAAGTTTTAAGGATATCCAATAGACATAATCTGTTTATAATGTTTGAGTTGAGAAACATTGATCAGACTGGATAAATGTTTTTTATTTTAAATTGGGTCAAGAGAACCAGAATGATGAATATAGTTATGAAACTGAGATGTTCTGAAATTTTAATTTTTAGATAGATCATTTATAAAGTGTGATCTAATGGTTGAGTGTGTTTCAAGTGGGTCAAGAATATCAGACAGATAGAGTTTTTTGAATCACTGTTTCTGGGCTGAATTTTTGTTCTTTCAAATGGTTTTCTATCTTATTTAAAGATAATAAATTTGAGTAAAATCAAGAAGTTTTTTAGAAGACACCAGAAGAGTTGATAAGGTTTGAAGTAGTCAAAATGAATCTCAAATGAACATAAAATTTAGAGATCTGTGAGTTTGGGTGAGTGGGAAAATGTTTTAGTTTCTCATATTTACTATTTATGAAGCACCTATAAATAGAGGTGGAAAGTATAGTGGTACTTACTACTGTTCACCTATGCATAAAAGTTGATACTCTGCAGAATTGGTTTCAAAAGTGAGTTTTCTAACCAAAGTTGTTTCATGTTGAATAAGAGTTTCCAAACTGAGGGTTCTGATCAAAAGATAGGACAGAGGCAAGTTCAAATTTCCAAATAGAGAGATTTGTACTAAGTGTATCAGTCTGAGTTTTGAGTATTTGTTTGAGAATCATAGATTAATGAAATTTTTATCAATCTAAGGCTATCGAACATTGGCCATCAGATGTTGGAAGATCTAATAGAGGCTGATCAGACACAAATTTACAGATGAACCTTTGTGGAGTAGAAAGTTTCAAAGTTAATTTTATTATTGAGACTCAAATTTTTGTAATAAAAAATTGTAAACTGACAAGATTCAGTATAATCATTCTTGTCAGGATATAGAAGGTGTCTGACGGGAGTTGACACAAGTTGTATTCACTTCTTTATAATAGTGAATTTCCATATACCCATGGAAGAGGCTATGTAAATGATGTAGGTTCTCACACTTAGACTGAATCTTGTAAATCATGTGTTCCATGTTTACTTTTCTATTTATACATATGCTTGAGATTAAAGTTTATAAGGAAGAAACTCTAACAAGTTGTAGGGGTTAAGTTTTCTAAATTTGAAATTTGTAAAAAAATGAAACAATTGATTCACCCCCCCCCCCCCCAATTGTTCTTTGATCATTTGGAAATTTAATTATGATATTATTGTTTCACATAGTCAAAAACTATGAAATCTATGAACCTGAAGATATGATTTGAGTTTGCATACTATATTGATCAAAGTGAGTAATGTGTTGTTAGAGAATATTCAACCAAATTATATATATTTCAATTATTCCACTATTATTTTCCAAATATATTCATAAATTAGTTTATGAAATCTATTTTTTGTATTTTATTAAGGTTCATCTAAAAATTGAAACATCAATAACAATCCATTGATCGCTAATTCTATATACTGTAGTTGATTTAAATTAATTAATGGCATCTATTTTTTTATTTCTTTCAAGTTCATTAAACAATTGACTCTCTTTTAGGTTCATCAAACAATTGAACCTCTTTTAGGTTCATATATTCTTTATATTCCATTTCTTAAATTATTTTTCCTTTATAATTGACTCTATTTCATGTTGTCAAAAAATTTATAGGTTAATCATGCACAGAACCTACAATAGTCTCACATTTTTCTCAGTTAGCTACATATAGTTATTGAGATCCCATTCAAGTGTATGGGCTCCAGTCCACTACTCATGTCTCAAAAGATGAATCTTTACACCCATGGGATTACCCATAATATACTCTCCCACCTTCTACAATATCAACATTGGCATCTTATGCAGTAGGACTATAATCTAAAATTCATATTTAAGTTACATTTTTTAAAATTTGTTACAACTTCCTTATTTAGCCTATTTTTCTCACTGAACATTTGTTTTTTCTACATTTAAAATGGATTCTTTAAAGAAATGGAAATATAAAAGGGAATAATCTTTCATAAATCTTTATTATATGATTTATAAGAGTGTTTGTGACATATTTTATGGTATGTGCAGCAACATGGTACTTGTTATTCTGTTATGAATTTATTAATTAATCTTAACCTCTTATGTTTCTATAGTAATCAATCATTATTGACATAAGTTTCCTATGTTTGGAACATAAATGATAAATAATGATATATTGTTGCGACTTAAGGGGGAAAGCATGTACAATGTATATTAAACTAGAATGTGTGATGATGTTCCATAATCAGGTTTGTTAAGGTGTGAGTTGCATGCTAAATTTATATGTAATGAAGCTAGAAATGAATCCTTAAATAGTTACATAGGAAGAATTATTGCGTAATGGTTGGGTAATTAGCCTTGACATGAAATATGGGATATTGAGACCTTATTAGAGTTTCTTTATGTGTATTGTTTTGTAGGAATTATGATCTTTAATATTGAGAATATATTTGTATTTCCATGTTGATTTCACATGCTATGTAGGGGGGAAATGACAATATGAGTTGTAATGGGAAATAAATGATGTAATAGGTTGTGTTTTTAGTGATGTATGATATGTATATCACTAACCATGTTGTGTTGTGTTTGATATATGGTAATGGTCACTTATATGTGGTTTTTGGTGGGCTGAGTTATAAAATTCCATGGCATGGCATAATTAGTCCTGAAGGTAATTGGCCCTTTTTGAAATTACACTATTATTTATATATTCATGTACTAACACCTTGAGTTAAAAGTGGTTGTTATGGTTTCTACTAAGTATTATGTTCTCACTCACTATACATAACACTTTTTGTGCATACAAATTGAATGCATAATGTTTCAGGTAATGGAAAGTGGCCTTTGTAGGTGGGTGTTGATTTCTAGTGACAATTTGAAGCTTAGTCTAAAATCTTACAGATTATTAAGAAGTTTGTTGTCCACACTTCCCTCCATTATCACTTTTAGTTTCATTGATTATGTATTGGTATGTAAGACTTACCTTTGAGTTTAGTTTGACTACTTGACATTTGTGGGTGTGTCGGTATATTATCTCTAGAATGCTTTAGTGAAAGTGAGTGACTAATAGAATTATGAAATAAATCCCATAACACAAAAGGAGTTATAGGTTAATTTCCTGTTATGCAATTCCTATAACATGACTAGTGATATATGTGCATCATGATTGGTGGAATTACTTAGAATTCCTAATATTGTATAGAATAATTTCATTTCATCCATTTTGAGTTATCATAAAATAGTTAAGCCTTATTTTTTGATTCATTAAAGGTATTTCTAATAGTTATGAAAATCATTTAAATGCTAAATGGTTTTTTTATGGAACCTGGAGGATATAAGTTCTGGGAGATGTAGGCTGTAGTTTTTTTTCTAGCTTTTGGAGGATATAGTTAGGGTTTAAACTATGGTTGTAAGACTTTTTTTTATGTAACCTGGAGGATGTGGCCATGGTTTTAACCATGGTATTAGGGCTTAATTTCCACAGTTAAACTATGGTTGTGGATATAAATTTTTGTGGTTAAAACCATGGTTGTAGTCATCAATTTCCATGGTTTTAATCATGGTATTAGGGGAAAATTTCCAAAATTAAATTACGACTATATAGAAATAAATCCATGGTTTAAATCATGGATATACATGGCATCCTACCACAGTTTAAATCGTGGCAGTTGAAAATTTCTATTCAAATGGCTTTAGCAACTATGATTATAGAAACCATGGATATATCCTATTATTATGGTTTTTTAGCCTACCACCATGGTTCCAAACCATGGATATATAAGAATTTTCTAGTTGTGACTAATAATAGTGGGGAGTATTAATGAAAATAATTTTGAAGGTTCTTCTATCAGAATGGTATACAATTTGAGAAGATTACACCAGGTACTCCAGAACATAACAGAGTCATGGAGAGGATGAACCAGATATTGGTTGAAAAGTCAAGGAGTGAGAATTCACATGGGTTTCCCCAGGGTGTTTTGGGTAGAAGCAGTGAACTGTATGGGATACTTGATCAATATGAGTTCCTCTTCTCCATTAGGGAAAGAACTACTAAAATTATATTGGTCCAGAAGGAAGGTTGTTTTAACCCATCTCAAAGTATTCAGTGCACTCACCTATATCCATGTTATTGTCAAGGAGAGGTACAATCTATAGTCTAAGTCCTAAGCATGTTACTCTATAGGATATAGCAATGAAGAGTTTGGTTTTTGAATCTGGGATAACAACTCTCGGAAAGTTTCCAGAAATTGAAATGTCGTCTTCAATGAATAGATCTTATAGAAGGATTGTAGCTTAACTGAGGATACTAATGATACCAAAGTATCATTATAGACTAAAGTTCAACTAAATGGACATCTGAAAGCAATGAATTTTCTAAATAATTCAAGAAGTGTGTCAGTACCAGGAACAATAGATTGTCTGAGAGTTACAGTTGATGGGGGTCAAGTTTTGATTGTGTTACTAAGGCTAAAAGTACTAGAGAGATCTAGGACATTAGAAGATCCAGGTAGAGTTTCAAAACAAATAGATTTGGAAGATAAATATCTGGAATTTGTAGTACCAAAAGGATCACAATCATAGGGACAATTTTGGATATCTACTAGAGTTGGGCACCAAGTGCAGAGGTATGGGAGTGATCTGTAATACCCCAGAATTCCATGATTTTTTTTTGAAAATTAAATAGGATTATTTCGAGACCAGGCGCTGAGATGGTGTGCAATTCTGAGGCTCGGAGTGCCCAGAATAATCTATCGAAAAATGTAAAGTTTTAAATAGCGTGCGTGAGCAGTTTTCCTGAAAAAATGGAATAACACTTAAACGGGTTTCTGGATTAGAAATTTGAGGGCACCATTGCATTCAGTATGGTAGGTTTACCCTAGCCATAACTTAAGTTTAGTTGTTGTGGGCCTCTAGTTAGAAAACTCAAAAATGGAATAATCATAAATAAAATAATTAAATAAAATTATTTTATTTTTCAAATCCTTATAACTCATAAATGGTAAATATGATTAGAAATCCAAGAGTATCATTAAGTTCGTACGGGTATGATTCCCTTAGGTGGAACCTAACATCGGCCGGTGCGGGCCAACTATGAAATTTGGTTATTGGGACATAACTGTAAATAAAATAATTTAAATAAAAGTTATTTTATTTTTTAATCCTCATAACTCACAAATGGTAACTCAAATTAAAAATTTTATACCACCATTGAGTTTGTAATGAGATGTTATCCTTAAGAAATACTTAACCTCGACCGGTGTGGGTCGAGGAAAAAAGTTATTTTTCAGAAATTTTAAGGAAAAATAAAATAAACTTAAAAGGTTTATTTTATTCAAAATTGTTTCGCTACAACGCAGTGACAAGCCAACTATTTCATTTCATAAATATAACCACATAACGATGCTGCAACGTAAAGTAATAGAAACATTGTTTTATAAATGAAACAATGTAAAGATAGATACTCAGCATAACAGAAACGTTGAGACACGTTTTCCCCATTTAATGGGATAATAGGAATTAGAGATCAGATTTGGATCTTGCAAATCCCTCTAAGTCTCTGAAGGAAAACTGTCTAATGACGAACACCGACGAATTAGAAAGCGGTGATGATACCCTTGGAGAGCGGATTCAGGACCATAGATCAACAGATGATGACGAATGATCATCCTCGAGCAATCTCCTTTCCCAGGTAGGGGTTTGATGCTTTTTTGTGTGAATTACTTTTCCCCGTTCTTTTTTTTAAACGATGAAAGCGGGTTAACTCACGAACAATTTAACTCGCAGATTGATCATTCATACGAGAGGATTAATGATGCAGGATAAAAAGGGGATATCTATTTTATTGTGATTATTCCACCCTTTTTAGCTCTTTGTGATCCTACTAACAAGAATGTATCTAGGTCTAAACGAAAAAAGACCCAGATCATTCTTTGGGTGTTCATATGTGTGACTCCTTCCCATATCCTCTTCTTGTGTTCTCCCTATTTCTCATGTTGTAATGAATTTGGCAGTGAGGACTAGGCCGCTGGGTGGCCTAAGGTGGAGGAAAATGGTCCCACTAATGAGGACCGGGCTATATGGGAAATCAGGCCACTGGGTGGTCCGACTAGTCAGAACCGGTTCGACTAAGTCGGACCGGACCAGATGCGAACTAGGTCGTTGGGCGACCTGGAAGGTTGGACCCACGGCCAAAATGGGCTAGGTCTAGCAATGCCTAATGGGCCTGGCCACTGGTTCAGGCCGGACCAGGTCGGTCCAAACCCAACCGGGATGGGTCAGGTCATCCAAAACAGGTTGGGTCATGCGGGGGCCCCAGGCCAGGTTGTTCAGGTTGGTCCAACCAAGTCGGACTGGGCTCAAACTCAACCGGACCTTGTTTACTAAAACGACAATATCTTTCAGATCAGGCATCTGATTGACGCGTCGTTTGCGGCGTTGGGACCCTTGTAACAAGATGGTCATTTGGGAATACTTTAAGTGATATTTCTTGGTAGTTGAGATGTGACTGGTGTCTTGAGGAGTATATTCTCCCAGAATCAAGTGATCTACGAGCAGGAATCCTGCGGCTGGTTGTGACGCAAAGAATGTGATGAGCGGGTCTTAGTGATCTAGTTGGTCAAGAGATAAGTGGTTCTTAGTGATACAGTTGTCCCAAAGACGAGCAGGTCTAAGTGATCTAGCTGGCTAATATAGGAGCGGGTCTTAGTGATCCAGCTGGCCTAGAGACGAGCGGGTCTTAGTGATTCAGCTGGCCAGAGACGAGTGGGTCTAAGTGATCGAGCTGGATAAGAGATGAGCAGGTCTTAGTGATCCAGCTAGCCCAAAGACGAGTGGGTATAAGTGATCCAGTTGGCCCAGAGACGAGTGGGTCAAAGTGATCTAGTTGTCCTAGAGAAGAGCGGGTCCAAGTGATCCAGCTGGCCTTAGAGACGCGCGGGCCTCAGTGATCCAGCTAACCCAGGTAATGAGCGAGCCCAAATGATGAATCCCTCAGTAGTATGAATATTCATATTTACAACTAATAATTCTACTTCCTATAATTTTAGTTATACCCGGTGTGAGATTTCTATGATGTGTGGTCTTTGTTTTGTGGTCTTGCTGTGTGGTCTTGCTTTGTGATCTTTATTTTGTGGTTTTGGGTCCCTACTGAGTATTGTTTTACTCACTCTTGCACAGACTTTTCCCACATGTGTTGTGTCCCATGCAGGTGATTGACGCTTCGACGGAGACCTTTGTGGTTCGGGACCAGGTGGTGCTCAGTGAGATGGGACGGATGAGCGTACTTTTACAGCTACAGGCAACTACCCTTCACCTACCCTTTAGGTGGGGTCTTGAGCAGACGGACCATGGTATTTGTAATTTCCTTTGTGGTTTTGGACTTGTATTCTGGTCCCTTTATACTTTCAATTTGTACTATACTCTCAATAATTGTCTTAGTGACAGTTGTGGTTTACTTTGTGTTTACTTTCCATAGTTTGATCTTTGTGTGTATACAGGTTTAAATGAAAATATCTTCCCTTTTGGGATATGACTACTCGATGCTAGTCGCCAGCCCCTGGCCTATGAAAGGTGGGCTTGGGGTAGTCATGACACAGGTCTTGGGAGACGGTTTGTGATAGAGTGGTATCAGAGGTGGTCGGTTCTACCTTAAGAACCCTGAGTCTATGATTTTGGTTTGGGGGCAATAGTGTTAAGTGTTTCGAGTTTGAATTTCATGCTAGGGATTCCAATGTTGGTGCGGCGGCCAACATATCCATACACTAGGACCCTAAATTCTACTTTCTGAATCGATACATGAAAACATTGGTTTCATACATCTTTGAATGTTTTCTCGTGATCTTTCTGAGTCAGAGTTATCTCACCAGGTATAATATATTAATTTTAATTCATCTTGATCTCTTTTAAGATGCATCTATGCAGACAGATAGCTAGGATTCCATTACATGACCATGAGGATGGTATGGTGATGAGTCTTCGGTACAGGGACCATTGTCTGAGATGGAACCTTCAGGAATTGTCCTAGCTTTACCACCGCTCGTTGTTCAACATTTACTACCAGTGTTACCAATAGAGGATGCACATAGGCCGAGTGCCTTACATGAGTTTCAGTGATAGAGACCCCTCAGGTTCTGATGTGAGCCCGACTCACATGCGGCTAAGGATTGGCTTGAGTTGGTGACCGAGTTTTCCATCTAGTCAGGGCACCATTAGATCCGATATCAGTCCTGGCAGTGAGCCTTCTACATGGCTCAACAGAGCGATGGTGGGGTTTAGATTACCTTATCTTATGATGAGGTGACTTTTTCATGGTCAGAACTTGAGAACCTCTCTTAGAGAAGGGGATCTTGCCATAAAATCTAAGGGATATGCATGCCCAAGATCTTATACAGCTTCATAGGATGACGTGTCGATAGCTAAGTATTCATCGAGACATACTGGCCTTTCCAGGTACTCGATGAATATGATTTGACCAGTGATTCAGAGCTTGGACCTCTGAGCGAGGTGTGTTCAGGGACATCTGAGCGAGCACTATTACTCTATGCACTCCTACTTATGCTAGGGTGCTAGAGAGAACCTTTGTGGTTTAAAGTCTCTTGGCTGAGTAGATACAGCCAGTGGATGTCAGCAGTGGGAAAGCAGGATCAAAGACCTCGGGAGCAGGAAGTCAATGTTAGTATCAAGGACTTGGACGTGTGAGACATTCCGAGAAGAAGTCCCAAGACTGGGAATCTACAGCTCAAGGCTCGTAATTTGAGTCCAGTTAGCCTAGAAAGAGGTAATTCTTTTCAATAGATGGTAGGGTACACCTCGCTAGAGATTTTCTAGCCTGTCGTACTAATAGTGAAATAGTGGATGGTCCACTAGGGAAGAGACAGTGGTAGGAACATATAAATCTTCAAGGTAGCAGAATGTGTGAGAGGAGTTGGGAGAGAAGTAAGAGGTGGTATACATTTCAGCATGATACAACCACCACTCCAATGTGGTCTACACTAGGCTCAGGGAACTGGAGTAAAGAGGAAGGGGGTATCTGTATGCGGCCATCCTTAACCATGTAGTAGTCGATGTTTTGAGTTTTCAATTCCCTGTAGTGGTGAACAAGTATAAGGACATATTTCCATAGGATAATACGAGATTGCCTCCTCATAAAGAAGTAGATTTATGTATTGATCTACACCCTGAGATAGCACTGATATCTATATGTACATATCAGATGGCTCTCGCAGAGCTCCGAGAGATGAGGTTATAGTTGGAGGACTTATAGAGGAAGGGGTTTGTAAGGACCAGAGTTTCACCATGGGCAGCCCTAGTGTAGTTTGTCAAGAAGGTAGACAGAAGCTTGAGATTATGCGTAGACTTCTGGTGCCTAAACTAGGTGATCATGAAGAACAAGTATCCTCTATCGAGGATCGATGACCTCTTTGATCAGCTGAAGGGAGTGAGATGGTTCTCAAAGATAGACCTCGGATCAGGCTATCACCAGCTCCGAGTACGAGATAAGGACATCTCGAAGATGATTTTTAGATGTCACTAGGGCCACTAGGAGTACTTAATGATGTCGTTTGGCATGACAAACGCCCCAGTGGTGTTCATGGGAATCATGAATAGGATCTTCTAGTTGTACTTTGAGAGGTTTGTAGTGGTCTTCATTGATGACATCTTAGTGTATTTAGTGTCCGAGGAGGAGCATGCATGTAGGGACCCCGACCCCCGAAACCTAGGATTCGGTGCCTTCTGAACATGATGTGTTGTTTATAAATAAAACATGCACTGATAAACTACACATCATGTCCCTATACAGAGGATCGTGAGCGGTTCGGGTTCTGGGAAACCAGAAAATTCTGAAATGATTCATCTTTTAAGAGATGATACCTGAAAATTTTGAACCAAAACGTAGGATGAGCATTGAAATACTCAGTAAGGGGTTAAAAATAAAAAAAATAGTGTAGCTTTTGAAAACATTATTTTTTTTTAAATCCGTAGAACATTCTCTAAAGGAAAAATTGTAACACATAACATCAAAATGCTCAATCAAGGTTTTCAAGAAGAACATGAAACAATTATGTCATTTCTCAAAGAAGTGATAATGGTTATCATAAAAAAGTATGACTTGTGATTTCCTTAAGCATAAAATTTAAATAGTTAAGCATAATCAGAGTTGCACATAGAGAAAAAAACTTAAATTTTCATATGCTAGTTACTATTTTACTAAGTGATAAACACAAATCATGTTCCAACTTATACCAGTGAAATATGAACTTTATGAGAGCATAAGGGCAATGGTCGTGAAATAATAGGTATATTATCTTGAAAATAACTTGTTACATAACTTAAACATGTGGCTACACCATTTAACTTATAAAATCATTTCTGTTTCACCAAGGTCCATCCCCAAGGTGTCATTAAAAACATTACCAAGGTACACCCCAAGGTATCGTTAAAATTGTAATCTCTAGTGGTTACATCATTACCCAATGCAATGGGGCGCTATCAGGGTGCACCCTTAAATATTTTAATCTCTAGTGGTTACATCATTACCCAATGCAATGGGGCGCTATCAGGGCGCACCCTTAAATTTGTCTTTATTATCATGTGAGCCACATCGTTCGTACTTTTCCTAAACAGTTTTTATATTCAAGATGTCTCATACCACCTTGAATAACTCATTCATTTTCATATTACCCAATGTATCCCATACCACCTTGGGTAATCTAATTTCTTAGTTCATTTAGTGATATGTCATATGTATGCATTAATAACAAAAAAATAATTAATGAGCCACCACACATCTTGCTAATACATGATATGATAGTTAATATGGAAAAATATGTTAATAACTAATCAAAGGCACACATAGTTTAGTAAAAAATTCTTTTCACATAAGATAATTACTAAATCAATAATAAAAGAAAAATATGATATAATAAATGATGAATCTTTAAGATTATTATTCCTTGGAAATGGAATGTTTAGAGAAAACACTTTCCACCAGTTAAGGTGATAAGCAGGCCCTTGAAAAAGAATTTATCCATAACTTGATTAATTAGAAACATTCACCAAAGTAGGATCATGGTGTAATAAGTCAATAAATGAACACATTATGACGACCTGGTCCCATAAATCCTAAATCCTTTAATACATTTTAAACAATCCAAAATATAAAAATACATCGTGGGCAATGTCAACAAACTCCTTTAATAACACGCACTCATTTGTGTGTACATAAATACAAAACACATGTTGGTTTAGTAAACACCCAAAATTATTAAAATCACACATGTGGTGTTTCAAAAATTATACTTATAAATATGTTTACACATCACCATATATACACCAAGAATGTATATATGGGTTTTTACACTAAATCAACAAGACCATAAAAATTTCTTGAGTTCTGAAAAACTCAAATCACTTAAGTTTTATTTAGTCAAAAATTAAACTTATGAGGTTTTAATCCTCATGAAACTATAAATACATAAATATGTAACAACTTTGGTTTTAAACAGCAACATAATTGCACCTAAGCCAATGGCCTTGTTTGCATCCACAATATCATTTAAGGATAGGTATTCATTCCCCAAAATCATGACGGTCTTGTTTTGAAAAACATATACATGTATACATACTTAGTTATTTACATATATATAAGGTTTACATAATTAATATATGTTAAGAGTCTGTTAAAAATATAACCTCTATAAACACATATTAGCTAGTATAACCTACCGAAATAAACTTGGATACCCTAAACTGATTGGGTTTGAGTTATGATATGTATATATGCATATACAAAACTGTATACACAATATAAATATAAGTTTCGGGTTCTTTGTAAAACAGAATCATAAAAAAAACATAAAAAAGGTGAATACAAATGTATCCTTTTTGACAATAATATTTCAAACCCCTATAAAGCATTACAGACCGAGGGGAGATGTATAGTATAAAAGTACATACATAAATTATATATAAATCGGGGGTATAGAAAGTAGGTTTTCACCAAAAAAAGACAGGTATGTAAGAACCCTTACCTTGCTTGAGGAGGAGGCTCGGACCGGAGGTATGTCGCTGGGTTGCTGGGAGTTCGAGGGAGAGAAGGAGAAGGAGGAACCTCCCCGGTTTCATAAGGCAGGAGGCGTTTAAGTAGAGCTTCGGTGTAAAAAGGGTGACTCGAACCAAGAGTAGGCCGGCGTGGGGAAGACGAGTTAACAGTGACCTAAGAGGGGGGTGTTTGGGGGTCAAGAGGAGCAGTGCAAATGAAGAAGCTGAGGTGTCCTCGGGTGCAGGCCTACTGGTGTGGGATCCTGGAATGAGGAAGAAGACACTGAAGAGGTCGACGCGGAAAGGAATGGATGGCCTGGATCAAAAATGGAGAGATCGTATGGTTGGAGGAGGCGCGGGAAATGGGTTGATCAATTTAAATAGATCGATGGTCGTGATTAGATCTCAGAAGAGATCGGATGGTTACGGAGACACGCGGGGGAGATCGCGCGGTTAAAAGGGTTGGACGGACGAGATCGACGTGGAAGTCGATCGGACGGTTTTGATCGCGTGGAATGCGTCCCACATCGAAACAAAACGTGGTTGAGGCAAGTTTTATTACCCAAAGCAAGCTGGCAATGGAGAAATAACACAAACGCACACACACAGGGGCCTTATACACGGGCCCCATGTGGGCCTTGGACCAACCCTACGCAACGCGCGCCGTGGCCTTACACACAGGCCCACGTGCGACTGGATGAACCTATCCTCGGCTCGGGCCTTGGGCCTGGTTGACACTCTGTATACACACCTGGGACCCCGATGGTCGGTACCCCGGGTCCCTAGGGGCTCGGTCTCGGCCTTGAGGGCTTTTCCCAAAGGGATGCCCTTAGCTTGGCTGGGTCCCAATCTAATTTTTTATTAAAAATTATTTAGATTTCCAAAATAACTAGTTTAAGTATACTTAGTTCAAAATAGTGTGTAATATAAATATTTGAAAAAATGAGTTAATATACAATAAAAACAAATAGTTTTAACTTAAAAATCTAAAACCATTTTCTAGCTTATATAAAATACTTTACATATTGATACAAATCTTTTAAAAGATATACCCTTTCATATTTTACATACAAAACCATTATAAATATTAGGATCTTTAAAATACACCACTATCTGTTTCATAAAATTCTTTTTTTAAAGGCCAATAGTTTCCCCAATTCAAATATACATAATTTTAGAGATCAAGAGATATAATTATTACAGATACCCTTTAAACATATCTTTTATAAAAAGAATACTAAGTTTTCAACCATATAGGTATCCATCGGGATTTTGTAAAAACAAAAAGATTTATTTCCAAGAATACTCTTTTTATTTTAAAACTATGATTCTTTTGGGAAAAATATTTTAGACATATTATAATATTTGAAATATCATAAAATTATAAGAGCATTAAAAACAAGTTTTCATATAAAGATAAACTTTATCAATGGAAACCCAAAGGTTGTTTTGAAAACCCAACGGCTATATATATTTAACGGTCATAAATTAAAGGAAAATTATAAAAACAGGGGGTGTAGGGTGTTTCTTGAAATCAAAACACTTAAACCAGGAAGGATGGATCTCCTCATACCTTTGGTGCTGAGTATGTGTGTCGTGGCTCTGGTTATTATACTTTTCACACTGATGGACCCAAAAGACAACAATTATCTGATTACTCGAGTTGTGATTCTTAGTAGTCTCGTTGTGTCCATTTTAGGTCTTGTTCGTGGTATTTTCAATTAGTTGGGTCTTTGTTGCAATGTAATATTTTAATATATACCAGTTTACCTTATTCTCCCTGTTTTTCATCTATTTTGTTTCAAATTCTTTATCAGCACAAAAAACGCATCATATAAAACAAGAGACATCATCATAAAGTATAACATTATTCACTTGGACCATTTCATAAAACCTGGGGCATCACATTATCCCCCCCCCCTTTAAGAAATTGCGTCCTCGTAATTTATTTCACAAAACTACAAAGGTTCTACAACGTTATCACTATCTCCACCAATGTATAGGGTTAACAGGTGCATTTAGCGGGATCCCCGTAGCGATGCTCAAATCTTCCAGTTCCCTAACCCAGATACACCTAGGACAGGAGGGGTTGAACTCATGTTCCGGACTTTCAGGCTTCCATAGGGAAGCTCGAATAGTACAAAGTTCGGAAATGTCTTTGTAGACCAACGTACGAAGAACTCGCCGAATTATGTCTCGATCGAGAACATTCAAGCCATATATGTGGTCAAACAGGTTAAATCTGAGGAGTTGGAACATATAAGTCGCATAAATATTTCCCTCTAACGCAGCCTCTTGAAATTTCACTCTGGCCATGTAGTTCTGACCTAGGGTGAAACACAGGAAGAGCCCTTCATGGTAACTTCCTCGTCGTTCACGCCCAGCCAGCTATGCTGAGCCTATGCGGTGGAAGATGGAGGCATTCCCTTGGCAGGTGCGGAGAATCTCCGGACTGTTTGTCACCTCAAACCATTGCTTGCACGTTCTTTACAAATTTGCGAAGGGGACATACTCATCCTCCCAAGTTTTGATTGCAATGATTTCCAGAATCTCAGTGGGAAGAGATAACAGGTGGATTTGTCCTTCCATCTGAATGTTTAAGACAGAAGTTCAATCACTTGAAAACTATTCAATGATAAATACAAAGTAAAGACAAGGAAGGGGAAAGGAAACATTTCAATAAACAAAAGTTTATTATTAAACATTAGCGCTTGAGTTTCCCTTAACCACCAACTAAACGAACTCCACATAGAGAAGCAAAACTCCCTAACTCCTCGAACCAAACACAGGATGAGCATTCAGGGAAAAACTCATGGGGCACCTATGACGTCTCATGAGTTTAGCATGAGGGGTATGAAGTTGGGAGACATCCACATACACTTTTTTTCTGCAAGACAGTCGGGTGGACTCATCTTCTAACATTCTGAAGTCCAACAACTGACCCCAGAAGCCGTAGTTCAAAATCTGACAAATGTAGGCCGCTCGGAGGTCTTCGTCAGCAGCATCTTCTTGGAAAGGGTTATCAATTATAGTGCCAAATTCTTCACCCACCGTGAACACTCAGAAAATTCCCTCATGGTACCTTCCCTGACGTGCATAGGAGGGAAATTGGGTCATCATCACAAAGAGGTAATCCAACCCAACCCCCGATGTAGGCTAAGAACTCGAGGTGAGCTGGAAACGTCGTATAAGTGTTTTCATGACATGCAGATATAGGCATAGTTTAGAAAATCCTCATGGCTAGCTAAAGACACAATGGTCTCTAGTGCCTCAGTGGGGAGAGACAAAAGATTAGTACCTTCGTTTTCCATCTGAAATTTAAGAAAACCCATTTTTTAGTAAAACTGAAGTGTATATATATATATTTGTTTCAGTTTCTGGCTTTCCAGATTTATCCAAACTGAACCTATGATACCAACTATAGGGACCCCGACCCCCGAAACCTAGGAGTCGGTGCCTTCTGAACATGATGTGTTGTTTATAAATAAAAAATGCACTGATAAACTACACATCATGTCCCTATACAGAGGATCGTGAGCGGTTCGGGTTCTGGGAAACTGGAAACTTCTGAAACGATTCATCTTTTAAGAGCTGATACCTAAAAATTTTGAACCAAAACGTAGGGTGAGCATTGAAATACTCAGTAAGGGGTTAAAAATAAAAAAAATAGTGTAGCTTTTGAAAACATTCTTTTTCTTAAAAATCCATAGAACATTCTCTAAAGGAAAAATTGTAACACATAACATCAAAATGCTCAATCAAGGTTTTCAAGAAGAGCATGAAACAATTATGTCATTTCTCAAAGGAGTGATAATGGTTATCATAAAAAAGTACGACCTGTGATTTCCTTAAGCATAAAATTTAAACAGTTAATCATAATTAGAGTTGCGCATAGAGGAAACAACTTAAATTTTCATATGTTGGTTACTATTTTACTAAGTGATAAACACAAATCATGCTCCAACTTATACCAGTGAAATATGAACTTTATGAGAGCATAAGGGCAATGGTCGTGAAAGAATAGGTATATTATCTTGAAAAGAACTTGTTACATAACTTGAACATGTGGCTACACCATTTAACTTAGACAATAATTTTCGTTTCACTAAGGTCCATCCCCCAAGGTATCGTTAAAATTGTAATCTCTAGTGGTTACATCATTACCCAATGCAATGGGGTGTTATCAAGGCGCAACCATAAATATTTTAATCTCTAATGGTTACATTATTACCCAATGCAATGGGGCGCTATAAAGGCGCACCCTTAAATTTGTCTTTATTATCATGTTAGCCACATCGTTCATACTTTTCTTAAACAGTTTGTATATTCAAGATGTCCCATACCACCTTGAATAACTCATTCATTTTCATATTACCCAATGTGTCCCATACCACCTTGGGTAATCTAATTTCTTAGTTCGTTTAGTGATATGTCATCTGTATGCGTTAATAACAAAAATAATAATTAATGATCCACCACACATCTTTCTAATACATGATATGACAGTTAATATGGAAAAATATGTTAATAACTAATCAAAGGAACACATAGTTTAGTAAAACATTCTTTTCACATAAGCTAATTACTAAAGCAATAATAAAAGAAAAAGATGATACAATAAATGATTAATCTTTAAGATTATTATTCCTTGGAAATGGAATGTTTATATAAAACACTTGCCACCAGTTAAGGTGATAAGCAGGCCCTTGAAAAAGAATTTAGCCATAACTTGATTAATTAGAAACATTCACCAAAGTAGTATCATGGTGTAATAAGTCAATAAATGAACACTTTATGACGACCTGATCCCATAAATCCTAAATCCTTTAATACATTTTAAACAAGCCAAAATATAAAAATGCGTCGTGGGAAATGTCAACAAACTCCTTTAATAACACACGCTCATTTGTGTGTACATAAATACAAAATACATGTTGGTTTAGTAAACACCCAAAATTATTAAAATCACACATGTGGTGTTTTGGAAATTATACTTATAAATATGTTTACACGTCACCATATATACACCAAGAATGTATATATGGGTTTTTACACTAAATCAACAAGACCATTAAAATTTATTGAGTTCTAAAAAACTCAAATCACTTATGTTTTATTTAGTCAAAAATTAAACTTATGAGGGTTTAATCCTCATGAAACTATAAATACATAAATATGTAACAACTTTGGTTTTAAACAGAAACATAATTGCACCTAAGCCAATGGCCTAGTTTTCATCCACAATATCATTTAAGGATAGTTATTCATTCCCCAAAATCATGACGGTCTTGTTTTGAAAAACATGTACATGTATACATACTTAGTTATTTACATATATATAAGGTTTACATAATTAATATATGTTAAGAGTCCGTTAAAAATATAACCTCTATAAACACATATTAGCTAGTATAACCTACCGAAATAATCTTGGATACCCTAAACCGATTGGGTTTGAGTTATGATATGTATATATGTATATACAAAACTGTATACACAATATAAATATAAGTTTTGGGTTCGTTGTAAAACCGAATCGTAAAAAAAACATAAAAAGGGTGAATACAAATGTATCCCTTTTGATAATAATATTGAAAACCCCTATAAAACGTTACAGACCGAGGGGGTTGTATAGTATAAAATTACATACATAAATTATATATAAACCGGGGGTATAGAAAGTAGGTTTTCACCAAACTAAGACAGGTATGTAAGCACCCTTACCTTGATTGAGGAGGAGGCTCAAACCGGAGGTACATCGCTGGGTTGCTGGGAGTTCAAGGGAGAGAAGGATAAGGAGGAACCGTCCCGGTTTCATGATGCAAGAGGAGTTTAAGTAGAGCTTCGGTGCAAAAAGGGTGACTCGACCCAAGAGTAGGCCGGCGTGGGGAAGACGAGTTAACAGTGACCTGGGAGGGGGGTGTTCAGGGGTCAAGAGGAGCAGTGCAAATGGAGAAGTTGAGGCGTCCTCGGGTGCAGGCCTACTGGTGCGGGATCCCGACGTGAGGAAGAAGACACTAAAGAGGTCGACGAGGAAAGGAACGGATGGCCTGGATCAAAAATGGAGAGATCGTACGGTTGGAGGAGGAGCGGGAAATGGGTTGATTGATTTAAAGAGATCGAGGGTCATGATTAGATCTCGGAAGAAATCGGACGATTACGGAGACACGCGGGGGAGATCGTGCGGTTAAAAGGGTTAGACAGATGAGATCGGCGCGGAAGTCGATCGGACGGTTCTGATCGCACGGAACGCATCCCACATCGAAACGAAACGCGGTTGAGGCAAGGTTTATTACCCAAAGCGCGCTGGAAACAGAGAAATAACACAAGTACACACACACAGGGGCCTTATACATGGGACCCATGTGGGCCTTGGCCCAACCCTACACAAAGCGCGTTGTGGCCTTACACACGGGCCCGCGTTCGACTGGATGAACCTATGCTCAGCTCGGGCCTCGGGCCTGGTTGACACTCTGTATACACACCTGGGACCCCAATGGTCGGTACCTCGGGTCCCTAGGGGCTCGATCTCAGCCTTGAGGGCTTGTCCCTAAGGGATGCCCTCGGCTTGGCTGGGTCCCAATCTAATTTTTTATTAAAAATTATTTAGATTTCCAAAAATAACTAGTTTAAGTATACTTAGTTCAAAATAGTGTGTAATATAAATATTTGAAAAAAATGAGTTAATATACAATAAAAAAAATGGTTTTAACTTAAAAATCTAAAACCCTTTTCTAGCTTATATAAAATACTTTACATATTGATACAAATCTTTTAAAAGATATACCCTTTCATATTTTACATACAAAACCATTATAAATATTAGGATCTTTAAAATACACCACTATCTGTTTCATAAAATTCTTTTTTTAAAGACCAATAGTTTCCCCAATTCAAAAATACATAATTTTAGATATCAAGAGATATAATTATTATAGATACCCTTTAAACATATCTTTTATAAAAAGAATACTATGTTTTCAACCATATAGGTATCCATCGGGATTTTGTAAAAACAAAAAGATTTATTTCCAAGAATACTCTTTTTATTTTAAAACTATGATTCTTTTGTGAAAAATATTTTAGAAATATTATAATATTTGAAATATCATAAAATTATAAGAGCATTAAAAACAAGTTTTCATATAAAGATAAACTTTATCAACGGAAACCCAAAGGTTGTTTTGAAAACCCAACAGCTATATATATTTAACGGTCATAACTTAAAGGACCATTATAAAAACAGGGGGTGTAGGGTGTTTCTCAAAATCAAAACACTTGAACCAGGAAGGATGACTCTCCTCATACCTTTGGTGCTGAGTATGTGTGTTGTGGCTCTGGTTATTATACTTTTCACACTGATGGACCCAGAAGACGACAACTATCTGATTACTCGAGTTGTGATTCTTAGTAGTCTCGCTATGGCCATGTTAGGTCTTGTGCATGGTATTTTCAATTAGTTGGGTCTTTGTTGCAATGTAATATTTTAATATATACCAGTTTACCTTATTCTCCCTGTTTTTCATCTATTTCATTTCAAATTCTTTATCAGCACACAAAACACATCATATAAAACAAGAGACATCATCATAAAGTATAACATTGTTCACTTGGACCAATTCATAAAACCTAGGGCGTCACAATGTAATACACCTGAGGATGGTTCTGGACACACTCTGAGAGCACCTGCTTTACTGAAATCTCTTGAAGTGTGAGTTATGGATACAAAAGGTCCACTTCCTAGGACATGTCATCTTTGAGGATGGTGTTGTGGTGGATTCAGTAAAGATCGAGACGATGCTTTCTTGGGAGCCACCCAAGAGCGTTACCGAGGTGAGGAGTTTCCTTGGGTTGGTTGGGTACTATCGGAGGTTTATACTTGACTTCTCTAGAGTAAAATAACCCATAACGCCATTAATGAAGAATGGAAAAACCTTCATGTGGACAGAAGGATGCCAACAGAGATTTTAGCAGGTAAGAAGGAGCTTGATGAGTGCTCCTATCTTGAGGTTTCCAAATAAGGGCACCAACTACGTGGTGTTCTGTGACACATAAAGAACTGGGCTTGGTTGTGTCCTGATGTAGAGGAAATCAATGATTTCTTATAGCTCACAAAAATTGAGACTGCATGAACAGAACTATGGGACTCATGACCTTGAGTTGGTAGCGACAGTCTTCGCACTGAATATGTGGCGAGACTACCTTATGGGAGAATGATTCATTATCTACTCTGTCCATAAGAGTATCAAGTATATCTTTTCTCTGAAGGATCTGAATATGAGACAGTGGTGTTGGATAGAGTTCCTCTAGGACTATGACTTCAATATGGTCTATACTCCTGGGAAGGGGAACATTGTGGCAGATGCTCTCAGCAGAAGATCGAGTTCACAATTACTAAATGAGGCCTCAGAGCAGGTTTCCTCACTTTAGATATCCTTTTTGTATAGAGAGGAGATAGATCTTCTTTAGTCGATGGTAGTTTCCCATCCACTCTTACAGCGAGTCAGAGAGGCACAACTCAGAGATGTCAGTTGCGAGACTACACTTTCCCAGATGTCCATAGGGCATTCCTCTAAAGGATATTCAAAAGGTGGGGAGCACATCATCATTTTTAGAGGATGCACCGTAGTGCCAGTGGAGTTGCAGGAGGAGGTGTTGAGGGAGGTTCCATACATCCCCACTGGCGGTATATCCAAGTGTGGTGAAGATGTACCAGGACCTCCGATGTCAGTACTAGTGGACGGGGATGAAGAAGGCAGTGGCAGAGTTTGTCTCGAGATGCCTCACTTGTCAGCAAGTGAAGGCTGAGCACCAGGTTTCAATAGGTTTGACAACCCCTCAAGGTACCAGAGTAGAAGTGGGATGAGATATCGATGGACTTCATGACAGACTTACCATGTACGTCCAGGGGGTATGATACCATCTAGGTGATCGTAGACCGACTCACCAAGTCGGTCCACTTCCTACCCATTGAAGAGCAGGGTTTAGTAGAGAACTTGGGACGCCTCTACATGTAGGAGATAGTTTGACTCCATGGAGTCTCATCTATGATAGTCTCAGGTCGTGATGCATGTTTTACATCCCAGTTGTGGAAGGGATTGTAGGAGGATTTTGGGACTTAGTTGCGCATGAGCATAGCCTTTCACCCACAGACTGATAGTCAGACAAAGTGGACTATACAGACCTTGGGGGACATGCTTCGTGCTTGCATCCTTGATTTTGATTGCAGTTGGGAGGACCACCTACAACTAGTGGAGTTTGCGTATAACAACAGCTACCACTCCACCATCGGTATAGAACCATTCGATGCGTTGTACGAATGACCATGCAAGTCATCGTTATGCTGGACAGGCCTAGGGGAGTCAGCACTCATGGGTCCAGAGATGGTACAGGATACCACTGAGAATGTGTTGGTCATCCAAGAGCGGATGAAGACTACACAGAGCCGACAGAAGTCCTATGTTGATAGGTGACAGAGACCCTTGGAGTTTGAGGAGGGGTACCATGTATTCCTATGAGTCTCTTCTTGATGAGGGATACAGAGGCTAGGGTGGCAAGTTATCTATGAGGTTCATCAGACCATTCATGATACTACGTAGAGTGGTAGAGGTGGTGTACCGCTTGGCTCTATCACTGCAGTTAGAGAGGGCACAGGACGTCTTCCATGTATCCCAGCTGAGGAGATACGTGCATGACCCTTCTCACATCATCAACCACGGTGAGCTGGAGATTGACGATGGGGTGAAATTTGTGGAGTACTCGGTGGAGATAGAGGATCGAAGGGATAGGATCCTTCATGGACATTTGATGCCTCTGGTGTGTGTTTGTTGGTAGCATGAGAATATCCAGGAGAGCATGTGGGAGCAGGAGGCTCAGATTCATGCTCAGTACCCCCATTTGTTTTATTAGCCTTTTTTGGATTATGATGAAGTAAAACCCTAAAGGTGGGAGTAATGTAATACCTTGGAATTCCATGATTTTTTTTTGAAAATTAAAAGGGATTATTTTGAGACCAAACACTGAGACGGCGTCTGATTCTGAGGCTTAGATTTCCCGGAATGTCCGTCGAAAAATGTTAAGTTTTAAATAGCGTATGTGAGCAGTTTTCCTGAAAAAGTGGAATAACTCTTAAATGGGTGCCCAAATCAGAAATATGAAAGAATCATTGTGTTCAGGATGGAAGGCTTACCCTAGCCGCGACTTAAGTTTAGTCGGCACAGGTCTCCAGTGAGAAAACTTGAAAATGGCATAACCATAAATAAAATTATTAAATAAAATTATTTTATTTTTCAAATCCTTATAACTCATAAACGGTAACTCAGATTGGAAATAAGAGAGTACTGTTGAGTTTGTGGGGGTATAATTCCCTTAGTCAAAACCTAACATCGGTCAGTATGGGCTGGCTGTGAAAGTTGGTTTTTGGGACGTAACCATAAATAAAATAAATTAAATAAAATTTATCTTATTTTCGAATCCTCATAACTCACAAATGGTAACTTAAATTAAAAATCTGAGACCAACGTTGAGTTCGTAATGAGATGTTCTCCTTGAGCAGGACTTAACCTCGACCGACATGGGTCAAGGGAAAAAGTTATTTTTCAGACATTTTAGGGGAAAATAAAATAAACTTAAAAAGTTTATTTTATTCGAAATTATTTCGCTACAACACAGTGAAAATCCGACCGTTTCATTCCATAAATGGAATCGTGTAACGGCATTACAATGCTAAGTAACAGAAACGTTGTTTCATAAATGAAACAGCGTAATGATGGACACTCAGTGTAATAGAAATGTTGTGACGCGTTTTCTCCATTTAATGGGATAACAGGAATTGGAGATCAGATTTAGATCTTTCAAATCCCTCTGAGTCTCTGAAGGAAAGATCTCCAACGATGAACGCTAGCAAATCAGAAAACAACGATGATACCCTTAAAGGGAGGATTCGGGACCAGCGATCGACAGACGACGACGAATGATCATCCTCGAGAAATCTCCTTTCTCAGGTAGGGGTTTGATTCTTTTTTGTGTGAATTGGGTTTCTTCGTTCTTTCTTTTAAATGAAGAACGTGAGTTAACTCACAAACAAGTTAACCCGCAGATCGATTGTTCATACGGGAGGGTTAATGATGCGGGATAAAAATGGGATATCTATTTTATTGTGATTATCCCGCCCTTTTTGGCACTTCATGATCCTACTAACAAGAACATATCTGGGTCTAAATGAACAAAGACCCAGATCATTCTTTGAGTGTTCATATGTGCGACTCCTTTCCCTCTCCTCTTCTTGTGTTCTCCCCGTTCCTCGTGGCGTAATGAATTTGGTGGTGACGGTATCTGCGGTCCAAATGGGACCGTAGCAGTGCATCGGCCCACAACAGGAGACCACGGGAGATAGCGGCAGCGGCAGGAGACCGCAACGGTGGCACAAGGTCACGGCACCTAGCCACGGCGGTAGCAGGAGCTGCCGGAACCAAGGCCAGCGACAAGCGGTAGGTGGCGGAGGTCGCGGTCAACGATGGTCGTGAAGGTGTGGGAAGGCAGCGCCAACAGGCACCACCTCAGGTGGTCAACAGCGGGTTGACCATGGGGATGCACTGGCCCGAGCCAACACGACACTGTGTGCGAGCGGAAGGGAGACAGCCGGTTTCAACCAGCCACGTGACATGAGGCCGGATACGCTTTCACTACATCCCTATGGGGATGAACCGGTCCGGAAAAGAATTGGGTCGAGGATAGGGTTGGGATACTGAGTGGCCTGGTTGAGAAAAGTCGGCTCGTCGAAGCGGGATGGGCCAAAAGGGTTGAACCGGGCCGATGGGCGGCCCAGGATGGAGGAAAAATGGCCCATCAATGCGGATCAGGCTGAATGGGAAACTGGGTCATTGGGCGGTCCAGCTGGTTAGAACCGATCCAACTAATTTGGATCAGACCGGATGCGGACCTGGTCGATGGGCGACCCGGCGGGCTGGACCCACGGCCAAACCAGACCGGGTCGGCCCATACCCAACCAGGGCGGGTCGGGTCAGCCAAGACTCAACCGGGATGGGTCGGGTTGGCTGAGACGGGTCGGGTCATGCAGGACCCCCGGGCTGGGTTGGTCGGGTCGGTCCAACCAAGTCGGATCGGGCTTAGACACTACCAGCCTCGGTTTACTAAAGCGCCAAAATCTTTCAGACCGGGTGTTTGATTGACGTGTCATTTGTGGCATTGGGACCCTTGAAATGAGACGTTCCTTTGGGCATACTCTAAGTGAGATTTTGTGGCAGTTGAGATGCGGCTGATGATTTGAGAAATAGATTCTCCCATAATCAAGCATGCTATGAGCAGGAATCCCATGGCTGGTTGTGACACGAAGGATATGACGAGCGGGTCTTAGTGAACCAGCTGGCCAAGAGAGGAGTAGGTCTTAGTGATCTAGCTAGCCCAGAGATGAGAAGGTCTAAGTGGTCCAGCTGTCCAAGAGATGAGCGGGTCTTAATGATTTAGTTGGCCCAGATATGAGTGGGTCTAAGTGATCTAGTTGTCCAAGAGACGAGCGGGTCTTAGTGATCGAGCTAGCCCAGAGATGAGTGGGTCTAAGTAATCCAGTTAACCAAGAGACGAGCGGGTCTTAGTGATCCAGTTAGCCCAGAGATGAGCGGGTCTAAGTGATCCAGCTAGCCCAGAGACAAGCGGGTCGAAGTGATCCAGTTAGCCCAAAGACGAGCGGGTCCAAGTAATCTAGCTGTCCCCAGAGTCGAGCGGGTCTCAGTGATCCAATTGGCCCAGGCCTTGTTGTGTGGTCTTGTCGTGTGGTCTTTCCTTTGTGGTTTGGGGTCCCTACTGAGTATTGTGTTACTCACCCCTACACGGGTTTCTCCCGCATGTGTCGTGTCCCGTGCAGGTGATCGACGCTTCAACAGAGACCTTGGTGGTTCGGGACCAAGTGGTGCTCAGTGAGACTAGACGGACGGACGTACTTCTACGGCTATAGGCAGCTACCATTCACCTACCCTTCAGATGGGGTTTCGAGCAGACGGACCATGGCAGTTGTACTTTCCTTTGTGGTTTTGGGCTTATATTCTAGCCCCTTTGTACTTTCAGTTTGTACTATACTATCAGTAGTTGTATCAATGATAGTTATGGTTTACTCTGTGTTTACTTTCCGCAGTTTGAGCTTTGTGCGTGTGTACAGGTTTAAAGGAAAATGTCTTCCCTTTTTGGGATATGCCTACTTGGTGCTAGTCGTCAGCCTCTGACCTATGGAAGACGGGCTTGGGGTAGTCACAGCACGGGCCCTGGGGGACGGGTTGTGACATGATCTATATTACTTGTTACACACATATAATAGAGTGTCTGAGAGACCAAATAAGGATAGAAATTTGAAAGAATCAAAGTAGGGTAGTTTCTCATGAGGGGTGAGATTGATTCCCTCCATGTATCTGGAACATGAGAGCTAATAGAATGACCTGTTGTGAAGAAATTCCTTCAAAACAAATGGGTGTATCGACAGAAGGAGGAAACATCTGGTAAACAGAGGTACAAGGCACGAGAAGTCATAAAAAGGTTTCAAAAAACATAAAGTGTGGATTTCTCTGATATCTTATCAAAAGAAGTTAAACATAAAACTACATGGGTGATACTTAGTATGGTTTCCATTGAGGGTTTTCATCTGGAACATTTGGATATGAAGACATCATTCCTTCATAGGGAAATTATTAAAGAAAAATACATGGATCATCCAATTGGTTTCATAGAGCATCGGAACCAAGACCTTACATGCAAGCTAAAATAGAGCCTTTATGGTTTAAAGTAGTCACCAAGGTAGTGGAATTTGAAGTTTGATCATTATTGTTACTAGAAGGTGTTCAATGATGGGAGTTCCATCATCTTTCTTCTATATGTTTATGGTATTCTTATTGTTAATCTAGTAAAGGAAAGGGTTGATACGTTGAAGAATTGATTGTCTGAAAGTTTTGAGATGAAAGATCTCGGTCTAACTAGAAAGATCTTAGGTATTCGGATTGTGAGAGACATAAGTTTCGATACTTTGTACTTGACTCAGTCAAATTGCATCCAGAAGGTGGTGGAGCACTTCATCATGAGCAAGGAGAAATCGGTGACCAAACACTCCCTCGGTCGTACACTTCAAGTTGAGCAAGGAGAAGGCACCACAAACAAAAGATGAGGAAGAGTACATGGAAAAGGTTCTCTACGCATCAGCAATTGAAAGCTTGATGTATTACATGGTTTGTACTCGACCTGACATTGAGTAAGCAATGGGAGTAGTTAGAAGGTACATGTTAAATCTTGGAAGAGAACATTGGGAGGATATGAAGAGGATTTTCTAATACTTAAAGGGTTTCAGAAGCTTGGCACTTTTCTTCGGGATAGATTTTATAGCTTATAGGGGTTTGTCGACTCTGACTTTAGTGGAGATTCCAACACTCAGAAGAGCACCACCAGATATATGTTCACTTTCAGAGAGATGGTTATAAGCTAGATGATGAAGCTTCAACCAGTATATAGACCCGGATTTTCCATGTAATTTTTTTTTAATTATATGAAATTATTATGAGTCTACGAAAATTCACAGCGCATGATTCTGAGGCCCGGTGTGCCCGGAATAAATTTCTGAACTTTTTTTAAGGTACGTTCAGTAAACGCGTGGGCGGCGTTTTCTATCTTTTGAACCGGTGCTTGGATTAAAAATCTGAGGGCACCTTTGAATCCACAGTGCCGAAATTCGCTAAGGGAGGCTTCACTTCGACCGCATTAGGTCTGGAGAAAAAGTTAGATTTTTAACTTTTTAAAAGAATAATAAAATAACTTTGTTATTTTATTTCCCTCTTTTCTTTTCCTCCAACGGACAAGCGGCAGTGGTGGGACCAATGACATGTCAAGCCATTAAATGGGTTGACTCCTCAAATCCTTTGTAACAGCACCGTTGGAATTAGTAAGGTTCCTATTAAATGACCCTCATTAATTCCACATGCGTTACTCACCATCTCTCTCTCCTATTTATATGGAGCTTGAGGAGCAGTGTTGGAATGGTTTTACCAAGCGACGAAATTCTGATAAAGTGAGATGATGCCAACCAATTAGAGGACAGGACCGGTTCTGACGAGCGGTGACAAGCAACACTGAATCACAAACCGAAGGACGATGATTGAGCGACAATGTTGGAGGCTTGTTGCGGGGACGACGAACACCGACTCTTCCTCAAGCGCGGACGTTATCCAATGATCTTGAGGTAGGGTTTATTTCTTGTCTAAATTCAAAATTGATGTATCATTATTATATCCTCTTGTTATCAAACTAACATGGAGGGCACGGTCCAAACGAACAAGGTCTGGACCCTCCGCCCTTTTTGTTGGAATTTGGAGCGTTCTTCGCGAGCATTGTATTCGAGTTGGATGAGACCCAGAACGCCGGTGAAGAAGGTCGCGGCTGTAGCTGTGGTAGGTGACAGTAGCGGCCAGCAACAGCTGGCCATGAAGGAAGTGGCGGTGCGCCGTCGCGCACCGTCGAAGGAGGGGGTTGCGGCTCTTTAACTGTGGCGACCAGCAGCGGTTGGTACCAGCCAGCTGTGGTAGGGAGGGCAGCGCATGTGGGCGCACCGCCGGAGAAGATGGTCGCAGCTTTTTAGCCGTGAGGGTAGAACCCGCTCCCTGCGGGTCCTGCGGCAGATGAGGCAATGCTACGTGGTGTCTCCACTATGAAGGAAACCGAATGGCTGCTCGGCCATTCGGGAAAACCAGGGGACTTCCCCCCGTGTCAGCTAGGGCGCCCCACCGCGGGCCAAGCCGCGCAAGCCAAATGGGCCGAGCCGCACCCCCCCCCCCCCTGCGGGTCGAGCCAGACCGTGGCCCTGTGGGCCGAGCCCGCTGCAGCCCAGCCTAGCTGGGTCGGACCCGGACCCACCCAGACCCAGTTTCGCTTAAAGGGTCATAACTTGAAATCCGGGTGTCTGTTTAACGAACCGTCTGCGATGCTGGAACCCTTGGAACTAGACGGTCCTTTTGGTATACTTCACTTGAGTTTTGAAGAAAGTTGGAGTATGGCCAGGTTGGATCAAACCTAAATCCAACCGGGCCCTCGAAACTAAAACGCTTATAAGTTACAAAATGGGCGTCCGATTGACGCGTTGTCTGTCGTGTTGGAACCCTTACGGCATGGTGCTCCTTTGGGATATTTCTTCATGGAACTTCGTAGCAGCTAAGGTATGACTGATGGCTTGAGAAGCGGTTCTCCCAAACATGCTATGAGCGGGAATCCATTGGTTGGCAGTAAGGCAGAGGTTGGAGACAGATCATACGGAGGTTAGTACCGAGCAATCCTGTGTGGGTCAACACCGATCATGTGTGGGTCAGATCCTGTGTGGGTCAGCACTCAGCAATCCTGTGTGGGTCAGCGCATACCGATCTTGTGTGGGTTAGATCCTGTGTGGGTCGGCAGGGGTTAGTATCTATCGATCATGTGTGGGTCAGACTCTATATAGTCAGCGGTAGTGCCTCTCAACAGAATAATATGATTTAGCTTCTCAACTAATCATCTACACTTCTGTGCTTTACTTATATACCTGGTGTGAGATGAGTCTTTTACCTTCGTGGTGTTACCTTCATGGTGTTACCTTTGTGGTACTTTTATCTTCGTGGCGTTACCTTCATGGTGTTACCTATGTGGTACTTTTACCTTCGTGGTGTTACCTTCGTGGTGTTACCTTCGTGGTGTCACCTTTGTGGTACTTTTATCTTCGTGGTGTTACCTTCATGGTGTTGCCTATGTGGTACTTTTAATATCACGGTGTTACTTCGTGGTGTTACCTTTGTGGTATTCTTTCTTCATGGATCAATTGTGCAAATGGCTTAAAAGTTGGAGCCTTAAGTTTCCTCATGGATGAGACGAGTATCTTTTTTTAACTTAGGTATATGTATGGGTATATACCTAAGTAGAGTTGATGATTGCTTCATGATTTGTGATTGAGGTCTTACTTTGTATTTTTTCCTTTGTGGAACTCTAGGAGACCTTTGGGGGTCTCGAGGTCCCTACTGAGTATTGTTATACTCACCCATGCACGGGCTGCGCCCGCACCTTGTTGTGTCTTGTGCAGATGACAGACAGCGTTGATCGAGGCTGAGGGAGCCAGGACTGGACGGTGCTCAGAGGTGGACCATTTTGCGTGACGTGTCGTAGTGTCTATAGATCGTGAGTTGTACCTACCCTTCAGGTAGGATCCTCGGTGGATGTTCCAGGAGTTGTTTTCTCTTTTATTTGTACTTGTACTTTCCATTTGGGCTTGTATTCCGACCTCTTTACTTTCAGTACACATTTTACTGTAGTGGTTTACTTTGTGGTTGCTTCTCGTTGTGTTCTTGGATTGTGTGTTTGTACAGGTTTAAAGGCAATGTATTCCCGTTATAGGGATATGCTTTTCTGGTGCTAGACATCAACCTCTAACCTATGAAAGGCGGGCTTGGGGTAGTCACGACACGGGTCCCGGGGGACGGGTCGTGACACAGCAATTGCACTCTCGATAAGGGATGTGTAAGAGCAACTTAAACAGATGTAAGGGTAAACTCGTGAGATTTTTGGAAGCAAGTATTGTGTACCGCAATACGGAGTTCAATAAGTTGGAGTCATTAACCAAACAGAGATATGCCCATGAAGATAGGAGCTACATGGAAGCACTCACTATGAAGATCAAAAGATGAGATGACCGATTGCACTGACTGGAGTCTACTATATTAGTAGGGCGAAATCACTTATGATAGGGATTATGTTATTACAATCATCTTTTAATTCCTTAAAGTAAAGCAGTGTTCCCCTGTGGATTGGGACTCGAGTCCAAACCACATAAACTTGCATTTTCTTTTGCTTTCTTTCTTTTCAATCATTGTCTTCCAGAAATCTTATTTGTGTTCATTCGAGGAGGCTTGAGCATTGGAGTGCGGTGATTTAGGTGTGATTGTCATTCAAGTATCGGACACTGTAGCGTGGGCTTGTTTCTAATACTTTGTTTCAGCCTAGTGTGTTTTGGTGGATATCTTTTATGGGATTAATGGAAAATAGTCATGATCCCAAGAAGGTGGGGGTAAGTCAAGTCTTGGGGGTGGGCCAGGGTAGTCCATAGGGGTGCGGTGGTGTAACACCCGAGACTTTTATGTTATCAAAGGAATCTTTTTCTACACAACACTTGCTTGGCTTGCTTTACACGCAATCGCGACCTTCCTCGATAGCTTGCGTCGTACGCAATACTGAGTTTCACTAAACAACAATATGCTATTAAAACTAGCCGTTATGAATAGTAATAACCACTTTTTGAAATTTTATAAATTTTATTTTTCAAAATGGACTTCATTTTTGGACTCAGAATATCGAAATTAGCCTAGGGTGAAATTTTGGTATTTTTCTGAAAACTTTCAATTTTTGATGAATAGTGAAACCACTAAGTAGTAGGTTAAAAACTGAATTTTGCATAAAACTTAATTTTACCGCTTCTGTGAATGGAATTTTGAAAATCCTACAGACACGGTTGATATCATTAAGTAAAATGTGGTTCAATGGGATAAAAATAATTTTTTGGTGAATAGTAACTTTTTACTTTTTTTACCGCGGTTAATAGTAAATAGGGTAACTAAGGGTAAATATGATATTACTATTACCCTAACATATGTCCTAATTCTATTAGAAAAGTGTAATTCGACCAAAAACAACCTTATGAATAAAATATGACCATTTAGGCCCACTTGGATTAGATTAGGACATTTATTATTAATTTATTTAAAGAAGGGTTAAAATAGTTAAAATCAAAGTTTAATAAGTAAATCATTTTTAATATGGGGTTATACATAAGATAAATTCGACTATAAATATCCATTAGAAAGCTAAAAAGATTTACTACATAATGGTATTTTATTTGTAATTTTTAGACATTAAATAATTTAATTTATTTATGACACAATGATGATGCAGTAATTATCTTATTAATGAAATATTGACATAATTGATGTTATAAACACCAAAATAAATGTAATTTGAGACTTTTTATGAATTACACTAATTTTCTAGGTTACTATGATATATTAATGTTGATTTAATCAACTTGGTTCGAACATATAATTCTGTTATGACTTTCACAAAAATCATATATCAAATAGTGTCAATATTGACACAAAATAGTTTTTAAATCAAATATTATATTATTAATTGTTATTTTATTCCTAAAAATCTAAGGTTCGGCCAAATGACTTAGATAAGGATATATATATTAATAATAAACAATTTGGGGTTCGTTTGGCATGTTATAGTAAGTGTATTAACCATATAGTGAAAGAAAACAAAAAGACACGGTAAAAGTTAAATTAATTAACTTAGAGTTAAATCTAATTGATAAGGTTAAAATAATACCCTAAACTTGTCTAAATCCTATTGGTTGATAGGATTTAGACCCATCCCCACTTTAGCTTCGAAATAAGACCCTTTGGAACCATTATAAACCGATTTTGACTTTAATATAAAATAATATTTTGAGATATTCCTAAGGTGCCCCTCTCCTCCCTTATAAAAGGGCACCTCCTCCCCCTCCTCCTCACACCAAATTGAGAACTCAAGCTCGGCCAACCCCTGCCATTTTCTCCTCTCCACTTCCCTAGAATAATCCTAGAGGTCCTGGTCTTCTTCAAAGACCAATCTTAGTTCCCTAAGTGGAGGATTCAAAGAGGCGTTCCAAAGAAGAGGTAATATCCATTACCGATCTTTTCAATTTCTTTCTTCTTCAACTTCTTATTCTTTAGTTGTTTCATGATAAAGTAATAACATCAGTATTACTTACATACTGATATGTTATTATAAATATGAAACAACCCTAATTCACCTTCTATCCATCCCACGGAAAAATGAAATCACCGCGCGTGCATACGTACGGAATGCCGTCTCCACGCCGTGGTGTAATCTATTTTCCACCATCACTTTACAAGGATGGGTATAATGGTGTAATGAGTAACTATTTATGATTATTATTAATTAATATTGATACTGAAATAATATATATATACTCCAATACAATTCCACGATCATAGGAATGATATCATCACTCGTGCGTACGTACAGAATACCGTCTCCACGATGTGATGCGACTCGTTCTACATGATCATCATTACATAGTAATTATATAAATGAATTGAATGAATAAATATGATATATGTTACACTAATACCATTCTGGATATAAGGTATCTATAACCTTAAAAGAAGAATAAGAATTTATTCGACAAAACATGCATAAGAACAAAAGGCAATAAAGACCCGAGTAACAAGTAACAATGAAATATTACTAATAAGAAGCTAAGAATATGACCATATATGATATCATATCAATATGTATGATTCTGGAATAAGTCAATAACATTATTTAAACCATTATACAGGAGCTTCGGACACGTACAAAGCAAATCGGACCTAAGGTAAGGGAAATATCACAATCTCATTTTTATCCGAGATTGTTTATTCGTAAGTATTTACTGGGGTGTATTTTATCATCCACATCCATGTTTCATAAATATTTAATATTATTTCCATCCAACTACAATTGTTTAAATCCAATTTTACCCTTCGGTGAGTTTTTAGTAAAAGAAATGAAAGGAATCTTTTGTCGTTTTCCGTACGAGGTACTTTTTGACTTTTCCGACAAAAGTACGAAGAATGTTTTTTTTAACTTATACGGCATGAATGTATTTTTAAAACATTATTTCCAAGAAGCTTCATTTAAAAGTTTTCAAGTTTATTTTTAATCAACTTCTTTTATTTTAAAGTCGTATGACATGTTATGAAAGGAAAAGTGTTTTTGAAGTAGAAAGGATATTTTCCTCAAGAATGAAGTTCAAGTATTTTATCAAAATTATTTTCCATCTAAGATAATAAAAGGGTCCTGTTTTTATCCCTATTATTACATGGATTTGATTATGTTGTGATGGAAACATTTTTATGAATTCCTTTATCTTATATGAATTGTTTTATGATGTCATGTTGTTTAAGAATCCCATTTTTATTACATGGGTTATGCGATGATGTATGATTTATGATTATGTGGAACACATAAGAAAGGATTCATTATAAGATGGGTGGGACCTATATCTCCCTCCAATGCATTGGGTAAAGATTTTATATCTCATGAGATAGACATGGCTGGAACGGTAGGTTATACCGGTTCAGTGAAACAGGACTGGAACGAGGGTGACTCGGTTCAGAAAGGGACTTTGTCCACTAAGATAGTCTTGGAAATGAGTCATGACTAACAAGAAATGATTTTCCATGATTATGTGTGCATGCCACAAAGTTTCAAGTTTTATGTTATGATTATGGGGATCTCATTTTCACTTCTATGATTTATTCCATGTTAAGATATTATGATCTATTTTGCAGGTTTTGATTTTCAAAAAGATATGATATGATTTTTATTTCCTTTATTTGCCCTTGATGAGCATTTGAGCTCACCCTTTTATGTTTTCTTTTCCCCAGGTCAGGAAGATGGATATTAAGTGGAATATGCTAAAAGGGACCCTAGATATGATGAAATAAATGGGAGACACTGTAGAAGATTTATGAACCAGTTGTTTATGTTTCCCAGTTTCTAAAGACACTAGACCTATACGGTCCTTTGTGGTTGTCATATGTTGTAATAAGTGTGCTTCAATTTTGAAGTATTAACAATGTATGTAAAGTATGGGTCGTTATAGTTGGTATCAGAGGAAAGGTATAGTGAACCTTTGGAAACTAGGATGTGAAAGCCTTAGTAAGAACCCTAAGGATAAGTCTAAGCATAGAACACAATCTTAGTGTTTTAGAAATGGCCATGAATACCCTAGGATAAAACCTTAAGTGTGAAATTTTATCCTTGATTATGTGGTTTTCCTATTATAATTAGTGTTGCTCACACTATTCTTCTTGGTTTTAGTCAATGGCTGGAACCCGAAGGAACCGTGTTAATGCGGAATGCGATGGGCAATGCAATGATTGTCCCCCTGAGCAACCAAACGATATGGGAGCTGGAATGCAAAATCTTGTAGCCATGCTCACACATCTTTCTCAAGCTATGAATCATGCAGGACTTCCAAACGAGCAAAGGAAGGAGCAACATTCTGTTGAATCCTTCATGAGGCAGCGTCCACCTTCTTTCAGTGGGTCTACTGATCCATTAGTTGCTGAACAATGGATTAGTACTACTGAAAAGATATTTTCAGTTCTTCAATGTTCTGAACATGATAAAGTCATCCTACCAGTGTATCGTTTGGAAGGAGATGCTGATCAATGGTGGAATCTTATTAAGAATACGAGGCAAAGGGATGAAATTGAGTCTATGGAATGGGACGAGTTCAAGAACTTATTTTTCAATAAGTACTTCCCTCGTATTCTCCGAACAAATATGGAGAAAGAGTTCCTTGAATTGAAGAAAAGGGATGATGAATCTGTTGGTACCTATGAAGCAAAGTTTAAAAGACTTGCAAGGTACGCTTCTGGTATTATTATCCAACCTGAGAGTAAGATCGATCGATTCTTTAGTGGCTTAAAACCAAGTCTTCGAAGGGCGTTAGCCATAAGGGACTTCAATAGCTACGAGGAAATCGTTCGATGTGCTCTCAAAGTCGAGATGGAGATTGGAGTAACCCATCAGTCACATGGGTTTGATAAGAAGAGGAAGATGGAATTCAAAGGAAAATCTAAAGAGCACACTGAAAAGAAGATGAACTTTCCCTTATGCTCAAAGTGTGGAAAGAAACATGGAGGGAGTTGTCTTAAAGGGACAAGTAAATGTTTTAAATGTGGAAAGGAAGGTCATCGGGCATTTGAATGCCGCGATAATGGGAAGAAGATGTCTAATGATGCAAACAAAGGAAGGGATACACAGAATGAACCTACTACACTTCAATGTTTCAAGTGCAAGGAGATGGGGCATTGTGCCAATCAATGCCCAAATCCAAGGGTTGATGATGATGGTCGACGTCAACAAAATCTTAAGGCTAAAGACAAAGGAAAGTCACATGCAATTTCTATCAGCGATGTGGAGTACGATAACGAAGTGGTGAAATGTACACTTACCATCCACTCTAAAGTAGCAAATGTTTTATTTGATTCTGGATCCACCCACTCTTTTATTTCTAAAGAATTTTCTAAGGGTATCACCGTATTACCTCAACAATTAGATGTTGAGTTAGCTGTGACAACACCTAATGGCACAACAGTCGCATCAAAAGTTTATAATTCTTCTCCGATCGAAGTTTGTGGGAAAGTGCTTCCTGCAAATCTTGTGATCCTTCCTTTAGTGGAATTTGATGTGATTATTGGCATGGATTGGCTTTCTCTACATGGAGCTCATATCAATTGCCAAAGAAGGGAAGTCACATTTCATATTCTAGATCAATCTACGATCGTCTATCAATGCAAGGATGAACATAACCTTCCAGTGGAAATTCCTTCCATCTTATGGGTCTTGATTCCACTAAATGAAGGTTATTTATCTCAAATGGTTGGTGAGAAACTCACGATTAAGAATATGCCCATTGTACGGTAGTTTGATGATGTCTTTCCGGAGGAATTACCGGGTCTTCCACCAAATCGTGAAGTTGAGTTTTCAATAGAACTCGTACTGGGCGCTTTGCCAATTTCAAAGACACCTTATAGAATGGCCCCAATTGAGTTGCAGGAATTGAAGAAGCAACTCCAAGAGAATCTTGATAAGGGATTCATACGCCCTAGTGCGTCACCTTGGGGAGCACCTGTTCTATTTGTTAAGAAGAAAGATGGATCAATGAGACTCTGCATTGATTATCGAGAACTTAACAAGATCACTATCAAGAACAAATATCCTCTCCCATGCATTGATGACTTATTTGACCAACTACGCAGAGCTCAATACTTTTCCAAGATTGATCTTCGTTCAGGGTATCATCAATTAAGGATCAAAAGGGAGGATATACCAAAGACGGCTTTCCGTACAAGGTATGGACACTATGAATTTATAGTGATGCCATTTGGTCTTACTAATGCCCCTGCTATCTTCATGGATCTAATGAATAGAGTCTTTAGAGACTATCTTGATCAATTTGTGGTAGTTTTTATAGATGATATTCTTGTCTATTCAAAGAGCAAGGAAGAGCATGAAGATCACTTGAGAATTATATTGAAGACCCTGAGAAAGGAGAAGCTTTATGCCAAATTTACCAAGTGTGAATTTTGGCTTCAAAAAGTTGCATTTTTGGGTCACATAATCTCAAAAGAGGGGATATCTGTGGATCCAGCAAAAACAGAGGTTATCGAAAGATGGTCAAGACCAACAACAGTAACTGAGATCCGAAGTTTTCTTGGTTTGGCTGGATATTATCGACGTTTTGTAAAAGATTTTTCACGATTATCTAATCCACTCACCAAGTTGACTCGGAAAGGAGTTAAGTTTGTCTGGACAGAGGAATGTGAAGATAATTTCAAGGAGTTGAAAAGAAGGTTATCCAGTGCACCTGTGCTCACACTGCCTTGTAGTGGAGAAAGGTTTGTGATCTATAGTGATGCACCCAAGAAGGGATTGGGGTGTGTTCTTATGCAAAATGATATGGTGATAGCTTATGCCTCACGACAGTTGAAAATCCATGAGCAAAATTACCCAACACATGATTTGGAGTTGGCTGCGGTAATCTTTGCATTAAAGATTTGGAGGCATTACCTTTATGGTGAAAGGTGTGATATTTATACTGATCATAAAAGTTTAAAGTATATTTTCACACAAAAGGAGCTGAATATGCGTCAAAGAAGATGGTTGGAGCTGATTAAGGATTATGACTGCTCAATCCATTACCACCCTGGGAAAGCAAACAAGGTGGCAGATGCATTAAGTCGACAAGACCATGCTAGTTTATCCATGATGAGGATCACAAAAGATCCAATATTTATGGATTTACAAAGGATGGATCTTGGAATTATAATGGAAGGGGAAAAATATTATCTTTCTCAAATGAATGTTCAACCATCTATACATGCGAAGATTAAGGAGGCACAGAAAGAAGATGTCGAGTTACAAAAGAAGGTGAGAAATGTTCCTAAATTCAAACTTGATTGTGATGGGATAATAAAGTTCAGGAATCGGGTTTGTGTTCCTTCCATCCCCGAATTAAAGAAGGAGCTGCTGGATGAGGCTCATAGTTCTTCATTTTCTATTCATCCTGGAAGCACGAAGATGTATAGGGACCTGAAAGAGTACTTCTGGTGGGATGGCATGAAAAGAGATGTTGCTGAATATGTCTCTCGATGCTTGGTTTGTCAACAAGTTAAATCTGAGAGACAGAAGTCTAAGGGGATGTTACAACCATTACCCATACCCGAATGGAAATGAGAAAACATCACTATGGACTTTGTCACAGGACTTCCTAAAACATCCAAAGGCAATAATGCTATTTGGGTCATAGTTGATCGTCTTACAAAGTCTGCACACTTCATTGCTATTAGAGAAGATTTCTCTCTAGATCAGCTTGCCAGGATATATGTAAAGGAAGTGGTAAGATTGCATGGAGTACCACTTTCTATTATATCTGATCGGGATCCGAGATTTACCTCGAAGTTCTGGCGAAGTCTTCAGCATACTCTGGATACAGAGTTGAGTTTCAGCACTGCTTATCATCCCCAGACAGACGGTCAGTCTGAGAGAACAATTCAAACCCTAGAAGATATGTTGAGAGCTTGCTCTATGGATTTCAAGGGAGGTTGGGATCAACACCTACCTTTGGTGGAATTTTCTTATAATAATAGCTTTCACTCCAGTATTCAGATGGCTCCTTATGAAGCTCTCTATGGAAAGAAATGCAGGACTCCAACTTGCTGGGATGAAGTTGGGGAAAGAAAGCTATTAGGACCTGATCTCGTTGATGAAATGGCAGAAAAGGTTAGATCTATTCAACAACACATAAGAGCAGCTCAGAGTCGACAGAAAAGTTATGCCGACAACCGAAGAAAAGACCTAGAGTTTGAAGTGGGTGATAAAGTGTTCTTACGAATATCTCCCTGGAAGAGGGTTATGAGATTTGGAAAGAAGGGGAAGTTGAGCCCTAGATATATCGGTCCTTTCGAAATAATGGATCGTGTTGGGAAGGTAGCTTATCGATTGGCGCTTCCACCGAATCTCTCTCAAGTTCAAGATGTGTTCCATGTATCTCTCCTGAGAAAGTACATACCAGATCCTTCACATGTACTCAGCTCAGAAGTTGTACCGCTGGAGCAAGATCTTTCTTATGAAGAACAGCCGATAGAGATTTTGGATCGTAGCAAAAAAGTCCTACGAAACAAGACCACTCGATTGGTGAAAGTTTTATGGAGGAATCACCAACTTGAAGAAGCTACATGGGAGCTTGAGGATATGATGAGGGAGAAGTATCCTCATCTGTTTGTTACAAAGTGACGAATTTCGAGGGCGAAATTCTTTTTAAGGGGGGTAGAATGTAACACCCGAGACTTTTATGTTATCAAAGGAATCTTTTTCTACACAACACTTGCTTGGCTTGCTTTACACGCAATCGCGACCTTCCTCGATAGCTTGCGTCGTACGCAATACCGAGTTTCACTAAACAACAATATGCTATTAAAACTAGCCGTTATGAATAGTAATAACCACTTTTTGAAATTTTATAAATTTTATTTTTCAAAATGGACTTCATTTTTGGACTCAGAATATCGAAATTAGCCTAGGGTGAAATTTTGGTATTTTTCTGAAAACTTTCAATTTTTGATGAATAGTGAAACCACTAAGTGGTAGGTTAAAAACTGAATTTTGCATAAAACTTAATTTTACCGCTTCTGTGAATGGAATTTCAAAAATCCGACAGACACGGTTGATATCAGTAAGTAAAATGTGGTTCAATGAGATAAAAATAATTTTTTGGTGAATAGTAACTTTTTACTTTTTTTACCGCGGTTAATAGTAAATAGGGTAACTAAGGGTAAATATGATATTACTATTACCCTAACATATGTCCTAATTCTATTGGAAAAGTGTAATTCGACCAAAAACAACCTTATGAATAAAATATGACCATTTAGGCCCACTTGGATTAGATTAGGACATTTATTATTGATTTATTTAAAGAAGGGTTAAAATAGTTAAAATCAAAGTTTAATAAGTAAATCATTTTTAATATGGGGTTATACATAAGATAAATTCGACTATAAATATTCATTAGAAAGCTAAAAAGATTTAATACATAATGGTATTTTATTTGTAATTTTTAGACATTAAATAATTTAATTTATTTATGACACAATGATGATGCAGTAATTATCTTATTAATGAAATATTGACATAATTGATGTTATAAACACCAAAATAAATGTAATTTGAGACTTTTTATGAATTCCACTAATTTTCTAGGTTACTATGATATATTAATGTTGATTTAATCAACTTGGTTCGAACATATAATTCTGTTATGACTTTCACAAAAAAACATATATCAAATAGTGTCAATATTGACACAAAATAGTTTTTAAATCAAATATTATATTATTAATTGTTATTTTATTCCTAAAAATCTAAGGTTCGGCCAAATGACTTAGATAAGGATATGTATATTAATAATAAACAATTTGGGGTTCGTTTGGTATGTTATAGTAAGTGTATTAACCATATAGTGAAAGAAAACAAAAAGACACGGTAAAAGTTAAATTAATTAACTTAGAGTTAAATCTAATTGATAAGGTTAAAATAATACCCTAAACTTGTCTAAATCCTATTGGTTGATAGGATTTCGACCCATCCCCGCTTTAGCTTCGAAATAAGACCCTTTGGAACCATTATAAACCGATTTTGACTTTAATATAAAATAATATTTTGAGATATTCCTAAGGTGTCCCTCTCCTCCCTTATAAAAGGGCACCTCCTCCCCCTCCTCCTCACACCAAATTGAGCACTCAAGCTCGGCCAACCCCTGCCATTTTCTCCTCTCCACTTCCCTAGAATAATCCTAGAGGTCCTGGTCTTCTTCAAAGACCAATCTTAGTTCCCTAAGTGGAGGATTCAAAGAGGCGTTCCAAAGAAGAGGTAATATCCATTACCGATCTTTTCAATTTCTTTCTTCTTCAACTTCTTCTTCTTTAGTTGTTTCATGATAAAGTAATAACATCAGTATTACTTACATACTGATATGTTATTATAAATATGAAACAACCCTAATTCACCTTCTATCCATCCCACGGAAAAATGAAATCACCGCGCGTGCATACGTACGGAATACCGTCTCCACGCCGTGGTGTAATCTATTTTCCACAATCACTTTACAAGGATGGGTATAATGGTGTAATGAGTAACTATTTATGATTATTATTAAGTAATATTGATACTGAAATAATATATATATACTCCAATACAATTCCACGATCATAGGAATGATATCATCACTCGTGCGTACGTACAGAATATCGTCTCCACGATGTGATGCGACTCGTTCTACATGATCATCATTACATAGTAATTATATAAATGAATTGAATGAATAAATATGATATATGTTACACTAATACCATTCTGGATATAAGGTATCTATAACCTTAAAAGAAGAATAAGAATTTATTCGACAAAACACGCATAAGAACAAAAGGCAATAAAGACCCGAGTAACAAGTAACAATGAAATATTACTAATAAGAAGCTAAGAATATGACCATATATGATATCATATCAATATGTATGATTCTGGAATAAGTTAATAACATTATTTAAACCATTATACAGGAGCTTCGGACACGTACAAAGCAAATCGGACCTAAGGTAAGGGAAATATCACAATCTCATTTTTATCCGAGATTGTTTATTCGTAAGTATTTACTGGGGTGTATTTTATCATCCACATCCATGTTTCATAAATATGTAATATTATTTCCATCCAACTACAATTTTTTAAATCCAATTTTACCCTTCGGTGAGTTTTTAGTAAAAGAAATGAAAGGAATCTTTTGTCGTTTTCCATACGAGGTACTTTTTGACTTTTCCGACAAAAGTACGAAGAATGTTTTTTTTAACTTATACGGCATGAATGAATTTTTAAAACATTATTTCCAAGAAGATTCCTTTACAAGTTTTCAAGTTTATTTTTAATCAACTTCTTTTATTTTAAAGTCGTATGACATGTTATGAAAGGAAAAGTGTTTTTGAAGTAGAAAGGATATTTTCCTCAAGAATGAAGTTCAAGTATTTTATCAAAATTATTTTCCATCTAAGATAATAAAAGGGTTCTGTTTTTATCCCTATTATTACATGGATTTGATTATGTTGTGATGGAAACATTTTTATGAATTCCTTTATCTTATATGAATTGTTTTATGATGTCATGTTGTTTAAGAATCCCATTTTTATTACATGGGTTATGCGATGATGTATGATTTATGATTATGTGGCACACATAAGAAGGGATTCATTATAAGATGGGTGGGACCTATATCTCCCTCCAATGCATTGGGTAAAGATTTTATATCTCATGAGATAGACATGGCTGGAACGGTAGGTTATACCGGTTCAGTGAAACAGGACTGGAACGAGGGTGACTCGGTTCAGAAAGGGACTTTGTCCACTAAGATAGTCTTGGCAATGAGTCATGACTAACAAGAAATGATTTTCCATGATTATGTGTGCATGCCACAAAGTTTCAAGTTTTATGTTATGATTATGGGGATCTCATTTTCACTTCTATGATTTATTCCATGTTAAGATATTATGATCTCTTTTGCAGGTTTTGATTTTCAAAAAGATATGATATGATTTTTATTTCCTTTATTTGCCCTTGCTGAGCATTTGAGCTCACCCTTTTATGTTTTCTTTTCCCCAGGTCAGGAGGATGGATATTAAGTAGAATATGCTAAAAGGGACCCTAGATATGATGAAATAAATGGGAGACACTGCAGAAGATTTATGAACCAGTTGTTTATGTTTCTCAGTTTCTAAAGACACTATACCTATACGGTCCTTTGTGGTTTTGTCATATGTTGTAATAAGTGTGCTTCAATTTTGAAGTATTAACAATGTATGTAAAGTATGGGTCGTTATAGGTGGGGTGGGGGTGGCCCTGTATATAGGGGGGTGGGCCGGGTGAAGGGCTCGTAGGGGGTGTGGGGTTTGCAAGGGGGAGTGAGCAAGATTGGGGGATTGTCAAGGGGTGGAGGTAGTGTGTTAAGGGTCTGTGTGTAGGGGGGTTGATTTGAGACCTAGTTGGGATGGTCCGTAAGGGGGTGGAGGTAAGTTGGGTATAGCAGGTGGGCCGGGAGGGGGTGGGGTCTGAGTTGGGTGTAGGTTGTGGGTCCAAGTAAGGGGTGGGATGTGTCCTAGGGGTGAATCGGGAGGGGGGTTTGTGGGGGTCCGGATTAGGTGTAGGTTATGGATCCAAGTGGGGGGAGGGTTTGGTCCTAGGGTCCGATTTGGGTGGTGGTAGGGGGCTTTGGTCCGGGTTGGGTACATGTTGTGGGTCTGAGTGGGGGTGGGTTAGGTCCAAGGGTTCGATTTGAAGCTTTTCTAGGACAAAATTAAATCTGTCTTGAAAACAAATAATCTAGGACGAAATTAAATTCATCTGAGAAAGGAAATCTTGATGAATTTAATGTGTCCTCGATAAAAAATAAATAAATCTCAAATATCCATAAAAAAATTATTCAAGATGGATTAAATATGTCCCAAGTTCCTTTTTAATTTTTTTTTTGTAAATTCTTTTGGGATCAATGACTATTCATCCCAAATAAGATACTTTTGGGGACAAAAATTATATTTCACCTCAAATGAGAGTATTTGCAATAGTGTACTAGGATAGGCTTTCTAGGATGGATATTCATCCCAAAATTGTTTGAGACAAATTTCTTCTATTTAGAAAAAAATTGTTCATGATGTTGCGATTTCATGCAATGGTTGTTGCCAACAAACAAATTGCAAATATATGTGAGAGATGAGGGGTCACATACCAAATAACACTCCTCCCGATGTATTTCACAACTCATTAAAAAGATGAGTCACGCAACACCTTGGTGAGAGATCATATCAAGCTTGAGAATGGAATTCACTTGGGAGAGGAGGGAGGAGAGGAACTTGACAATGGGAGCTTCATGTGAAGAATAGGTGAAAAATCCCAGAAAAATGGTTTGAGTAAAGTTAAAAAAAGGTATGAAATTACCATTTTCCTCAAACTTTAAAAGAAAAAAAAACTATCTAATCTCAACCAAGTGCCCATTGAGGGACCGCCAGTCCCTCAATGGCCACAAAGTACGTAGTGCAGGACCAACAGGTACTCATTAGCTAAATAGTATGTTCTGTAACTCCCACTAGATACCACCTAGAACTTATTGCTCATTTGTCTAGTATTTGGTGCAATTCTCACACCAAAACCCACTTCCTTCTCCCCCATCTCCCTTTCGTACATTAAACCACTTTAAACTCCCCATTAATCAGTTTAATTGATAAATATTCACAAATTAAAATAAAATAATGACTTGAATGACACAAGTCATTACAATCGACTTGGTAGATTGATTGTCAACACATCTATCAATGACCATGTCAAGCTAGGGTGGTGACCGCAACAATTTAGGAGCTTGGCAACCACAACCACCAACAGTGCAATACACAATAAAAGTTCAAATTATTAGTCGCAAACAAAAAGAAAAATCAATTTTAAGAATTAGACAAAAATAATATACCACACATTATAATTCACACCACAATGAGCCTATTATCAAATTATGTCATAGCTAAATAAAGCATTGCATCCCAAACAATATTGTTGTGACATGATTTGGTAAACTATGACAACAAATCTAATATCAACCCTTGTTTGGAGTCAACAATTAAGCTTGGGTCAACACAAAGTCCCTAGAGTCGTGGTTTATACCCTCAACTAAAGCAAGTCTCCTTAATTTCCCTTCCGGGTGGGTTTCAATTCCCTTGGTACATCTAATGCTGCATTATCCACCTCCCCACGTCTTGGGACATTTTTCATTGCATCCCAAGGTTAACCTTCTAAGCAGTGTAACAAGTTATAAGGGCTAGGGGTTAAGAGAGACCACCCATCCAACGACTTTACCTTCCAAGAACCAAGCCCTTCATGAGCCCTGTAACCAGTCATCCCACAGTCCCACCACTTCACCCACCAACTCATCCACCAACCGCCCCTCAATCTCCCTCCCAATCGCATCAACGCCGTCCCTCAGATCCACCCACCGCGCCTCCCCCTCCGCCACCGCATTCTCTTCCCTCGCAAGCACCCTCCCCACCTCCTCCGCCACCCCAACCACCCTTCCCGGAGACGACCGCCGCAAAACCTCATCGAGCCCCTCCCTCACCCGGTCGAAAAGGAGCCTCCTTTCCCAACGCCGCCACGACGTACGGTGGCGGTACTTGCTCTCCAGCTCGTGGAAGACCCACGCGCCGATCGGCCACTCGTCGCCTTCCCGGACACTCACCGTGGACGACGACGCATCATCAAAGCTGCAATAGCTTAACACGTCGAGGACGTACGAAGACTGGCAGTCGCCCCCTTCATGGGCTCCGTCGTCTTCGTCGCTCGAGACGAGCATGGGACTCTGCGCATCCGCATCCGCATCCGCATCCGCATCCGCATCCGCATCCGCATCCGCATCCGACTCCAGCTTAAAAAGCTGCAGCTGCATTCGAAGCCCTAACAGCAGCAAGGAAGAAGAAGGATTGTGCTCATTATCGCACCCGACGATCATTTATCAACTAGCTTAACTTACCTTGAATCTCGGCGCTAACTCTTTCAAAGCTTTCACATCCAGACGGAGGATCTTCCACGGACGGGATTTCCAATACAGAAACCGGGCTCGGCTGCTCGATTTCCCTGGAGCTTGCCGGAGAACCAGAGGAAGAGGGCTTCGTTTTCAGTAACATACTTTCTGGATTTTCCTGGTCCGGAAACTCAGAATCTGGAACTGCATCAGTCTCTATGCCAGTTGAACATGTATCTTCAGAATCATTATTCAATTGATTCTGGATATAATATCTATCCTTGAACGATTGGCGAGGGAATTGAGATTTCTTGGAAGCAGATTTTAGTAAGCTTCTGCTGGATACATCAACTTTCCTGCTGAAATTTCTGTGGATTCCTTTGTTCCTTCTGAGACCCATGGCTTCATTTCTGGCTCCCCACCTCGTGTTTGCTTGTGGGCTTCTGGAGGTAGATGACGATGAAGGAAGAGACCTTGATCTAGAGTAACTGCTAATGCAAACATCCTTCCACCCATCCCTACTGCTGATGCCCAAGGGATTGAACAGCTCTGCTGGTTCAGCATTAACCGCGTCTGAATTCTCCCTTGTCATTTCCCCTTCCCCATCACAGTGAGAAAGCATTTCACGCAGTGTGCTGCCTCTGCCAGCCTCACCCACATCCAGAGAGCTTTGAATATTCTTCCACTGGGCTGAGAGCCTCGCCTTGGCCTCCCTGTTTACATAAGAATGTGTTGAAGAAGGTGCATTATTGTTCTTCGAGGCAGAAGTTTCTGAATCAGAAGAGCTCTCATCTCCAGCATACCCTCTTCTAATTCTCCTCCCGGTTAAGTCTCTAGCAATTGCTCGAGAATCTCTGCAGTTGTATCTCGGGGGAGGCCTTGGGTCTGGGTTGTCTTCTTCTTCCCATGAACATGTCTCCCGAAGCTTACTATTCACAGCTTCCAAATGATTCTCACAATCTGGAATAGAGACACCAGAAGAATGAGATGATGATGGGCAGTTGCTTGCATCCTTCGACTTCCCAAAATTGGGCTTCAAAACAACAATTCTTGTCAGTCGGTTGTGACTCTGCGACTGAAATTTAGACCGGCCGGGATCTTGAGCATGATCATGGCTGACATGGGGAGACCTCTTATCGACTTTATACAAAGAAACTCTTCCTGTTTCCGCCTCTCGCGGTTTTTTCTTGCGATTCAAATGATCTCGGGACTTTAAAACAGTAATGTTACTGCAATGAGATTGCGGGTGACCCGGTTTCAGATTCCGCTTCGTATATAAGCAATTGGGTTGCTCCAGAAATTTTAGTAAAAGGTCTTTGTTAGAATCAAGCACCTCAAGCACATCACAGAACTCCTTTGAATCTTGAAGCTTTTCATCACTGGAAAGGCGCTTTGCATCCCTAAACTTCTGCTGGATGAATTCAGTGTTTTTTTCAGAACACCTTTCAGTCCTTTGAGACCTCGACATCTCTGTGACTTCAAACACATCCTTGAATTCCTGCTGCTCCTTAGAGTTCTGGTGATGGTGGCCATGGATTTCATAGGATATGGCATTTCTGTGACCTACCACGGGAGTTTCCCTCTGCTGGCTGTGATCAGGGTATCCTTTGTGCTGCTTGTGAGCAGATTGTTGAGTAGGAAACCCGTCTAAACCCATTAAACGAGCAATAATGCCTGGTGAACGCCTTTTGGGTTCACTTTCTTTCACCATTTCTTCTGCTAGTAGCTTCTTGATGGGAATTTTAGATGTTCGCAGTGACGGGTTGCAGCCCAAATCATAAGTCAACTGAAAAAACAACACGGCTTGTATAATCAAATCAAACCTGAGCAGTAAAATTGAAGCAGGAGGGAAAACAAAGATTAAGAACATTTAAATTCATGAAGATCAAAACAAGAGAATAAACAAACCGGATCATCGTATTTGGCAGCGATCCGGTCGCTGTGAAAACTAGAACCAGATGGCACGTCCCTCCGTGTTTCAGTCGGCTTGTTGCCTGGAAATCAAACGAAATCCCAAACGCTAGTAAGAAATGCATCCACCCGGAGGAAAATAATCCAAAATAGCCTTGACTGAAAAGGTATGTGCTAAAAAAAACTAATCTAAAAAGCATGGAAATCAGTGTAAAGCTTTCATAGCGGCTTTTATGATAAAAATTCAGACGTAGGAAAATAAGTCAGAGATGAAGAGAAGATCTCCACCTGCGAAAAGAAGCTGTTACATTTCCACGTAGAAAAATATAATTTGCAGGGAGCAAGTAATGATCAGGAGTACAAGTCAAACATTAAACGCATCATAACTCATCATACCGCGGGAATTCATATAAACAAACAAAATCATGGCAAATGCACTGCAGAAAAGTCATGGGGCAAGTCCACCCGAAAATCACGGCATTCCAGCAGCGAAAACGAAAATCATGAGCCTGATATTCTATTCCACAAAAAAAAAATTAAGTGAAAAAAAAACGGAAACTGATGAAAATTTTAATGAAGTGATTTTAACAACAACAAAAGTGGATCATTGTCCATAAGGAAACTGCAATCGAGGATTGCTCCCGACAGATGCAGAGGAGGAGATTATGTAGATCCGTTCTGTTGCAAAGAAGTTAAAGAAACAAGGAAACGAAATCCGAAAATTTTCGATGTATCTGATAAACCGGGAGCTAAAAAAGGTAAATCATCGAGTTGAGCGGCCTAAATCAATACTCTTCCATCGATTTTCTCGCAGATTGAAGAATAAAACTAACCTCGTTCGCGTGGTGCGATAGAAAAGCCAAATCCAAATCCAGCGCCCTTCAGCTCTGCTCGGCCCGCGCTCTTGGACCTCCGGTGGCGCAGCCTCTCCATCACAGAAAAAAGGGCAGAACCAAAAAGAAAATGAAAAGAAAGCAAGAAAGGGACTAGATCGGGGAGCAGCTGGAGATGGCCTCCCGAAACCGATCGGAAGGAGCCATGGAAGAGAGATAAAAGACAAGGCCGGTTACGGGATCTCCCTATCCTGCCTAGGGACCGAATCTCTCAAACCAGCTCAGCAGTCGGATCGAGCCGACTCACTCCCCACCGGAACGGAGGAGGGCGGATGGGGGAGTCCTGAAGGAGGGAGAGAGAGAGGAGCGGCAGATGGGACAGGTTTGCAGAGTGTAGGCCCAGGTGAAGCGCGAGAGAAGTGGAGTGAGAGAGAGAGAGTGAGAGAGAGAGTGAGAGAGAGAGAGAGAGTGAGAGAGGGGGATTTTGAAATTTGAAAAACATAAAAACTACTGTGGCGGCCACGACGTCGCACCACACCAGGCACCCCCCGACGCCTGCAGGAGAACTACGGGGTGGGAGGAGTGGGAAACGCACGTGGTCTACGTGCGTGTACGCGTGTTCGACACGTGTCATTAACTGAAATATTTTTTATTAGTACAAATTTTATTGGATTAATAATCTAGAAAATTTGGTTATTTTTTGTTATTTTTTGTTATTGAATTTAATAACGGACAACCAAAAAAATAAACAATTTTATAATTTTTGCAATTTTTATTAATTTAACATTCTAAATGACTTAAAAGATTGATGATTATAATCATAAAAAAATATTTTTATTTATGAGATTATGCTCATCTTGAAATAATTTGTTTTTTATAAAATTTAATGATTTATTTACAATCTTGAGTTTTTGTCGAACATGACTAGTGTAAGTTTTTTTTTAGCATAATGGTTAATCTAAAACCGAAATAAAAATAACCGAATAGTTTATTAAAATGATAACTGAAAAAATATACGAGTATCGATTTTTGGTTTGATTATAACTCAAACCAAAATTTGATCACCCTTGAGAAAAAAAAAATATTGTTATAAAGCAATTATGTAATCATAAAAATAATGAAACCACAAAAGTATTATGAATTACCATTCAAAACCATAAAATTCTGGAACACGAAGGATAATAGATGGAATGTGAGGAAATATGATCATATAACTTGTTGAACACAAGAATTCGTACACAGTTACACAAATATAAATAGATCTGAACACAAGATTCAATATGTTACCATATGGTGTTTACAATTTTTTTATTCTCCAATGAGTTTTTTTCACAACTTAAATGAAAAATGCACATTTACCATGACCAGAGATAGTTTAGTTCTCCTAATCAAAATGGTCAAATGTAATTTATTTATCATAGTGATATATTTCTCATTCACAAATAAGGAGTGATCTTAACAAATTTTCTTCTCACGACTAATTTGGGATAGAAGGTAGATGTGTATACTTTATGCTTCACTTTTGATAATTTTTTTGTCATCATATTTGTTCCATTGTCATTAATGTGAACTTTCTCAATTTTCATCAACTTATCTCTCAACACATTTCAAATCCAAATATGTTGAATATTGACGTATTTGGATTTTGAGTGACATATTGGGTTTTTACTGAATCAATTGCAATATGATGTTCAAAATAGTGAATATGGTTTCTCTTGACTGTCCAAAACCTTGCAATTTTTTTTCATCCACATCATCTGCTTTCGATCTTTAGGAATTGTGATATACTTTTTTTTTGTGGGTGATAAGGCAACACCCTTTTATAATCATGATTATCATGAGATAGCTCCCCGCCGCAAAACAACAACAAGTAATTAGTCATTTATTTTTACTCATATTTTCTTAAAACATTCCTAATTTTTTAATTTAATCGTGTTTTCTGAAAACGTTGTCGATTCACTACAAGAAAACCTATAACTAGCAGTGTTTTTAAAAAAACGTCGCTACATGTATGTAGAATATGATTTTGACGTATTTTAGCAATGATATTAAAAACAACAACTAAATGTAAAATTTAACGATAGTTGTTGTAAATTGTCACTAAATATTTCGAAGAGTCGCACCCTAACCCTACATCATTGACTCTGATAGTCGTCGACCTCCTCGTGAGATCTCTCATCATTTCTGCCCTCCCTTGTGGTCTCCTATCATCCCTGCCCTCCCCCGTGGTTGCCTGTCTCACTGCCCTCCCCCAATTTCATCGCAGCCCCCCCCCCCCCGGTCACCTCCTCCGCCTATCATCGGTTTGTAGTGTCGGACCAGGCAAATTCATTGCCCAAGACCGTCATTGAAAATTTTGTCATTTGATACAGTTTAAAGACAAAAAAAACAATAATCATATTCAATTAAAAAATCTTAAAAAAAGGATAATCATAATAATAATAAATATAAAATATACTAACCTAATTTTATCTAGGATGCTAGCGGACCGCAACCCACTTCAAATGAAGCATCCCTTTAGGACCCTGCAAAGACATCCAATCGACTAGACACCTTCAACCGCCTTGGTAACAACACTACCACGACCCAAACCATTGGGACCCACTTGGCCGATGGCAAGCTGAGTGTGACACCTCATGTCCGCCTCCAATGAGCCGGGGGATGACGACAAACGCTGAGTAGACATAATACTGAAATGGGAGACCTTAGCCTAAAGTATCAACATGCACACACATAACCAACTCCATGCAAAAGTGCAAAGAAAAACTAAACATCTATTGTGTAGTGCATGTATGCAACAACCTCTAGAAAAGCATCAATGTACAACAAAATAATATAACAAATATAAAAGGGGCAAAATACACGCCAAATCAGAAATGAGGTCCCAACTTGACAACAACCGGAAAAAGGGAAAGTCTGAAGAAGAGCGCATAACAATCACGTTCGTCACTTAAATTTAAAAAAGAAGTAAAGACTGTTTTTGAAAATGTTTTGAGTTTAAAAAGAAAGAAGACAATTAAAAATAAAGTTTGAACACAAGTTGATGAAGAGAGTGATGAGGTTAGGGTATGATCACCTTTTGCAATGTTATCATGGTCGTAAAAAAATATTCATTCTCTTTTCCTATTGAATGATAAATGAAAGACTCATCGATTGAGTTGTCAATCACCCTTGGTTGAAGGATGCAATGGAAACCACTCATGTGTGCGTGAAAATTCATAAACTATTCCCAAACAACAAATAGAAAGTCCCGATCAGGAATTGTTGATGCTTAGAAATCTAGAAACGATTTGCTAGTTCCACATATGTGCCAACGATCACTAGACACTCACCACCTAACACGATCTGCTCGATCGAGACAAACTACACTAGGCAGAGGGAGTTTAAAGATCTTCAACCAAAGCCATAAGCAATGAATGACACCAAAACCCAAAATGCGACCACATTAAGTGAATTGAGCACCGCTAAAAATAGAAATCATTCAATAGAAAAAAAAGTTTTACATTAAAGCACAAGACTTTGACATTACAAAAGGAAAATTTCCCCTTCCCCGATCACTCAAAATCTTTACCTCTCCATGTGAAGGGTAATAGAGTTGAATGAGGAAGAAGTGAACATTATAAAACTATGAAAATAGAAAATAGAAAATCCACAAAACTTCAAGATTCAATTCCACCAACACAACCCCTCCTTCTCCTCCTTCAACACCCTTGAATGGAAGTGAATACTCATATTTATAGGCTTGAGGGGTGGATAATTTTCCCTTCATATTCATTTCTCCAAAAGTTTGAGTTTATTTCGAAGAGTAAATGGATGAATATCGGAAATTTGTCTTCATAAAAGTTGTCCCCCTCTCTCTTTTTCATGAGCCCACAAAATATTAGATTATTTGAACAAGTGACAAAAAAGTTCTGCTCGAATTACAGAAGACTGCTTTTTATGGACGAGCATGCTTTTCAACTCCCTCCACTTTGGCTCATTAAATTGATACCTTAATGAGCAAATTGTTAGAATTGGTGTCCTAAGAACCAATTTTTTATACTTTGATTACATGAATGTACACTTATTATATTGTTCATTGTTCTACATGACTATAATATAATAATGTCCTGAAATATTTGTTGCATTAATGAGGTCATGACAGATCCCCGCTATGATGAGAACCTTGAAATGATATAACAATATTATTAAATAAAGTTCTACGGTTGGATGACATATTATGATATGAAACATAGTATATAGACCGTTATGTGCGAGTACTCGTAAGAAGATGAGACTCTCTCTTATGGAGTTCGCACTTGGTAATCTCCAAGATGAGAGATTATGAGAACAAACCTGCCAATAGTAATTCCGCATGTCTTGGTGTTATCAGACATTGCTATCTACGAGTGTGTGTAATGATCCTTAGACTGGAAGATTATCATTAACTCATGTCATGAATCACGCACTTAGATTTGCTGACGAAAACCGTCACGAAGACAGTTGGCGGGGAGTAGGGTATGTTGGGTGCGTCACGAATGACATGTTGTTAATGGATAAGTCGAGGAAGGATTTGTCCCTTCAATATTTATGGAAATAGATATCTTGGGCCCTTTGATTGAAATAGAATTGTCGCCCAAATTTCATGGCCATGGTGTCACGACGAGTTTATTTCTGGAAGTCAAAGAATGACAGATCAAATATATAGGTTTATGACACTTCCATAAAACCTGCTTGAAGAGATATTGAGACAAAATGATTAAATTACACAGTAAGCATTCGTATGAGGTGACACGTCAATGCGGCGTCAAATTTTTTCTCTTGGGTGCCTTGACCCGTTGCTAGACAGTAATCTTGGACTTCAGGCAAGCCCGCCTAATGCCAACGAGAAAGAAGCCTAGAGGGTCACACACTAAGTGTATCCAAGTATCTCAAGTAGAATAAAGATTATTCCCGTAAGTGGTTTAATAATTATTCAAGGAAGCCTAAATCGTTTTAATGTTGGAGGAAAAATAAAATGAAAACAAGATATACACGCCGTGTACATTGAATGTACACGCCGTGTAGTTTTCATTAATGAAAAACAAGTACACGCCGTGTATTAATAATTACACGCCGTGTAGTTTTTCCAGTAGGGATTTTGAGAAAATAATATTTTTTTATTAAATGATATTTATTATAATCAGCATGGGCACATGTCAAGGAATTAATGATTCGACATGAGGATTTTTCAATAAGAGTTAATGAAATAAATAAAACGCGCAACACATTTATTTATTGTCATAATTCTATAACCTCAAACTCGATTATAAATATCCTCACAACCCTAACACTTTTCCCTAATGGTTGTGCAAAAAAATTCTGAAGAATTCTCTCAAGGCCGAAAGAACTCCTTCCTCCAAGAACGCTCTTAAGACCGAGAGAGATCCTCCTCCATCAGATCAAGGTGATCTAAGGCGAACAACTCAAACAAAGGCTTCTCCACAATAGCACCCAGAGATTCCTTTAGCGATGTCCAGAGATACGAGGTGCACGTGTGAATCACCACTAGAGGAAGTCTACACTTGACTTCTACGACGCAATGACGAATCACATCAGAACGTGATCAGAAATATCAACGAAGAAAGGACACCATAAAAGGTACTTCTTGTCAATTAATTAAATTAATTATAATCAACCTATGATGATCCTCCTTTGTGGTTTCAGGATTATTCTTATTCTTTGTCTATTTCTGTGATTCGATCTGTGGAGTCTAGCATTTATCGTCGTATTGATTCCAGATTGATCATTGCTAATGACAAAAAGCCAAGTGGGTACATCTACCCATGAGCTTCTGCTGCACCTGGGACCTTCAATCTTCATGAAATTTAATGTATAACAGAGTCTAGTAGTCTTATTTCTAATAAATGTAGAATCAATTAATTTTGATGTCTCTAGACCGAGATATGCCCCAATTATTGATGTGTGATCCATTCTGTCATTCAACAAAATTTCTCCACTTGATTGATTTTTCTGGGCTAGTGTGTTTTGAATTGGATATGGGTCCCGAAGACAAAGTAGAATCCCACAAACAAATAAGGCCTAAAAAAGAATCATTCAAATTGGATAAAAAATGTAAAATATATGCCCGAAATATAAAAGATCCAGAAAACTGTTAAATTTCCAAAATTAACCAATTTTCACAATTAAGCCCAAAATTCACCAAAAAATATTAAAATAATGAAAATAAGCTCAGATTGATTAATTGGAAGGGATTAAATCATTGAAAATCATATGATGAATTATGAAAATATTAGCTCTATCAATTCTCTCACACTTAGCACTTGGACTCATGGACAAGTAAGCATCAAAATCAAATCAAATCAAATTCAAAACACATACCCTTGAGATCCACCAATTCCACACCAAGAAGCAAAAGATATCATGCCTCATAAAAAACCATCATTTCAAGTTCTCTATTCAGATCCTTCAATATATTTACACATCATTTTTCCTCTCATTCACACAAAACCTCACATGATTTTTTTCTCATCTCACAAATGTCAATTTTCAACAAGGACTTTCTCATCCAAACTCATGAAAGGGTCACCATATGTTTGATAAATTCCTATATCTCCACCCGATGTGAGTTAAGGACAAGTGTTTATCATGAGGACTTTTCAGGGTTGTTATATGACTTTAGGTTGGTACGATTAGATGTCAAAAAATTCAGAGCCGGAATGAGGAGGGCTTGAATCTTTTTGAATAAAAATTACAAGATTATATTTTTCACTCAAGTATGGTACCCTCCTCACTCCCATTAGTAGCAAATCATCTCCATCATCATGAAATATCAAGGAAAGTTCACACCATTTAACATTTCAACAACCAAAAATTCAATATTCTTAAACATAAATTTTCTTGAAAGATCCAGATAGGCACAACTTTCTTTCTCCATTGGAAGCTCTAGAAAGGCATAGATTCTCTTATCATGAAAGCTCCAAAAAAGGAAGATATTTCAACAATAATTATTTTTTTAGCAGAAAAAACTTCTGTTCGTAATTTTATTTTCCACCCAAAGTATCACCAAATGAGGTAACACAACACAAGATAACTTTACCCCACACTTAAGTTCAACTAGAACATGAAATTTTACTTCAAGAGAAGGTTGAATAAAAACAATTATCCTATAATGTGGCTAACCTAATAGGTTGTTCATGGATTCTAAGGAATACAAGGATTAAATTTACAAGGTAGGCCAGAATGAAAAGGATTCTCTTGAAAACGAGGCTTTAAAGAAATCATGATTTGGTTCTCTCAAGAAGTGAGGCGAATGAAAAGGAATATGAAAAAGGATTCATAAGCCTCATAGGAAAGTGATTTCAAATATAAAGACAGTGAGATGTGGAATGGAATTAAAAAATCAGAGGAATTTTCAAGAAATTCACAAAGATTTGAACTTGAAACAAAATCATTTTCAACATTCATTTAAACTCAATTTCATGGAATAAATTGATTAAATAATTAAAATGGGTTTTAAAAATGGAAATGATGATCATTTAAACTCAAAAGTTTTAAAAACATACAAAAAAATAAAAAATAAACACACAAAAATTTGAAAAAAACACATTTTTTTTTGGAAAACAGAAAAACAAAAATTTGAAAATTTGAAAATCCTAAACTACAAAGGTTCTCTCCCCCACACTTAAATGATGCATTGTCCTCAATGCATTCAAATGTATTTTAAATGTAAGCATATTTGAAAATTAAACATAGTAAGCAAGCAAGTGTAAATGAGAGGTACAACTACATTATTATCAGTGCAATGATGAGTTAAGCTTCTAAGTGCTACACATTAAAAACCTACAAGAAAATATAGAAAAGAAAAAATAAGAAATTTATTGAAAGAAATGAAAATAAAAACAAAATGAGAAATGAAGGATAGATCTTGGTTTAATCCCCCATGTGGACCATGGGTTTTGACTACCCCCAGATGGGTAGTTCCAGTTGGTTATCCCCAATCTGATAGTGGGTGGAGTTTTTTTTGAGATGAACCAATATAACTTCTTCCTTCCATCATGAACTTCTTCTATTTTTTGAGTAATCCATGTATATAGTATGCTGAATCCACCATATTTTCAATGATATTCATCTTCCATGGTGGGCGTAGGATAATGAATGAGTCCTTCTCTTTATTGGTTTCCACTTTCACATCCTCTTATTTATTCTCCAATGATTTCTCAAGGTGTGATGCATCAAAAGAATAGTCAAATGGAAAGTCAGAGTGTAATTCTATTTGAAAAAAATTAAAGCATGAATAATCAATATCAAATTATTCCCTTTCAAAGTAAGAATCATGTGCCTCTATTTCCTCAAGAAAATATACTTGGATCTCTCCATGCACTCCTTTAAATAAACTTTAATCATGTTTAGGGAACTCCATATGTTCCTCATCAGATGCATATTCTTTTTCTTCCTCATCCACCTTAGCAATACAAGTGTTGGATGAATCTGAAAATTTCATGCAAGGGGAGGTGATACTCAATTCCATTTCAATAAAATTAGAAGATAACGAGTTCAAGAAAATATCATCTTCCCAGTTTGTTCGACTTCAATTACTTCTTTAGTGGGAGGTGCCTCTTGCAGTTGAATTTCACTATATAGAGGTTGGTAGTGAGGCTCCTCCATCTTCTCTTCAAATTCCACTGCTTTAGTGGTGTATTCCTTCAATGGTTCCAAATCTTCTACTTTGTAAGGAATAGGGGGATCAAGTAGTTCTTCACACTCATTCTAGAAGTCATCTAGATCTTTTTGGTACCCCATACACACTTCATAAGATAAATCTTATTCATAAATCTCTTAAAAAATGGTTGAGTAGTGTAACACCCCAGAATGATAAAGGGTTAAATAACTAAATGATATGACTCATGTCAATAAGGTGCACCTTCCTTTTCGGGAGCCTACCTGGTTAGAACTCCACATTTAAGTGTGCTTGGCCTTGAGTAGTGATTAGGATGGGAGACCTTCTGGGAAGTTTCCCAGGGTGTGTGTGAGTGAGGACAAAGCACACTGGAAAGGACATGTGTTGGCCTGTGGGGACTGTTATTAGTCAGATAACCCTTTCGGGCACGTGGGTGGGACCTAGGGTGGGGCCCACGTGTCTGCGGGGCAACTGGTGGGCGGGGCCCAGTTGTTACATTTGGTATCAGAGGTGGTACCCAACCTTAAGTGCGGTGCACTGCTTGGGTTGACATATAGGGCCCACAACGAGGCCGTTGTTCTCTAAAGGGGGGGGGGGTGATTGTAACACCCCGGAATGATAAAGGGTTAAATGACTAAATGATATGACTCATGTCAATAAGGTGTACCTTCCTTTTCAGGAGTCTACCTGGTTAAAACTCCATAGTTAAGTGCGTTTGGCCTGGAGTAGTGATCAGGATGGGTGACCTTCTGGGAAGTTTCCCAGGGTGTGTGTGAGTGATGACAAAACACATTAGAAAGGACATGTGTTGGCCTATGGGGACTGTCATTAGTCAGATAACCCTTTCGGGCACGTGGGTAGGACCTAGGGTGGGGCCCACGTGTCTGCAGGGCAACTGGTGGGCGGGGCCCAGTTGTTAAAAGTAGGGCCAAATCACTACCACAAAATCGGGTTTCCACAGTGTCACTCTTTAACAGTGCTTTTTTTAGCGTTGTTAAAGGCCCCCCTTTATCAGCGCTTTTTTTATTAGTGCTGATAAAGGGGGTTATTTATCAGTGTTTTTTTACTAGCACTGTTAAAGGGTATATTTAAAAAAAAGTCATTAAAAATAACATATTAATATACAGATATATAAATATATTTATATTGATATAAATATAATATATATTTTAGATAAGTATAAATAGACATTTACATTTAATATATAAGAAATTTAGTGAAAATGGCTTAAAAATATTTTAAAAAATATTATTAATTAATAATTTTCTAATTTCATCGACTAATAATCATTTAATAACAATAATCAAAAAAATAATAAAAGATCTAAAATAAGTTGAAAACATAATTCAAACTTCAAACGACCATAACTTTTGATTCGAGTGTCCGTTTGAGATCTACAACATATCAAATTGAATCTTGCAACGAGCTCTATGCGCTAATGATAAAAAAGAACCTTTTGGAACATTTTTTGTGGACAAAAAAGGTCCATAATTCCTCAAAAACTGAGTTTTTAGTCGGGATACCCAAATTTTTTAACATTCGATGAAATTGCAGGCTCATTTCAGGGGGTCCTTTTTCCCTTTTTTAGTGGGGAATGAATTTATTTCGAGGGATTACATTCATATTGATATTATGGCTTTAAAATTTTATCATTTTTCACAATGTAATGTTATTTATAATAAAATATATAACAATATATACATATTTTTTATATATTCACACATAAAAATTTAATTTTATAAATAATCAATTAAACATATTTACATATAATGTATATTTCTCAATATATAAACCTTATAATATCCATTTTATTTAAAATAAAAATATATGTATATTTATATACCTATGTAATGTGTGTGCGTGTGTGTGTACTAGTGTGTGTACTAGTGTGTGTCTGTATTAACAAACTGATATATATTGTCTATATATTCTAACATATAAATATATATATATATGAATATACATATGAATATACATATGAATATATAATATTTGTAAATATATATAAATATGTATAATTATACTTACAGATGCACACACATATATAAAATATATACAAGTTTATATATGTTGTATATTTGTATGTATGTATTTATTTATAAACACATACCAAAAAATATATTTTATAAATGAATTTAAAACTAATCTTATAAATATATATTAATATACGAATAAATATACAGATAAAAAAATATAACTATATATATATAAATAAATAGATATAAATATATATTAATATACAGATATATATATTAATATAACTAAATACACACACACACATATATTAATATAAATCTATATTAATATACGAATAAATATAAGTAAATATATATATAAATAAATAGATATATCATTAAATAGAGAATAAAGAAGAATGAGGGAGTGGTAAAGGGTCCAGGCGCATAGAGAGAGGTCTCGAGTTCAAATCCTGAGGAAGGAAGAGGCGCGCGGGCGGGTGCAGGGGGGCTAGCGTGTGGGCGGGTGCGGGGTGGGGGGCTAACACTGTTAAAGGGGGGTGGTGGGGGTGCAGGTCAGTGCAGGTGGGGGCTAGCACTGTTGGGGGGGGGGGGTCAAGCACCATTAAAATATGGATCTGATTCAAAGATTTGTTTTTAATTTTTTTTGAATTTTATCAACACTAAAAAGAAGCACTGATAAATGACCATTTTATCAGCACTTTTTTTTGCACTGATAAAAGAACCCTTTTATTAGTGTTTTTAGCGCTGATAAAAGGGGCCTTTATCAGTGCTTTTTTAGAGTTGATAAAAGGGACCCCCTTTATGTTCGCTAAGATTAACAATGCTTTTTAGCGCTGTAAATTCCCTTTTCTAGCACTTTTAAAGGCCATATTTGTAGTAGTGAAGGCATTTTCTTTGAATTCTATTAAGGTATCCCCAGGTTCTTTAACATAAAGGATAATTGGGGTATACACTTACACCACTTTCTTAGGTTTAGTTTCAGATTTCTCTTGGGATATGTAAACATATTCAAGTAGACATTCCATTTTTCTCTACAGGTCATGTATTTCTTTTCTAAGTACTTACAACTAATCTTTTGTTTGAATTTCTTCTTCTTGTTTCACCTTGAAAATTTCTTGATAAAATTATAGAAAATACTCCTGGAGTTCAATTAGTCCTCTGTCCAATCCCTATAACACTTGGTATTCGAGGTTCACTTTAAGGTCTTGGATGATCTCCTTGAATTCCTCTTCCTTGGTGATTTGGATTCGAGCTCCTCAGATCTGTTTAAAAAAGAAAGAAACACTTTCCTCTATAAACCAAGGTGATTCAATAATTGGTTCTTGAACTTGTGGGTAATTTTTCCATGAATTAAAGAAATAATCATTTGAAAACAGTATCACAACATAATTTTTTATGGGTTTTTTTTGGAAAGAGATAAATATTTACAATTAGATTTCTGGCACAACCTCCCTAAAAATGATGCCAAGTTTTGACATGTTCTCATCATGGGGTGTAGAAAAAAACAAATATTTCCTAATTTAAAATGTAGTAAAGTGGTTATACTAAGTTTTCTATATAGATGAGTGCACAACAATCATGTTTTTCACTTAAATATGAGAAATAAGTAGAAGTTTCTTTTGAAATAGTTTGAGTTTAAAAAGAAAGAAGGAAATTAAAGATAAAGTTTAAACACAAGTTGATGAAGAGAGTGATAGAGTCAGGGTAGGATCACCCTTTTCAATGTCATCATGTTCATAAAAATCATTCTCATACTCTTCCTATTAAATGATAAATAAAAGACTCCTCAATTGAGTTGTCAATCACCCTTGGTTGAAGGATGCAATGGAAACCACTCATGTGTGTGTGAAAATTCATAAAACATTACCAAAAAACTAAGGAAAGTTCCGATTGAGAATTATTCATCATATAAATCTAGAAACAATTCAGTAGTTACACACACATGCCAACTATCACTATAAACTCACCATCTAACACAATCCGCTCGATCGAGACAAACTGCACTAGGCAGAGAGAGTTTAAAGATCTTCAACCAAATCCATAAATAATGAATGACACTAAAAAAACAGTCATATTAAGAGAATTGGGAACCACTAGAAATAGATTTTATTCAATAGAAAAATATATTCTTACATCAAAGCACAAAACCCTGACATTATATAAGGAAAACCCCCTTCCCCGATCACTCAAAATCTTTACCCCTCTATGTGAAGGGTAATAGAGTTGAATGGGGAAGAAGTGAGAATTATAAAACTAAGAAAAGAGAAAAGAGAAAATTCAAAACACTTAAAGCTTAAAATCCACCATCACAGGCCCTCCTTCCCCTACTTCAATATCCTTGAATGGAATTGAACACTCATATTTATAGGCATAAGGGTTGGAAAATTTTCCCTCCAAATTAATTCCTTTGAAAGTTTTAGTTTATTTAGAAGAGTAAATGGATGAATATCATGTATTTTTATTCATAAATTTTTCCACTCTATTTTTTCATACTCCCAAAAAATCTAATCTTATTTGGACAAGTGGAAACAACGTTATGCTCGAATTACTGAAGGCTACTTTTTTTTTTCTAGCAGACTTCTCAACTCCCTCCAATTTGGAGCATTAAATGGATGCCTTAATGAGTGAATTTATTCATGAAATTTAATTTGAAACTTCTTATAGGATTATTATTTCTATTCCATCTATAATCACTTAATTTTGGTGTATCTAGACTAATATATTCCCCAATTACTAATGCGAGGTCCATCATGTTAGCCAACAAAATTTATCCAATTGATTGATTTTTCTGGGTCAATGTGTTTCAAATTGGATTTGGGTCCAAAATAAAAAGTTGAATCCCATGAACATAGGAAGTCTAAAAAAAATAATCACTTGAATTGGATAAATTTTTTAAAAGATACACCCAAATAAAATAAGATCCAGAAAACCGTTAAATTTCCAGAATTAAGAAATTTTCACAATTAAGCCTAAAATTCACCAAAAAATATTAAAATTATGTAAATTAGATCAAATTGATTAATTAGAAGGTTTTAAATAATTTAAAATCATATTATTAATTATTAAAATATTATATCTATCACACCACCATCGACTGAAGATAAGATACACCCCTCTCCTCCACTAGGGTCAGTTGTAACAAGGCCAACTGCTCTGATGCCTCTTCCACCAAGTGAGAACGAGATATCCTACTAAGTGAATCTTCTGTAAAATTTCCCTTCCCTAGAGTATTGACTATCTTTAATTCATAGTTCTATAGAAACTCCAACCAATTCCTCTGTCTTAGGTTGATGTCTCTTTGGGTGAAGATATACCCGAGTCTCTAGTAATATGAGTAAATAAGGAAATACTCACCAAAAAAATAATGCCACCATATCTTAAGAGATAACACTACAACTAACATCTCTAATTCACGGGTCATTTAATTCTTCTCATGGGTAATTAATTGAATCACCCCATAAGCGATCAATGCCTGCCTTTACATCAACACACATCCATGCCCAGCTCCAAATGCATTGCAAAACACCATATATTCGATGCACTCCTCAGGTAGCCTCAAAACAGGAGTACTGGTTAACCTGCACCTTAGCTCCTCAAAGGCTCTCTGACATTTTCCCATCCAGGTAAATAGTTTTCTATTCCATGTAAAGTAATTAAAATAGGATTATATCCTATATTTTTTTTTCATGAACCTATGGTAGTACCCTTCCAAACCAAGAAAACTCCACACCTCCAACACGTTCTTGGGTGTTTCTCAAGCAAGCAATGCATCAATATTCACCAAATCCACAACTACACTATGACTAGAGATGACATGCCTCCGAAAGTAAACCACATAGATCCAAAACTAACACTTAGAGAGCTTACTATAAATTTGGTGCTCTTGGAGTAAGTCTAGGATCATCTTCAAATGATTTTCATGCTCCTCATCTAACATAGAGTATATGGAATTTCATCAATGAAAAAAAACTAAAAATCACTCCAAGTATGGATAGAAGAACCGATTCATAAGATCTATGAACATAGTATGGGAATTAGTTACATCGAAAGACATCACCAGAAACTTATACTATTTATCACAAAATTAAAATGTCATCTTTGGAATATAATCCTTACAAACCCTCAATTGATGGTATCTAGACCTGGGATCAATCTTTGAGAACTAAATCACACCTTTCAAATAGTAAAAAAGGTCATTAATCCTTGGTAAGGGGTATTTATTCTTGATCATTATCTAATTCACATGATGATAGTCAACAAAAAGCCTCAATATCCCATCCTCCTTTTTCAAAAACAAAATTAGGTTTGCCTAAGGGGAAATAATGGGTCTAATAAAACCATTCTCTATAAGGTTTTCCAACTACACCCTCAGCTCCCAAATCTCGATGGGTCTATCTGATATTCCATAAAAGATATCAGTGCAGTCCCAGGGCACAAGTCAATGTAGAAGTTAATCTCATACCTGAAAGGTAGTACCATAATATCTCTAAGAAAGAAATTTATATAATACTATACTACCATTAGAATAAAAAATCCCGAAGATCCCACAACACCAAGAGATAAGATCTCCAATTTATGGGTTATAAGTTACAAATTCCTACTTGCAAGCTCCAATCGCTCATCTATAATATCCCTCACACACACAAGGATAATCCCATCCCATCTGTATATAGGAATATAACTCCCCTATAATGATATTCAATCTAGGAACGCACCAAAAACAACCAATTCATTCCACATATGATGTAATAAGGTTTCATCGTGATGATAAAGAGGTCCCATGAGAACCTCTCTCTACTGAGCGCCAACTCGCACTACCTGAAGATGTGAAATATAGAAGAATCACTCCCTGTAGGAACATATAGCCATAACTACTAGGATAAATACTCAAATGGAAGCTCTAGATCCTACATAAGATATATAGACACTATTGGAAAATAGCCCTATACCCACAGTTTTGCAAAAACCCATGGGTATAGGGGTTCCCTATACACACAGTTTTTGAAAACCGTGGGTATAGGGGTAGTATGGTCACCTATACCCACGGTTTTTGAAAACTGTGGGTATAGGTTTTTTTACGACCTATTCCCACGGTTTTGGAAAACCGTGGGGAAAAAATAGCTATCCCCACAGTTTTGGTCAAAACCATGGGCATAAGAATTTTTTTTGAAGGTCTATACCCACGATTTTTCCAAAATCGTGGTTATAGGAATTTGTTTTGAATATCTATACCCACGGTTTTATAAAACCGTGGGTATAGATTTCCTGGGTTATGGCGGGAAAAAAATTCCGTGGGACATTAACTTATACCCACAGTTTTCTATCCTATACCCACAGTTCAAATTAATATATATAGACATATACAAATAAATAATAACAAAAGTTCCATAGATGAGTTGGTGACATGTCAGTTCGTGTTCTACATGATCGCAGGTTCAAATCCTTGCGACACCTTTTTTTTCTAAAACTAGGAGTAATATTAATATATTAATCTAAATATAGATATGTAATTATATAATTAAGTTTTCCATGTTGGTTTGTCGTTTGTACTGTGAAGATGAGGTCGCGGGATCGAAACCCGTGGGGTTCCTTTTTTCTAATACGGGCATGCATTATTATTTTTATAGAAATATAGACATATATAAATAGAAACGGTGTAGCGTGAGTGGTGGGGTGTCTTTAATTTGAGATGCAGGTCACGGGTTCTAATCCAATGACTACATTTTTTGAAAAATTTATAACCACAGTTTAAAACCATGGGAATAGGGCTTTGATGGCATGGCGGGGAAAAATATGGATTTTACAGCATGGAAATAAATCTTTACCCATGGTTTTTACAAATCGTGGGTATAGGTTGCAGACCTATCCCAACGCCTCTCAGCCCCACGGTTCCCAAAACCGTGGGTATAGGCTATACCCACGGTTTTGGGGGCTATACCCACAGTTTTGAACCGTGGGTATAGGTCATTTTTCCAGTAGTGAGAGATAAAATAATAACTTGCTCCTGTATCTACAAGTATTAGAGATCAAGTAGAGGAGACATATATCATACCTTGAATCATATCATGAGAAGCCTGATCATATCCCGCATAGATTGAAACTACCCACACCCTCGACTATCATACCTTTGAGCCTAACATGGGCCGCTTGGTGGTAGTGGTGGGAGTAAATCATAGTGTCATACTCCATCTGTAGCTCCTCCTTCAATAGCTCCATGTGATCCTCTATCAGTACCACCTCCCTAGGGGCCATCTTAACCATGCCTGGGTGATCCCTGATCATGACACTGCCTCTATCATGGAGGTCTATACACTGATTGTACACCATCTGGAGCACATCGTGTTGGGAAATAATGAGCCATGTGAATTCACTTATCATAAGAAAAGCATCAACCCTCTCCTATATGATGGGATCCTCTGGAATCTGTGTTATAGATCCATTTGTTTGAGTTTGGGAATGATTTTTCATCCTACACCATAACCCTAACATATGACACCTGCTAGCCGCTACAGACGACTCAGCCCGATGATGCCCACAACCGGATCCAACTTCCTGACGTCCCTTTGCTAGGAAGTTATCTCTAACCAAGGCCTACTCCAACACTCCAATATAAATGGGAAAGTATAAGGTGACTATGATGGAACATATTTCTCTATGAAGGCCCTGATAAAACTTCCATGTGTATAAGTATCCATATCACACCATATAGAGAGAGTAATGCATGAGGTTAGTAAACCACACGACTTACTCAGTAATAGACATATCACCCTAACAAAGCTTGAGAAGTTCCTGAATCCATACAGAGCGTAAGAATGAAGGCTAATACTCATCATGGAATAACTACTAGAAGTATAACCATGAGAGATTCACCACACCATGAGTTTGAGTGATCATACCACACCAGCACACCATTGATCTATGAAGAAAAATGGTCACAAGCATAACCATATGATAAGCCAGGGTCCGTACAAGTAAAAAAACTCAAACCTCCACATCATGCCAACACTCTACTTCCTGAGGGTCTAACTCACCACAAAACCTAAGAGGCCTTTGTCACTATAACTCATGCAATGCACTAAGCCTGTACACATTGTCATTCTGAACCTCCAAAGCTATCAGCTGACCAACATGCATTCGATCATCTTCTTGAACCCCTAGAGGTGGATTTCCATGCAAATCAATAGGTGGAAGTGCTACTCTATATCTTCTCGGTGGAAGCACCACATGAGTGGGTATCTGAATTGAGGCCTCATCTCTCAATTAATTTTCGTCATGATTCTGTATCAGTATCCTAACATGCTTTTATCACAGAGGCATCCTAAAAGTTAACAAGATGTACCATGATTAAATGAGCATATTGGGGAGATGACTCAAGAAATACATGAAAGTCAAAAGACCCAATCCTATATGATGTATGTACTATTGGTTTCCCTACAATTGATGTCTTAACATTCCAAGTCAACTGGTAGGTAGTCAAAGTCTTGGTGAATGGATACATCATCTGCCACACCAACACTAGGTTACCTAGCCCAAGAGTAGAACTCAAGACACTCTAACACTATTTCCCTGAATTATCAAACTAATCCTCACAAAAAGTCTAAATACAACCATCTAATCAAGGAAAAACCACCTTTGATATTACTCTATCATGACCCCCCATTGGGACCCACATGGCCGATGGTAAATTGAGTGTGACACCCCAAACCCACCTCCAATAGGCCAGGGGATAACGATAAGAACTGAGTAGGAATAATACTAAAATGTGAGGCCTTAGGATAATATAACCTCCACACACGAAAATCTCCATGAAACAGTTCAAATATATAAATAAAAACTGAGCATCTAGTGTGTAACCCATGCATGCAACAACCTCTAGGAAAGCATCAAAGTACAACTAGATAATGCAACAAATATAAAAGAAGAAAAATATATTAACAACTAGAAATGAGGTCCCAACTTGTCAATAACTAGAAAAATGGAAATACTAAAGAGATCCCGACTCACAATATCTAAGGCTTACCATCTAACATGGTCAATTCCAAGAACCGCTATGCTCCACCAAAACCAGATCCCCCAATATCACTGTTGACCAGTCTACCATTTTCATAAGACACAACACATGCAGGAAACTCTCATGTAGGGGTGATTATATATATACCCAATAAAATTCTCCAAAAACCAATAAGGGAGCAATATAAATATCAATATTTATCTCAACCCATAAGAAATAGGGTAAATAAAACCCAATATCAAATATTCTCAAAGAAACCCATGGAAAGAGAGAAAGGGGATCTCCATATCCACAACTATTTAAGAATGATAATCCATCTTGCAACTCCCAAAGGTCCATCTCTGATGCCCAACACCATGTACAACCTCACAAGTCTTAGAGTGGAGGGGACTATTCTTTACTATTGTGCTCAAAAAAAAATGAGGGAACACTAGCTCTAGTAGAGGACTCACTCTCTATCAGAGCTCGATGATGGGGGAGTACCACTCTGTAGATAGAGGACCTATGCCCTATGAAGTATGGAGGAGTACCAACTCTACTTTTATAAAGATTATGAGGGACCCACTCCCTAGTGTGACATGGGAGTACCAACCTGACATCTTCTTGATTATCAAACCCAATCACAAATATTACCTAAGCGTTGTTGAAGGAATTTTCATGATCATAAAACATCACGTAGTATCTCTAATTCCAAAATGAAGGCCACTATCACATTCTATATAAAAAATGATCAGGATAGGATACTCATGGGTACAAATCCAACTTCACAATAAGGATATACACAAGGTATAAGTCCCTGATAAAAATATACATGTCATGTATAGGATATACATGACATGTCTTGGATACCCCAGGTATGCCCATGTACTATGGATTGTGACCATGTACTCTAGCCTGTTCCCATGTACTCTAGTTGTTCCCATGTACTTTAGCCATGCCTGGGTGCTCGGGACATGTCTATACCCATATAAACTGGTTGTTCCCATGTATTTGGTCGTGTCTGTGTACTATGGCTATGCCCAGGTGCTCTGGCCATGTCTGGGTACTCTGTCCATGTTCGCGCCTATGTACCCAGGCCGTGTCTGTGTACTTGGCCGTGTATGTTCCCACTTACTCCTAATGTACACACCAAGACACTAACATAGAGTCACTCAACATGTGTTCTAAACACATGGCATGTGATATTTTATTTTCCATGAAACCCTATCCACCGCAAGAAGTGTCCAAATCATGTGTGTTCATCCAAACTACATGCAATGCACTCCATAACTTTCTAGAAACTTGTGGTCTTCATGATGGATCTTAGATCCACCATATATGCTACTTATACCACCATTTAACTACCCAAAAATATTCTAAAATCAAATGGGGAGCCTTCGATCATTGATTCCCAACCTCTGGTATCTAGAAATCAGAATTTTGTTTGCCTATGGGGTAGTTGCTGCACCTCCTATCGCCATTCGGGGTCCCAATCCATGATTCCATCACCCGAATCCTACAAAAAACTTCAATTCATCCTCAAAACACTGATATATACATCGTTCATGCATCCACCATGGATATAGTGGTTTGATCACACTCAAATCTGACCTGTATAATGTTGAATCGTGACCCCGTGGACCAACGATGAAGAAGATGAGGAATGATGGTGGGAAAAAGCACAAGAATAAGGTAAGTCCATAATTAGATGATACAATATCAATTAATGACAAAAAATTTGTGGAATCAAAGGGTGTAAATCAATCATGAAAAATAAATAAGTAATTTGGTTTAAGAACTCGAATTAAATTCAGACTCATGTGAAGAATGACAAACATCAGAAAGTAAAATCAAATATAAAATCCATGCTTAAAAAATTATTCAAAGGTAATAAATCCATTAAATAACATGAACTACCTTAAGAATGGATTTATCATTGGTGAATAACACATTCTCTAGTGATGAAGAATATTCTCCTGCTGCGTTCGTCATTTGTCTCACAATTCTCATCAATTGTTCGTCATCAATCCTTGTTCCCAAGTCACCAACACCAATACTCTCCTCCTCCTCCATAATATCTTAGGGTTATGTAGATAAACTAGAGGATTTTTTATAAAGATATATAAATATAGAGGGATTAGGTTTTTGGAAAATTAAATAAATAAATTAAATAAATTAATTAATCCACTTAATGCACTCGCTAATGGTCTCCCTTAACCGAATGTCCGACACCAACCAACTTTATGTCATGCCTATGGTAAACCCCATATTCCAGAAATAAACAAAGTCTCAAATTTAATATATGATGTCTTGATCAATGGGGAAAATATTTGTTTTGAAAATATTCACATGCGTTCTTTAATATATATTAATATTTTTAATATAAAAATTTCGGGGTCCTACGACACCCAAACACAACATGAATTTAGAGGAAAAATCTAGAGATATATATAAAAATATTCAAATGACTTAACCAATGAAACTATATTCATTAAAAAAATGATCAACTATGAGCCGCACACAGCCTCAGGATGATACACCACTGACACGCAACACCATCATCATGAAGACACCGCTGAGAGTGGCCACCAATTCCAATAAACATAGCATAATTCCCTGAACAATGATACTAGAAAATAGTGTATCCAATGTTAGTAAAAAAAAGGGTAGTGTCACCATGAAAGATGACAATGTGGAAATGAACTTAGGCTAGTGACAACACACTGCAATACTAGTGCAATGTGCTGTAATAGCACACTGCAACACTAGAAACATAACCAGATATCGAAAAAATCAAGTACTAATACAAAATTTAAATGAAATTAAATTTACAAAAAAAAATACAAGAAAAAAACATTATATTATAGACATTTCAAACATTGTTTTATACAATTACATAAGTAAAAATTATTACATACATTCAAAAACATAAATGTTCCTTTGTCTTTTGATCCTGACCTCGACTCATGCTATTGATGAACAAACCACCCCTAATTGAGAAAAATAACACACCTGTATAAGAAAAAAATTCTTATGTTAGTAATAATATAAAGAAATAAATTAACAGAAAGTGTTAATTTTAAACTAAACTTTGAGTCATACCAGGAAAACTGTGTATCATATTGAATTTTGGTTGATTATTACACATCACACCATTTATTTTTAATATTCAAGAATTATCCATATGAAAATTAATTGAATAAGTATAAGATAAAATCCCACAAGTGCAACCTAGTGGTTTCATCATGTGGTGGTGTTTGGGAGGTCTCGGTTTGTATCCTCCCCATGCATATTTATGTTGGTTTTAGTTTTTTTATTCCCACTCCCCTTACTGATGTGATATAAATAATTATAAGATAAAAATAATAAGGAAATAAATTAAGTAATAGAAGATAAAATGATAAGAAAACAATCTAGTCTCATTTTCTCAGTTTTGGCGATGTGATGCATGATTTAAACTAAAATGAAACTTATATATTGAAAAGATGTAATTAGATTCATACCAATCACACCGTGCATATGATTGAGGTGCTTATGATTCCAAAACATATCAAATGAATTATTTATAATTTTCTTAAAGTATCAAAAACAATCTGAATGCGTTTTCTCAGTTTTAAGTACATCACTTATCCTTTTTACTAAAATATATTTTTAAACTAGAAACACACACTTTGAATCATACCGATCAAATCATGTATCAGTTTTATGTGAGACCAATTCTTATACATAAAAAATTACTTATGAATAATTATCCCAAATAATTAATAAAACCCAAGCGTGTTTGATTGGTTTTCAGTGAGTGACGCTTTTTGAACTAAAATACCGATTTTAAACTGATAACAGACACTTTGATCCATAAAGGGAACATTGTGTATCAGATTGAGATGAATTTTATTCATATACATCAAAAATTACTTATGAATCATTTACATAAAGTATTAAAATAATCCAAATGCGTTTTCTCATTTTTAGCAGGCCAGTCTTCCATTTTACTAAAATTGATGTAAATTTTAAATAAAAAGACATAATTGGAGTCATACCAGTCACAAAATATGTTGAATTTAAGTGATAATGATTCCTACATGTCTCAAATTATTTATGAATCATTTTCCTAAAGTATAAAAATGAATGAGTTTTCTTAGTTTTGACTATGTCACTTGTCTTTTTTACTAAAATTTCATTTTAAATTGAAAACACACACTTTGACTCATACTGATCACATCATGTATCGGTTTGATGTGAAAATGATTTATAAATATCAAAAATTCCTTTTTAATTGTTTTAATAAATTATCAAGAAAATCCAAGCATGTTTGATTAGTTTTAGTGAGTGACACTTTTTGAACTAAAACGTCGATTTTAAACTGATAACAGATACTTTGAGTCATACCGAGTATATTGTGTATCATATTGTAGTGAGTATAATTCCTACATGTTAAAAATGACTTATGGGTAATTTTTGTAAAGTATAAAAACAATCCTAATGTGTTTTCTTGGTTTTGAGCAGGTTAGTTTTCCATTTTACTAAAATTGATGTCAATTTTAAATAAAAAGATGCACTTGGAGTCATATAAATCATACAGTGTGTTTTATTAAGGTGAATCTGATTATTACATGTATAAAATGACTTATTTATTATTTTCCTAAATTATTAAAACAATCCAAATGCGTTTTCTTAGTTTTGAGTATGTCACTTGTCTTTTTTACTAAAATGTCATTTTAAACAGGAAACACACACTTTGAGTCATAATGATCACATCATGTATTAGTTTGATGTGAAAATAATTCATACACATAAAAAATAAATTATTAATCATTTCCCTAAATTATCAAGAAAATATGAGTGTGTTTTATCGGTTTTCAGTGAGTGTCACTTTTTGAACTAAAATGTCGATTTTAAACTAATAACAGACACTTTGAGTCATAATGGGTACATCGTGTATTGTATTGAGGTGAAACTGAATCCTAAACATAAAAAATTACTTATGGATATTTTATATAAATTATAGAAACAATCCTAATGTGTTTTACTGGTTTTGAGTAGGTCAATTGTACATTTTACTAGAATTGATGTCAATTTTAAATAAAAATATGCACTTAGAGTCACACTGGTCACACCGTGTGTCAGATTGAGGTGTGGTGGATTCTTACACATATAAAATGACTTATGGATCATTTTTATAAAGTATAAAAACAATAAAAATTCATTTTATTGGTTTTGATTACATCACTTGTCTTTTTTACTAAAATGTCATTTTAAACTGGAAAAATGCACTGTGAATCATACTGATCACATAATATATTGGCATGATGTGAAAAAAAATCATATATTTAATAAATTAATTATGAATAAATGTACTAAATTATCAAGAAAATCCAATCGTGTTTACTCAGTTTTCAATGAGTGACACTTTTTGAACTAAAATATTGATTTTAAACTGATAATAGACACTTTGAGTCATACCAGACACATCATGTATAGGATTGAGGTGAGGATGATTCATACACATCAACAATAACTTATGAATTGTTTCTGTAAAGTATCAAATAATTTGAATGTGTTTTATCAATTTTGAGTAGGTCAGTTGTCCATTTTACTAAAATTGATGTCAATTTTAAATAAAAAACACACTTGGAGTCATACCGGTCACACCATGTGTTGGATTGAGGTGTGGTTGATTCATAAAAATATAAAATGACTTATTTATATTTTTCCTAAAGTATAAAAACAATACGAATACATTTTTTTGGTTTTGTGTACATCACTTGTCTTTTTTACTAAAATGTCATTTTAAACTGGAAACACGCACTTTGACTCATAATGATCACATAGTGTATCTCTTTGATATTAGAATAATTACTACACATCATAAATTAATTATGAATCTATTTCCTAAATTATCAAGAAAATTAGAGCATTTTTTCTCAGTTTTCAATGAGTGACACTTTTTGAACTAAAATGTCGATTTTAAACTGATAGCAGACCCTTTGAGTCATACCAGGCACATCATGTATCAGATTGAGGTGAGGTTGATTCATAAACATCAAAAAATGACTTATGTATCATTTTTTTAAATTATAAAAACAATACAAATCCGTTTTCTTAGTTTTGAGTAGGTCAGTTGTCTATTTTACTAAAATTGATGTCCATTTTAAATAAAAAGACACACTTGGAGTCATACCGGTCACACCGTGCATCAGATTGAGGTAAAAATAATTCCTACATTTCTCAAATTACTTTTTGATAATTTTACTAAAGTATAGAAAAATATGAATTCTTTTTCTTGGTTTTGAGTATGCAACTTGTCTTTTTTACAAAAATATCATTTTAAACTGGAAACATTAAAATTGGCTCATACCAATCAAATTATGTATTATTTTTATGTGAAACCAATTCCTACACATAAAAAATAAATTATAAATATTTTTAATAAATTATCAAGAAAATACGAGCGTGTTTGATTGGTTTTCAGTGAGTTATACTTTTGAACTAAAATGTCGATTTTAAACTGATAACATACACATTGAGTCATATTGGGATCATCGTGTATCATATTGAGGTGCCAATAATTCCTACATGTCACAAATTACTTATGGATCATTTTCCTAAAGTATCAAGACAATATGAATATTTTTTCTCAGTTTTGAGTATGTTGGTTGTCTTTTTTACTAAAATTAATGTAGATTTTAAATAAAAAGAAGCACTTTGAGTCATACTGGAAACACCATGTGTCAGATTGAGGTAAAAATGATTCCTACATATACCAAAGTCTAAAAAAAATCCTAAATTTCAATTTTATAATGATTTACATTGAATTTATTTATCAAACTGCCAATAATGTATATTGACTCGATGTTCTTATTTAAAAAACCTTTCTCGTTGTTGAAATTCAGAAGAGTAGAGGAAACTCATGTTCCCATTATATTACGAGAAGTCACCGTAATGACCAAATGAGATTTATATACTCTTATATATTTCAATGAGAAAGGTTTTTTTGGCTCATAACATCTAATCAATATGAATTCACAAAAAATCTATGAAAAAAACTAAATAAGTATTAGATAAAAATGATAAAGAAAATAACTTACAAATAGTAGATAAATTGATGAAAATATTAATTAAATAAGTAATAGAGATCCACCTTTTCATAACGGTTTTATGAATTCTTTATATAGTTCCTTGTTGTCATTATCTCAGTTTCAAGATCGAAGTTCAATCACTCACAATCATGAGTAGCTTCAAACAAACCATCCCAACTCGACCAAAAGAATCAATCTGTATATAAAAACAATTATTATATGAGTAATAATAAAAATAAATAAATAAAACATAAATATAAACAATACATTAATTCTATAGATAATGATTTTACTATGAAAACATCAAGATTACCTCTATGATTGAGTTGTGGAGGGAACTTGAAGGAAAGTGATAAATTCCAACACTATAGGGGTGAAAAGGTTTTGAGGGAGAAGAAGTCTATGGAAGTTTTAGTGCAGAAAGGCATGAAAGAAAGATATACCACCCCAACTAAAAAATAATAATCCAATTGTATAATAAAATAATTATTATGTGAGTAATACTAAAAATAAATAAATTAAACATAAATATGAAATAATACATTAATTCTATGGACAATTATTTTACTGTGCAAACATCAAGATTACTTCTGTGATTGAGCAGATACAACATCATTTCTCTTCCTGCAAAGGAATGAAAGATAGATAAAAATCTTCTAAAATAAATTAAATCTGTAAGGAATAATGAAAATTAAATCAATATTATATTATATAATTTTTCAATAAAATAAAGAAAGTATATCGTAACATTACCTTTACATCTTCCTAAAGGGTTTCCTTCATTATAGTTTGTTCTTTCGAGGGATTGGTAACATCATCATGTGCAGAATACATTGTCTACACAATAGTCAAATAGTTAATTTAGATTATGTTAATATAGTATAGAATATATAATATTATGAGAAAAAACATAGTATATTAAAAAAAACTTTTACCTTATTATTGAACTCCATTTTTTTAAAGGTTTTAGGGATCTGGTTCCTCTATCAAGAATCCAAATATCCTCTTTGTGGTCCCCTCTAATGTATAAGACATTTTCTACATTAGGAATGCCACAAAGTTATTATGATCTCCCAATGAAAGGGTCATCCTCGATTGAATTCTCATCTGACTCAACATTTGTTTTAGTCGCCAATAGGAAAAACTACCGATTCTTATTTGCTGGATTTGAGACATAAAATACTTTCAATACTTATAATTCCATTATGAATGGATCATCATTTCCCCATTCTATACTAAAATTTACCTTCATTAATCCCATTTCATCAACTCTAACTGTACTCATATTTTCAACCCATTTGGAATGGAAAATAAGCACTTGAAATGTTATATAATAAAACTCATATATCTATTTGATAATGACAAAATATGACATATTTTATTAACCATATACGTGCATCACTTTATCCACAAGTGTGAACCCAATTTTTTTCATCGTACTGCAATCATCATGTTCTTTTGTATAGAACATATAACCATTGATTACTAAAATCAGTGTAAGATATAAAATTTTCATTCGGTCCTTTGGTTATCCATTAAAGTTATTCAAAAATTGAATTTATATTTTCAGATAAATCCTTATATATTTGATCTCAAAACCACCCTATAAGCTATTGATTATGTGTATTTGATATCCATACTTCATCCCTTAATGAATTAATATCTATAAGAATTTATTTGTAGGACTCTATGTATGTATCAACATATTTATTATCATGTAAAATATAAAGGTGTGATTACTCACACTATATCAAGGTAATTTTAACAACATCTCTTAGAGAAATCCCTTCACACATAAGGCATTTGATACGATGGGACTTTGGGTGACCGATGCTATCAATATCTGATAGGTAATCGGTACATAATTCAATATCTTCTTCAAAAATATATCATTATGCAATACAACCTTCTGTTTAACTTTGATTATTGACATACACTTTCAAAATATTCATATATCGTTCAATGGGGTACATCCATATATAATACACAGGAAAACATAGTTGAACCTCTCTAACCAAGTGAATTATCAAGTAGACCATTATATCAATGAATGATGGTGGGAAGAATATCTTCAATTCAAACAATATGACCGAAACCTCCTTATTCATGATTGGAAACTTCTCCATGTCTATAACTTTACTGTATATAATTTTAAAAAATATTTAGATTCTGGTTAATGTATTCCGTACATTTTTTGGTAGAATGAAAAAAATAAACAGACATCAAATCTTGTATCAAAACATGAAAATCACGTGATTTTAGTCCTTGTAACTTCAAATTAGTCATTCACACGACATTATTGATATTTTATGAATACCCCTATGGAACTTTTATAAAATTAAGGAAAAGGAAAAATTTCAATTTTTCCTGCCTGGATAGAGTGTAAGCTGCTGAAGAAAGAAAAGTCTGCCTTTTACCCTTTATTGGTGCCAACTATTCCCTTATCTTCAATTCAATCAAGACCAACCAAGACTTGATGCCATATTTTGTTTTTCCAGGAAAATTTATTAACATTCCAATAAAACTATCAAATAATTTTTTTTACATGGATGACATCAAGAAAATGTCTGAAATACAAATAATTCTAATACTGCAATTCAAAGAAAATTGTTCTCTTCTTCCAAAATGATTTTGTAAGGTTTATCGAAAATGGTTTTTCGAAAACAGTGTCAATATCTTTTACTTTATTGTGTAGTTGATCACCCGTTACTGGAGATGGTTTTGTACCTTGTTCAATATTCCCATCAAATTTTATTGTCTAATATAAGTATTTATATCGTTGAGGTAAAAGTTTATAACTTCCTAAAAACACAGTATTTGAGGAATGTTTCAACTGAACTATTTATGTGCATTTTTCACAAATGGGACACCCCAACATTCCTTTAATGTTATAGCCTGATAAATTTCCACAAGCGAGGAGGTCATTTATCATCCCATACAATATGGACCTCAATGTTAATTCTTTATTTCTATAAGCATAATACATTACAACACCTATATCCCACATCAATTTAAGATCTTTGATCAATGGATTCAAATAGACATCAACATCATTATCGAGTTACTTTGGTCTAGATATAAGCAAATACAACATAATGTATTTGTGCTTCATACATAACCATGGAGGCAAGTTATAATTTACTAACATGATGGGCCATGTACTGTGAGTACTAACCTATACACCAGAAGTATTTATTCCATCTATAGATAATGCAAGATGAAATATTCTCAACTCATTTAGACATTCAGGATACTCATAATAAATTTTCTTCTAAGGAAAAGAATCTATTGGATGATGTAGGATCCCATATTTAATTCTTGTATTTGTATGACATGTAAATTGTATCACAATTTCCTGAAATCCATATAATATTTTAAACTGTGGAATGATATGAAATCACCATAAAAATTTCAAAGGACTTAATTGATTTTTTCTATATCGATCTGCAGCACACTTATGGAATTTTATGAGTGATTCATGGTCCTTGTGAAACAATATGCAATCATTTGGAAAATCATGTATTTTTTTAGAGATTATTCCCATTGAATGTATAATTTGTTTAGTTTCATATGTTTGAAATGGTAGTTCATTTTCTTCTGGTATCATATCATTCAAGAGACCAAGTAGTTCTGTAAAGATGGTGTCACTCCATTCGATGCTAGATTTCAAATTATATAACTTCAATATAGCTGAAAATGATGTGTATTTAGAACAAAAAATATACAATGGTCTCTTTTCACATCTATTTAACTTCTAAAAAAACTTTGTACAATCAAGAAGGTCATCTTCAATTTCCATTTTCATTTTTTACACGTGATCTCCATCATCATTTAAACTAGTATTCATATCAAATATTCCATAAACCATAGTATCATCCTAATTAGTGTGCACGTTCAGTTTTTCCTCATGTTTAGTCTAATATTTATATCTCTGATATATTTTGTGACAAATTAAATATTCTTCCAAAACTTCCAGACCAATTTTTCTTGAATAAAAACAATGTAAATATGGAAAAAGGATTTGAGAAGGGTCACATGCATGATATATTGAAAAAATGATGAACTATTTAACTCCATCTTCATATTATTTTGTAAAATGATTAGCATGTATACATTTTCAATTCATATCCATCATATTGGATTCATAAAATATTAATTTTGTATAATAAATAAATAAATACACATAATATATTCATTATCAAATGTGAAAGTTATAGACAATTCTAATAAGGGAAACACAACATTTTATTGTTTCAAATAATTTTAGTATGATTTGAAAAAAATGGGTAATTGAATTTAAGAAAAGAATTACTCCGCTATGGTAGGTGTTATCCTCTGAATTCATTAAAAAGTGAAAATTATATACAACTGTCATGCTCATAAGGTCATCTCCTAAACATTTATCATTGCATTTTTTTGTTTGACGCACATTCTCCATCTCTTGTGGACATGCACCTATATTTCTTGAAATACTATAAGCGGTAGTAATCCATGAGATTAATATTGCTCAGAGTAGTATAAGAAACATACAAGTGATAGGGGATGAGTCTCAAGCAATAAAATGCAAATACTATTTGGGAGATGAAATCGATGAGAATGACAGTTTTCTATAAAAGATATAGGGGATGAGTCTCAAGCAAAAAATCACAACAATAACTATTGTTTGACACACATCACGTCTTTCTTAAATCCCCTAAACAAAGAAAAATATAATATAATCAATTAAGGAGTAATAAGAAAACCAAATATGATAAACATGAATAATAAACTCTCATTCAATCAACTAGAAGATATAAAAATGTATTAATAAAAAATTTTAATAAATAAAGAGTTATTTCATATGCATAGATGATAATTAGAGATTCTTATGGGTGGAACCAATACATGTAGACATAAAATGATAAATACAAAAAACTAATTTATAATATATAGAATTTGATAACCTCTATTCTATTTTTTGGGAAAAAGTGATGTAACAACCTAAGAAATTATTACATTTAATATTAATGGCATATAAAATATTTGAAAACATCTCTAGACTCTTGGGATGTCATATCACCACGCTGACCCATCCCAAGGATTCTAAAGAGTTCATCACATCAGATATCTTCATCTGAAAGATTCTAGGGAGGCCATATAATAAACATTGACCCACCTTGATATTCTAGGGAGGTCCATAAAGAAGTTTGCATACATTAATAATACACATCAATAAGATATATCACAAACAAAGGAGAAAAACACACCAACCGCTATTAGAAATTTAGGATATAGCCACATTTTGGAACCGTGGCTACAGGTTATAGCCACAATTTTATGAAATGTGGCTGGTATTGGCATGGCTATAGGGTAAAACCTATATTCATGGTTTCCAACTGTGGATATATCCATATATACATGTTTCAAACTGTGGATATAGACCTATAGCCATAGTTCAAACTGTGGCTATACACCTAAAGCCACAGTTTGAAATTGTGGTAGTATATTAAGGCACACAGGGATATAGCGATGGTTTGAAACCGTGGATATAGGGTTTCCCGTTTCCTAAAAAAAACACAACCCACCCCCTTCAAAGACCCCCCATGAGACCCCCCTTCTCCTATGATAATCCCCCCCTTCACTCCCCCTGGACAGCCCCCCCTAGACAGCCCCCCACCCCGGACAGACCCTCCCCTCTTGGATAGACCCTGGACACCCCCAGACCCTGGACACCCCCCAGACCCTAGACAAACCCCCCAAGATAGACCCTGGACATACCCCCCCTAGGACACCCCACCCCCAGGAAAGACCCAAACAAACCCTCAACAGACCCCCTAGACCCTGGGCACCCCCTGGATAGATCTTGGACCCCCCTTCCCTGGACAGACCCCCCAGACCCTGGACACCCCCTGGACAGACCCCCTAGGACAGACCCAGAAAGACCCTAGACAGACCCCCTTAGGACACCCCCACCCCCAGGAAAGACACGGACCCTGGACAGACCCCCCCGGGACAGACCTTGGACACCGCCCCCTAACAGACCCCGGACCCCTTCATTAACTTTCACTGTACTCATATTTTCAACCCATTTTCAATGGAAAATAGGCACTTTAAATTTTATATAATCAAACTCATATATCTATTTGATAATTCCAAAATATGACATATTTTAATAACTAGATATGTGCACCACTTTAGCCACAAGTGTGACACCAATTTTTTTCTTCATACTGTAATCATTATATTCTTTTGTATAGAACATATAACCATTGATTAAAAAATCAGTGTAAGATATAACATTTTCATTTGTTCTTTTGGTTATCCATTTAAGTCATTCATAAATTGAATTTCTATTTTCAGATAAATCCTTATATATTTGATCTCAAAACCACCCTATAAGATATTGATTACGTGTATTTGATATCCATCCTTCATCCCTTGATGAATTCATATCTCTAAGAATTTATTTTTAGGATTTTATGTATGGATCAATATATTTATTATCATGTAAAATATAAAAGTTTGATTACTCCCACTATGTCAATGTAATTTTAACAACATCTCTTATTGAAATCTCTTCACACATAAGGTGTTTGATGCAAAGAGACTTTGGGTGACCGATGCTGTCAACATCTGATAGGTAATCAGTACATAATTCAATATATTCTTCAAAAATATATCGTTCTGCAATACAACCTTCTGTTTAAATTTGATTATTGATATACCCTTTCAAAATATTCATATACTATTCAATGGGGTACATCCATATATAATAGATAGGAAAACATAGTTGTACCTCTCTAACTAAGTGAATTATCAGGTAGACCATTATATCAATGAATGATGGTGGGAAGAATATATCCAATTCAATCAATATGACCACAACCTCCATATTCATGATTGGAAACTTCTCCATGTCTATAACTTTACTATATATAACTTTGAAAAATATGTAGAGTCTGGTTAATGTATTCCATGCATTTTTTGGTAGAATGAAACACAAATAAACAGACATCAAATCTTGCATCAAAATAGGAAAATCATGTGATTTTAGTCCTTATAACTTCAAATTAGTTATTCACACAACATTATTGATATTTGATGAATACCCCTGTGGAACTTTTATACAATTAAGGAAAAGGAAAAATTTCAATTTTTCCTACCTGGATAGAGTGTAAGCTGATGGAGGAAGCAAAGTCTGCCTTTTACCCTTTATCGGTGCCAACTCTTACCTTATCCCCATTTCAATCAAGTCCAACCTAGACTTGATTCCATATTTTGTTTTTCTAGGAAAATTTAGTAACATGCCAATAAAACTATCAAATAATTTTTTTTCTACATGGATGACATCAAGAAAATGACCGAAATACAAACAATTCTAATACTCTAATTCAAAGAAAATTGATCTCTTCTTCTAACATGAATTTGTAAGGTTTTTTGAAATTGGTTTTTCGAAAACAGGGTCAATATATTTTACTTTATTTTGTAGTTGATCACCAATTACTGGAGATGTTTTTTTACCTTGTTCTATATTCCCATCGATTTTTTTTGTCCAATATAAGTATTTATGTCATCGAGGTAAAAGTTTATAACATCCAAAAAACACAGTATTTGAGGAATGTTTCAACTAAACTATTTATGTGCATTTTTCACAAATGAGACACCCCAAAATTCCTTTAATGTTATATCCTGATAAATTTCCATAAGCGAGGAGGTCATTTATCATCCCATAAAATATGTCCCTCAATGTTAATTCTTCACTTCTTTGAGCATAATTCATTACAACACCTATATCCCACATCAATTTCAGATCTTCGATTCTTGGACTCAAATAGACATCAATATCATTACCAAGTTTCTTTGGTCTAGATATAAGCAAAGACAACATGATGTATTTGCGCTTCATTAATAACCATGGAGGCAAGTTATAATTTACCAACATGATGGGCCATGTACTGTGAGCACTAATCTATACACCAAAAGAATTAATTCCATCAATAGATAATGCAAGATGAAATATTCTCAACTCATTTAGAAATTCAGGATACTCATAATCAATTTTCTTCTAATGAGGAGAATCTTTGGATGATTTAGGTTCCCATATTTAATTCTTGTATTTTTATGCCATGTAAATTGTGTCACAATTTCCTGACATCCAAAAATTATTCTAAACCATGGAATGATAGGAAAATACCATAAAAATTTCAAAGGACTTAATTGATTTTTTCTATATCGATATGCACCACACTTAGGGAATTTTATGAGTGATTAATGGTCATTGTGAAACAATATGAAATCATTTGGAAAAGCATGTATTTTTTTAGAGATTATTCCCATTGAATTTAGAATTCTTTTAGTGTCATATGTTTGACATGGTAGTTTATTTTCTTCTGGTATCATATCATTTAGGAAACCAATTAGTTCTATAAATCTGGTGTCACTCCATTCAATGCCAAATTTCAAATTATATAACTTCATTATAGCTGAGAATGATGTGTATTTAGTACAAAAAATATACAATGGTCTCTTGTCACATCTATTTAAGTTCTAAAAAAACTTTGGACAATCAAGAAGTTCATATTCATATTCAATTTTCATTTTTTCCATGTGATCTACTCCATCATTTAAACTAGTATTCTTATCAAATAATCCATAAACCATAGTATCATCCTAATCGAAGTGCACATTCAGTTTTTCCTCATGTTTAGTCCAATATTTATAGCTCTAATCTATTTTTTGACAAATTAAACATTCTTCAAAATCTTCCAAAATAATTTTTCTTGAATAACAACAACGTAAACATGGAAAAAGTATTTTAGAAGGGTAGTATTAATGATATCTTGAAAAATTGATGAACTCTTAAACTCCATATTCATATTATTTTGTTAAATGATTAGAATATATCCATTTTCAATTCATATCCATCATATTGGGATCATAAAATATTAATTTTGTATAATAAATAAATAAATACACATAATATATTCATTATCAAATGTGAAAGTTATAGACAATTATAATAAGGGAAACCCAACATTTTATTGTTTCAAATAATTTCAGTATTATTTGAAGAAAATGGGTAATTGAATTTAAGAAAATAATTAATTTATTATGGTAGGTGTTATCCTCTGAATTCATTAAAAGGTGAAAGTTATATACAAATGTCATGCTCATCAGCTCATCTCCCAAACATTTATCATTTCATTTTTTTTGTTTGACACACATCCTCCATATCTTGTGGACATGCACCTATGTTGCTTTAAATACTCTAAGTAGTGGTAATCCATGAGATTAATACTGCTCGGAGTAGTATAAGAAACATAAAAGTGATAGGGGATGAGTCTCAATCAATAAAATGTAATAACTATTTGGGATATGAAAATGATGATAATGACAGTTTTCTATAAAAGAGATGGGGGGTGAGTCTCAAGAAAAAAATCGCAACAATAACTATTGTTTGACACACATCAAGTCTTTATTAAATCCCCTAAACAAATGAAAATATAATATAGCCAATTAAGGAGTAATAATAAACCAAAATCTGATAAAAAAGAATAATAAACTCTCATTCAATCAACTAGAAGATATAAAAATGTGTTGATAAAACATTTTAGTAAATAACGAGTTATTTCATATGAATAGATTATAATTAGATATTCCTAAGGGTGGAACCAATACATGTAGACATAAAATGATAAATACCTAAAAATAATTTCTAATATATAGAATTTGATAACCTCTATTATATATTTTGGAACAAGTGATGTAATAACTTAAGAAATTATTACATTTAATATTAATGGCATATCAAATATTTGAAAACATCTTAAGACTCTTGGGATGTCATATCGCTATGCTGACCCATCCCAAGGATTCTAGAGAGTTCATCACATCAGATCTCTCCATATGAAAGATTATAGGGAGGCCATATAATAAACATTGACCCAGCCATGATATTCAAGGGAGGTCCATAAAGAATTTGGAATACATGAATAATACACATCAATAAGATATATCACAAATAAAGGAGAAAAATACACCAACCATTATTGTGCAGTTGATCACCCGTTACTCGAGATGGTTTTTTACCTTGTTCAATATTACCATAGAATTTTGTTGTCCAATATAAGTATTTATTTCATTGAGGTAAAAGTTTATAACTTCTTATAAACCTAGTATTTGAGCAATGTTTCAACTGAACTATTTATGTGCATTTTTCACAAATGGGACACCCCAACATTCCTTTAATGTTATAGCCTGATAAATTTCTATAAGCGAGGAGGTCATTTATCATCCCATACAATATGAACCTCAATGTTAATTATTCACTTCTATGAGCATCATACATTACAACACCTATATCCCACATCAATTTGAGATCTTTGATCATTGGATTCAAATAGACATCAATATCATCATTGAGTTGCTTTGGTCTAGATATAAGCAAAGACAACATAATGTATTTGCGCTTCATGAATAACCATGGAGGAAAGTAATAATTTACCAACATGATGGGCCATGTACTGTGAGTACTAATACATACACCAAAAGTATTTATTCCATCTATAGATAATGCAAGATGAAATATTCTCAACTCATTTAGAAATTCAGTATACTCATAATAAATTTTCTTCTAATAAGGAGAATCTATTGGATGTTGTAGGTTCCCATATTTAATTCTTATATTTGTATTCCATGTAAATTGTATCACAATTTCCTGACATCCATATAGTATTCTAAAACATTGAATGATAGGAAAGTACTATAAAAATTTCAAATTACTTAATTGATTTTTTCTATATCGATCTGCACCACACTTAGGGCATTTTATGAGTGATTCATAGTCCTTGTGAAACAATATAAAATCATTTGGAAAAGCATGTATTTTTTTAGAGATTATTTCCATTGAATGTATAATTAATTTAGTGTTACATGGTTGGCATGGTAGTTTATTTTCTTTTTGTATCATATCATTTAGAAGACCAAGTAGATCTGTAAAGTTGGTGCCACTCCATTCTATTCCAGTTTTCAAATTATATAACTTCAATATAGCGAAAAATGATGTGTATTTAGTACAACCAATATAAAATGGTCTCTTGTCACATCTATTTAACTTCTAAAAAAACATTGGACAATCAAGAAGGTTATATTAAATTTCCATTTTCATTTTTTCCATGTGATCTCCATCATCATTTAAACTAGTATTCATATCAAATAATCCATAAACCGTAGTATCATCCTAATCGATGTACACGTTCAGTTTTTCCTCATGTTTAGTCAAATATTTATAGCTCTGATCTATTTTTTGACAAATTAAATGTTCTTCCAAAACTTCCAGACTAATTTTTCTTGAATAACAACAATGTAAACATGGAAAATAGATTTTACAAGGGTCGTATGCATGATATCTTGCAAAATTGATGAACTCTTTAACTTCATCTTCATATTATTTTGTCAAATGATTAGAATGTATCTATTTTCAATTCATATCCATCATATTGGGTTCATAAAATATTAATTTTATATAATAAATAAATAAATACACATAATATATTCATTATCAAATGTGAAAGTTATAGACAATTCTAATAAGGGAAACCCAAAATTTTACTGTTTCAAATAATTTCAGTATGATTTGATGAAAATGCGTAATTGAATTTAAGAAAAGAATTACTCTGCTATGGTAGGTTTTATCCTATGAATTCATTAAAAGGTGAAAGTTATATACCACTGTCATTCTCATCAGCTCATCCCCCAAACATTTATCATTGTATTTTTTTGTTTGACACACATCCTCTATCTCTTGTGGACATGAACCTATGTTGCTTGAAATACTATAAGCGATTGTAATCCATGAGATTAATATTGATCAGAGTAGTATAAGAAACATAAAAGTGATAGGGGATGAGTATCAAGTAATAAAATTCAATAACTATTCAGGAGATGAAACAGAAGAGAATGACAATTTTCTATAAAAGAGGCAGGGGATGAGTCTCAAGCAACGAATCACAACAATAACTGTTGTTTGACACACATAAAATCTTTCTTAAATACCCTAAACAAATGAAAATATAATATAGTCAATTAAGGAGTAATAAGAAACCCAAATATGATAAAAAATAATAATAAACTCTCATTCAATCAACTAGAAGATATAAAAATGTATTTATAAAACATTTTAATAAATAAATATTTATTTCATATGCATAGATTATAATTAGAGATTCTTAAGGGTGGAACTAATAAATGTAGACATAAAATGATAAATACCAAAAAATAATTTCTAATATATAGAAATTGATAACCTCTATTCTATTTTTTGGAACAAGTTATGTAACAACCTAAGAAATTATTACATTTAATTTTAATGGCATATCAAATATTTGAAAACATATCAAGACTCTTGGGATGTCATATCACCATGCTAACCCATCCCAAGGATTCTAGAGAGTTCATCACATCTGATCTCTCCATCTGAAAGATTCTAGGGAGGATATATAATAAACATTGACTCATCCTTGATATTCTAGGGAGGTCCATAAAGAAGTTGACATACATTAATAATACACATAAATAAGATATATCACAAAAAAGGAGAAAAACACACCAACCACTATTGTAAATTTAGGCTATAGCCACAATTTGGAACCATGGATATAGGTTATAGCCACAGTTTTATGAACCATGGATGGTATTGGTGTGGCTATAGTGTAATACCTATAGCCATAGTTTCCAAATGTGGCTATAGCCCTATAGACACATCTAAAACTGTGGATATAGACTTATATCCACAGTTCAAACTGTGGATATACACCTAAAGCCACAGTTTGAAATTGTGGTAGTAGATTAAGGCACACAGGTCTATAACCATGGTTTGAAACCGTGGCTATAGGGTTTCCCATTTCATAAGAAAAATACACCCACCCCTAAAAAGACCCCCCCTTATGCAGAACCCCTTTTCCCATGCAAAGACCCCCCTCTACTTCCCCTGGACAACCCCCAAGGATAGCCCCCCACCCAGACAGAACCCCCTTATGGATAGACCCTGAACACCCCCAGACCCTGGACCTCCCCCAGAGAGCCCCCCCAGACCCTGGACAAACCCCCCAGGATAGACCCAGACAGACCCTGAACAACCCCCCCCCCAAGATACCCCAACCCCAGGAAAGACCCAAACAAACCCTCAACAGACCCCCAGACCCTGGGCACCCCCTGAACAGATCCTGTACCCCCCCTGGACAGACCCCCAAACCCTGGACACCCCCCTCAGGACACCTCCACCCCCAGGAAAGACCCGGACCCTGGACAGACCCCCTTGGGACAGACCTTGGACACCGCCCCTAGACAGACCCCGGACCTTCATCAACTTTCTCTGTACTCATATTTTCAACCCATTTGTAATGGAAAATAGGCACTTGAAATGTTATATAATCAAACTCATATATCTTTTTAATAATGCCAAAATATGACATATTTTAATAACCAGATATGTGTATCACTTTAGCCACAAGTGTGACACCAATTTTTTCATCATACTAAAATCATCATGTTCTTTTATATAGAACATATAACCATTGATTACAAAATTATTGTAAGATATAACATTTTCATTCGTTCCTTTAGTTAGACATTGAAGTCGTTCAGAAATTGAATTTATATTTTTAGATAAATCCTTATATATTTGATCTCAAAACCACCCTATAAGCTATTGATTATGTGTATTTGATATCCATCCTTCATCCCTTGATGAATTCATATCTCTAATAATTTCTTTGTAGGATTCGATGAATGGATCAATATATTTATTATCATGTAAAATATAAAGGTGTGATTACTCCCACTATGTCAGGGTAATTTTAACAACATATCTTCTATAAATCCCTTCACACATAAGGTGTCTGATGCAATGAGACTTTGGGTGATCGATGCTGTCAACATCTGATAGCTAATTGGTACATAATTCAATATCTTCTTCAAAAATATATCGTTCTGCAATACAACATTCTGTTTAACTTTGATTATTGACATACCCTTTCAAAATATTCATATACCATTCAATGGGGTACATCCATATATAATAGACAGGAAAACATAGTTGAACCTCTCTAACCAAGTGAATTATCCAGGTAGACAATTATATCAATGAATGATGGTGGGAAAAATATCTCCAATTCAAACAATATGACCGAAAACTCCTCATTCATGATTGGAAACTTCTCCATGTCTATAACTTTACTGTATATAACTTTGAAAAATATACAGAGTCTGGTTAATGTATTCCATACATTTTTTTGGTAGAATGCAAAAAAAAAAACAAACATCAAATCTTGCATCAAAACATGAAAATCATGTGATTTTAGTCCTTGTAACTTCAAATTAGTCATTTACACGACATTATTAATATTTGATGAATACCCCTGTGGAACTTTTATACAATCAAGGAAAAGAAAAATTTTCAATTTTTCCTGCCTGGATAGAGTGTAAGATACTGGAGGAAGAAAAGTCTGCCTTTTACCCTTTATCAGTGCCAACTCTTCCCTTATCCCCATTTCAATCAAATCCAACCTAGACTTGATGCCATATTTTGTTTTCCTAGGAAAATTAATAACAGGCCAATAAAACTATCAAATACAATTTTTTCTACATGGATGACATCAAGAAAATGACTGAAATACAAAAAATTTTAATACTATAATTCAAAGAAAATTGATCTCTTCTTTTAACATGATTTTTTTAGGTTTTTCGAAAATGGTTTTTTGAAAACAGTATCAATATCTTTTACTTTATTGTGCAGTTTATCACCTATTACTAGAGATGGTTTTTTACCTTGTTAAATATTCCCATCGATTTTTGTTGTCCAATATAAGTATTTATGTCATCGAGGTAAAAGTTTATAACATCCTAAAAAAATATTATTTGAGAAATGGTTCAACTAAACTGTTTACATGCATTTTTCACAAATGGGACACCCCAACATTCCTTTAATGTTATAGCCTGATCAATTTCCATAAGCGAGGAGGTCATTTATCATCCCATAAAATATGGCCCTCAATGTTAATTCTTCACTTCTATGAGCATCATACATTACAAAACCAATATCCCACATCAATTTTAGATCTTCAATCAATGGATTCAAATAGAAATCGATATCATTACCCAGTTGCTTTGGTCTAGATATAAGAAAATACAACATGATGTATTTGTGATTTATGCCTAACCATGGAGACAAGTTATAATTTACCAACATGATGGGCCATGTATTATGAGTACTAATCTGTACACCAAAATTATTTATTCCATCAATAGATAATGCAAGATGAAATATTCTCAACTCATTTAGAAATTCAAGATACTCACAATCAATTTTCTTCTAATGAGGAGAATCTGTTGGATGATATAGGTTCCCATATTTAATTATTGTATTTTTATTCCATGTAAATTATATTACAATTTCCTAACATCTATATAGTATTCTAAACAGTGGAATGATAGGAGAGTACCATAAAAATTTCAAAGGACTTAATTGATTTTTTTATATCGATATGCACCACACTTAGGGAATTTTATGAGTGATTCATGGTCCTTGTGAAACAATATGCAATCATTTGGAAAATCATGTATTTTTTTAGATATTATTCCCATTAAATGTATAATTTGTTTAGTGTCATATGTTTGACATGGTAGTTCATTTTTGTCTGGTATCATATCATTCAGGAGACCAAGTAGTTCTGTAAAGCTGGTGTCACTCTATTAGATGCCAGCTTTCAAATTATATAACTTCAATATAGTTGAAAATGATGTGTATTTAGTACAACCAATATAAAATGGTCTCTTGTCACATCTATTTAACTTCTAAAAAAACTTTGTACAATCAATAAGGTCATCTTCAATTTCCATTTTCATTTTTTCCACGTCATATCCATAATTATTTAAACTAGTATTCATATCAAATAATCCATAAACCATAGTATCATCCTAATTGGTGCGCATGTTCAGTTTTTCCTCATGTTTAGTCCAATATTTATAGATCTGATCTATTTTGTGACAAATTAAATGTTCTTCCAAAACTTCCAGACAAATTTTTCTTGAATAACAACAATGTAAACATGGAAAAAGGATTTGAGAAGGGTCGTATGCATGATATCTTGAAAATTTGATGAACTCTTTAACTCCATCTTCATATTATTTTGTCAAATGATTAGCATGTATCCATTTTAAATTCATATCCATCATATTGGGTTCATAAAATACTAATTTTTTATAATAAATAAATAAATACACATAATATATGCATTATGAAATGTGAAAGTTATAGACAATTCTAATAGGGGTAACCCAACATTTTATTGTTTTAAATAATTTCAGTATGATTTGAAGAAAATGGGTAATTGAATTTAAGAAAAGAATTACTCCGATAATGTAGGTGTTATCCTTTGAATTCATTAAAAGGTGAAAGTTATATACAACTGTCATGCTCATCAGCTCATCTCCCAGAAATTTATCATTGCATTTTTTTGTTTGAAACACATCCTCCATCTCTTGTGGACATGCACCTATGTTGCTTGAAATACTCTAAGCAGTAGTAATCAATGAGATTAATACTTCTTAGAGTAGTATAAGAAACATAAAAGTGATAGGGGATGAGTTTCAAGTAATAAAATGAAAATACTATTCGGGAGATGAAACCGATGAGAATGACATTTTTCTATAAAAGAGATGGGGGATGAGTCTCAAGCAACAAATCACAACAATAACTATTATTTGACACACATAAAGTATTTCTTAAATCCCCTAAACAAATGAAAATATAATATAATCAATTAATAACTAATAAGAAACCCAAATATGATAAACAAGAATAATAAACTCTCATTCAATCAACTAGAAGATATAAAAATGTATTGATAAAACATTTTAATAAATAAAGAGTTATTTCATATGAATAGATGATAATTACATATTCCTAAGGGTGGAACCAATACATTTAGACATAAAATGATAAATACCTAAAAATAATTTCTAATATATAGAATTTGATAACCTCTATTACATTTTATTGGAAAAAGTGATGTAACAACCTAAGAAATTATTACATTAATATTAATGGAATATCAAATATTTGAAAACATCTCAAGACTCTTGGGATGTCATATCGCCATGCTGACCCATCCCAAGGATTCTAGGGAGTTCATCACATTAGATATATTCATCTGAATGATTCTAGGGAGGTTATATAATAAACATTGACCCAGCCTTGATATTCTAGGGAGGTCCATAAAGAAGTTGACATACATTAATAATACACATCAATAAGATATATCACAAACAAAGGAGAAAAACACACCAACCATTATTGTGCAATTGATCACCCGTTACTGGAGACAGTTTTGTACCTTGTTCAATATTCACATCAAATTTTTTTGTCCAATATAAGTATTTATGTCATCGAGATAAAATTTTATAACTTTCTAAAAACACAGTATTCGAGGAATGTTTCAACTGAACTATTTATGTGAATTTTTCACAAATGGGACAACCCAACAATCCTTTAATGTTATAGCTTGATAAATTTCCATAAGTGAGGAGGTCATTTATCATCCTATAAAATATGGACCTCAATGTTAATTCTTCACTTCTATGAGAATCATACATTAAAACACCTATATCCCACATCAATTTAAGATCTTCGATCAATGAATTCAAATAGATATCAATATCATTATCGAGTTGATTTGGTCTAGATATAATCAAAGACAACATAATGTATTTTTGCTTTATGAATACCCATGGAGGAAAGTAATAATTTATCAACATGATGGTCCATGTACGATGAGTACTAATCTATGCACCAAAAGTATTTATTCCATCTATAGATAATGCAAGATGAAATATTCTCAACTCATTTAGAAATTCAGGATACTCATAATCAATTTTCTTCTAATGAGGAGAATCTATTGGATGATATAGGTTCCCATATTTAATTATTGTATTTTTATTCCATGTAAATTGTATCACAATTTCTTGATATCAATATAGTATTCTAAACCGTTGAATGATAGGAAGGTACCATAAAAATTTCAAAGGACTTAATTGATTTTTTCTATATCGATCTGCACCACACTTATGGTATTTTATGAGTGATTCATGGTCCTTGTGAAACAATATGTAATCATTTGGAAAAGAAAGTATTTTTTAGAGATTATTCCCATTTAATGTAGAATTCATTTAGTGTCATATGTTTGACATGGTAGTTTATTTTCTTCTGGTATTATATCATTCATGATTCCAAGTAGTTATATAAAGCTGATGTCACTCCATTCGATGATACCTTTCAAATTATATAACTTCAATATATCTGAAAATGATGTGTATTTAGTATAACCAATATACAATGGTATCTTGTCACAACTATTTAACTTCTAAAAAAACTTTGTACAATCAAGTAGGTCATCTTCATTTTCAATTTTCATTTTTTCCACGTGATCTCCATCACCATTTAAACTAGTATTCATATCAAATAATCTACAAACCGTAGTATGATCCTAATTGGTGAAAACGTTCAGTTTTTCCTCATGTTTAGTCCAATATTTATAGATTTGATCTATTTTGTGACAAATTAAATGTTCTTCAAAAACTTCCAGACTAATTTTTGTTCAATAAAAACAACATAAACATGTAAAAAGGATTTGATAAGGGTCGTATGCATGATATCTTGCAAAATTGATGAAATATTTAACTCCATCTTTATATTATTTTGTCAAATGATTTGTCACGACCCATCCTTGGGGCCTGTGTCGTGACTACCCCAAGTCCGCCTTCCATAGGCCAGGGGTTGGTGACTAGCACCAAAGGCATAAAACCCGATAAAAGGGAAGGCATTGCCTTTATAAAAGTAAATATACACAACAGAGCATGCAAGATGGATTAAACACAAAGTAAACTGAGTACAAAATTAAGTACTAAAAAGTAAATGGGCCAGAATACAAACCCAAATGAAAGTACAATACAAATGAAAAGAAAGTACACCAGCAGTAAAGTAAAACAGCAACCACCGAGTCGTCCTCCGGCTATCCCACCTGAAGAGTGGGTACATATGGTCTCCTCAGCTCCTCGGGTCTGGCCGTCCGCTCCATGTACGTCCCACCAAGTGGTCCACCTCCAGGTACCATCCAGCTCCACAAGAATCTACCTCGATCAGTTCTGTACGTCGTCTGCATCCAACACAACGTAGTGAAGGCATATCCCATGCAGGGGTGAGTATACGATACTCAGTAGGGACCCCAAGACCCCCGAAGGTATCCCAGAATCCACAAAAGATAAAACACAAAGGAAAGATACAAACACGAAGTATCAACTAATTATACTTAGGTATATTACCATACATATACCTAAGTCATCAATTCCAGTTCAGCTCTAAATCAAGAGCCCAAGTACAACCCAATCCACACAGGAAAGCACAACCCAGTCCACACAGGAAGGTAAGTAAATTATATCGATGATATTGATTGAAAGTCAAGACTCAGCTCACACAGGTATACTACTCATGAATAGGGGTGGAGATGATAGATGTAGCCTCTGAATCATCTCCCCTGCCGAACCCACGTAGGATCCAAGTACAGAAGTCGTCGCTGCTGAACCCACGTAGGATCCAAGTACAGTAACCATTATTGTCGAACCCACGTAGGATACAAGTACAGTCTTCATCGCTGCCGAAACCATAGAGGATCCAAGTACATTCGTCATCACTGCTGAACCCACATAGGATCCAAGTACAGTCATCATCGTCGTCGCAGTCGCAGCCAGCTCTAGGGTTCCCGCACACATCACGCTCGATTCTGGGAGGGTCCGCTCCACGAGCCAAGGGGGTCGATACATCAACTGTCACGAAGTCCAGAGTTGATGTATCCCAAAGTTCCGCCACGTCATAGGGGCTAAACTAAACAAAACGCATCCAAGACACTGAGTACAAGATGACCAAGCCATTTTTCCAAAAAAGTACACAATGTGTTAGTATGGTTACACGCCGTGTCTTCAGAACTTGGTACTACTCGTGTACCACAACCTATGTCGAAGGTATGTTCATGTAAAAAGTAAGTACATGGCGTATTTTATGGTTACATGCCGTGTCTTCAGACCCCGGGTACTGTCTGTGTACCATAGCCCGTGTTGAAGGATTGTTCGTGTAAAAAAAAGTATGTACACGACGTGTGGTATGGTTACATGCCGTGTACAAACATCTGGGGTCGGCTCTATGTACGCTAGCCATGTGTCCGTACATGGCCTCAACCCGTGTTCTCAAACCCGTGTAATTGGTACACGGGTTAGCCGTACCACTGGCCATGTTTGGCCGTGTGATAGTGTACATGCCAGTGTACTCCACACCGTGTTCGTGTATCCCTGGGTTACACTCTGAGTCTCACGTAGCCGCCACCTCCTTGCTGTGTGGTGAGTACACACCGTGTGAAAGATGTCACACGCAGTGTGTTATCTATCTGAAGTCTGAAACCCTAGCTGCAGAATCCCCGCACGACACGGCATGTTCTCCAGGAGTACACACCGTGTAGTCTGGAATTTTACAGAAACAACGCCTTTGGCCAGCACGCCTCCCTTGATACCGGTTCTTCATTCCGATCATTTGTTCATCACGAAAATTCAGAATCTTGGTCTCCCCATTGTCCCGAAGTCATTTTCGGTGTTTTCAGGCTTCCAATCGGCTCTGAAAACACATTTTGAGTTTCTTGCTTGAAGAACGGTCGAGGAACGGTCTATCCTGTTCCGGTCTGATCTGTCGCCCGCTATTGTCGTCGCACCTATACTAGGTTTCCATGATGTTGAGTCTTTAATTTGGGATCTTTGCATCGCTTAACGAACTCGTAATGATCCATTGTTCGTCTCCCATGAAGAACTCGAAGAACCACCAACAATCACAAATTGGCGGAGGATTCAGACCATATTAGTTTGGCATGGTCTCTCTGCATTAGTTCGGTAGCAGGCGGTTAAAGAGAACAATAAGAAGGAAAGAAGATTCAATGTTGATTCTATCAAAACACACCCCTACCTCGATAATCAATGTCGTTCACCGGGCGTCGCGGAAGATCGCGTCGTTTTCGTCGTCGTCGGTGTGCACCCTAGGAAGAACAACTTTCCCTCTCTTATCACGAAGGAGAGGTAATTAAGGTGTGTCATCATTGGTGAATTCCCCATGTCAGTGTCTTTTCTCTTGTCATGGAGAAAGAAGAGGATGAGAACCATGGTCGCCGAGTTGTTCTACGATGAAGGGTCGATGTTCTTCGTCAGAGAAGAACCGTCCTTTGTTGAGGATGAAATCTTCAATAACTCTAGAGTTCTCCCCCAATTTCCCTCAGACAACAATTTCCAACCAAAATAAAATAAGGATTCTCCTTATTTTATTTAATCATGCCATGCATTCAAACAATCAATTAATTAATGAAAGAGTTTCAATCAATTAATTATGGCGTGTTTTGGAATGAATTAAAGAGGGAGAGAGGGGAGAGGAAGGGTTACTCAATAAAAGGGTGTTAAAAAGTTTAAGAGGGGGTTAAGGTGTTATGGAATGTGAAGAGTTGGGGATTTTGTGGGACCCACATCACAATTATCCTCACATGGGTAGTTAGGAGTTTGTGGGTCCCATCCTAACTTCCCCATGTAGGATATAACCACTTAAGATAAAGAATAAAAATTGTTCCACAATTTTTATTCACTTCTTATTTAATCCACAAAATTAAAATTCTCCTCCCGTGCAAACGAAATTGTGGTAAAGGTCCTATTAAGCAATTACCGGCGTTGCGAGTTCATCGGTGCCCTCGAATTTCAATTCTGAGCACTGGTTCAAAAGATAGAAAAACCTGCTCGTTCGTTTACTGAACATACCCAAGCTAAACTTCAGAAATTGATTTCGGGCACACTGGGCCTCAGAATCAGGTGTCGTCAGAAACTACGTACTCGTAAAATTACGAAGTATTTAAGAAAAAAAATTTCCTTGAAATTTTCAGGTCTTTACATTACTCCCACCTCAGGGATTTACATCCCTGTAAAGCTACATCATAAACTAGGGAAACAAATGAGGGTACTGTGTACGCATATGAGCCTCCCGCTCCCATGTGCTCTCCTGGAGGTTCTCGTGCTGCAAACGAATGTGCATCAGAGGAATCGACCGTCCACGTAGGACCAACTCCTGTCGATCCTCAATATCCACTGGGACCTCCACAAAAGTCGCCCCATCATCGATGTCCAGCTCCCCGTGATCAATGATATGCGTCGGGTCGTGCACGTATCTCCTCAGCTGAGATACGTGGAAGACGTTGTGCACCCAGTGCAACTGAGGTGGAAGAGCCAGGCGATAAGACACCTCACCTACCCTGCTGAGAACTTGGAATGGTCCAATGAATCATGGAGACAACTTTCCGCCCCGTCCAAATCTCCATAATCTACGTCGAGGTGATAACCGTAAGAAAACATGGTCGCCATCCTCGAACTCCAGTGGTCTCTGCCTCCTATCAGTATAGGACTTCGGTCTGCTCTGTGTAGTCCTCATCCGCTCCAGGATGAACTGTACCTTCTCTGTCGTAGCCTGAGCCATCTCTGGTCCTACAAGTGCTGACTCCCCAGGGTCAGTCCAGCACAGAGGTGATCTGCAAGGTCGGCCGTACAATGCCTCGTATGGTGCCATCCTGATGGTGGAGTGGTAGATATTGTTGTATGAAAACTCCACCAAGGGCAGGTGATCCTCCCAGCTGCGACCAAAGTCAAGGACACATGCACGGAGCATGTCCTCGAGTGTCTGAATGGTTCTCTCAGTCTGGCCATCTGTCTGAGGATGAAAGGCGGTGCTCAGGCGTAGATGCGTCCCAAATGCCTCCTGCAACCCCTTCCAAAGCCGAGAAGTAAAGCGAGCATCTTGATCGGAGATGATAGATGATGGCACACCATGAAGTCGTACAATCTCCTAAATTTAGAGGCGTCCCAAGCTCTCCACTGAGCCCTGCTCTCTGATAGGTAGGAAGTGGGCCGACTTGGTGAGTCGGTCGACAATCACCCAAATGAAGTCATGACCTCTGGAAGTACAATGGAGCCCCGTCACGAAATACATGGATATCCCATCCCACTTCCACTTTGGGACCTCTAAGGGCTGCACCAAGCCTGCCAGTACCTGGTGCTCTGCCTTCACTTGTTGGCAGGTGAGGAATCATGAAACGAACTCTGCCACAACCTTATTCATACCCGGACACCAGTGCTGTCGTCTAAGATCCTGGTACATCTTCGCCACTCCTAGATGTACTGCCAAAGGGGAAGTGTGAAACTCCCTCACCACCTCCTCCTGTAATGCAACTAGTACTATGGTACGTCCCCTGAAGAGGATGACGTGCTATCCTCCTATAGAATATCCATCAGGTGCCTGTCCTGTGGATATCTGTGCAAGTCGCGTATCACATTTAACATCCCCACACTGTGCCTCTCTGAACCGCTGAAGTAGTGGAGGAGTGACTATAGAAAGGCTGCTCCATCTCTATCCACCAAGGATATCTGCAACGTGGCTATTTGCTCCGTCACCTCTCCAAGTAGCTGAATGCCCGATCTCCTGCTAAGAGCATCAGCTACTACGTTCCCCTTCCCAAGAGTATAGAACATCTCAAAGTCATAGTCCTGGAGGAACTCAAGCCATCGCCGTTGTCTCAGGTTCAAGTCCTTCTGCAAGAAGATGTACCTGAGACTCTGGTAGTCAGAGTAGACTGTAAAGCGCTTACCCATTATATTGTACCGCCACATCTTCAAGGTGAATACCACTGCTGCTAACTCCAGGTCATGGGTAGAATAGTTCTGCTAGTGCTGCCTCAACTGTCGTGAACTATAAGTGATCATTGCCCGCTCCTACATCATGACACACCCGAGTCCGGTACTTGATGCATCGCAGTAAACTATGTAACCTACGCCCTCCTCCGGTAGCCTCAAGATGGGTGCACTGGTCAATCTCTGTCTCAGCTCCTAGAAGATCTGCTAACATCTATCTGACCACATGAAGGGTTTCCCATTTTTCGTCAAAGCTGAAAGTGGTGCTTCAACTCTGGAGAAGTCTGGCACAAATCTCCGATAGTACCTAGCCAAACCTAGGAAACTCCGCACCTCCGTCACACTCCTGGGTGGCTCCCAAGCAAGTACTACCTCGATCTTCGTAGGATCCACCACAACTACCACCTTAGAGATGACATGCCCCAAAAAGTGGACCTCCCAAATCCATAACTGACACTTCGAGAGCTTACCATAAAGATGGTGCTCTCAGAGTGTGTACAGTACAACCTGTAAGTGGTAGGTGTGCTCCTCCTCAGTAGTCGAGTAAATCAGTATGTCGTCGATGAAGACTACGACAAATCGATCAAGGTAAGGCTGGAAGATCCTATTCATGAGACTCATGGACACTGCTGGAGTGTTGGTTATGCTGAAAGGCATAACCAAGAACTCATAGTGGCCATACCAACACCTTAAGGCCATCTTCTGCATATCCTCATCACGAAATCTGAGCTGATGATAGCCTGACCTGAGGTCTATCTTCGAGAACCATCGTGCTCCCTTGAGCTGATCAAAGAGGCCATAAATCCTTGTAAGTGGATACTTGTTCTTTACATTCACCTGATTTAGGTGACATTAGTCGACACATAGTCATAATCTCCCATCCGCATTCTTGGCAAATAAAATCGGAGAAGCCCAAGGTGAAACATTGGTTCGGATGAATCCCTTGACCTGCAAGTCCTCCAGCTGTACCTGCAGCTCACAAAGCTCAGTGGGAGCCATCCGATATGCTGGCGTAGATATCGGGGCTGTCCCAGGGTATAGGTCAATATAGAAGTCTACCTCTCTGTGAGGAGGTAGTCCTGGAACATCGTCAGGAAAAACATCCGCATACTGATCCACCACATTAGGAAAACTCAGACTCCGCACATCAACCGCTCCGAGGATGAGACTAGCCAACTGATGTGTGATCAGCTGCCCTCTCCTCTGCGTAAGTCCATCCTGCGCTGCAAAGGCTCCCTTCTCGCTGGTGAAGGTGAACCTGCTCCCATCTGTGCGGACACACTGCACTTTGCGCCTAATACAATCGATATGAGCATGGATTGTAGATAACCAATCCATGCACAAGATGACGTTGTAAGGCCTCGAGGCTGCTACAAAAAGATCCCATCCAAAGATCCCGCCTCCTAGAGTAAGCTCAAACTACCGACACCAGTGTGTAATCATCGAGTCTGCTCCCGTAGGAGTCTCTAGCCATAAGGATCGAGCCAACGGCTTCGTCGGAATCTCCGAGCTCCGAAAAAGGGCAGCGGTAATAAAAGAATGACTCGATCCTGTGTCTATAAGAACTGAAGCAAGGGTGGAGTAGACATAGATAGTACCTCGAATCATCTCAGGTGCACCATGGTCATAAGCCTCCACTGCCTGAAGCTGAGCCTGCCTCTGTCCACCAGCTCCCTGTGGTCGGGGTGGACCTCCTGGTGGTGGTGGTGGTAGAGCTTTAAAGCGTCGCCCACCACCTGCTACTCGGCCAACTCCTCTGCCTCATCCGCCAGCTCCCTGTGGACTGCCACGGTCGAACCTCTGCCTCTGCCTGGTTGGTCTTTCAACCATCTACTGCTCCTCTGCGTGGCGGGTCAGGAAATCACGAGCCATGTGGCCCTGCCTGCTGCATGCATAGCACTGTCTGCCTCTCGTATGACTGGCTCTACTCCGTGTGCCCCGCACCTCCGAACCAGTTTCCTAAGATCACCCACCTAATGTACTGGTCCACTTGAACCTCTGAGACATCTGTCTACTACTAGCTGCAGAAGACTCCACTACGTGTCGCCCTGCGGTAGGCCTCGCTGCTGGCATAGGCTCAGCAAGGAAGCTCTCCAGAAGTAAGGCTCGCTCCAGTACTCCTGACTGCGTCAGAATGCTAAGGGAGATCATTGAAGCCCTGATCTTAAGCCTCAGTCCCTTCTCGAAGGTTCGGGTCCAGAAAAATGGGTCCCGTACCATGTCCGTGGAGTAGCGCAAGAGGTTGGTAAATCTTGCCGAGTACTGGGATAATGTCATGCTGCCCTGCCCAAACTGTAGTAACTCTTGGATGTGCACCATATGGAGGGTGGTTGCAACAAACTCCGAGTGGAAGAGGCTCTCTAAGTCCGTCCATAGTAAAGATGCCTCATCGTGCACCAGGAGCATCAGGCTCCACCATCTACCTGCTGCTGCGTGCAGGAGACTCACAGCAAGGATCACCATAAGATCTGCCAGTGTCCCTACCGATCTGAAGACTTGGACAACAGTCTCCAGCCAATCCTCGGCTGCCTGAGGGTCCATCTCTCCGGGAAACCTGGGCGACCTCTATCACTGAAACTTGTGTAGCGCACTCAGGCGACGTTCACTCTCTGCTACTGGGGATGTTGGTATCAGTGGCCCAGTGGGTAGAGGTACCGTTGGTGCCTCCACTATAATGGGGCCCTGCACCGTGACCTCATCGCTCGGTGGGCTGCCATCTCGCACGTAACTGGGAACCCTAGCTGGCTGCCATTGTGGGGTCATCCTGAAAAGAAACTGGTGCGCCACAGTTAATATAGTATACCTGGTGAGCTGACACAAAGTAATCACAAAGAAAACTTTTGAAACACACATGCAATCGGTTTTTTCGAGCACTGAGTCAGAAATCAGAAGTCAGGGTCCTAGTGTATGGATACGTTGGCCGCCGCACCAACACTGGACTCCCTGGACTGACAACCACACTCAATACCCTTAACACTATTGCTTCACAGGAAGAAATTATTAGAGTCCTAAGTTCTGCAGTAGAACTGACTCCTCTGATACCAATTTGTCATGACTCGTCCTTGAGGCCCGTGCCGTGACTACCCCAAGCCCGCCTTCCAAAGGCCAGGGGCTGGAGACTAGCACCAAAGGCGTGAAACCCGATAAAAGGGAAGAAATTTCCTTTATAAAAGTAAATATACACAACAGAGTACGCAAGCTGGAGTAAACACAAAGTAAACTGAGTACAAAAGTAAGTACTGAAAAGTAAATGGGCCAGAATACAAACCCAACTGAAAGTACAATACAACTGAAAAGAAAGTACACCAGCAGTAAAGTAAAACAGCAACCACCGAGTCGTGCTCCGGCTATCCCACCTGAAGGGTGGGTACAGATGGTCTCCTCAGCTCCTCGGGTCTGGCTATCCGCTCCGTGTACGTCCCGCCAAGTGGTCCACCTCCAGGTACCATCCAGCTCCACATGACTCTACCTCGATCAGTGTTGTACGTCGTCTACATCCAACACAATGTAGTGTGGGTATAACCCATGCAGGGGTGAGTATACGATACTCAGTAGGGACCCTGAGACCCCAGAAGGTCTCCCAGAATCCACAAAGGATAAACCATAAAGGAAATATACAAACACGAAGTATCAACCAATTATACTTAGGTATATTCCCATACATATACCTAAGTCATCAATTCCAATTCGGCTCCAACTCAAGAGCCAAAGTACAACCCAGTCTACACAGGAAAGCACAACCCAGTCCACACAGGAAGGTAAGTCAATCATATCGATGATATTGATTGAAAGTCAAGACTCAACTCACATAGGTATACTCCTCATAAAGAGGGGTAGAGATGATAGATGTATCCTCTGAATCATCTCCCCTGCCGAACCCAAGTAAGATCCAAGTACATAAGTCATCGCTGTCAAACCCACATAGGATCCAAGTACAATAACCATTGCTACCAAACCCACGTAGGATCCAAGTACAGTCATCATCACTGCTGAACCCATGGAGGATCCAAGTACAGTCGTCCTCACTGCCGAACCCACATAGGATCCAAGTACAGTCATCATCGTCGTTGTAGTCGTAGCCAGCTCTAAGGTTCCCGCACACAGCACGCTCGATTCCAGGAGGGTCCACTCCATGAGCCAAGGGGGTCAATACATCAACTGTCACGAAGTCTAGAGTTGATGTATCCCAAAGTTCTGCCACGTCACAGGGGCTAAATTAAACAAAACGAGTCCAAGACATTGAGTACAAGATGACCAATCCATTTTACAAAAATGTACACGGCGTGTTAGTATGGTTACACACCGTGTCTTCAGACCTTGGTACTGTTCGTGTCCCACAGCCCATGTTGAAGGGCTGTTCATGTAAAAAGTAAGTACACGACGTGTTGTATGGTTACACACTATTTTTTCAGACCCCGATTACTATCCGTGTACCACAACCCGTGTCGAAGGATTGTTCGTGTAAAAAAAAGTATGTACACGGTGTGTGGTATGGTTACACGCCGTGTCTAAACACCTGGGGTCAGCTCTGTGTACACTGGCCATGTGCCCGTACATGGCCTCAACCCGTGTTCTTAAACCCGTGTAATTAGTACACAGGTTAGCCGTACCACTGGCCATGTCTGGCCGTGTGATAGTATACAGGCCCATGTACTCCACACCATGTCCGTGTATCCCTAGGTTACACGCTAAGTCTCGCATAGATGCCACCTCCTTGCTGTGTGGCGAGTACATGCCGTGTGATAGAGGTCACACGCTATGTGTTAGATTTCTGACGTCCGAAACCCTAGTTGCAGAATGCCCACACTACACGGCGTGTTCTTTAGGAGTACATGCCGTGCAGTCTGAAATTTTCCCGAAACAACGTCTCTGGCCAGCGCGCCTCCCTTGAGTTCTTCATTCTGATCGTTCGTTCATCACAAAACTTCAGACTCTAGGTCGCCCCGTTGTCCCGAAGTCGTTTTTGGTGTTTTCGGGCTTCCGATCAGCTCTGAAAACACGTTTTTAATTTCTTGCTCGAAGAACAGTCGAGGAACAGTCCATCCCGTTCCAGTCCGATCTGTCGCTCGCTATTATCGTCGCACCTCCGCTAGGTTCTCGTGATGTTGAGTCTTCAATTTGGGATCGTTGCGTCACTTAACGAACTCGTAACGATCCGTTGTTAGTCACCCATGAAGAACTCAAAGAACCACCAACAATCACAAATTGGTGGAGGATTCGGACCATGTTAGTTTGGCCCGGTCTCTCCGCATTAGTTCGGTAGCAGGCGGTTAAAGAGAACAACAAGAAGGAAAGAAGATTCAATATTGATTCTATCAAAACACACTCCTACCTTGATAATTGATGTCATTCGCCAGGCGTCGCAGAAGATGGCGTCTTTTCCATCATCGTCGGTGTGCACCCGAGGAAGAACGACGTTCCCTCTCTTGTCACGAAGGAGAGATAATTAAGGTGCGTCATCGTCCGCAAATTCCCCACGTCAGTGTCTCCTCTCTTGTCATGGAGGAAGAAGAGGATGAGAACCGTGGTCACCGAGTTGTTCTACGATGAAGGGTCGATGTTCTTCATCAGAGAAGAACCGTCCTTCGTTGAGGATGAAATCTTAAAAAACTCAAGAGTTCTCCCCCAATTTCCCTCACACAACAATTTCCAACCAAAATAAAATAAGGCTTCTCCTTATTTTATTTAATCATTCCATGCATTCAAAAATAGGAATTAAAACACTCAATTAATTAATGAAAGAGTTTCAATCAATTAATTATGGTGTGTGTTGTCCTGAATTAAAGAGGGAGAGAGGGGAGAGGAAGGGTTACTCAATAAAAGGGAGTTAACAAGTTTAAGAGGGGGTTAAGGTGTTATGGAATGTGAATAGTTGGGGCTTGTGTTGGCCCGATCTCACAATTATCCTCACATGGGTAGTTAGGAGTTTGTGGGTCCCATCCTAACTTCCCCATGTAGGATATAACCACTTAAGATAAAGAATAAAAATTGTTCCACAATTTTTATTCACTTATTATTTAATCCACAAAATTAAACTTCTCCTCCCATGCAAACGCAATTGCGGTAAAGGTCCTCTTAAACAATTACCAATGTTGCGAGTTCATCAGTGCCCTCAGATTTCAATTCTGAACACCAGTTCAAAAGATATAAAAACTCGTCGTTCGTTTACTGAACGTACCCAAGCTAAACTTCAGAAATTGATTCCGGGTACACCGGGCCTCAGAATCAGGTGCCGTCAGAAACTACGTACTCGTAAAATTCCAAAGTATTTAAGAAAATATTTTCCTTGAAATTTACAGGTCTTTACATGATTATCACGTATCCATTTTGAATTAATATCCATCATATTGGGTTCATAAAATATTAATTTTGTATAATAAATAAATAAATACACATAATATATTCATTTTCAAATGTGAATGTTATAGACAATTCTAATAAGGGAAACCCAACATTTTATTGTTTCAAATAATTTCAGTATGATTTGTAGAAAATGGGTAATTGAATTTAAGAAAATAATTACTCCACTATGGTAGGTGTTATCCTCTCAATTCATTAAAATGTAAAAGTTATATACAACTTTCATGCTCATCAGCTCATCTCCCAAACATTTATCATTGCATTTTTTTGTTTGACACACATCCTCCATCTCTTGTGGACATGCACCTATGTTGATTGAAATAATCTAAGATGTAGTAATCCATGAGATTAATACTGCTCAGAGTAGTATAAAAAAATAAAAGTGATAGGGGATGAGTCTCAAGTAGTAAAATGCAATAAATATTCGGGATATGAAACTGATGAGAATGAAAGTTTTCTATAAAGGAGACTAGGGATGAGTCTCAAGCAACAAGTCACAACAATAACTGTTGTTTGACACACATCAAGTCTTTCTTAAACCCACTAAACAAATGAATATATAATATAGTCAATTAAGGAGTAATAAGAAACCCAAATATGATTAACAAGAATAATAAACTCTCATTCAATCAACTAGAAGATATAAAAATGTATGATAAAACATTTTAATAAATAAAGAGTTATTTCATATGCATATATGATAATTAGAGATTCTTAAGGGTGGAACTAATACATGTAGACATAAAATGATAAATACCAAAAAATAATTTCAAATATATAGAATTTGATAACCATTATTCTATTTTTTGGAACAAGTGATGTAACAACCTAAGAAATTAATACATTTAATATTAATGGAATATAAAATATTTGAAAACATCTCAAGACTCTTGGGATGTCATATCACCACGCTGACCCATCCCAAGGATTCTAGGGAGTTCATCACATTAGATCTCTCCATCTGAAATATTCTAGGGAGGCCATATAATAAACATTGACTCATCATTGATATTCTAGGGAGGTCCATAAAGAAGTTGGAATATATTAATAATACACATCAATAAGATATATCACAAATAAAGGAGAAAAACACACCAACCACTATTGGAAATCTAGGCTATATCCACAGTTTGGAACCATGGATATAGTTTATAGCCATGGTTTTATAAACCGTGGATGGTATTGGCATGGATATAGGGTAAGACCCATATCCATGGTTTCCAACTATAGCTATATCCCTATAGACACATTTTAAATGATGGATATAGACCTATATCCATGGTTCAATCTGTGGTTATACACCTAAAGCCATGGTTTGAAATAGTGGCAGAAAATTAAGGCATATAAGGCTATAGCCATGGTTTGAAACCGTGGCTATCAGGTTTCCCATTTCATAAAAAAAATATGCCCACCCCCTACAAAGACCCCCCCCCTGTGCAACACCCCTTATCCCATAGAAAGCCCCCCTCCACTCCCCCTAGACAGCCCCCCAGACAGAACCCTCCTTCTGGATAGACCCTAGACACCCCCAGAAAACCCCCTAGACCCTGGACAGACCCCCCTAGGACAGACCCAGAAAAACCCTGGATAGACCCCCAGGACACCCCACCCCCAGGAAAGACCCAAACAAACCCTCGATAGACCCCCCAGACCCTGGGCACCCCCTGGACAGATCCTGGACCCCCCTAGATAGCCCCTCATACCCTGGACACCCTCCATTAGGACACCCCCACCCCCAGGAAAGAACTAGACCCTGGACATACACCCCCAGGAAAGATGATAATTAGATGTTCCTAAGGGTGGAACCAATACATGCAGACATAAAATGATAAATACCAAAAAATAATTTCTAATATATAGAATTTGATAACCTCTATTATATTTTTTGGAATAAGTGATGCAACAACCTAAGAAATTATTACATTTAATATTAATGGAATATCAAATATTTGAAAACATCTCAAGACTCTTAGGATGTCATATCACCACACAGACCCATTCCAAGGATTCTAGAGAGTTCATCACATCAGATCTCTCCATCTGAAAGATTATAGAGAGGCCATATAATAAAATTTGACCCAGACTTGATATTCCAGGGAGTTATATAAAGAAGTTGTAATACATTAATAATACACATCAATAAGATATATTAAAAACAAAGGTGAAAAAAAACACCAACCACTATTGGAAATTTAGGCCATAGCCATAGTTTAGAACCATGGCTATAGTTTATAGCCATGGTTTTTTGAACCGTGGCTGGTATTGGCATGGTTATATGTTAAGACCTATAGCCATGGTCTCCAACTGTAGCTATAGCCCTATAGACACATTTCAAATCGTGGCTATAGACCTATAGCCATGGTTCAAATCGTGGCTATACACCTAAATCCACAGTTTGAAACTATGGTAGCAACTTAAGGCACACAGGTATATAGCCATGATTTGAAACCGTGGCTATAGGGTCTACCATTTTATAAAAAAACACACCCAACCTCTACAAATACCCCCCCCCCCCGTGTAGCACCCCTTCTCCCATGCAAAGCCCCCTCTCCACTCCCCCTGGACATTCCTCCCGGATAGCCCCCCACCCCAGACAGACCCCCCTCCTAGATAGACCCTGGACATCCCCCAGATAGCTCCCTAGACCCTGGACAGACCCCCCACCCTAGGATAGACCCAGGCAGACCCTGGACAGACCCCATAGGACACCCCCAACCCCAGGAAATACCCAAACCCTGGACAAACCCCCCAGACCCTGGGCACCCCCCTGGACAGACCCTAGACTCCCCCTGGACAGACCCCCCAGACCTTGGACACCCCCCTGGACAGACCCTCCCCTAGGACAGACCCAGACAGACCCTAGACATACCATCTCAGGACACCCCCACCCCCAGGAAAGACCCAAACCTTGGACAGCCCCCCCCCCAAGACAGACCTTGGACACCCCCCTGGACAAACCCTGGACCCCCTCCCCGAACAGACCCCCCCAAGACCCTAGACACCCCCTAGACAAACCCCCCCATAACAAACCCTGGAAACCCCCCAGACCCTGGGACCCCATGGATAGACCCTGGACCCCCCAGACAGACCCCCCAAACCCTAGACACCCCCTAGATAGACCCCCCCAAGAACCCAGACAGACCCCCCAGGACATACCCAGGACACCCCCAAACCTTGGACACCCCCCTGGACAGATCCTGGACACCCCCCAGACCCTGGACCCCCCAGACCTTGGACACCCCCTAGACCCTAGACACCCCCCAAACAGACCCTCCCAGACCCTGGATAGACCCCCTAGACCCTGGACAGACCCCCCCAGGAAAGACCCAAATAGACCCCTCCCAGGACAGACCTGGGACACCCCCTAGACCCTGGACAACCCCCAGACCCTGGACACCCCCAGACCCTGGACAGACCCCCCTCCAGGACACCCCCATCCCTCCTAGACACCCCCTCCCTCTTGGACCCCACCCCCTACAGCACCACTTCCCCCATGAAAATCCCCCCTCCACTCCCCCTGGACAACCCCCCTCTAGACAGACCCCCCCGAACAACCCCCACCTCCCTCCTGGACCCCCTCCTGGACCCCCCTCCTGGATACCCCCTCCCCCCTAGACCCCCTGGACCCCCACCCCCTTGACCCCCCTAGATACCCCTCTAACGCATACCAGCTGCCCCCTGAATCCCCTCATACCATCCCTTAATCCTTAATTAATGGTATAAAAACCCCACCATATCCCTATAAGTTTGTATCTTCTCTAAGGTTGAATTTCTAAAAAAATGCCTATGTTGGTGAGAAGACAACAAACCCTCATACCATCCCTTAATCTTTAATTAATGTTATAAAAACTCCATCATATCCCTATAATTTAATATCTTCTCTAAGGTTGAGTACTAAATTAGTTGTGTACAAAATTTTAGTATAAGTTCATTTTTAGTTTTAGTATAATGGTTCCAAATTATTTGTGTACCAATATTGAGGAGAATACACCACCACTATTTAAATTCCATACCTATTAGAACAGACTCATTTACTTCTCATCCTTGGTTATTATATAGACTATAGAACATAACCCTTTTCATCTCAAAATTACTACCGACGTCCCAATCTTAATATCATCAATTCAATACTACTTCTATAGTGGTTACAACCTGAAGGTTTATTCCCAAAACAAGATCATTCACCTATGAATTTTAGTGATCCCATCAATAAACTAACCCTTCATCCCACCCTTAGGATAATTACTAACCCATTCCCACTGTGACACTAAAGTATTTCCCTCACTAGTCATGCCTTAACGGTCATTGTATCTTTCTCAATTGAGAGCCCATCTATCAGGAATCTCATTATTTCAAGATGAAATTATTTATTCTAGAAGAAGATTCAATTTCATGAAATTAGAGGATAACCATCGAGGATACACCATAGTTCATTATATTTATCACTCAAATTCTAAACCCTTTGAACCCTATTAATCGATCACTTGAACATTGAACCTTCAACCAAGTAGGGAAATAAAAGAGAATTGAAGAAGGTGATTCAAGTAGTTCAAAGAAAACTAATTACTTAGGTACTAAGTGGTGAATTCTTTCTGCCCCCTGCCCCGCTACACACTCCATGCACACCCCTTGCACCCCCTACACCTTGCACCCATCTCCCCTACCCCTACACCCCATACCCCCACACACCTTGCACCCCCAACACCCTCCCCCTTCCCCTTGCACCCCCCTACACACCCCCTTGCATCCCCTGCACACCCCACTACACACCCCCTCCCCACTACACTCCCTCTCCCCAGCCCCCAACACACCCCCTGCATACAACACCCCCAGCACACCCCCTTCCCCAGTACCCCCTACACCCCCTCCTGAACACCCCCATCCCTCCTGGACCCCCACCCCATGCAGCACCCCTCCCCCCATGTAAAGACCCCTACCCCACTGCACTCCATGCGCACCCCTTGCACCCCCTGCACCCCTACCCCCACACCTTGCACCCCCTTGCACCCTCCTCCTACCCCTTGCAACCCCCTGAACACCCCCTTGCACCCCCTGCACACCCCCTCCCCCTGCCCTACAATCCCTCCCCCTTCCCCCAGCACACCCCTTACCCCAGTACACCCCCTACATACAACACCCCTCCCCCGGCACAACCCCTACCCCATCACCCCCTACCCCAGCACCCCCTTTCACCCCCTACTAGTCACCCCCTCATGGAAACCCCACCACCTATAACACCCCTTCCCCCATGCAAATCCCCCCTCCACTCCCCCCTGGACAGCCGCCCCTCCGGATAGACCCTCCCAGATAGTATCCCCCTCTTGGACCCCCCTCCTGAACCCCCCTCCACCCTGGACACCCCCTCCCTCTAGCGCATACCGGATTCCCCCTAAAGACCCTCATACTAACCCTTAATCCTTAATTAATGGTATAAAAACTCCATCATATCTTTATAATTTAGTATCTTCTCTAAGGTTGAGTTTCTAAAAAAATGCCTTTGTTGGTGAGAAGACATCACCCCCACATACCAGCCCTTAATACTTAATTAATGGTATAAAAATTCCATCATATCCCTATAAGTTAATATATTCTCTAAGGTTGAGTACCAAATCAGTTGTGTACCTAATTTTAGTATAAGTTCATTTTTGGTTTTAGTATAATGGTTCCAAATCACTTGTGTACCAATATTGAAAAGAAGATACCACCACTATTTAAATTCCATACCTATTATAAAAGACTAATTTACTTCTCATCCTTGGTTATTATATAGACTATAGAACATACCCCTTTTCATCTCAAAAGTACTACTGACATCCCACTCTTAATATCATCAATTCAATACTACTTCTATAGTGGTTACAACCTGAAGGTATATTCCCAAAACAAGATCATTCACCTATGAATGTAAGTGATCCCATAAATAAACCAAACCTTCATCCCACCCTTAGGATAATTACTAACCTATTCCCACTGTGACACTAAAGGATTGTCCTCAGTAGTCATGACTTAACAGTCATTGTATCTTTCTCAATTGAGATATCATCTATCAGGAATCACATTATTTCAAGATGACATTATTTATTCTAGAAGTATATTCACTTTCATGAAATTAGAGGATAGACGGTGAGGAAACACCATAGTTCATTCTATTTCTCACTCAATTCTAAACCCTTTGAACCCTATTAATCGATCAGTTGAACATTGAACCTTCAACTGAGCGGGGAAATCAAAGAGAACCGATGAAGGTGATTCAAGAAGTTCAAAGAAAATTAATTACTTAGGTACTAAGCAGTGAATTCTTCCTGCCCCCTACCCCGCTATACACTCCATGCACACCCCTTGAACCCCCTTCACCTTTCAACCCCTACCCCCACACACACCTTAAACCCACTACACCCTCCCCCTTGCACCCCCTAGACACCCCTTTCACCCCCTGCACACCCCCTCCCCACTGAACACCCCTCCCCTTTCCTGCACACCCCCTCCCCTACCCCCAGCACACCCCCTGCCCCAACACTGTAACACTCTGAGATTTTATGAAAAATATTCTTTTTAATTTCATTAATGCCTTGTGTTATATGCTACACCAAAAGGAGCTTTCACAACACACATCTCTGACCTGGATTGAATTACACGCAATCACGACCTTCCTCGATAGCGTGTGTAGTACGCAATAACGAGTTTCACTAAACAACAATATGCTATTAAAACTAGCCGTTATGAATAGTAATAACCACTTTTTGAAATTTTGTAATTTTATTTTTCAAAATGGAATTCATTTTTGGATTTGTAATATCGAAATTAGCTTAGGGTGAAACTTTGGTGATTTTCGGATAACTTTCATATTTTGATGAATAGTTGAAATTACTAAATTTTAATTAAAAACAACTTTTTTAATCGAAATAATTAATAGTGATAAATTATTAATTTGAGTGGTTTTAAAGTATATTTAGAATATATTTTTACAATTTAATACAATGTTGGACATTGGATGTAATTTCACATTTAAACCATTTATAAACAAGTGTCAATCTTTTGATAGTTATTATCTCTTAAAAACACGCTATTTGTTGTGACAGCGGAAATTAATTATAAAATTAATTAATTCAACTTATATGTTTGTAATTTTGTAAAATAGAAATCATTTTTGAATTCGGAATATCAATTATATCCTACGGTAAAATTTTGGTACTTTTCTGAAAATTTTCAATTTTTGATGAATAGTGAAACCACTAAGTGGTAGGTTAAAAAACTGAATTTTGCATAAAACTTAATTTTACCGCTTCTGTGAATGGAATTTCGAAAATCCGACAGACACGGTTAATATCAAGGACTAAAATGTGGTTCAATGAGATGAAAATAATTTTTGGTGAATAGTAACTTTTTACTTTTTTTTACCACGGTTAATAGTAAATAGGGTAACCAAGGGTAAATATGATATTACTATTACCCTAACACATGTCCTAATTCTATTGGACAAGTGTAATTCGACCAAAAACAAACTTAGGAATAAAACATGACCATTTAGGCCCACTTGGATTAGATTAGGACATTTATTATTAATTTATTTAAAGAAGGGTTAAAAGAGTTAAAATCAAAGTTTATTTACTAAAACATTTTTAATATGGGGTTATACATAAGATAAATTCGACTATAAATATTAATTAGAAAGATAAAAAGCTTTCCTACATAATGGTATTTTATTTTTAATTTTTAGACATTAAATAATTTAATTTATTTATGACACAATGATGATGCAGTAATTATCTTATTAATGAAATATTGACATAATTGATGTTATAAACACCAAAATAAATGTAATTTGAGACTTTTTATGAATTCCAATAATTTTCTAGGTTACTATGATATATTAGTGTTGATTTAATCAACTTGGTTCTAACATATAATTCTGTTATGACTTTCACAAAAATCATATATCAAATAGTGTCAAAATTGACACAAAATAGTTTTTAAATCAAATATTATATTATTAATTGTTATTTTATTCCTAAAAATCTAAGGTTCGGCCAAATGACTTATATAAGGATATATATATTAATAATAAACAATTTGGGGTTCGTTTGGCATGTTATAGTAAGTGTATTAACCATATAGTGTAAGAAAACAAAAATACACGGTAAAAGTTAAATTATTTAACTTAGAGTTAAATCTAATTGATAAGGTTAAAATAATAACCTAAACTTGTCTAAATCCTATTGGTTGATATTATTTCGACCCATCCCCACTTTAGCTTCGAAATAAGACCCTTTGGAACCATTATAAACCGATTTTTACTTTAATATAAAATAATATTTTGAGATATTCCTAAGGTGCCCCTCTCCTCCCTTATAAAAGGGCACCTCCTCCCTCTCTTCCTCACACAACTTTGAGACTTCAAGCTCGGCCAACCCCTTCCAAAATCTCTTCTCCACTTCCCTAGTATCATCCTAGAGGTCCTGGTCTTCTTCAAAGACCATCCTTAGTTCTTTAAGTGGAGGTTAAGAAAAGGCGCGTCAAAAAGAGGTAATATCCATTACTGATCTTTTTCAATTTAATTCTTCTTCAACTTCTTCTTCTTTATTTGTTTCATGATAAAGTAATAGCATCAGTATTACTTACATACTGATATGTTATTATAAATATGAAACAACCCTAATTCACCTACTATCCATCCTACGGAAAAATGAAATCACCGCGCGTGCGTACGTACGGAATACCGTCTCCACGCCGTGGTGTAATCTATTTTCCACCATCACCTAACAAGGATGGGTATAATGGTGTAATGAGTAACTATATATGATTATTATAAATTGATATTGATACTGAAATATTATACATACACTTCAACACAAGTTCACGATCATGAGAACGATATCATCGCTCGTGCGTACGTACGGACTACCGTCTCCACGACGCGATGAGATTCATTCTCCACTTTAAACCATTCATGAATGATTATAAAGTATATATAATAAGTAATAATTAAATATATTACATAAAAATTATACTGGATTTATGTGTATATATATGAATGTCATCTACTTAATTCCGTTCAACTCAATAAGGAAACGAAAACAACGTTCATGCGTACGTACGGACTACCATCTCCATGAACGGTGTGTTTCATTTCATTTATCTATCTATTATATATATATATACTGAATATATATGATATATAAATCATGTTTTATATTCTGGAAGTAAGTAAATCATGATATAAGTAATAATAATGTCAAGAACAACAAGTCCAAACACCTACGATAAATGAAACGATTTTACCCAAAACACTTCTTTAACATGGAATTTACAAAAGAACAGGTAATATAAAGTCATAAGTGAACCATATATGATATAATAACAATGAATATGATTCTGTAATAAGTTAATGACATTATTGAAATCATTATACAGGAGGTTCGGACACTTACGAAGCAAATCGGACTTAAGGTAAGGGAAATATCACAATCTCATTTTTATCCGAGATTGTTTATACATTAGTATTTACTGGGGTGTATTTTATCATCCACATCCATGTTTCCTCAATATGTAATATTATTTCCATCCACATACAATTGTTTAAATACAATTTTACCCTTCGGTGAGTTTTTAGTAAAGGATATGAAAGGAATCTTTTTTCGTTTTTTTCATACGAGGTACTTTTTGACTTTCCGACAAAAGTACGAGAAGAATGTTTTTTTTAACTTATACGGCACGAACGGATTTTTACGGTTTTATAAAGCCTTATTTTCATGAACCTTCCTCCAAAATATTTCATGACTATTTTCAATAAAATCTCTTTCTTTTAAAATTGCATGCTGTTTTGTGAAAAGAAATTGATTTTGAAGAAGAAAGGATATTTTCCTCAAGAATTCAATTCAAGTGTTTTATCAAAATTATTTTCCATCTAAGATAATAAAGGGTTCTGTTTCTATTCATATTTTTACATTGATTTGACTATTTTGTGATGGAATTATGTTTATGAATTCTTTTATCTTATATGAATGGTTTTATGATGTCATGTTGTTTAAGAATCCCATTTTTATTACATGGGTTATGCAATGATGTATGATTTATGATTTTGTGGCACACATAAGAATGGTATCATTATGAGATGGGTGGGACCTATATCTCCCTCCAATTCATTGGGTAAAGATTTTATATCTCATGAGATAGACATGGCTGGAATGGTAGGTTATACCAGTTTAGTGAAACAGGACTGAAATGAGGGTTACTCGATTCAGAAAGGGACTTTGTCCACTAAGATAGTCTTGGAAATGAGTCTTGACTAACAAGAAATGATTCTCTATGATTATGTGTGAATGCCACAAAGTTTCATGTTTTAAGTTATTATTATTGTGATTACATTTCACTGCCATGATTTACCCCATGTTATGAAATTATGATCTCTTTTGCAGGTTAAGATTTCCAAAAGTTATATTCTTATGAATATGATGTGATTGATATTTCTTTTGTTTACCATTACTGAGCATTTGAGCTCACACTTTTATGTTTTCTTTTCCCCAGGATATAAAGAAAGGTTTTAGGTAAAAAAAGGAAGATCTTTATGGGAGATGTTGAAGATCTTTCACCACGATTAGAAGATTTTATTCCGAGTTTCCAAAGACACTAAACTATTACGGTCCTTGTGTGTGTGTTTTTGTAATGTACTAAGTATTCCGCAAAAGTAATGAAATGTTCATGTACGTCAATCTTCGAGTCTCTACAAGCACACCCCTTGTATACAGCACCCCCAACACACCCCCTGCCCCAGCACCCCCCTTGCACCCCCGCCCCCAACACACCCACTCTCTATAGTTAATCTATAACCAACCTAGGTGTAGTAAAACTAATCACAAAATGATATATGAAGTTAAATTTTCCCTTATCCCCCAATACTATAATCTGCATTATATTCCACCTAGAAACCCTCACTCTTTTTAGAAACTAGGTAATATGATAATGAGTTATTCATAATTCAATTAAAAAAAATATCCACAAGGAAAATAAAATTAAAACATGTTTCAACCACCAACTTTATCTAATTCCACACCACATATGTACCCAATCCACTTATAACAGTTTGATCAACTATAAAATAACATTGATTTTTAGAACATGAAATAGAAAACATTGGTGAGTAAAGACGAGAAACATACATTTATTGATTATGAAAATTGAATAATTTTCCTCCATTATAAAAAAAAAAGAATACAAAACATAAACAATGAGTGAACCTTAAAAAAGCACGTCAAACATACCTGGGAACCTATGAGTCTCTCCACCATCTTCTTGTGTGATTCTTGAATCTCCCCAGAAATCAGAATCTCATCCAATAAATAAGTCTGCCAACTATTTTTTATCATAAAAATATCACAACTTAAAATATAGAAAAGCATGTTAAAAATAACTTGTGAAAATTGAAGATCAAGTCCAGTTCACACACCTGATAAACATGAAAATAATAACTCATTTAGATCAACACTGTTAACTTTTTCAAGTTTTAGCAAGAAAATATCACACTGCCAAAATAGCGGTCCAGTATCTCAACATAGTGGTGAATTATTTCAAGGATCCCCAGTTCATTTTCATCCTCTCTGATGCACATGAAAAAATATAGGCGCACGTATCTTCAAATCCATAATAATAATTTATTCTATGTTATGTTAAAAAAACAAATTACAGACAGTGATTAGGAATTGGAAAATGAAAAATCATGTTGTACCTTTTATAAACGACTTTGTATCCCCACCATTAAACAAAGTTTCAAAGCTTGGGACCACGTGTAGTCATGCCTGCCTAACAACCCAAACAACCTTGGTAACATGATATTTCATCATAAAGGGGCTTTCATGTCTTTTAATGGGTTACATATGAATTATTAAATATCCTACATCATGTATACTCTTAATCTCAACTATACCAATAGCTCCAAGTAATCACATGAATTTATTAAAAAGAGTATAAAGAACACACAAGGTGCAATGAGCTTGCACCATCATAGAAAAAACTGAAAATGAAAAAACAAAGATATAGTATACGAACTGTTGTCATACCGAAGTTTTCCATTCTGATGTAGCTCATATAGAATTATTCATTATAAATCTGAAGCATCCCAGAGCCCATTTTTAATGATCCAACAACTATATTACACCATCATATAGAAACACCACAAAGAAGATTGTGAATAATTGATCCAACACTGTAGGCATTAATCTCCATACCATAATTATGTTTAAGAACCTCTACAACAATGTAATAAGTACTCCCCACAAACACAATAATATGAACATGATAAGGCGATGAGGATTCCCTCCCCAATGAGCTAGCCTCATCATATTTCAATTAGAGGTTGAATGCAATATGTCAGTAACTATGGTGTTCCATGGAAATATCAAAGCCGATGTAAAATGATGGAGCACACCTATTTGATTCATTACAAGGAAATAGTTATTCGTGGACCGACTACCCACATTATTCCAATTAAGGTTTCATACTCTGCTCCCTCTAATGGTTTTTCCTCCACTAGTGGAAATAGCCATGCATATATTTGATTTCTCTCTATGATACTAGGAAACATTCCCTCACTCTCATCATATTTTGTTTACAAATCTCCCCAAGTTATATTTAAAAAATATGAATACCTTTCTAGTTCCTATGAATAAGTCAATAAATCCTTGAACACATTGAATTTTTAATTTATATATATCCATTCATCTTTAATTGGTGTTCCTTGATCTCCTTGATTTATTTAAGTATATTCATAGATCCTAAATCAAATTTTTAGATGAGGAATCATTTTTTCATTATGCTCACTGGTTATTCCTTTTTTAATAACCTGACTACTATTGACCTTGGTACTTTACTAGTACACCATTGTTGAAATTTCTTTTCTCTTTCAAGCTGAGTTTGGGTGATAATTCTATCCTGTGTTAAATATATTTGAATATGATCATTATATTATGAGTTTTATCCCTAAGTTACCCATGTATATTTCTTCCTCCATTTTATCTGCTAATGATTCTTGTGGTTGAATGTAATTTTTTTTGCAATGTATGAAATTTTAGAAAAACATAAAATAATATATCAACTTTTTTTCTTTAGTTCCTTGAGAAAAAATTCTCTATCTACCATTATATGTCTATAATATGTGACTTTACATTATCTTTCATTATCAAAACATTCACAATATCCCTTCATCCTTTTATTTCTTTCTCTAGAGAGTTAACAACTAACATGTTGTATATTTTTTCGATCCCATCTGATTTTTGACACCATAGTAGACTATTACTATAATATCAAATAACGTCTTCCCCCATCACATTAATTTATTAATTAAATAATTACATTAGTATAGAATTTGATAATTAATGATGAAGAAACTTTTGGTTTTAATCCATGAATCTATCCATTTCCTAATGAAAATATTCTTGAACCTTCTCTATAAAATTGTAGACCGTGTTACTAAGAAAAATGGTTCATTATGTAGGGTAAAATATTCTAATAAAATCATTGTAGATATACTCCAATGTGATGAAATAATTTTATTTTTATTATATAAGTCATGTTCAAGTGTGTACTTTCACAAATTAATGAAGTACCTCATTCTATGTTCATCCTAAATTACTGTGTTTACTGTAAAATAGTAAAAAGTAGTATATAAATCCACAACTAAATATAGGGAAACTTATGAAGGAAACCTATTAAATGTATTCATATAGTGAAGGTAGTGATTTTTTAGATCACAATTCCTTACATTTGGGGATAATGTGATACAATACTAGTTTCTAAATACTCATGGAACATTCAAGTCCCTCAATATAAGTAAAATGTTCTCATTTTTTCACAATTTCATACAGAAAATATTACTCTTCCTTAATCTATGGATTTTTAACATGGTTTAATTTTTCTAAATATATTGTGGTTCTAGCTCTACTTTTTTAGAAGTAATTATATCTTTGGAATGAGAGGTAGTATATTTTCACTAAAGGACATAAGATGGATACATAGGAATAAATAAGATTTAACCTCAATTTTGTAATAATAAATGGGTGCTAAATAATGTAAATCAATATAAATCTAAAGGGAACCTCACACTATGCCACTCATCAATGTAGTGCTAGAAATAGAATGAAGATGTTTTCTGTGAACTAATACAACCTTATATTCCAATAAACAATATGTTCTTTGTAACAACCCGAAATTTTATGAAAAATATTCTTTTTTATTTCACTAATGTCTTGTGTTGTACGCTACACCAAAAGGAGCTTGCACAACACACATCCTTGACTTGCCTTGCATTACACGCAATCGCGACCTTCCTCGATAGCGTGTGTAATACGCAATACTGAGTTTCATTAAACAATGATATGCTATTAAAATATTATTAAAACTAGCCGTTATGAATAGTAATAACCACTTTTTAAAATTCTATAAATCTTATTTTTTAAAATGAACTTCATTTTTGGATTCGGAATATCGAAATTAGCTTAGGTTGAAATTTTGGTGATTTTCGGATAACTTTCATATTTTGATGAATAGTGAAAATTACTAAATTATAATTAAAAACAACTTTTTTAATCGAAATAATTAATAGTGATAAATCATTAATTTGAGTGGTTTTAAAGTATATTTAGAATATATTTTTACAATTTAATACAATGTTGGTCATTGGATGTAATTTCACATTTAAACTAGACATAAACAAGTGTCAATCTTTTGATAGATATTGTTTCTTAAAAAAAACACGCTATTTGTTTTAACAGCGGGATTTAATTATAAAATTAATTAATGCAACTTTTATGTTATGAATTTGGTAAAATAGACTTCATTTTTGAATTCGGAATATGAAATATAGCTTGGGATGAAATTTTGGCATTGTTCTGAAAAACATCAATTTTTGATGAATAGTGAAACTACTAAGTGGTAGGTTAAAAACTGAATTTTGCATAAAACTTAATTTTACCGCTTCTGTGAATGGAATTTCGAAAATCCGAGAGACACGGTTAATATCAAGGACTAAAATGTGGTTCAATGAGATGAAAATAATTTTTTGGTGAATAGTAACTTTTTATTTTTTTTACCACGGTTAATAGTAAATAGGGTAACTAAGGGTAAATATGATATTAATATTACCCTAACACATGTCCTAATTCTATTGGACAAGTGTAATTCGACCAAAAACAATCTTAGGAATAAAATATGACCATTTAGGCCCACTTGGATTAGATTTGGACATTTATTATTAATTTATTTAAAGAAGGGTTAAAATAGTTAAAATCAAAGTTTAATAAGTAAATCATTTTTAATATGGGGTTATACATAAGATAAATTCGACTATAAATATTCATTAGAAAGCTAAAAAGATTTCCTACATAATGGTATTTTATTTGTAATTTTTAGACATCAAATAATTTAATTAATTTATGACACAAAGATGATGCAGTAATTATCTTATTTATGAAATATTGACATAATTGATGTTATAAACACCAAAATAAATGTAATTTGAGAATTTTTATGAATTCCACTAATTTTATAGGTTACTATGATATATTAATGTTGATTTAATCAACTTGGTTCGAACATTTAATTCTGTTATGACTTTCACAAAAATCATATATCAAATAGTGTCAAAATTGACACAAAATAGTTTTTAAATCAAATATTATATTATTAATTGTTATTTTATTCCTAAAAATCTAAGGTTCGGCCAAATGACTTAGATAAGGATATATATATTAATAATAAACAATTTGGGGTTCGTTTGGCATGTTATAGTAAGTTTATTAACCATATAGTGAAAGAAAACAAAAAGACACGGTAAAAGTTAAATTATTTAACTTAGAGTTAAATCTAATTGATAAGGTTTAAAATAAGATCCAAACATGTCTAAATTTGATTGGTTGATGAGATTACAACCCTATCTCATCTAAGCTTCGAATATGAGTCATTTTTGGAGGTTTTTAAGTGGGGTTAGATTTATTATAAATTAATATTTTTAAGAATTCCTAAGGTGCCCCTCTCCTCCCCTATAAAAGGACACCTCCTCCCCCTCCTCCTCACACCAATTTGAGCACTCAAGCTCGGCCAACCCCTGCCAAAATCTCTTCTCCACTTCCCTAGCAACATCCTAGAGGTTCTGGTCTTACTCAAAGACCAATTTTAGTTCCCTAAGAGGAGGTCTCCAAAAGGCGCTTCAAAGAAGAGGTAATTACCGTTACCAATTCTTTCATCTTTATTTCTTCTTCCACTTCTTCTTCTTAGGTTGTTTCATTATGAAGTAATAACATCAGTATCAATCATATACTGATATGTTATTATAAGTATGAAACAACCCTATTTCACCATCTATCCATCCTACGGAAAAAGAAATCACCGCGCATGCGTACGTACGGAATACCGTCTCCACGCCGTGGTGTAATCTATTTTCCACCACCACCTTACATGGATGGGTATAATGGTGTAAAGAATAACTATACATAGTTATTACAACATCATATTGATTCTGATATATTGTATAATTCACTCCAATTCAATTCAATAGAAATGATATCATCGCTCGTGCGTACGTACGGACTACCGTCTCCACGACGCGATGAGATTCATTCTCCATGTTAACCATTTAAGAATGATTATAATGTATATATAAGAAATAATAATGAAATATATGACATTATAAAGCTACTGGATTTATGTATATATATACATATGTATGTCATCTACTTACTTCCATTTCAAGACAATAAGGAAAGGAAAACAGCGTTCATGCGTACGTACGGACTACCGTCTCCATGAACGGTGTTTTTCATTTTATTTATCTATCTATTATATATATATATATACTGAATATATATGATATATAAATCATATTTTATATTCTGGAAGTAAGTAAATCATGATATAAGTAATAATGATGTCAAGAACAACAAGTCAAAACACCTACGATAAATGAAACGATTTTACCCAAAACGCTTCTTTAACATGGAATTTACAAAAGAACGGGTAATATAATGTCATAAGTGAACCATATATGATATCATAACAATGAATATGATTCTGTAATAAGTCAATGACATTATTTAAATCATTATACAGGAGGTTCGGACACATATGAAGCAATTTGGACCTAAGGTAAGGGAAATATCACAATCTCATTTTTATCCGAGATTGTTTATTCGTAAGTATTTACTGGGGTGTATTTTATCATCCACATCCATGTTCCCTCAATATGTAATATTGTTTCCATCCACTTGAAATAGTTTAAATCCAATTTTACCCTTAGGTGAGTTTTTAGTAAAGAATATGAAAGGAATCTTTTGTCGTTTTTCCGTACGAGGTACTTTTTGACTTTTCCGACAAAAGTACGAAGAATGTTTTTTTTAACTTATACGGCATGAATGGATTTTTAAAACATTACTTCAAAGAAGCTTCCTTTACAAGTTTTCAAGTTTATTTTTAATCAACTTCTTTTATTTTAAAGTTGTATGACATGTTATGAAAGGAAAAATGTTTTTGAAGAAGAAAGGATATTTTCCTCAAGAATTCAATTCAAGTGTTTTATCAAAATTATTTTCCATCTAAGATAATAAAGGGTTCTGTTTCTATCCATATTTTTACATTGGTTTGACTATGTTGTGATGGAATTATGTTTATGAATTCCTTTATCATATATGAATTGATTTATGATGACATGATGTTTCAAGAATTCCATTTTTGTTACATGTGTTATGCGATGATGCATGTTTTATGATTATGTGGCACACATAAGAAAGGATTCATTATAAGATGGGTGGGACCTATATCTCCCTCCAATGCATTGGGTAAAGATTTTATATCTCATGAGATAGACATGGCTGGAATGGTAGGTTATACCGGTTCAGTGAAACAGGACTGAAACGAGGATTACTCGATTCAGAAAGGGACTTTGTCCACTAAGATAGTCTTGGCAATGAGTCTTGACTAACAAGAAATGATTCTCTATGATTATGTGTGTATGCCACAATGAGTAATGTTTTAAGTAAGGGTTTCATTTTCACTACTATGATTTATCCCATGTTATGAAATTATGCTCTCTTTTGCAGGTTAAGATTTCCAAAAATGTTATGTTCTTATGAAAATTATGTGATTGATATTTCTTTTGTTTACCCTTACTGAGCATTTGAGCTCACCCTTTTATGTTTTCTTTTCCCCAGGATATAAAGAAAGGTTTTAGGTAAAAAAAAAAGAAGATCTTTGTGGGAGATTTTGAAGATCTTTCACCAGGATTAGAAGATTACGTTCCGAGTTTCCAAAGACACTAAACTATTACGATCCTTGTGTGTGTATTTTTGTTATGTATTAAGTATTCCGCAAAAGTAATGTAATGTTCATGTACGATAGGCTACGGGTCTCTACATTTGGTATCAGAGGAAAGGTTTAGTCAACCTTTGGAAACTAGGACGCGAAAACATTAGTGAGATCCCTAGAGATATTTCTAAGGTATGTCTAGGGATGCCCCTAAGGATAAGTATACGTATAGGATATAGTCCTAGAACTATGGTAACGATATTAGATTAAACCAAAGATGATAGATATTTAAGTTACTCCCCCTTTATTACGATTTTTGCATCTAACACTATTCTGTTTGGGTTTTAGAAAATGGCTGGAAACAAGATGATTCACAATAATGGAGGATATGATGGACAATGGAATGATATTCTTTATGAGCAACCAAATGAAATGGGATTTGGAAGTCCAAACATCATTATTATGCCGAATCAGCAATCTCATAATATGATCAATAAAGTAAACCTTGGTAAGTTTCCTGACTCGGCTAATAAGAGAAAGATGGAGTTTCATGATGATCATAGAGGAAAGAAAGTTCAATTTCCCCTATGTAAATCATGTGGGAAGAGGCATCAAGGAGAATGTTTCAAGGGAACTGGAAGATGCTTTGGGTGTGGAAAAGAAGGACACAAAGCAAGTAAGTGCAAAGGAAAAGGGTCAGTTAACACCATGGATGAGGATAATGGTATTGCTACGACATCAAAATTGGTTAAGTGTTTTAAATGTGGAATGTATGGGCATTATGCAAACAAATGCCCTAAGGGAAAGACTCATGAAGAGAATCAGTATGGTCATATGGGTAGTATTTATGTGGATGATGATGAAGAGACTACAAATGATATGTGAGATGAAAGAATTTTTGAAGCTCGGTCAATGGTTTGAGAATGTAGTGGAATGATTACATGTTTATCATGTGTAATTTTGGAATAAAGAGACATCTATGGATTGTTACACTGTTGTCTTTCCTTGTGTTTTGAAAGTGTATGATTAATGTTACCAGTATCCATGAAAGGTTATTCAGATATTTTTGGAATGTAGATGATAAGCGCATAATGAAGGGATAAGGAGAAAATTAAATGTTTAATAGTATTCATGAGCTCATGATTGATATAAGGACTAAGTGATATCATGGTTTGAGTATATAGAATTTTGAGGATTTTGGTATATGGAAAGTGTTAACTTTTAACTGCACTCACTAAGGTATTCAAGAGAATACACGATTAAGGACTTTGAATGTTTGGAATGTGACCAACAAGACATATCTTATGTGGGGATCAACGACAGTATTAAATCTCTGGTAATCGATGTCACTATATTATGAGAGTGGACTGCAGTATTATGTATAAGCCTAAAGATTAGACTGGATTATGTTGGACATAAGTTAGTATTGTTTAAGGATAGAAGATGGGATGTTATAGTAACGTAGTTTTAGAAAAAGGGACAACCTGCAGGACGGGCGACAGCCCATCGCTTCGGACAAGGCTGTAGGAATCGAACCCACAACCGAAGTGCGACTGGCCTTTATCGCCTACCACTGACCTACAGGAAGTCCCTGTTTAGTAGAAACTAGTTTTATTATATTAAGCAGCATGATATATGAAGTATAAGTCCATTTTAGGAACCATATATGATTAATCTCACTATAGAATGACTTATGTATATTTAATAACTTTTTCTAACCTTTTGTTTGAGATAGATGGAATGACCCATCATTCTATCACATAATCTGCTAACACTTCACAAATAACAAATTCAACTTCATTTATTTAAGAGATGAAGTAGAAATTGTTCAAGGCACGAACAAAAGTGAGATTGTACCAAAATAAAGTAAGTATTTATTTTAAGCAGATTTTCAACTTTAGGGAAATGATCTTGAAAACCAAAAATGTTGTCCTAGTGATCTTATACCTGATGAATCAGATGGTACCTTATATCATCACAAATCTATGGATTTGTGATTACTGGCTTTTCCATAGCCATGTTCTCTACCACTCTCCATCAGAACATGACAGTTAGATTTCTCTTCCATATCCATATTGTCACCTATGTGGAAACCCAGTGATTAGTTTATTTGGGTAATCGTTACATTTCATACTTTAGTTTTTAAAGCTAAGTTTTGGCATTCCTTTTTACGATGTGGGTTTCTATGAAAGAAAATTTCGAATAGTAAACCATTTATAACCCCGACGAATTTCGAGGGCGAAATTCATTTTAAGGGGGGTAGAATGTAACAACCCGAAATTTTATGAAAAATATTCTTTTTTATTTCACTAATGTCTTGTGTTGTACGCTACACCAAAAGGAGCTTGCACAACACACATCCTTGACTTGCCTTGCATTACACGCAATCGCGACCTTCCTCGATAGCGTGTGTAATACGCAATACTGAGTTTCATTAAACAATGATATGCTATTAAAATATTATTAAAACTAGCCGTTATGAATAGTAATAACCACTTTTTAAAATTCTATAAATCTTATTTTTTAAAATGAACTTCATTTTTGGATTCGGAATATCGAAATTAGCTTAGGTTGAAATTTTGGTGATTTTCGGATAACTTTCATATTTTGATGAATAGTGAAAATTACTAAATTATAATTAAAAACAACTTTTTTAATCGAAATAATTAATAGTGATAAATCATTAATTTGAGTGGTTTTAAAGTATATTTAGAATATATTTTTACAATTTAATACAATGTTGGTCATTGGATGTAATTTCACATTTAAACTAGACATAAACAAGTGTCAATCTTTTGATAGATATTGTTTCTTAAAAAAAACACGCTATTTGTTTTAACAGCGGGATTTAATTATAAAATTAATTAATGCAACTTTTATGTTATGAATTTGGTAAAATAGACTTCATTTTTGAATTCGGAATATGAAATATAGCTTGGGATGAAATTTTGGCATTGTTCTGAAAAACATCAATTTTTGATGAATAGTGAAACTACTAAGTGGTAGGTTAAAAACTGAATTTTGCATAAAACTTAATTTTACCGCTTCTGTGAATGGAATTTCGAAAATCCGAGAGACACGGTTAATATCAAGGACTAAAATGTGGTTCAATGAGATGAAAATAATTTTTTGGTGAATAGTAACTTTTTATTTTTTTTACCACGGTTAATAGTAAATAGGGTAACTAAGGGTAAATATGATATTAATATTACCCTAACACATGTCCTAATTCTATTGGACAAGTGTAATTCGACCAAAAACAATCTTAGGAATAAAATATGACCATTTAGGCCCACTTGGATTAGATTTGGACATTTATTATTAATTTATTTAAAGAAGGGTTAAAATAGTTAAAATCAAAGTTTAATAAGTAAATCATTTTTAATATGGGGTTATACATAAGATAAATTCGACTATAAATATTCATTAGAAAGCTAAAAAGATTTCCTACATAATGGTATTTTATTTGTAATTTTTAGACATCAAATAATTTAATTAATTTATGACACAAAGATGATGCAGTAATTATCTTATTTATGAAATATTGACATAATTGATGTTATAAACACCAAAATAAATGTAATTTGAGAATTTTTATGAATTCCACTAATTTTATAGGTTACTATGATATATTAATGTTGATTTAATCAACTTGGTTCGAACATTTAATTCTGTTATGACTTTCACAAAAATCATATATCAAATAGTGTCAAAATTGACACAAAATAGTTTTTAAATCAAATATTATATTATTAATTGTTATTTTATTCCTAAAAATCTAAGGTTCGGCCAAATGACTTAGATAAGGATATATATATTAATAATAAACAATTTGGGGTTCGTTTGGCATGTTATAGTAAGTTTATTAACCATATAGTGAAAGAAAACAAAAAGACACGGTAAAAGTTAAATTATTTAACTTAGAGTTAAATCTAATTGATAAGGTTTAAAATAAGATCCAAACATGTCTAAATTTGATTGGTTGATGAGATTACAACCCTATCTCATCTAAGCTTCGAATATGAGTCATTTTTGGAGGTTTTTAAGTGGGGTTAGATTTATTATAAATTAATATTTTTAAGAATTCCTAAGGTGCCCCTCTCCTCCCCTATAAAAGGACACCTCCTCCCCCTCCTCCTCACACCAATTTGAGCACTCAAGCTCGGCCAACCCCTGCCAAAATCTCTTCTCAACTTCCCTAGCAACATCCTAGAGGTTCTGGTCTTACTCAAAGACCAATTTTAGTTCCCTAAGAGGAGGTCTCCAAAAGGCGCTTCAAAGAAGAGGTAATTACCGTTACCAATTCTTTCATCTTTATTTCTTCTTCCACTTCTTCTTCTTAGGTTGTTTAATTATGAAGTAATAACATCAGTATCACTCATATACTGATATGTTATTATAAGTATGAAACAACCCTATTTCACCATCTATCCATCCTACGGAAAAAGAAATCACCGCGCGTGCGTACGTACGGAATACCGTCTCCACGCCGTGGTGTAATCTATTTTCCACCACCACCTTACATGGATGGGTATAATGGTGTAAATAATAACTATACATAGTTATTACAACATCATATTGATTCTGATATATTGTATAATTCACTCCAATTCAATTCAATAGAAATGATATCATCGCTCGTGCGTACGTACGGACTACCGTCTCCACGACGCGATGAGATTCATTCTCCATGTTAACCATTTAAGAATGATTATAATGTATATATAAGAAATAATAATGAAATATATGACATTATAAAGCTACTGGATTTATGTATATATATACATATGTATGTCATCTACTTACTTCCATTTCAAGACAATAAGGAAAGGAAAACAGCGTTCATGCGTACGTACGGACTACCGTCTCCATGAACGGTGTTTTTCATTTTATTTATCTATCTATTATATATATATATATACTGAATATATATGATATATAAATCATATTTTATATTCTGGAAGTAAGTAAATCATGATATAAGTAATAATGATGTCAAGAACAACAAGTCAAAACACCTACGATAAATGAAACGATTTTACCCAAAACGCTTCTTTAACATGGAATTTACAAAAGAACGGGTAATATAATGTCATAAGTGAACCATATATGATATCATAACAATGAATATGATTCTGTAATAAGTCAATGACATTATTTAAATCATTATACAGGAGGTTCGGACACATACGAAGCAATTTGGACCTAAGGTAAGGGAAATATCACAATCTCATTTTTATCCGAGATTGTTTATTCGTAAGTATTTACTGGGGTGTATTTTATCATCCACATCCATGTTCCCTCAATATGTAATATTGTTTCCATCCACTTGAAATAGTTTAAATCCAATTTTACCCTTAGGTGAGTTTTTAGTAAAGAATATGAAAGGAATCTTTTGTCGTTTTTCCGTACGAGGTACTTTTTGACTTTTCCGACAAAAGTACGAAGAATGTTTTTTTTAACTTATACGACATGAATGGATTTTTAAAACATTACTTCAAAGAAGCTTCCTTTACAAGTTTTCAAGTTTATTTTTAATCAACTTATTTTATTTTAAAGTTGTATGACATGTTATGAAAGGAAAAATGTTTTTGAAGAAGAAAGGATATTTTCCTCAAGAATTCAATTCAAGTGTTTTATCAAAATTATTTTCCATCTAAGATAATAAAGGGTTCTGTTTCTATCCATATTTTTACATTGGTTTGACTATGTTGTGATGGAATTATGTTTATGAATTCCTTTATCATATATGAATTGATTTATGATGACATGATGTTTCAAGAATTCCATTTTTGTTACATGTGTTATGCGATGATGCATGTTTTATGATTATGTGGCACACATAAGAAAGGATTCATTATAAGATGGGTGGGACCTATATCTCCCTCCAATGCATTGGGTAAAGATTTTATATCTCATGAGATAGACATGGCTGGAATGGTAGGTTATACCGGTTCAGTGAAACAGGACTGAAACGAGGATTACTCGATTCAGAAAGGGACTTTGTCCACTAAGATAGTCTTGGCAATGAGTCTTGACTAACAAGAAATGATTCTCTATGATTATGTGTGTATGCCACAATGAGTAATGTTTTAAGTAAGGGTTTCATTTTCACTACTATGATTTATCCCATGTTATGAAATTATGCTCTCTTTTGCAGGTTAAGATTTCCAAAAATGTTATGTTCTTATGAAAATTATGTGATTGATATTTCTTTTGTTTACCCTTACTGAGCATTTGAGCTCACCCTTTTATGTTTTCTTTTCCCCAGGATATAAAGAAAGGTTTTAGGTAAAAAAAAAAGAAGATCTTTGTGGGAGATTTTGAAGATCTTTCACCAGGATTAGAAGATTATGTTCCGAGTTTCCAAAGACACTAAACTATTACGATCCTTGTGTGTGTATTTTTGTTATGTATTAAGTATTCCGCAAAAGTAATGTAATGTTCATGTACGATAGGCTACGGGTCTCTACATTCTTGATGTAACATAGGTATCATTAAGATATTCTATATTTTTAGAATATCAAACACCAAAGTGAAATATTCTGAGAGAGTCCCAATAATGCCTCATATTCTTCCATGAAACTATATTAGTGATAACAGTACCTCACACATTAATGCAATGTTTTTTCTCATGATAATGTTATCACGCACCAAAACCCCACATGTTGCTGATGCCTCAACATAGTCTTACATTAAACCTCATCATTCCTTTTCCCCATTAATACATCCTTTATTTTTAGAAATCATATTCAAAACTTTGATCACCCATGAAAATCATCCAATTACTATATTTATCATCATATAGAGAGGAGGTCATGGAATTATCATATATATTATTTTATAGTTGTAAAGAACATATCCCCTCTACATAAAATACATGAAAGCTAAGGGGGCTATATTGGAAACCTCTCACTCAAGTTTCCTAACTAAAATCGGTAATTATACAAATAGAATACCACATGGAAGGATATCCCAAAGAGAGGTAAATAGTAAATATCATAGAAATTGTAATTTTAATCAAATATTACTAGGAAGGAATATAGATTCCAATATGGTAGTGATCCATACATCCATTTATAAATTTCAAGATAAAAAAAATTTGTTTGAGAATGAAATTTCAAAAAAAAAATCATGTAAGGCAGAAAGAAACAAAAGGGAGATAAACCCTTAGTGGATCAAAGTAAATACATATAAGAAGAGAAGGATTGAGTAGAGGCTAGGTAAGAGTTCTAATAATAAGTTAGATCTAGAAGGGGAATTTTCACTGTTGAGAATAGAAGTGAAGATCACTTTTCAAGAGTTTTCTAAACCCATTTATTTATATCTTATTTTATTTTCTAACATTTTGGTGTCATAGGATATTTGTAATATATAAATTTAAAATTTATTTTAGATAATCTAATTTGGTTACCCAACTATTAAATCCTTGGATTATTGAATCCTTATTTTGATATTAATTCCTAATTAGAGAGAGTTAGTGGATGAATATGTAAGAGATTCAACAATTAGAGCTAAGATTCACATTATCACCTGTTGCCTAATTGATATCATTAAGTGTGGAACTAGGAGTATAAGAAGCAATTGAAGGTTGAGTAAGAACTTAAGCATTGAGGATAGATGATTTCTTATTTTGGAATGCATAGTGTAGGGAGTGACACCCAAACATAGTGATTGAAAACCACACTAGTGAGGGATTGATACTCCTAAACCAGATATACTAGCTAAGAGAGATTTTAGAGAACATACATGACTGATTGAGTTCTTAATGTGTCTAGTTTGAGATATATAGTAAACTTCAATGGTAAATGTATTTATTTTTAAAAAGAATATGGATATTTTAAAGGACCATTTAAAGTTATCAACTGGTGATTGTTCACAGTAATTGTTTGGGAAATTGTAAGACTTTCATAGATTAGTTGATTTACATCAAATTACCAGTGTTTTCCACTTACTATGGATTTAAATCCTTGTTTGTAAACCCAACTTAGTTGATCTTCAATATTTATTTTCCTATATCTCTACAAATACATTCTCACTATTTTATACTGATTTTCTATTTGAAGAAGAGATTTGTTGCAAGGTAGTATTCTAGTACTCACTTTATTTTAATTCTAATTACCTTAATTATCAATCACTGCATTTCTCTATTTTTGTGAATATTTTTTATAGATTATAAACCAAATATCAGGGGTTGTTTTGAGTAGACCTAGGATTAACGTGTGACTAATACACTTGAAATATTTCTATGTATCATTATCTTAGAGAAAAAATTTACCCAAAAACTTGAAACTCATTGAAAAAACTAGAGTAATGGAGTATAAAAGAGTAGAAATTAGGTGAATAGAATAGAACCACAATACCTATATATTACCGTGATGATAAGGTTGAAATTTGAAAATGGAAATAGTGAGGGTGAAATCTGGAGTGACTCGATGTAGTGAGGAGACCAGGGTAGAACGATATTGCTAGAAACCTATGGTATAAGGTCGGGATCCATAGAAGAGGTAGGTGTGAGCGAGATGATAGGTATGGAGGATTTGGAGGTGGGGTGGCCAGAGGTAGGGTGGCCGGATGCTGGGCAGCCGGAGGCAGGGCAGACGAAGGCAGAGTAGACGGAGGCGGAGTGGCCAGAGGAGGAGGCAGAGCGGCCGAAGGAGGAGGCAGAGCGACCAGAGGATAGGAGGGAGAGGGACGATCAACCGCGAGAGAAGGTTTTGAGAGAAGGATCGTGAGTAGGCGAGTAAAGCTAAAAGGGAGGGAGAGAAGGTTTGGATATAAGGGATTGGGGGTAGGGGAGTAAAGCCTAGAATTGAGATGTATTTCCATGATTTTAAAAATAAGTGTGGCTATATCTCATTTTATATCCATATTTTAATTAAACCATGGATATAGGTATGTGGATATAGATCATTTTTATAGTAGTGAACCCTTGCAACGTCTATCCTATACACACTAGCCTCTACTGATATGGAAAAACTCCTGTGAGGTCAAATTTTCTAAGTGGACTATTCTTACTTAATTCAAAAATATAAGTGTAATCACAAAATTAACAGATCTATAAAACATCACTCCCCATCAAAAGCCTCTACTACACAAATATGAAAATAACTAGTCAGTTTTATATGCCAGGAAGCAGTATCATATGCTACCCAACTACTATCATGAAAATTGGTACAAAAAAAAATATAGATGATGTAAAATAGGATGGGACTTCTACCATATGGTTAATTACACTATTATCCAATGAAAATAAAGCATGATTCATCCACACTTTCACATAAATAAAAGATTAACTCACAAATCCAATACATTAATTCAAATATACAATTAGGAAGGAAGGAGTTGCTCGTATGGCCGGGGAACGAAGCTAGGAAGGATCACAGTAGAGGTGTTTCACACTCTAAAAATTTCAAGCATCAGAATGGACGATCTCCACAACCAAATCTATAAAATGGCTAACTCACCACACTCAGAGTTGCAAAACAGCCTCCACCATGATCCGATCCATTGATGTTTTACACCCCCAGTTCCCCAATAGAAAGTAAAGAAAGAATCATGTTAGATAAAAAGTAGATAAAGACTCACATTAGAGCCTTGGATTTTAGCCTTGGAATTGTTCGAGCCTTGGTTCGAGCTTCGATTCACTGAGGAGAAGCACCAGTAGAGGGTTGATTCTATGGAAAGCTTCATATATCTCAACAGATTCATGACTGGTTAGGGTTTTTTAAATATATTGAGACACTTTTATTGGCACTTCCAAAAAAGAGCTGATAAAGATTAATTTTATCAGTGCTTATTACTTAAGCGATGATAAAGAATTTATAATTATAATTATAAATAATTTTTTTATGTATATATATATTTAATAAATACATATAAATATAAAAATAGTAAATATATTCTTTATTTAAATATATTTATTATAATTTTAGAATTATTTAAATATATAATTATTTATTTATAATTATATAAATATTTTTAAAAAATAATATTTATATCATTATCTATATTTATATAATTATATATATATATTTACTAAATATATATAAATATAAATATAGTAAAAATATTAATTATTTACATTAATTTATTATATATTTAATAATTATTTAAATATATATAATTATTTATTTATAATTATAAAAATACTTTATAAAAAATATATATTTATTTATAATTATAAATATATAAATGTAAAAATATAGTAAATGTACATTTATAAATATATTTATTTATAATTTTTTTTACAAATATATTTTTAACATTATTAATGAATATTTAATCTTAAGTGCATGCATGTTAAAAATGAGTGAAATTAAATAAATTAAAAATAAGTACACTTTAACAATATTGAAAAAATGGATATGTTTTGTGTGTGCGCATTGTATATAAAAATAAATTAATTATGTATATGTTTCCTCACGGATTTCGGGGAAGACCTCCTGGACGGGAGATTCAAACGTTCCGATCGGTTTCTAACGGGTTTGTTCGTAGAACCGGAAACATCCAATGATTCCACATCGTTTGGACCTACTTTCCAAAGGTAGGCGCTCATTAGTTTGTGGACTAATGAGGCTTAGGAATTTGCATTGGTCGAGAGGATGGGAGGTCGGACTCATCACACCTTTTTGAGGGGAATTATTGTCTACTCCGGGACTCTCTTTATAGATTTAAGTTATGTTCGTGAATCCTTATTACATTACCAAGTATAAAATGAGCTTTCCTTAAGTTTTAACAATCAATGATTAAATATGCAAGAAATTTAGAGAATCTTTTATATGTATTCGAGGTTCTTCATCAATAGATAATCATCTGTATCTATTTAGAGATTCTTGGTCAATGGTATCCTTCGAAACATTTATAAAATTCTCTTGGTCATTATGATGACCGGGCTGGTTTTAAAGCCACTCAGTGAGGCACTTGAAGTTTATCGTCATTCAGAAGGACATGGATTATTTCAAAGTTGGGATCGAACCCATAAATGGGCTACCTACGTATCCTTTGTTTTGGAAAAGGAATCAGAACCCACGTAGTTCAAGAAATGGAGTATGATGTTTATGATTGATGGCTCAAAGAAGAATGTCATAATTAATTTTACACTCTAAGCTCACGTGAGTCATGCTCGGTGTGAGAAACAAGAGGTATCGGTAAAAATTAGACAATTGTGCCATGAAAGATGCAATCATAAGAAATTGTTTGGGGCTTATGTATGTATGACTGCCCAAATAGATGAAGGTTTTAGGATTTACTTTTAGGGAGAAAATCCAGGAACATGGTCCATAAAGGTATATGTGCTTTATGGAGATTTGAATACTCTAATCTTGGGGCTTACTCCTAAGGAAGATGCCCAAATTAGGAGGAGACTTATGATTGGGTTTTTACTCCTAAAAAAGAAACCCAAATCAAGGGTAAATTATGACTGGTTAGGAGAAATTTAAGGGGGGCTTGGGGCTTACTCCTGAAAAGGAAGCCCAAGATTATGACTGAGTCTTATTCCTGAAAAGGAGACCTAGATTAGGGGACTTGGGGCTTACTCCTGAAAAGGAAGCCCAAGATTATGACTGAGTCTTATTCCTTAAAAGGAGACCCAGGTTAGGGGACTTGGGGCTTACTCCTGAAAAGGAATCCCAAGATTATGACTGAGTCTTATTCCTGAAAAGGAGACCCAGGTTAGGGGACTTGGGGCTTACTCCTGAAAAGGAAGCCCAAGATTATGACTGAGTCTTATTCCTGAAAAGGAGACCCAGGTTAGGGGACTTGGGGCTTACTCCTGAAAAGGAAGCCCAAGATTATGACTGAGTCTTATTCCTGAAAAGGAGACCCAGGTTAGGGATTAAGGTTTGAGGCTTACTCCTAAGAAGGATGCCCATATTTGAGATTGAGGCTTACTCCTAAGAAGGATGCCCACATTAGGAGGAGACTTATGATTGGGTTTTACTCCTGAAAAAGAAACCCAAATCAAGGGTAAATTATGACTGGTTAGGGATTAAGGTTTGGGGCTTACTCCTGAGGAGGATGCCCACATTTTGAGATTGGGGCTTACTCCTAAGAAGGATGCCCAAGATTATGACTGAGTCTTATTCCTGAAAAGGAGACCCAGTTTAGGATTCTCTCATCTTAAAGGATGAGGTTGAATGAATGAACTCTCCATATTTAGTGACATAAGGATATTTAAATCACTAGACTTCGAGAGATATTCCATAGAATTCCTTTCAGATAAGGAAGTCAAATCAAGAAATCATGCAAAAAATGGCTTTGAAGAGTGTCTTGAAGACTGAATCTTGAAAAGGAAAGGTGTGATGGCTTAAGAGGGGTAAAATGGGCAAGATAGGCACCCAAAAAGATAGGGGCGCGCAAGTCTTGAAAGGCGCGCAAGTATTGCGGCGGCACGCAAGTATTGGTCGCGGCGCGCAAGTATTGGTCGTGCAAGTATACTTGCGCGACATGAGGGGTACTTGCGCGATTCTCAAATACCATTAGAATATTTGAGCGACTCTTTATAAATCCCTTTAGAATCCTCTTGAGGTTCATCCAAAAAAGGGACGCGCAAGTTCTATTGAAGGAATAAGGCGGCGCGCAAGTGTTGATGAGTTTCAACACTTAGGCCTTCCTTCTTCTCTTTAAATCTTCCGTTCTAGGTAAGAAATTACCTTAGAAGTGTTCCAGAAGCTTTGAGAAGAGACTTGGGCATCGGGAGCTTCAATCCGAGTTTCTGAAAAAAGATCCTCTCGAATGGGGGGCCCACAGGGTCTATTTATAGGCAAAAGAAGGCCCTGGGCGGTTACCGGGCGGTTACCACTTAGGTCGCGCAAGTCACTTGCGCGACCAAGGTCGCCGCGCAAGTACACTTGCGCGACAGTTAGATAACTTGCGCGGTGAGGTTGCTGTTGATCCTTTCTTCCTGCCTTTGTTGATTTTTGATGTTTTCTTCAAATAATGAATCACTTTGAGCTCAGATATTCCCTTTTCCGATCTTTAGATTCTGTGATGAAAGGAGCGTAAACAAAAGTCCCCCCTCAGAGTTGGATCCGGAGAGAAATGAGGATTTGACTCTGAGGAAATCGAATCCCTCCAAAGGAAAAGGGAGGCGCACAAGTCTTCAGTGCACAGATAGCGGCGCGCAAGTTTTCGTCGCGCAAGCCTTAAGCACTCTGAGTACGGCGCGCAGATAGGCCTCCTGGCCTATAAATACACGGCCTCACCTCCGTACAAGTATCCGGATTTCCGGACTTCATACCTTCTCGAGCTCTCGCCGCGCAGGTCACCTAAGCCGCGCAAGTCTGCTCTGTTTTCCACTGTTTTCCTTGATGTCGCGCTCCTGTAAAGGTATTCGTACTTGCGCGGTTTATACTTGCGCGTCAAAAACTAGCGCTACACATGAATACTTGCGCGCCATGATTTAGACTTGCACGCCTTCATGCCTTAGCCATTTTTTTCAAATTTCTTCACAAATTTATGAAAAATAAACTCATTTAAGAGTTAGTTTATTCATCTTTTGTGCAGATTCAGTGGTTCCCAAGGGAATCGGAATGGCTGATGAACTATCTAGCAAGTGGATTGATGACATGACGAACATCATTGGCCATGATTACTATGATATCTGCAACAGCACTCTCCCAGATTTGGCTAAGTACTTGAAGAAATATCATCCTAATTTTCCACGGAGCATCCATCTGCCTCTGTGTGGTCATGGTCATCTGCAAGGAGTCAATGTTCCATATGCAAACAATTATACACCTGAGATGCAGTTGCACTGCTACTCCTCCATTTCGGTTATGCTGTGCATTAAGAGCAACAACAATGGTGTGAACTATCAAGTTCTTTCTCTATGCCATTTCCTTGCAGATATGAAAATGTCAATCCCATGGGCTGAAATGTTTTTCACTAATGATTGATGGGGAGAAGACAAACATGGTATTAGAGAAATATCTGAAAAGAGTACTCTCTCCAAATGGCTCTTTACTTCCAATGCTCCATTCTCAAATCCATGTATCCATCTTTCAAACCTCTTGGACAAAAACAGAGTCACTGTTTGATCAGCAGGAAATTTTCTCAAACCGCACTCAAGAACATCTTTTTACAATTGTTCCAAGAAGAGCTGGTATCACTGCATCTCTTTTTGTATCCAGTTGAATGAATGAATTCCAGGTGGTTGCTGATGAAGCTCGGGATGCCGTAAATCAAAGAAGTGTTATGTTGAAAGCCTCTTGTAATTCTTGAAAAAGAGAAGAGACTCTAGTCTGTGGATGTCCTTCTAACTCTTGTGTATCAATGAAAAACACTTTTGTCTTCAATCATTTGTACCTGCATTCTTTCATTACCTGCTTCTTTCATTACCTGCTTAAAATTTACATAAGCCAATGGGCCTAATAAGCATAGTTTGATTTCTACTAGGATTATTACAAATAACCCTACAAACTTTGAATCTTTTAATTGCTCAATATTACCTAAATCATACAAAAATGTATATTTAGTGAGCTGGAACATGACTTTTATTCAGAGTTCCTTTGTCTTTTGTGGGCAGTTTAAAGTCATGCATGCCGGACATAAAGGGGATAATGTTTAAGGTCAAAATAGCTTTGACCAAAATGGATTAAAATTGATTCAATTCTTTGAAAATTTATCTGAAAACATATTACCATACTCAAGTATGAGAGAAAAAAAATGTAAACCATGGCTTAAGAATATTTGAATCTGAGGAATGATATGAAAAAGAGCTAAAAAGGCATTAGAAGAAGTAGTTTCCAAGAATGAAGTTACTATCATTTAACAAAACCCGTTAGGGGGTTGAAATATGCAGGGCCACCTAAGGGCATTGGCTGCATGGTTAAATAAATAACATCTTTTGGCTGACAAGTCTATTATGTGGAATGTTTATGCAAGGCCACCTATGGGCACGTGCTGCATAGTCAGGCAAAAGAACTCCCAAAAATTTACTTTCCTAGTGCTAAAAGCCAGTGAAAGTTTATGGAGATTCAAATTTTCTAAAGTATAGAGTTTGTTGTATGGAAAGAGGTACTTGAATATGGAGAAGATATTTCCGAACAAGAATATCGAAGAACTGGATGAACATCACTCCTACGAAGGTCTGACCCAAACGTAGGGAAGAAGAATAAACCATAGACTTGAATACTTTCAGATCATGAAAAAAAGATATGGGACAAATATGTTAAGGATGGCTATTTTTTGCGGATCCCTACATACTGTCGTTTAAGACAAATAAGGCCAAAAGAGGCATTCTTCCCAAGAATGAAGTTACTATTATTTAACAAAACCCGTTAGGGGGTTGAAATATGCAGGGCCACCTAAGGGCATTGGCTGCATGGTCAAATAAATAGTATCTTTTGGCTGACAAGTCTGTTATGTGGAATTTTTATGCAAGGCCACCTATGGGCACGTGCTGCATAGTCAGGCAAAAGAATTCTCAGAATTTTGACATTTTTGTGATTAGAAGTCATGAAAAGGGTTATAAAGATCTGAAAATATTTAAGGTTAGGATTATAACACATAAAGATGGGTATTGTCAAATGTATATAGAGATACATAGGTCAATGAAAACCATAATCATGTTGTGGCTGGGTCCTGAATTGAAATTTTGGACTTCACTACGTATCTCATAAGAATGAGAATCAAGCCATACGTAGTTCTTGAAATGCAGTTTAACGTCATACAGGACGAAAGTATGAGAAATCTTAGTTTAGGGTCATAGAATTCGGACCATAATAATGAATACACAGTGTGTGTTTTCATGAGGACTTTTCAGCCAAGGGACTGAAAGTGAAATTTGGGGTTAGGCCCAAAAGATTTGGGACTGGATTCGAGGGACACTCGAATGTTCCTACGTATCCCATAAGGATGGGAATCAAGTCCACGTAGTTCTAGAACTACCCTTTGTACAAATTTGGTTCGTACATGTGAAGGGTGAAAGGGGACTTTAGTGCAATGATGGTTTAACCTGAGATAAAAAGTTTAGGCATTACCATGTTTGCACGTAGTCTTTTTGAAATGAAACATGATTGAAAAATCAATGTCAATAATAGTTCTCTCTCAAGTGAGGAGATCAAAGAATATTGTAGTTTATTGTCGTACCAGACAAAAGTGTTGTATAGTTTAACGTCATATAACAAGGACGAAAGTGAATCAATGTAAAGATATTGATTCCAGGGGCGGTTTCACGAATCAACATCATATGAGATGGTGGTGAACCGATGTGAAGAGATTGTTTTTGGGCTTGAACCCTGGGAGGTTGCCTACATACCCAGCCTGGAGGGCAAGGATCAAAGTCCGTGTAGTTCAATTAAAGATGAATTAATGATCAAGTTGTTCTTGGGGACAACGATCTAATTAAAATGTTGTTGGGACTTACACATGGTTAGGGGCCCAAAGAGAGTGTTATGGTTGAGGTTTTCTCTAAGCTCACGTGAGTCATACTCGGTGTGAGAAACAAGAGGTAATAACAACCTTAACGATGCACAGTTTAATGTCATGTAGGACATAAAAAAGGGACTATGAAATTTAAAGTCTTGCAGTTAGGACTATTGGTGCTGCACAGTTTAGTGTCATGTAGCAGGGACAAAATAACAGTTTAATGTCATGTAGGACATATTAAGGACTTTCTGTACAGTTTAGCGTCATGTAGTTAGGATGATGGGGACAATACAGTTTAACGTCATATTGGACGAAAGTGCGAATAGTTTAAGGTCATATTCATGGACCGTGGATGGTGCGGTTTAATGTCATGCTGGACCTTTGATGATTATATAGTTTAACATCTTTTCGGACGTGAGGGACTTTTATACAGTTTAGCATCATGTAGTTTAGGACGTCACAGTTTAACGTCTTGCTGGACATAAGGGATTTGCAAATAGTTTATGGTCATATACATGGACCAGGGATGATGCAGTTTAAGGTCATGCTGGACGGTTCATGGAACTTTTTCACAGTTTAATGTCATGTGGGACGAAGTTGCAGTTTAAAGTCATACTGGACCATTGCTGTATAGTTTTAATGTCATATAGCAAGGACGAACTGGTGCTGTACAGTTTAAAGTCATGTAGCTAGGACTAAGGTGAACCAATACGAGGATATCAGTTCTGGGGAATTTTTACAGTTTATCGTCATGATGGACGTTGGAAGTGCCACACAGTTTAATGTCATGTAGATAGGAAATAATATAGTTTAATTTCATCTCGGACATAATACAGTTTAGTGTCATGTAGGACATATTAACATGAACCAATGTGATTGTTTTGGATCTGGGAACAATATTTTGTGTTTATACAAAATACTTCTTCAGAAATCTGGCATTAGTTGGAGTCGTGATGTGTTCTCCATCCACTGAGATTAGAGAATACGCTCCATTGGAGTAGACCTTATGTATTGAATAAGGTCCTTCCCATTTTGGTTCAAGCTTGGGAGGCTTCTTTCCTGGTATCATTGGTGCTCTGAGAACCAATACCAATTCTCCCTGAATAAATGAACGAAGACGAACTTTTTTGTTAAAAGCTCGTGCTATTCGATTCTGATAGATTTCCAAGTGGTGCAAAGTGCACAATCTTTTCTCATCTAATTGTTCCAATTCATTCAACCGCTTTTGGGATTGCTCATCTGTAGATAACTGATCACAAATGGCTATTCTGAGCGAGGGCAATTGAACTTCAATTGGCAAGACTGCTTCTGTTTCATATACCAACGAATATGGAGTTGACCGCGTTGCATTGCGAGTGGTAGTCCGATAAGCCCATAAAGCATGAAAGAGTTTATCAGGCCATGACCTCTTATCTTTATCCACCATCTTTTGCAGTATATTTGAAAGAGTCTTGTTGAAGGCTTCTATCTGGCCATTAGCCGCTGCATGATATCGAGATGAATGGTTGGACTTAATGTTGTATTCTTGATACAATTTCTTTACCTCAGAAGAACAGAAGTTGGTGCCGCTGTCCGTCAATATGGTATGAGGGACACCAAATCTAGTAATGATGTTAGACTTGATGAAGCTAACAATGCATTTAGAACTGACTTCTTTGAGAGGTAATGCCTCTGCCCATTTGGAAAAGAAATCAGTAGCAGTAATAATGTACTTAAACTGCTTGGCCGTAGCTGAAGGGTAAGGTCCCACCACATCCATTCCCCATGTGGAAAATGGCCATGAGTATTTAGCTGTATGAAGCAACTCTGGAGGTTTATGAATGAAGTTGGCATATACTTGGCATGAATGACACTTCTTTGTAAAATTAACACAATCTTGTATCATTGAAGGCCAAAAGTATCCAAGCCTTCGAATTTGATCAGATAGTCTATGTCCAGACTGGTGGGCACCACAGACTCCTACATGCACTTCTTTTATGACAGCCATTGTCTCTTCACCATCAATACATCTGAAGAGAACTCCATCAAAACCACGTTTGTAGAGAATTTTCTCGAGGTGGTTTAGGCTATCATAAAGAGTAAAATTGACCACACGTCGCCGAATTTGTTCTTTCTCGGCTCTATCAGGTGGAAGTGTTCCATTTTGAAGGTATTCCCTGATAGGTGACATCCATCCTGTAGTATGACCATACGATTCAGGAATGGGACTAATTTCATTAATTTCCTCTGTTCTGACTTGAACATAAGGTGAAATTGCACGACGGTGGGCAATACAGATGGTTGTCTCGTCCCGATTTGGATCTGCTAAAGCTGTAGCTATATTATCCAGTGCATCAGCTTGAGCATTTTGTGATCTTGGGACATAAGAAAATGTCAGTTCTGAAGGGAATTCCGACATTAACTCTCTGACATAATCATACAAAGGGATTAATTCTTCTTTTCTGATGGCATAATCCCCATTGACTTGTTTGATTACCAGGTCTGAATCACCTTTCACCTTTAAGTGATTCACTTGTGCTTGAAGCGCTAACTCCAAGCCTGTAATGAGAGCTTGGTATTCAGCTTCATTATTGGTACCACCTTCCCACAACAAAAAGGAATAAGGTAACACTGCCTTATCTGGAGAAATGAGCACAATTCCTAAACCAACTTTGTTGAATTTAGGATTTTCCATTTTCTTCCCTATTGGACTTCTAGAAGCACCATCAAAATACATTTCCCATGTTTGAGGACTCTCTTGAATAGAGAAAACTTCCTCATCAGGGAGTTCGATATCTGAATACGTGTCTTCTACTGAAGGATGTTCATCCAGGAAATCAGCCAGAGCTTGGCCCTTAATTGCCTTTTGAGACACATACTGAATGTCAAACTGCTGTAGAATAACCGCCCACCTTGCCAGACGTCCTGTAAGCATTGGACGACTAAGGATGAATTTGAGCGGATTATTACAAGATACCAATTGGACCTCATGATGTTGCAGGTAGTGTCTCAGTTTTTGAACTGCAAAGATTAATGCTAGGTAGCACTTTTCAATACTTGAATACCGGGTTTCTGCTTCAAGCATAGTTCTACTGAGATAGTAAAGACTATTTTCATTTCCAGCACCATTCTTTTGAGCGAGAAAGGCACCCAATGATCGCTCTAAAGCTGTCACATAGAGGATAAGCGATCTACCCTCAACAGGTGGCATGAGTACTAGTGGACTCAAGAGGTATTTCTTGAGAACATCAAATGCTTCTTGACATTCTTCAGTCCACTGGTAAGTGACTCCTTTCTTCAATAATTTGGTAAAGGGTAAACTTTTGCCTGCCAAATTGGTGATGAAACGCCGAATATAGGCAAAGTGTCCTTGAAGTCCTCTTAATTATTTCAAATTCTGAGGAGGTGACATACCAAGGATTGATTTGGTTTTCTCAGGATCGACTTCAATACCACGATGGCGTACAACAAAGCCGAGGAATTTTCCTGAGGTTACCCCAAAAGCACATTTTAAGGGGTTCATCTTCAAATTATGTTGTCGAAGCTTGTGGAATATGACTTTCAAATCAGCCAAGTGATTAGAACGTTGTTTGGATTTAACCACCAAATCATCTACATAGCATTCAACAAACTTCCCTAAAAGAGGTTTGAAGATACGATGCATGGCGCGTTGATATGTTGCACCTGCATTCTTTAAACCAAAGGGCATCACCCGGTAACAAAACACACCTTGAGGAGCTCTGAAGGCTGTATATTCCTCATCTTCTGGGGCCATTCGGATCTGATTATATCCAGAATATCCATCCATAAAAGAAAGTACTTCATAGCCAGCCGTCGCATCAATTAAGAGTTCTGTAATCAAAACTGGGAAATCATCTTTAGGACAATACCGATTAAGATCTCTGAAATCGATGCAAACCCTAATTTGTCCGTTCTTCTTCTTTACAGGGACAATATTATCCAACCACTTGGGATATTTAACTTCTCTGACGAAGTTGGCTTTGATCAGCTTATCCACTTCAGCTTCAATTTTGGAAGCATAGGTTGGGTGTGTTCTTCTTGCGGCTTGTTTAAAACCTTGATGTTCTTTTGGTAAACCCAAATGATGAGTAGCAACATCAGGATCAAGCCCAGGCATTTCTGTATAATTCCAAGCAAAAATATCTTTATTTTGCTTTAGAAAAGAAATATACATATCTTGCTCTTCAAGGGTCATGGCCGCACTAATTAAAGTGGGGCGTGGATCTTTCTCTGTACCCAGATTTACTTCTCTGAGTTCATCCATAGTGGTAGAGATACCCTCTTCAAATGCTGGAGGAGCATCTCTAAGATCTTCCTCTTCATCATGTGTTATTTCTTCCGTTTCTACTTGCAAAGTAGAAGAAAAAACGAAATTCTCATGATCATAAGAGATGTCAAAATTTTCACATTTTGAAGAAGAAGCTTCCATTTCTGACCCTATTGATGATAAAGGGTCTTCTTTGGGAATCAAAGAGGAGATGATGGATCGAGAATCGACATCATTATTCACCTCTGGTGTTTCTATAACTTCTTCTGGCCTTATTAGCGAAGTATAGACTTGTTGGATTTCAGCAGACGAAATGAAAACGTCACCACTTATGCTTTCATCATTGCTTGGTAAGTTACCAATTTCTCCCATGTTGTCTGGCTCGATTTCCGTAATTGACATTATGGATCTTTCCATAAGAGTATTTTGATTTGGTCCTATTTTGTCAATTTGACTGATAGGTAACACATAATCTGTACTCACATGTGAAAATGGATTTATTGGAATTTTTTCCAAACCATATGGAGCATTAACTTTGGTAATTTCCTTCATTATAGATTTTTCTCTTCCTTTCATGTGATAAAATTCCGCCTCAATGTATTGAGACTCACATGTCTTGAACGGGGACTTATCACCATACAATGTTCCAACTTGACCATCAAAACAGTATTTGAGACATTGATGGTATGATGACGGAATAGCTGCATGCTGATGTAGCCAGGGTCTTCCAAGCAAGATATTGAAAGCTGAGTCTTGATCAACAATCATGAAATCCGAATTGGAAACAAGATCTCCAAACTGAGTTCTGAGTGTAACTTCTCCCAGTGGTTCTTTTTCATTTTTATCATATCCTTGTAACATCATGGTAGAAGGAGATAAATCAGATTCCGTGAGGCCCAATCGACGAAGTGTACGAATGGGCATGAGGTTGACTCCTGAAACATTGTCAATGAAAGCTCTTCGAACATCTACACCATTGAATTTTCCAGATAAGTAAAAAGGTTTTATGTGCCCATGCACAACATCATCTTCATCTTTATCAGTAAAAGATATCACTGCATGGCATTCTGCAAGATTATTCTCTATGTGATAGATTTCAGCTGCAACAATTTCAGTTTCAAACTCCTGAGGACTTGACAAAGCTTCGATGAGTGCTTCCCGAAGATCTTTTGACAGATTCAAAGCATCCAAAATTGATAACTTGGCTGGTACTTGGGCCAAGTGTTTCAATATATCATACTTTTGATCTAGAGGTCTGTGTTTCCCAATAGGAATATGCGGTTTAGCAGGTACCTTGGAAGAAGATGCTTTGGAAGCTGATGCATCTTGTATTGAAGTTGGCAACATCCTTAGTTTTGGAAGATTAGACTGATTAGATCTATTTACTTGCTGAGATAAAGAAGATGGAACCTTTAATCGGTCTTCCAAAATAACTGTGCCAAAACTGAGTTGGCCATTGGCAGAAGAACTTGCTTGTTCTTTTTGAGCTCGCTGAAGGGCTCTACCACGAGTTTCTACTGCATATACAGTGCTAGCAGGGGTAAAATTAGAGTAGTGGATTCGGAAAGATCCACGTATTCCCCTATATCCTGAACCTCTAGAACCTCTTCGGATTCCCTTATTTGATATAGGGAATTCAGGCTCATCAAGACTGGAATATGAATCTGTTAATTGAATCATATTAACAGAACCAAAGATTAACTCTTCGTCTGATAAAGACTCTGCCTGGTTAGCCTGTTTAGGCTGTGCCGTTTGATGGGGCGGTGCCCGTGGCTTTGAAGTAGATGGCATGAAATCTTCCAGAGTCAAAGACAATTTAGTCTTTGCTACATACTCATCTTCTCCTGATTCCTCTTTCTTCTTTGAATTGCGCTGCCCTTTTGAGGATTTGTCTTTTGATGGAGGCTTTACTGCAGCTTTTGTAGGAGACACAATTGGCTTCTTCAATTGTTTTCGCAAAATGGAATGGGTCCTATTGATTGTCTTTCTGACCATCCAATCATCATATTTTTTTGCAGTTTTTCTTTTGACTTCCTGCCACTCGCCTCCTTCCTCTGGATCTGTAGCGGTAATACACGCTACATGAGCTGAAGAACCCTTCAATTTGACTTGTCCCAAGTCGACCATCTTTTGCAGGAGGTCTTTAAAGACAAAACACTCCTGGATGGGATGCCCCAACATTTGATGAAAGGGACAATAATTGGGACGGTCTTCATCTCCTTCCTTGTTTGGCCTCTTGGGCACTGGTAATTGAACCAAATTATTTTCCAGAGCTGCAATGAAGTAACCAGGAACTTGCTCATTTCGGAAAGAGTATGTTTTACTCTTCATATCCTCAAATTGTTTTCGTCTTTGATCTCTTTGATCATTTGGACGAAACGGCCTTTGTTGTTGGCGTTCAGGAGGTGGAGTCCTTCGAGAAGATGAAGGTTTTGAAGTAGATATAGGTACAGGTGCTTGTTTAAGCATAACTGTAGCAGTTTCTGCTTTACCCATTTTTCTTCCTGGAGCTGATGGAATTATACGAGATTTAACCTTAGCCTGTATAAGGAAATATTCAATTTGTTGAGCGATTGAAGTAAGGTCTCGAAACCCTCCTGTGTATTTCACAGGGATCAATGGCGTGCATAATTCGTCACGCAAATTTTCCACACAGATTGGCAACAATTCCTCCTGAGGGAGTGCTAAACTCAAGGAATACGTTAATCTCTTCCAACGAGCAATGAAATCAGAGACTCTTTCATTCTCCCTTTGCTTGCAGTTTGTAAGATCGAAAACTGTCGTTTTTGGAAAAGTTGAGCTAAACTGAAGAAGGAATTTTTGACGAAGATCCTCCCATCCGATGACTGATCGGGATTGCAAGCTTGTATACCAGACAAAAGCTGGTCCTTGCAAGGTTCGCATGAAGCATCTGAGTTTCACTACTTCTTGCTGGTCTGGAGTTCCCATCATAGGATCACAACAATACACGTAATGCGTCAAATGTTGTTCAGGGTCGCCTGATCCATTGAAAGTAGGGAAAACAGTGTTTCCAAAACTGGATGGAGGAGAAATTGAATCTACCCATTCAGGGTAAACTTTCTTTTCAGGTTGAACTTGCGCCCGTTTCCCTTCCATAGTTTCTAACCGAGCTGTTAATGATTCAATAGTAGTTATTAACTTTTGAGAAACATCAAGTTGAACTTGGTTTTGGGTAGGTGCAATGAATGGAGCTTGGACAGACGTGGTGGTTGGTGCTGCAACTAATGGTAGTGCTGCCAACCATTATTGCGTTTGACCCGTAGGATTAGACCTCTGAGGGTGTACTGATAAAAAAGGATATTCCCGATCCATCTCAGTAGTTACAACAAATTCCTTCGGCTGTCGGACTTCAGCATTCTTAAGAAGAAGACTACTCTGAAGTAGTTCTGCATTCAACCTTCTTAATTCTTTCATTTCTTCCTCCTGTTGTGCAAACCTTTGCTCTAATGAGAGCGATTGACCTCCTTCAGAGGAAGGGTGAGAAGTAACCTGATTCTTTCCTTTCCCCTTATTGGATCCTTTTCGGAGAGGGGGAAGTGGGTTACTTGAAGGAATACCCAGATTTTGGGTAAGCCTTTGATTACGTGTGCGCACACCTTCTTCATTTAGGTCTGTGTGCGCAACTTCTTGAGCAGGAACCTCTTCGTCTGATCCCTCTGATTGAGCCTCATCTGGTGAATCAGCAGCAACGGCATTGATGACATTAATGGATGCATATTGCATGGAATACTTTCTATCAGCATTTCTGTGATATTGTCTTCTTCCATGTCCATGATGAGACATGGAATTCCGTTGACTTGATCCCTCAGGAACTTCTTAGAGAACCGTCACTTGGAGAGAATCTCCTGATAGCTTGGCTCTTCATTCCTCTTGAGGCTTATTCCCTAATCGAGAGAATACTGAATTTCTCTGAGGGAGGGATTGAGGATTTGAAAAAGTCCCCAGTCCGGTGGACTGGGGATGTTCCTGCTGCTTCCGCTCAACTCCTCGAATCCCATTTGTTGACTCTGAGGGTTGGGTTAGAGAAGTCCCCAGTCTAACAAGCTGGGGTGTCTCTTGACATGCTATGTCTGAGATCTTCTTAAAATCTCTCTTGATCTTGCGAATCTTAGTTCGGAAATTAGCTGGATGCATTAACCTATATCCACTTTTATCACCTGGTTCAACAGACCGTTGGATGATTTCTGAAACTTCTGTCATTTGATGACGTGTTTGCTCCAGACGAGAGGCTTGTGCAATATTCTCACCTGCTTGATGTAGGAGCAATTCAACAACTTGTTCTCTATATACTTGATTTTGAGAGGAACTAGTTGAAGCCTGTTCTTGAGCAAGCTTTTGATTATGAACAAATCCCATTGACTGTGGCCGGCCATGGGCAATAACATTGCATGAGACCATTTTCGGCGGGCTTTGCTGACCGGAAAGCACTGTGAAATGTAGTGCTCCATGAACACCCCATCCTCTTATATGAACATCATATGGAGCATTGGCAATTAACTGACGCAATTTTCTTAGTGCGCCAAGGCATGAACGTTGAAGGATTCTCTGTTGCTTTTCAGCCTTCGGATACCGAGAGACTGATAGAGATGCCAAATCAATCTGGCATTGTAACCCTTCTATTATCTTAATATGATTTTCATAATCACCATAAGATAATACTTTCTTCTTCAATTGACAAAGAGTCTTCCATATGTTGAGACGAATATCATGGATTCCATCATCCGTCAAAATATTTGGAATGTCGTACTGGGAGTCAGCCAAAGGCCAAAACATGACTGATACTTCACCTTTTGCCAGTTTTTTCCTCATGTTCAGCATTTCTTCTTTATCATTAAATGAAGATTCTTCTACCTGTTTGGACCAGAGTTGGTGTTTCCTTGTTGCTTCATCGGATTCAACAAGATTGGTAGAGAGATCACTATTCATGCTGGAAGATGAATGACCCAGGGATGGTTCGGAGAATAACCTGAACCCCAGGCTATCTTCTGATGGAGAAAGAGTTTCACCTGCTGATAGTAAAGCATCAGACATGACTGGTTTTATGTTTGCAAGTGCCTCGAGATAGGAGGGCTTTCTCTTCACTACATTGCCTTCTGAAGAATTTTCGAGACAACGTGAATCACTACTGCGGAGAGGACTTTCGCAGCGAAGTTCATCACCATGAGGAGGACCGTCATGATGGGTTACAGTAAAAGATGAAATCTCTTGCTCCTTGGTCTTCTGACCACACAGATGGTTCCTGTGGCTCTCATCTGAAGAAGAAACTTCGAGATTGACCGAACTTTCATGAAGCAAGTCTTCATGAGGAAGTGTCTATTGAAGACCTTCAGAATTAATGTTCCCATTATTGGGAACTGAGGGAGTAGAATCTTGAATTCCGACAGATAAATGTCTGAGGGCTTCAAGAACTCCAGCATCGAGTAAGGCTTGGTTACAGATTGGCCTTTGATCTCCTGACTGTGCTGGGTGGATCTTTTTCTTAGATGCCTTCTTACTCGCTTTATAAACCACTTGATGACGAAAGTGATTGCTCTGAGCAGGTGTATGTACCTGATCAGGAAAGATGGTCAGGTTAGGCTGACGATCTCCACTCAAATCAGGTGTATGTGCCTGACTTGGTTGTCCGTATGATATGGGGGAGTATTCCCCATAACCCTCTTGGACTGGAACAGATATGTGTGTCTGTTCCGGAGTGAATTGTTGATGTATCACTCCACTGCTAGGGATAGATTTATGTGTCTGTCCCTGTGATGATGCTGAAGCTGTTATGATATTCTGGCAAGCATCCAGAATATGAGCAGGAATTTGCTTCTACTCTTTCACCATTGACAAAATATGTTTGGTGACTTCAGCCGCCGGAACGGGGATATACGTCCATTCCGGGCTTGGAGTAGGTGTATGTGCCTGCTCCTGTCCTCCTTTTCCTGTCAGTGGATCCTGACAGTACTCAAGTGTGGAGGCAGAGAGTTGAGTCTGCCTCCTGTTTGTCTTCGGGACTTTCCGACTGACTTCTCCGTGTGCTACCAAGCGAGACTGTTGGTAGGCTTGATTAGTATTAGCAGGTGTATGTTCCTGCTGATTACACTTCGCCAAACGCGGTTGACGAGATCCATCATATGTAGTCAGACGAGCCTGCTGACTAACTGGTGATGTATAAGCAGGTGCATGTTCCTGCCTATAGTACTCCGCCGGAATTGCCTGGCGGGATTGGCTTGATGCTGCCAGACGAGTCTGCTGGACAGCGGAATTAAAACGGGCAGGTGTGTATGCCTGCTCGTTATTTGCCACCAAGTTAGGTTGGTGGACTTCTCCGGAGATGGCAGGGATGAAAACCTACCTATTGTTAACCGGATTCCGTCTCTGGCGGTTTATCTTGCCTGCTCGGGTTTGAGGAACCTGAGCTGAATGCCTGGAGTCGGTACCCTCATCATGTTGAGGGCGCACTACCGCACGAGTCTGGCGGAGATTGTTGATGGGAGCCCTCGAGAAGGACTCCTGTCTTTTTGAATTAAGGCCCTACGGGACCTGCTCATTCACTTCCTCAGAGTAAGGTAATGAATGGAAATTGCATTCCGGGGATAACGACCCGAAACGGTTGGAGACGGTAGTCAGCACCGCCTGCTTCTTGATCGCTGGTCGCCGTTGTCCGGACGACCAGGTAGAGTTGTTAACTTGGAGGGCTTGACGAGCGGCCTCCAGAGTTGGGATAGTACCGTTGCGACGGTACTCCTTAACCAGTACATTAGAAACCCAGTGTTGAAGACGCTGAGTTAGTGATGTCATCCTCAGAGTGGATGACGTTCCAGCAGGAGTATCAGCATTGGTTTTCACAGCAGCAGACCTCACAGTAGAGGTGTTCACAGCAGTAGTATTCACAGGGGTGAATTTAAGTAAAGCCATTTTGCAGAAGATCTTGAGAAAAGAGTGCCTGTTCCATACAACAGACATAATCAAGATGAATCTGGCCACTGCATCTTTTGGATGAGCACATGTCAATGATTGATTTGTTGGCCCAAGGGGCCTAACAAATAATAAAAACATCATTTTAACTTGGTTAAGGATTCACGTCGGGTTCACCATTTTTGTTTCCTCACAGATTTTGGGGAAGACCTCCTGGACGAGAGATTCAAACGTTCCGATCGGTTTCTAACGGGTTTGTTCGTAGAACCGGAAACATCCAATGATTCCACATCGTTTGGACCTACTTTCCAAAGGTAGGCGCTCATTAGTTTGTGGACTAATGAGGCTTAGGAATTTGCATTGGTCGAGAGGATGGGAGGTCGGACTCATCACACCTTTTTGAGGGGAATTATTGTCTACTCCGAGACTCTCTTTATAGATTTAAGTTATGTTCGTGAATCCTTATTACATTACCAAGTATAAAATGAGCTTTCCTTAAGTTTTAACAATCAATGATTAAATATGCAAGAAATTTAGAGAATCTTTTATATGTATTCGAGGTTCTTCATCAATAGAGAATCATCTGTATCTATTTAGAGATTCTTGGTCAATGGTATCCTTCGAAACATTTATAAAAGTCTCTTGGTCATTATGATGACCGGGCTGGTTTTAAAGCCACTCAGTGAGGCACTTGAAGTTTATCGTCATTCAGAAGGACATGGATTATTTCAAAGTTGGGATCGAACCCATAAATGGGCTACCTACGTATCCTTTGTTTTGGAAAAGGAATCAGAACCCACGTAGTTCGAGAAATGGAGTATGATGTTTATGATTGATGGCTCAAAGAAGAATGTCATAATTACTTTTACACTCTAAGCTCACGTGAATCATGATCGGTGTGAGAAACAAGAGGTATCGGTAAAAATTAGACAATTGTGCCATGAAAGATGCAATCATAAGAAATTGTTTGGGGCTTATGTATGTATGACTGCCCAAATAGATGAAGGTTTTAGGATTTACTTTTAGGGAGAAAATCCAGGAACAGGGTCCATAAAGGTATATGTGATTTATGGAGATTTGAATACTCTAATCTTGGGGATTACTCCTAAGGAAGATGCCCAAATTAGGAGGAGACTTATGATTGGGTTTTTACTCCTGAAAAAGAAACCCAAATCAAGGGTAAATTATGACTGGTTAGGAGAAATTTAAGGGGGGCTTGGGGCTTACTCCTGAAAAGGAAGCCCGAGATTATGACTGAGTCTTATTCCTGAAAAGGAGACCCAGGTTAGGGGACTTGGGGCTTACTCCTGAAAAGGAAGCCCAAGATTATGACTGAGTCTTATTCCTGAAAAGGAGACCCAGGTTAGGGGACTTGGGGCTTACTCCTGAAAAGGAAGCCCAAGATTATGACTGAGTCTTATTCCTGAAAAGGAGACCCAGGTTAGGGGACTTGGGGCTTACTCCTGAAAAGGAAGCCCAAGATTATGACTGAGTCTTATTCCTGAAAAGGAGACCCAGGTTAGGGGACTTGGGGCTTACTCCTGAAAAGGAAGCCCAAGATTATGACTGAGTCTTATTCCTGAAAAGGAGATCCAGGTTAGGGATTAAGGTTTGAGGCTTACTCCTAAGAAGGATGCCCATATTTGAGATTTGGGTTTACTCCTAAGAAGGATGCCCACATTAGGAGGAGACTTATGATTGGGTTTTACTCCTGGAAAAGAAACCCAAATCAAGGGTAAATTATGACTGGTTAGGGATTAAGGTTTGGGGCTTACTCCTGAGGAGGATGCCTACATTTTGAGATTGGGGCTTACTCCTAAGAAGGATGCCCAAGATTATGACCGAGTCTTATTCCTGAAAAGGAGACCCAGTTTAGGATTCTCTCATCTTAAAGGATGAGGTTGAATGAATGAACTCTCCATATTTAGTGACATAAGGATATTTAAATCACTAGACTTCGAGAGATATTCCATAGAATTCCTTTCAGATAAGGAAGTCAAATCAAGAAATCATGCAAAAAATGGCTTTGAAGAGTGTCTTGAAGACTGAATCTTGAAAAGGAAAGGTGTGGTGGCTTAAGAGGGGTAAAATGGGCAAGATAGGCACCCAAAAAGATAGGGGCGCGCAAGTCTTGAAAGGCGCACAAGTATTGCGGCGGCGCGCAAGTATTGGTCGCGCAAGTATACTTGCGCGACATGAGGGGTACTTGCGCGATTCTCAAATACCATTAGAATATTTGAGCGACTCTTTATAAATCCCTTTAGAATCCTCTTGAGGTTCATCCAAAAAAGGGACGCGCAAGTTCTATTGAAGGAATAAGGCGGCGCGCAAGTGTTGATGAGTTTCAACACTTAGGCCTTCATTCTTCTCTTTAAATCTTCCGTTCTAGGTAAGAAATTACCTTAGAAGTGTTCCGGAAGCTTTGAGAAGAGACTTGGGCGTCGGGAGCTTCAATCCGAGTTTCTGAAAAAAGATCCTCTCGAATGGGGGGCCCACAGGGTCTATTTATAGGCAAAAGAAGTCCCTGGGCGGTTACCGGGCGGTTACCACTTAGGTCGCGCAAGTCACTTGCGCGACCAAGGTCGCCGCGCAAGTACACTTGCGCGACAGTTAGATAACTTGCGCGGTGAGGTTGCTGTTGATCCTTTCTTCCTGCCTTTGTTGATTTTTGATGTTTTCTTCAAAGGATGAATCACTTTGAGCTCGGATATTCCCTTTTCCGATCTTTAGATTCTGTGACGAAAGGAGCGTCAACAGTATATTTGAAATCAATATAACACACGTTTGATCTATGTTAAATTGAAAAATAAAATTCCATTCAATTATGTCTATTACTCTATGCAATTAGTCAGTATTTTTAATTCATATTAATTTTTAATTATAAACCATTATTCACTAAATATATGACTATTTAATATAAATCATAAATATTTTATATTATATAAATCATATTTATATACATTTATATATATCTATATATTTAGTATATACTATTTATTAATATTATCAATAATTATCTAATTAATAAAATGTTTAATATTTTTCTCAATTTGATTATTTTTAATTTTTATTTGTTTAATTTTCATTTTTTATATATCTATATATTTAATATACACTATTTATTAGTATTTATAATTTATATATAGTATAATAAATTTATTCATTTTTATCAAAAATTATTTATTTAATAAAATTTTTAATATTTTTTTAAAAAACTCATTTTTTATTTTTTACTTATTTAATAATTTTATTTTATTTTGACCTTTATCAGTACTAAAAAAGTGTTGATAAAGGATCCATTTATTAGTGCTAAAAATAAAGTGATGATAAAAAGGTACCCTTTATCAGCGCTATAAATAAAACGCTGATAAAGGGTACCCTTTATCAGCACTAAAAAAAGCACTGATAAAGGGTACCAATTATTGGTGCTAAAACAAAATCGCTGATAAAAGGTACAATTTATCAGTACTTTTTTTAGCGCTTATAAAAGGCTAGAACTGTTAAAGACCTGTTTTGTAGTAGTGATTTGATACAGTATAAATAAAAAACACCATATATTATAGGGGAAGAATTGTGTAGGATGATGATGAGCCATATGTAGATGGATATCAGAGTGAGGATGATGAGTGTGGCAGTGGAAGTAGTGACAAGAAGCACGATGTATATGTGAATAATGAGATGAATCATGTGAAGATCAAGATGAATCAATGCAATAAATACCATGATGAAACAAGATAGGAACGATGCCTAGGAAATATGGGGGTGTTCATCTGGGGCATGACGATGAGGAACAATTAATGCCAGCGTATAAACAAGGGAGAGAGAAGGTGATAGGTTTCCCCTCCCACTAGTTTCCCTAACCCAGGGGATCATAGAGATTTCCCTTGGGCTAGCCCTATTAGTTTTTAAGCATGTGGTGATCTAAAAGTAAATGATAAAGTTAGTTTATAGAACCTACTTTAACAACATCTCATAGTATCATTATAGAAATTTCATTACATACACATGCACACTTTTGTTTTATATAAATAATTTTTTGATATAAAATAGTTTTTTAAGCATTTGTATGGATGTGAAATTATTTTATCATGATATGGTTATGAATAAATAAATTTTTATAAATAAGGTTAAATGTTGATAATTTTTTTCTAGAACATGGAATAAATTCCCTTGGTGATATTTTTTAAAATGATTTAGTAACATTATATGGGTTTTATAGAATTATTTAAATCGGAAAACATGGAATTTAAATTTCTCATAAAAGTTCTTTTAGAGATAAATCATTTAAAATTGATTACATGAGTAAAAACTAAAATATGGTTTGACTTTGAAAACAAATTATTTTGAAGGGATCATGTTTCATAATCTATATAAAAATAAATAAAAATTTAAGATGTTTTGATTTATGTATGGTTTGAAATGGGATAAAAAGTGACAAAGTCACTTGTTTCTTTTCAATATTAGATTGGAAAATATTGATCTGAACAATACATAGCTAAATTAAATAGAGATGAAGAATAAAATTTTAGATCATTTAAAAAGGTATGAATTATAAGGAAGAAATATAAATGCATATAAAATAAGTTATAGTAGAATTGTTGGGGTTTTGTTGATTTCACATAATTTAGATATATTAGATTTTATAAATAGAAACCTAATATTGGGAGAGAACATGTGTGAAAAAATATTTTTAACTCTGAGATAGGATTATAGTAGAATGGATTGTGTGTTCTCTTTCTTTAGTTGAATTTTTTATTTTATTGTTGTTTGTTATAGGAATGATGTGATCGAAGAGATTTAGTGATGTTATCCACTTTACAAAATAGGATAATAATTTCACTCTTACTACACAGAGTACACCGCCAATATCGTATAGTCATTATACTCATGATACACATAGAACACTTATAATACATGACAATTGTTCTAGTCATGAGACATAGAGTGCATTGACTACACTAGATAATCATTTTACCCATACTAAAGAGGGTACACTTTTTCACACACCTTAAATTTTTCTTTTTATACTATTTTGAGTTATCCTTATATGTTTTTATCCACTGATATTCCTTCTTTAGAGGATGTTGGGGCATCAGGTGGGTCAGCTGCGATGTAACCCTATAATATTCAAATTGTAACTCAATTACAATTGAGTGGCTATTGGCATGTCCCCATTATCAGTATTTATTTTATTAAGGTAATATTATTTTCATAAATATTTATTCTAATTGATTAATTTATATGTTAACCATAAAAATATAATAATATAAAGGAGAAAAAGATCAAAACTCAAGAAATTTGGAATTTCATCTACTTGGATATAGTTATCCCATTTAAAACATTTGATGTACCCACTGAGGATGCATCATGCTATTACAGGAAGATAATGGGGGAAATTAGAATGTGAGATGAGGTCCCTCACCATTACTTATACTAATTGGTGGCACATTACATTTTCATGGTATGATTCACCTTTTTTGGACCCTCACTACTAAATGGATCTTCTGCCTCTGACACCTATCATAGATCAATCATATTATCACTCATACCTATAGAGTGGAAAACAAGGTAGAAAATGGTCTTGATAATAAGGGTGTCTACAGTAATAGAACGTGCATGGATAATCTTTCTACTGAGTTCACCCCCTGCATCAAAATGATTGTAATAAATTCCTCTCCTTTAGACTACTGTAAAATTTTTATCTTTATATATCTCAGTGCTTTGGTCCTTTGACCAAAGCATCATCTCTAAAAAATATTTAACACTAGTAATTAATATATTAACAATATAATGAATTTTATATATTTTATTTATAAATATTGTTCTATTTTGATATTCTAGATGTAATTTCATGTCTATGGACCGTAAAACCATAGGAAATAAATTAAAATATTTCGAGTGGAGTTTGTGACATGAATTTAATGAAACGTTTATATCATTGTCATAGATGTATGAGAAGGTCTATGAAGGCATTACTAGGGAGAAATGGAAGGTTTTTGTTGATAATTATCATGTCAAATCACATAAAATATTTTCTTATGTATTACTATATAAATATAACTATTTTAATAAAAGTTAAAGTGTTATTGACATATAATTTCTTTAGGCACTTTCTCTGAGAAATGATGCTGGTCTAGAGAAGTAAGTGATTCCCCATACATTTGGTTTGAATAGATTCGCTACGAAATGAGATGGATGTCATGAACCAAACCACCAAGGCCTTCTTATGTAGTGGTAAAACAAGTGTGACACCCCAAGCCTATCTCCAATAGGTCAGAGGCTGGCAACAAGCACTGAGTATGCATAATACTGAAATAGGAGCACTTAACCTAAAGTGTAACGCCCCGACCCCAGAAGACCAGAGTCGATGAATTACTTTATTTAATTGGAATGATTTAAAGTAATGAAATCCCAAAGGAAAATTCAGTTTAGTAGTCTTGAATAAACTTGATACATAAATGAAACTCACATTACATTAGAAAAGTAACAAAATACAATACATAACAAAAACTAATAAACTACATCCACGAGAACTCAATAAATAGTCTCCTCCTCATAACCTATTGAAGGTAAAAAAATAAAGGGGTGAGCTCAAATTCTTAGTAAGGGTTAAAAATATAGGAAGCACTAATCAAAAATATTTGAATCATAAGCAAATTTTAACAGTCAATATGGCATGGTGAATAAATGAAAAACACACACCATTAATAAACTAAGAATGAAATAGAATCCATATATTTTTTCATAGTGAAAACCTCATGTATAGTAATAACTGAAAATGAATAAATATAATTCTTATTAGTTGGACGTCATGTATTTGGAACATGATACCACTATACCATCAAAACAGTTTAAGTCTGAGGGTAGAAACCTGTCTGATTTTTTCAAACAAACTTGAAGGGTTTGTTGCTGATTATACACTAAATGAGGATAATATTAATTGTTAATATATATAATATTCATGTGCTTTATTATTCATAAACATCATTTTAGTGCATTTTACACTTTGAACATCATTTCACATTATGATTGTAATTCTTTCTTAAAATGCACTATTATGTGGTACATTTTTGAACATCATTTAAAGTACCCAATGATCTTGATTTTATTTTCATATTAATTTTTCAGGTTTCTAATTATATTGTTAAGAATTAATATTTGTGGAGTGTTGTAATATCCACATTATAAGACCACCAAAATGGGATTTCATGCAAACAATTCTGGAGAAGTCATATTAGACACCAGCCCACTGATGAGAATGTGGGACCCAACATACAGGCCCAATGAATCCCATATTTAGTGGGATTATATAAGACATGTATAAGAACAAATAATTCATCATGATACAGTGCTAATTAAGCATCCATGGTGGTTATTAAGGTGGCCCATTTTGGAGATAAAATTCTGGGCCAGATTCTGTGGCCCAGAAAACATCCTAACAATCTAATCATATCTTAGAATCCAAAACTCCAAATGGGACTAAATTTTACATGCGGTTAAGATAAATATGGGGATACATTTTCTTCTTATATCACCAATTCTAATTCTGCTATCTAGAAGGTCTTTAAAGAACATCTGTTCGGTGGTTTCAAGCTGGATGCCACATCGGGTCAAGAGTGGAAAAGTCCAAGTTCCAAAAGCTTTCCACCACCCTAGGCCTACCATAATCAAGTGGGATGCTTTGTAATGTTGGAGTATCAACCCAAGTCTCCCAAAATACCTATTTAAGGTAGTGGTTATGGAGGATTTTTTCATCTTTGGTGCTTGGTTTCATTGCAGTGTTATGCTGCCGCTTTGTGTTTGTAATCACATTTATTTCTCATGTAAGTTGTTTAATTCACCTTAGTTTCTTATTAAAAAATCTTCCTTTACTCTTATTATGTTATTATACATATCACGTTTATACAATTGGTTCAAGGTTTGAATTTATCCACACCATACTTTGTGATATTTATCACACAACGGTGGAGTGATCGATTTTTGTTGTTGTTTTTACTTCTTTAATTCCACCCTCGTAAGTCTACTTCCTGCTTCCATTGAAGAAATGTCATCAATAGAGGGATAAATATTTTATGGTTTGATCCAAGGGAGTAGAAAGGGTCTAGATTGGATGTTATTTCTCACTCCATTAATGGATAATCACTTCTTTTAAATGATATTTTTATTTTATGATTTTAAAACCTCTTCATCCTTATTGAATTTAAGGTCACACATTTCAAGTGCTAATACGAATCTTTACCTTGGAGTGCTCAAAACTTTGATCCTTAAAGTGTATAGGTGATTAGTATTAGGTTTTGTAGGAATTAAACCAGTAAGTGATGATTTTGTTTGATCTTCTTAAATGAACCCATCTCAAATATAAGAAATTGAAATAATTTAAAAAGGAATTCATCCAATCCACCCCAAGCGATAACCTAGGATCAACTCATTACCTTAATTTGAATTAACTTAAATCTGTTAGTGATACTTTAAAACCATATTTAATCAACCCAAGTTGGCCACTTAATAGACAAAAAAAATCCATAGAATGTACGTGTCTGTAGGTACTTCTTAGGTCTCTGAGGATTCGACAACCCAAGCTAGACTACAAGGACCGTCCTACCTTCTTCTTTTGGGTAAATTTGAGTGTGAATCAAATTTTGGTATCATTGAAGGGGACCCAAGTAAGTCATATAAACACCCATTATATTCTCCCCCATTTCTTCTTTTCTCATCCAAATTCTCTTATCTTGTCTCTTTCTTGTTTTTCTTCTTTTGGCGCATGTCCGCCTACACCTGCGATCAATCAGACCGTCTATTTAGGGTGGATAGTTCTGGGGTTGGGGAGTCAAGTACACCAAGGGAACTATTTACATTGAATCCTAATCTTCCTAATACTCTAGATTCAAAAATTGAGCCTATTTTAATGGAAGGTCTTCAATTAAACCAACTCATAAACCCGTGTGGGAACCAAAATGGAAACCCAAATGAGGCAGCCCCAAACTTGGGGAATGCAGTTGATCAAACCATGAATGATTACCTGACACCTTCATGGACCAATGCCCCCCATGAATTAGACACAATTCCCTAGGATATTCCAACTACATATTTAAACCCAATGTTCTAAACCACCTTCCCACATTCCATGGAATGGAGTCCGAGATGCCCTACCTTCACGTTAAGAAATTCAATGACATTGTAGAAACCATGTGTCCCCCACATCAACTAGAATCAGCTAAGATGAGTCTATTTACTTTTTCTTTAAAGGATCGATCTAAAAAATGGCTAAAAAATTTTATACCATCATCCATCAACTCTTGGGACCAACTATAAATATAATTCTACAAAAAATACTTTCCCCACCACAAAACAATTGTACTTAAAAAGAGCATCCAATTTTTTTTTTGAAAAAGAGGGAGAGTCATTCTATGAAACATGGGAGAGTTTCAAAGACACCCTAAAAATGGTTCCAAACCATGGTTTTTATATTTCTGAACAAGTGAGAATTTTCTATGAAGGGTTGGGTCCGGGGAACAGACAACTCATTGACATGATGTGTAATGTAACCTTTAAAAAAAGCCCCAAATGATGCTTAAGAGTATCTGGAAAGGCTTTCTGAACAAAACCAAACATGGAGAACTTCACCTTATTCTAAAAAGCCACAAATAACTACTGGAATTCATACACTTAGAGAATAGGAAATCCTTAGGACCAAACTCATAGTACTCTCTAGGAAGGTTGAAGAGATAGACCTTAGGAAAGTCTATGAAATCCAAACTGCAGACCCTATTTGCACAGTTTGTGACAAACATGACCATAAGACAGACAACTTCCCAAACATTTCATCCATCAAGGATGTTCTTTTAGGAGGACCCCCAGCGGAAGTAAATGCTTTGAACTTTCAAAATCCTTAATATCAAAACACCTTTAACCCAAGGTATAATGACCACCCAGGCTTCCGCTAGAAAGATAACCAACAACCTAGCCAACCACAGGGAAAAAATTCTTACCCCCATCAGAACTACCAAACCCATAACCAGTTACAAACCCAACCTATCCAATACCAATAGCCACCAGTCCATTTTCAACAAACCATCCCACCTCCAAAATATCCCCTTGGGATAAACCAATATTCTCAAGCACCAACCCAAACTGTTCCACAAATCCCACTAGAACAACTGTTCAAACAAATGGAAAGGATGAAATCAGAAGTATCTTCCCTAAAACAAGAACTTCAAAACATCAAAACTGGAAAGGAACCCATACCTACTTAGGTAGTACCATCCTCAACTTCAAGGGAAGAGTCAAGTTGTACTCAAACAACTCATGAACAACTAAAGTCTGTGACTATTTTAAGAAGTGGGAAATCAATTGAGAAACCTGAACAAATAAGTCAGAAACCATGTGAATCTTCAAACTCTAATGAAAATTCAAATGAACTAAATGATCAAACTGAAAAACATGATAACATTGTCAAAAAAACAACTCTCCAACAAACAACCCCACAACCTACACCATTTACTCAATACATGATGGGGAAAACCAAGCCTGAATTGAGTGAAACATTGAGGGAAATATTCTCACAAGTCAAGTTGAAAATTCCCCTTCTCGATGAAATCCAAACCATACATGCCTACTCAAAGTACCTTAAGGACTTGTGTACTTTTAAAAGAAAATTTTCACATAAAAACCGAGTCCTTTTGGCTGCTAATGTGAGTACCACCATTCAAGGGACCATTCCTCCTAAGTTGAAAGACCCGGGTTTCCCTTACATCAATGTTGAACTAGGAGAGATAAAAGTTGTCAAGGACTTGTGTGAAATAGGTGATAGTTTCAATCTCATCTCCTATGATATGTACTACTAGTTAGTCCTAGAAGATATCCTACCCACATCTGTCACACTTCAACTTTCTGATCGTAGCATTAGGGTTCCAAAGGGAATTTTAAAGGACGTTCTGGTAAATGTTGAAAAATTCATCTACCCTACTGACTTCATCATTATAACAACCCATACTTTACATACATTGTTATTAATTCAGAATTGAAACATATAACAAAACCAGGAAAGGACCGTATAGGTATAGTGTCTTTAGAAACTGGGAAACATAAACAACTGGTTCATAAAGCATCTACACTGTCTCCCATTTATTTCATCATATCTATAGTCCCTTTTGGAATATCTTACTTAATAACCTTCTTCCTGACCTGGGGAAAGAAAACATACAAAAGGGTGAGCTCAAATGCTCAGTAAGGGTAAACAAAAGAAATGTCAATCACATCATATACATAAGAACATAACTTTTGGAAATCTTAACCTGCAAAAGAAATAATAATTTCATAACATGGGATAAATCATAGTAGTGAAATGTAATCCCAATAATCATATCTTAAAACATGAAACTTTGTGGAATACACACATAATCATAGAGAATCATTTCTTGTTAGTCAAGACTCATTTCCAAGACTATCTTAGTGGACAAAGTCCATTTCTGAACCGAGTTCACTCCTCATTTCAGTCCTGTTTCACTGAACCGGTTTAACCTGCCGTTCCAGCCATGTCTATCTCATGAGATATAAAATCTTTACCCAATGAATTGGAGGGAGATATAGGTCCCACCCATCTCATAATGATACCATTCTTATGTGTGTCACAAAATCATAAATCACACATCATTTCATAACCCTTGTAATAAAAATGGGAATCTTAAACATCGTGACATCATAAAACAATTCATATAAGATAAAAGAATTCATAAATATAATTCCATCACAAAATAATCAAATTAATGTAATAATAGGGATAGAAACAGAACCCTTTATTATCTTAGATGGAAAATAATTTTGATAAAACACTTGAACTCCATTCTTGAGGAAAATATCCTTTCTACTTCAAAAATACTTTTCCTTTCTTAACATGTCATACAATTCTAAACTAAAAGAAGTTGATTAAAAATAAACTTGAAAACTTGTAAAGTACGCTTTTTGGAAATAATGTTTTAAAAATCCATTCATTCCGTATAAGTTAAAAAAAACATTCTTCTCGTACTTTTGCCGGAAAAGTCAAAAAGGTACCTCGTACGAAAAACGACAAAAGATTCCTTTCATATCTTTTACTAAAAACTCACCGAAGGGTAAAATTGGATTTAAACAATTTTAGGTGGATGGAAATAATATTAAATATTGAGGAAACATGGATGTGGATGATAAAATACACCCCAGTAAATTTCAAAGTATAAACAATCTCGGATAAAAATGAGATTGTGATATTTCCCTTACCTTAGGTCCGATTTGCCTCGTAAGTGTCCGAACCTCCTGTATAATGATTTAAATAATGTTATTGAATTATTACAGAATCATAATTATTGTTATGATATCATATATGGTCATATTCTTAGCTTCTTGGTAGTAATATTTCATTGCTACTTGTTATTCGGGTGTTTATAACTTTTTGTTCTTATGCGTGTTTTGTCGAATAAATTCTTATTCTTTTCTTTAGGTTATAGATAAATCATTTCCAGAATGGTATTAATGTACTATATATCATATTTATTCATTCAATTCATTTATATAATCATTATGCATTGAAGATCATGTAGAACGAATCGCATCACATCGTGGAGACGGTATTCCGTACGTACGCACGAGCGATGATATCGTTCCCATGATCGTGGAATTGTATTGGAGTGTATGTATACTATTTAAGAATCAATATCACTTTACAATAATCATATATAGTAATTATTTACATCATTATACCCATCCAAGTAATGTGGTGGGGGAAAATAGATTACACCACGACGTGGAGACGGTATTCCGTACGTACGCAGGCGCGGTGATTTCATTTTTCGTAGGATGGATAGATGGTGAAATAGGGTTATTTCATACTTATAATAACATATCAGTATATGAGTGATACTGATATTATTACTTCATTATGAAACAACTAAAGAAGAAGAAGTGGAAGAAGAAATAAAGATGAAAGAATCGGTAACGGGCATTACCTCTTCTTTGAAGCTCCTCTTTGAGACCTCCTTTTAGGGCACTAAAATTGGTCTTTGAAGAATACCAGGACCTCTAGGATGTCTCTAGGGAAGTGGAGAGAAGAAATTTTCAGGGTTTGTCCGAGCTTTAAGGCTCAAAGTGGTGTGAGGAAGAGAGGGAGGAGGTGCCCTTTTATAAGGGAGGAGAGGGGCACCTTTGGAATAACTAAAAATATTATTTTATTATAAATCCAAATTAGGTTTTAAATAGCTCAAAATTGATTTATTTCTAAGCTAAGGTGGGGATGGGTCTAAATCCTCTCATCAAATAGAATTTATACAAGTTTAGGTTCCTAGTTTAACCTTATCATTTAGATTTAACATTAAATTAAATAATTTTACTTTTACCGTGTCTTCTTGTGTTCTTATACTATAAGGTTAATAAAATTACTATAAGCAGCCAAAATAACCCCAAGTTGTTTATTATTAATATATATAACCTTATATAAGTAATTTGGCCGAACCTTATATTTTTAGGAATAAAATAACAATTACTAATATAATATTTGTTTTAAAAACTATTTTATGTCAATTTTGACACTATTTAGTAATTGATTTTTGTGAAAATCATAACAGAATTATTAGTTCGAACAAAGTTAATTAAATCAATAATAAAATGTCATATTAACCTAGAAAATTAGTGTAATTCATAAAAAGTCTCAAATTATATTTATTTGGGTATTTATAACATCAATTATGTCAATATTTCATTAATAAGATAATTACTGCATCATCTTTGTGTCATAAATAAATTAAATTATTTAAAGTCTAAAAATTACAAATAAAATATAATTATGTAGGAAATCTTTTTAGCTTTCTAATTAATATTTATAGTCGAATTTATCTTATGTATAACTCTATATTAAAAATAATTTAGTTATTAAACTTTGATTTTAACTATTTTAACCCTTCTTTAAATAAATTAATAATAAATGTCCTAATCTAATCCAAGTGGGTCTAAATGGTCATATTTTATTCCTAAGTTTGTTTTTGGTCGAATTACACTTATCCAATAGAATTAAGACATGTGTTAGGGTAATAATAATATCATTTTTACCCTTAATTACCCTATTTACTTTTAACCGTGGTAAATAAAAGTAAAAAGTTACTATTCACCAAAAATTATTTTCATCTCATTGAACCACATTTTACTTACTGACATCAACCGTGTCTCTCGGATTTTTGAAATTCCACTCACAGAAGCGGTAAAATTAAGTTTTTTGAAAAATTCAGTTTTTTTAACTACCACTTAGTGGTTTCACTATTCATTAAAAAATTGAAAGTTTTCAGAAAAATACCAAAATTTCACCCTAGGATAATTTCGATATTCCGAATCCAAAAATGAAGTCCATTTTGAAAAATTAAATTTATAAAATTTCAAAAATTGGTTATTACTATTCATAACGGCTAGTTTTAATAATATTTTAATAGTATATCGTTGTTTAGTGAAACTCGGTATTGCATACGACGCAAGCTATCGAGGAAGGTCGCGATTTCGTGTAAAGCAAGTCAAGAAAGTGTTGTGTGTAGAAAAAGATTCCTTTGATGATTTATATAACATAAAAGTCTCGGGTGTTACATTCTACCCCCTTAAAATAAATTTCGCCCTCGAAATTCGTCACTTTGTAACAAACAGATGAGGATACCTCTCCCTCATCATATCTTCAAGCTCCCATGTAGCTTCTTCTAATTGGTGGTTCCTCCATAAACCTTTCACCAAGCGAGTGGTCTTGTTTCGTAGGACTTTTTAGCTACGATCCAGAATCTCTATCGGCTGTTCTTCATAAGAAAGATCTTGCTCCAGCGGTACAACTTCTGAGCTGAGTACATGTGAAGGATCAGGTATGTACTTTCTCAGGAGAGATACATGGAACGCATCGTGTACTTGAGAGAGATTCGGTAGAAGAGCCAACCGGTAAGCTACCTTCCCAACATGATCCAATATTTCGAAAGGACTGATATATCTAGGGCTCAACTTCCCCTTCTTTCCAAATCTCATGACCCTCTTCTAGGGAGATATTCGTAAGAACACTTTATCACCCACTTCAAACTCTAGGTCTTTTCTTCGGTTATCGGCATAAATTTTCTGTCGACTCTGAGCTGCTCTTATGTGTTGTTGAATAGATCTGACCTTCTCTACTATTTCATCAACGAGATCAGGTCCTACTAGCTTTCTTTCCCCAACTTCATCCCATCAAGTTGGAGTCCTACATTTCTTTCCATAGAGAGCTTCATAAGGAGCCATCTGAATACTGGAGTGAAAGATATTATTATAAGAAAATTCCACCAAAGGTAGGTGTTGATCCCAACCACCTTTGAAATCCATAGAGCAAGCTCTCAACATATCTTCTAGAGTTTGAATTGTTCTCTCAGACTGACCGTCTGTCTGAGGATGATAAGCAGTGCTGAAACTTAACTATGTATCCTGAGTATGCTGAAGACTTCGCCAGAACTTTGAGGTAAACCTCGGATCCCGATCAGATATAATATAAAGTGGTACTCCATGCAATCTTACCACTTCCTTTACATATATCCTGACAAGCTGATCCAGAGAGAAATTCTCTCTAATAGCGATGAAGTGTGCAGACTTTGTAAGATGATCAACTATGACCCAGATAGTATCATTGACTTTGGATGTTTTAGGAAGTCCGGTGACAAATTCCATAGTGATGTTTTCCCATTTCCATTCAGGTATGGGTAATGGTTGTAACATCCCATTAGACTTCTGTCTCTCAGCTTTAACTTGCTGACAAACCAAGCATCGAGAGACATATTCAGCAACATCTCTTTTCATGCCATCCCACCAGAAGTACTCTTTTAGGTCCCTATAAATCTTCGTGCTTCCAGGATGAATAGAGAATGAAGAACTATGAGCCTCATCCAGTAGCTCCTTCTTTAATTTGGGGATGGGAGGAACACAAACCCGATTCCTAAACTTTATTATCCCATCACAATCAAGGTTGAATTCAGGAACATTTCTCACCTTCTTTTGTAACTCTACATCTTCTTTCTGTGCCTCTTTAATCTTCACATGTATAGATGGTTGAACATTCATTTGAGAAAGATACGATTTCCCCCCTTCCATTATAATTCCAAGATCCATCCTTTGTAAATCCATAAATATTGGATCTTTTGTGATCCTCATCATGGATAAACTGGCATGGTCTTGTCGACTTAATGCATCTGCCACCTTGTTTGCTTTCCCAGGGTGGTAATGGATTGAGCAGTCGTAATCCTTAATCAGCTCCAACCATCTTCTTTGGCGCATATTCAGCTCCTTTTGTGTGAAAATATACTTTAAACTTTTATGATCAGTATAAATGTCACACCTTTCTCCATAAAGATAATTCATCCAAATCTTTAATGCAAAGATTACCGCAGCTAACTCCAAATCATGAGTTGGGTAATTTTTCTCATGTATTTTCAACTGTCGTGAGGCATAAGCTATCACCATATCATTTTGCATGAGAACACATCCCAATCCCTTCTTGGATTCATCACTATAGATCACAAACCTTTCTCCACTACAAGGAAGTGTGAGTACAGGTGCACTGGATAACCTTCTTTTCAAATCCTTGAAATTCTCTTCACATTCCTCCGTCCAAACAAACTTAACTCCTTTCCGAGTCAACTTGGTGAGTGGATTAGATAATCGTGAATTTTTTTTCACAAAACGTCGATAATATCCAGCCAACCCAAGAAAACTTCGGATCTCGGTTACTGTTGTTGGTCTCGACCATCTTTCGATAACCTCTGTTTTTGCTAGATCCACAGATATCCCCTCTTTTGAGATTATGTGACCCAAAAATGAAACTTTTTGAAGCCAAAATTCACACTTGGTAAAATTGGCATAAAGATTCTCCTTTCTCAGGGTATTCAATATAATTCTCAAGTGATCTTCATGTTCTTCCTTGTTCTTTGAATAGACAAGAATACCATCTATAAAGACTACCACAAACTGATCAAGATAGTCTCTAAAGACTCTATTCATCAGATCCATGAAGATAGCAGGGGCATTAGTAAGACCAAATGACATCACTATAAATTCATAGTGTATATACCTTGTACAGAAAGCCATCTTTGGTATATCCTCCCTTTTGACCCTTAATTGATGATACCCTGAACGAAGATCAATCTTGGAAAAGTATTGAGCTCCGCGTAGTTGGTAAAATAGGTCATCAATGCGCGGGAGAGGATATTTTTTCTTGATAGTGATCTTGTTAAGTTCTCGATAATCAATGCAGAGTCTCATTGATCCATCTTTCTTCTTAACAAATAGAACAGGTGCTCCCCAAGGTGACGCACTAGGGCATATGAACCCCTTATCAAGATTATCTTGGAGTTTCTTCTTCAATTCCTGCAACTCAATTGGGGTCATTCTATAAGGTGACTTTGAAATAGGCAAAGCACCCAGTACGAGTTCTATTGAAAACTCAACTTCACGATTTGGTGGAAGACCCGGTAATTCCTCTAGAAAGACATCATCAAACTCCTGTACAATGGGAATATTCTTAATCATGAGTTTCTCACCAACCATTTGAGATAAATAACCTTCATTTAGTGGAATCAAGACCCATAAGATGGAAGAAATTTCCACTGGAAGGTTTTGTTCATCCTTGCATCGATAGACGATCATAGATTGATCTGGAATATGAAATGTGACTTCCCTTCTTTGTCAATTGATATGATCTCCATATAAAGAAAGCCAATCCATGCCAAGAATCACATCAAATTCCACTATAGGAAGGATCACAAGATTTTCAGGAAGCACTTTCCCACAAACTTCAATCGGAGAAGAATTATAAACTTTTGATGCGACTGTTGTGCCATTAGGGGTTGTCACAGCTAACTCAACATCTAATTGTTGAGGTAATACGGTGATATCCTTAGAAAATTATTCAGAAATAAAAGAGTGGGTGGATCCAGAATCAAATACAACATTTTCTACTTTAGAGTGGATGTTAAGTGTACCTTTCACTACATCGTTATCGTACTCCACATCGCTGATAGAAATTGCATGTGACTTTCCTTTGTCTTTAGCCTTAAGAGTTTTTTGACGTCGACCATCATCATCAACCCTTGGATTTGGGCATTGATTGGCATAATGCCCCATCTCCTTGCACTTGAAACATTGAAGTGTAGTAGGTTCATTCTGTGTATCCCTTCCTTTGTTTGCATCATTAGACATCTTCTTCCCATCATTGCGGCATTCAAATGCCCGATGACCTTCCTTTACACATTTGAAACATTTACTTGTCCCTTTAAGACAACTCCCTCCATGTTTCTTTCCACACTTTGATCATAAGGGAAAGCTCATCTTCTTTTCAGTGAGCTCTTTAGATTTTCCTTTGAATTCCATTTTCCTCTTCTTATCAAACCCATATGACTGATGGGTTACTCCAATCTCCATCTCGACTTTGAGAGCACATCGAACGATTTCCTCGTAGCTATTGAAGTCCCTTATGGCTAACGCCCTTCGAAGACTTGGTTTTAAGCCACTAAAGAATCAATCGATCTTACTCTCAGGTTGGATAATAATACTAGAAGCGTACCTTGCAAGTCTTGTAAAATTTGCTTCATAGGTACCAACCGATTCATCATCCTTTTGGATTTAGTTTAAGAAAATCCTTCTACATCTTTGTTCGGAGAATATGAGGGAAGTACTTATTGAAAAATAAGTTCTTGAACTCGTCCCATTCCATGGACTCAATTTCATCCCTTTTCCTCGTATTCTTAATAAGATTCCACCATTGATCAGCATCACCTTCCAAACAATACACTGCTAAGATGACTTTATCATGTTCAGAACATTGAAGAACTGAAAATATCTTTTCAGTAGTACTAATCCATTGTTCAGAAACTAATGGATCAGTAGACCCGCTGAATGAAGGTAGACGCTGCCTCATGAAGGATTCAACAGAATGTTGCTCCTTCCTTTGCTTGTTTGGAAGTCCTTCATGATTCATAGCTTGAGAAAGTTGTGTGAGCATGGCTACAAGATTTTGCATTCCAGCTCCCATAACGTTTGGTTGCTCAGGGGGACAATCATTGCATTTCCCATCGCATTCCGCATTAACATGGTTCCTTCGGGTTCCGGCCATTGACTAAAACCAAGAAGAATAGTGTGAGAAACACTAATTATAATAGGAAAACCACATAATCAAGAATAAAATTTCACACTTAAGGTCTTATCCTAGGTTATTCATGGCCATTTCTAAAACACTAAGATTGTGTTCTATGCTTATACTTATCCTTAGGGTTCTTACTAAGGCTTTCACATCCTAGTTTCCAAAGGTTGACTATACCTTTCCTCTGATACCAACTATAATGACCCATACTTTACATACATTGTTATTACTTCAGAATTGAAACATATAACAAAACCAGGAAAGGACCGTATAGGTATAGTGTCTTTAGAAACTGGGAAACATAAACAACTGGTTCATAAAGCGTCTACACTGTCTCCCATTTATTTCATCATATCTATAGTCCCTTTTGGCATATCTTACTTAATAACCTTCTTCCTGACCTGGGGAAAGAAAACATACAAAAGGGTGAGCTCAAATGCTCTGTAAGGGTAAACAAAAGAAATGTCAATCACATCATATACATAAGAACATAACTTTTGGAAATCTTAACCTGCAAAAGAAATCATAATTTCATAACATGGGATAAATCATAGTAGTGAAATGTAATCCCAATAATCATATCTTAAAACATGAAACTTTGTGGCATACACACATAATCATATAGAATCATTTCTTGTTAGTCAAGACTCATTTCCAAGACTATCTTAGTGGACAAAGTCCATTTCTGAACCGAGTTCACTCCTCATTTCAGTCCTGTTTCACTGAACCGGTTTAACCTGCCGTTCCAGCCATGTCTATCTCATGAGATATAAAATCTTTACCCAATGCATTGGAGGGAGATATAGGTCCCACCCATCTCATAATGATACCATTCTTATGTGTGCCACAAAATCATAAATCATACATCATTTCATAACCCTTGTAATAAAAATAGGAATCTTAAACATCGTGACATCATAAAACAATTCACATAAGATAAAGGAATTCATAAATATAATTACATCACAACATAATCAAATCAATGTAATAATAGGTATAGAAACAGAACCCTTTATTATCTTAGATGGCAAATAATTTTGATAAAACACTTGAACTCCATTCTTGAGGAAAATATCCTTTCTACTTCAAAAATACTTTTCCTTTCTTAACGTGTCATACAATTCTAAAATAAAAGAAGTTGATTAAAAATAAACTTGAAAACTTGTAAAGGAAGATTCTTGGAAATAATTTTTTAAAAATCCATTCATGTCGTATAAGTTAAAAAAAATATTCTTCTCGTACTTTTGTCGAAAAAGTCAAAAAGGTACCCTGTACGAAAAACGACAAAAGATTCCTTTCATATCTTTTACTAAAAACTCACCGAAGGGTAAAATTGGATTTAAACAATTTTATATGGATGGAAATAAAATTAAATATTGAGGAAATATGGATGTGGATGATAAAATACACCCTAGTAAATTTCAAAGTATAAACAATCTCGGATAAAAATGAGATTGTGATATTTCCCTTACCTTAGGTCTGATTTGCCTCGTAAGTGTCCGAACCTCCTATATAATGATTTAAATAATGTTATTGACTTATTACAGAATCATAATTATTGTTATGATATCATATATGGTCATATTCTTAGCTTCTTGGTAGTAATATTTCATTGCTACTTGTTATTCGGGTGTTTATAACTTTTTGTTCTTATGCGTGTTTTGTCGAATAAATTCTTATTCTTCTCTTTAGGTTATAGATACATCATTTACAGAATGGTATTAATGTACTATATATCATATTTATTCATTCAATTCATTTATATAATCATTATGCAATGAAGATCATGTAGAACGAATCACATCACATCGTGGAGACGGTATTCCGTACGTACGCACGAGCGATGATATCGTTCCCATGATCGTGGAATTGTATTGGAGTGTATGTATACTATTTCAGAATCAATATCACTTTAAAATAATCATATATAGTAATTATTTACATCATTATACCCATCCAAGTAAGGTGGTGGGAGAAAATAGATTACACCACGGCGTGGAGACGGTATTCCATACGTACGCACGCGCGATGATTTCATTTTCCGTAGGATGGATAGATGGTGAAATAGGGTTGTTTCATACTTATAATAACATATCAGTATATGAGTGATACTGATGTTATTACTTCATTATGAAACAACTAAAGAAGAAGAAGTGTAAGAAGAAATAAATATGAAAGAATCGGTAACGGGCATTACCTCTTCTTTGAAGCGCCTCTTTGAGACCTCCTTTTAGGGCACTAAAATTGGTCTTTGAAGAAGACCAGGACCTCTAGGATGTCTCTAGAGAAGTGGAGAGAAGAAATTGGCAGGGGTTGGCGGAGCTTGAAGGCTCAAAGTGGTGTGAGGAAGAGAGGGAGGAGGTTCCCTTTTATAAGGGAGGAGAGGGGCACCTTTGGAATAACTAAAAATATTATTTTATTATAAATCCAAATTCGGTTTTAAATAGATCCAAATTTATTTATTTCAAAGATAAGGTGGGTATGGGTCTAAATCCTCTCATCCAATATAATTTAGACAAGTTTAGGTTCCTATTTTAACCTTATCATTTAGATTTAACATTAAATTAAATAATTTTACTTTTACCGTGTCTTCTTTTGTTCTTATACTATAAGGTTAATAAACTTACTATAAGCAGAAAAACGAACCCCAAGTTGTTTATTATTAATATATATAACCTTATATAAGTCATTTGGTAGAACCTTATATTTCTAGGAATAAAATAACAATTACTAATATAATATTTGTTTTAAAAACTATTTTATGTCAATTTTGACACTATTTAGTAATTTATTTATGTGAAAATCATAAAAGAATGATTAGTTCGAAAAAAGTTAATTAAATAAATACTAACATGTAATATTAATCTAGAAAATTAGTTTAATTCATAAAAAGTCTCAAATTATATTTATTTGGGTATTTATAACATCAATTATGTCAATATTTCATTAATAAGATAATTACTGCATCATCTTTGTGTCATAAATAAATTAAATTATTTAAAGTCTAAAAATTATAAATAAAATATCATTATGTGGGAAATATTTTTATATTTCTAATTAATATTTATAGTCTAGTTTATATTATGTATAACCCTATATTAAAAATGATTTAGTTATTAAACTTTGATTTTAACTATTTTAACCCTTCTTTAAATAAATTAATAATAAATGTCCTAATCTAATCCAAGTTGGCCTAAATGGTCATATTTTATTCCTAAGTTTGTTTTTGGTCGAATTACACTTATCCAATAGAATTAGGACATGTGTTAGGGTAATAATAATATCATTTTTACCCTTAATTACCCTATTTACTTTTAACCGCGGTAAATAAAAGTAAAAAGTTACTATTCACCAAAAATTATTTTCATCTCATTGAACCACATTTTACTTACTGACATCAACCGTGTCTCTAGGATTTTTGAAATTCCACTCACAGAAGTGGTAAAATTAAGTTTTATGAAAAATTCAGTTTTTTTAACTACCACTTAGTGGTTTCACTATTCATAAAAAAATAAAAGTTTTCAGAAAAATACCAAAATTTCACCCTAGGATAATTTTGATATTCTGAATCCAAAAATGAAGTCCATTTTGAAAAATAAAATTTATAAAATTTCAAAAAGTGGTTATTACTATTCATAACGGCTAGTTTTAATAATATTTTAATAGTATATTGTTGTTTAGTGAAACTCGGTATTACGTAAGACACAAGCTCTCGAGGAAGGTCGCGATTTCGTGTAAAGCAAGTCAAACAAGTGTTGTGTGTAGAAAAAGATTCCTTTGATGATTTATATAACATAAAAATCTCAGGTGTTACAATCATCCTTGAAAACCATCCAAACTTAGGAAATAAGGAAGAAACCCCAATTATCCTTGGTTATCCCTTCCTTGCAAAAATCAACTCTGTTATCCGAGTCTGAAATGGGAACATGACCATCACCTTTGGGAACATGAGTCTAGACTTGAACATCTATAATTCAAGCTCACAAATAGGGGATGATGAGGAAATTCATGAAGTAAACATGATAGAAAGCATTGATAATGAATCCATAGAACATCAAGGAATATTTGATGTATGTTTAAGCCAAGATGAGATTGATTTCCTTTGTTCACATGAAGGAAGTTTATCTCCTTGGCTTGAATCATTTTTAAATTACTCTTATGATGAAGTCTTAAGTCCAACAATTAGTGAAACCTGTCAAGAAACCACTTTCATGGAGACCACTCCAACTTCCTTCCCTAAATATGATCAATCCAATCTAGTAGCTGAAACTTCTATATGTGGGGAATCAATCATATCTAAAACTCTAGGAAACAAAATTGATCTTGATCCAATGTCCCAATCTTCTGCTGAAATTCTGAACCAACCTGATCTTGAATTGAAGGAACTTCCTGCTGCACTCAAGTATGCATTCCTAGGGGACAATCAAACACATCCTATTGTAATTTATTCTTATCTTGAAGCCAATCATGAGAGGATGCTTCTATATTTCCTTAGGTAACATAAGAAAGACATTGGTTGGACCTAGTCTGATATTCCTGGGATTATCCCACTTATCAAAACTCATATGATTGTTATGGAATCTGATTCAAAGCCATGTCATCAACCTCAATGGAGACTCAATCCCAATTTCAAGGAAGTAGTGAGAAAAGAACTTCTGAAATTGTTAAAAGCTGGTATCATATATCCCATAGCTAAGAGTGAGTGGGTCAGCCCAATCCAAGTGGTTCCCAAGACGGCAGGAATCATAGTGATAACCAATAAGGATGGATAGATTCTTCCAACTAGGGTGAGTAGTGGATGGATGGTCTGCATTGATTATAGGAAACTAAACTCATTCACCAAGAAGGACCATTTCCCCTTACCATTCATTGACCAAGTCCTTGAGAGAGTGGAAGGTCATGCCTTCTACTGTTTCTTAGATGGGTACTCGAGGTATAATAAAATTGAGGTCTCCCTAGAGGATCAAGGTAAGACTACATTTACATGTCCATTCGACACCTTTTCTTTCAAATTCATGCCCTTAGTTATGCAATTTCCCTGGAACCTTCCAACAGTGCATGATGGGTATATTCTAAGAAATGGTAGGGGATTTTCTTGAGGTCTTCATGGATGACTTCTCTATGTTTGGGGATACATTTGAGGGATGTATGAGGAATGTGGAGAGAGTCTTATCAAGATGTGAAGAAAAAATCTGGTCCTAAACTAGAAAAAATGCCATTTCATGGTTAAAGAGGGACTAGTTCTAGGACATCTAGTCTCAGGTAGGGGGATTGAAGTTGATAAAACCAAGGTTTACATCATTAGTCACCTTCCATCACCCAAAACTATCAAGGAAGTGAGGTATTTATTAGGACATCCTGGTTTATATATAAGATTCATCAAGGACTTTAGTTCAATCTCCTGTACCCTTTGTGCTCCTCTAGCAAAGGATGATCCATTTGTTTGGACAGAAATCTATGAGGGTTCATTCTCAACCCTCAAATCTTCTCTCACCTCTCCTCCCATTATGAAATCTCTAAATTGGAACCTTCCTTTAGAAATTATGTATGATTTTAGTGACTTTAATGTAGGAGCTATGTTAGAAAAACGTTGTGATAAAACTCCTTATGTCATTGCTTATGCAAGCAAATCCTTAAATGATGCCCAAATCAATTACACCACTACTAAAAAAGATTTAATTTATATTGTGTTTTCCTTAGAGAAGTTTAGGTCCTACCTATTAGAATCCCCCATCACTGTGTTCACTAACCATTCTTTACTAAAATACCTCTTCCAAAAACAAGATGCTAAGGCTAGACTGATTAGGTGGGTCCTTCTATTACAAGAACTTGACCTCACAATCAAGGATAAAAAGGAAGTTGAAAATGTTTTAGTTGATCACCTCTCTAGGATGGAATTCAAAGACAACTCAAATAAACTTTCTGTGTCTGATTCATTTCCTGATGAACACCTATACTCTGTGAGTGACTGCTCTTAGTATGCCAACATAGCCAATCTCTTAGTTACAAAAGTCATTCAAAAATTCTTAGGGACTCAATATGGAAGGAAATTCCTTTCTGATGTTAGAAACTATGTGTTTGATGATCCATACCTCTATAAGTTCTACCCTGACCAAGTCATTAGGAGGTGTGTCCTAGAATCTGAACAAGAGTCCATCCTTAAATTCTGTCATAGTGAGGCATGTGGAGGTCACTTTTACTCTAAGAAAACATCTACTAAGATTATTTAGTGTGGTCTCTTCTATCCCACCCTCTCAAGGTAATCCTTTACATTTTTTCAAAGTTTTCCTAAGTGTCAACAAGTAGGGCCCATCACAAAAAGGAATCAAATGCCACTCACTCCCATCTTAGTGGTTGAAATATTTGACTGTTGGGGAATTGATTTCATGGGTCCCTTCCCAAACTCCAGGGGATATTTATACATTCTTATAGCTGTCAATTATGTCTCCAAATGGGTTGAGTATATTCCTAAAAAATACAATGATCATCAAACTATTATTAGATTTCTCAAAAAAAACATCTTCTCTAGATTTGGAATTCCCAGGGCTATCATTAGTGACCATGGAACTCATTTTTGTAATCGTCCATTATCTTCACTCATGTCTAAGTATGAGATTTCTCATAAAGTTTCCACTACGTACCATCCTCAAACCAATGGTCAAGATGAGTTAGCAAGTAGGGATATTAATAATATTCTTGAAAAAACTATCAATCCTTCTAGGAAAGATTGGCCAGAGAAACTCTTGGATGCTCTTTGGGCCTATTGAACCGCATATAAAACCATTTTAGGAATGTCCCCATATAGGTTGGTTTATGGTAAAGCATGACATTTTCCAGTGGATATTGAACATAAGGCCTTTTGGGAAATTAAGAAAATTAATTATGACCTCTCATTAGACAAAACAAAAAGGAAATTAGATCTCAATGAACTTGAGAAACTTAGGATGTAGGCTTATGAAAGTTCAAGGATCAATAAAGCTAAAGTAAAAGCCTAAAAATCTCAAAATCTTAAAACCAAACACATTGTACTATATAAACCTATTCTTTTTTATAGTTATAAACTTCATTTACACCTGGGAAAGTTGAGGTCTAGATGGTCAGGTCCATACATAGTGCATAAGGTGTACCCCCATGGGGATGTAGAAATTAAAGATCCCACCAATGGTTAAACCTTTAAAGTTAATGGCCATAGGCTCAAACCATTCATTGAACCATTCCAAAAAAATGAAGTTGATGAAAACTTGTGTGAACCAACCTTAGATGAGGAAAATACTTAAATAATTAAGGGTCTAAGTCAAGCTAGTTACATTAAACCAAAGTGCTGCACGAGAGGCAACCCGTGGTTTTCATGTTTTCAATCTTTTTGGAATCATCTTTTTTTTTTCAAATAGGATTAATTAATCATTTTTATATTAAAAAAATAGGCTGTTGACCTGTTCTTATATTATGAGTATGGATGGGTATGAAAGGGGAGAACCATATTCATCAGTGTCACGTGGTGTGATCCTTGAGTAATACCTTACCCAGAAATTTAAAAGAAGACAATGTATCATCAGTTCATTTTATTTTTATGTGTTTGTAGGTTAAAATAAAAATACAAAAAATATTAATAAATAAAAAAGGACACATCATAGGTCTTGGGTCAAACCTCGTCATAACCGGTGAAGCCGTGGGGAATCAAACCCAGGACCGAAGGGAGACATGGGTGCGCGCTTACCACTGACCTATGGCCTTTTGTGCATCCTTATTCTATAATTTTTATTTATATATAATTATATTTTAATTTCTTTATTATATAAATAAATAAATAAATAAATAAATATATAGTTTTTTTTCCACTAGGGAATTCACAGAGTGACATCGAGATTAATGGATTAAAAGGGAGCAGTAAGAATTTCAACTTCAACCACCAGGTGACTTCATTCCATGATCCTCATTTTCAATTTCCTTTTTGAAATCCCATTCTCTACCTCTACCCCCTTCTAAATTTTCTTTTCTTTAAATACTGGAGATAGTGTTATTTTAAGTTGGGGGGGGGGAGTTAAAATAAAATTGGTTTTGTGTCAAAAAAATGAATGATTTGAAAAAAAAGTGTGCCTTAATGGAAGGAAAAATTTCTTTAACCTCAAACATGATAATAGACATTGAACACTTTAAAACTAAATATCAAATAATTTAGAATGCCCTGATTTTGATTTTAATCCATGTATAATTTCATGAGTATAGATTTTGGAAAGTGTGGCTGTCTAATGTGATATTTCATGGCTTATATTTTCATCCAAATAAAAAAAATCACAACGCACGTCTTTTGGATAGTAGGGTATTAGTTTGAGTTCATGGGGTCCCCCAAATAAATAGCATAGGTTTGGTGGTCATTTTTGTTTTAATATGAGTATTCAATAAAAAAAATTTAAAAAAAACAATAAATTTGCGCATAGAGCAATGAAATGACCTAATGTGTGGCTTTCGGAACTTGGGGATCGTGACTCCATAGTTGTCTGGCCCATAGTTAGTAATTTTATCTCTTTTTTGGTAATTTGAATTTGTTTTTGACTGAGTTAACTTGAGATGATTCTTGAGTATGTGGGCTTCACTTGGTTACCTAAGGTCTTTGAGCCTGGGAGTCATCGGTAAAGTCTCGCTACAGGGGTTGACTCTTTTGAGTGCAATTTCAATTACCATGGAAAAATTGTAGAAAAAAATAAAATAATAAAAAAATTAAATTCTTATCTTAATATTGAAATGTGATTCCACCTAGCGCTTCCATCATTTCCCTCTTGAATAAAGATGAATCCCCATGTCTAATGCGATGCACAACACATCATCACTCTAAATTGATATTGGATGAAATATGGCGATGAATTTGAACAAAGAAATGGGCTTGGGATTGGGATATTCTTATGAAAATATCATGTATTAAAATATTTTGATGGGTTTCAAGATTTTTTGGTATAAGGGTTTTTTTGATCATTGTGTATTAAAATGTTTTTGGAAAAGAGAATTCGAATTTCATATTGTTGAGATATATTTTTCTCAGGACTATCAAAACTAAAGTTTGGGGGTGTGATTAGCCACTAAATTAGGCTAATATTCATTTTTAATATATATAATATCCATGTGCTTTATTATTCATAAACACCATTTTAGTTCATTTTACACTTTGAACATCATTTCACATTATGATTGTAATTCCTTCTTAAAATGCACTATTATGTGGTACATTTTTGAACATCATTTAAAGTACCAAATGATCTTTATTTTATTTTAATATATAATTTTCAGATTTATAATTATATTGGGAACAATTAATATTTGTGGAGTGTTGGAAGATCCACATTGGAAGACCACCAAAATGGGATTTCATGCAAACAATTCTGGAGAAGTCATATTGGATACCATCCCACTGATGAGAATGTGGGGCCCAACATACAGACCCAATGAAGCCCAAATTTAGTGGTATGATAGAATACATGTATAGGAACAAATAATTCTTCAGGATCCAATGATAATTCTGCCTCCATGGTGGTTATTAAGGCATCCCAATTTGGAGATAAAATTCTAGGCCAGATTCTATGGCCCAGAAAACATCCTACCAATCTAATCATATCTCGGAATCCAAAACTCAAAATGGACCCAAATTTTACAGGAGTTTAAAAGAAATCTGGGTATCCATTTTATTTTTCTATGGCCCATTCTAATTCGGCCATCTAAAAGGTCTTCCAAGAATGCCTGTTCGGTGGTTGCAAGCTGGCTACCACCTCGAGTCAAGAGAGGAAAAGTCCAAGTTCCACTAGCTTTCCACCACCCTAGGCCTACCATAATCAAGTGGGATGCTTTGTACTGTTGGAGGCTCTAACCAAGGCTCCCAAAATACCTATTTAAGGTTGTGGTGATGTAGTATTTTTTCATCTTTGGTGCTTGGTTTCATTATAGTGTTATGTTGCCGCTTTGTGTTTGTAATCACATTTCTTTCTCATGTAAGTTGTTTAATTCACCTTAGTTTCTTAATAAAAGTTCTTCCTTTACTATTATTATATTCTTCTACATATCACATTGATACCGTTGGTTCAAGGTGTGAATTTATTTACACCATACTTTGTGATATTTATCACACAACAGTGGAGTGATTGATTTTTGTTATTGTTTTTACTTCTTCAATTCCACCCTCATAAGTCTACTTACTAATTTCGTTGAATACATGTCATCAATGGAGGGATAACACTTTTATGGGTTGATCCAAGGGAGTATAAAGGGTACATATTAGATTTTATTTATCACTCCATTAATGTATAATCACTTCTTTTAAATGAGATTTTTATTTGATGATTTTAAAACCTCTTCATCCTTATTGAATTTAAGGTCACACATTTCAAGTTCTAATACGAACCTTTACCTTGGAGTGCTCAAAACTTTGATCATTAAAGTGTATAGGTGATTAGTATTAGGGTGTTTAGGAATTAAACTAGTAAGTGATTATTTTATTTGATCTTCTTAAATGAACCCATCTCAAATATAAGAAATTGAAATCATTAAAAAAGGAATTCATCCAATCCACCCCGAGTGATAACCTAGGATTAACTCATTACCTTAATTTGAATTAACTTAAATCTTTTAGTTATCCTTTAAAACCATATTTAATCAACCCAAGTTATCCAATTAATATCCAAAAACAATCCATAGAATGTACATGTCTGTAGGTACTTCTTAGGTCTCTGATGATTCGACAACCCAAGATAGACTACAAGGACCGTCATACCTTCTTCTTTTGGGTAAATTTGAGCGTGAATCTGTTGGAAAATGATTTGTCTCATGAGACTTGTCGATGCATCAAGGGGCTATAGTGGGACCCAAAAATCTCTTTATGTCCAAATAATTACTTATAAATATATTTAATAAAAGTACAATATTCCTTCTCAATATCTGTATATAGTAGAGGATACAAATTCATCAATATTTCCATAGATGAAACAACATTCCAAATAAACACTGTATGTGAAATGGTAGATGAATTAAGAAAATAATCATATACATGATACAAGAAAATGTATATTTAACATAATTATAATTTAAAATGAAAAATGATCTCAAATGGGAAGTAGATACACTACATAAGAAATATTAGGTGCACAATACCAAGTAAGTCTCAATGAAATGGAAATTGAGACAAAGTCCCTTACTACATTGTAATCAATTGAGTCGTATGAACAAAAATTAATAACCACCAAATAAATCATAATATACCATGAATATAAAGATAATAATGATAATTTATATCAAATTTAAGTACACAATACACCACATGCAAGAAATAAGTGGAGAACAATGAAAATATCACGGAATTAAAAGTGAGATAAGAAACCCCTTACCTTGTGCCTGAAGGTGTTTTTGATTGATCTTAATGACCTGAATAATCAAATTTAGCTCCATTAATTAATAATTAAATAACCTCATCAACATTTAATTTATTTATTATAACCTTATTAGGTTCATTCATTCCCTTTTTTATGGGTTTAAGAGGTTCGATTTTATTGTTTTAGAAGCATTTTCTTCCTTGGTTTTCATGACCAGTTTACTTGTATTCATGAATGAAAGTTCATTTGAAATGTGTTTAAACATACATAATTGTTAATATATATTATTAGTGACATTATAAACTATCTTATAATGATTTTGGGTTATATACCTTGAGGATGATTCATTAGTTAAAAGTTAATGATAAATGCTTGGATTAACTTGGAAATTTTGTGCATAATGAACTCATTTTGTATTTTTTTTATTATGAGTGTGTAAGGATTACAGAACATTGAATAAGGTAAAATACATATATTATGATCTGGTTCAACCATTAAAAATGTTTCATGACCATTCTTGAATATATTAATAGAAATTGAAAACCTGTTGTCCTTGAATGTGATAAATTAACACATCTCAGACGGTGTTTTCATTTTTAGTATAGTAGGAGGGGAAAAAGAGAGATGATGATGAAATATTACATTATCATAATAAAATTATAGTCCATGTAATTTAATATAATTATCATAGAATTTGGAATTGGGGAGGTGATTATAGATCAACAAAAGAATGGAACTTGTAAAATAATTTGAAAGATAAGGGAAGGGAGGTTCACCTCTTGAGTACTTCTCCTTGATAATCTACTCAAGGCCTTTGTTTTTGGTCTTTTTGTGAGAACAGAAGGTCTTGGACGTGGGGAAGGATCTTACAGAGTTATTTGAGTAGAATTTAGGCAAGTCTTGAAGCTTGAGTGGTGTGGGAGGAAGAAGGGGTGAGGGGTAGTTTATATAGTGAAGGGGAGGGGGGTTTTCTTAATATTATAATCATTAATTTATTATTTCTTCACAATATAAGAAATAGTGAGTATTCCATGACCTAGAATAGTAATAAGTGCATGTGAGTTCGATATTTGGGTGATTACATTACTCATGATGCTAGGAATAGTTAATTTAAATTATAATGTATTTATACGGTAAATTAATGTATTTTACTATTCACCAAAAACTCAAGTATTTTAGAAAAATCCCAAAAATTAACCTTAACCATTTTTTGATGTGAAAAATCCAAAAATGAACTCCATTTTTCAAAAATAATTTTCTAAATATGATAAATTTAATTTTTAATTAAAATCATTATTTAATCAAAAAATACCAAAACTTAAAATATTCATCTTTATTTTTAAAGTGCGTAAATTTATTTATACTTTTGTGGGTAAGGTTACCATTCATAAGGGTCATATTACTATTCATAAGGGTAAGTTAATATTCATAAGTGTAAGTTACTATCCACTAAAAAATATGTTGATTCTATCAGACTCTAAATATCACCCTGATCACAACTGTGTATGTCCATTTTTAGAAATTCAAAACATAGAAGTAAAAAATTTAAGTTTAATGGATAGATTATGAATATATACTAAATAACCAAGTGTTGTTTCAAAGAAACTTAGTTCTTTGTGAAATATAGGCTATCTAATGAATAGAACGTATTTAAGAGAAACATACCATAAAATGTTTGGGGTGTTATATAAAGTACATGTATGTACACATGCAACTAGTTCCAAGAAATAGTGTAGATATATAAAGAAAAAATAAACATATAGAGTGTAACCCATGCATAAAATAACCTCTAGGAAAGCATAAAAGTACAATTGGATAATAAAATAGATATAAAATGGAAAAAATACATGCCCAACCAGTAATGAGGACTAAACTTGACACCAATTAGAAAAAGGGAAATACTGAAGAGAGTTTGACTCACAATCTCCAAGGCCGACCACCGAACACAGTCATCACTAAGAAATACTATACTCCACCAAAACTAGGTCCACCGATATCACCATCGATCATCCTATCATCTACATAATACAAAATACTTACGGGAAAATACTATGCATGGGTGAGTATATATATACCTAGTAGGAAACCCTAAAAACGAATAAGGGAGAAATGGAAATAGAAATAATTATCTCAACCCATAAGAAATAGGTTAAAGAGAACCCAATTTCAGATATTCTCAAAGAAACCCAAGTAAAGAGAGAAAGGGTATCTTCATCTCCACAACTAGCTAATAATGGTGAGTTAGAGTACAACTCATAAAGTTCCATCTATGATGTCTAAAACTACACACAACCTCAAAAGAATCAGAGTAGAGAGGCCCTCTCTACATTAATGTACTCCACAATCGAGGGAGAACTAGTTTCAGTGGAGGTCACACTCCCCATTAGAGATTGATTATGAGGGTGTGCCACTCTATAGATAGAGGACCTAAACCCTCTGAAGTATGGGAGAGTACTAAACCTACCTGTGTAAATAGTATGGGGGACTTGCACCCTAGTGTGATAGGAGAGTACCAACTCAACATCTCTCTATTGATAAAAACTGATCACTGCCATCATACAATCATTATTGAAGGAAGAATTATTCTTATAACATCGTGTGTCATATATCTTATTCCCAAACAAAGGACGTCATCATGTTCTATTTGGAAAATTGATCAGTATAGGCTACTCACAGGTCTAAATTAGAGTCCCAAAGAAGAAGATACACATGGTAGAAGCTCCTAGAAAAAGGTAAATGATGTGTATAGGGTATACATAGTGTGTCTTCGGTACATTGGGTATTCCCATGTACTACAACTTGTTCCCATGTACGTCGTACCATTCCCATGCAATCTAGTCATTCCCATGTACTCTGGCCATGATTAGGTGTTTTGTCTATGTCCATTACCATGTACCTAGACATGTCTATGTACTTTGGCCATGCTTGGGTGCTCTGGCCCTGTCTGGGTACTCTGGTCATGTCCGTGCCCATTTACCCTGGTTGTGCCCATGTACCGGGCCATATCTGTGACCATGTATTCTTGGGGTATATTTTGAGCCTCCAACATAGAATCACGTGATGTATAGTCAGTCCACACGGTGTGTGATATTTTATTTTATGTGAAACCCTATCCACTACTGTAAGGGTCCATATAGCGTGTGTTCATACAAACTTTATGATGCGTACTTCAGAAATTTCAAGAAACCAATGGTCTTAAATAAGGAGATTAAATCTTCCCTATCCACCATTTCCACCACCATTTGACTATATAAAATCCACCAAAATTTAATGGGTAACCTTCAATCATCTATTATTGGCCTCAGGTGTCCAGAAATTGGAATTCCATTCGCCCATGGGGTATCCATCATTATTCCCATCACCGTTTGAGGTACTGATCCATGATTACATCACCTAAATCCAACAAAACACCTCAATTCATCCACAAAACATAATTCCATACATTATTCACACATTCTCCATGAATCTGGGGGTTTGATCTCACTCAAATATGGCCTGACAATGTCGAATTGTGACCCCATGGGCTAATGACAGAGAGCGTGAAGAACAATGGTGAGGAAAACCATAACAACAAGGTAATATCATCATCATATCATGAGATCCTAACCAATGAACAAAAAATTGGGGAAGAAAAGGGTGGAAATCAAGTGCAATAGATAAATAAGTAATTTGGTTCAAGAAATCAAATTAAATATGGGATCATGTGAAGAATGAAAAATGCCAGAAAGAAAAAGAAGATATAAATTCCATGGTTAAAAAATTATTCAAGGGAAGAAATCCATGAAATAACATTACCTAATTAAATAAAGGGTCAATCACTAGTGAATAATGCATCTTCTAGTGAAGAAGAATATGATCTCACTGTGTTCGTTGTCTATCTCATGATTTTACTCAATCGTTTGTTGTTGATCCTTATTCCTAAGTTTCCATTACCAACTCTATCTTATTCCTCTATAATCTCTCTATTTTAAATAGCTAAACATAAGTATTTTTCATAACATCATATAAATAGAGTGGTTTTAGGTTTTGGGGTAATTAAATTAATTAATTATTTCACTTAACGCACTTGCCAATGGCCTCCCTTAACATAACGTATGACTCCAACTAAATTTATGTTGTTCCTAGGATAAACCTCATGTTTTGGAAACAACCAAAGCCTTAGATTTCCCATTTAAGGTCTTGATCAGTGGTGAAACCATTTATTTTAAAAATATTCCCATGTGTGCTTTAATATATATTAATATTTTTTATATATTAATTCTGGGGTCCTGCGATACCCAAACACAACATTGAATCTTAAGGAAAAATCCCATGATATATATATATATATATAAATATTCAAAGGTATACACTAATGAAACTAGAGTATTTAAATTCTCACCTCCTTCAAGGATTTTCACCCTAAAAATCACAAGCTACACAAAAAGGTGGGGTTACTGAGCCTGTATCTAGATATTACACTTTGTAGAGATCTCCTACATGATCCCATGATACCAGATAACTCAAAAAAAAGATATGGTCTATCCACACAAGATCTGCTTCTTTAGATCCTTGATTTCTGCTGGGTACTCTGAGAATGTGGCTCCATCCCTGATGTCCAATTCACCCCAATCAATAATTTTCCATGGTTCGTGTATGTATCTTATCAATTGCGACACATAGAAGATGTCATGCACTCGGTCCAACTATGGGGGAAAGGTTAAGAGTTAAGAAACCTCACCAACCCTATATAGGATCTCGAACACCTCAATGAACCTTGAGGATAGCTTGCTTCCCCAACCAAACCTCCATAATCCTTATCTTAGGGATACTATTAAGAAAAAATAGTCTCACTTTTTAAACTCCAAAGGCCTACAATGTTGATCCGCATAATATTTTCGTTAGATTTGGGCAGTCCTTATACACTTACAGATCACTTGAACTTTGTACATTAATGTACGCACCATCTATGTCCCAATAAGATATGTCTTTCTAATCTCAATCTAGCATAAGGGTGACCTACAAGGTCTCCCGTATAAGGCCTTGAAAGGTTCCATGCCAATAGTAGAGTGATAAATATTATTATAAGAAAACTACAGTAATGGAAAGTGATCCTACCATCTTTGGTTAAAGTGAAACACATAGGCTCTGGTGGTGAAATGCTGTGCTCATCTATGACTAGGTCCTGAAGGCCTCCTTTAAGACTCTCTATAATCACGATGTGAACTAAGAATCATAGATGGAGATGATCGCCATGGGTACCCCATGAATATAGATGATCTCATGCATGCAAAACAACCCCAAACTCTCCACTAAACACTACTTCTATATGTTAAAAAAGTGTGTTGATTTGGAAAGTTGGTTAACAATAACCCAGATAACATCATGGAATCTCACTATTTGTGGAAGCCCCATCACAAAACCCATCGATATTCTATCCCACTTCCATTATAAGATCTTAATAGGTTGATTGAAACTTGATGGAGCCTGATGTTCAAACTTTACCTACTAACATATGAGATACAAAGAGACAAACTTGGAAACACTTCACCTTATTCCAACCCAACCAAACTACTGTTGAAGGTCCTTATGCATCTTTTACACACCTAAATGTACAACTAAGGGGGAAGTATGAAACTCCATCTACAGCTCCTCATGTAGTGTGAATTTAACTACCATCCATCCCTAGAAAAGGATGACACGATCTTCTACTTCAGAAAATATATCTAGTGCATCTCTTGAGGATATTTGGTCATACCTAACCTCATAGTAAATTTAGCCAAACTGGACCTTCCTTACATTCTAAAGAAGTTGTGGAGTCACCACCATCAACTAAAGATAATTTTCACCCCTATCCTCCACTACAGTCATTTGCAACAAGGCCAACTACTCTGATGTATCTCCCACCAAGTGAGAGTGAGATTTTCTTCTAAGGACATTGACCACAATGTTTCATTTACTTTTAGTATATACTATCTAGAAGTCATAGTCCTATAGTAACTCCAACCAGTGCCTCTATCTTAGGTAGAGGTTTCACAAGATGGATATTTTCTAGAGACTATGGTGGTCTGAGTAAATAACAAAATGATCACCTATAATATAATGCCTCAACATATTCAAGGTGAAGACTACCAATTACAAATTTAAGTCATGAGTCACCTAATTCTACTCATGGATTTTTAACTACCTCAACCCATAAGAAATCACTTCTTTCAACTATATCAACACATATCTGAGCCTAGATCCAAAGGCATCATAAAACACCACACACTCGATGCCCTCCTCAGGTCACCTCAAAATAAGAGCACTGATAAACCTCTACCTCATCTTCATGAAGGATCCCTAACACTTCTCAGTCTAGGTAAATGGATACCCATTCCACATCAAGTAATTCAAAGGGGTTGTTATGCTAGAAAATTATATCATGAACCTCCAGTAGTACCCCAAAAAACCAAGAAAACTCCACACCTATGAAATGATATTGGGTGGTTCCCAAGTAAGAACTACATTAATATTTACTAGATCCTCAACTACACCATAATCAAATATGAAATTACCTATAAATTTAACCTTGTAGATCCAAAACTGACACTTTTAGTGCTTATTATAAATCTGGTTCTCCTAGAGTAAGTCTAAGACCATCCTCAAATTCTATAAATTCTCCTCATCCGATGCAGCGTATATGATAATGTCATCAATGATAAAAAATATGAATAGGTAGATGAATGGATAGAAGATCCAATTCATAATATTCATGAAAACAATGGGGACATTTGTTATACTAAAAGGCATAATCAGAAACTCATAGTGCTCGTAACAACATCAAAATTCCATCTTCAAAATATCATCCTTAAAAACCCTTAACTAATGGTAGCCAGACCTAATATTGATTTTTGAGAACCAAATAAAACCTCTAAATCAATTGAAAATTTCATCAATCCTTAGTAATGGATTTTTTTATTGATCATACATAATTTAGGAAATAATAGTCAACACAAATCCTCAAGCTCTCGTATGCCTTTTTCTTGAACATAATTGGAGCCGCCTAGGGGGACACACTAGGTCTCCTAAAATATTTTTCTTAAATATATTCTAGCTACACCCTTATCTCTAAGATCTTGGTGGGGTTTATTCAATATTCTGTAGAATTAGAGGAATAAGAACTGCAAATATAAAACCACAAAAACTAAAAAAAAATAAGTTCTAATTGTTGATGGAATCAAACATAACATATTAAGTATGAGTCAAATTTGTGATGATGGAAAATAAGTTGTTTTTAGAAAATAATCTTGTATTGTAAGAAGTATTGAATATGGAAAAGATGTGAATATGGGAGAAAAAACCAGACTAAATTTTTTCATATTGCAAAACTTAACAATTCATGTTATCTATGTTTTAAAGATGATAATAAGTTGTTTCACTGAATACTTTTCCACTTTGGATAGAAAAGTATAAACAAACTCTTTAAAGTTGATGTTGTATGAAAATTTCTAGAATTTAAAAGAATATAAGAAGATGTTTTTGTAACTTTTTAGAAAGGAAAGATGACTATTATAAGTCATAAGAAAGTTGATATTCATTCTACCAAAACTCTTGAAATTATTCATTCTTACTTATGTGGTTTTATTAGACATCAATAAAAAAAGTGATTTATAATTTATCACATTCATTTATTATTTCACTCGAATGACTAACATAATGTTTATGAAGTATAATTCAGAAGTTGTTGAAATTTTTGTATTCTTCAGAAAATATTTTGAGAAATAAGTGGGTTTACATAAAGAATTTGAGAACAAATAATGATATTGAATTCACATGAAATAATTTAAAAGCTTATATATGAAATAATATAATCAAACATAAGTATAGTAATCTATATACCCTACAAAAAAATGGTGTATTAGAAATGAATAATATAATTTTGGTGGAAATGGGAAGAATAATGTTATTATAATACAAAATTTAAAAGTTCTATTATAGAGAAGCTATTAGTATTGCTGTACATGTTCAGAACAGATTTTTTTTGATAACTGAATCCAATATTACTCCCTATAAAATTTTGAAGCTTGAAACTTTTCTTTAGAATATATTTTCTAGCTTATAGGGGTTTTTTGACTCTGACTTTGGTGGATATTCCAACACTCAAAAGAGCACCACCAGATATATGTTCACTTTTAGAGAGATGGTTATAAGCTAAATGAAGAACATTTAACTATAAATTTAACTCTTAATAATGGAAGAAGAGTATGTTTCTTTAATGAAATATTGAAAGGATTTGATTTGGTTGAAGGTTCTATTAGAAGATATCATAAGAAGGCAAGATGATGGGATGTTATTTTTTGATTCACAAATTGTGATTCACTTGGAAAAACATTAGATGTTTCATGAAAGGATAAAGAATATTTAGCTGAAATATCACTTATAATAAAGTTGTTATAGGATAGAGTGTTCGATCTATGTAATATAACAATATCTCTAAATTCAATGAATATGTTGATGAAGGTTTCAGTCCAGGATGTGTTGAGGCAGTGTTGCGCCTCAATTAGGTTGGGATGACCAAAAGCATTGCGTGGGAACCATGAAACTGCATAGGATGTTTGAGGAGTATATAAGTTCTATGGATTTTTGTGGAGGTATTAGTAGTTAATCCTAGAAAATTATTCTCAAGTGGGATATTGATAGGTTTCAATCGTTTTTGAAAACTATTTTCAGACTATGGAACTTAGTCAAATGGAAGGATAGTTTCTGGAAGAGATTCTTTTGTGAGTATGGATATGGAAGAGATTATTTTGTTATAATATTATAATAAAATAATTAAAATTAAATTATTTAGATGTTATTAAAGTGATTAATCATAATTTTTAAGAGTTATAAAATTATTTTAAACGAAAAATAAGTTTTCACTTATAAATAAATTGTTTTCCCTCTTGGTATGTTTGTTTTAGGTGGTTAGTTTTACAATGATCGATTATTGTCAATATTACTTATAGAATGATTAGTGTATATTTAAAAAATATAAATCATTAAATAAATAACACATCTATTCAATAAATCCATTTTTAGAACCATACTTCAAAGGTGGTGATGAAAAAAAAACGTGTTGTTTATGGAGGTGGTAGTCCATACACACGCATGAGTAACATTTTCATTTTTTTGAATGAATGGGAGGGTAATAGATAATGGTTATGCCATAAATATAGTAATATTTCAGAATATTATTTATACTAATTACATTATATATATATTGTTATAATGGGTTTTTATGAGGTTGGATGAGAAGGATAAAGAAAGGAAGTTAAGGGTAAGTAACACTTATGTCAAGAATTTTGATCTTCTCTTCAAGTATCATTTGGAAATGAAAAACTTGAGGAATTTTATTAAGGATGGATGATACCAAAAATTTATAAGGGATCTAGAATAAGTAAACTGGGTAGAGTTTCATAGTAATTTCAAACCATAGGGGTGGTTTGATGTTAGTGGAAATGAGATACTTTTATAGGTGAAAAAATGGAAAAATCTTTGGAAAAGAATGCTAGGTAAGGGGTAAGAATGGAATTGCATGAGGGATCGGTGATTTAGGTGGGGAAATTTTGGAGAGGTATATAGTTATAACTTTACAACCAAAAAATGTTATTTTAGAAGGTATAAGTGTCAAATTGATTTAGTAAAAATCATGTCACATTAGATTACACATTTTAACACTTATTAATCTTAATTAAAATTTTATCATGATAATTATTTTACTAATAAAAATATAAGATGACACTTATTAATTTTTTTTTGAAATTATGAATTTTAATTTGGAATAAATTTAATATAATTCAATTTCTAAACATGATAAAATTAATTTTTAATTTAAAACATATAATGTGTTGAAAAACTATTTTTGTATAAAAGTGTTGTTTTAATTATTAAGTATTCTAAATCTTATTTTACATTTATTACTAGTTAAATAAGTGTTCATTTATTTTTATATATTTGTAAACATCATATTATAGTCTTAATTTAAAAAAGACCCATTTAATTTAAAAATAAATAATATTTAGAAAAATATTATTCTTTGAAAAATAATTATTTTATTGTGGTAACTAATATTTATCATGGTAACCTAATTTTATGCTTAAAAGTAAAATTAAACCCATTAACTAATTTTGAAATGATTATTACAATTATAAAAATCATTTTATATGATTCAATTTATAAAATTGATAAAATTTTTTTTAATATAAGCACGCATAATGCACAAATATATTTTAAGAAACATGTATCTTCTAAGTATAAAAATAATTTATAACTTTCCTAGTAATAACTATTGGATGGATGTTAATGTATTTTATTATATATATTATCAATAATTTTCATTTAAACCATTATTTAATTGTAATATAATAAACATCAAAGCACATGAAAATAAAATTTTTAAGAAAATATATTTTTATTCATAAATTGATTTTATTTTTTATTTAGCTATGCCAATTGATTTTTTCAATGAATTAGTAAAAAAAGAAATTTATTTTTATTTCTATATATATTTCATAATTTGGTTAACTTTATATTTACATAAAAATTCAACAGATACATTTTAAAATTTACATAATGTTTCATGATTCATTTTGTTTCAGTATTGCATCTGACGTAAGCTATTGAACAATTCATATTTTAAAGAAAAATATATAATATAAAATATAAAGGTGTTACATTAAGGTTCACTTGGTTTCTTCTAGAATTTATAGGGTTATATTTTTAGTGTGGGTCTCTGGGTTATTCCGTAGGGAGGAATCTTGAGTAAGGGTAAGCCGGTTCTGATCTCTGGAAGGATGGGGTGCATAAGGGTCATCCCTATCTTGTGTAAATGTAGATCCTAGGTATTATTATGTAGTCAATTTATTGAAAAATGATGAAGGTTATAATGGGATTCAACTATAGTATGGAGATTATCTATGACATAGAGGTTTGTCTTGGGGATCGAGTACTGCGCTATGGTTGGTTGTTGTGGTGTAGGAACCTTAGAGGCCAGATTTTTGTATATATATCAGTTTAGGGGTAGCTACGATGTGGTAAATGGGTTGTGTCATAGCCTTACCTTAGGTATATAGGATCTAGATTTTGAATATGATGCAAATTTCATAAGGTATTTGGACTTGGGTCCATTGTGGTATAGCGCCTTGTCTTTTGATGTGGATTGGGGAGGAACCTTATTTGCTACATTATGGTTAGGGGTGTTGCACCATGGTCTTATAATTTATCTGTTGGTTATAAATTATATAACTCTTTGAAAACTCATCACTATCCCATATTTTCCCTCAAATATTGGGAGACATATGTTCTTCATTGGGAGGTCTTTCACCCCCCTTTGGTGGATTTTATTCTCAACTTCAAGAGATTGTTTATTGGTGATCTCATGCAAGTTCCCTTCCCATCCCTTCTCTGTTTTCTTCTCATTATTCATACTAAGAAGGATTTTTTATGGGAATGGATGGTTTGGGTGATTTTATGGTAGGATACTGATGGGTAGTATTGTTTTCTAGGTTATTGATACCTCTTTGGTGTTGTTCTGGTCTTATGGGAATTTCTTCTTTGACTTTTCTTTGAACAATGTTTCAGAATGTTTCCAAATGAGGTAGAAGATCCCATATCTCTCCTTGTTTTTTTCATCTATCATATTAGCATAACTTTTTTCTTTTGTGAAGATAATAAGGAATAACTTAACAAGATAATTAACCTAATTTTAAATAAATTACATGGAAAAGGGTAAATTCACATGTGTTTACTTGTTCTCTTATTATCATCACTTGATCTGTCATTGAAACTTGAAAGTAATTATGATGTATGTGTTGTATTTGTTGTGAAATATGAACCCATAATGTGATTTATTTTTTATCCTAACCATTCATAAAAGTTTAGATACTTAAACATGGTAATTAATTGGTTGTGTGTGAATCTAGAAATTCTGTGAAAATGCTCATGCAAGAGATGTTGAAATGTTATGAAAGCCTTATTTAAATTAGAATTATGAAGGTTAATGAAGCTGAAATATACTGATATTATAATTTGTTGGTGTGTCTGATGTTATCCTTGGGTTTGTGTGGATATTTTGGGACTATGTGGTGTTAGTGGTGACTAGTTTGGGTATGAAATGTTCTGAGGCAGTGGGGATATAGTTGGATTGGTATGGAATATATTGAGGGATTGTTTGTGGTGATTAGTTGATGGTTGATAATATGTGATGGTTATTCTATTTTGATATATTTTTCACGGGATGTGGTATTTATTATTGTGATTTTTTTGGGATGTTGTGTGGTGGAAATGTTGTAGCTTCCTAGTATCTATGGAATATGATTATCAATGTTGGAATTTAATAAACATCAACTAGAATTCAAAATGTGGTAATTGATTAATAAATTGAATTTTTATAAATGAGAATAAACATGGGTGGTGACTATGGTGGGTTTTCATTAAATATGGGATTAAATGTCTTAAAATAAATATTGGTTAGAAAATGGGAATCTAGAAAATAGAGGACTCTGTGAATGAAGAAGGGAATTATGGGTTGTGTGTGGCTGTTTTTGTAGCGAGTTTCATTTAAAGGTGGATGAAATTGGTGGAGGATTTCATGGAATGATGTGGTAGTATTGTGTGAATTACTATAGTTGTTGTTGTGGACCATTAGTCAAGGTATTTTTTGTGACTATTATAATTTTATTTTCATGTTATTTCTCTATGCACCCCACCTGAGTTGAGTATTTGATATTGATGCCCAAAGGTTTTGGGTTTTAGGTGTTTTCCCCAATATTTAGGCTAGTGAGAGTGGATGTCCAACTACTCCCTCTTCCCCACCCCCCTTTAGCCTAGGTTCTTAAAGATGATGGATTAGTTGGTGGTGATGCCTAGTATTGATGGATTAGTTGGTGATGATGCCCTAGGATGATGGATTATCAGATTATGATGGTATATTGAGGTGATGTGTGGTGGGGGTCATATTGGAGAAAAGACTAGCCAACCATGAAAAACTGATATGATATTTCAATAAGACTACTATATTCTCACACATTAGTCCTCCAAAAACTAATACGATCTTTCATTATGATTTTGTTTCTTAGCATCAATGTCATCAATAAAGTAAGAGTCCACAAACCCTTAAAACGGATCATTGGTTCCAAATCCCAGAGCTTGATTTTTTGATCCTTTCAAATACCGAAGGATCCAATTTTAAACCTTTTAGAGTACTTTCTCCAGATTATCTATGTACCAACTAACAACTCCATTGCATGGAAAATGTTTGGCTGAGTGAAAACCATTACATATATCAAACCTATGACTGTCGATTCATATGTTACTTTCTCCATGTACTTGGAATCAACTTTTTTTGTTGGTTCTTATGACTTGGATAACTTAAAGTGAGCAGTAATAGGGGTTGTGATTGGATTACTTCCAACCATATCAAACCTTTCATTGATCTTTAAAATATAATGCTTCATAGATAGAACCAATGTTTCAGATCTTCTATCTCTTTTGACCTTTATCTCCAAAATATTCTCTATATATCCAAGATCTTTCATCTTTCATCTTTTAGAAAAATCACACTTTAGATTTTAGATTTTCTAAGAATATGGTCCATCTATCAAGATGCCATCCACATATAAGAGTAATATGATGAATACTCCATATTTTTATTTCTTCCTACAATATAAATGATCTAAATTTCTCCTATTGAAACCTTCTTTATAAATAAATGAATTGAATTTAGAATTCCATTCTTTAGGGGATTAATTTATCCTATAAAGTCTTTTTTTTTTCAGATTACCAACCAAATTATGGATCCCTTATACTCATAAACCTAACGGTTGTTGCATGTAGATTTTTTCCTCTAACTCTCCATGAATGAAATATGTCTTAACATCCATCTACACTAGATACAGATCTTCCAATGATACTATACTCATCATTGTTTGGATGGTATAATGTTTAACTACTGGTGAGAAGATTTCTGAAAAATTTACTCCTTACTTTTGTTGAAACCCCTTCACCACTGGTTATACTTTGTATCTTTTCTTATCATTTTCCTTTTCCTTAATTCGGTAAGCCAAATTATTTTCAAGTTCCTTTTTACCCTCCATAATTCCAGCCATATCCCATGTTCTGTTGAAATTTAATTAATTTAGTTCCTCATTCATGGATGATTCCCACTACTTTGATCCAATAAGAGAAGCTTTTCCCACTAGATTTTCAGATTCTTCTCCATCTATGAGGAGTATCAAATTTATATCAAACCCATTCCTTTGAACTGGTCTCCTAATTTTGATTTATATTTTTAACTGAATTAGATGATCTGAACATCTCACATTGGGTTTTTTCTATCAGTACTTAAACTTCTATTACCTGAACTTTCAAGGCTTATAATTTCAGTGCTCCCACTTGAGCTTCAGCCACCCTTAAACTTTCTATATTTCTGATGGTCTTAATATTTAACTTCTAGTGTCTTCAGGTCCCATATACGAGTTCTCTTATTTTTGTGAATTATTGATACTCTAATCAATCTGGAATTCTACATTTTATTTTCCTTTAAATTCTTTCTAAACCAAGTTTTGGTCCTTATATGGAACCTTTTGATCAAATAAAACATTTATACTTATGATGATTTGTTTTATTTTACCATCCCATGGTTAGTATCTAAAATTTTCATCTCTATGGCTAATGAAAAAAAATATATTTTCGATTTTGATTCAAGTTTTTCTTTATCCTTATAATTTACATATACATATGCTAAACTTCCTTAAACACTAAGGTGATGAAATTCTAGTAATTTTCAAGGAATTTACTTCCTAATTACCAATTTTAGACTTTTTTTAGTGAGATAAGACATCATGTTGAATTCCACTATAATAAACCAACCTGAGATACCCTCCACTGGTACCCAAACCGATCCGCTACAAACCGGAAGGGCGTTCCCAATCCCCAAGGGTTGGCAACTAGCACCCATGAATTGAAAAAAACTAGAGGGAATGATTTTTCCCAACCTGAAACAAGATACATGGCATATATACATAGTAGAAAGAGACAACATAAAGAAAAACTAGAAAAATATATGCCATAAATAGAGGAAAACAATAATAGTGATACTACTTGAAAGTAGAAAAAACTCCAAGGTATAAGTAAAACAACCATAAAGGACAACTAAAATAAGGAACATCTACTCCATGGGATATGTGGTCAATGCACCACTATCTCACCACCATCTACCCATGCCCAAATAACATAAACCCCACCACCTCACTGTAGTGCCTTTCCTTTTCCTACATCAAAAGACAATACAAGTTCAACACACTCCTAAGGGAATGTGTAGGGTGTAAGCTAAAAAATCACATTAGGATCCCACCTAGGTGTTCCATGCCAAGTATATATACAATAATCTCAATATTCTCAATTTAAATAAAACATTTTATGATAAGAAGCTAAATAGTTTTATATCAAAAGTATGGTAAATAGTTCCCCTTTTCCCACAATTCTAAAATAATTTAGGTAAAATAATTTGAAATCATAATTTCTATAAACATTTTTCAAAGTGTATACCATTTTATATCAAATAAAAAATAGTAAAAACTAAATCATGATGGAGATCAACTCTAGGATATCATAGGTCTAGGCTAGCTAGGTTACTCATACCTAAAAAATCAAGATATGATTAGTGCCCTAAACAAGTCCCTAGGATAGCAGACCCATGGAACAAAGTAACAACCATGTTTGAACCCCCCCAATGGTGTCAGATAATCAAGTCCCTAGGACACTTGGCCTAGGGAGCATAAGAATACCCCATGAGGTAACACCTCGATGGAAATGCGGATAAGGCTCGTTACTAAAACCCCTCCTAGGTACCCAAGGGTCCCATGTGCTCAAAAAGCCAAATCATTTAAAATGGCTTGTCACATTTCATATCCAATTTACAAAAAACCATTTTACCATCAAAACATTATTTGAATACCATCCTGTAAAATTATTTTATGATGCTTTTAAAAACACATTTCTTTTTACCAAAACTGAGGGAAAACCATATTTTCTCAAAAACACATTTACACAGACAAATCAATTAATCATGAAAATTTATTTATAAAACAATTTATAAAACAAGAGTAATTTTGGTTCATCCAATATATTCTAGAGACGAAACCAACTACCTCAAACTTAGGTCACACCCCAAACATGATGGGACCCGCACACAAAAATGAGGAAGGAAAACTCTTTGATCAACCAAGCACCTAATGGACCAATTCATTCCGTTGCAAGAGAATCACTAAAACCAATGAATCTAAAGACAAAAAACTTACTTATATGAATAATGGTGGAAAAAGGGAAATAAAAGAGGGAAACTCACCTTAAAAAACCAAGGATTAAACTCTCAAGATCAGGGTTAAAATCCAATGGAGAGAGGCTGAAATACCTCTTTGGGATGCACTTAGGCCACCCAAGAACAAAGAGAAAATATGGAAGAGTGATTGAATTAGAAGGTATTTGAGTTTTTATACCCAGTATAAAAAACAAAAGGCCACACCATATCCCCTCATGACCACTGTGTAGAAATGATGAAAAAGGGTTAGACCCCAACATAGTGAAAAAGGCTACACCACAATCACCCCTGATCCAACTAACTACCAGATCCACGATTGAAACCTCATCCAGATCTTATTTAACTAAGGTAAGTCTACAAAATTTCCCACACACTGCACTACATCCACCCTAAAATTGGTAGAGTCACCCCAAACACCTCCTACACCGCAACCCTCCTCCATGCCATAGCCATTCATGAAATGGAAGTTTCATAAAAAAATTCTTCTCGAGGATCCATGTCACAGCCAAGTCCCTACTCCACAAACATGCTAGAATTGGAAGAGGCATAAAAATGAACTATTCCATAGTAAAGTTGTACAACACATATTCATTATCTCTAATTCACATCCCCTCTCACTACAACAAGACTACTTATAGAAAACTATAAAAAAGTTTAAAAAAACTCTAGAAAACGACCTGAAACCACACCCAACAAAATGAGGTCAAAGACAAGGGATAAAAGATACTTTAAATATGATAATAGGATGTTACAATATCCTCACCAGAAATTATTTATTACCCTAGAAATACTATCAAGAGTAATCCATATTAAAGATATAAGGACACTTCTCTCTCATCAGTGCCTCACACTCTCAAGTCTCATGAGAATATAATCAGTGTCACCACAACACTTTAACCAACAAGATAGAATTCACATGCAAGAATTCATATAAGAATCCATGATATCCATTGGTTATTCCACAAAAGAAACATATGGATCTAACTCAATCTTCTCCAAAATCAAAACATGAGAGGTATTAGGATGTTATTTCCTCAGATGAGATATGTAGAAAACATCATGTAGACCTTTCATCCAGGCTGTAAATTCCAACCGATAAGAAAACTTACCAAGATTCATAGTGAAATCAAATGGTCCAATATATCTCAGATCTATATTTACTTATTTACCAAGATGATGGAGACCCAACCGAGGAGATAATTTCAAGAAAACCTGGTCACCAATAGAAAACTCTAAAGTAAGGCATTGATGATCCGCATATGATTTTTTCCAACTCTGAGTTGTAAACAATCATTGATTTATATCTTGAATATTTGTCGACATCTCCTGAATGAGACTCGATACCACAAGAGAAGTATCTCTCACCTATTCATAACAAATAGTTGACTTCCATGGGAAACCATACAAATCCTTGAAGGGTTCCACTCTGATCTTTAACTTTGGTGTTGTCCTTGATCAGAATAAAATGAGAAATTTTTATCAACCGATCAATCAGAACCCAAATAACTTTCATTAATTGGGGATTACTTGGTAATACAACAATGAAATTCATGAAAACATCATCCTATTTCTATACTATCACTAGAAGAGGATATAGTAGACCAAAATACTTAAGGTGATCTACCTTTATCTGTTGGCAGGTGTAACCGTGGGACACATAATTAGTGATTTCGCACTTCATACCCAACCACCGGAAACATCATCTTATGTCATAATACATATTTTTAGCACCATGGTGAATGAACCATGAAGAACTATGAAAGTCATGAAACACTAATTTCCTCATAGACTATGGAATAGAAAACTGATCCCTAAATTAGAGAATAACATGAGAAGGGAGAGACTAATCAGGGATAGTTTCCCCGCCATAAAAGGTTTTTCTGATTCATCTGAACTCATCATCCTACTGCTGATCTTGTAGAATATAATCAATGAAATGTGATATTAACTTAACACTGATCAGAACCATACCTAATACAAACTCATGTGCATCTATATGTAGTAGATAAAAATCCCCATTAGATTTTACTCCTCTTTCAATTCCAAAATAGCATACAGTGGAAATTTCCAACTGAGAGTGTCAGCGACAACATTCCCTATCCCCAGGGTGTAGGTGATTTTATAGTCGAACATCTAGAGATACTCCACCCACTACCTTTACCTAAGATTTAGGTCCATATAGAAGAATATATAGCTCAAAATCTTATGATTAGAAAAGACCGTAAACCTATCCCCAAAAAATAGTGCCTCAAACATTTAAGTGCATGCATAACTATGGAAATCTCCAAATCATGTATAGGGTAATTCTTTTCATGAAGCTAAAGTTGATGAAAACCATAGACCATATTGTGATCATCCTTCATAAGAACACAACATAGACCAACACTAGAAGCATCATAGTATACCACATAACCCCTATCCGTCTCAACTAATATCGGAATAGGAGTCGATGTCAGAATCTATTTCAAATCATTAAAAGAAGTCTGAAATTTTTCATCTCATGTGAACTTCACCCATTATTAGTAAGAGAAGTTAAAGGTGATGTAAACTTTGAGAAATTCTTGATGAACTGATGATATTATCCAACTAGACCTAGGAAGATTCATATCTCGAAGATGTTTCGTGGCTCCACCCATAACAAGATAGACTTCACCTTCTCAGGATTGACTGATAGGCCATGTTTAGAAATCACATGCCCTAAGAACTTAAATTCTTGGATCCATAAATTTAATTTGGATATCATACCCTAAAGATGATGACTCATCAGGATTTAAAAAACTAGATTTAAGTGGTGCTCGTGCTCATGTTTGAATTTTAAATAAACCAAAGTATCATCCATGAACACCATGAAAAAGGTGTCAAGATACCGATGGAATCTCTGATTCATCAAATCCATAAAAATTATAGGAACATTAGTCAATCCAAAAGTAATCACAAGATATTCATAATGTTCATACCTCATCTTGAAAACTAACTTTTAAATATTAGGATCTTGAACCTTGAGTTGATGATAACCCAACCAAAAATCAATTTTTTAAAACCACCTTTCCCCCTTTAAATTATCAAACAAGTAATACAGATAGGGTAAATGGTACTTACTCTTAAAATTCACCTTGTTCAACTTTTGATAATCTACACACAAATGAAGTAAACCATCAAAATTCTTGGAAAAAAGCACGAGGCTGACCATAGTGAAACACTAGGTCAAATTTCTCTCTCTCCATGAGATCATCCAACTAGATCCTAAACTCTTTCAAATCTGAAGGTGTTATATAATAAGAGGGTATAGAAATTAGTTGTGTAACTAGAACCATATAAATCATAAACTCAACCTCCCTCTCTGGGGGAAGACTTGAGAAATATTATAGGAAGACATTAGGGAATTTCCTAACAACTAAGGGATGATTTCCAAAATAAGAAACATCATCAGGCACAATAATAAATATAGACAACAAACTCCTGATCTCTTAATGGGAAGGTCCTGTATGACCAGACCTCAGATCTCAATCTCCTTAAAACACCTTAGATCTCCCATTAGTGGAAAATAATGAAACACTCCAATGATAATAGTTAATCTTAGCATGGTGAGAAACTATTTAATCCATTACAATGATGACATTGAACAAATCTAGATCGATAACAAAGAAATATCAGACCAAATCCACATCAGCTATCGATAGAGAATAAGATGGACAATGAAACCCCTACTTTTTCCTCTTTCTAAGAGGCATCACCAACTCCATAATAAAGGATATAATCTCTATCGTAAGTTTTAGCATATCAAAAAAATGGAAAGATATGAATGAGTTTCAGACACATGTATCAAAAAAATCAGTTTCTATAGAAGATGCAATGAGAATGGTGCCTCTCACTATCGATGGGTCCACATTAACCTCCATTAGAAAATCATCCAATGCATAAATTTGATTCACTCATGAGGCATGTGGATAGATCCCTATAGACTTTAATGATTATGACTATGCCGTAGTGGAATTTGGAGCTAAATATCCTTGATCAGAATGTGTCATAGACATAGCCTTGAAGAACCTCTAAAAATGGCCATGGCATCCACAAGAATTACAAGATTTCAAAGGTATGGGAAAATTACATCGGGTGTTCCCTAACATCCCATTCATGTAGTAATTAAGGGGTACATTACTAGTTGTTTCCAATGGTGCAGAGGAGGATCACTATAGAGAACCACCTCCACCACCCTTGCGATTATCATGACACTTCTTCTTCTTCCCTTGTGCACCATTGAAACTTACACTAGATTAAATAGAAGAGTCTAAGTAACCATCCCGCCCTAAATATCCATTTATTTCATCATATACCTATCTACTGTTTATGAATATGTGGAAATATTTAGTATAAATACCTATGATTGAATACCTAGTAGAAAACCCTATATGTACATTTAGCTTGTAACTGATCAATCATCACAACTTTTAGAACAAAAAAACTAGCTCTGTATACTGATTGGTGTACTAAAAAACTGAATGATCCCCTTAATATAGGCAGAGGAACTCCAAATACCTTTCCATCATTAGAGACTCTGGGCATAAATGCTAAAAGAAAAGTTTCTTGAAGCCCTTCCAATCCAATCCCGTGTGTTGATTTTCCTATACCATAGAATCCCACCACCACTTTCTAGGACCCTTGAGTTTGAATGTTGTACACTTCACCTTGATAGCCTCAGGTGTATCCAAGAAGTCAAAGACATGTTTGATCTTATCCAGCTACCTTCCACCTCTTAGGGTTCATTTTTACCCTTAAAGGATGGGGGATTCTCAAGTAATAATTCTCAAGATCAATCTATTCCAAGCTCAAATCAAATTTGTGCCTCAACAGCTTGGTTCTAAACTCATGGTACATTTGGCTCCATAGAAAAAACTATCCAAATGATAGACTCTATAAGACTCTGGTCTAGATGAGGATTCCCTTTAGGATCATCTCTCATTGCACCCTCTTATAAATCCCATGGAATACACCTTTGAGACATGTTTCTACACACCAGAGAAGAAGAAAAAAATCATACAATAGGATAATCTCAACTTAAAACAAAAACCATAAGAAAAAACTAAGATTAATGTCAAAACACAACATAAGAGACACATATCCCAACATCCTATAGTAACTTGAGGCTTGTCACGATAAGAGATAGTCAGGAACTCACCATAACCTACCTATCAAGTTCTAAAAATCCTATCTTTTTTCTAACAGACATCCCAAGACAATGAAACTTGAGGAGTAACCTCCAAGGATAAGAAATTGTAATTAACTAACCCTAAATACCATCCACTAGTACTCGATCTATATAGACCTAAAGGGAATTTTAAATCCCCACGAGCAAGCGACTATCACTCGAGAATCGAACAACAACCAGAGGGAATGATTTCACCCAACTTGAAACAAGATACATGGAACATATACATAGTAGAAAGAGACTGTGGAAAGAATAACTAGAAATATATATGCCACAAGAAAATTAAAAAAATGGTGTTGATACAAATCGAAAGCAATAAAACAAACTCCAAGTTATAAGTCCAACAACCATAAAGGAAAACTAAAATAGGAAACAACTACTCCACATGATATGTGGTAAATCCCCCACCATATCACCACTAGTAAACCATACCCAACTGGCATAAACCTCATCTCCACATTGCAAAACCTTGAATTTTCCTACATCAAAAGATAATACAAGGTCTACACATTCCTGAGGGAATGTGCAGGGTGTGAGATAAATGGACTCATTAGGATCCCACTTAGGTGTTCCATGTCAAGTCTCTATACAATAACCCCAATAAGATCAATTTATAGAATACATGGCATAATAAGAGGTTAAACAATTTTATATCAAGAGCATGGTAAATAGTTCCCCTTTTTCCAAAATTCTAAAACAAGCCAGATAAAATAGATTCAAAGCATAATTTTCATAAAAAATTATCAATGAATATAATATTTCATATCAAATCCAAAGTAATACAAACCAAATCACAATGGAGATCACCCCTAGGATATCATAGGTTCGGGCTAGCTAGGTCACTCATACCTCAAAAATCAAGATAATAATAGTGCACTAAAAAATAACTAGGACACCATGCCCAGATAATAGAGGAACACCCCATGAGTGAAACCCCCGATGGTTTCATATAATCAAGTCCCTAGGACACTTGGTTTGGGGATCAGAGGAATTCCCCATGAGTGAACCCCCTGATATAAAAAAGGACACGACCCATTACTAAACCCCCTCTTTGGTACCCAAGGATCCCATGTGCTAAATAATTCAAAAACTTTCAATGGTATTATCAAATTTCATAACTGATTTCTAAACAAAACTTTTCCATAAAAAAATTATTTGAAAACTATCTCATAAAACCATTTCACAATGCTTTAAAAAAAACCTTTCTTTTTACCAAAACATGGAGAAAACTGATTTTCTCAAAAACCCATTTACACACACAAATCAATTAATTATGAAAATTTATTTATAAAACAATTTATAAACCATGATAAATTAGGTTCATCCAATATAGGCTAGAGATAGAGCCACCTACCTCAAACTCGGGTCGTACACCAACCATGATGGGATCCACACAATAAGAGATGAGAAACTCTTCCATCAACCTAGCACCCAATGGACCACGTCATTCCATTTCCATATAATCAACAAAACCAATGAATCCCAAGCCAACAACATTCCCCAGATGAATAATTGGTGAAATAGGGAAAAGAAAGTGGGAAACTCACCTTAAACTACTAAGGATTAGCCTCTCAAGGACAGGGTTGAAAGACAATGGAAAGGGGTTAAAATTACTCTTTAGGATGCACTTGGGTCACCCAAGAACCAAGATAAAAGTTGGAAGAGTGATTTAATTCAAAGGGATTTGGTTTTTTATACCTAGTCTATAAAAAAAATACCATACCAGAGCTACCCATGAACACGACACAAAAATCTTGACAAAGGGTTAGACTATGGTGCAATGCAAGAGGCTACGCGATAGTCACCCCTGGTTGAACTGGCTCCTAGATACATAAAAAATACCTCAAACTAATTCTATATACCTAGGGTAAGGCTACGATTCATACAACAAACTATGACATAGCCACCCTCAAATTGGTAGAGGCACCCAAAACACCTCATACACCACCTCTCTCCTCTATGCCGTAGCCATGCCCAAAATGACAGTGACATAAAAAACTCCTTCATAGGGCTCCATGCCATAACTAAGTCCCTATGCTGTATCTATGTAATAATTGGAAAATACCACAAAATAACTTACACTATATCCGGGTTTTCCATGCTGCATCTATTCTCTTCATACTGCAACCCCTCTCACAACAACACAACTCCCTATAGAAAACCAAAATAAAATAATTTCTAGGGTAATTCTTACTAGTTTTAGGGTTATTCTATTGAGATTATCTCATTTATCTTTCCCTATAAAAACTGAATTTACTCCGAACAATGGAACTTCAAAGTTATTTTGAATCAAATAATCTTCAATATGAATTTTCCAGAAGCCAAAATCTAATGCATTGAACTTAACAATCCAGATCTTCCCTTCCTCTGATGTCATGCCTGAGCTACTATCAGTATTATAAGCTTGAGGGATGAACCATAAGATTTGATACCACTTATTGGGGAAAATCATGACTGACTGTGGAAATTAAATCCAAGATTAGGATAAAACCACAATATTTTTGCACATTATTCCACTGGAAGATCGCACATTGGAGACTTTGCGTAGCTTCAAACCAATCTCTAGAAGTTCCTCTATAACTAAGTGATCTGAAAGTAGGTATTCTTAGCACCCTACTCACCACATGAAATATTTTTTGTAGTACATAATATGTTTTTTGTAGTCACTCCATATATATATTTTATATTTTAAAAATTTATTTTCTATAGGTTTCCATTGGAAATATTAACATTTTTTTAATATTCATGGGTGGTTAAAAAATAATTTGATTATTCCATTAAACATAAATAAGGGGTGATAATGTTTCCAAAAGTGTGAGTATATAAGTCAGTCGTCAAAGTGGGAACTAGGAGCTACGCCTCCGTTTCCTTATATTTTGAAATTCCCTACTGCCCAACAATGAGGAAGTTACTAAGGAGGATGAGTGGAATCTGGTGGAAGTCATGGTGTAGCTTCTTCTCTTTAAAAAAGGACAATGAAATAGAAGAGGATGCCTTATTTTATAGATAAATCCCATACATGTCTTCGGGGTCTTCACTGGACTTCTTTCAATTCTTCTAAAAACATCCTTTGCCTGATAAACCCTATGAGGAAACCCATCCATCCATCCATCCCCTTCACTTGGGAATGATCCCCTAGGACATACAATTATGAAAATCCTAAACCAAACTTATCCCCACACCCAATCGGGATGTTTTCAACAGAACATGTCACTACCATTCCCAAAAATATAACCTTCTCATGCCCCATAAATAATGATGAAGACGCTAGAAATAGCTCATTAGGGAGACTAGAGTGTAGCCCACCCATTCTATATGTCCTGGGATTATCATCTTCAAAATCTTCAATAGTGTCATATGGATGGAAGAAGTTTTTGTTGTGGTTTGCTAACTACTAAGAAAAAAATAGAGAGAGAAATCAACCTTTATTTCACTAAGAACAAAGCATTTACAAAAACTTCCTCACTACACATATCCTCTCACACATGGAGCTCTCCCCACTCTCTTGAAATTAAGAGCTATCTTGGCTCTCTAATTTGCTGGAAGGAAGCACCCCAAGTCCTCTTTAAATATCCACTGTGGGAGGTGTCAAGTTTGACACAACTCCCACCAATCCTCTACCAAAACCCACCAACTATAGACTTCTTCCTTGACTGCTAACTACATTCAACCATGGAAGCCTACACAAAAACCAATATTGAATTCGCCAAGGTGCTGGTGGGGTTGGTGCACCAACCACCTACCACAGAAGCTGGAAAATAATTCATTCCAACAATTCTTCCCCTCCAGCTGAAATCCACTGGAGAATCTATAAAGGTCTGGATTCTCTCAAGCAACCACCATTTTCAGCATATCCGTCAAGTTCCCCTTTATGTGGATCTTTATAAGTCACAGTAGTTTTCAATCCATCACTTTTCATATCCAATTGTAGTGAATGTTGATATGCTTCTTGATATCCTTCACGCTCCCCCTCATCAGTCAATAACAGGTACTCCTGCTCTAAATATTTTGTTTACAGAATCCTTCCTCATGTAGATCTTCAAACTTTTGAAATGTTAGGTTCATGAGGCACAACATCACCTAGCTCATGTGATGGTTCTGCAACTTCTTGTGGAGAGAATTGAGTCTCCCCCTACTCAATATCCTCCTCCACTACCTCTTGGTCTGTTGTTGATGAGTCTTCTTGAACCTCCTCCTCTTCAATGACATGTGGTGCTGGTATAGGTTTTGGATCATGAATTGAGTCCTCAAAACTTTCCCTTCGAAACATTTTAGGATTTTGAATGTCCTTGATCGTCTGGTTCTCATGGAACATGACATCTCTACTTCAGATCACCTTATTTTCCTTCGGGTCCCAAAGCTTGTATCTAAACTCCTCATATCCATAGCCGATGAAGATGCATAGAGTATATCTCCCATATAGATTATTCCTGAGCTCCTTGGATACATGTGAAAATTAAAAACATCTAAACACTTGTAAATGAGAGTAAGAGGGATTTTTACCAGACCATATTTTCTGTGGAATCTCAAAATTCAGTGGGACTGATAGTGATCGGTTGACGAGGTAGCATGAAACCTGAACAAATTCTCCCCAAAATGGCTTAGGTAGCTTAGAAAAACTCATCATGCTTATAAACTTCTCCATGATGGTTATGCTCATCCTTTCTGAAACTCCGTTGTGTTGTGGGGGTGCAAGGGACCATCTTCTCATGTCGGATTCCCTCACTCCTGCAATAGGCATAAAATTCCCTAGATGTGTACTCTCCTCCATTGTCTGAATGAATACACTTCATATTCCTTATAGTTTTACACTCCACCATGGAATGAAACATCTTGAAGTAGTCTAGTACCTGGTTCTTCGTCAATAAGAAGAACACCCATACCCTTCGAGATGAATCATCAATAAAAGATAGAAAATATTTGTTACCTCTGAGTGAATCCACCTTCATGGATCCACATACATCAGAGTGCACCAGATCCAGCAACTCTGATCTCAGTGATGAATCAATATTGAATGATACTCTATGATTCTTACCATACAAGTAGTATTTACAAGGATCAAGTGATGCATCCTTAACAATACTGATTTAATTATTCTTTGTTAGGATAGATAACCATTTTTTACTCATGTGGCCGATTATCCTATGCCACATATTGGATGAAATCTCTCTTTCCACCATTTTGAGGCTATCTACATATATCTTCACATGAGTTTTGTACAACATACTGCATGTGTGTCCTCAGGCGATGATGGTGGCTCCTTTTTTCATCTTCCATGATCTATTGCTGAAGATGTTGTCATAGCCTTGTCGATCAAAGGCTATACCTAATAACAGGTTGAGTCGAAGACTTGGAACATGCCAAACATCCTTCAAGGTGATTGTGTATCCAACATTCATCTTGACTTGGATATCACCCATGCCAAAAATCTCCGCCAAACTTATATTCCCCATATTGACTTCACCAAAGTCCCCAGCTTGATAAATCAAGAAATACTCACGATACAACGTGATGTGGTACGATGCCGTAGTATTGACCACCCATTCCATGTCTTGATTTGATTTATGATATAATATATATTATTTATATTTAGAGCAAAGAATAACTTCTCCAGTGATTCTCACATGCACGTCTTCATTTCTTATTTACTGGATTCTACTTTGATCCTTTTCTTGTAACAACTTTCAGCAGTTCTTCTTCATGTGTCCCTCCATGACAAAATGGTACCATTTGTATGTTGGACTCCTTCCATCTGTGGGACTTCCTTTGTTCTTGCTTCAACCTCTAGTTCCTGCCCCACGACCTCATCCTTGTTGTCTCCCTCGCTTCTCCAGAACGATAGCTTGCATCTGGTTATAACTTGCATCCTTCCTTTGGGCCTCCTCGTTGAACAATGCATCCTTTACCATTGCCACGGTAAGTTTACCTTCATGTGTCAAGTTGCTTAGTGAGACAAATATCATACCCCAACTATCAGAAAGTGTTCAAAGTAAGTGGTTTTCCAGATCTTCATCACTTAGTTCCTTAACAGCACCCACCAACTGGTTCACTAGGCTTTTGAACTCACTGGTGTGTTTGGATATAAAGTTTCCACTCTGTAGTCAAAGATTCATCAACTGATTCAACAAGAGGATCTTGTTTCGAGCGGTTTTTGATTGGTACATATTTTCCAACTTTTTCCAAAGTTTGTATGCACCAGTCTCTTGAGAAACATGGTGGTAAATGCTGTGCTCGATCCATTGGAGAATTTTACCGATCGTCTTCTTGTTCAGCTTATTCCACTCCGCTTCCTTGGTGGCATCGGGGTTGACTCCCTCATTTTCAATGGGGTCAAAAATATCCTTAGCATTGAGGAGATCTTCCATTCGATAATTCCAAATGGAGTATTTTGAAGAAGTCAATATGATCATCCCTCCCTTGGATGATCCCTCCATTTGATTTCAATTCAGTTATAATTGGTGTAGAATCTGAAAAAATGGAGCTCACCATTGCATTCAGAACAATAAAAAATGGTGGAATTGACTCCTAGATCATCGAAATAGGATACCAATTGATCAATTTATGATCAAAACAGTATCAATAGCTAAGATTTTCCAATGATGTGGTGATGATGTGGCATGCCGGAGTAGTGGCCAAAAACTCACCAGAAAAGTCGCCAGTTCTAGAATAGTACCTTCTTCTCCGACAAGGGGTACTGTAGCACCCGAAGTTTTACCAAACTTTGACTGGGCCTAGGAAGATAGTTTTAGCTCCGTTTTTATGCCGTTTGTGCCATTGGAATCATCTCGACACAAGATTTCAGAATATGCCTTCAAAACTTGATTTTGGACAACTTGAATTTTTCAGTCAACAGAAAAATTCCACTGCTCATTGCTGTTTCACTGGAACCTCCTCTGATACCACTTGTTGTGGTTCGATGAACACTAAGAAAAAAATAGAGGGAGAAACCATACTTTATTTCAATGAGAAAAAATAATTTAAAAAACTCACTCACTACACATCCTCTCCTCTCACACATGGATCTCTCCCTGCTCTCTTGAAAGGAAGATCTATCTTGGCTCTCTAATCTGCTGGAAGGAAGAACCCCAAGGCCTCATTAAATAGCCATGGTGGGAGGTGTCATGTTTGACACAACTCCCAAAAATCCTCCACCAACACCCACCAACCATATACTTCTTCCTTGGCTTCCACCAACATTCAACCATGGAAGCCTACACAACATCCAATATTGAAGCTACCAAGGTGCTGGTGGGGTTGGTGCACCAGACACCTACCACAAAAGCTGGAAAAGAACACATTACAATAGTTTTATGGTGAGGGGCCTCATCTAGTCAAATTATTACCCTTGGAGAGACCCACACACAACGATCCAAGATGGATTCCACAGGAGAATCCACCGGCAACCCCTTAACCCCTAATAGCTTCAACGGAACATGCCAATATAATTCCCAAACCTCTAACCTACTCACACCTCATCAATAATGATTAATATTCCAACAATAGACCCTCAAGTATACTAGAGTGTAGCCGACCCACTCTATGTGTACTGAGTTTTTTATATTCAAAAGTTTTGACAACGGGACATGGATAGAAGAAGGATTTTGATGAGGGGTCATGTACAATCATCTTCTTCCCTCTGGAGAGACCACACACAGTGATCCAAGATGGATGCCATAAGAAACCCCTTGACCCATGATAGCTTCAATGGAACACACCACCGCCATTCCCGGATCTCAAACAACTTCACGCCCTGTAAAAAATAGTGGAGATTCCAGTAATGCCTCCTCCTCTAGAAAATTTCTGATGAAATGATACTTCATATTGAAATGATTTTTTCAATCATGGAACACCATATTTTTATCCAAATGAATCACACTTTGGTTGTCATAGAAAAGAACCGCTCCTTCCTAACTCCTTCCAAGACCCTTAAATAATATATTTAAACACACAATTTCTTTCCCAAATTTCATTTCTTATACATACTCATCATACGTTGAACATAGTGTAAAAAGATTTTGAAACTATGATGACCAGATGATAGTTATTCCTTTAATAGTAAACACAGGATCAGGTACACTTTTTCTAGCATCTATGTCACCAAAAAAGTTTGAGCCCACAAACCCTTGTAACAGATCATCATTTCCAAAGTATAGATGTTGATTTTATGATCCTTTCAAATAACAAAGGATCCACTTTGTAGCCTCTTAGTATAATTTCCCTAAATTATCCATGTACCAACTGACAACTCCCACTACATGGAAAATGTCTGGATGAGTGAAAACCATTAGATACATCAAACATCTGAATGCTGATTCATACAGTACTTTTTCAATATACTTGGAATCAATTTTTTTTTTCATACTTGTGACTAGGATAACATAAAGTGAGCAGTAAGAGGGGTTTTTTCTGTCTTAGTTCCAACCATCTCAAAACTTTCATTGTTCTTATAGATATAATTCTTATGAGATAAAACCAAAGTTCCATCTTTACTATCTATTTTGATCTTCATCCCAAAAATTTTCTTTGCATTCCCAAGATCTTTTGTCTTGAATACTTTCGAAAAATCACACTTCATCTTTCTGATTTTCTAAGCATACAGTCCAGTTATCAAGATGCAATCCATATACTAGAGAAATATGATGAATTACCTCTATTTCCATTAATTCCAGTAACATCAATGATTTATATTTCCCACACTAAAACCTTCTTTTTAGATAAAGGAATTAAAATTTTGATTCTATTGTTTAGGGAATTTATTTAGATTATAAATTAATTTCTTTATCCTATGAATTAAATTCTGGTCCCTTATACTAGTAAACCTATTGGTTTTTGTCGGTAAGTTTCTTTCTCCAATTCCATAAATGAAATATTTCTTAACATATAACTTTTCTAGATATAGATATTCTGATTCTACCACACACAATAATGTTTATATGGTAGAATATTTAACTACCGAGGATAAGATTTCCAAAAAATCTACTCCTTACTTCTATTGAACCCATTCAATACTAGTAATTCTTTGTATCTTTTCTCATCATATTCCTCTTCCTTAATATAGTAATCCCACTTATTTTCAAGTGCATTTTTACCCTCTAAAATTTCAACCACGTCCCAATTTTCGTTAAACTTTAAAGAAGTAATTTCCTCATTCATGGATAAATCCCACAATTTAGAGTCACTAATAGAATCTTCTTCCTATGGATTTTTAGGTTCTACTACATCTGTTAGGAGTAAAAAGTTCATATCAAACCCATAATTTAAACCACTATCCTAATTCTGTTTAGTCTACTTTACCGAATTATCTGATCTGAACAACTTGAGTTGGATCTTCCTATTAGTACTTGAACTTCTGGTACTTGAAATTTCAAGGCTTGTAATTCGGGTGCTCCCAATCAAATTTTATCTAGCCATAAAATTTCTAGTATTTTTTATGATCATACTCTTGAATTTCCAGTGCCTTCAGGTCCCACATATCATTTCTCTAGTTTTTGTGAATTAATAATACTTTAATAAACCTATAATTTTACAAATGATTCTCCTTGAACTACTTTATCATCCAAATTATAGTCCTTCTATGGAAAAAATTCATTGAATACAATATATCTACTTCTAATTATTTGTTTTATTTCACCAACCCATAGTCAGTATCTAAAATTTTCATCTCCATGGATAAGGAAAAAACACATTTTTGATTTTGATTCAAGTTTTTCCCTATTCTTGAAATTTACATGTACATATGACAAACTATAAAATACTATAATGTGGTGAACTTATGGTTGTTTTCTAAACCATAGTAGCAATGGAAGTTCTTTCCCAACTATCGATGCAGAACTTCTGTTTGTGAGATAATCTATCATGTTGAGTGCCTCTTCCCAAATCACCTTAGGCATCCACAAGTGCAACCTCATAATCCTATATTTCTCTATTATATTATTTTTATTCTTTTAGTCACTCCATTTATTTATATAGTTCTAGGAATTGTATTATCATTTATTATTTTTTCCTTCTGATAGAAAATCTAGAAATTATGCCTGGTGTACTCACTATTATTTTCTAGCTGGATTCACTTAAAATTAAAGTTATATTCACTTTTTCCAAAGATTTACATTTAAAAAAACATATAAAATGAATCATATTTATTATTCAATAAGTAAATACATACTTTACTTGTAACATCATAAATGAGAGTAAGAATGTAAAGGAAATCACTATGATTGAACATGCTAAGGTCCCCAAACATCTAAGTGAAAAAGCTCTAACTTCTGGTCCCTGAGTTTCTGACCATATAAGTTGAAGGGCACTCTTTTCTTGTTTCCCAATACAAAACTTTCAAACTTTTAAAATTACAAGTGATAATGATTTAGTATTACCTTATCCTTCAGAAAATTTATGTTCTTATCACTGAGGTGACCAAACCTGTAATGCCATAATTTTAGATCATGGAAAGTTTAACTTCTATGCATTTCAATTACATATAAATTTCTATTCAAGTAAAGAGTCACAACATTTACTCATTTTTCAACCATAATGGAACTATGGATAACTTTCCATACCATATTTGAAAAGTTAGTTTCATAGCGTGAATCATCCAATTTTCTAATGGAAATAATTTTTTTTCAGGAGATCAGGGATGTGGAAAACTTATATTAACTTAAAGAATACCTTATTTTTCATATGGATGTTGACCAATACTTTTCCAAAAAAATTATGTCTTTACCCTCCAATAGATTTAATTTCAAAAAATCCACTAATACATAGTTGACTATGGATATTTGATCACTAGTTGAATGGAAATATTCTCCAGATTAAATCTCCCATGATTCTAACAGAGTTTTCACACTCATCAAGTAACTAATTTCAGATTCCATTATGTTTTAAGAATATGAACTACACAAAGTTTATGGTTTTAAGGTGTTATCCTTGTGATTTTTTCAATCCTTCTTGATGTGTTAGTTCTTAACAAATTTATAATAGGTTGGACTAGGACCAACCAACCTACTTCATCTCTTATATCCCTAATTTTATTATAATGAATTATTCTAATAAAGCTACTTCTTATGGGGTAAATATCCTCATCCATTAATATTGAAAGAATTACCAGATGGTTCTTGGACTTCCCTCCACTAGAGTTATTCATTATGTATAAAATTTCTAATATCCTCAAACACCAAGTTTGTTTTTCCATCGAAGTTACTAACAACAATAACCATTACATCATAGCTCTATGGAAGTGAGGATTATAGTATAAATTCCTATAAATCATCAAAAAATGTAACATTCATTGATTGGATCTACTCATAGATCATGTTGAATTCATTCACACGATTCTTCATTGGTCTTACTTTCTCTGACCTTAAGTCAAAAAACTATCACAACATGAAAATTTTGATAAGGGTTGTTGATTTTTCATACTTGTTAGTAAATTACTTAATAACATCCATCATGGTCTTCTTCTGTTGAATGTTTAAAGCAACATTCCTTTCTAGGGATTGATCGCGTTGTCGAGCGCGTGAAATTAGATGTTAATTTTTAACTAGAATTTCTGCAATATAAAAACAACCCTAGGTCGTCTCTTGATAGAGCCTTAGATCATTAATTCCAATATGTGGTTTTGATTATGAAGGTAAAAAGAGAACTGGGGTTTTATAATACTTGGGTTTGATGATTAAAGATGACAATAGAAAATGAAAGCGATAAAACAAAGTAGAAGTAAACAAGATTAATTAAATGTGATCAACCCAGGGAAGTCTCATGATGCTCATCCTTCATCACTTCAAGAGATAGGGTTATGATATTTTAATACCTAGTTTTTAAAACCTATTAATATAATGTTACTGAGTTTATACTAGGATACCTCCTAGGTTTCAGTCGAAAACACACAATGATTCACCGGACACCACCGATGATTGGGTGATTTGTGTTCGACATCATAACCGAAACTCACCAATGCAACACACCAAGAACTCGATGTGCTATCCATGTTTGTAAGTTATTTCATTATGATACCATGAAATAAATGAAAATGACCTTGACACTACTTGTGTGATTTCAATTGACCAATATGAACCACACAAACACCGCAATTGGAAGGGGGAAAAGAAAGTGGTGAACGGTGTGTGAAACATCACATGAATGGGTACCCCCAAACATGATCATATGAGTTGATCAGGACATACCAGTACATTCCTCAATAAAAAAATAATAGAGGATGATGAAAAACAATACAAAAACCTGGAATTAAAAAGATCATTCAAATATTACAAACATGAAGCTTGGGATTTACATAACGTTCCTCCCTGGGTGATTACAAGGGGTTTAGAAATCCATGGGAGGGTAGGAAGAAGAAGATGTTGAAGTAGAACTTACCATAGCCTCCAGAACTTCTAGGTATGTTGAGAAGACTACTTGGGGACTCCAAAATGGCAGAACCTTGCCTACTGGCCGAACTCCAAAATGGGGTGCCCAAGGTGCCAATTTATAGGCAAAGCGAGAAGTGGATTTGGGCACCCTGATTTTACGAATCCTATTGATCCATGGTTTTGTCTGGTCATAAAGCCTTAACTCACTTTTGAAAAAACTAAAGAGTTATTGGCCAACACCTTTTCTACCTCCATGTCAAATTTGGCTTCCAGATATGGAATATAATAAGATATATTTTCAAAATACAGAGGCAATGTTTTGACCCCATGCAGATCCAATTTATTATAAAGATCAGCTTATATGGGCCTTTTAATGGATGAATTGGGATTCAGTTCCTTCATATGAAATGGATATAATTAAATTGAGGACCAGAAAACATAGTTTCATCCCATTTGGATGCACGTATTAGTAGAAGAACGCGTTTTAGTCTAGTGGAGTTCTTGGATCATGTGTAGAATGGCCCATTTTTTAAGGACTTCATCATAGGTCCTCCAAATCACCTCCACCTACAATATAATTATCAAAAAAAGTAACATTTACATTTTTAACAGTGTTAAACACAAAATAATTTAATCCAACATGGAGTGAAATTTATTATTATACATGTAATTTTCAATACAAAATCAGTTTAATACATTGGTATAAGGGTGAAATAAAACAATGAATCGTGGTACGATCACACCCCCACACCTAAACATTTGCACTCCTGGGAGAAGTATAATATCCTAATCATGTCCCATTCCTAAATAAAAGGTGTTAAAATATTCAAGATTCTTTTGAAATGAAATTCATCATGTCTCTTCTATGGAATAAATTTTCCTATCATTTTTCTTTTCTCACATTCAATTTTATTGAACTTCATTTGTTCACCCATGTAACATATCGCAACCTACCTCACCTTAAAATTTTACCTCTTCACTCAAGGAAGATATGAAAGTGGATTTATGCTCTTTTACCAGAGTTCATGTGATCTTACCATATGCTTGAAAATATTCTCATTTCTCTACTGGCAGAAACTAGTGTGCTACTTAAGAGGACTTCCAACAGGTTGTTCTAAGGTTTAAGGGTTGTGAGGATTTAATGTTTAAAAATATAAGGCAGAAGAGGAGTGTTTAATATCTTATGTAAAAAACATGTCAAAATTCAGAAAGTGTTCACAACGAATGCAAACAATCAACCCCTCACAATGTGTATCACTTCCAACTCACTCTCCCCATTGTCCATTTTTGTGAGTCACAACCAAGCAATAAATAATAATGAGTAAACATCCTCTTTTCTCCATTTTTTCTTTTGTTATATTTTTTTTCAATGTACAGAACTATTTTTTTGTATAGTTTTTTTTGAAGATAAAGAGGGAAACATGTGTAAAAGAATTATGTAATATGGCTTGTGAACCCATTGCCCAAGGAAAATGTAGGCACCCTTTATATCAACCCATAACAATGATTCTCTCCCCAGAATTCCCATGGAAACACACTCTCTCCCACACTTTCTGAAAATAAAACAAGAATATACACAAGATATGGGTAGGTAGGGATAAATTATCTTGTAATGTGGCTACCTAACAGGCATTTCATGGTCTCTAAGGCTTAAGAAGGATAAAATGTAAAGGTGACCGAAAATAGAGGATAATTGTAAAAAGGGATTTTCAATGAACGATTTACTCTATCATTAATGTAGAATACTTGAATCTTATGGCTTCAAATAGAATCAAGGAAAGTTATAGTTTCTCTACATGACCCTATACTCTCAATAAATTGATTAAAAGGAAGAATATACAATAAAGGGCGTAGAATCTCTCTCAGGTAAGGGATTAAAATATTGGTTAGTTTTAATGAGGCATGGATTTCAAAAATGCATTAAACACCTTATAATGATTTGAAAATAAAAATTCTAGAAAAATATTCTATATTAAAATTCATTTGAAAAACATTTTTCCATAAACAATGAAATTTCCCACACAATCTACTCAAGCATGAAAAATGATTTTGGATATTCTTTTTAAGATCAATTTTTATATAAAAACACATAATAAGGAAAAAGAAATCCAAAATTAAAACACATTTTTTTTAATTTTTTTTGTTTTGTTTAATCCTAAATATGACATGTCACCCTCCCTCACACCTAAAAGTTACATTTTTCTCAATGAAAGTATTTTAAATAAATAGGAAAGTAAATAAAGTTAGGGAGAAGGGACAACCTTCTAAATGGTGTCATATGTGGCATCTATTAGTTGGATTTCGTCCACGTGATGCTTTGGAAAATCCTCATAGAAGTGTTTGAGACTCTTCCCATTGAAAATAATACCTTTTCCAATCTTCTCATGAAAAACCTATATAGCACCAAAAGGGTAAAAATCAGTAACAATATAAGGACCGAGCCATCAGGAACCAAGCTTACCTAAGTGGATCTTTAGCCTAGAATTATACATGAGAACCTTCTCACCAATATGGAACTTCCGCTGATGTATTATGCTATCATGTATAGCCTTTGTCTTCTCTTTATATATTCCGGAGTTTTCACATGCATCACGTCAAATTTCTTCCAACTCTTGAATCTGCAGCTTCTTATGCGCACCTGCATTTGAAAGATTCATATTACATTGTTTAACAACCCAATATGCACGATGTTATACCTCCAATGGGAGGTGACAATCCTTTACAAACACAATTCTATATGGTGACATTCCAATTAGGGTTTTAAAAGATGTACGGTACGCCCAAAGGGCATCATCCAAGCGCAAACTCCAATCTTTCCTATTGGGTTGTACCGTTTTTTCCAAGATATGTTTAACTTCCTGATTTGAGATTTCTGCTTGTCTGTTAGTTTGGGGGTGATATGAAGTGGAGACTTTATGATCAACCCCATACTTACAAAGCAAAATTTTCATGTTGCGATTGCAAAAATGTGAACCCTGACCACTAATGATGAATCTAGGTAAACCAAACCTACTGAATATTTGAGACCTCACAAAATCAATAACCACATGAGAGTCATGGGTACTAGTGGACTTTTCTTCCAACCATTTAGATACATAGTCTATATCAAAAGAAATGTATAAAAATCCAAATGAATTTGGAAAAGGCCCCATGAAGTCAATGCCCCATGCATAAAAAATTTCACAGAATAACATGGGTTGTTAGGGAATTTCATTCCTCTTGGAGATATTCCCTGTGAATTGACAATGAATACATGACTTAAAGAATCTATGGCCATCCCTATAAAATGTTTTCCAATAAAGTCCCGATTCAAGAACCTTTATAGATATACGTTGAGAGCCAAAGTGGCCCCCATAGGCCAAGGTGTGGAAGAAGGTCAAAACAGAGGTGAACTCATGGTCAGGGACACACCCACAAACTACTTGTTCACCACAAATTCTCCACAAGTACGGGTCATACCAAATTTACCACTGAGAATCATGCTTAAATCTATGGAATTTTGAAGTTCTAAAATCAGGGGGGACCCTGGATTTTGCTAGAAAATTCACAATGTCCACATACCAGGGGGTAAGGTCCACAACATCACAAAGGGTCTCATGAGAGAAGAATTATCCAATGGGGAGGGGTGAGTCAACAAGATGGTCCAATGGTGGGGAAATCCTACTAATGTGGTCATATAACACATTTTACACTCCTCTCTTATCTTTAATCTCAAGGTCAAAATCCTAGAGGAGGAGCATCCACCGAATGAGACGGGGCTTAGCTTCAGGTTTCTTTAGGAGGAAACGAAGGGAAACATGATCAGAAAAGACAATGATTTTTGACCCGATAAGATATGAATGGATTTTTTCCAAGGAAAACCCAATAGAAAGAAGTTCTTTTTCAGTGGTCGTGTAGTTTTCCTGGGTAGGGTCAAGGGTATTTGAGGCATACACAATGACATGAGGAGCCTTCTCAACCATTTGTGATAAAACTTCCCCAACTGCAAAGTTAGAGTCATCGCACATAAGTTCAAAGGGGAGATCCCACCTTGGTGGTTGGATGATGGGAGGTGATGAAGACTCCTTTTTAGTGAATTGAATGTGTCCTCACAATTTTTATCAAACAAAAACTCAGAATCATTTTGTAATAACCAGGACGAGGGAAGTGCGATCTTACTGAAGTCTTTAATGAATCGGCGGTAAAAACCAGCATGACCAAAGAAATATTGCACCTCATGAACACATTTTGGATATGGAAGGGTTGAAATTAATTCAATTTTTGATTTATCCACTTTAATTCCCTCTTTTGAAATAACATTATCAAGAACTATCCCCCATTCAACCATGAAATGGCATTTCTCGTAATTTAATACTAGATATTTTTCTATGCAAAGATGGAGGATAGAACCTAGGCAAGCCAAACAATCATCAAAGGAAGTTCCATAAACTGTGAAATAATCCATAAAAACTTCCATGTAATTTTCTAGGTACTCTGAAAATATACTCAACATACAACACTGAAAAGTACCTGGAGCATTACAAAGACCAAAAGGCATCCTTCTGTATGAAAATGTGCCAAATGGGCAGGTAAATGTTGTCTTTTATTGATTCTCAGGGGATATATGGATTTGGAAATAAACCAAATATCCCTCAAGGAAAAAATAACGGGACTTAGCAGCCAATCGTTCTAACATTTGGTCAATTAAAGGTAGAGGAAAGTGGTCCTTCCGCGTTGGTTGATTTAGTCAACAGTAGTCAATACAGACTCACCAACAGTTTTGCACACGTTTTAGAACCAATTCATTCCTTTCATTTGACACAACTGTTATTCCTATTTTTTTAGGCACAATTTGCACTAGACTAACCCATTTACTATCAGATATAGGATAAATGACCCCACCCGCAAGTAATTTACTGACTTCCAATTTTACCACTTCAAGGAGAGTGGGATTCAACTGGCATTGAGATTGTCTTATGGGCATAGACTCATCATCCAAAAGTATATGGTGCATAAAAATTTATGGGCTAATCCTGGGAATATCAGCCAATGTTCATCCTATTACCTTTTTACACTCTCTCAGAAGATCAAGTAGTTTTGATTCTTATTGTTGAGAGTGGTTATTGGAAATAATAACGAGAAATTGGTCAATAACCTCAAGATAGGCATATTTTAAATTAGATGGAAGTGGTTTTAATTCCAAAACTGGTGGTTTTTTGGATGAGGGAGGGGATTTAGGGGGAGTGAGGTCCATTAAACTGTCTGTATTCTCATGTTTATTCTATAAAGATAGAGAATATATTGAAATGAGATTTTCAGAATCATCGACGGTCATGGGTACTTCAGAATGAACACACTCATCAATTAAAGAACAAAATTTACACTTTTCATAACCCACACAATACTCAAAACATGACTCAAAACTAAAAGAATCCAAGGGTGAAGAAAATAAAAATGAATCAGAATTTGAGTTGAAGAGATAATTGTGTGTTATGATCATTTGAGAGCACTTTCATCGAATAGATAAGAAGAGTGGAGTGCTCTTCAATGGGGTGTTTCATAGCCTCAAGGATGTTAAAACTTACCTTTTATCCAAAAAACTCCATGGAAAATGTATCATTGTGAACATTGATAATCGTCTTTTCTATTTTGAGGAATGGCCTCCCAAGTATGAGAGGATCATGTCCTTGGGTTCATGTATCTTCCATGTCAATAATGTAGAAATCAGCGGGTAATATGATATTCTTCACTCTGACAAGGAAATCCTCAATCACTCCTTTTGGATGCATAGTACTTCAGTTGGCAAGTTGTACGACAATTCCCATTGGTTGAAGCTCTCCAACCTACAGAGAACTGTACTCGGAGTGAGGCGTTACATTAGTGGAAGTGCCTAAATCTAGCATAGAGTCAGAAAAGAAAGTCTCCCCTATGGTACATGGTATTATGAATGTGCCCGGATCCTTGAATTTGGTTGGCATTGCTGGTTGTATCAAGGCCGAGACATTCCTCCCCAAGTTGAGTCTCTCATTCCCCTTGAGCCTATGGGTGCAAAGTTCTTAAATTTTTTTGGCATAACGGGGAATTTTCTTGACTGCATCCAACAATGGAATATTAAATTGAACTTTTTTAAATGTATCCATTATTTCATTGTCAATATCATTATCAAAGTTTTTCTTAGATTTAGAGAGTCTTTGAGGTAAAGGAAGAGGAATGGATTGTTCATGGTAATCCTTAATGATAATTTGATTGCCCTTTTTATTTTGTTTTTCTTCATTGGAATATTTTATGGGTAGAGAAAGAGTATTTTAAAGAGGGGGACATACCTGTTGCGTAGAATCAATAGAAGGAGAAATTTCTTTAGCACTAAGAAGTGTAATTGCACATAAATTACCTTTGTCCTTCAGATTTGAAATGGGTTGGTATAGTAGTTGTCTAGAACCTTGCATCTTAAGCTCACCGATGGTGTTCTCCAATTGTCCCACTTGAGTTCGTAGGTCTTGAATTGCCGATTGTGTGATCTATTGGAACTAGAGGTTCTAGGTTGCCATTTGTTTCACCATATTCTTGAGGCTTGGTTCATATTTGGGAGGAGGAGGATGATTGTTTTGAGAATTTCAAGGATAAGAAGGTTGCATACCTTGGCCTTGTTGATACCAATTCTGCTTGGGGTAGCTTGAGTTTCCTCCTTTTTGGTACTGGGGTTGTGCTTGCCACCCATGGTTTGGATTTGGCCTGAATTGTTCCTGCTTGAAGGGAGGTGCTTGTTGGAATGGATGCCCTAGGAACCTGGCTGCACAAGACTCAGGTGAATCTTGAAGTTGTGGGTATTGGTCAGAAAAATGAGTATTGTCAGAACAAATACCACAATGTATTGGAATAGGAGGAGATTGTGAGTTACCTTGTGCTTGAGCTAATTTCCTTAGAATGGTATTCATCTCATCAAGTTTATTATCTACCTTTTTTTCTAGGGATGAATAAATTTCCTCATGAACTCCTCGGGTTGGTGCAATTGCTTTTGTACCAAATTGTTGTGCATTTTGAGCCATGTTGCCTATTAAGTCATGAGCGGAGGAAGGAATTTTATCAACTAGAGAACCACCAGCTGCAACATCAATCATTCCATGATCCGTGGGGATAAGTACCTCATAGAAGTATTATATTAATAGTTGTTCACTAATATGGTGGTGGGGGAAGCTTTAGCAAAGTCTTTTGAATCTCTCCTAGTATTCATGAAGCGTCTCTCCTTGTGATTGCCTAATTCCATATATTTCTTTTTTAATTGATGCCATTTGGGAGGCAGGGAAAAAATTCTCTAAAAAGAGTCTTTTAAGTTCATTCTAGCCCCTAATCGTGGTAGGAAAATAGTATATACAATCTTTGGATACACCATTAAGGGAGAAAGGAAAGGCCCTAAACTTTATTAAGTCCTCAGACACATTTTTGGGGTTTCCTGGTGGAGAACACTATGTGAAACTTCTTAAGGTGTTTATGAGGGTCGTCATCAGGAAGACCATGGAATTTAGGAAAAAGGTGGATGAGGCCTGATCTCAGCTCAAAGTTGGTTTATTCCTCTAGATATTAGATGTATACATGTTGGTACTCAACATCCGGGGTGGTCAGTTCTTTTAAGGTTCGATTATTTGCAGCCATGTTTTCTTGGGTTTTATTGGGTTCAATTTTTTATTGGTTGAAGACCACTTGAGGTTCTACAAGGGGTTCCTCAGTGTTACTTTATTGACCTTCTCTAGAAAACTTGATTTGTGAGTGGAGTAATTTTTCAATTTTAGGATCAAATTCAAGTAGTGTTTCTTTACAAGATCTTGTCATGTAACAATGATGTCCAGTTTGATTGATTGATTTTTTGTTGGGTTTTTTTTGATTTGATATGGATAAAAAAAAGAACTTAAGAAGGGTAAAAGATGAAAATAATGTTATACTACAGAATTAGAGAGAGAGAGAGAGAGAAAACACACAAAAATAAACAAAAACAATGACAAAAACCCAAAACAAAACAATCAAATGGGGGAGGGGTATTGAAAGGAGTACTAATTAAGAATGAAAATAAATAAAGAAAAGGAAATAAAGAAAAATAATGACCTTGGCTTTCCGGCAATGGCACCAAAATTTGATCACGTTGTTGAGTGCGTCAAATTAGATGTTTATTTTTAACTAGAATTTCTGCAGTATAGCAGCAATCCTAGGGCGTCTCTCAATAGAGCCTTAGATAATTAATTCCAAAATGTGGCTCTGATTACGAAGGTAAAAAAGGAAATGAGGTTTTATAATACTTGGTTTTGATGATTAAATATGACAATAGAAAATGAAAGCGATAAAACAAAGTAGAAGTAAACAAGATTAATTAAACATGATCAACCCAAGGAAGTCTCGTGACGCTCATCCTTCATGGATTCAAGAGATAGGGTTATGATATTTTAATACCTGGTTTGTAACACCTATTAACAGAATGTTACTGAGTTTATACTAGGATACCTCCTAGGGTTCAGTCGAAAACACACAATGATTCACCGGACACCGCCGATGATTGAGTGATTTGTGATCGACATCATAACCGAAAATCACCAAGGCAACACACGAAGAACTCGATGTGCTATCCAGGTTTGCATGTTATTTAATTTTTATACCATGACATAAATGAACATGAAATTGATAGTGATTTTGTGAGTTCAATTGACCAATATGAATCACAAAAACACCACAATTGGAAGGGGGAAAAGAAAGTGGTGAACGGTGCATGAAACATCACATGAATGGATACCCCCAAACATGATCATATGAGTTGAGCATGACATACCAGGACATAAAAAAATAAAATAAGAATAGATGATGATGAAAAACAATACAACAACCTAGAATTAAAAATATCATTCAAATATTACAAACATGAAGCTTGGGATTTATATCACGTTCCTCCCCGAGTGATCACAATGGGTTTAGAAATCCATGGGAGGAGAGTAAGAAGAAGATGTTGAAGTAGAACTTTCCATAGCCTCCATAACTTCTAGTTATGTTGAGAATACTCCTTGGGGACTCCAAAATGGCAGCACCTTTCCTCCTGGCCGAACTCCAAAATGGGGTGCCCAAGGTGCCAATTTATAGGCAAAGTGGGAAGTGGATTTGGGCACCCTGATTTTACGAATCCTTTTGGTCCATGGTTTTGGCTGGTCATAAAGCCTTAAATCACTTTTGAAAAAACTAAGGAGTTGTTGGCTGAAACCTTTTCTACCTCCATGTCAAATGTTATGGCAAGATATGGAATATAATAATAGATATTTCTAAAATATATAGGCAATGTTTTGACCCTGTGCAGATCCACTTTATTGGACATATGAGCTTGTATGGGCCTCTTAATGGACAAATTCAGCTTCGCTTCCTTCATATGAAATGGATATCATTAAATTTAGGACCATCCCAAAATGGTTCAGCCCATTTGGATGCACATATTAGTATCATAATTTGTTTTAGTATACTAGAGTTCTTGGATCATGTGCAGAATGACCCATTTTTCATGGACTTCATCAAAGGTCCTCCAAATCACCTCCACCTACAATATAATTATCAAAACAAGCAACATTTCCCTTTTTAACAGTGTTAAACAAAAAATAATTTAATCAAACATGGAGTGAATTTTTTTATTATACATGTAATTTTCAATACAAAATCAGTTTAATACATTGGTATAAGGGTGAAATAAAATAGTGAATCGTGGTACGATCACACCCCCACAACTAAAAATTTGCACTCCTGGGAGAAGTATAATATCCTAATCATGTCCCATTCATAAATAAAAGGTGTGAAAATATCCAAGATTATTTTGAAATGAAATTCATCATGTCTCTTCTATGGAATCAATTTTCCTATCATTTTTCTTTTCTCACATTCAAATTTATTGAACTTCATTTGTTCACCCATGCAACATATCGCAACCTACCTCAACTTAAAATTTTCCCTCTTCACTCAAGGAACATATGAAAGTGGATTTATGATCTTTTCCAAGATTTCATGTGATATTACCATATGCTTTCCAATATTCTCATTTCTCTACTGACAGAAACTAGTGTGCTACTCAAGAGGACTTCCAACAGGTTGTTCTGAGGTTCAAGGGTTGGTAGGATTTAATGTTTAAAAATCTGAGGCAGAAGAGGGGTGTTTAATCTCTTATGTACAAAACATGTCAAAATTCAGAAAGTGTTCACAACTAATGTACACACTCAACCCCTCATAATGTGTATCACCTCCAACTCACTCTCCCCATTGTCCATTTTTGTGAGTCACAACCAAGAAATGAATAATAATGAGTAAACATCCCCTTTTCTCCATTTTTTATTTTGTTCTATTTTTTTTAATGTACATAACTATTTTTTTATAGTTTTATTTTGAAGATAAATAGGGAAACATGTGTAAAATAATGATGTAATATGTCTTGTGAACCCATTTCCCAAGGAAATGTCAGCACCCTTTATATCAATCCATAACGATGATTCTCTCCCCAGAATTCCCATGGAAACATACTCTCTCCCACACTTTCTGAAAATAACAAGAATATACACAAGATATGGGTAGGTAGGGATAAATTATCTTGTAATGTGGCTACCTAACAAGCATTTCATGGTCTCTAAGGCTTAAGAAGGATAAAATGTAAAGGTGGCCAAAAATAGATAATAATTGTAAAAAGGGATTTTCAATGAACGATTGCCTCTATCATTAATGTATCATACTTGAATCTTATGGATTCAAATAGAATCAAGGCAAGTTATAGTTTCTCTACATGACCCAAGACTCTCAATAAAGTGATTAAAATAAATAATATACAATAAAGGGCATAGAATATCTCTCAAGTAAGGGATTAAAATATCGATCAGTGCTAATGAGGCATGAGTTTCAAAAATCCATTAAACACCTAAGAATGATTTGAAAATACAAATTCTAGAAAAAGATTCCATATCAACATTCATTTGAAAAACATTTTTCCAAAAACAATGGAATTTTCCACAAAATCTACTCAAGCATGAAAAATGATTTTGCATATTCTTTTTAAGATCAATTTTTATCTAAAAACACAAAATAAGGAAAAAGAAATAAAAAATGAAAACACATTTTTTAATTTTTTTTTTGTTTTGTTTAATCCTAACTATGACATGTCACCCTCCCCCACACCTAAAAGTTACATTGTCCTCAATGAAAGTATTTTAAATAAATAGGAATGTAAATAAAGGTAGGGAGAAGGGACAACCTACTAAATAGTGTCATATATGGCATCTATCAGTTGGATTTCCTCCATGAGATGCTTTGGAAAATCCTCATATAAGTGTTTCAGCCTCGGCCCATTGACAGTAATCCCTTTTCCACTCTTCTCATGCAAAACCTGTATAGCAACAAAAGGGTAAACATCAATAACAATATATGGATCGAGCCATCAGGAATGAAGCTTACCTAGGTGGACCTTTATCCTAGAATTATACATGAGAACCTTCTCAACAATATGGAACTTCCGCTGATGTATCATGCTATCATGGATAGCCTTTGTCTTCTATTTATAGATTTGGGGGTTTTCATATGCATCACATCGAATTTCTTCCAACTCTTGAATCTACAGCTTCCTATGCGCACCTGCATCTGAAATATTCATATTACATTGTTTAACAGCCCAATATGCATGATGTTCTACCTCCACTGGGTGGTGAAAAGACTTTCCAAAAAAAATTCTATATGGTGACATTCTAATTGGGGTTTTAAAAGCTATAAGGTATGCCCAAAGTGCATCATCCAAGTGCAAACTCCAATCTTTCCTATTGGGTTGTACCGTTTTTTCCAAGATTTGTTTAACTTATGGATTTGAGATTTCTGCTTTTTTGTTAGTTTGGGGGTGATATGCAGTGGAGACTTTATGATCAACCCCATACTTACGAATAAAAATTTTCATGTTGTGATTGAAAAAATGTGAACCCTGATCACTAATGATGAATCTAGGTAAACCAAACCTTTTGAAAATATGTGACCTCACAAAATCAGCAACCACATGAGAGTCATCGGTCTTAGTGGCCTTTTATTCCACCCATTTAGATACATAGTCAATAGCCAATAAAATGTATAAAAATCCAAATTAATTAGGAAAATGACCTATGAAGTCAATGCCCCATGCATAAAAAATTTCACATAATAACATGGGTTGTTGGGGCATTTCATTCCTCTTGGAGATATTCCCTGTGAATTGACAATGACTACATGAATTGAAAAATATATGGTCATTCCTATACAATTTTGGACAATAAAGTCCTGAGTCAAGGGCCTTTCGAGTTGTACGTTGAGATCCAAAGTGTCCCCCACAGGCCAAGGTGTGGCAGAAGGTCAAAATAGAGGTGAACTCATGGTCAGGGACACACCGACGAACTACTTGGTCACCAAAAATTCTACACAAGTATGGGTCATCCCAAATGTACCACCAAGAATCATGCTTAAGTCTATGGAATTGTGAAGTGCTAAAATTAGTGGGGACCCTAGATGTTTCTAGAAAATTCACAATGTCCGCATACCAGGGGGTAAGGTCCACACCATCACAAAGGGTATCACGAGGGAATAATTCTCCAATGGGGAGGGGTGAGTCAACATGATGGTCCAATGGTGGGGAAATCATAATAATGTGTCCAACTACCACATTTTCCACTCGTCTCTTATCTCTAATATCAAGGTCAAACTCCAGTAGGAGGAGCATCCACCGAATGAGACAGGGCTTAGCTTCAGGTTTCTTTAGGAGGAAACGAAGGGCATCATGATCAGAAAAGACAATGATTTTTGACCCGATAAGATATGAACGGAATTTTAAAAGGAAAACACAATAGAAAGAAGTTCTTTTTCAGTGGTCGTGTAGTTTTCCTGGGTAGGGTCAGGGGTACGTGAGGCATACACAATGACATGAGGAGCCTTCTCAACCCTTTGTGATAAAACTGCCCCAACTGCAAAGTTAGAGGCATCACACATAAGTTCAAAGGGGAGATCCCACCTTGGAGGTTGGATGATGAGAGGTGATGAAAGACTCCTTTTTAATGAATTGAATGTGTCCTCAAAATTTTTATCAAACAAAAACTTAGAATCCTTTTGTAATAACCAGGACATGGGAAGTGTGATCTTACTGAAGTCTTTAATGAATCGGCGGTAAAAAAAAGCATGACCCAAGAAAGATCGCACCTCAGAACACATTTTGGATATGGAAGGGTTTAAATTAATTCAATTTTTGATTTATCTACTTGAATTACCTCTTTTTAAATAACATGCCCAAGAACTATTCCCCATTCAACCATAAAATGGCATTTCTTGTAATTTAATACTATATCTTTTTCTATGCAATGATGGAGGATATAACCTAGGTAATCCAAAAAATCATCAAACGAAGTTTCATAAACTGTGAAATCATCCATAAAAACTTCCATGTAATTTTCTAGGTACTCTGAAAATATACTTAACATACAATGCTGAAAAGTACCTGGAGCATTACAAAGACCAAAAGGCATCCTTCTGTATGAAAATATACCAAATGGATAGGTAAATGTTGTCTTTTCTTGATCCTTAGGGGCTATATGGATTTGGAAATAACCCAAATATCCATAAAGGAAAAAATAATGTGACTTAACAGCCAATCGTTTTAACATTTGGTCAATGAAAGGTAGAGGAAAGTGGTCCTTCCATGTGGCTTAATTTAGTCGACGGTAGTCAATACGGACTCGCCAACTGTTTTTCATACGTGTTGGAACCAATTCATTCCTTTCATTTGACACAACTATTATTCCTGTTTTTTAGGCACAATTTTCACTGGGCTAACCCATTTACTATTAGATATTGGATAAATGATCCCCACAACAAGTAATTTACTGACTTCCAATTTTACCACTTCAAGGAGAGTGGGATTCAACCAGTGTTGAGATTGTTTTACGGGCTTAGCCTCATCATCCAAAAGTATATGGTGCATAAAAATATATGGGATAATCCTAGGAATATCAACCAATGTCTATCCTATTGCCTTTTTACACTCTCTTAGAAGATCAAGCAGTTTTTATTCCTGCTGTTGAGAGAGGTTATTGGCAATAATGACGGGAAATTGGTCAATACCCTCAAGATAGGCATATTTTAAATTATATGGAAGTGGTTTTAATTCCAACACCGATAGTTTTTTGACTAATGGAGGGGATTTAGGGGGATTGAGGTCCATTAAACTATCTATATTCTCATGTTTATTCTCTAAAGAAAGAGAATCTATTGAAATGAGATTTGCAAAATCATCGACGGTCATGGGTACCTCAGAATGAACACACTCATCAATTAAAACACAAAATTTACACTTTTCAGAACCCACACAACACTCAAAACATGATTCAAAACGGAAATCATCCAAGGGTGAAGGAAAGAAAAGTGAATCAGAATTTGAGTTGAGGAGAGAATTGTGTGTGTGTGAATCATTTGAGAGCACTTACATCGAATAGACATGAAGAGTGGAGTGCTCTTCAATGGGGTGTTTCATAGCCTCAAGGATATTAAAACTTACCTTTTCTCCACCAAAATTTATGGAAAGTGTACGATTGTGAACGTTGATGACCGTATTTTCTGTTTTGAGGAATGGAATCCCAAGTATGAGAGGAGTGTTTCCTTGGGTTTGGGTATCTTCCATATCAATAATGTAGAAATCAGTGGGGAAGATGAGATTCTTCACTATGACAAGGACATCCTCAATCACTCCTTTTGGATGCGTAGTACTTTGGTTGGCAAGTTGTATGACAATTCCCATTGGTTGAAACTCTCCAACCTGCAGAGAAGTGTACACGAAGTGAGGCATTGCATTACTGGAAGCACCTAAATCTAGCATAGCATCCGAAAAGAAAGTCTCCCCTATGGTACACAGTATTGTGAATGTTCCCAGATCCTGCCATTTGGTTGGCATCGCTAGTTGAATCAAGGCCGAGACATTCCTCCCCAAGTTGACTCTCTCATTCCCCTTCAGCCTTCATCTATGGGTGAAAAGTTCTTTAAGAAATTTGGCATAATGAGGAATTTGCTTGACTGCATCCAACAATGGAATATTAACTTGAATTTTTTTAAATGTATCCATTATTTCATTGTGAATATCAATATCAAAGTTTTTCTTAGATTTAGAGAGTCTTTGAGGGAAAGGAAGAGGAATGGATTGTTCCTAGGAATCCTTAATGATAATTTGATTGCCCTTTTTATTTTGTTTTTCTTCATTGGAATCTTTTATGGGTGGATAAAGAGTGTTTTCAAGAGGGGGACATACCTGTTGCATAGAATCGGTATAAGGAGAAACTTCTTTACCACTACGAAGTGTAATTTCACATAAATTACCTATGTCCTTCGGATTGGCAATGGGTTGGGATGGTAGTTTTCTAGAACCTTGCATCTTAAGATCACTGATGGTGTTCTTCAATTGTCCCACTTGAGTTCGTAGGTCTTGAATTGCCGATTGTGTGGTCTGTTGGAACTGGAGGTTCTAGGTTTCCATTTGTTTCACCATATCCTCGAGGCTTGGTTCATATTTGGGAGGATGATGATTGTTTTGAGAATATGAAGGATAAGAAGGTTGCATACCTTGGACTTGTTGATACCAATTCTTCTTGGGGTAGCTTGAGTTTCCTCCTTGTCGGTACTAGGGTTGTGCTTTCCACCCATGGTTTGGATTTAGCATGAATTGTTCCTGCTTGAAGGGAGGTTCTTTTTGGAATGGATGCCCTGGGAACATGGCTCCACAAGACTCAGGTGAATCTTGAAGTTGTGGGAACTGGTCAGAAAAACGAGTATTGTTAGTACAAATAACACAATGTAATGGAACAAGAGGAGATTGTGAGTTACCTTGTGCTTGAGCTAATTGCCTTAAAAGGGTATGAATCTCATCAAATTTATTATGTACCTTTTTTTCTAGGGATGAATGACTTGCCTCATAAACTCCTTGGGTTGGTGCAATTTCTCATGTACCAAATTGTTGTGCATTTTGAGCCATATTGGCTATTAAGTCACGAGCGATAGAAGGAGTTTTATCAACTAGGGAACCAACAGCTACAACATCAATCATTCCATGATCCATGGGGATAATTCCCTCATAGAAGTATTGGATTAATAGTTATTCACTAATCTGGTAGTGGGGGCAGCTTGGGCAAAGTCTTTTGAATCTCTCCTAGTATTAATGAAGGCTCTCTCCTTGTGATTGACTAATTCCACATATTTCTTTCCTAATTGATTATATTTGAGAGGTAGTGAATAAATTCTCTAAAAATTGTCTTTTAAGGTCATTCCAGCCCCCAATTGTGGTAGGCAAATAGTATAGCCTATCTTTGGCTACACCATCAAGGGAGAAAGGGAAGGCCCTAAACTTGATTAAGTCCTCAGACACATTTTGGGGTTTCATAGTGGAGCACACTATGTGAAACTCTTTAAGGTGTTTATGAGGGTTCTCACCGGGAAGACCATGGAATTTAGGAATAAGGTGGATGAGGCCTGATCTTAGCTCAAAGTTGGTTGCTTCCTCAGGATATTGGATGTATGCAGGTTGGTACACAACATCCGGGGTGGTCAGTTCTTTTAAAGTTTGATTATTTGCATCCATGATTTCTTGGGTTTGATTGGGTTTAATTTTTTATTGGTTGAAGACCACTTGAGGTTACACAATGGGTTCCTCAGTGTTACTTGATTTACTTTCTGTAGAATCCTTTATTTATGAGTGGAGTGATTTTTCAATTTCAGGATCAAATTCAAGTAGTGTTTCTTTACCAGATCTTGTCATGAAACAATGATGTATAGTTTGATTGATTGATTGTTTGTTGTATTTTTTATTTGACATGGATAAAAAATAACTTAAGAAGGGTGAAAGAAGAAACGAATTTTATACTACAGAATTAGAGAGAGAGAGAGAGAAAACACACAAAAATAAACAAAAACAACGAAAAAAACCCCAAACAAAACAATAAAATGGGGGAGGGGTATTGAAAGGAGTACTAATTAAGAACCAAAATAAATAAAGAAAAGGAAATAAAAAAAATAATGATCTTGGATCCCCGGAAATGGTGCCAAAATTTGATCTCATTGTCGAGCATGTCAAATTAGATGTTTATTTTTAACTAGAATTTCTGCAGTATAGCAGCAACCCTAGGTTGTCTCTCAACGGAGTCTTAGATCATTAATTCCAAAATGTGGTTCTGATTATGAAGGTAAAAAGGGAAATGGGGTTTTATAATACTTGGGTTTTATGATTAAATATGACAATAGAAAATGAAAGCGATAAAACAAAGTAGAAGTAAACAAGATTAATTAAACGTGATCAACCCAGGGAAGTCTCGTGATGCTCATCCTTCATCGCTTCAAGAGATAGGGTTATAACTTTTAATACCTAGTTTTTAACACCTATTAACAGAATTTTACTAAGTTTATACTAGGATACCTCCTAGGGTTCATTCAAAAACACACAATGATTCACCAGACACCGTCGATGATTGGGTGATTTGTGTTCGACATCATAACCGAAACTCACCAAGGAAACACACGAAGAACTCGATGTGATATCCATGTTTATATGTTATTTCATTGTGATACCATGAAATAAATGAACATGACCTTGATAGTGCTTGTGTGAGTTCAATTGACCAACATGAACCACAAAAACACCGCAATTAGAAGTGGGAAAAGAAAGTGGTGAACGATGTGTGAAACATCACATGAATGGGTACCCCCAAACATGATCATATGATTTGAGCATGACATACCAATACATAGCTCAATAAAATAAGAATAGAGGATGATTAAAAACAACACAACAACCTGAAATTAAAAATATCATTCAAATATTACAAACATGAAGCTTGGGATTTACATGACGTTCCTCCCCAGGTGATCACAAGGGGTTTAGAAATTCATGGGAGGGGAGGAAGAAGAAGATGTTGAAGTAGAACTTCTCATAGCCTCAAAAACTTCTATGGATGTTGAGAAGACTCCTTGGGGACTCCAAAATGGCAGCACCTTGCCTCCTGGCCGAACTCCAAAATGGGGTGCCCAAGGTGCCAATTTATAGGCAAAGTGAGAAGTGGATTTGGGCACCGTAATTTTATGAATCCAATTGGTCTATGGTTTTATATGGTCTTAAAGCCTTAAATTACTTTTTAAAAAACTAAAGAGTTGTTGGAAGACACCTTTTATACCTCCATGTCAAATTTTACGGCCAAATATTGAATATAATAATAGATATTTCTAAAATACAGAGACAATGTTTTGACCCCATGCAGATCCACTTTATTGGACAGATCGGATTTTATGGGACTCGTAATGGATGAATTGGGCTTCTGTTCCTCCATATGAAATGGAGATCATTAAATTTAAAACCGTTACACCAAGTTTCATCCCATTTTGATGCACGGATTAGTAGAAGAATGCGTTTTAGTCTACTAGAGTTCTTGGATCATGTGCAGAATGGCCCATTTTTCATGGACTTCATCATAGGTCCTTCAAATCACCTCCACCTACAATATAATTATCAAAACAAGTAACATTTATCTTTTTAATAGTGTTAATAACAAAATAATTTAATCAAAAATGGAGTGAAATTTATTATTATACATGTAATTTTCAATACAAAATCAGTTTAATACATTGGTATAAGGGTGAAATAAAACAGTGAATCGTGGTATGATCAGCGATATTCTTATTAAATATTGGGTCTTTCTATACAGACACTCCCATTTTTCTTTCTTTATAAACACTGGATTTACTCCAAACAATGTAACTTCCAAGTCCTTTTGAATTAGATAATCTCCGATCTATATTCTACAGAACCCAAAATATGATCCATAAAACTTATCAATCTGGATCTTCCCTTCCTATAATTTTGTGCCTGAGCTGCTACCGAAAATGCATTCAGTGGTAGTACATGCATTGTGAAAATAGAAATCAATAAATAATAGAGGAGTTTATCATGCTTCAGACGATGTGTCCAATGTGCATGTAGGAAACACACTATTACTTGACTTTTAACATAAATGGAAGATTAAAGGTGATGTAAACACATTACAAAATATAATTAATCATCACCAACTTCTCAGCTTCATAATAAATGCTCAGTTGAATCACCCTTCCCTTTTTCTATACGTGTTACACTCTTTGATATGAAGGTATCATGAAATTATATACTAATCATAAATGGATAAACCTATAATACCTTATCCCATGAAATCATGGATCACTAAGAATGGACACTTAAGATTGATTACAAACTTGGTGACCCTTCGGTCTTTTTGAACTTCCAAACCTCTAGAAAATCATCATAAAACCATTGGTAAATGGGAATGTTTGATGGTTCTACTACTGTTGGAGAAGCCCCATTGTCAGTGTTCTCACATCACGTCTAGCCCAACATCTGGTGCATGAAATTATAGTGAACATAATTTAGAAATATAGAATTATAGTGAACTGATATAGAATTCACCTTCCAACAGGTTATGCATGGTGGGAGGAGGGCACAAGGTTGATGTTATTCATGTTCATGATATTCTACTTCTATAGATTGGTGATTTTTATACATGGAAGGGATAGAGATACATGACGTTTGATGTTGGGCTATGAGAGTGCCAAAATAGTGGGGAATTAGTTGTGATACACCTTATTTATATTCTATTGATATTATTTTACTATCTCAAATGTGTCTTTTAGTGAGGGAGTCAAGGTTAGGTTTTAAACTGAATAGTTTACCTCTTTTGGTTCCGGTTTGTTTCATTGTTTATTCACTAGGGCATTAGTATTCTATTTACATATTCACACGAGAGACCTTGGGTATGATCCTAATGATTATACATGTTATGATTACCCCTATTATACAATATGCATTTCAGGTTTCCAACACGGTTTCAAAGATCAAGTTGGACATTACTAGTTTGTACGTTGGAATTTATTTGGAGTTGGTGCCTTGGGATTTTTCTTGGTATTTCATTTTAGATGTTTTTATTTGTATTGCTTAACATGCATTATGGTATAATGGTTATTTTACATTTATGATATAGTGTTGAATGGTGGGTTTGTATATTGTATTATTGGGCTTATTGAGGGTATTACTTCTCATTGTGCGTTTCATGCCCCTAGTGATAGTTTCCAACCTAAGGCCTATTGGATGGGTTCTAGTTTCATGCCCCTGGACTAGGATGGGTACTATTGGAGGGGGGATAATGATAGAGTATCAGTCTATTATTGCAATATATATTTGATGTATGAAGTTAATTTATATTTGTTAGATAATTTTTATCATCTGAATTTTATAATTGGTTTGTTATTAATCTAATGAAACTCCTTGTTGAAATTTTGATGTTTTTGTATTTTTTGTGTTGTTGGTGATAGCGGTGGTGATTTTTCTATTGTTAAAACATTGTGTAACTCAAATTAAAAAATTTATAAATATACTACAATTATTCAAAATAACAGTATTATATTTTTTATATATGAAGATTAATTCTTACAACTATCATATACATCATACAAGAAAAATGACAATGATATATATGATAGTCATATATGAAAAATTCATTTTTTAAAAACATTTATGAACTATACATATAATTTTTACTTAAAATAATTTCCATATATAGTAGAAAACTTAAAAAAAATATATGATAGTTAAAAAACCGCCATATAGATATATAATGATAATATATATAACAATAAAAACCTATCCACTGCTTAAAAATTGGGTTTGGGGACCGCCTATGGGGGTCAATATTTCTTACTATCAGCGACTGCCAATGGCGATTACTCCACCTAAAAAAAATACCCCATATTGACCCCACCCTAGCCTTGTGCACCCCCTTCCTCTCCCTCAATACATCCCCCTTGTCTCATCCTCACCACACTCACTTCAGAGCCATCACCCCTCCCACTCCTCTCATGCACCCATTATCTCTTTTCCATCGTCTCCCTCACCCTCATCACACCCGATGTCAGAGCCTACACCACCACTACCCATCCACAAAAACTTTCCCTTAATTGATCATAACACCCCCTTTCAGAGCCACGACTCCCCCTCTCTTCCACCATACCTAATCCGACCGCAACCTCCAATCATCTCCATCCACTCAAGGTGAGGATATACCATCCAAATCCACCTCTGGATCTATCACTTGGTTATAGATTCCTATAAGGTAAACCCTAATTTTGGTCTCTGGTCAGTATTCATTTTGTTTTCCATGATATCGGAACACCCAATTTGAAACCCTATTTTCATTTTGTCTCTAGGTCCAAGACCTCTGATGTGCATGTATTTTGGGATCCGCTCCAAAATTTCTTCTGAAATATCTAACCATTTTTTCATCATTAAGTCATACATATTCTATTTCCACCGGAAGAAAATAATCTACTTCTAAAGCCATATGTTTTTTATTTCCTCTTGAAGAAGAAGTCTATAAATATTTGATTCCCCTAAATAATCAGATATTCAATTCAATATTATATACTTTATTTTTGGATTGGTGAAATAATTTATTATTTCTATGCATATATGATTATTTCAAGTGATTAGATATGATTTTATTTTCCCATTTAGTTGTATTGTGATTTTATGATCATAGTTATTTTTATTTGAATAAATGGTAAAACAAAACATACAAAACATGGTGTTGGGAAACTTTGTTCTAGATTTGAAAGAAAATAATCTATCTTGTTATGGTACAAGGATATTTCTAATCTCATTATCCCTCTTTGAATTTTATTTTAATTTGTGTTACCATTATCATTAGTTTTCTATTTTTCCAAAAATATGATGTGAGATTCATGGTAATGTATTTGAAAATTTTCCTTGTTCAGGTGATATGATATGATATTTAATTTTTTTATTTGATTATAACTTTTTATTGGAAGAAAATTCCCTCAAAAAAATTTCACCGGCATTCCATTTTATTTGACAATATTTATTTACATTCAAGCATGCATAGAGGTGAAAATTTTATTGTACTTGCTAGATTTATTGTATTTATTTATCTTTTCTATGTTCTATTATACTTCATGGAACAATTTTATTAATGCTATAATTGGTTATACATATTTTTACATCATGTCCACATCTTTTCATATCTCTATTCAGATATCTTTTCAGATACTTGTTCCATTACAATGTATATTACTTTTAATACTTATGTCCTAAAACTAAGAGGTATGCCATTACTTTTAGTTGACATCAACACATTATATCATGATTTTTTAAAAAAAAATTAATTCAATGTGCATATTTTTTAGAGGATTCATTAGGCTTAAAACATTTGAATGTCATCACAGTTTACAGTAATAAAATTTTGGTTCTGTATACTATATGTTGTATGTGGTTTATGAAATTTGTATACAGAATATTTTTCTCAGTCTCTATTAACTACATATTATTTATTCTATATACACTTATTGTACTATATCCAAATCAATTGTTTTTCAAAAAATGGATTTAGTTCATTTAATATTCAATTTATTAAATAAACTGAATGCATACTATTTATTGAATAAATTGTATGCAGTTTATTAGATGCACTATATATATGTTTCCTTTCTAAAATAATGTTATTCCAACGAATTTATAATTTTTTTTATATTTTAAAAAATTCAAGTTAGTACCTATTCCAATATGTATTTCAAAAAATCCCACTTTATTCACTTCCATGAAAAATAATCTTCTCTAATTTAAGTATAATTAGAACTCAATGTTTTTTTGTTACATTTTATTTATTTAAAATTTATTTCATCATTCGATTTTATTATATATTTAATTTTACCCCTTATAATACTATAATAATTTCATGTTTCATCCCTACATACATTTTTCATACTCCCTATCATTGGACTCACCTACTATGAAACTTTAAGTCCAATTCCATCCTTTTTCCAATATTTTTTGCAAATCATTATCTTATGGATATAGGTCCATTAATTTTTCTCCTTTCATGAAATCATTCATTCATTTTTAAACTTTTTATATATTATTTATTTATTTTTATTTTAAATTACTTATATTTCTTTCATTTTGATGATTAAATTTTCTGTTAATAATTTTAAATATCATGATTTCGTTATACCCCTTATCATACTATAATTCCAAAGAAATCATGCATGGATATCACCTACCAACCCACTTATAAGGAAGTGAGATTAAAAATAAAATTAACAAATTTTCAAAATAAATATGATGGTCATACATATTTTTCACATAAATTTCATGATATACTATAAATATATATCATTTTTGCTTTATTAATTTACTTTCATTATATTAAATGACAAGTGTATATACCATATCAAGGTCTTTAAATTCAAATATTGTGCAACCACACCATGTTGAAATGAATACAATATCCTCTAATAATAATGGATTACAGAATTATCAATGCTTTCCATTTTCAACTGCAATATTATAAGGTTTTTGTACTTTTTCTTTACAAATAGTTATATTTCTTTCATTATCTTTGTCACAAAACATTTAAATAATTTATACTGAAATGATAAGACTCATTAGGGAGTGTCGTAGAATGTCCAACTCATTTTTATGTATTAAATTACTTTAAATTAGTTTCCAAATGTATTCTGATATTAATTATTTTTATCTATTCTTTTTATTTAATTTAGGTTATTCTAAAGACTGTGTTGCAATAATATTCCACCCATCATCATAGGAACACCTAAAACCTACGATACTTATTAGAGTAATTTATTTTTAACATGTCAGTCATGTTAATCATAATCTATTAGATATATTACATGCATATAATTATTTATTTATCATAACCCTTAATCATTATTAAACCATTATTAATAAAAAACAGTAACCTTTATGCATGGGGTATTCTTTATAAATTCAATTCTGTTAGTTCATCAGGTACACCTTTATTTTAAATTTTCATCAACATATTTATATTTACACATGAACCATGATAAATTTTATGATTAACATTTTCAATTCTATTCAACTCTTAATCATTATTGAAATTTTTTCCTTTAGTATTTACATATGATTTTTTTATAAGATTCGTTAAGAGCTTCAAAAATGGAAGAAAAACTACTCAAATTTATCATATAACTCACTCAAAAAATTCCCGATCCCCAATATACGTGATTACATTAGAAATTACACTATTTAGACACATCCACCACATAAAATGTGTCTTTTTTCTATCAAGTAATTTGTTTGGAAAAAAATATAGCATCACCCTTCAATGATGAAAAACATTTAAATTATAGTGACATAAATTCATCATAATATATATAAATTTTATCATATATAGATTCATTTATTAATAAAAAAACCTTTGAGTTATAGTTCCTTATCAACCTCTAACGATAAGGAACCTTTGGACTGTAGTGATAAAATAAATACACACATTGGTAAGTTCATCTTCTGTAGCATCCTATTATAAAACTATTACAGAGAAATTTTCATACCAAAATCCACACACACCATACTTAGTATCTTTAGTTATAGTAGGAGATACATTATTTTTGTAGGCATAAATTAGATTCAAAGTATCTATTTTATGTACTTTATTTAACATTTCATCAAATTTTGTTTCAAAAACATTCATTGATGAAACCAATTCAAATTATAGTGATGAAATGAAACTATATCAACCTATCATGTTTGTAAGACTTAACTAATTCGAGTTATAGTTCAACATTAACCTTTAATGATGAGGCCCCTTTAGATCATATTGATGACTATCTTAGTCTCCATAGTTCTTAATTCATCTTGTGCATAATATTTTTCTTATAAAAATCATTCAGGTTTTCATTCATTGTAATACTTTAAGGTTTCCTACATTAAGTATGACCACACATTTTTATTGGATTCTATCCTCTTGACTATATGATCATTTTTTTGGGCATCATTATGGGGAACCTTGATACTGAACCATGTATCCTTAAATTTAAACTTTTTGGATCTTTCCAGATTGAAAACATTAATAAGTTCATATGATTTCTTACCATTGTGGACACTTGAAAAAGAAAATTATCCTTCTCAAATGATAGAAATATTTTCATAAAAATTCACTTCGATCATCAATCATGCAGTGTTCTCCATTTAAAATTATTGGGTTGCTAAAGCCTTTTTCCTGTCACTTATAGATTTTCCCATCAAAGACTATCCTATATCCACAGGACATACCAGATATAGAAGTAAGATCCTATAGAACATATCTTGTTCAAGTAAGATTATGATTTTGAAAATATATTATTCTTGGAAGTAACTTTTTATACATTCCTACTATTATTCTATTTAGTATGAAAAAGCATCACTATGTTATTTAAAAGTTGCGATAGATTATCTTTTTTATCCATCCATCTCACTATGAAAATTATTCATTATGCATGCATCATAATCATTATAAATTAGTTTAAATTTATTAGATAACTAATACAATTTAAAAATTGGTTTATCTTTTCAATTCAACATTTCCATCTAAAAATTTCCACCAAAATATGATTCAAGATTTGATAATTTATTGAAAACCACACAGACTAGTTTGAAGGGTTTTTTATCCATGTCATTGGATAACTCAATGTTTTCATATACAGTTGGTAGAACAACAATATAAGTTAATAGTACACACAAATAACCCTAAAAAATGACTTGTAAAAATTTTATATATCTCATTCACTTGTATTATTTACTAAAATTTATAAAAAAACATCAAGGAAAACTATGAACTATTTACCCTATAGCCTCAAATTTTCATTAAACTTCTCTCTAACTCATAAAATTTCTTGGATTTATCATCTATTTTTAAAATGATTCACCCAATCATGGAATTTTTACCCTCCCAAGTTCTAGATCTCTACACTATGATTCAAATATATATAAATTGTTTATTCTATAACATATTTCTATTATCTATTTGACATAAATTCATAATATATTCTCTAATTTGATTCTAGGATTCCAAAATATGTGTAATATTCCTTCTTTATTATGTATTATATATTTTTATACTCTTACAAAATACATAAATATCTTGTAATAAAATAATTTTTACAATTTTGATAAATTCAAGGAAATCTGTTACATTTTATTTCTGATTTACTCTATAAGTATGTTCTTTTATATTTTTAAATTTTAGAAAAAATATATCATAATCAATATATAATATTTGAATCATGTGTTTTTTTTTGATTTGGAAACAAATCATCTTTCTTAACATGGATGTTTGATGATATGCATGGGGGAATATGATTAAAACATTTCATGGTTCATGTGTTGTTATTTATTTTACTTGAACGGTAGATACAACAACATGGTATGAACTGATAATGATATGGTTTTTTAGAACATGAAATCATTTGAATGACATTGTTGTGGTGAATTTTTACCTATATTTATGTCATATAATACCCTTTTCATTAATTTGTCTCTTGTATGTATTAGGTCGGTGTCATTACTATTTTATAGTTAGATTATGTAATGGTAATATAATTTTAAGGTTACAAAGTAGCATATTGATAAATATTTTCTGTCATATAGTTAGTAGTTAGATAAAAACAAAGAATCATAATATTTATCGATTCCACCATATACTTTCTAAAAAATGTCATGAAATTCATAAATTAGTGGTTGAATAGATGAGTTGATGATTGGTTGATTTTTTATTCTCTCAATTTTTCATTGTGCTTATGTAGTATCAATTTCTATCTATCCATTCCAAGAGATAAATTAAAGGGTTGTGTTTTTCATTATAAAATATGGTAAACATGTTTATGCATTTATTTTTCTATTGGGAAATCGTTTGTAGTAACATTGTATTGTGTTTGCTAATTGTTTCATTATTTTCATATCATCCAAAACCTATTCTTCAACTATTCTAACTGATGGCATGAATTAGGAAATAATTGTATGCTATAAAATTTAAAGTTTATGAACTTGGATATGATGCAGGTCAAGAGGGTTTTATCTTTATAGTTTTAGGTTGTATCATATAAGGTGAAAAAATGGTGATCTTTCTTACATTGAATGGAATAGTGAGATAAGAAGAGGTATTTAATAATTATATTATTAATTATATTGTGTATTGTTTTTCTATGATCTAGTATTTAATAGGGGAGACTCGGTGTTGTAGGGGGTGGCCTCAAAGAGGGAAGCTACTTCATACCATTGTGGAGATTCAATGGACCTACATTGAATAGAGGAGTGACATATAAAGTGGTAAGAGTCACTTCAAGGATATGTTTATTAGTCTATTTTTAAGTCCATTTCCTTTGTGTTAACTTCATCATTGTGATATGATATTGAAGAAGGTGGATGTTCAAATTTCATGTATAAGGAAGTAATTTTTTGATTTGAGATGGGAATGACCTAGCTTGAGAAGCCTTCCATTATCAAGAAGCTATTTCTGTAAGTTAAATCATCCACCAGAAGAAGTTACCTTCTTGTTATTCTTCTATTATATGACATTATTAAAGAAATGTTTTGAATTTGTAATAATATTTTGGTCATGAAACTTTCAACCTGCCTATAAAGAATAATTCTATTGTACATGATTTTTTTATTATATTAACAAGCTTAAAACAAAAATTTGAATTGCTTCTGGATGAATCATTATTCCAAGTATCATTATCTTGGTAGAACCCCTATATAATTAGGTAAAATTCTACCTTAAAAATTGTCCTATAGCATAGCTTGGATGTAAAACTATATATTTCTGCATTTTTACCATAAGTTGAGAACAACCAATACCAAAATTCCTTGCTCATAGGTCACACTCCTTTGTTACTTAGAGAATATCACACGGTACATGTTTCACTTTAGAAAAATGTTTTATCAGTTCATAAACAAGTTGTTAGTTTCACCCAAATTTACCCTATAGGTATAAGTGGTAGTTGAATTACATGTAGGGATTGAATCTATAGGGACTGAATAAGAAACCTTGAGACACTAAGATTGGATGTGGGATTAGATATGAAGTTTCCATATTTACAATTGATTTTGATTGAAGAACTAATTATTTAATTTAAATAACAATTAAAAAACAAAAATTTACTTTATCTAAAACAATTTATTAAGATGATTTGACCCTAGGTTGTCTCTAGGGCTAGAATGGATGTATTTGTTTTTCTTTGGATTTTCCGTTCATTAGTTCAAGAGGTATCCATTAAATAATATAATTCCCCAATATCATTATCTGATTTAGTACATACAAAATTTCATGGATAATCACCAATGCACTTATAGGATCACTTTAATGATCACTCTATGGAATTGGATCATACTATAACTCAAAATGTGTCGTCATTAAAGTCAGTGAAGACAAAGAAGAAAATAAATCAAAGAAAGGAACTCTTGAAGTACGGAACATATTTTAGAATTTAAGAACATAAAATAAAATTCAATAAAAACCATTAAACTCCCTAGGACCAACCCATACAAGTTTATCCCTCCATTGATGTTATTATGTCAATAGAAGTGGGTTTTCGACTTAAAGAAGTGGGGTTGAAGAAGAAAAACATAAAGAAAAACGAACACCCCACCGTTGTGTGAGGAATTCACAAGTGCTGGTGTGAATAAATCGATACCTTGATTAAATTGTATCAACGTGTGAAGAAAAGTAAAATAAAAAGTGAATAATAAGAAAAACTTTTATTATGAAACTAAAATGATTGAAAAACTTATATGGAAAAAATGAAGATGCGATTACAAAATGAAAGCTGAAAATTACAATTGAAATAAAGGCTTGGACTCAAAGAAAAACTTTGATGATAATTCCCTTCACCAAAAACTACTTATGTAGTCATATTATGAGCCTTATTTTTACCCCCAAACAATCAATTCTATTCCCATTAATTGAGAGAGTAAAAAGGAGGGTGATAAAATCATGGAAAATTTGACATTTCAAAGTTGACCAGGAAAAACATCAAGATTCATCCCCCTTCTTGACATGTGAATTTTTAACTGAAGATATCCAAATATTAAGGGGTTGTAGAATAAAAATATCTTCATACATGTGTCCTATAACATCTTCCTAAATTTCAGGCCAATTAAATCTTCAGTTTGTATTTTATGCTCAGAATTTTGGGATGACTTTATGGGAATTCAGATTTGGCCCACCATTTAAATGCCAATTCTGCTCCCTTTATCTCCATGAAAACTTCAGAATTAGCTCCTGACATAGTTTAATTAAATCATAACTATATTTTTTTTTGTTTTTAAAGTTAAAATTTGATCTTCATTATTCTTGTATTGTGGTCCCCACATTTGTTTGATGGGACTTAGGCCCATTATGTTTTGTCCAGAAAGTTTTTGCATTAATGCTAAAAAATATCCATCTTCCCTTGAGATTAAATCATTGATCATAAAAGAAAAAATATTCCAAAAAATGTGATAAATAATATCCCAAAATATAAAATTCAAAAAATTAATATAATTTTCTCCATAAATAAATGATTGATTGGGCGCATATTATCAATTTAAACACAAATTGCACTTAAAATGAGAAACAAAGTTCAATTTATATAATGCACTAAAAATGATGTTTATAAACTTTGGAACACATGAATATTAAAATATAATCAATGAATATTATCCTATTTTAGTATATAATCACACCTTCAAACTTTAGTATTTATAGTCCCGAGAAAAAGTATTTTAAAAATATGAATTTGAATCCCTTTTTTCAAAACCATTTTAACAAAAATTACTCATAAAAAAATCATTCCAAACAAACATGAAACCCATAAAATTCATCTCAAACAATATAGGTTCATAATAATATCCCAAGAGAAATTCCATTAATTTGTTAAAATTCATCATCACATTTAATCTAATTTAAATTAAGCATGATGATGTGTTGTGCATCACAAAATACATAGGGCCCATTTTCTTTTTCAAGGGGGAAAATGTAATCACTAGGTGGGAATCACATTAAACCTTAAGATGAGTATCCATTTTTTTTGATTTTTTTGTTGTTTTTTGTTTTTGTTTTTGTTTTTATTTTTTTTGAACCACAATAGATATGAAAAGACTAACTTTAGGTAAGACAATTATGGATTCATGATCCCTAAATTCCTGATACCACACATATTGTCAATTACATACTCTAAAATAGAGATATAAAGCCCAAATCTAGGTAATAAAACTATGGAGTCATGATTCCCAACTTCCAGACTCCAGAAATTTGGATAAAACATTGCTCTATGTGATAATTATTTCAATTTTTTTATGTTTTTTTGGATACTCAAATTAAACTAAAAGTGACCACAAACCCTATGCTATGATTAAAGGGACCTAAGAAATAAAATTTACACCCAATATCCAATGGATGTGAATTGCATAATTTTAATTAAGAGGATGAAAATGTAAAATTTGAAAAATCACATCGGACGACTGCACTTTCCAAAAACTATGCTCATGAACTTAATGCATTAAAATCATAATCAAGGAATTCAAAATCATTTGAAATTTAATTTTCATGTTTCACAATGTAAATTAATGCATTCAAGGATAATGAATTTATTTTTTTGAATTTATTTTTTTATCATAAAATCCCATTTTTTTTGAAATCCTAGATTTTCACTCCCCCCAACTTAGAATGAAACTACCCTCACTTTTGAAATAGAATAAAAGAGAGATCTTATAATTGGGAATAAATAGGGGATATGTGATTTAAAATTAAACCATGGAATAAAACTACTTGGTTTTTAGTTGATGGCCCATCAATAATAAATTTATTACTTTGTATTTACGTCACATGTAGACTCCTTGCGAGTGATTGAAGGTTGGATTTGAACTCTGGGTGGCATGGGTTTTATTTTGAAATACTAAAATGAATCAACAAATAAATCTTAAACACAAGAGACATTAGATCACATTGGAAATCCAAAGGGGTTCCCTTAAAAAAACAAAAAAAAAACACCAAATAAAAAAAATAAAAAAGATGAAGGAGCCAGGTTGCCTCCTCGAAAGTGCTTAATTTAAAGTCTTTAGCATGAATTGAAACCCCAAAATTATCCAATACCAACTTTCAACATTTTAAGGACCCAATTTTTCTCCAATTCAACAAGATTGAGATTGATTTGTTTTTTTATAATTTGTGTCTTGTGAAATCCTTTACTCTATAATGAATTGGAAAATCCATGTAATATCATAAATGGTTGATTTAGTTGAATTTCTAGTCTTTCCTAAGACATCAACGACCATTACAACATTATTGGTTTAATGAGAAGAATGAACTATTGCTGCAAGGCCTTTCTTATCACCTATGATGGGATTCTTGAGTTGGTAAGGAAGGAAAATAATTTTGAGCTTGAGTTGATTGAAATTTACTAAATGAGATTGAAAAATTGAATCAAAATCAGGTTCTTCTCCACAAAAATTATAAATAATTGGTTCATTTTGAAAATATTATTCCTCCCAAAAATTTTCTAGTTGAATTTCAAGAATGGGTATAGACTCTATTTTTGTGATCTCCCCCAATGGTTCAGCGATCTATGCTCCAAAAAAATCATCCTTGGAGAAATATTCAAGACAATCAATGCACGATTCCAAGTTTCCCTCTTTTGAATACAAAAAATCATTTTCCTATTGATTTAAAGACTATTAATTACTTGATCATATTTAGACACACCCAATCCTAAGGTTGGTTCTTCAATAAATTCATGAGAGGTTTGTGAGAAACTAGAATCATAACATATGGTTATAGAAGGGATATTCAGTGTAGAGGTTGGTTCCTAAAATGTTTTCTGGTTTTTTAATTCTAAACTCAAAGATGAAACCTCATAATTAATTATCTACATTTTATCTCACAATTTTTCAAGAAGTTGTTGGGGATCAGTTTGGATAGGATTTTGGAAATCATGGGCTTCATTAATATTGATCTATTATACCATCCTTGAGAGGGATGAAATTTTTCTTTTAAATGTTCATCTTCCCAAATATTTTAAGTGTCATTGGGTGTATGGTAATCATTCATTGTTTGATCAATGAAATTTCCTATGTGAGGTGATTGAAAATATTTATTTTACATTTGAATCTAGTTTAGGTTTATGTAGGTGTGATTTTGAAGATACTCCATTATTGTAGGTGAAAATGAGTATTTGAAAAAAATTAGAATGCACACAAATAGAAAGGGGAAGAGAGAAGCAAATTAGGATGAGAAAAGAGAAATGAGGGATAATAGAAAGTGGTTCTAAGGTGACTTACTTGGTCCCTGTAAATGACTCCAAATTTTGGTTGCACCCAAATATACCCTATAGGTATAAGTGGTTTTTGAAGTACATGTAGAGATCTAATCCACATAGACCGAAGAAGAAACTTTGAGACACTAAGATTGGATAAGGGATTGGCTATGAAGTGGCCATCGTTCGGGCTGATTTTGATTGAATAAATAATTAATTAATTTAAATAAAAATTAATTTTTTTTTACTAGATCTAAAACAATTAATTAAGATGAGTCGATCCTAGGTTGTCTCTAGGGATAGAATGGATGTATTTTTTTTCTTTGGATTTTCCATTCATTGGTTCAAGTGGTATCCATTAAATGAGATAATTCCTAAATATAATTATATGATTTAATCCATAAAAAATTTCAAGTATAATCACCAATGCACTTATAGGATCACTTTCATGATAACTATATGTAATTTTATCATACTAGCACTCAAAATGTGTCTCGTTAAAGTCAGTGAAGACAAAGAAGAAAATAAATCAAAGAAAGGAACTCTTAAAGTGAAGAAAAAATTTAAGAATTTAAGAACATAAAATAATATTCAATCCACCCAATTAAACTTACTAGGATAAACCCATAAAATTTTATACCTCCATTTATTCTATTATATCAATGGAAGAGGTTTTTTTACTTAAAGAAGCAGGATTGGTGAAGAAAAACATTAAGAAAAATGAACACTCCACCGTTGTGTGAGGAATTCACAAGTGCTGGTGTGAATAAATTCACACCTTGATTAAATAGTATAAACATGTGAAAAAAAGGAAAATAAAAATTGAATAAGAAGAAAAACTTTTATCATGAAATTAAAATTATTGAAAAACTTATATAAAAAAAATGAAGATGCGATTACAAAATGAAATTTGAAAATTACAATTGAAATAAAGACTTGGATTGAAAGAATAACTTGGATAATAAATCCCTTAACCAACAGCTCATTATATAGGAATATTAGTATCCTTAGGTTAACACCCAAACAATAAATTCCATCCCCATTAATTGAGAGAGTCAAAAGGAGGGTGATAAAATCATGAGAAATTTGACATTTCAAAGTAGACCTGGAAAATCGTCCACATTCATCCCCCTTATTGACATGTGAATTTGTAACTGAATATTGCTGAATCCAAAGGGGTAGTATAAGAATAATATATTAAAAAAGTATTACTATAAAATATTTCCAAATTTTAGGCCAATTAAATCATTTGTTTTGAAGTTATGCTCAAAATGTTGGAATGACTTTATGGGCATTTAGATATGGCATACCATTTAAATGTAAACTTCATCTCCCTTCATCTCCATGAAGACTTCAGAATTAGATATGGAAACAGTTTAATGAAATGATAACCATATATTTTTGTTTCTAAATTTAAAATTTTAGCTTCATTGGGATTTTATTGTGGGACCCACATTTGTTTGATGGACCTTAGGCCCATTATGCTTTGTCCGTAAAATATATACGTTCATGCCCAAAAATCTCCATATTACCTTGGTATTCATCCATAGATACTAAAAGATAAAATGTTAAAAAAGTGATAAATAATATCCCAAAATATCAAATTTGAAAAATTAATATTATTTTCTCCACAAATGGATGATTTATTGGGCCCAGATTTACATTTTAAACATGAATTGCACTTCAGATGAGAAATGAAGTTCAATTTCTATAATGAACTAAAAATGATGTTTATGGACTTTGGAACACATTAATATTAAGATATATTCAATGAATATTATCCTCTTTCAATGGCTAATCACACCTCCCAATTTTAGTTTTTCTAGTTACGAGAAAAAAGTATTTTAAAAATATGAATTTGAACCCCTTTTTTCAAAAACATTTTAACAAACATTTCTCAAAGAAACATCTTTCCAAACAATCATGAAACCCATAAAAATCATTTCACACAAGCTAATTTAACAATAATATCCCAATACCAAGACCAATACTTTATTAAAATTCATCATCACATTTTATCTAATTTTAATTAAGCATGATGATGTGTTGTGCATCACAAAAGATATGGGGCCCATTTTCATTTTCAAGGGGGAAAAATGGAATCCTTGGGTGGGAATCACATTAAACCTTAAGATGAGTATCTAATTTTTTTTTATTTTTTTTCTATTTTTTTGTTGTCTTGTTTTGTTGTTTTTTGTTGTTTTTTTGAACCACAATAGATATGAAAATACTAACTTTGGGAAAGAAAACTATGGAGTAATGATCCCAAAGTGCTTAATTCCACACATATTGTAAATTTAATGCTATAAAATAGAGATTTAATGCCTAAATATATAAAATAAAACTATTGAGTTATGATCCCCAAGTGTCGAACACTACACATTTGGACAAAATATTACTCTATGTGATAATTATTTCAATTTTTTATGTTTTTTTGGATACTCAAATTAAAATAAAAGTGACAAAAAACCCTATTCTATGATGAAATGGACACAAGAACTCAAATTTACACTCAATATCCAATGGAAGAGCATTGTGGTATTTTTATTAAGAGGATGGAAATGTAAACTTTGAAAAATCACATCAGACAACCACGCTTTCCAAAAACTATGATCATGAACTTAAACATGAATTCAAATCATAATCAAGTCATTCAAAATCATTTGAAATTCAGTTTTCATGTTTCATAATGTACATTAATGCATTCAAGTATAATTAATTGAAGTTTTTTTTTGAATTGAAATTTTTATCATAAAATCCATTGTTTTTGAAATCCCAGATTTTCACTCCCCCTAAATTAGAATGAAAGTACCCTCAGTTTTGAAAGAAAATAAAAGAGATATATTAGAATTGGGAATAAAGGGTGGAGATTTGATTTTAAATTAAACCATGGAATAAAACCACCTGATTTCCAGTTGATGGCCCGTCAATAAGAAATTTATTACTTTGGCTTCAGGTCACATGTAGACTCCTTGGGGGTGATTAATGGTTGGTTTTGAACTTTGGATGGCTTGGGTTTTATTTTGAGATACTAAAATATATCAACACATAAATATTAAACACAAGAGACATTAGATAACATTGTAAACCCCAAGGGGTTCCCTTAAAAAAACAAAAAAACACACAAAATAAATAAAAAATAAAAAAATGCATAAGTTGGGTTGCCTCTCATAAATCACTTAATTTTAAGTCTTTATCTCGACTTGGAAACCCAAAATTAGCCATTATAAACTTTTAAAATTTTAAGAACCCCATTTTCTCCACTTAAATAAGATTGAGATTGATTATTTTTTTAGAATTTGTGTCATGTGAAATCCTTTGTTCTACAATGAGTGGACAAATCCATGTAATTTAAAAAATGGTAGATTTAGTTGAATTTATAGTCTTTACTAAGACATCGATGACCATTACAACATTATTGGTTTCATGAGAAGAATGAACTATAGCTGCAAGGTATTTCTTATCACTGATGATGGTATTATTGAGTTGGGAAGGAAGGAAAATAATTTTGAGCTTGGGTTGACTGAAGTTTCCTAAATGAGATTGACAAATTGAATCAAAATCAATTTCTTATCCAAATAATTTAGAAAGAATTGGTTCATTTTGAAAATATTATTCCTCCTGAAAATTGTCCAGTTTAATGTTAGGAATGGGTATATACTCTATATTTTTGATCTCCTCCAATTGTTTAGTTATCGGTGGTCCAAAAAAGTCATCCTTGGAGAAACATTTAGGACACTCAATCCATGATGCCAAGTTTCCCTCTTGTGGATACAAAAAATCATTTTCCTATTGATTTAAAGACACTTCCTCAATTAATTGATCCTCTTAAACCACCAAAAATCCTAAGTTTGGTTCTTTAGTAAATTCATGAGAGGTTTTTGAGAAACTAGAAACATCACATAAGGTTGTGGAAGGGATATTCATTTCAGAGATTATTTCCTCACATGTTTTAATGTTTTTTAATTATAACCTTAAAGATGAAAATTTAGAATTAATTATCTCTATTTTATCACACAATTGTTCAAGAAGTTGTTGGGGATCATTTTGGATAGGAGTTTTTACATAATGGACTTCCTTAATCTTTATCTCTTCTACCATCCTTGATAGGGCATGGAATTTTTTCTTTAAATGTTCATCATCCAAAAAATTGTATGTGTCATTAGGTGTGTGGAAATCATTCAACGTTTGATCAATAAAATTTCTTATGTGGGAATATTACCAATATTAATTTTCCATTTGACTCCATTTCTGGTTTATTTAGGTGTGATTTTGAAGATAACCCATTGTTGTTGGTGAAAATGAGGATTTGAAAAAAAAATTAGAACACAGACAAATCAAAAAGGGAAGAGAGAAGATAATTAGGATGAGAAAAGAGAAATGAGGGATAATAGAAAGAGGTTATAAGGTGACCTACTTGCTCCTTGGAAACAGTTCCAAAATTAGGTTGCGACCAAATATACCCTATAGGTATAAGCGGTTGTTGAAGTACATGTAGGGATCGAATCCCTAGGGACCAAAGAAGAAACCTTGAGACACTAGGATTGGACGGAGGATTGGGTATGAAGTGGTCATCTTTGGGGTTGATTTTTATTGAATAACTAATTATTTAATTCAAATAACAAATAAAAAATACAAATTTAATTGATGTAAAACAATTAATTAAGATGAGTCGATCCTAGGTTGTCTCTAGGGCTAGAATTTATGTATTTGTTTTTCTTTTTATTTTCCGTTCATTGGTTCAAGAGGTATCCATTAAATGAGATAATTCACCAATATAATTATCTGATTTAATCCATACACAATTTCAAGTCTAATCACCAATGAACTTATAGGATTACTTTCATGGTCACTCTATGAAATTGAATTGTACTATCACTCAAAATGTGTCATCGTTAAAGTTGGTGAAGACAAAGAAGAAAATAAGTCAAAGAAAGGAACTCTTGAAGTGAAGAATAGATTTAAGAATTTAAGAACATAAAATAACAGTCAATCCACCCCATGAAACTCCCTATAATCAAACTATACAAGGTTATCCCTCCATTTATGCTATTATATCAATGGAAGGGGGGTTGTCGACTTAAAGAAGCGAGATTGACAATGAAAAACATTAAGAAAAATAAACACTCCACCGTTGTGTGAGGAATTCACAAGTGCCGGTGTGAATAAATTCACACTTTGATTCAATTATATCAATGTGTGAATAAAAGTAAAAGAAGAAGTTAAGAATAAGAAAAAATATATTATGAAACTATAATGATTGAAAAACTTACATGGAAAAAATGAAGATGCGATTACAAAATGAAAGTTGAAAATTACAATTGAAATAAAGACTTGGATTGAAAGAAAAACTTGGATGATAATTCAATTAAACAACAAATAATTATATAGTAATATTAGGAGCCTTAGGTTCACCCCCCAAAAATCAATTCCATCCCCATTAATTGAGAGAGTTAAAATGAGGGTCAGAAAATCATGGTAAATTTGACGTTTCAAAGTTGACTAGGAAAATCATCCAAATTCACCCCCTTCTTAACATGTGAATTTGTAACTAAAGATGGACGAATATGAAGGGTTTGTAGAAGGAACATATCTTTTTCCATTTTTCCTATAATAGTTGTCTAAATTTTAGGCTATTTGAATCATCCTTTTGGAAGTTATGCTTGAAATGGTAGGATGAATTTATGGGCATTCAGATCTAGCCCACCATTTAAATGTCAACTTTGACTCCCTTTATCTCCATGAAAAAATCAGGATTAGATCTAGAAATAGTTGAATAAAATGATCCCCATATTTATTTTGTATCTATAGTTAATATTTTATCTTAATTGGGCTTGGATTGTGGGCCCCACATTTGTTTGCTGGGCCTTAGGCCCATTATGCTCTGTCTTGAAAATTTCTGCATTCATGCCCAAAAATATCCATCTTACCTTGGGATTCATCCATCGATACTTAAAGATAAAATGTTCCAGAAAAAGAGATAAATCGTATCAAAAAATATAAAATTCAAAAAATTAATATAATTTTCTCCAAAAATAGATGATTTATTGGGCCCATATTTTTATTTTAAACATGAATTGCACTTAAGATGATAAATGAAGTTCAATTTCATAATGCACTAAAAATGATGTTTATAAACTTTGGAACACATGAATATTAATATATAATCAATTAATATTATCCTCTTTAAGTGGATAATTAGTTTTCACAAAATAATTTCCATTTTTTCTAAAGATATTAAAGTTTAATTCCACATAATCTAGACATGAAACAAGCCCTTCTGTAGGAACACTATTGAGCCCCCTAAAAAAAATAATCTAATGATATGGAAATTTTAGGTCCAGTACTAGAAATTTTCCAATAGAACTAATACTAAATAGTGTTAAAGAGAGAGTGGACCATAGATTTAACTTCTTTAACATCACTTGATTCATGTTTGTGCTTTTCCTCCATGTCACATAACACTAGTGTCTTAACTATTTAATAGTCAAGTATCTTCTTTCTCTGACTGGTGAATAATTACCCAATGTTTCTATAATATTATTCATCAAATTAAAATTCATTCTAGCATAAATCACCATATTTAAATAATGCATGAAATTTAAAGGGGGTATAAAAATAATGATGATAACTTTTTACTCCTTTCTTGAAATAAACTAAATTTAAACCTGACATGTTCTAGTATCATGTTAATGATAGAATTGAAACTTTCTCATTAATTTCTATAGATGGGATTATAATTGCACCCAAATCATATATATAGTATAGTTTATGTTCAATGTAAAAGTATCTTTCATCATAGATTTCTCTGGTCATGTTTTCCCAGACTTCTCTATCTCCATAAATATCATAGATATCCTTGATTTTTCTCTAGATTGACTCATTCCCACTCGATCCTTTACTAAATGGACTATAAAACTCCCAAATAGTGATGGTTTCCTTGAGTTCGATCTAAATTTTATAGGATTCATTACCATGTAAAAAGAAACATTACAACCACTACATGTGTTGTACACCATCCTAAGAGGTAATACATGCAACTTTGTTAACCCCCTAATCATTTATGCCCCTAACATCATCTTTGACCATCATTGAACCATCCAAAGGCATTCCATGAATGATATTAAGTTGTAGTGCCTCTTTTCCAGGCTCCAATTCATACACAATAGCATTGTGCAATTGATTTTCTGTACTACCTCTTATGGCACTATGAGAATCATTCCCTTCCCCTTCCTCACTATGATCTCATAGACCAGGACTAATTATCACAAAAAATATAGGTGTAGATGAACCCCAAGAAGGATGAACATTAAAAAAACTCATTCAATGCATGCATGAACTGTGCATTAGGAAGTAAGACAATAAGAGATAGTGTTTTTGCCAACATGAAAAAAAATTCCATCATGGTTGTTGATTGTTAGCTAAATATGGTACTTTATCTCAATATAATTACTCTTTATATACAACTCATGTATCGAGGCTAGTTATAGTCTTATAAATTACCCGATATAGTGATTCTGGATAGGAAAAAAATTTCTCCTTGCTAATATTTTTTTTCCATTCCACACTACTACAAAATTGGCCTTTAACGATTCTAAAAATAACATTTTTCATCACTAGATAAGTGCTGACTACCGGAGAAAGATTAAAATCCCTAGGATTTTATCATCACTAAAAAATAACTGATAAAGGAAAACATTTATTAGTGCTTTTATTTATCATAGATAAAGGGTACCTTTATCGGTGCTTATAGAAGCATCGATAAAGGATTACATTATCAAAATTTTTAAAAGAGCTAATAAAGTACCCATTTATCAGTGCTTTTAAAAGAATTGATAATGGGATATACTATAATGTGTTGTAATGGCACACTACAACACTAGTGAAGTGTGATGTAACAGCACACCACAACACCAGAAACACCACTAGATATCAACAAAATCAAGTACCAATATAAAATTTAAATGAAATGAAATTTGAAACAAAAATAGAAGAATAAAACACCATATTATAGATATTTCAAACATTGTTTTATACAATTACATAAGTATAAATTATTAAATACATTAAAAACCATAAATATTTCTTTGTATTTTGATCCTAACCCCGACTCATGATATTTTCGAAAAAACCACCCCTTCTCAAACAAAATAATTTACTTGTATAAGAAAAAAATTCTTATGTTAGTAATAATATAAATAAATAAATAAATCAACATAAAGTGTTAATTTTAAACTAAACTTTGAGTCATACCAGGAACACTGTGTATCAGATTGAGTTGAGGTTGATTCTTGCGTGTCACACCATTTCTTGTTTGTATTCAAGCATTATATTTGTGAATATTAATAAAATAATTATAAGATAAAAATGATAAGGAAATAAATTAAGTAATATAAGATAAAATGATGAGAAAACAATCTAGGCTCGTTTGATTGGTTTTGGTGATGTGATACATATTTTAAACTAAAATGACACTTACATATTGAAAAGACACACTTGGAGTCATAATATTCACACCATGAATCAAATTGAGGAGAATTTAATTACGAAAAGTCCCAAATAAACTATTAATCATTTTTCTAAAGTATCAAAACAATATGAATGTGTTTTCTTAGTTTTGAGTATGTTGCTTGTATTTTTTTTACTAAAATTCCATTTTAAACTAAAAACATGCACTTTGACTCATACCATTCACATCAGGTGTTTGTTTGACATGAGGATGATTCCAACACATAACAAGTGAATTATAAATAGTTTTCCTTAATTATCAATACCATTCAAGCATGTTTTCTCAGTTTTTAGTGAGTGATATCTTTTGAACTAAAATATTGATTTTAAAATAATAACACACACTCTGAGTCATACTGGGAATATCTTATATCATATTAAGGTTAGTATGATTCATGCACTTCAAAAATGACTTATGGATCATTTTAATAAAGTATAAAAAAAATCTGAATGCATTTTCTAGGTTTTGAGTACATCACTTGTCCTTTTTATTAAAATTGACGTCAGTTTTAAATAAAAAGATACACTTGGAGTCATACTAGTCACACTATACATCGGATTGAGGTGAATATGAATCCTACATTCCTTAAATGACTTATGGATTTTTTTTATAAATTATCAAAATAATATGAATTCTTTTTATCAGTTTTGAGCACGTCAATTTTCATTTTTACTAAAATATGATTTTAAACTATAAACACACAATTTGACTCAAACTGGTCATATCATGTATCAATTTGATGTGAGACCAATTCCTACATGTCAAAAATTATTTATGAATCATTTTAAAAAATTATCAGGACAATCCAAGAATGTTTTCTTGGTTTTCAGTGAGTGACACTTTTTGAACAAAAATATCAAATTTAAACTGATATCGGACACTTTGAGTCATACAAGACACATCATGTATCAGATTGAAGTTAGAATGATTACTACCCATCAAAAATGACTTATGGATCATTTTCCTAAAGTATAAAAATAATCTGAATGCGTTTGTTCGGTTTTGAGTAGGTTAGTTATCATTTTTACTAAAATTGATGTCAATTTTAATTAAAAATACGCACTTAAAGTCATATTGGTCACACTGTGCATTGGATTGAGGTGAGAATTATTCATACACATATAAAATGAATTATGGATCATTTTAATAAATTATCAAAATAATAAAAATGTGTTTTCTTAATTTGGAGTACAACACTTGTCTTTTTACTAAAATGTAATTTTAAATTGGAAACATGCACTTTGACTCATACTGGTCACATTGTGTATTAGTTTAACATGAGATTAATTATTACATGTCACAAATGATTTATGAATAATTTTACTAAATTATCAATATAATCCGAGCATGTGTTCTTGGTTTTTAGTTGGTGAAACTTTTTAAACTAAAATATCGATTTTAAACTGATAATAGACACTTTGAATTATACCGGTCACATAACGCATCAGATTGAGGTGAGGATAATTCATACACATCAAAAATGACTTATATATAATTTTCCTATAGTATTAAAACAATACAAATGTATTTTCTTTATTTTGAGTAAGTTACTTGTACTTTTTACTAAAATTGATATCAATTTAAAAAAAGTTTCACTTGGAGTTATATCAGTCACACTGTGTGTCAGATTGAGGTTCAGATGATTTATACATATCCCAAATATCTTATGGATTTTTTCCTAAAGTATAAAAATAATCTGAATGTGTTTTCTCAATTTTGATTACATCACTTGTCTTTTTTACTAAATTGTCATTTTAAACTGGAAACCCACAATTTGACTCATGTCAGTCACATCATGTGTAGTTTTGATGTGAGATTTATTACTAAACATCAAAAATTATTTATGAATTATTTTACTAATGTATCAAGACAATGTGATCACATTTTCTTAGTTTTCAGTGACACTTTTTGAACTAAAATTTCATTTTAAAACTAATAATAGACGCTTTTAGTTATACTAGGCAGATCATGTATCATATTGAGGTGAATCTGATTCCTACATGTCAAAAATTACTTATTTATCATTTTACTAAATTATCAAAACAATCCTAATGTATTTTCTTGGTTTTGAGTAGGTCTATTGTCTTTTTTACAAAAATTGATGTAAATTTTAATTAATAGACACACTTGGAGTCATACCGGTCACACCATGCATAGGATTGGGGTGAGACTAATTCGTACACATCCCAAATGAATTATGGATCATTTTACTAAAGTATGAAAACAATATTAAAATATTTTCTTGGTTTTGAGTATGTCACTTATTATTTTTTCTAAAATGTCATTTTAAACAAGAAACACACACTTTGACTCATATAGGTCACATAGTATATCGGTTTAACATGAGATAGATTAATAAAAATCAAAAATTATTTATGAGTCATTTTTATAAATTATCAAGACAATCTTAGTGTGTTTTATCAGTTTTTAGCGATTGGAACTTTTTGAACTAAAATATTGATTTTAAACTGATAACAGACACTTTGTTTCATACCAGACACATCATGTATTAGATTAAGGTGTGTCTAATTCATACACATGAAAAATGACTTATGGATAATTTTACTAAAGTATAAAAACAATACAAATGCATTTGTTTAGTTTTGAGTATGCCACTTTTCTTTTTTTCAAAAATTGATGTCAATTTTAAAAAAAATACATACTTGGAGTCATACCAGTTACAATGTGCATCAGATTGAGGTGCGTATAATTTCTAAACATATAAAATGACTTATGTATAATTTTCCTAATGTATAAAAACAATCTGAATGCATTTTCTTGGTTTTGAGTACTCCACTTGTCTTTTTTACTAAAATGTTATTTTAAACCAAAAACACACACTTTGACTCATAATGATCACATCGTATATTGTTTTTATGTGATAATGATTCTTAGACAGAAATAATAATTTATGAATCATTGTATTAAATTATTAGGTCAATCCGGGTGTGTTTTCTTGATTTTTAGTAAGTGACACTTTTGAACTAAATTGTCGATTTTAACCTGATAACAGACACTTTCAGTCATACCGGGCACATCATGTATCATATTGAGTTTCATATAATTAATACATGTAAAAAATAACTTATGGATCATTTTACTAAAGTATAAAAACAATATGAATGTGTTTTCTTAGTTTTGAGTAGGTAAGTTGTCATTTTTACTAAAATTTATGTCAATTTTAAATAAAAAGATGGACTTGGAGTCATACCGATCACACCATGAATCAGATTGAGGTGAGGGTGATTATTACATGTCCCAAATGAATTATGGATCATTGTACAAGAGTATAAAAAAATATAAATATGTTTTCATAGTTTTGAGTACGTCACTTTTCATTTTTATTAAAATGTCATTTTAAAATGGAAACACACACTTTAACTCATACCAGTGACATCATGTATCAATTTGACATGAGACTAATTCCTATACATCAAAAATAATTTATGAATCATTGTCCCAAATTATTAGAAAAATTCAAGCGTGTTTTCTCTATTTTCAGTGAGTGAAATTTTTTGAACTAAAATGTTGATTTAAATCTGATAATGGACGCTTTGAGTAATATCGGGCTCATCATGTATTAGATTGAGGTGAAGACGATTTATACATGTCAAAAATGATTTATTTATCATAATATAAAAATATAAAAATAATATGAATATGTTTTCTTGGTTTTGAGTCTATCAGTTGTCTTTTTTTTCTTAAATTAATGTCAATTTTAAATATAGAGAAGCACTTAGAGTCATACCAGTCACACCGTGTGTTAGATTGAGGTTTGGCTGATTCCCACATGTTCTAAAGTCTCAAAATAATCCTAACTTCTAATGTTACCATGATTTATAATGGATTTATTTTTTTGACCTACCAACACTGCATATTGACCTGATATTCTTGGCTGAAAAACTTTTTCATCTTAGAACATCGAATCAATATTCAATATTGTAGTTTGACAAAGAAAGGGAATGGAAATCATGGTAACATTGGTAGAAAGGAATATCTCATCTCTTTTTTGGCTTGTTTCAGATTATTGAAAGAAAAATATGACTTCCCAAAATATTTTTGAAAAAAACTAAATAAGTATTAGATAAAAATGATAAGGAAATTAAGTACAAATAGTAGATAAAATGATGAAAAAATCAATTAAATAACTGGTAGGAGTTCACCTTTCCATGATGGTTGTATACATTCTTAACACGTTTCTTTGTTTTCATTATCTTATTTGTGGGATTGAAGTCCAATCTCTCATGAGTATGATTAGCTTTAAACAAACCACCCAAAATTGAAAAAAATAATCTACCTATATAAGAAAAAAAATTATATGAATAATACTAAAAAGAAATAAATTAAACATAAATATGAAATAATACATTAATTTTATGGATTGTGATTTTACTGTGAAAACATCAAGATTACCTCTGTGATTAAGCGATGGAGGGAACTTAAAAGAAAATGATAAATTCGAACACTATAGGGGTGAAAAGGTTTTGAGAGAGAATAAATCTATAGAAGTTTTGGTGTAGAAAGGAATGAAAGATGGAAATAAATATTCTAAAATAAAGGAACTATGAAAATATGACTTCCAAAAAGATATAAAAAAACTAAATAAGTATTAGATTAAAATTATAAAAAAATTAACTTACAAATAGTAGATAAAATAATAAAAAAATTAATTAAATAAGTAGTTGTAATACACCTTTTCATGATGGTTATATACATTCTTAACCCATTTTTTATTGTCATTATCTGAGTTGCAGCCTTGAATTCAAATCTCTTATGAGCATGATTAGCTTCGAACAAACCACCCCAACTCAAAAAAATAATCCACCTATATAATAAAACAATTATTATTTGAGTAATACTAAAAATAAATAAATTAAACATAAATAAAAAATAATACATTAACTCTCTAGACAATGATTTTACCATGAAAACATCAATATTACCTCTGTGATTGAGCAGTGGAGGGAACTTGAAGGAAAGTGATAAATTCCAACACTATAGGGGTGAAAATGTTTTGATGGAGAAGAAGTATGTGGATGTTTTGGTGAAGAAATTCATGAAATATGGATAGAAATATTCTAAAATAAATGAACTATTCAAGTAATAATGAAAATTAAATTAATATTTCATTATATAATTTTTTGGTAAAATAGAGAAAGTATATCATAACATTACCTTTACATATTCCCAAAGGGTTTCCTTCGTTATAGTTTTTTATTCTATGGTATTGGTAACATCATCATGTGTATAAGAAATTATCTACCTGATTATTCAAACATTTAATTTATATTATGTTAATATAGTAAATAAAAGATAATATTATAATGAAAAACATAGTATATTTTAAAAAAATTTACCTTCTCATTGAACACTATTTCTTTTCTTAAAATTTTTAGGGTGTTGGTTCCTCTATTGATAATCCAAATCCACTTTTTTTGGTCCCCTATAACGTACAAGACATTGTATACATTGGGATTTGAATGGACTGATTGTGATCTCCCAATGAACAGGTCATCCTTGATTGAATTTTCATTTGACCTAAAATTTATTTTAGTCTCCAGTAGGATAATTGATCAATTCATGTTTGTTGGATCTTAGACATAAAATGATTTCACTACTTGTGATTACATTATTAATGGCTCGTTCTTTTCCCCTTCCACACTAAAATTAACCTTCATGAATCCCATTTCATCAACTTTCACTACACTAATATTGTCAACACATTTGCAATAGAAAATTGGCACTTGAAATGTTGTATAATCAAACTCGTATATCTGTTCAATAATGCCAAAATATGAAATATTTTCTTAAATTGGATTTCTATCCTTGGAACCAGATATGTGTATCGCTTCCACCACAAGCGTAACACCACTATTTTGCATCATACTGTAGTCATTGTGCTATTTTTTATAGAAAATATAACCATTGATTATAAAATTAGTGTAAGATAAAACATTTTCATTTGGTCCCATGTCTATCCATTGAATTCGTTCAGTAATCGGATTCAGATTTTTAGATAACTCCTTATAAATTTGATCTTAGAACCATCCTATAAACTATTGATTATGTAAATTTTATATCCATCCTTCATCCCTTATTGTATTCAAATTTATAATAATTTTTTTGTGGGATTCAATATATAGATCGACATATTCACTATAATATAAAACATAAAGGTATGATTACAACAACTTTATCAAGGTAATTGTAACAACATATCTTTTATAAATCCATTATCCCATAAGGTGTTTAATGTGAAGAGAATTTGGGATACTGATGCTATTAATATATGATAGGTAGTCAGTATAGAATTTAATAGCTTCTTTAACTATATATCATTCTGCAATACAACCTTATAGATGAATTCAATTCTTTACATACCCTTTCAAAATATTCATATACCATTCAATGGGGTACATCCATTTGTAATGGAAAAAACCACATAGTTGAACCTCTCTAACTAAGTGAACTATCAGATGGACCATTATATCATAGAACTATGGTGGGAAGAACATCCACAATTCACATAATATGACTACAAACTCCTTATTCATGATTAAAAAATTCACTGGGTCTATAACTTTACTGTATATGGATTTGAAAAAGAAGTGGAGTCTGGTTAATGTATGTTGTACATTTTGAGGCAGAATGCAACAAAAAGAAATGAGAATAAAATCTTTCATCAAAACATGAAAGTCATGCGATTTTAGTTCCTATAAATTCAAATTAGTCATTGGCATGAAATTCTTGATATTTTATGAATACCCCTATAGAACTTCTACACTATTAAGGAAAATTAGAAATTTCAATTTTTCCTGTATGGATAGAGTGTAAGCTGCTGGAGGAAGAAAATTCCACCCTTTACCCTTTATCGATGCCAACTCTTCCCTTATCCCCATGCCAATCATGTCCAACCTATCCTTGATGCCATATTTCATTTTTCCAGTAAAATTTAGTACTATTCCAATAACACTATCAAATATATATTTTTTACATGCATTCTATCAAGAAAATTTCTAACATACAAATAATTACATTATGGAAATTCAAAGAAAATTTATCACTTCTCCCAAAATGTTTTCATAAGGTTTTCAAAAATGGTTTACTAAAAATAGTGTCATTATATTTTACTTTATGGAACTATTCATCACCTATTAGTAGAGGCAGTGTTGTACCTTGTTTGATATTTCCATTTAATGTTGGTTTCCATGATCGATATTTTTGTCACTGAGGTAAAAAATTTTGATGTCTTGAAAACATAGTCTTCAAGTATTGTTTCAACTGAAATGAGTGTGTTCATTTTTCACAAATGGGACACCCTGAAGTTCTATTAATTCTATGGAATGATAAATTTCCATAAGCGGGGAAATCATTTATCATCATATAAAACATGGACTTTAATGAGAAATCTTCACTTCTATGAGAATACTAGATTGTAAAACCAGTATCCCATATAAATTTAATATTTTCAATCAGTGGATTCAAATATAAATCAATATCATTACCATGTTGCTTTGGTCCAAATATAATAATAGACAACATAATATATTTTTACTTCATGCATAACCATTGAATAATTTCATAATTTACCAATTTAATGGACCATGTACTATGTGTACTACTTTTTACACCAAAAGGATTTATTCCATATGTATAAAATGAAAGAAGAAAGTTTATCAGATCATTTTAAAATTCAGGATACTCGAAATCAATTTTCTTCTACTAAGGAGAATATGATGGATGACGTAGGTTCCCATATTTAATTCTTATATCTACATGACATATCAATTGTATCACGATTTCTTGACATACATATAGTCTTTTAAATTGTAGATTGATAGAAAATTACCATACAAATTTTGAAGGAATTTAATCCATTTTTCTTGTATCAATCTTCACCACACTTAGGTTATTTTATGAGTGATTTGTGGTCCTTACGAAACAATATACAACAATTTAGACAAGCATTTATTTTTTTAGAAATCATTTCTATTGAACATAATATTCACTTACCATCATATTTTTGACATGGTATTTCATTTTATTCTAGTATCATACCATTCATGATATCAAGTAGTTTTGTAAATCTAGTGTCACTCCATCCATTGTCATCTTTCAAATTATATAACTTTAATACAACTGAAAATGTTGTGTATTTTTTATAACTGGTATACAATGGTCACTTATCACAACTATAAAACTTCTAAAACAACTTTTTACAATCACAAAGGTCATCTTAAATTTCCATTTTCATTTCTTCTATGTGATCTCCATAATTATTTAAACCGGTATTCATATAAAATGATCCATAAACCATAGTATCATCCTAATCGGTGTGCATGTTCAGTTTTACCCATTTTTAGTACAACATTTATAGCTATGATCTATTCCATGAAAAATAAAATGTTCTTCCAAACTCTTCCAAACTAATTTTTCTTGAATAAAAATAATTTAAACATAAACAAATGATTTGAGAAAGGTCGTATGCATGATCTATTAAAAACTTGATAAAATATTTAACTCCATCTTTATACTCTTTTGTCAAATGATTATCATGCATCCTTTTTGATTCAAATACATACTATTAGGTTCATAAAATATTCATTTTATACAATCAATAAATAGATACACATAAGATATTCATTATCAAAGGTGAAAGTTATAGATAATTATAACAAGGAAAACTCAACATTTAATTGTTTCTAAGAATTTCTATATGCATTGAAGAAAATGGGTAATTGAATTTAAGAAAAAAAATACTCCACTATTTTAGGTGTTATCCTCTAAATTAATCCAAAGGTGAAAGTTAGAGACAACTTTCATCCTCATCAGCTCATTTCTTGAGCAGTTATCATTTCATTTTGTTGTTTAACATTCTCCTCCATATATTGTAGACATGAACCTATGTTTATTGAAATAATATAAGAAGTAGTAATAAATGGGATGAATACTAATCAGAGTAGTAAAAGAAACATAAAATAGATTAGGGATGAGTCTTAAGAAAAAAATTTAAATAATAACTATTTGAGAGATGAAGCTGATGAGGATGACAGTTGTACTCCATTGTGTTCTCTAAAAGGGGTAATGCCTCCCATTTGTGATAATTACATGGATGGAAATCAGATATTCCTAATGTTGGAACCAATAAATATAGACCTAAAATCATGAATACCTAATTTTTTTTCTAATATTTATTCCAAAATATATAAAATTTGATAACATCCATTCTATTTTTTGGAACAAGTGATGTAACGAGCTAAGGAATTATTACTTTTAATATTAATGGTATATCAAATATTTGAAAACATATCAAAATTATAATTTCAATTTCAACTAAAAATCAATAAGTAATGGAGAAAATAATTTTAGGAAAAGAATATTCCTAATAACGATAAAGATTTTAAAAATATCATAATTTTTAGTTGATAGATTAATTCAATAATTATGACTAGAACGGTTGGAAACAAGAATTATTTTCAAGAAGACAAAGAGTAGGATTTATAAGAAAATTTCATTTTCCTGGATATTATGGGTTATATGGTGAATTTGGGCATATAGTATAAAATTTTAGTCATAATGAGATAAATAATAGTAATTATGTAGGATATTGAGGTTTTAAGTTAAAGGGGATATAAACTACTCTTACAAAAATAGTTTCGAAGTGAGAAAAATATTCATAAGTAAAATTTTATGATGTATTTGAACCATTGAATGAACTATATTGATTATGTGGAAAATCAAATGTTTGTATGAAGGATTTTCAATATTTTCTAAAAACATAGATGAATGTGAAGAAATAATTAGAAATGTATTATATGAAAAATAATGGAATGTAAGAAAAATTTATTATTGATGTCACACTAAAAGATTTACAAAATAAACATCCTTTCATATTAGATATTGGTTTTTCATCTCACATGATAGGTAAATTGATGTAATTAAATATTTTTGACAAGTTAAAAGGGTACTTATTATTTTAGAAACAATGGATCTATTAAGATAAATTTATTGCATTTAAAAGATGTTGGAACTTAAAGGAAATATTAAATAATGATATATTTCTAGATGAATTAAAGTAAAACATACATAATGTTTATCTGATGTGTAATGAAGGAAATGAAGTAATTTTTAAGAAGTATTATTGACTGGTTTATCATTTCAAAGATGACTATATTTTTACAAAGTTATAAAAAACCATTCATACCATATTCTAATTTGGGTTTAGTAAAAATTTATGGTAATTATGTTTGAAAGAGGAAGTTGATTTGTGGTAGTGAAAAATTGATCATATTAGATAATGATACATTTAAATACTGACTTAAAAAGGGTGGGTTGAGATGTTTTTAAGATGGAAAGATAAAATTTATATATATTTTTTACTAATTAGAATGGGGAGATTGTTAATAATTAAAATAATAAATTAGAGATTTAAATGAAACAACCCTTTGAGTTTATTCACTATTATATATATAGACCCTCAAAGTATAAATTAATTAATTGTGATAAGTATTTCATTTCATCAATTTATAATTATACTTAGATCACATGTATTATGTTTTATTCATATATATATATATAATGCTCTAAAGGGGATTACAATTTTAAGAATAAGTATTAAAAATGAGTTTCATTATGTTGTAAAGAAGTCTATATTAGATTATTGCATTGATTATATGACACACCTATTACGGGGTGGTAAAAAAATATTTATATTCCTAATTAGTAAAACACAATTGACAGGCATGGTCATTCTCTTAAAGATTTTATTTCAGATCACTCACCTATTCCTACCTGATTATTATACTTATGTTATTTTATATATATTTTGAAAAAAATAAAAAATATTGGGGTTTTTGAAAATTGATGCAAACAAAATCATAAAAATAATGAAAATATAAGATTATGAATACAATATCATCATACACAATGATCAATCCTTGGGGGATTACCCATATATGTGTTTTTTTCTTAATGTGTTGTCCCAACTTAATTACCACTCTATATAAATGATCAATATCATTCACGTAACCAACTATAACTATTTATCCCATGTAAGGAACTAGTGAATTACTATCACATGTTCATTAGGACTAGTATTTCCTAAACCCAATGGTAGGAGTCATCCCTCAATTGAGTATAATTACCCTTGGCTTCCACATCCATCTGGCTGAATGAATGAAGAGAACCCCATTGTACATGTCTAGTAGTCACTAAGTCATTCCCTATATTGTCACCAATATCTACCATATTCAATATAAATTTGAAAGGGGAAGAATTTATAAAACTATATTGTGTAGAGAAATAGTCGTGTAATGATTAAAAGAAATAATGATGATAGAAAAAATGCTACGACTTACTAATAAAAAAACCCGCTATGATTCCCAAATAGATATCATCAAACAATCAATCAATGAATGAGGAGGAGGAGAAAATAAAATACCTTGATTGAATCTTTAAATCATCTGAGAGAAAGTAGAGATATCATAAAACTTGGATTTTGTTCAAGCCTTGGATTCGTTTTACCCTTGAATCGTTTGAGCCTTGGAATTATTGGAACCTTGATTCTAGCCTTGATTTGAGCTTGGATTTGACAAAGAGGAGCACCGAAATCAAGTGGCTTCTATGAAATGATTTAGATATCGCGACTGGTTCACGATGGTTAGGGTTTTTAAAATAGATCAGGACACTTTTATCAGTGCTTTCAAAAAATCACTAATAAATATTCCTTTTATTAGAACACACTACTTAAGTACCGCTAAATGATTTATAATTATAATTTTAAATAAAAACTTTTATAAATATATTTATATAATTATATACATATATATAATAAATAAATATAAATATAAATATAGTAAATATATTTATTATAATTTTATAATTCTTTAAATATATAATTATTTATTTATAATTTTATAAATACTTTTAAAAAAATAATACTTATATATTTATATATTTATATCATTATATATATATTAATATAATTATATATATATATATATATATATATATTTAGTAAATATATATAAATATAAATATAGTAAATATATTCATTATTTAAATAAATTTATTATAATTTTATAATTATTTAAATGAATATAATTCTATAAATAATTTTTAAAAAATAATATTTATTTATTTATAATTATTAATATATAAATGTATAAACATAATAAATATAAATTTATAAATATATTTATTTATAAATATTTATTTACAAATATATTTTTAACATTATTAATGAATATTTAATCCTAAGTGCGTGCATGTTAAAAATAAGTGAAATTGAATAATTAAAAATGAGTACTCTTTGAAAATATTGAAAAAATGGATAAGTTTTATTAATTAAATATAAATTGTTAAAAAAAATATGGATATATATTAAAATAAATATGAATACATATTGAAAATATTAAAACTTAGTAAACAAATAAATATAAATAAATAATAGAAATTGATTGAATACCCAAAAAAATAAAAAATAAAAAATAAAAAATATTAAAAATGATTTAATGCCTAACTGTAATAATATTAAAAATAAATAAATAAAATTTTAAAATTAAAGACATGATATATTAAATTTATCATGTTATAATGAAATTCTAGAATGAATACTAAAATTTGAATAAATTACATAAATATTTGGTGTATGTGTTTCTATATAAGATTTCATTAATTACATAAATATTTGTGTGTGTTTTTTATATAAAAAATAATTAATTACATATATATATGTGAAATCAATATAACACATGTTTGATATATGTTAAATTGAAAAATAAAACGACATTCAATTATGTCCATTACTCGATGCTATTAATCAGTATTTTTAATTCATATTAATTTTTAATTATAAACCATTGTTCACAAAATATATGACTATTTAATATAAAGAATAAATATTTTTTTATTATATAAATCATATTTATGTACATTTATATATATCTATATATTTAATATATACTATTTATTAATATTATCAATAATTATTTAATTAATAAAATGTTTAACACATTTCTTAATTTACTTATTTTTTTATTTATTTATTTTTTACATATATCAGTATATTTAATATATACTATTTATTGGTATTTATAATTTATATATTTTATAATCAATTTATTCATTTTTATCAATAATTATTTAATTAATAAAATTTTAATATTTTTTTAAAAATCATTATTATTTTTTATTTATTTAATTATTTAATTTTATTCGAGACCTTTATCAATGAAAAAAATAAATCACGGATAAAGGGTGCCCTTTATTAGCACTAAAAAAAAGCTCTCATAAAGGGTACCATTTATCAGTGCTAAAGAAAAGTGCTAATAAAGTTTACCCTTTATCAATGCTAAAAAAGCACTGATAAAGGGTACCTATTATCAGTGCTAAAAAAAGCACTGATTCCCTTTATCAACACTTGTTTTAGCACTGATAAAGGCCAGCGATGTTAATGTATTGTTTTATAGTAGTTCCAGTTTACTTCTATACTTCAAAAATCTTTAGAACTCAAAATTTACTTTCCATTTGTTACAAATATTCCAAATATTCCCACAATACTAAGAAACTATACTAATGCTATGGTTGTCGAGGCTGCTAAATAAAAGCATTTGCTAAAGATGACATCATCAAAAGCAACTCGCCTTGTAGATGTACAAGTCTAATATCTTCTTTCTCCTCCTTGGCACATGTCCTCAGTTTGAAATTGGATTGATATTTAGAGAAATGATTCTCATATTAGGTAGTCTTAGAAACTATTTCTTCCATCACTACACTTCAATGCTAAAATAGATGATTTGACTATATCTTCAAGTGATCTTCAAGGATGGAACCTGGGACTTATAATTTCATATTTTTAGAGGCTGTAGGTGCATGATTCAAAGAGGATGAAATGCTACAACAAGATCATTTACAACTTCCAAAATATGAGAAAACACATGAACCAAACATACACCTAAAATTTACAGTCTTTGGTAGTCAAACCAGCCCTCCTTTAGGGGCTTGTAGTGATAATAAGGTAGCAGATAACTCATTATCTTATTTTTCAATCAAGAATAACTTTAAAAACACTCTTCGATCATGCCTTTAGCACTCCACTAAACTGATCCCCAATCTCCTCATGAAACAGTAAGTCACCACTATGCTTAGACCAACATGAGTTACAATAGTGAACCCACCTATTGTAGATAATCAAGCTGCCTGAACTTGTACTAATGGATAAGTATCCTTTATTTTCATACCTCCTTCAAACATGGACCGAAAACAAACCTAACTTTTTTAGAACACCCAGATTGTAGCATCAGATGAAATCTTAACCTAGTATATATAATTTCTTTTTTAAATTATTTTTTATTGTATTTGTAGGTTGATTGAGAAAGAATATTGGAAGGGTCCAGAGTTTTATGGATATTATTTTTTATTTTTTGGTTTTGTTATTCAGGATGGAATATATAAAGAGGATACACTACAAATTTAATCAAGATAAGTTCTATCCCAATCTAGTGCCTGGAACTATTTTGGAAGCATTAAACGCTAAGGCAATTGGTCGAGTTCTATGTCCACTCTATTTCTCTATCTTCAGTGGGTTTTTTGGAATTTGGGTTACTTTGACATATGTTTCATGTGTCTATAATCATTCTATTGATGCGATTACCACATATTAAGGTAATTTCTCTCATAATTTCACAAAAATTTTATATTTAAACATAATTGAATGGTTCTTACCAACCACCTATATGTACTTCCTCTATATTAACATATTGAAGTCCCTAAAACTCACATAACAATATATTAACCTATACTATTTTGGAAAAAACCTTTGTATCACCTGAATATTCAACATACATTTCATTTGTCCATAATAATTAGTTATACCAACATGAATGTGTCATTACAACTATTATTTTATGTTTTCAACCATTTGATGTTTGTTCATCATCACTATTTTTATAATCATTTAAAAAATTGATATCCTAAAAACCCTAAGTAGATCATACATTTCATGTTATTATGATAAATAATCCTTAATTTTAAGATGTAATATATTCATAGGTAGTGATCTATTAATTTATCATGCTAATGGTTTATATTAGAATTTGTAAAATGCATTGATGAAATTTCTGTTTTTAAATTGTTTTCTTCTTTTATCTTGCTTGATGTGTTTTGGTTTCATAACTTAACTCCAAATATTAAATCTATAATTGAGGATTAAAACACCCAAAAAATGTGTGGACAATTATTGGGGCCTTCTCTAGGTGACCAAAACTAAGGAAATTTTTTCATTAACTTGTGGTGAAATGTTTTACTTGAAGTTTTTCGAAGGATTTCCCCCCTTCAGGTGGTTGAGCATGATTGCGGCTATTTTCCTATATTGGAAAGACCAGTATTCATATCTCATGATGTAGTTTCCTTCTTTGGGTTTCAATTTTTTTTGTAAAACCTAATATAAATTATGTACATGGGTGGGTGAAGGAACAATGTGTTTCGAGATTAGAAATGGATATGTTCAATTCTATTCTATGAGAGTTGTCCCATGAGATCCCAACTAATCCTGTCTCAGATCCTATTAATGATTCCAAGGTCCTTATTATTCATTATGGGGATTTGAGATTTGAATCTAGTGCACAACCTAAAATATTTGTATGAATTTAATAATTAATGTTTCATATAAATCATTAATATAAATATTATAGAAATTGAAGGATATTTTAGATTTTTATGATTTTTTGTTGCTTTTCATATATGCGAGTTGTTGTTCTAGATGAATTACTGATATAATTAACATGGATGTTGATGATTATGAATAAGATCATCCCATATAAGAGGGTGGGATAAATGGAATCTCTTGACCAAAACCCTTCAATATTTTAAATTCCTTTATTGATCTTATGATGTTTCCAAAAAACTTTCTTATTAATCATTCTATTAGAATGGAGGTAAATGTGAAACATGGGTGAATCTTTGGAAGGTAGATATAATAATGGAATCTGGTTAATTGTAAATATTAATCGTTTTTTGTATTGGTTTAGCTTTTTTTTTTCAAGGGTTTTCCATCTATTGTCCTTCCATTGATAAAGTGGATACACTGTAACTTTAATTCATATGAGTTATGTCCCGATCTGGTGTCTAGAACTATTTTGGAAGCATTAAACACTTAGGTAACTAGTCAAGTTCGGTCCCAATTCTGTGATCAAGGTTATATAATTGGGAGTGTATAAAACTGTCTAGATATTGGATACTGGTTTTATTATTTGGAATGACATTTTTAATTTATTTTTTTAAAAAACAATGAGTAGGATGGTGACTACCTTTTGTGGTTGGTAATTTTTTTATGAACATTAGTAACCGCTACTGGAAACTGCTATAATGTATATCTTTAGAGGATACCAGTGGTGGTCCTTAAAAACCTTCCCAATGACTCCCAAAATGCCCATTTGGGGACCTCTATAGAGACTGCTAATGGTGATCACTATTTCTCGTTAGCGACAGGGCAACTGTGATAGCCAAAAGTGGCCAGATGGTGGTCTCTAAAGACCATTAGCGGCTACTTTTGGCGGTTTCTAAAGGCCTCTTTTGTATCAGTGATCATATAATTTTAAAAACCATCATATATATTTTTTTATTACATATAATATCTTTTTCACTCACTCAATATATTTTTATCTTTTAAAAAATAATTTTTTATAGGTTTCCATTGTAAAAAATAACAATTTTTCGTTTAGATTTATGGGTTGTTAAATTAAAATTTTAAGATTATAAATAAATATTTGACAATATTAAATGGTATGATGAGGAAAAAAATGAAAATATATATGGAGTCAACTCAAATCAATATTGAATTTTTGAATTAAAAAAATAAAACACAATAAATTTAATTTAAAATCATATGATTGGAGATCTTGAATTAAATGATAGGTGAGAGTCAAAAACTGCATTTTTAGGTTGAAAATCTTCCTAAAAATTAAGAACCTTTGAATTTTAAAAAATAGACACACAAATATCAATTAGAGATCTTGAATTAAATGAGGGGTCATAATATTTCCTGATGCATGTGTATAAATTATGAAAGAGGACACTGGGAGATGAGCCTCTATTTCCTTATCCTAGTTTTTATAAGGGTGGATTTGTGGCTTGGAGCTTTGGTTTATACCGTAGGGAGGAATCTTTAGTAAGGTAATTCTAGTTCTAATCTACAGAGGGGTGTAGTGCATAAGGTTCATACATATATCTCATAAGTGTAGATCCTAGGTTTTATGGTGTATTCAATGTTTTTGGAATAGTGAAGGGTAGAAGGAGGTTCAACTATGGCATGAGGATGATTTTTGGTATAGAGGTTCGACTTGGGGATCTGGATCTACGGTGTGGCTGGTTATTCTAATTTTGGGACTTTACAGGTTATATTTTTATGTCTTTATCAATTTGAGGATAGATATAGCATGATTCATGGTTTTCATTATAGCCTTACATTTGGTATATAGGTTTTTTATGTTGACTATGAAGTGAATTTCATAAGGGAGTTAGACCGCTGTCCATTGTGGCATAACACCTTGTCTTGTGACATGGATTGGGGAGGAACCTTATCCACTACAACATGGTTAGGAGTGTTGCACCATGGTCTTATAATTTATCTATTGTATATAAATTATAAAACTGATTCAAAAATCATCACTCTACTATCTTTTATCTTGAATATTGGGTGACCTAGGTGCATCATTTTGAGGTCTTTCTCCCCCTTTTAGAGGATTTTATTCCCAAATTCAATATATTTTTTTATTAGCGATCTCTTATGAGTTCCATTTGTTTCTCTTCTATGTTTTCTCATCATTCTTAATTTTAATAAGGTTTTGGTTTTGGGATTGTCTTGTTTTGGTGATATTATGTCTAGAGATTGATGGGTAATGTTTTTTTCTAGGTTATTAATACTTATTTGGTGTTTTTCTATTCTTGTAGGATTTTATTCTTCACCATGTATTTTCACATCAATTCAGAAATTTTTTGATTGAGGTAGGGGATCCCATATCCCTCTTTATTTTGGGTATATTTAGTATTAGCAGGATTTTTTTTACTTTGGGTGGATATTATAAATTAAATTAACAATATAATGAATCGATATTAAATTAAATTGAAGAGAAAGGGGTGTATTCACCTGTGATTTCTTTTTCTCTTGTTATCATCTCTTGATCTTTCCTTGAAATTTGAAAGACACTGTGATGTGTGTATTTTAGCTTTTGTATACTATTAACCCCTATAATGTGATTTATTGTTCATCCATTCCATTCATAAACTTTTAATTACTTAAATAAGGTAACTAACCAGTTGTGTATGCATCTAGAAATTCTATGAAAATGTTCGTGCTAGAGATGATGAAATGTTATGAATTACCTATTTAAATTGGAATTGTAGAAGTGAATGAAGCTAAAATCTATTGATATTATGATTTTATTGTGTGTTTTACGTTATCCTTGTGTTTGTGTGGATCATGTGATATTGTGTAGTGATGGTAGTAACTAGTTCAAGTGCAGAATCTGATAAGGAAGTGGGGATGTAGTTGGAATGGTATGGGATATGTTGAGGGTTAGTTTGTAGAGATTGGTTGATGGATAATGATATGTGAAGGTTGTGCTGTTATGATGGAATTTTATTGCGAGTTATCATTTGTTATTGTGAGATTATTTGGATGTTGTATGGTATCATTATTGTTGTTTCCTGGTAACTATGGAATATGACTGGTAATGTTGGAATTAAATAATTGTGGGATGGAATTAAAATAGTGTTAATTGATTAATAAATTTAATTTTTATAAATATTAATAAAGTAGGGTCAAGGATATGGTGGCTTTTCATTAAATATGAGATTAAATGGCTTCATAAATGAATATTGGTCTGAAATTGGGAATCTGGAAAATGGATGACGCTATAAATGAAAAATGGAATTATGGGTTGTGTGTGGTTATTTTGTGTGTTGAGTTTCATTTAGAGGTGGTGGATGTTAGTGGAATATTTCATGGTATTATGTGGTGTTATTGTGATATATATTAGAGTTATTGATGCGGACACTTAGGAAGGGTATTTTATGTCACTATTATTCTTGTATTTTCATGTGATCTCTATACACAACCCATCTGAGTTGAGTATTTTAAACTGATGCACAAATGTTTTTAGTTTTAGGTGTTTTTACCAAAATATAGGTTGGTAACCATAGATGGATGACCACTACCTATCCTCCACTCTCCCTTTAGATAAGGTTCATAAAGATGATGGATCAGTTGGTGGTGATGCCTAGTGTTGACAACTTAGTTGGTGATGATTCCCAGGGATGATGGATTTTCATATGGTGATAGTAATTTGAGGTGATGTGTGGTGGGGATCATGTTGGGGATATAACTCACTGACCATGAAAAATAGATCCGAGCTTCTGATAAGACCACTGGATTCTCACACATGAGTACAATGAAATATTGTATACTTGAGAATCTTCACAATGGTAAACTAATATCTGGATGTTCACCTCTAACTAAGTTCTATAGAAGTAGGTAGACTTATCACTCTAGTCACCAAAAAAAGTCATCTTTGATTTCACACACACAAGAAAGAACACAAATATACAAAGTATAAGAAATACATTCAATGATATTATATATAATGGAAAATCCAAAAAAGAAATATGGAACACAAGATTTTATCATGCTTTAAACTATGATTACTACATAAAAAGGGAAACATGTTTATTCTATAATTTTATTATATTCATAATATTACAAGTGATACAAATAGATTACAAAAGAAAATTAATTCTCACTAACTTCTTGGATCCATAAAAAATTCTCATTTGAATCACCCATCCCTTTTTCTCTCTGTGCCATGATATCTTCTCTAAAAGCCCCACACACTTATATACTAAGTGTAAAATGGTCAACTTATAACACATACTCCCCTAAAATCATGGATAAATAAGAATGAATACTTGATCTTGATTACCAACCCAGTGAACCTTTAGTCTTTCTGAACTTCCAGACCTACAATGCTTCATTGTAAAACAATCAGTATATGGGAAATTCTGATGGGTGTACTATCATAGGAGAAGTTATGTTACATCTATCTACACATCACGTTTAACCCATCATCTGGTGTATAAAATTCTGGTGAACTTAATTCTGATGGATGAACATTAAATAAATAGAAATATTCTTCACCTCCAAATAATCTACCACATGAATTTTGTTTAGGGAAATATCAAAAACTCTTCAAACTTAACAAGAAAAAGTGATCCCCATCCTTTCCTTCCTTTCACCCAAATCTAATTGGGGCATGATTATACCTCAAAATTTATTGAACTACTGTATATGTGAATATATCTATCAGATTTTTGCTTCCTACTATCATCCATATCTCCATATATTTCTCCACCATAAAATTTTTGATAGAATGAAAATTCATGTCAATATGATTCGTTTTAGTATGGAACACCATATTTTTAGACAAGTGAATCACACTTTGGCTATCAAAGAAAATAACTTCTCCTTCCTAACCCCTTATGAGACCCTTTAGTAATATATTTAACCACACCATTTCTTTCCTAGTTTTTTTTGATACATACTCAGCTTACCTTGAGCTTAGAGTAATAATCTTTTGCAACATCGATGACCAGCTGATAGTCATTCCTTTATTATTAAACGCAAACCCAGTTTTACTTTTCCTAGTATCTATGTCGCCAGATAATATTTAGTCCAAAAACCCTTATAACAGATCATCATTTACAAAGTATAGATCTTGATTTTATGATCCTTTCAAATACCAAAAGATTCACTTTGCAGCCTCTTAGTGTAATTTCACTGAATTCTCTATATACCAACTCACAACTCCCATTGCATGGAGAATTTATAACTGAGTGAAAACCATTGAATAAATAAAAATTATAAATGATGATTTATTTGTTACTTTCTCCATGTACTTGGAATCAACTTCTATTGTTGGTGCTTGTGACTTGAATAACATAAAGTGTGCAGTAAGAGGGGCTATGACTAGCTTACTTTCGACCATATCATAACTTTTGTTGATCTTACAGATATAATGATTCTGAGATAAAACAAAAGTTCCATCTATCTTATATCTTTATATCCTCATCCCAAAAATATTCTTTGCATGCCCAAGATCATTTAACTTGAATCTTTTAGAAAAATCAAAATTCATATTTTGGATTTTATAAGCATATGGTCCAACTATCAAGATGAAATCCACATATAATAGAAATATGATGAAGTCCCCATCTTTCCATTGCTTCTGGTAACATCAATTATTTTATTTCTCCCATTTAAACCTTCTTCTAACATAAATTAATTGAATTTTTTATTCCATTGTTGAGGGGATTTCTTTAGATCATAAATTATTTTCTTTAGCCTACAAATAAAAATTTGAATCCCTTACACCAGTAAACCTATCGATTATTGCATGTAGGTTTCTTACTCCAACTCTCCATAATTGAAATATTTCATAACATATATCTTCTCCAGATACATATCTTCTAATTCTACCATACACAACACTGTTTATCTGGTAGAATATTTAATTACCATTCAAAATATTTATGAAAAATTCACTCCTTCTATTAAAATCCCTTAATATCTAGTCATTCTTGGTATCTTTTCTTATCATATTATTCTTCCTTAATCTAGTAAACCCACTTATTTTCAAGTTTTTTTTTACCCTCCATAATTTCAACCATATCCCAAGTTCCATTGAAATTTAATGAAATAATTTCCTTTTTTATGGCTGACTCCCACTACTTAGAGTCACTAAGAGAAGTTGTTTCCTCTGTATTTTTAGGTTATCCTATATATTTTAGGAGTAGAAAGTTAATATCATCCCCATAACTTAAAATAGTCTCCTGATTCTGGTTGTTCTCCTTAATTGAATTATCTGATCTAAAAAACTTGGATCAATTCTTCCTATTAGTACATGAACTTCTGGTACTTGAAATTTCAAGGCATGTAATTTTAGTGCTCCCAATCAAGTTTCAATTGTCCTTAAAATTTATAGTATTTATGATGATCTTACTCTTGAACTTATGGTGACTTCATTTCCCACATATGAGTTCTCAATATTTTTTAATTACCAGTTCTTTAGTCAATTTGGAATGATACAACTGAATCTCCTTCAACTTCTTTCTCATCCAAATTCGAGTCCTTCCACAAAAACTTTTCATCAAAGAAAACATCTCTACTTATAATGATTTGTTTTCTTTCCCCATCCCACAATTAGTATCTACAATTTTAATTTCCATGGATAAAGAAAAAACACATTTTGGATTTTGATTCAAGTTTTCCCTTATTCTTAGCATTTACATGTGAAAATGATAAACTAACAAAGACTCTAAGATGGTGAACTTCTTGTTGTTTTCCAAACCATAGAACCTATGAATGTTCTTTCCCAGCCATAGATAAAGAGATTTTGTTGGTGAGATAAGCTATCATGATGAGTGTCTGTTCCTAAATCACGTTAGGAACCCACAAGTGCAACCTTATACTCCTAGATTTCTCTATTAGATTATTTTTCATTATTTCATAAACTCCATTTATTTTTGGATTTTTGGGCACTTTCTTGTCATGTATTATTCTATAGTGAACTAGGCTTAACATACATGGATATTACATCATTATAGATGAATATTTATCACATTATAAAAATAAAAGCCTGAGGACCATAATAGTTTAGTGTATTTGGAAACTGGGAAACATAATCTTCTATCCTAGTGAAATATCTTCAACATATCCCTTAAAGATATTCCCTATTAGTACTCCTACTTAAAACCTTTCATCATAACCTAGGTAAAGGAAATGTAAGAAAGGGGTGATCTCAGATGATCATTAAGGGTAAAAAATGGAGATATGTAAGCATAACATGTGAATAAGGGTATAAGAATATGATCATAAAATTATAAGATCATAACCTATATATCAAAGATCATAATCAAGAGTCATGGCATAAAGACTGGCAGTTCATAAGACATTAATAATAAGGGAATAAAGGGCATAATCCATGAGAACACAATAGATGAATAAGACATGAAATTGTGGCATACACATAATTATAGAAAATCCTATGTCAAGTCTACCTACCAAGACCTTCATAACATGTTAGGCTTGGGATAATAACCCATGTACCTACTTTGGTCTTGGTATTCGCTCTCATGTACCCTCTTGTTTGGAGATTAGGATGCCCTCCCTTATACACTATTATTTAAATATTGGGATGTCCTTCTGTGTAACCTATTTTTTTGGATTGGGATACCCTCTTATTTACCCTATTTTTTTAGGTTTGGTATTCCCTCTCATGTACCCTCTTATTTCAGGATCGGTATTCCCTTTCGTGTACCCTCTTGTTTTGAGCTTGGGATGCCCTCTCATGTAACCACTTATTTTGGGCTTGGGATTCTTTACTGTGTACCCTTTGAGCTCATAAAAAATTTATCATTACCCAATGCATTGGAGGGATATATAGGTCCCACCCATCACATAATCAAATAATACATTCATGTTCCACAAGATAACAAAACATTCATCATATCATGACCCATAAAAAGAGATGGGTTTCATAAACATCATATCATAACCCATGAAATGAAATGGTTATTATAAACATTTCATCATATCCTAACTTGTAAAAAAGAGATAGTTTTCATAAACATTTCATCATAGAATAACCTACTAAAGGGATTGGGTTTCATAATCATTTTATAATGTTATAGCTCATAGAAGAGAAACAAGTTTCATAACCAACTTATCATATTAACATAAACCATTAAAAGACAGAATAAGAATGGTGTACTTGGATTATACCATCAATAAATAATAAACTATATCAAAGGATTAAAATATATATGGGGAAGTATTTTGAAATATCACTTGAAACATTTCCAATGGAAAACAATATTTTTTTTTGAAAATCACATTTTAAAACATGAAACATTTTCAAAATCCATTTCTTTAAAATAAATTTGAAAAAATTCTAATGGAAGATTTTTAAAAACCTCTAAAAAATTTATTGATTAAAATATCCTTTATTAATTGAAAAATTCCTTTTAGAACATAAAACATTTTGAAACTATTTTCTTTGAAAATATCCTTCAAAGCTTATAAAGGAAGTTTGAAAACATTTTGAAAACCTTTTCTTTGGAAATAACTTTGAAAAATTATAAAGTAAGAATAAAAATGATTTGAATATAGTTTCTTTGAAAATAAATTTTAAAACTTATAATTAATATTTTAATACATTTTTAGAATACATTGTTTTGGAAGAACATAGATTTTTGACTGAAAAGAGAAATATAGTTGGATTTTTTGAAAAACATTTTCTTAATTATATTAAGTAAAAAAGAGTGTAAAAATGGTACCATTACTTAAATATATCCTAAATAACCATATGATAAGAAAATTCATGAGGTTTATTGATATATGGATCATAGTATTTCATCAATTAAAGTATAATCATAAATAATACTGATAGATTGTAGCAATAAACTGTTACCACTTTGGCAGATTTGAATCATAATACCCATGAAAGAAAAAAATTACATGAATATTAAAATATCATGAAAATAATTATAGCCATGATAGAAAATGTAAAAGGTTATTATATACACCAAATAGAAAAATATTGGTGCATAACATGGAATGTATCTCAAAGAAGGCAAATTGAGACAAAATTACTATACCAATTTGGTAACTTTTGAACCATAAACCCCATGAAAGAAAGATCATAAAATGGATTTTTAAATATCCATAAATTTAAGTATAATAATAATATAATAAATTCATGGGTAGTATATACACCACACAAAATAAATGAGTGGTGAATAGGGCATAAGTCTAACAGAAATAAAAGTGAGATGAGAAATCCCTTATCTTAAGTCTTGACTTTCTTCATACCCATTCAAAACTCCTATATAATAAATATAAGCTTATTATACATATACCATAGAATCCTATTATTATATATCATACCATATATTATTTTATTATTACTTTATACTACCTATTTATTAACAATTTCATGTTAATGTTACATTTTAGGTAATATCCGCTTTGTTTTTTGTATATGTTTTGAATTGTTATTCTTGATCCTATTAATTAGATCATTATTTACTTATTTAAATAATGTAAAATATAATGTAAATATCATATATATTCACTTTATAAATATTTATACAAATATATAAAATATATAAATATGAAATGGAATACACCGTTCATGGATACGGTAGGTCGTACGTACGCATGAATTTTGTTTCCTTTTTATTTTCATATTGAAAGAAATAAAGTAAATAAAGTAAATGAAATATATGTATATATATTTTTATATATTAAAATTAAATTAGTATTATTATTTCATATATATAATATAATTTTACTAAACCCAACCTTAATACATTTCATGTAAAGTGTGAATGAATCACATCACTTTGAGGAGGCGGTAGTCCACACATCCACACACAAAGTTATTGTATTTACACAAAATAGAAATCATAAAAGTGTGTTGTATATAATGATTCCAGAAAGATAAATACATAATAAATATCATATTTATTATATAGAAACATAAATTCCATCTTTTTTCCAATATTGAAAGGTGATAATGGAATAATGAGTGATATCGGTTTGTGAGACGGTAGTGTGTCATACACACAAATGATGATTGTGTATCTCATTTGATGAAAGTGTTTGTGATTATAGGCATAAAACTTAACATATAAACATATTAGTATATTGAGGATAATAATTTTATTATATAATTATGGAATAAGAATAGTTTTGGGGGTGGATAATGAAAATAAAACAAAATATCTTATGGAAGGATGTTACCTCTTCTTTGGGTAACTCCTTTTAGTTTGCACCAAAGGGATTCCATGGTGGATTTCTTCCAAAAAATAGGATTATAAGATTAAGTTAGGAAATTTTTTAGGATATTTTGGTATGTTTTGGATGAGAAAAAGGGCTTGAGAGGTGTGAATAAGTGAGAGGGGTGAGTGCCCTTTTATAGTGGAGGAGGAGTACCAATCTTGTAAATATAAAAAGGTAAAAACCACTGAGAGGTCTCCCTTACATCATGTGCATAAAATAATTATTAATTTTATATATAAGAGGTTAATTGGTTGAAATATGGATATAAAATGGATTTTGGACACGTGTCTAGGGTATTTTTCCCCTTAAGTTAAATTTTAACCACTAAGTAAACTTGTTTTTACCTTAATCATTGTAATTAATTTTAATTACTTTCATTAATTTTTTTTTCAAAAAATAAGTTGACCTTACTAGATATTATAAATTAATTTTATTCCAAATATTGTGTAACACCACAATCTTCCACGGTACGCTTCTCTTTGAATAATACAATAGCGTGTGTTGTACACAACTTCGAATTCTAACACACCACAACCAATCAAACTAGCCGTTACGAATAGTAATACCCAATTTTTGAAATTTTATAAATTTTATCTTTCAAAATGGAATTAATTTTTGGATTAATAGTATCAAAATTATCTTAGAATTAATTTTTGGTATTTTTCTGAAAACATTCAGTTTTTTATGAATAGTGAAAAATACTAAATTTTAATTAAAAACAACTTTTTTAATCCAAATAATTGATAGTGATAAATTATACTATTGAGTGGTTTTAAATTATAATTATATTATATTTTTACCATTTAATTTAAATGTGTTCATTGGATGTAATTTTACATTTAAACTGGACATAAACAAGTGTCAATCTTTTGATAGTTATTATTACTTAAAAACACATTTTTTGTTTTGAAAACGTGAATTAATTTTAAATTAATTTCTGCCACTTCTATGTTTTTAATTTAGAAAAATGGATTCCATATTTATAATTAGTAGGTCTAAATTTTGTAAATAGGTAACTTTTATTTTTAGACATTTCGAATAATTACATCGGTAAATATTTTATTTACCATGGTTAAAGGGTAAATCTGGTAAATAATGGTAAAAAATAATATTATAATAATATTAAATTACCATAACACGTGTCCTAACCATATTGGATGATAAATTTCCAAACATGTTCATCTTTGGGTTGATTTTAGGACCCCAAGGAGCCACTTTTAAGTGACAATGAAACTTTATATTAATTAAGTTAAAGTAAATACAAAAATGACATAAAAATATATCTTTTAGTAAAACTATTTTTACACAGTGTTATACTTTTTATCTCTTCAACTATAAATATTAATTAGAAAGATAAAAATCTTTAATACATAATGGTATTTTATTTATAATTTTGAGACATTTAATAATTAAATTTATTTATGACACAATGATGATGCAGTATTTTCCTTATTAATGAAAAAAATCAAATAAATGGTATTATAAATGTTAAAATAAATATAATTTGAAAGTTTTGATTACATACACGAATTTTATAGGTTAATATGACATGTTAGGATTTATTAAATTAATTTATTTAGAATTAATAAAGTTTTTAGGACTTAAAAAAAATAAATTATTAAATAGTGTCAAAATTGAAATAAAAGAGTTTTTAAAACAAATATTATATTATTAATTAATATTATATTACTAAAAATATAATTTTTATCCATAGAACTTATATAATTATAGGTGCATCATTAATGAACCACTTGGGGTTCTCTTGGAAGTATATATTATTTTTATTAACTATATAATATAAAAATACAAAGAGACATGGTAAATGTCAAACTATTTAACTAAGAGTTAAATCTAAAAGATAAAGTTAATATAGTGACCCAAACCTGTATAAACCTATTGGTTTAGTGGTTTTAGACCCATACCCACCTTATCCTTTAAATAATCCATTTTAGAGCCATTAGAAACTGAAAATGATTTTATTATAAAATAATATTTTTAGCCTTTTCTAAGGTGCCTCTCACCCCTCTTATAAAGGGAACTCCCCTTATCCCTAAATCACACCTTCAATTCCATTTGGCTTGGAAAAAATCTACCCAAATACCCTCTCAACTATCCTCACTTAATCCTAGAGGCCTTCCTTTATTCATAAATCCAACCTAAGGATCCCGTTTGATCAAATCAAAAGGAAGAACCCAAAGAAGAGGTAAATATTTCATCACCTCTTTCAAGTTACTTTTTTCTTCCACTTCCCCTTTCTTTGATGTTTCCATTAGAAAATAATAACTCCATTATATTATATATACTTTGATGTTATTATAAATATGGTACAACAATATACATTATTCTATCCATCCTTTGAATGACATGTCACCATACGTGCGTACGTACGACTTACCGTCTCCATGTCGTGATGTAATTGTTATTCAATACATTATTATTTGGATGGGTATAATAATGATATGTAATTGATTTAAATAATAAATATAACATGATAATGATTATTTATATATTATATACCATCCAATTATATATTATTTTAATATCAAAAGAATGATATTGTCGCTCGTGCGTATGTACGGATTACAGTCTCCACATAGCAATGAGATTCATTCCCCATCGTATCCACTAAAGACTAATTTTTATTTAATGATTAAAAATAATTTTTAAAGACTTGATATATTTCTGGATATGAATAAGATAAATCGCATCCATAACAATTATAACTCACATAACAAATAATATAAAGGAAAACAAATCCTTTAACACCCAAAACGATGATAATACTAAGATATTATTAACAAAGAAATGTTAAAAGATCATATATGATATCATATTAATGTATATGATTCTTGTATAATTTAATAAAAATTATTTCACCATTATACAGGATTTTAACCTACCCTCTACCAAGGAAAAGTACAATGTAATGGTTAATTCTACAATCTCTTGATTATCCAAGGTTGTTTATACGTAATTATCTACTGGGACCTCTTTATCATCCATATCCATGTTTCTTAAAAATGTATTTCAAAACATTCTTACTATTTTATAAACTATGGGTTAAATTAATTTATACCCTTTTTTAAATTTTTATAAGATGTTTATAAAGGAATCTTTCTGCCATTTTCCAAACAAGGTCCTTTTTAACCTTTTCGACAAAATTAAGGTAAGAATGTATTTTTTAACTTATACAGTGGGTGCAGCTATTTTCTGCCATTATAAAATCATCAGAGCTTCACTTACAAGATTATAAGAATATTTTCAAAGTAAATGTTTTATTTTATAATTATGTGACTTTTAAATGATTTCCAAAAAAGAGACATTTCTCTCAAATAGTTTTGATTTCATCTATGTCAACATCCTTTGATGGATTTTAAGTTTATTTGAAGTTGATTTATTATGATACAAAACTTCCATATAGTATTGAAGGTTTTGTGATATGTTTTACTGTGGATGTGTTATTTTTATACCATTAATGGTTTATGGATAAATTATTGACATTTCATATGCTGGTTTTAATACGAATGTTTATGTTATGTTTAAACCTGTTCATATGAGGAATGAATTGGACTTAGTAAGTGACGGGTGGAGCCTGCTATAGCTCCTAGATGCATCGGTAGGTCTCATGAGACAAACTAGTGTCTTGGCACAAGGCCTTGACAGAATCATATTTGCAGTCTTGGAATAAGGCCTTGACTATGTGGTTTTGATATTCTGGAATTATTCATTCCATCATTATGAAAGTGGTTATTGATATTAGATGTGATTATTCGACTTGTAGAATATCCATGTGAATAAGTAAATGAAATTATTTCATTTTATTTTTTCCATATCATGCTGAAGTTCAAGTTTAAAAGGATTTTTTTATTTATACATTACCTTAAATTTTTATGCTTATTTATGAAAGTTTCCTCTATATTGTTATCCTTGATGATCATCTGAGCTCACCCCTTTCTATGTTTTATTTTCACCAGGTTGTGAAGAAGTATTTTATGACTGACCTGCAGGGATAGTTTGAGGGGATATGAGTGTGAACTATAGAGACGATGTTTTTGTAGTTTTTCACTTTATCATGTAATGTAAGACTTATGAATGTATCTAGTGTTTCCAAGTATACTAAACTAATCGGTCTTTCGAGACTTGATCTTTTGTGATCATGCCAATTTTATGTAATAATGCACTGAATCTGGGTAATTGGGTTTGGGGCGTTACAGTTGGTATCTTAGGAAGTTTAGTACAAACCTTGGAAGCTAGATTTAGATAAACTCTGATTAGAGAACATAGCCCTAAGACAGACTCTGAGGATTAGTATAGAAGAACTTCCTAGAATTTTGGTATTGTACAGATTTTTTTAGTTTTCCAAGCAATACATCCCTATCTAGATACGATCAGGTAGAGGCGGCTCTGGCACAGATGTACCTAGGGGTAAAACCTGAAAACACCCCTTTGAGCTAGACTTGAACGGGAACTGGTGCACGACAACGGGCATTGCTGCACTCTTGGTTACGACACTCCTAGGGGATATGCTTTGGATACTTCTCATTTTATTTAAAAACCATTATGAAGGGTTTATGAGTATATAATTCCTCAAATAATTTTTTTATGATTATGGATTATATCCATAAACAGTTCAATATATGTTAAGGGTTTTATAAGTTTGGAATTATATATTTCGATTCATAAACTAATCTAGTTTATGCCATTATTTAGAAATGGAGCCTAGTGTAATGAATGGAAAACATATCAATGTATGCACTCCATGTTGGGATTTCTCTCCTACTCAAGATAATTATAGTGGAGATGGTGATACAACTGGTGCTGACCAGCTTATCACCATACTGGGACAACTCACTCAGGTTATGAATAATAACCTTACCCATATAGAGCACCCTGATCCACAGCATGGAGGATCAATGCTAGATCACTTAATGAGGCAAAAACCACCAACATTCAATGGGGGTAAAAATCCATTAGTAGCTGAGAAATGGATAAATTACTTAGATAAAATATTCCATGCCTTGGGAAGTAGTGAAAGGGAAAAAGTTGTCATGGAAGTTTACTGCCTCACTGGAGATGCTGATCAATGGTGGTCATTGATTCAAAACACAAAGGAAGATGATGAAGTATAAAATATGGAATAGAGGGAGTTTAAAGATCTTTTCCTAGAAAAATAATTTCCTCGTGACCATCAAGAAGATATGGAAAAACAATTTCTGAGACTGAGGAAAAAGGAGGATGAGAATGTCGCAAAGTATGAGGCTAATTTTACAAGGTTAGCGAGGCATGCTACAGATTATATACATAACCCAAGAAGTAAGATTGATTGTTTCTTTTATGGGTTAAAACCGTTTCTCCATCAAGAATTAGTCTCACAATCCTTCTCATCGTACGAAGATATTGTCTCATACACTATCAATACAGAAAAAGAATTATCTAAGTCTTACGACTTTAAAGAAAAGCAAGAGAAGAAGAGATCTACTGATCACTCTAGAAATGGAAATAAGGGGAAGAAGGTAAAAGTTGAATATCCATCCTGCAATAAATGTGGGAAGAAACACCCCAGTACATTCTTGAAGGTAATGGGAGTCTGTTACAAGTGTGGTGAAAAAGGCCACCAATCTCATGATTTTAAGGGGAAGAAAGAAGCTACCAATGTTCAATGCTACAATTGAAGGGAGATGGAACATTATTCAAATGAATGTTCTAAGCATCAGGGGAACTTACCTCAAAAAAGGCCAAGGGATCAAGTCCAAGATTATGCTATCATAAATGCTGAGGTAGAAGCTCCAAAAGACATGGTGGTAGGTAATTTAATTGTTTCCTCAACTTTAGAAAATGCTTTATTTGATTCTGGATCATCTCATTATTTTATATCTTCCTAGTTTTCTAAGAAAATTAGATATTTCCAATTTGATTTAACAAGGGAGTTGTTAGATAAAACTCCTAAGGGAAGTATCATCGCAACAAAGTTTTGTGAATCCGTTCCCATTAGAGCATATAAATGTTCTTTATCTACTGATCTCATCGTCATACCCATGATTGAATTTGATATAATCCTCAGCATGGATTGGATTTTAGACCATGATGCGAAAATTTATTTTAAGAAGAAGAAGGTTACAATTTTTGATGACGATGATAAAGAGCACCTTATTATTATAGAAAAATCATCACAACCTGATTCTTATCTAGATCTACCCCCAGTAGCTCAACTAAATTCAATTATCGGGGAGGAAGAGAATGAAATAACTATGGGTGAGGAAGGGAATGTTCAAATATATGATGTACCTATTGTGAAAGAATATGTTGATGTGTTTCTAGAAGATTTACCTGGACATCCTTCAGAATGAGAAATTGAGTTTTCCATTGATTTAATTCCTGGTTCAAGGCCCATATCGAAGAACCCTCTTAGAATGGACCCTATGGAATTAGTGGAACTAAATAAACAACTATAGTAATTGAGTAATAATGGATTTATTCTCCCTAGTGTTTCACCATGGGGATCCCCTGTCCTTTTTGTTAAGAAGAAAGATGGATCTATGAGGTTTTGCATTGACTACATGGAGATCTATGATATAACAATAAAGAAAAAGTATCCCCTATCTCACATTGATGATTTATTCGACCAACTTCATGGAGTTGAATAATTTTCAAATATTGTCCTTCGATCTGGATATCATCAGTTGTGTGTGAAGAAGGAAGTCATTCTGAAGACATCATTTCGAACTAGGTATGGGCATTACGAGTTTACAGTAATGCCTTTAGGATTGACTAATGCACCCTCTGTCTTCATGGATCTAATGAATAGAGTTTGAAAAGAATATATCGATGAATTTGTATTGGTATTTATTGATGATATCTTGGTATACTCCAAAAGCTACGAAGATCATGAAAATCACTTGCACATTATCTTGAAGACTCTTAGAAGACATGAATTATATGGGAAGTTTAGCAAGTGTGAATTCTGGTTTCAGGAGATTTCTTTTCTTGTACATATTGTCTCTAAGGATGGAATCTTTATTGATTCTTCTAAGACAAGAGCAATCCAAGAATGGCCAGAACCAACAAGTATAACTAAGGTATGCAGTTTTATTGGTTTATCAGGTTATTATCGACGTTTCGTGTAGAATGTTTCCCGATTGGCTAACCCATTAACAAAACTCACACAAAAAAGGGTTAATTTTGTTTGGACAAAAGAGCGTGAATAATGTTTTGAAGAACTGGAGATAATATTAGTCAATGCTCCTATATCGACTCTACCATCGGGGAATGATGGATTCATTATTTATAGTGATGCATAGAAGAAAGGACTTGGTTGTGTCCTTATGCAGAATGATTGTGTTATTACCTATGCATCACGACAACTAAAAATTCATGAGAAAAACAATCCTACTCATGATCTTGAGTTAGCAGCTGTAATATTTGTTTTGAAGATTTGGAGACACTATCTCTATGGTAAAAAATGTGAGATTTATACTGATCACAAGAGTTTGAAGTATATTTTCTCACAGAAAGAACTCAACATGAGGCAAAGAAGATGGCTTGAACTACTCAATGATTATGATTGCACGATACACTACCACCCAGGGAAGGTAAATAAGGTGGAAGATTATTTGAGTAGAAAGGATCATGGAGTTTTGAACAAGATGAGAGTTGAAAGGGATCCTATTTTCATGGATCTAGTAAAGATGGATATGGGAATCACCATGGAAGGTGAAACATCAATACTTTTTCAAATGGTTTCCAAACCATCTTTACTAGAAAAGATAAATAATTCTCAGACCGATGATGAAGAGTTTAAAAAGAAGATTAAAGCTATAAATGATGGGAGTTTGAGTGACTTTGTGTATAAATATGGAATTTTGAAATTTGGGAAGAGACTTTGTTTTCCCGATATACCTGATCTAAAAAGGGGATTGTTAGATGATGCTCATAGTTCCAATTTCTCTATACACCATGGGAGTACCAAAATGTATAGAGATTTGAAAGAACATTTTTTGTGGGACAACATGAAGAGGGATATTTCTAATTTTGTGTCAAGATGTATGGTTTTTCAAAAAGTGAAATCTAGAAGGCAACAACCTAGAGGAGTCTTGTAACCTCTTTCTATACCTGGGTGGAAATGGGATAATATTTCGATGGACTTTGTCATGGGACTACCAAAGACTCTTAGAAGGAACAATGCAATATGGATCATTATTGATCATCTTACCAAGTAATCACATTTTCTTGCTATAAGAGACGATTTACCACTTGAACGTCTAGCAATACTATATATTAATGAAGTTGTGAGACTTCATGGAGTACCACTATTGATTGTTTATGATCATGATCCATGTTTTACATCAAGATTCTGGAAAAGTCTTCAGAAAGCCCTGGATACTAAACTTCGTTTTAACACTGCCTACCACCCCCAAACTGATAGATAATCAGAACGGACTATTCAAACCTTAGAAGATATGTTGAGATCATGCCCACTTGACTTTCAAGGTATGTGGGATCAATATTTACCTTTGGTAGAATTTTCCTATAACAATAGCTTCCATACAAGTATTCAGATAACACCATATGAAGCGTTATACGGAAAGAGATATCGCACACCAAACTGTTGGGATGACGTTGGTGAAAGAAAACTCGTAGGCCCAAAACTTGTGGAGGAAACGATGGAAAAGGTGAAGGTAATCAAAAACCACATCAAAGCAGCTCAAAGTAGGCATAAGATCTATGGTGATAACCGAAGGAAGGATTTGGAATTTCAGGTAGGAGGTCATGTCTTCTTGAAGGTATCTCCATGTAAGGGTGTTATACGTTTCAGTAAGAATGGTAAATTGAGTCCCAGGTACATAGGACCTTTCGAAATTCTAGAACGAATTGGGGTTATAGCTTACCGTTTGGCAATGCCTCCAAGTCTCTCCAAATTTCACGATGTGTTCCACGTATCACTATTGAGAAAATACACGCCTAACCCAACACATGTAATCACCTATGAGGAATTAGAACTGGAACCCGATCTATCTTATTGCGAAGAGCCTGTCATGATTCTTGATACAAGAGAACAAGTGATGAGAAACTGGATGACTCATTTGGTAAAAGTTCTATGGAGAAACCATAAGATGGAAGAGGCAACATGGGAACCCGAGGAACGTATGATGAAGAACCACCTGACTCTTTTTATGTGGTAGTATTATAGAAATTTTGATGGAGAAATTATTTTAAGGAGGGGATAATGTAACACCCCAAGCTTTCATGGTATGCTTCTCTTTGAATAATACAATAGTGTGTGTTGTACGCAACTTCTAATTCTAACACACCACAACCAATCAAGCTAGTCGTTATGAATAGTAATACCCAATTTTTGAAATTTTATAAATTTTATCTTTCAAAATGGACTTAATTTTTGGATTCGGAGTATCGAAATTAGCTTAGAATGAATTTTTGGCATTTTTCTGAAAACATTCAGTTTTTGATGAATAGTGAAAGATACTAAATTTTAATTAAAAACAACTTTTTTAATAAAAATAATTTACAGTGCTAAATTATAATATTGAGTGGTTTTAAAGTATAATTAGATTATATTTTTACCATTTAATCAAATGTTGGTCATTGGACATAATTTCACATTTAATCTGGACATAAGCAAGTGTCAATATTTTGATAGTTATTATTTCTTAAAAACATGTTTTTTGTTTTGACAATAGAAATTAATTTTAAATTAATTTCTGCCATTTCTGTGTTTTGAATTTAGAAAAATGGATTCCATATTTAAAATCATGAGGTCCAAATTGTGTAAATAGGTAAATTTTATTTTTAGACATTTTGAATAATTACATCTGTAAATATTTTATTTACCATGGTTAAAGGGTAAATCCGGTAAATAAGGGTAAAAAATAATATTAAATTACCCTAACACATGTTCTAATCCTATTGGATGATACATGTCCGACCATGGGCATATTTGGGTCAATTTTGGGACCCTATGGAGCCACTTGTAAGTGATAATGACACTTTATATTAATTAAGTTAAAGTAAATACAAAAATGACATAAGTATATATCTTTTAGTAAAACAATTTTTACATAGGGTTATACATGTTATATCTTAGAATATAAATATTAATTAGAAAGATAAAAATATTTCATACATAATGGTATTTTATTTATAGTTTTTAGATATTGAATAATTTAATTTATTTATGACACAATGATGATGCAATATTTTCTTTATTAATGAAAGAATCAAATAAATGGTATAATAAATCTTAAAATAAATATAATTTTAATGTTTTTTTGATATCCACGAATTTTATAGGTTAATATGACATGTTATTATTGATTAAATGAATTTATTTCCAATTAATAAAGTTTTTAGTACTTTAAAAAAAATCAATTATTAAATAGTGTCAAAATTGACATAAAAGTGTTTTTAAAAAAAATATTATTTTATTAATTTATATTATATTCCTAAAAATATAAGGTTCGGCCAAAGGAATTATATAATAATAGGTGCATCATTAATGAACCAATTGGGATTATCTTTGAAGTATATAGTAATTTTATTAACAATATAATATAAAAATACAAAGAGACATGGTAAATGTCAAACTATTTAACTAAGAGTTAAATCTAAAAGATAAAGTTAATATAGTGACCCAAACCTGTCAAAAACCTATTGGTTGAGTGTTTTTTCACCCATCCCCATCTTAGACTTTAAATAATCCATTTTTGAGCCATTAGAAACAGAAGATGATTTTATTATAAAATAATATTTCTAGCTTTTCCTAAGGTGCCCCTCACCCCTCTTATAAAAGGGAACTCCCCCTTCTCTCTAAATAACATCTTAAAATCCATTTTTCTTAGATAACCTCTTCCCAAATACACTATCAACTATCTTACTTTCATCCTAGAGGCCTTATTTTAATCAGAAATCCAACTTAAGGATCCCTTTTGATCAAATCAAAATAAAGAACCCGAAGAAGAGGTAAATATTTCATCACCTCTTTCAAGTTCTTTTCTTCTTCCACTTCCACTTTCTTTGTTGTTTCCATTTTAAAATAATAACTCCAGTATCTTATATATAATATGATGTTATTATAAATATTTTACAACCATATTCATTATTCAATCCATCATTTGAATGACATGTCACCATACGTGCGTACGTATGACTTACCGTCTCCACGTCGTGGTGTAATTGTTATTCAATACATTATTATTTGGATGGGTATAATAATGATGTGTAATTTATGTAAATAATAAATATAAAATGATAATGATTCTGTATATATGATATAACATCCAATTATATATTATTTTAATATCAAAATAATGATATTGTCGCTCGTTCGTACGTATGGATTACCGTCTCCACATAGCGATGAGATTCATTCCCCATCATATCCATTCAAGACTAATTTTCATTTAATGATTAAAAATAATGTTTAAAAACTTGATATCATTATGGATATGAATAATATACATCCCATCCATAACAATTAGGACTCACCTAACAAATAATATAAAGTAAAACGAATCTGTTAACACCCGAAATGACAATAATAATAAGATATTATTAGCAAAGCAATGTTAAACGATCATATATTATATCATATTAATGTATATGATTCTTGTATAATTTAATAAAAATTATTTCACCATTATATAGTAGTTTAAACTACCCTTGGCCAAGGAAAATTATAAGGTAAAGGTTAATTCTACAATCTCTTCATTATCTAAGGTTGTTTATACGTAATTATCTACTGGGACCTCTTTATCATCCACATCCATGTTTCTTAAAAATGTATTTCAAAACATTATTACTATTTTATATACTATGGGTTAAATTCATTTATAACCTTTTTTTACTTTTTATAATATGTTTATAAATGAATCTTTCTATCGTTTTCCAAACAAAGACCTTTTTAACCTTTTCAACAAAATTAAGGTAATAATGTCTTTTTTAACTTATACGGTGGGTGCGACTATTTTTTACCATTATAAAATCATCTAAGCTTCCCTTACAAGATTATAAGAATATTTTAAAATTAAATGTTTTATTTTATAATTATGTGACTTCTAAATGATTTCAAAAAAAGAGATATTTCTCTCAAATAGTTTTGATTTCATCTATGTCAACATCTTTTGATGGATTTTAAGCTTATTTGAAGTTGATTTATTATGATACAAAACTTCTATATAGTATTGAAGGTTTTGTGATATGTTTGAATATGGATGTTTTATTTTTATACCATTCATGGTTTATGGATAAATTATTGACATTTCGTATGCTGGTTTTAATACGAATGTTTATGTTATGTTTAAAGCTGTTCATATGAGGAATGCATTGGACTTAGTGAGTAATGGGTGGAGCCCACTATAACTCGTCGATGCAACGGTTGGTCTCATGATACAAACTAGTGTCTTGGCACAAGGCCTTGAAAAAATCTTATTTTTATCCTTCACCCAAGGCCTTAACTATGTGGTTATGATAGTCTGACATTATGCATTCCATCATTATGAAAGTGGTTATTGATATTGAATGTGATTATTCGACTAGTAGAATATCCATGTGAATAATTAAATGGAATTATTTCATTTTATTTTTTTCCATATTATGTTGAAGTTCAAGTTTGAAAGGATTTTGTTTTAGTTATACATTTCCTTAAATGTTTATGGTTATTTATGAAAGTTTCCGCTATATTGGTATCCTTACTGAGCATCTGAGCTCACCCCTTTCTATGTTTTATTTTTCCCAGGATGTGAAGAAGTATTTTATGACTAACCTGTAGGGATAGTCTGAGGGGATATGAGTGTGAAATATGGAGACTATGTTGTAGTTTTTCACTTTATCATGTAATGTAAGACGTATGAATGTATCTAGAGTTTCCAAGGCTACAAAACTAATCGGTCTTTCCAGACTTGATCTTTTGTGATCATGCCAATGTTATGTAATAATGCACCGACTCTGGGTAACTGGGGTCAGGTCGTTACATATGGAATAATTGTTTTCAAATTATAAGCACAAAATTGGTAGAAATTAATTTAAAATTAATCCCACAAATGAGATGAAACAATGGGGTTTTTAAAGTGAAAATGTATAAAAGTTTGAATTGTCTTTATATCCAATTTCGTTGTGAAATTGATTCCAATGACCTAAATTGGATTAATTTATGTAAAATTGAACTAAATTAACTTAAAAAAAATTAAAATATAATTTAAATACATAATTAAATTAGATGAAAAAAAAAATTTCAATTAAAATTCAGTGGTTTTTCCCTATTCATAAAAATATAAAACTTCTCTGAAAAATACCAACAATTCACACAAAGTGAATTTTTATATTCCTCATTTAAAAATGATTTTTATTTTTTAAAATAAAAATTATTAAAGTGTGGGCACTCTCAGGAGATCTCTGCTCTTGGTAGCATCTAGGCTTTCTTTGCAGCTTGTTGGCCTTCTCATCTTAGGGTGAACATCCTATCTATGGTGATATAGATAAAGATGCTTTGGCGGTGTTGATTCAGGGTTCCGATATACGATGACAGTCAGCTCGGCTAGTGTCAGTGTCTAAATATGGCTTGGATGGCAGCTTGTGTGGTGATGGGAAGTCTGGATATAGTGATGATGGTTGTGGTGGTCAAGCAGTGGTGGTAGTGACAATTCATCGTATGGAAAGGATTTGGACCTATGGTTGTGGTTTGTACTTGTGATGGACCTTGGGGGATTTTGTGGCGGTTGATTCAGGCAGTGAGAATGGAGGTGGCTCCAGATTTGTATGTCTAGACCTCAACAGATGGATTAGAGGTGCATTTCCCTCAGTGTGGATGATGGTCACAGGGTTTCGGATCTAGTCACAGTTTTCTTTAGGTTTATGGCCTCATAGGTGGGGGGCTATGTTGCAAATCTGATTTTATGGGGTGTGGTTGCGGGTAGAGGCTATGCTTTCGGGTCATCTTTTGGGATTTTGGCCCTTCTAAAAACCTTTATGCTTAGGTATATGGAACTTTGTGCCTACGTGACATGTGATTTGAAATGGGATTTGTGCCCTTGGGCTCTTGGGCCATTATATTTTAAGGCCTATGTGCCTTTGCACCTTCATGTTTGTGATGGGTACTCTCTTATCCCAGTTCAAAATGGATTTCCATTTTTCTCTTTTTTAATAAAGGGGATTGCCCGCAAACTTCCTAGTAAAAATTATTAAAGTGTCAAAAATTAGATTTAAAATAAGTTCTCCATAAAAAGGAGGTTAAATTACCTTTTGAAAAAACTACATCTTTTTATTCATAAAATTGGATCTTCTTATCTTATTCCTATCAAATATATTGGATGAGTGTCAAAAAAATTGATTGAATATATAATCGATAAATTTTATTAAAAACATTCATCAAAAGTTGTTTGTTTAATTTATTGATATAAAATAGTGTTTGTATATAGAATAATCGATTTCTTAGAAAAGGAATTTTTGCATTATGAAATATTTATTACTTTCATTTCTAACTAATTGATAACTAAATGTTTTATTTTGTATACGTGTTTAGATAATATTTGTACAACTTTTCTAATATTATTCTTAACTTCCATTCCAACTGTTAGGTGGTATCTATAATAATATTTCAATAACAGTATTAATATTATATTATAGTTTAGTAAAACTCAGTATTTTGTGTAACAAAAGATATTAAAGGAACTCAGAAATGTGTGTAATAGAAACCAAACATAGTGTTGTGAGCACCCAAATCTAATCTAAGTGTTTCATGTAGCGCAATATTAACTTGGTGTTGCATATAATGTAGACTAAAATTAGTGTTTTTATATAAAAAATCTATATTCAGTGTTTTATTAAATGAAAAATATCAAAAAGATTAAATTAATTCAAAAATTATATTTCAAAAATTCTAAAGGCGTTACATTATACCCCCTTAAAATGAATTTCTCCCTTGAAATTCATTTGGGTTATCAATGGTTTAATACTTTAAAGTTCCTTTCATAGAAACCCACATCATAAAAATGAATACAAAAACTTAATTTAAAAAGGGAAATTTATAAGCATAACAGTTACCCAAGGTAACTCATAACTAGGTTTCAACATAGGAGAACAAAGGTGGAAACTGAAAACATGAACATGAAAGATAAATCTAACTATCAAGTTCTAATGGATAGTGATAGAGAACGTGGTAAGGAAAAAGTTAACAATCACAAATTCATAACCCAAAGAGGCTTGAAAAAGGTCATTGATATCATAAAAAATAATGATAACAGGACAATATTTTATTTAAATACCTGTTTTCCTAAATTTGAAATTTTTTTCATGAAAATATATACTTATGATTTCAGGACAACCTCACCCTTTATTGTTCCTTGATCAATTTACACTTCATCTCTTACTCCAAGAAATGAAGGTGAACCTATCATTCTTGATGTACTTATAGATCATGAGGTAGAATGATAAGTCATTCCATCTTTCTTTAGTTAGCATCACAACAAAAAGTTTAGCATAAGTTATCCAATATGCACAAATCATCATATGGTGAGATAATACTTTAATATATAAAAAATATTCTAAATTTCCACTTAAACCATTCCAAAAATGGTTAACCTTATAACCCTTCTGAAAGTTGGAAGTCCAAATCTTAAGGTCGCTAAAATTATAAAAAACATATTATAATTGATCCCCCATATATCATAAAGTAGCTCTTATTTTTCACATACCAAACATGTTAATACCTTTATCTTGTATTCTCTTGAAACATGGTAATTACCACAAATTATTATTTAAAAAAAATGCATTTTCCTTATTCCAAAGTTTATAAGATATTTCCTTAAATCCAAAAATGTTGTAAACTCTATTCATGATATCATAAACCACCTTTTCCATAAATTCTTTATCAATTTTGAGGTAATAAGTACCATCAAATTTACTTATTCATATACTATATATCTTTATACAAACATCATTATCTCAACATCATAAACATATTAAGGGTTACCATCCCTTAATCAAAATATCACCTTTCCATTAAATCATTTTTCCTTATCTTCATCACCATTCAACATATCCTTTTAAATCCTTAAAGAAAACTTAAACTAAAAATAATTATATATTTCATGATTCTTATGACATAATCTTTGAATTAAAAAACATATACACTTCAATAATCCAACATTATTCTTGAACCATTACTCAGACTTCGTCATCTTATTACTTAATACCCCTTTCTTAGAATATGAAATGTGAATCATGTATTAAGGTTCCTTAACCTCAATATAATCATGCTTCTTAAATTTAATGGAAACAATATAGTTATAACATCCCATAACTTTCACATATCGTTTACAGTCCCTTTATTTTCAGTAGTATAACCAATAACCATACCATATTCTCGAAACCCTTTATGATATTTACACTTAGAAAATAGATTTTCATAGTTCCCATACTTTTCACATATGAAACATTTATTATTAACCTAGTTTCCTCCAGTTACCGCCATTGAATAAAACCATAAAGAACAGGGTGAGAAGCACTTATCATAGAATAAAACTCGATAATCATAAAAAATTTATTATAGGATGCCTAAATCATGACACCTAATTTTAAATATATGAAACCCTAGGATTATCCCTAAGACATTTCATTATAAATATCATTAGGGATCTCACTAAAATTTTCTCATCCTAGTTTTCAAAGGTTTACTAAACCTTTCCTTTGATAAAAACTATAGATAATTAGGCTTAAAATACATGGATAATACATAATTATAGATGAATATTCAACATATTATAGAAATACATTCCCAAGGACCATAATAGTTCTGTGCCTTTGGAAACTTGGAAACATAATCTTGTATCCTAGTGAAAGATATTTAACTTCTCCCTTAAAGATCTTCACCATTAATAATCCTTCTTAAAACCTTTATTCATAACTAAGGGAAAGGAAACATAAGAAAGGGATTATATCAGATGATCATTAAGGGTAAAAAAGAGATATATGAAATAATAACATATGAATAAGGGTATAAGAACATGATAATAACATTATAAGATCATACCCTGTATATTAAAGAACATAATCAAGAGTTATGGCATAAAGATTGGCAGTTAATAAGATATCAACCATAAGGGAATCAAGAACACAATCCATGAGATTGTAATAGAGGAATAAGAAATTGAATTGTAAAATACACATAAGCATAGAAAATCCTATATCAAGGATAGCTACCAATACCTTCATAACATGTTAGGCTTAGGCCAATCACTTTTTTACCTGCTTCAAGCTTGGGATAACCTCTCATGTACCCTCTTGTTTTAGTCTTAGGATGCCCTCCTTTTCACCCTCTTGTTTCAGGCTTGGGATTCCCTTATGTGTACCCCTTGTTTTTGGCTATGGATTCTATCCCATTTACCCTTTTGTTTCAGGCTTAGGATGCCCTCCCATGTACCCTCTTGTTTTGAGCTTGGGATGTCCTCTCTTGTACCCTATTGTTTTAGGCTTGGGATACATTTATGTGTACCCTCTTGTTTCGAGATTGAGATTCCCTCCCATATACCATATTGTTTTGGGATTTGGATTCCCTATCATGTACCATTTGAGCTCATAAAACATTTATCATCACCCAATTCATTATAGGGAGATATAGTCCCCTCCCTTTATATAATAAAATCATACATGCATTTTCCACAAGATAACAAAACATTCATCATATCATGGCCTATAAAAAAAGATGGGTTTCATAAAAATAATACCATAACCCATGAAATGAAATGGGTATTATAAAAATTTCATCCTGTCCTAAATTGTAGAAAGAGATAGGTTTCTTAATCATTTAATCATAGAATAACCCGTGAAAAGAAGTGGATTTCATAATTATTTTATCATGTTATAACCCATGGAAGAGAAATGGGTTTCATAAAAAACATTTCATCTTAACATAAACCATTCAAATAAAGAATAAGAATGGTTCCCTTGGATTATATCCCCAGTAAATAATAAAATATATAAAAGGATTTCAATATATATATGGAATTATTTTGAAATATTACTTGGAACATTTCTAAAGTAAAATAATATTTATTTGAAAATCACATTTTAAAACATAAAACATTTTCAAAATTCATTAATTTGAAAAAAAATTGAAAAAAATATAATAAAATATTTTTAAAAACCTCTAAAACATTTCTTAAGGAAAATATCCTTTATTATTTAAAAAATTATTTTTAAAACATAAAACCTTTTTGAAACCATTTTCTTTGAAAATAACCTTGAAAAGATATAAAGGAAGTTTTAAAGTATGTTGAAAACCTTTTATTTGAAAATAAATTTGAAAAATTATAAGGAATATTTGAAAACATTTTTAGAAAACATGGTTTTGGAATAACAATATTTCTGACTAAAAATAGAAATAAAGTTGGATTTTCTAAAAAACATTTTCTTAATTATCTTAAGTACCAAAGAATGTAAAAATGTTAACATTAATTGAATATGTCATAAATAATCATAAGAGAAAAAAATTCACGAGGGTTCTTGAGATATGGATCACAATATTTCATTAATGGAAGGATAATCATAAACAATCTTTATAAATGAGAAGATTATAGAAGTAAACTATTACCACTTTGGTAGATTTGAATCATAATACACATGAAAGAAAAACATTACATGAATCTTAAAATATCATGAATATAAGTATATTCATGATATAACATGTAAAAGGGTAGTATGTAAACCTCATAAAAAATATAGGTTTATAACATGACTGTATCTCAAAGAAGGAAAATTGAGACAAAATTACTTTACTGATTTGGTAACTTTTGAACGATAAACCCCATGAAAGAAAGATCATAAAATGGATATTTAAATACCCATAAATTTAATTATAATAATAATATAATACATTAATAGGAATTATATACAAAAAAATAAGTGGTGAATAGGGCATAAGTCTCACAGAAATAAAAGTGAGACAAGAAAACCCTCACCTTAAGTCTTGACTTTCTTCAAACCCATTCAAACCTACTATATAATAAATTTAATTTTATTATAAATATATAAAAACCATATTATTATATATAATACAATATATTATTTTATTATTAATTTATATTACATGTTTATTAACAATTTCATGTTAATATTACGTTTCAGGTAAGACCTGCTTTGTTTTCGTATATGCTTTTACTTGTTATTCTTGATCCTCTAACTTAGATAATTATTTAATTATTTAAAAAATTTAAAACATGATTTAAATATAATATATATTCATTATATAAATATTTATACTGATCTATAAAATATATAAATATAAAATGGAATACACTGTTCATGGTGACGGTAGGTCGTACGTACGCATGAATTTTGTTTCTGTTTTGTTGTCGTATTGAAAGAAAGAAAGAAAATGATATATATATATATATATATATTATAATTTTATTAGAATTATTATTTAATATATATCATATAAATTTACTAAACTCACCCTTAATACATTCCTTGTAAAGTGTGAACGAATCACATGGCTTTGAGGAGGCGGTAGTCCACACGTCCACAAAAGAAGTTATTGTATTTAAAAAATGGAAACCATGAAGGTATGTTTTATATAATTATTAATTAACAATAAATGAATAATAAATATCATAAATATCATATAAAATCAGAAATTATATCATTATTTCCAACCTTTAAAAGTGATAATGGAAGAATAAGCAACATCAGTTCGCAAGGCGGTAGTTCGTCGTACACACGAACGATGATTGTGTATCCTATTTGATGGAAGTGTGTGTGAGTGTAGGTAAATACCTTAACATAACAATATAAAAGTATATTTAGGATAATTTAGTTAATATATAATCATGTAACAAGAATATTTGAGGGTTGGATAATGAAAATAAAACAAAAGAGCTTGTGGAAGGATGTTACCAGTTCTTTAGGCAACTTCTTTTGGTTTTCACCAAAAGGATTCCATGGTTGTATTTTTTCACAAAGGGAGGCTTATAAGATTAAGGTATGGAGGTTGGGGGGATATTTTGGCAGGTTTTTTATTATCCAAAGGTCTTGAGATGTGTGAATAAGTGTTGGGGTGAGAGCCCTTTTATAGTGGATGAGGAGTGTCATTCTTGTAAATACAAAAAAAGTAAACACTATTGAGAGGTCTCCCTTACATAATGTGGCTGAAATAATTTTTAATTTTAGATAAAAGAATTTAATTGGTATAAATATTTCCATAAAATGTATTTTGGACTTGTTTCTATGGTATTTGACCCCTTAAGTTAAATTTTAACCACTAAGTAAACTCATTTTTTAAATTAATCATTGTAATTAATTTTAATTAATTTCACTAATATTTTTGGTTAAAAACTAAGTTGAACTTAATATAAATTATAAATTATTATGATTAAAAATATTGAATCTATTTTTCAAATTTCTAAACATATAATTGGCATAAATTAATTTAAAATTAATCCCACATACGGAATAAAATAATGGGGTTATTTAAAGTGAAAATGTATAAAAGTTTCAATTGTTTTATATCCAATTTCAATGTGAAATTGATTCAAATTAAAAAAATTATATTAATTGACCTAAATTAACTTTAAAACCAATTTAAAATATAATTTAACTTTATAATTAAATTAGAAAAAAAATCATTTTTCAATTAAAATTCGGTGTTTTTTTCACTATTCATCAAGATATGAAACTTCTCTGAAAAATACGAAAAGTTCACTCAAAGTAATTTTTTGTATTTTTATTTAAAAAATTAATTTTATTTTGATTATAAAAATTATAAATTTAAAAAATTATATTTAAAATAGGTTCTCTATAAAAAGGTGGTAAAATTACTATTTTGAAAAAATACACCTTTTTTTCCATATAATTGGATTTGTTATTATCTTATGCCTATCAAATATATTGTATTAGTGTAAAAAAATTGATTGAATATATAATATATAAATTTTATTAAAAACATTCACCGATAATTTTTTGTTTAATTTATTGAGATAAAATGGTGTCTATACATAGAAAAATATTTTTCTTAGAAAAGAAATTTCTTTATTCTCAAATAGTTATTACTTTCAATTATAAATAATTTATAACTAAATGATTCATTTTATATACGTGTTTAGATCATATTTTCACAATTTAGTTAATATTATTCTTAACTTTCATTCCAATGACTATATGGTAACTATAATAATATTTTAAAAACAATATTAATAATATATTCCAGTTTAGTTAAACTCGACCTTGTGTGTAACACAAGCTATTGAAGGAAATCAACATTGTGTGTAACAAAAACCAAACATAGTTTTGTGTGTACTAAAATCTAATCTAATCGTTGCTTTTATCACAACATTAACTTGGTGTTGCATATAATGCAATCCAAACATAATTATTTCATATAACAAAAGCTATATTTAGTGTTGCGTGAAATGGAAAATATCAAAAATATTAAATTAATTTGAAAAAAAAATATTTCACAAATTCTCAGGGTGTTACATAGTCCATCCTTCTGGAAGGAGTTATAGAAGTTGTGTTTGGTTTACTCACCACTATTTTCCATCTGGATGCCCTTCAATTTACAACTGTATTCCCTTTCTTCCAAAGATTTCCATTAAACAAACATCTTGTAACATCCCAGTTCTAGAAGCCACCCAGAGGCGCCCCATACCCAGTTGGTCACATAGCCTCAATCTCATTTCCCAGAATTCCAGAGGATACTAACTAGTAGTGAGGGCCTTGGGTGTGATGGTAGGGAAACTATGCTCTCATTGGCATAGTAACACAGTGGAAGTAAAACATTTGTACAATAGAGGAAGAGTAAACATACCATACAATAGTAAATAACGGAAGACTGAAAATAAGAAACAACTGGAGCACATACATAAATGATGCATGATACATATGTCTAGGGAAAATAGCCGAACAAGTCACAATGATGGAATAAAACTAAACCAAGTACAATAGGTAAACAGATAAACAACTCCTCTGCATTGTAATCCTCATCTTGGTCCCATGCTCTCCAGCTTCAAAGCAGTCAAGTACCAGAAGTAGAAGGGCGCTTTCCCTTATCTATACCTACAATAATATAATCTATTTGGGCCCAAAAGCATGACCCAAATAGGGTGTGAGACTAAATACCATTAGGAAACCACCAAAAGATCTATGTCTAATAGTCAGTGAATATATGTGGAAAGCAGTAAGTAAAGAGAAGCATTAAACAAGGAAGTACTCAGCAGAAAACATTCATATAGTTTAAACATTAAATTTCCACACATCAAGTAAGCAGCTAATCAAAGAAAGTAACCCACTGGGAGTAATCACAGTCTAACCCCTCTGGTTCAACCAAACAAGAACAAGCAACCCTCTGGGGAGTACACGCAGTCTAACCCCTCTGGTTCAGCTTAAGCATAGACTCTCTAATGAAGCACTCACTATCAATTCCCCCTATAGTCTCGTATCGGTAAGTAAAAGGCGCTCTGGGTAAGAAATTACATCTCATTCCCCCTGTGACCTGCATGGAGGATCTATAGAAACTATTATTAAGAACTTTCGTCAATTCCCCCTATGGTCTAACATCGTAACAGTAAAAATAGACCCTCTGGAGAATCCCTCACATCCATTCTCCCTATTTTCTACTACACCAAGTTCCCACAGCCCCGTGTAAGTCAAACGATCACAATAATGCATAAATGTCAAATTAAACCTCAATAAATACTTGGATATCAGTCTATAACCTAACAACATGTTAGATAAATAATCACACCATCCTATAATACTAGGAATGGGAAAAACAAGGTAGCCTAACCGGATAAGCAGGACTAAACAATCATAAACCAAATAGGCATGGGAAAATACTTCCAAATCATAGGAATTGACCCTATTCACATTTAATTAACCTCTACTCAAGCATACAATCATAGCAGACAATTAACAGGGCTAAAACTGTAAACATGCAATACCCTATTCAAGAGTATTGGAAAATTTTGCATATATAACTCAAAGTCTTTCTACAGAAAGGCACAAACCACCTACCTCGGCGTTGGGAGATCGTTATACTTGAGTCTCAGGCCTTTAATCGACATAGAACATTGTAGATCTACAAAAACATCTAAAACATTCAATGGAGGATAACTTGGAAAAGAGGAAGAATAAAAAAACGAAGCTGTAGAAGAAGTAATAGCTTATTGTGGTGATCCCAATGCAATAGAAGATGGTCGATTATGAGAATGGATTCTCGATCGGGGGCTCGGGGAAGAATCGTTGTCGTACAGACGCTCTCAGATGAAATAGGTCGAGAAGGAGGTGTTTTTGTCCGTCAGACGCGATCCCGATATGTTTAATGAAAAAAAAGAAAGTACACAGCGTGTACTTGCCCTTACCGGCCATGTAATTTCCCTTACTGGTCCCCTCATTAGGTGGTCTCTAGGTCACCACACACGGCCGTGTGCATAGCTGTTACACGGCCAGCACACAGCTACCCATGGTAACTGAGTACACAGCGTGTACTTGTAAAGTACACGACATGTACTTCAAAAAATTCTAGAAACTCCTATTTTTCTCAAAAACACTATAAAGGGAAAACATACCTGAAAAAAAGATTCGAGTTCTTACAAAATTCCCCTTAAATAAATTCATCCTCGAATTTCCCTAGTAAGGCAGCGTAGAAGAAGAATCCAAGAAAAGCTCCGACCACTGCGATCGTACATCAGCCTCCCTCTCCCATGTCTCATCCTGTACTCGCCCATGTTGCTATTGTACTCATACCAGAGGAACAGGCTGACCATGGATAACCTTCGTACTTCGATCAACAATCTGTATTGGATGCTCCTCGTATGAGGCATCCACCTCGAGCTCAACCTCTTCGGGTTGAAAAGTATGAGACAGTTCTGCGAAGTAATGCCGAATCTAAGAAACGTGGAAGAAATATTGCATAGTCCGATACCTCTAAGGTAACTATAGCCAATAGGCAACTTTCCCCACTCTTTTCAAAACCACAAACATCCCAACGTACCTCGGCGAAAGCTTACCCCATCTTCTAATCCTTTTTTGTCCCCACCTCAGTGTGACACATAGGAAATCCTGATCTCTAACCTCAAACTCTAGAGGTCATCTCTATTGATCAATATAAGACTTTTGTTGAGACTGTGCAATAGACATCCTTTTATGAATCAAATCTATATGCTCTCTGTGGTTTCCTGGAAAAGACGAGGTCCCAGCATAGCTGCCTCTCTTGCCTCCAGCCAACATAAGGGTGATCGACATGGCCTACTATACAAGGCCTCATAAGGTTCCATTAGAATAGTTTCTTGAAAACTATTATTGTAGGAAAACTTCACAAGAGGTATATGCTTCTCCCAAGAACCTCCAAAATCCAGGGTGCATGCCCGAAGCATGTCCTCAAGCACCTGAATCATATGTTTGGATTGACCATCTGTCTAGGGATGGTAAGCCATACTCAAAAGTACATGTGTACCCAAAGCCTTCTGAAGACCCTTATAGACCTGAGAAGTAAAATGGGAATCCCTGTCTAAAAAAATGAAGTGTGGAACTCCATGTAGACATACAATCTCTCGGATGTACAACCTTCCAAGCTCATCAACACTGAAGGTATCCTTGATCGGAAAGAAGTGAGAAACCTTCAGGAGTCTGTCAATGACAACCCAAACTACATCATTCCTACGAGGTGACCTTAGAAAACCCATCATGTTGTCCATCGCAATATCGTTCCACTTCCATTCGATAATGGGTAACTACTGAAAAAACCCTACTGGTCGCTAATGCTCCGCCTTCACCTACTGACAGGTGGAACTACTCATGAAAAAACCAGCAACATCTCTCTTCATACCTATCCACCATTACTGATGGTGTAGATCATGATACATCTTGGTGACAATAGGATGAACTACCCAAACTGAGGAATGAAAGTCCTGTATCATCTCCTCGCATATGTCTACTGGCACCCATACATGCCCCTGAAAATGAAATATTTTATCCTCCCCTATGGTTCATCTAGGAATAGGGTCCTCTCCTGACACACTCTCCCATAGAACTAGGCCTTCAGAATCTGATAGCTGCCTCATTCGCACTTGATCAAGAAGAGTATAGGTAACAACTACAGAAGAAAGAAACATCTACCCCTATCTGTCATGCACCTCCAAATGCATATTAGAGAATAGATACATAAGTTTCCACTCTCTGCTGGCCTTCTAAACTACACGTATCTAAGTTCTCTTACTCAACGCATCAGCTACTGCATTTCCTTTCCCAGGTGTATAGGCAATCTCAAAGTCAAAGGACTGAAGGTACTCAACCCACCTTCGCTCTCTCAAATTCAGGTCACGCTGAGTGAAGATGTACTTGAGACTTTTATGGTTGGTGAAAACCAAAAAATGATCTCCTAAAAGATAATGTCTCTAACAACATAAAGCATAAACAATAGCATCTAACTCAAGATCGTGCATCGGGTAATTCCTCTCATGTGGCCTCAACTACCGAGACCCATACACAACAACTCCTCCCTCCCTGCATAAGCACTGATCCTAGCCCGGTACCTAATGCATCATAGTACACAATATATCTATTGCCTGGATCTGGAAAAACTACTATCGATGCTGAAGTCAACCTCCCTTTCATCTCCTGAAAGGATGACTCACAAGAGTCTGACCATAAGAAATTTTCACCGTTCTTAGTCAGGCCCATCATTGGTAATAATAATTGTGAAAAGTCATGTATGAAATGTCTGTAGTATCTAACCAGCCCTAGAAAACTCCATACCTCAAAGACGTTCTTTGGATCCTCCCAGGAAACTACTACTCTCACTTTATCTGGGTCTACTAATACTCCTGCTTTTGAGATAACATGACCCAAAAAGTGAATCTGATCCATCCAAAAGTGTCAGTTTGAGAGCTTAGTATATAATTGATGCTCTCTCAGTTTACTCAAAACTGTCTCAAGATGCGTGGCATGGTTTTGTCGAGTGTGAGATTACACCAATATATCATCCAATAATACAACCACGAAAGAATCTAAGTATGGATGGAGCACTTGGTTCATCAGTTCCATGAAGACTGCAGGCGTGTTCGTGAGACCGAACGACATAACCACATATTCTTATAGACCGTACCAACTCTGGAAGGCTGTTAGAGGTATATCAGATGGTATAATGTGCAAATGATGGTAACCAAATCTTAATTGAATCTTCGAGAACACCTGGGCTCATCGAAACTGATCAAAGAGATCATTAATCATTGGAAAGGGATATCAGTTCTTGACCTTCAACTCGTTCAACTTCTGATAATCAACACAAAGTCTTAGGGTACCTTCTGCCTTCTTCACAAAGAGGACTGGAGAACCCCAAAGAGAAGTACTGGGTCAGATGAAATCCTTTTCTTGCAACTCATCCAACTACTTCTTGAGCTCCTGCAACTCTGGTGTAGCCATCCGATAAGGAGGAATTAACACCAGTGCCGCTCCAGGAACAAGCTCAATAAAAAAGTCTACCTCTTACTCCAGAGGAAAACCTGAAAAGTCCTCTGGAAAGGAATCCTGAAACAATCCACCACTAGAGGAAAGTCCATCTGTGAAGTCCCATGGTCATCCAGATATAAACTAGCGATCTGGGCTATAACTCCTTTAAACCCATGATGCTCTGGTCTTGCTATGCTCGCCTGAACATCCCATTTTCCCTTTTGAAGAAACGATCCTACCTTTGGTGATGTAAAACCCACACTACGATGATAGCAGTCGACAAAAACCTAGAAGGGAACTAACCAGTCCATTCAGAGAATGACATCATAGCCTATCATCTCTAGGACATAGAGGTCCCATTAGAAGTGACACTCACTAACCTCTAGAGGGAACTCCTTGCACTGACATACACTAACCGTTCTAGTCCCCAAAAAAGTTTCTAACGTTAAGATATGAACAGAAGAAAAGATACAGAGCCCAAGACTCTCCACAATAAAAACAAATATAAAGATATGAAAATACCCTGTATTGAAAAGTAAAGAAACTAAAACGGAGGAAACTTGAATTGTACCTCAAACTGTAGAGGGTTCGAGATCCTTCTCCTGCTGGGTCTGATCTACTGCAAAAGTCTGTCCTATACCGCGACTCTATGACCCTGCCTGAACACTATGAACTGATCCACCCAGTTTCCGCTGAAAGCCTAGCGACTGGCTACCACGGCCACAACCTCCACCTTGGCCTGAACGACTGAAAAAACTCTGTTCCCTAACTGGTGAGAAACTGGTGGTGCATCTCCAGAACGCATAGTAATAGAAGAACTCCTATCACCAGCTACTACTGAGAAGATATAATAGAAGCGCTGAAGATGGACCATCTTGCTGCAAGATCAACACTCCACTGGGTCTCTTGGGTAATGTGGGCTCGTATGCCTACTCTTCCCGAATTGGTAGCACACCACCTGGCTACCAAAAATAAGTATCTCACCTCCTTGGATCACCGCACAAAGATCTCCTACAGTGATTCCTGCTATCAGTATGAGGGATACTAACTCCAGATGTCGAGCCGCCCCGGCTCACAACCCTATAATCCCTCATATTTCGCTCCGTGATCAGCGCCTGGTTGACTATAGAAGTGATGGAAGTCAACCTGAAGCTGTTCTCCTGAGATCAGATGTCGTTCCTGAGACCATCCCCGAACTTCCTTTGTAGGAATAACTCATAAACTCCTAGAATAGTCATAAAGCACTATAGCTCTGTGAAGTGAGAAGAATACTCCATAAATGAAAGAGTACCCTACTCCAGACTCATGAACTCTCGGGCTCGATCAACCCTCAATGTCTTTGTATAAAAGTAGTCATAGAAGGAACGCTGGAACTCATCCCAAGCCATAACCTGCTGGCGTCCCGCCTGTGAGATCACATCCCATCATCTCTTGGCGGAGTCCTGTAGCATGTAAGTAACGATCTTTACCCTCTTCTCTGGAGTCGTCTCCAGATGATTAAAGATAGAAAGCATGTCTTCTAACCATGACTCTGTAACTTGAGGTCCTCTTCCCCTATGAAGGTGGGATGATGCTGCTACTGGAAAACCCACGTCAGATCTGCCATAGAAGGGGCAGGATGCAGTACTCCTCGGAAGGTCTGCGTGAACCTCATGAATCCCTCTCAGAACTGTTCATCACCACCTGTGTCTGGAATGATGGCTAGTTCCAAGACTAGCACAACTGAAGGATCTGCTGGTGGTCCTTGATCAGTCATGTCCGGTGTCTGATCACTACCATGTAACTGGCATACAGCCAGAGGACGTCTCGGTGGCATGACTCTACAAATTCAAGTGGTCACCTTAGATCAGGATTATAAAGGACTGGAAACTAGAAGTGCAAGAAGGTAATAGAAGAAATAAATCATTCAAGTTTTTCAAAACATGGATACACGACGTGTATAATGCCTACACGACGTGTTCCTTTAAGCCTTTACATGAGCATGTACTTCTACCAACCAAGGTCATGTGACACCCCATACACACATCATGTTTTCCTAACACATAGTGTGTACTTAAATCCTCTTCCCCTACCTGAGTTCTCTTGCACAGCTAAGCCACACGGTTCCCCTAGAAGATGACTACACGACGTGCACTACTACAAATATTGGCAAGGAAAGCGCTACCCTTTTATCAGCGCTAAAAAAAGCACTGATAAAGGGAGGATTTATCAAAGATTTTTCCTACCGGTGATAAATTTTATGTTTCAAAAAAAAATTATGAAAAAAAAATTATTGTTATATAAGTATATTTACATTGATATAAATATAATATATATTTTTTAAATATGTTATAGATACGTATAAATAGACTATTACATTTAATATATAATAAATTTAGTGAAAATAACTTTAAAATATTTTAAAAAATATTATTAATTAATAATTTTATAATTATTATCGATTAAAAATCATTTAATAACAATTTGAAGAAAAAAAAATCAAAACAATTAATAAAAGATCTAAAATAAGTTGAAAATGTAACTCAAACTTCAAACGGCCATAAATTTTGATCCGAGTGTCCGTTTGAGCTCTACAACATATCAAATCGAAGCCTGTGATGAGCTCTATGCGCTAGTGACCAAAGAAAAGCTTTTATCACATTTTTCAATGCCAAAAAATTCCTAGAAGACCTCAAAAACTAAGTTTTTATTCGGGATACCCTAATTTGTTAACATTCAAACAGGTATAACTTCTGATCCGGATGTCCGTTAGGCCTGTAACACATATCACATCGAAGATTGTTTTATTTTCTTCAATTTGACTAGTTTTGGAGTTGAAATGGGAATTTGGATTATAAGTTATGGTCATTTTAACATTCTATGTCTTTTTCAAATACACATATATATGTATTTATTTGTAAATATATATGTGTCTGTGTGTGTGTGTCTGTGTGTTGTATATATGTATGGATGTATTTATTTATTTATTTATAAACACACATGAAAAACATATTTTTTCATAAATGTATTTAAAACTAATATTATAAGTAAATATTAATATACAAATAAATATAGAGATAAAAAATTATAACTAACAATATATATATAAATAAATATAAATATATATTAATATACGAATGAATATATATATACTAATATATGAATAAATATATTTATATTAATATGAATCTATATCAATATATGAATAAATATAACTATATATATAAATAAATAAATAAACATATCACTAAATAGAGAAAAAAACGAAATGGATTAGTGGTAAAGGTGAAACCGCGAAAGGGGGAGGTTGCGGGTTCGAGTTCGGGTGGAAGAAAAGTTGTGCACGTGTGTGAGGATGTGTGGGAAGGGTAGAGAGAACTGATACGGGGGGGGGGGGGGGGGGGGGTTCAAGCGCTGTTAGAAGCTCTCCCCACATTATATAATTCTTTTTTATTTTTTTAATTGTTTTTGACTTTTATCAGCGCTTTTTAAAAGTGCCGATAAAGGTCGCTTTTATCAGCACTTAAAAAAAAGAGCTGATAAAGGGGTCTTTTATCAATGCTTTTTTTAGAACTGATAAAAGGGGCCTTTATCAATGCTTTTTGGAGCGCTGATAAAAGGAAACCCCCTATATCAGTGTTGAGATTTACAACGCTTTTTTAGCAGTGTTAAAGACAATTTTGAGTGCTGATAATGCCCGTTTTTGTAGTAGTGGTGTTTGTGAAAGACACAACGTGTACTAGATGAACTTAACCGACCCGTGTTGTGAATCAAAAGGCCGGTTTCATGGATCACCCTACACGTTGTGTTCCTGACGGACATTACGTGTACTGCTTAGGTTTCAACTGCCTGTTTTGTTAGTCACATGGGTGAACACCCGAATGACTATACACAACATGTTTATTCCTAACACGACGTGTACAAGAAGGTTTCCTCCATCCCATGTTGTTCGTTACACGACTGGATACATGGGTTACACTACACGATGTGTTCACTATTGACAGGGTGTGTATGACCTAAGTTTTCATCCATCTGTGTCGTTAGTCACACGGGTGGACACATAGTCTATGCAACACGACTTGTACATCTGGAACATGGCATGTTCCACCAGATATTTCCCAACCCCATGTCTCTACCCACATATCAAGTTACACGGTTAGAGACTACACGACATGTAAATACAGTACACAACGTCTACTTAAGAAAAATAGTTCCTTCCCGAACAGAAGAACACATGGAGTGTATTCAACATTACACGCCGTGTATTCTTGGTTTTTCAAGACTGTAAGCCTCAGAAACTACTTAGGAACCCAGAAAAACACTGAAACAAACATTAAAGTTCCAAATTCTGATATGTGATGGCCCATACTCCCTGAGAATCAAATATTGGCATCTTATACATTTCATATACAAGGAAAACAAGGTAATGATCCACCAAATTCTGATTTGTGAGGGCTCATAACACCACAAGAACCAAAGTTTGGCATTCATTTAATGAAACCTTACACAAAATCAATACCCTATAAAAAATAAGTTATTCTATCAAATCATATATCACAACAACATGAATATCTAACACAAAATCTATCACAACAACATGAAATTGCTAATGCACCCTAAATGGCATGACAAGAATGCATGACATGTGATTTCTAGCAGGTGCCTATATGATGCATGAGATGAAATACCCTCATCTCATCGAGTTACAACAGAAATAGAACCTCAATAACATCAACGGTAACAACACAAAACATGTGAATCACCCAATGGTGAAATCAAATCAACCGTAAAATTTCAAAACCAGAACAGTGAAATAAACAAGGTAGATTGGATTTTCCTTGTACACGGGTTAGATACTCCCGGAAACAGCTTATTACCAAGTACCTATTTCTTCCTATCCCTGGATATAGGCTCTAAATAGTAAGTTAAGAAGAAAATAATCCTCTAACACCACTTTATAACATCCCAGTTCTGGAATCCTCCCAAAGGCGCCCCGTACCCAGTTGGTCACATGGCCTCAAGCACATTTCCCCCAATGCTAGAGGCTGTCGACTAGCAGCGAGGGACTTGGGTATGATAGAGGGGAATCTATGCCCTCATTGGTAGAGTAACAAAATGGAAGAAAAATAGTTATACAGTAGTAGAAGCAGAAAACATACCATACAACAGTAAACAACAGAAGACTGAAAATAAGAAACAACTGGAGCACATACATAAATGATGCATGATACATATGTCTAGGAAAAATAGAAAAACATGCAACAATGACGGAATACAACTAAACCAAGTACAAAAGGTAAAAATATAAACAACTCCTCATCATCGCAAGCTTCATCTTGGTCCCATGCTCTCTGGCTCCAAAGCAGTCAAGTACCTGAAGTAGAAGGGAACTTGCCCTTATCTATACCTGTAGTAATATAATCTATTTGGGCCCAAAAGAATGACCCAAATAGGATGTGAGACTAAATCCTAGTAGGAAACTGCCAAAATATCTATGCCTAACTATCAGTGAATATATATGGGAGGTAGTAAGTAAAGAGAAGCAGTAAACAAGGAAGTACTCAGCAACAAACATTCTTACAGTACAAACATTCAATTTACACACATCAAGTAAGCAGCTAATGAAAGAAGGTAACCCTCTGTGAGTACTCACAGCCTAACCCATATGGTTCAACCAAACAAGAACAAGCAACCCTTTGGTAAGTACACATAGTCTAACCCCTATGGTTCAGCTTAAGCATAGACTCTCTAAGGAAGCACTCACTGTTAATTCCCCCTATAGTCTCGTATCGGTAACTAAAAGGTGATCTGGGGTATCACTTACATCTCATTCCCCCTATGGACCACATCAAGGAACTACAAACACTCTAAGGAATCACTTTCATCAATTCCCCCTGTAGTCTCGCATCGTAATAGTTAAAACAGACCCTCTGGAGAAGCCCTCACATCCATTCTCCCTATGGTCTTCTACACTAAGTTCCCACAACCCCGTTTAAGTCAAACGAGAATAGAAATGCATAACAGCCAAATTAAACCTCAAGAAATACTTGTTTATCAGTCTATAGCATAACATCGTGTCAAATAAATAATCACACCATCCTATAATACTAGGCATGGGAAAAACAAGCCAGCCTAACATACCAAGCACCAAACGGACATAAACAAAACTTGCATGGGAAAACACTTCCAAATAATATAAATTGACCCTATTCACATTCAATTAACCTCTACTAAATAATACAATAACATCAAGAAATTAATAGGTCTAAAACCGTAAACACGCAATACCCAGTTCAAGGGTATTGGGAACTTTTGCACATATAACTCAAAGATTTTCTACAGAAAGGCACAAAACACCTACCTCGGTGTTGGGATATCGTTATACTTGAGTCTTAGGCGTTGAATCACCCTATAATTCCATATATCTAAATAAACATCTAAAACATTCAACGAAGGATAACTTGGAAAAGAGGAAGAATTAGGAAACGTTGCTCTAGATTAAGGAAGAGCTTACTGTGGCGATCCCAATGCAATCGACGACGGTCGATTCAGAGAATGGATGATCGATCGAGGGCTTGGGGAAGAATAGTTGTCGTACGAATTCTCTCAGATGAACTAGGTCTAGAAGGAGGTGTTTCTATCCGTTAGATGTGACCCCGATACGTTTAATGAAAAAAAAGTACACAGCATGTACTTTAGAAGTACACAACGTGTAATTTACCTTACCGGCCCTTGCATTAAGTGGTCTCCAGCTACACATGAGACTCATCCTAGTTAGTGAGGCATCCTTAAGTGCATCCACAAGACCTAGGTTCAAAACCAGGTAGAGACATATTTCTAGGGTACTGTAGCAGTACTGTACACTGTGCGGTACTGTAGTAGTACTGTAGCAGGTACTGTAGTAGCTAGAACTATTCACCTTGGGCCACTGGTTTGGGCTTGGAGTCCTTAAGGATTTAGTTGCACCCAGGCCTTCGAGTCAGTAGGGCTTTTGGGCCACCTTTAATGGTGTCGTGCCACCTCAAGGCCTTCAAGCCACATGCAGTTGCCCCAGACACACTACGAAAAAGGAGAAGCCCCATAAGAGGATTTAGAGTGGGTGCATTCACTAGAGCAGAGCCAAATGGATTGTCAGAATGAGAGGGTATGACTATGCCATTGGTACTAGCCTATGATTGCATGAAAGCCTAGTCAGATGACCATGCAAATGTGGAGAGCTACTATCATGACACAGATGCTAGGGAGGGGCAGTTCCTTGTAGATAGTCTGGTTAAATTCCCTAAGACCTTTGGGTCATGTAATCTCCTAATCCAACAGGCCTTGTAATATCTGAGCCTACAGGCTTTATAAGGCTTCCCCCTCATCCCTTAAAATAGGGGTTTCCAAAAATAAATAAAAATGAAGGCCTTCGAGCCATTCGAGCAGGCGGTCTCCAGGTCACCACACACGGCCGTGTGCACATCCGTTACATGGACAACACACGGCTACCTACGGTAACTGATTACATGACATGTACTTATAAAGTACACAGGGTGTACTTCAAAAATTTCCAGAAAATCCACTTTTTCTGAAAAACACTAGAAATGGAAAAACATACCTGAAAAGAAGATCTGGGTTCTTACACATCTAGAATGTATCAGATTTATGATTCAAGAAGTAAATCCATACTTTCCTTGTATAATCATCAATTAAAATAATAAGGTAAAGGAAACCACTAGAATTGAACATGGGAAGGTCCCTAAACATTTTAGTGCACAAGCTCCAATATCTGGTCCCTGGGCTTCTGACCATGTAAGTTAGAAGGCACTCTTTTCTTGTTTCCAAGAATATAACATTCAAACTTTCCAATTTTTATGTGATCAAGATTTAGTATTCCCTTAGCCTTCATAATTTTAATGTTCTTATCCCTGAGGTGATTGGACCAATAATGCCATAATTTCAGATCATCGAAAGTTGACCTTTTGACCATTTCAATCTGATCTGAATTTCTTGTCAAGTAAAGAGCCACATCCTTTAATCCTTTTGAAACCACCATGGAACTATGGGTAACTTTTCATAACCCATTTTCAATGTTATTTTCATAGCCCGAATCATCTAATTTTCTATTGTAAATAAGGTTTTTCTGAAGAGTAGGGATATGGAGAACTTATATTAACTCTACGAATCACTCATTTTTATCTGGATGTTGTATTATCCTTTTACATAAACTTTTAGGTATTTAACATCTACCATATAGACTTTCATAAAATTCCCTGATACATATTTGACTATGATTATTTTATCACCAGTTGAATGGAAAGATACTCTAAAGTCAATCACCCAAGATTCTACCAGAGTGTTCACACTCAACAAGTAACCTTTGTCATCTTCTATTGTGTTAATAGAATATGAACTAAATAAAGTTGATGATATTAAGGTTTTATCCTTGTGATTTTTTCAATACTTCTTGATTTTTACTTTATTCCCACATTTCTAAAAGGTTGGTCCATGGCCAACTAACTTACTTAAACTCTTATCTCAATACTTTTCTTATAATGGTTTCTTCTGATAGACATACTTCTGATACGGTAGTTATCCTCATCCATCAGTATTGAGAGAATTTCTAGATGGTTTTTGGACTTACCTCTTCCAGAGTTCTTCATTAAGTATCAAATTTATGATATCCTTAAATTCCAAGTTTGTTTTTCCATTGGAGTTACTAACATCAGTAACCATTGTGTCTCAACTCTATAGAAGTGAGGATAAAAGTAGCAGTGCCCACACATCATCAGAAAATGTAACATTCACTGATTTGAGATTCCCATAGATCATGTTTAATTCATTCACATGATATTTAATTTGTCTTATCTTCTATACCTTTAGGTAAAAAAACTACCACAACATGAATTTTTTTAAGGGTTTCCAATTTTTCATACATGTCAGTCAATGCCTTCATAAAATTCATTGTGGTCTTCTTCTCTTGAATGTTGAAAGAAAAATTCCTTTCTAGGGTTATTATTATTAGATCTAAGGTGTTTCTATCTAGACACTCACATTTTTCTTTCTTCATGAACACTATATTTAATATGGATAATGGAACTTCCAAGTCTTTTTGAATCAGATAATCTTCAATTTTTATTATCTATAACCCAAAATATGATCCATCAAACAAATGATCTAGATCATCCCTTCCTTTGATGTCATGACTAAGCTGATACCAATATTCTAACCTCAAGGGATGAACCATGATCTCTAATACTAATTCTTGGGGAAAACCCCAACCGATCATGAAAATATTATCCAAGATTTTTTTGAGGCCACTAGATTTGTTCACATCAATCCATCCAAAGATCACATGTAAGAGACTATTCATAGTGTAAAACTGATCTCTGGAAGTTCCAATATAACTAAGTTCTTTATAAGTAGGTAGTCTTAGCACCCTACTCACCACATGAAGTTTTCCTTGATCTCACACACATAATAAATCTCAAAGATGTACAAAGTACCAAAAATACATTCAATGGTAGTACATACTACAGGAAAATAGAAAGAAAGAAAGAACAGAGGTGTTTATCATGATTCAGATGATGTTTCCAATGTGCATGAGGGAAACACATTGTTGCTTGCCTTTAAACATAACTGGAAGATTATAGGTGATGAAAACATATTAAAAAAGATAAGTAATAATCACCAACTACTTAGCTCCATATTAAATTCTTTTTTGAATCTCCCTTCTCTTTTACTCCGTGTGTCACTCTCTTTACTCTGAAGGTCTCGTTCACTTAAATACTAATCATTAACCATTAAACCTATAATACCCACTCCCATGAAATCATAGATCACTAATCATGGATTCTTGATCTTTATTACCAACTAAGTGACCCTTAAATATTGTTAAACTTCCAAACCCAGGGAATATTATCATAAAACCATTGGTAAATGGGAACATATAATGGTCCTTCTACTACTGGAGAAGTCTTGTTGTCACTATTTTCACATCACATCCATCCCACCATCTAGTGCATGAAATTATAGTGAATATAATTTCAATGGATGAAATTTCATTGAATTGAGATAGACTTCACCTTCCAAAAGGTCATGCATGGTATGATGAGGGAATAAGGTTGATGTCATTCATGTTATTAGTATTATATTTCCCTATACTGGTGATTTTCATACATGTAAGGGATGGGGAAACATGAAGTTTGATGTTGGGGTGTGAGAGAACCAAAACAGTGGGGAAATAGTTGAGAGATGCCTTATTTATAACCAATTGATATTATTTTACTATCCTGAATGTTTCGTTTAGTGAGGGAGTCTTAGTGAGGTTTTCAATTGAATAGTTGATCTGTTTTGGTGCATGCTTATTTCATTGTTTATTCACTAGAGAATTATTATGATCTTTATATATTTATATGAGAGACCTTGGGTATGATCCTACTAAATATACATGTTATCATATCCGCTATTATAAAATCTACAATCCTAGTTTCCAATAGGGTTTCATAGATCAAAATGGATATTACTAGTTTGGAGGTCAGAATTGCTTCCGAGTTTGTGCCTTAATATTTTTTTTGTTATTTCATTTTAGAGGTTTTTATTTATATTTCTTGACATGTATTCCGGGATAATGGTTATTTTACATTTATGATATGGTATTGACTGGTGGTTTTTTATATTTTATTCTTTAGGATATTAAGGGTAACAGTTCCCATTGTGTGTTTTGTTCCCCTGGTGCTAGTTGTCAACCCGAGGCCTATTTGAGGCAAGTTTTAGGGGCACTCCCTCTCTTAATTTCTGGCCCAGGAGGGGTACTATTAGAGGGGGAATCATGAAATAGTATCTGTCTATTGTTGTAATATATATTTTATGTATGGAGTTAATTTATATTTATTATATATTTTTTATCATTTGAATAATTTTATTATTGTGTTTTTAGTCTAATGAAACTCCTTGTTGAAATTTTTATGTTTTTGTTATTGTATTTTTTGTGTTTTTAGTGATAGAGGTGGTGCTTCTTTCTATTGTTCAAGCATTGCACAACTCAAATTAAAAAAAAATATTATAGTTTTTAAAAATAACATTAATCATATATATTTGTATATATCAAGATTATTTTTACAACTATCATATATATAATATAAGAAAAAAATGATATATATGATGTTCATACATAAAAATTTCATTTTTATAAATATTTATGAGCTATATATATAATTTTTATTTAAAATAATTTCTATATACATTAGAAAACATACAAAACATATATGAAGGTTAAAAACCCCTATATATATGATGAAAATATATATAACAATCAAAAACTATAATATACTTATAAAAAAACCATATATAATTATTTTTTTAGTAGTACATAGCATTTTTTTACTCTATATATTTTTTAGACAAGTTAATCACCCTTTGGTTGACACAGAAAAGTACTGATCCTTTCTAAACCCTTCCAAGACCCTTCAGTAATATCTTTAACCACAAAATTTCTTTCCCAGCTTTCATTTCTTCTACATACTTAGCTTATGTTGAAATTATAGTAATAAGGTTTTGAAAATTTTATGACCAACTAATAGTCATTCCTTTAATAGTAAACATGAACCCAGTTTTACTTTTCCTTTCATCTGTGTCACCAATAAATATTTAGTCCACAAACCCTTGTAACAAATCATCATTTTCAAAGTATAGATCTTGATTTTCTTATACTTTCAAATATTAAAGGATCCAATTTGCATCCTCTTAGGGTAATTTCCTCTAATTCTCTATGTATTGACTTACAACTCCCACTGCATCAAAAATGGCTAGCCGAGTGTAAAACATTGCACACATAAATATTCTGAATGCTGATTCATATGGTACTTTCTCAATGTACTTGGAATCAACTTTCATTGTTAGTAATCTTGAATTGGATAAAATAAAGTAAGAAGTAAGAGGGATTGTGACTGGATAACTTCTAACCATCTAAAACTTTTCAGTGTTCTTACAGATACAATACATCTAAGATAGAACCAAAGTTCTAGATCTCCTATATCATTCGATATTCATCCCAAAAACCTTCTTTTCATTCCCAATATCTTTCTTCTTAAACCTTAAGGAAAAATCACACATCAAATTTAAGATTTTCAAACCATCTAGTCCAGTTATCATGATGCAATTCACATATAAGATAAATATGAGGGTTTCCCCAATTTTCCATTACTTCTAGTAACATTAATGATTTTAATTTCTCCCATTGAAACTTTCTTATAACGTAAACAAATTGAATTTCTGATTCTATTGTTGAGGGGATTACTTTAAATTGTAAACTATTTTTTCGACCTACAAATTAAATTATAGATCCCTTATACTAGTAAAAATATCAGTTGTTGCATGTTGGTTTCTTGATCCAACACTCTATAAATGAAATATTTCTTAACATCTATCTTATTTAGATATAGATATTCTGATGCTACCATACATGTCACTATTTAGATGGTAGAATATTTAACTACTGATGAGAAGATTTCAGAAAAATTTACTCCTTAATTCCATTGAACCCCCTTCACCACTAGCCATGCTTTGTATATTTTATTATCATATTACTATTACTTAATCTGATAAACCCACTTATTATCAAGTGTATTTTTACCCTCCAAATGTACAACTATCTCCCAAGTTCCATGAAACTTTAATGAAGTAATTTTCTTATTCATGGATGACTCCCACTGCTTAGAGTCACCAAGATAAGTTGCTTCCTCTAAATTTTAAGGTTTTCTTGCATATATTTTTAGTAGAAAGTTCATATCAACCCCATACCTTAAACCAGTCTCCTAATTCTGGTTGGTCTCTTTAACTAAGTTATCTAATCAGGACAACTTGGATTAACTCTCCCTATCAGTACATGAACTTCTGGTACATGAAATTTCAAGGCCTGTAATTTCTTTTCTCCCACACATGTTTTAGTCAGCCTTAAATTTTATAGTATTTTTTATTATCTTACTCTTTAAATTCCAGTTCCTTTAGGTCCCACATATGAGTTCTCCAGTTTTTGTGAATTACCAATACTTTAATAAACTTGGACTTCTATATCTTATTATCCTTCAACTTATTTCTCATCCAAATTCTAGTCCTTCTGTAGAACCTTTTCAATGAAGACAACATCTATTCTTATAATTATTTGTTTTCTTTCACCATCCCATAGTCAGTTTCTAAAATTTTCATCTCCATGGATAAGGGAAAAACAAATTTTGTATTTTTATTCATGTTTTTCTCTATTATTGACATTTACATGTACATTTGATAAACTAAAAAGGAATCTAAGGTGGGGAACTTTCAGTTTTTTTATAGACCATGATACCTGTCAAAGTTCTTTCCCAACCATTTATATAGGAATTATGTTCATGAGATACTCTACCATGATGAGTGCCTCTGACCAAATCAATTTAGGCACCCCCAAGCGCAACCTCATACTACTAGATTTCTCTATTAGATTTTTTTTTCATTATTTCAACCACTCCATTTATTTTTGGAGTTCTGGGAACTATCATATATTGTCTTATTCCATCCTTCTAGAATAATTTATAGAAGTTATGTCTGGTGTACTCACCGCCATTTACTATCTGTAAGCACTTTAACTTCCATCTTCATTCCCTTTCTTCCAAAACATTCATTTGAACAAACATCTAAAATGAATCAAATTTATTCTTAAATAAGTGAATCTATATTTTATTTATAGCATAATAAATGAAATTAAGATGTTAAAGGAAACCAATAGTATTGAATATGGGAAGGTACCCAAACATCTAAGTACACAACCTCCAACTTGTGGTCCCTGGGCTTCTAACCATCTTAGTTGAAAGACACTCTTTTCTTGTTTCCAAGTACACAATTTTCAAACTTTACAATTTTTAAATGACAAAGCTTTAGTATGAACTTATCCTTAATAACATTTATGTTCTTATCAATGAGGTGATCGAACCTGGAATTCCATAATTTCAGATCATCAAAAGTTGAAATTCTGACCATTTCAATTCTTTATAAATTTCACTTCAAGTAAGGAGTCACATCCTTTACTCCTTTTGAAACAACCATGGAAATATGGGTAACTTTTCATACCCCATTTTCAAATTCAGTTTCACAGCCTGAATCATCCAATTGTTTAATAGAATAAGGTTTTTCTGAAGTCCAGGGATATGGAAAACTTTTATTAACTTCAAGAATCCCTCATTTTTCATCTGGATATTGAACTATCCTTTTCCAAAAAACATTCAGGGCTTTACTTTCCTCCATATGGACAATCAAAACTCCCCCAATACATAGTTGACTATGCATCTTTGATCACCAGTTGAATGGAAATATTCTTAAGAATCAATTTCCCAAGATTCTACCAGAGTGTTCACACATACCAAGTAACCTTTGTCATATTCCATTATGGTAATAGAATATAAACTACATAAAGTTGATGATTTTAAGGTGATATATCAATCCTTCTTGATGTTTCCTTTCTTCCCACATTTCTAGAAGGTTAGACCAGGACCAACAAACTTACTTCGACTCTTCTCTCACTACTTTTATTAAATTGGATTCTTCTGATAGAACTACTTATGATGGTGTGAATGTCCTCATAAATCAGCATTGAGAGCATTACTAGATGGTTCATGGATTTATTTATTTTATAATTATTCATTAAGTATCAATTTTATAATATACTCAAACCCCAAGTTTGTGTTTCCACTGGAGTTACTAACATCATTAACCACTGCGTCTTAGCTCTATGGAAGTGAGGATAATAATAGAAATAACCATACATCATCAGAAAATGTAACCTTAACATATTGGAGTTCCCCACAAATCATGTTGAATTAATTAACAAGAGTTTTCATTGGTCTTCCTTTCTACAACCTTAAGTCAAACAATTATCACAACTTGAAAATTTTGTTAAGGGTTGTTAATTTTTCACATATGTCAGTCAATACCTTCATAACATTTATTGTGGTCTTATTCTCTAGAATTTTGAAAGAAACATTCCTTTCCATGGATATTATTATTATAGATAGGGTCTTTCTATCTAGACACAACCATTTGTATTTATTCATCAACATTGGCTTGACGTCAAATAATAGAACATCAAATTCCTTTTGAATCATATAATCTTCAATATGAATTCTCTAGAACCCAAAATCCTATCCATCAAACTTATAGATCTAGAAATTACCCTCCTATGATACCATGTCTGAGCTACTACCATTATTATAACCTCAAGGTATAAAATATAATCTTTAATACCACTTATTGGGGACAACCCCAACCGACCGTGAAAAGACGAACCAAGATTCTGATGAGACCACTAGATTTTTTCATGCCAGTCCATTAAAAGATCATATTCAAGAGACTCTGTGTAGTGGAAAACTGATCTCTGTAAGTTCCTATATAACTTAGTGCTTTGGAAGTAGGTAGTACATAGGCAATATCACAAATGTATAAATTATTAGAAATACATTCAACAGTATTACATGAAATGGGAAAATAGAAAGAAATAAATAATAGAGGATTTTATCATGCTTCAGATGCTGTGTCCTATGTGTATAAATGAAACATGTTGTTGCTTTCCTTTTAACATAACTGGAAGATTACAGGTGATGAAAACATATTACAAAAGATAAGTAATAATCAACAACTTCACGATCCACAAAAAAATGTTTAGTTGAATCACCCTTCCCTTTTGCTTTGTGTGTCGTGATCTTTGCTCTAAAAGCCCTGCACACTTATATACTAAGAATCAACCAGTAAAACTATAAAACCTACTCCCATGAAATCATGGATCAATAAGCATGGCCAATTGATCTTTATTACCAACTTAGTGACCCTTCAATCTTGTTGAACTTTCGGACCTCCAACAGATCATTATACAACCATTGGTAAATTGGGACTTTTTGATGGTCCTATTGCTATTGGAGAAGTCATGTTGTGAATGTTTTCACATCACGTCCATCCCACCATCTGATGCATGAAATTATAGTGAACAAACTCTTGACAAATGAAATTTTAGTGAATTGAGATATACTTAACCTTGTAACAGGTCATGCATGGTGGTCGGAGGGAACATGGTTGATTTCATTCATGTTTATGATATTATACCGCTCTAGATTAGTGATTGTCACACATGGAAGGGATGGGGAGACATGATGTTTGGAGTTGGGGTGTGAGAGTGTGAAACCAATGGGGAATAAGTTGAGGGATGCGTTATTTATATTTTATTGATATTATTTTACTATCATGGATGTACTGTTTAGTTTGGGAGTCTTGGTGAGGTTTTAAATTGAATTTTTGACATGTTTGGGTTCCTGTTTGTTTCATTGTTTATTCCCTAGGGAATTAATATACTCTTTATACATTTGTATGAGATACTTTGAGTATGATACTACTAAATATACATTCTATGCTCACCCATATTATATAATCTACATTTTAGGTATCCAATAGGGTTTCAGAGATAGAGTTGGACATTTCTAGTTTGGAGGTCAGAATTTCTTTGGAGTTGGCACCTTAGGTTTTTATTGGTATTTGGTTTTAGAGGTTTTTATTTGTATTTATTGACATGAATTGTAGGATAATGGTTATTTTACATATATGATATTGTGTTTATTGGTGGTTTTTTATGATATGGTGTTTATTGGTGGTTATTTTACATTTATGATATGGTGTTGATTGGTGTTTTTTTATGATATGGTGTTGATTAGTGTTGATATGGTGTTAATTGGTGGTTATTGAAGGTAATTATTCTCATTGTATGTTTTATGCCCTGGGTGATAGTTGCTAACCCAAGACCTATTGGAGGTAGGTTTTGGCGGCCACTCCCCTCTTCATTATCAGCATAGAAAGGGTACTAGAGGAGGGGGGATCATGACAGAGTATCAGTCTATTGTTGCAATATATATTTGATGTGTAGAGTTAATTTATATTTTTTAGATAATTTTTATCATTTTAATTATGTAATTATTGTGTTATTAGTCTAATGAAACTCCTTTTTGAAATTTTTATATTGTTGTTATTATATTTTTTATGTTGTTGGTGATATCATTGCACAACTCAAATTATTATTTTTTAAATATATGGAATTTATTCAACCGAACAATCATATGTTTTTTTATATATGAATATTATTTCTTAAAACTATCATATATATCATACAAAAAAAAACAATGATATATATGATAGTCATATATGAAAACTTCATTTTTTAAAACTTTATGAACCATGTATATAATGTTGATTTAAAATAATTGTGATATTCAGTGGAAAAAATACAAAGTATAAAAAAATTACACACATATATATGATGATAGTATATATAAAAATTTAAAACCATCATATAGTTTTAAAAACCATCATATATAATTAATTTTTAGTAGTTAACTCATTTCATATATTGTTTATCTATTCAAAATTTATTTTCTAGAGGCTTCTGTTAAAAAAAGTAACAATTTTTTATTGATATTTATGGGTGGTTAAATTAAAATTTTAAGATTATAAATAAATATTTGACAGGATTAAATGGTATGATGATGAAAAAATGTAAATGTATATGGAGGAAACTCAAATCAATACTGAATTGTGGAATTAAAAAAATAAACTAAATTTAAAATCATTCAACATGAGATCTTGAATTAAATGAGTGGTGATATTGAAGCGCCTATGAATTTTAAAAATACATACACAAATATTAACTATAGATCTTGCATTAAATGAGGGGTGAGAATGATTCCTAATGCGTGTGTATATAAGTTATGTAAGAAGAGGATGCTGGGAGATTTGCCTATGTTTCCACTTCATTTGAAATTACCCACTTCCTGAGAATGATGAAGCTACTAAAGAAGATGACCAGAATCTGATGTAATTTATGGTATGACTGCTTCTCTTCAAGAAAGGACAATAGTGCATATGACGATGCCTTATTCTATGGATGACTCCCATACATGTCTCTGTGGACTTTTACAGACCTCTTTCAATTCTCCAACAAATGCCTATATTTCCTCCTTGTATTTTTCTACTCTTATTTTCATTTATTATTTTTTGGTTTTTACGATTCATTCTTTAAATTTTGGACGACTACATGACATGTGTCAATTAGTTCCCACTTGATATTGTGAACAAGTTGAAAAATGTAGTTTTGTTTTTGATCCTTTATTGTATTTGATCATTGATCATTATTCATCCATTTAATTCTCTTTCACCCCTTCCACTATATTTATTTATTATTTTAAGATAATAATAATTATTTTTACCAAAAAATATATATGTTATTATATCAAATCAATACTAACACTTATTTTACCAAAAAATAAATATACTATTACTAGTTCACATTACTAACAAATATCTTACCATTAAAAAATTCTATTGAATTAAATTATTTAGTAATTATAAATCTTTTATCAAGAATTTAATATATATATCCATCATATTGTTCCAATACATCATTTATCAAAAAAATATATTATTATATGTTTAATTAAAATATATATAGTTTAACAAGGTTGCATGAAATAATATATAACTATATATAACATACTTTATGAAAATTTTGATATATGATTTGAATTTTTAGCAATATGATTTAAATAAAGTTTATTAGAGCAATTAATGAACCTGACTGGGCCAACCCACAAGGTAGTCCATGCGAGCTGTGAATTTAATAGAATGAACCGGCCCAATCATCATAAAATGTGGAAAATAAAATAAAGACCCTAGCCCTACCCTAACAGGACCCAAGGACTTATGGATCATCCCATGGTCTTAAAAAATTATATATATATATATATAATTTGATAAAAAAATATAAGAATAATTAAGAACTAAAATTTCATCTGAACATAAAATGGACTAAAAAGTTTCAACATCAAAAGTCTAAAGTGAAAACATACCAGCCATAATAATATTTACTCATGCCAATGTTTTAATAAAAATATATTAGTGATTCATGTTTTAGTTCTTCATTAACAGGATAAAGAAACATTCATATAAACACACCCACTAGCAGAATGATGTCCAAAATCAACTGCTGAACTCTTGTTGGATAACAAAATCATCAATGTGCACCTCATGCCATTAAACTAAAATAAAATTAAGAAGAGTATACTTCTGAATATATTTGGGAAGCATCGAAAAACTATCTCCAATGGATCACTGCTATGATTATAAGCTAGGATCCCTTACCATCCTTTAAATTATAAAAAACATGCATCTTAGGGAAGAATTATTCATGGGGATACATTTCTTGAAAGCGATTCCAAATACAATAACAAGCAATAATTTTATATCCAACAATTAATCATCTCACAATAATATTGACATCTATTATAATTATTTTGAGAGAAAAGGTATGGCCTAGATTTAAATATTAACCCCCTAATAAATCCATCAAGAATCACAAAAATCATAGAACATCAAGATACAAAACAATAATCATGTGTTCCGGAACCTAGTGCTAAAAGACAAAAAATGGGTATCATAATGAATTCTTCAACAGATAATTAACTATAAAATTGAGGCCCTATTTTAATTTGAGAAACAAAGGATATTTTACATCTAACACCTACTTTTATGTCACATTATTGAAGAACTAAACAACTTACCAAAGTGTAACACCCAATATCTACTGTCTTCCAATCCATTTCTATCTAACACAACCTGGAAGTTGAAAAAAAACCATAAGTGAAACCATTTGACAATAATGAAATAAACCATTTATTATAGAACTTGATGTAGTGAAATTAATTCACCTATTTAGTTATAAAAATGATAAGCATTGAATGAAACTTGACCATCAAATTAATATCCTTCATAGAAATAAAGAATATTATTTAGTGAAAAATGAAATATGAATTCAAAATAATGTTTTCTCACCATCATTATTTTTTCCATGTTTCGAATTAAAAATATATTTAACATACTAAATTATAAACTGCCAATTGTCAAAATAAAAAGACAGATATATTCAAATCAAGAAACTATGAAATATAATAAAACTTATAATTGTTATATTTTATATCATCATCTCCTTTATGGATATCTATATAATTAGAATTTTCTTTAGACACACCATCACCCTCAATATCAAAATAATAATCTTTATCTACAATAAAAAAACAAGTTTATTAGTAATTATTAAAATGAAAGAAAAATATAATTAATATATTAAAATTAAAAAAATTAAGAAATATGTATACCTTTTTCAAATGATTGGAATATATTTAACTAATTTCAAGTATATATGAGAGCTTAAATATGATTATCAAGCATTGAATACCGATACTTATTTCAAATAAGACCTCCAATACTAAAAGAATATTTAGAAGCAACTGTTGTAATTAGAATGATTAAAATATCACATTCTATGTTTTCAAAATATCCAAAGTGATACCTGTGATCTTTCCAATATTGAAGCACGTCCAAATCCTCAAAATGGTTTATTTGTAATTTTTGTACATCTAAATAAAGTTATAAATGAGACTTTGCTATTTTTGTTTCACATTAACTCTAATATTGTAGATATTTATATATCAAAAAAATGTATATGATTAAATTTTTTTTATAAATTTATAAGAACATAATTTAAAATATACTTACATAAAAGAAATATAGTCCAGTTACAATTCCACCCTTGGAATGTTTATAAAAGATCCAGATGCTTGAACTTGAAAACCATCACTTTGTTCATTGTTAGAATCCTTTTTTTTCCTAATTTTCATAAAACTTATACAACCACTTCCTGAAATTTGAAAATTTTTCTTCAAAAATAAATGTATTAAGTCTTAAATAAAAAACATTGACAAATAAAGCTTCATTATTGGATTGAGAACTGCTCTAAGGGAAAGAACAACACTTTATTTAGTAAAATACTTGTCTAATTTTTTTTCATTCTAGAAGACATTTACTTAACAAGATCATAATCACTTGTCATGTTTTCTCTCAGTAAACATTCAATTTTACACACTTTCATGAAGTAAAGATTTGATGTTGGATAAGATGATCCTGATAGAAAATTATTCATCATGTGAAATAGACATAAAAACTCAAATATAATTGATACCATTTTCCACTCTTCTTCTAATGGATAGTATTGATATTTATAATTACTCAAAGACAGATCCTAAAAAAATATTTTATGCTTGATAGCACTTTCAAACATAATAAAATTTCAATTACATTTAGTTGACATGTCAAGACACAATCCAAATTTTGTTCTAACACTACTAACATGGTTAATAAAAACATTAAAAGTTTTCATCCTAGCCTTGGAAGATTTAATATATTTTACACTTTCTCAAATTTTAAAGAGTGAATAACTATATATTCTTAAAACTTATTGAACAATAAGGTTAAATATGTGATCACAAAATATCATATGGAAAAATTTTCCATCACACAACAGACTACGTTGATTATGAAAACGTTGTTTCAAAACTTCTTTCATGTTATCATTAGTTTATGCATTGTCTTAGGTAATTGATTTTTTGTCAATTACCTAATATTTCAAGGAAAAAAAACTTTTATTACAATTTAATTATTGTATGGGGAACATCCATTTTACAAAAACATAATAACTTGATATTCAAATTCTAATTATTATCAACAAAGTGAGCAGTCAAACATAAATATCCTTCACCGTTGTAAGCGACCCAACAATCAAATGTTAGGCATATTCTTCCTGGAAAAGAATCTATTATTTGTTTCAAATTTTCATTCTAAGTAGAGTAATATTTCATAACATCATATGTTCCAATGCCTCTACTACATTTCTTAACATAAAAGTTAAAAAGCTTCATAAGTTCTCCGACTCTCTTATACTCAAAAAAACAAAATGGGATATCATTCTCCATGATACACATATAGAGGCATTCTCAAACTAGTTTTCATCAATTTTCTAGATACCAACCTCCCTTCATGATCAATTATCATATTGGATACATCTATATAGAATTTTTTATTCTTCAAACTAATCAAATGGTGAATAATGTTAATGGGACATATTCCCCCCATAAACAAACAATTTTCCACATAAGTTACATTTGGCATGAATTTTTTCAGTTTTGTGCACCAATTACAAACATATGATGTGTTTTGTCTCATACTCTTGGGGTATAAATTAACACCCCTTTCTAACCCACAAATTCCATCAATCTAATTTTGTTTCTTGGAATTTTTCCCTTTTTGTTGGTTGTGATAGAATATCATTATAATTGCCTCTAATTTCGTCAAAAATATCATGATTCATACTATAAAAATAAAATAAATACAAATATTATGTTATAATGTGTTATGTGTTCAATTTAAATTCATTCATTGAATTAATTTTAATTTCAAAAAATATAAAAAAATAAAGTAGTCAAACATTTTTATGAAACTTGAACTATGATAAATAAAAAAATCTATTGTAATTACCTTATAAAAGTATGTTTCTATGGAGTTTGGAAATAAAAATAGACCATGCAATAATTATATACTTACCTAGTTTATTAGGGGTTTGTGTCGATGTGTGGTTGAGTGGAGAGGGTATTTCAATATTGGTTTAGAACCCTATTATAAAACCTTGATGTAAATAACAATATCTTCAGTAGTTGATATACTGATGGAATCCTCTCACAATATTATCCTAGATCAAATTATATCTATATATCTATATATAGAAATTAAATTTCAAATTTTAATACTATTAACCACATTTAGGGAAAAAAATTTAAATTATTACATTAACATCTGTCCATCAAATTACCTATAAATCAACTTTCCCAAAATCAATCTCATATTTGTGTCCAATAAATAACATAAAAATTTGAAAACTAAAAAATGCATGAACCATTCCACAATTAAAAAAATAAAATAATGCCCAAGGATAATTGTTACAATAAAACCATAGAAAAATAAACAAAGAGTGGAAGGCCAATATTGACTAACCAAAAAAGTGAGGGAAGTGATATAAAATATCGGGACTCAATATGCCTCCATTCTTGCAATTACAGTGATAGAAAAAGTGCTATAGCTACATCTAACACTTAAGAAATATGATGATCATGATTAGTAGTAGATGCAATGATCTTTGGCTAACATATAGGAAGATGTATTGATCCTTGGTCCAGATTTATTGATAGCCTAATCACAAAAAGCTTGGCTTCAAGGCAAAAATAATTACAGGATATTGGTCCTACCCTGATCTTCTCCAACTAGGCCATGGTCATTCAAATTCAACCTATTATGGTTAAGGATAATGAAAAATAATAATATTGAAAATTGTTCTAAACCTAGATACTAGCCATAGGGTTACCCAATTTCGATCTTTTGATATTCATTAGGTTCAAAACACATCTACTCTTGACCCCTAACCCTAAGTGGATTAGCATCACTTGGAAGCGATGATCAAAAGAAAGAAAATAAAATATATTCTTTGAATAATCATAAAACAATCGAGAAATAAACAATTCAAGATTAAGAATCAAGATCAAACAATTGAAATAAATATAAATCCAATCAAAAAGTCATTGCACACCAAGAAATAATGAATAATGTTAAAAGCGTTGATGAAGAACAATGATAAGTGATGAAATGTATGTCAAAAACGGAAATAGTATCACAATGGGTGTAGAATGGATGTAGATTATATAATAACTAAAAATTATTTGATGAAGAAATTAAATGAATTAATTGAAATATGTTTGGATTGAAAAAAATGAAAATAAAATAAAACTATGGAAGAAAATGAGATAAAAAAGAATTATGTTGAACATTTTGTATGTAGATGACGCTAAAAATATTAATAGGATTGACAAGTACATGACATGTAAGTCATGCACATCATGTACTAGCTTAAGTGAATTATATCCCAACATTTAAACATTGTGCAATCTAGATGTACATCATGTAATTGATATCTACATTTTCTATTGAATAATTGGTTCATATCTCTGACCGGGTGAGCCTTTGAACTTTTTACACTGTGTAATCACTATACATTGTATATATGATTCACTTTTTGTAGGTTATGATCTTTAAAATATGCACATCATGTACTGAATGTACACATCATGTACTGGATTCACTTCATGTAAAGGCTTCATGGGCTTGTGTGTTGGATCTACTGGCATACCATGAATGAGGTACACACGTCGTGTATGAGATACACGTTGTGAAAATTCTACTTTTGTAATTTTTTAGCATTTCTTCCTTTGAGTCCAAAATTCTTAATTCCTATAAAAACAAACCAAAACCAAGTTCATTATAGAATAAAACATGAATAATCACTTATTAAATGTATTCAATATGTATGTATAAATTCATCTTATAAAATTCCCCCACACTTGATGAATTTATTTTCCTCAAGAAAAAGTGTCTCATCAAGGATTCCAAAAGAAATAGATTTTAAAACAAGAAACATGAATTACAACCAATAAAATAAAACTAAGTGTAGGAAAGAAAAAGTTAGTCCTAAATAATCAATCTTTCAGAGGAAATCAGTCATGCATCCTAGTTTAGTTATTTATCTAGATTCTTTATTCTTTTAATTACAATTTTATAATTCTTCCTTAAATTCTATACCCATTTTGTAATTTACCTCACAATAATTTTTTTTTCTCATTACTCAAGGTAAAATGTGGATGGAGTTATGCTCATAACCTGAATAAATGCTCCTAACCATAGGCTTGAATTGGTTCAATCATCTCCACTTCATAAAGAAAAATACAAAATAAATCATGATGTATTCAACAAAAAGGGTTCAAATGACTCTGTGTCTAAGGTAATGTGGGTGGAAAGTAAAAAAATAAATCTCAAAAGGAGGTTATTCTCTAAAGTTTAATGCATTATAAACATAAACAATGCAATGAAGTAACTCCCATAAGATCAAAAGTGTACATTCTCCAAAAACCTCAAAGTGGATCCATGAATATATCAAGTAAGTATAAAAAATGTACCATGTTACTTTCTTTTTATTTTTATTTATTTTTCAAAATTCATGTTTAAGACAGATCTTGCATCCATCTCCTAACCATATATGATCCATCAGAGGATTCATCGGTCTGGAAATGGTAAATTTTTACCTTCCCAATACACAACCCTATATATATATATCCTTTTTTTTCTAAAAGTAATCATGGACCACATCATTTGAGTCTTAAAAAAGTTCCACAATAAATCTCATCAATAATAACATCCCATGTCCATCATTAGTGAAAATTTTCCCACACTTTTTAAAAGGATAATCATGCAGAATACTAAGTGCAAGGTGGGAAGGGATAATCAGCTTGAAATAGATCCATCCTAAAAAGGTTATTTGTGGATAATATGGGATAAAGAATGAAAAATTTTAGGTGGGTCATAAGAAAATATGTCTCAACAAAGATTTCCTAAATCATATAAAAAGTGTATTTTTTCAATAATGTACTAAATAAGATCTCAATGAAAGTTTTGAAAGGTTTACATGATCCAAGCGTCTCTAAAGAAATACTATTAGAAAAGAATATGAAATTTTGGGTCTAGAATTATATTGGGAATAGGAGTTTATAAAAATTACTAGCAATCAATCATGGTATAAAATCTATTAATAAGTCAATAAAAATTAATTTCCAAAATTTTGAATTTTAATTAAATTACTAAACTCAGCAATCATGATAAAAATCTAAATATTATAAAAACTTGTATTTAAAAAAAATTACATCCTAAATTTGTTGTTTATTTAAATGGGTGCAATGAGTTTTTAGGTTTAAATTATTCTTTCAATGAACAATGTCTCATAGATAGGTGAAAATAAGTAATAATCGAAGTTTATTTACAATAAATCTCAAGAATGACTTCCCACACTTAAAATGAGATAGTGTATGCACTATTATGGAAGGAATTATGGGAGAGATATCAAATATATATCATAGAAAAAATTAAATGGAAAATTGAAATTGAATTTAGGTAATTGATAACTCCATGTGGGGAGTGTCATGCCATGGGGAAACTTAGTGGATGGTGATTTGAAATTGGACCACCTGCATAATTTGTTAGAATGAAAAAACCCAGACTAGATAAAACATTAGTCCACATCATTTAATAAGGATGGAAGTAGTGAAATGGATAGGTTCACATAGTTAATAGTAATAAAAAATCATCTCATATAAATGCAGATAAGTGAGGATAGTGAAGTTCATAGAGTCTTATGAACAATAATGCTACTAAAAAAAATCCTAAGTATATTACTAAAAATAAGGGAAAAAATATGGGTTGACTTCTATAAATCACTAACATTGACATTTTTAGCCAGACAAATGAACAAAGTCTTCAGGTAGTGTTATCCATTGACTCAGAGGAATGCATGATTAACTAAATTAGGAGCATAATGATCATGAATCTCATGGAAAAAAAATCAGCCATGCTCATCATGATGGGGATTCCTGATGATAAAATATATCAAGTGAGAGTTCCTCAAGTTGGTGCTCTATTTTAGCCAGATGATGAGTCATCCGAAGTAGGAGGGAAGATGGTGGCGTGATAGGTGTGTCAATGACCATAGATGAGGCAAAAGATCTATACATGGATACATTAATACAATAATGAAATGAAAATTGGATAACAAGCCATAAAGAAAAATTATATATTCCATGTACATATAGGGAAATGATACATCAGTGATAATTAGAATAAAAGTAGTTCAAAATATGTCACCCAAATAGAATATAAAAATGGGGGATGAGACCAGGATGAAACTAAGTAGTAAACTCTAAGTTGTCAAGGTCCACATCAACTATCCCCTCCCAAATAGTGGGTGTCTGCAGCTATCCCACCCTATCGATATCATCTATAGTGAAAGTATCTAGGGTATTGACTTATACAATGGGTTTCATGGTACTAAAGGTGATCTTAGTGGATGTTGGAGGTGAGGTACCAATCTTGATGGTAGTCAGGTGTCTAATAATAGGGTTGCTAAAAGGTACCACAGAAGAGGGTGGGATGGCTGGGCCCTTTCCCCACTAGACTTTCTCAACAAAAAAAGCCTATTGGCCAGTAGGGTTAGTGAGATCTAAAAGAAAGTCAGCCTAAGTAGGATGTGGTGTTGGGATGAAGGTGGATGAAGGGTTGAAAAATGGTGGGTGGGTGGATGCTGATGTCAATGGTGGAGAAGGGATGGTGAAATAGGATGGTTCACCAAAGGGAATTACTGGATGAAGTTAAATCCAGTGTTGGTTATTCGGAAGAAACTAGATAATAGGTCATAGGTTGAATAGAGGAGGTGGAGTGGTATGGGTAGATGTGTCGGGGTCAGTGGTGTAGGTGGTAAAAACTGGGGTAGGGTAAGTGGAGATTGTAGGGACAAGAGATGAGGTGGTGGTAGTGGTTGTATCAAGGGAATGAGTAGGGGAGGATGGAATGGATGGGTCAGATACATATTGAGAAGGGGCCTCATTAGCGTCTTCCATATACATTGGCACCCATTGGTAGACACTCCCATCATTCATGAGAAGTCCCATATTATGGAGTAGCAGTAGGATGATGCCCTCCATAAGGTCGATGGAGGTGTGGGGTTGGGAAACCTTGAAGTCACCAAGATGCCTATCCAAATGGGTGATGGAAGAGAATCCCATCAAAGTAATACAAGTCCTCTTTACTAGGATCCTGTAGAACTCACCCAACTACTTAGCCATGTTGATTGATGGGCCTCCTATGGCTAATTCAATAATGGGGACCTAGATCTATCTTACTACTGCTTGAACATCACCACGGGCCAACCAAGTGTGATAAAGGTCCCTATGAAGTATCCAAAGAGTAGAACCTCAGAGTGAGGTTCTCTTCATGGTGTGAGGATCATAAATTCTATGACGGTCTCTGGCGATCCTAGCCTAAATTCATGCAACATCAGCCTTGTTAGGATCTAACTACAATTTTAGGAAGATAAGAGAGGTGAAAAAATCCACGGAGTAGATGTCGAGGCTGAAAAAAAAGTTTCCTGGTATGAGATCCTAAGGCCTACCTCTAAGTATGAAGAGGAAAATTTTTATTAACAACTCAAAGGTGGAAAAAAACTCAAGGAAGACTCCCCAAAAGTATCCTCTCACACCTGGGTGATCGGGGTCAGGTGTAACTGGTCTATGAGATGATATAACTCATGGTGGATGTGGATTCTCTCCAGTATGGTGAGGTCCAATGTATTTTTGGTCAGCATTGGTTTGTCCTAGAGATGGACCATCCAAATTTGATGATGAGGGTCAAAAAATTGGATGTGGGGATGAAGGTGAGGAAGGGAAAGGCCCTATGATCTAATGAAGGATGGTTATGAGTCCTCATAAGTATAAGAGTATGTAGATGAGGAAGCAGAGGTCAAGGATAATAGATATACAGGTGGTGGAAAAGGTGAATCCTTCCACCGTTTAGGTGGCAGAGGTGTGTCCTCACGCCTAGGTGTGTGGTCGGTGGGTGGGGTGCATATCATTTTTGTTCAGGCCATGATGGATGGAGGGAAATGGGGAGGTGTTTTTGGCTGATGAGGATATTAGAGGAGGAGGATAGGTGGTATGTATGATCAAAGGGAGTAGTAGCATCTTTGGGTGAGGGAGATCACTAGGGGGGGGCAGTGTGAATTCTAGGTTCACATTATTTAAATCTAACCCCAATATTTACACATTGTGTAGAGAATACATGATGTGTAAATCTAAAATTTATTATTTTTCAGGTAATCAGAATTTTCATGCCTTGTATTCCTTATATGGTGTGTATTTTTCTATTTGAGTCCTATTTTAGACCAGGTCCTCTTAAAAAACTTCTAGTAACCCCTAATCATCCTAAATAATAAACCAACATATCCTAACCTATTCAACCTACCCCATGTTTCCTCTCAGTAAATGCCTTATTTATTTTCTAGAGCTACAAATTTTCCAATGTAGAAGAATTCAAATTTAAGTTGATTCCATTTATAGAATGATTTATAAAGATAGAGGGGATAAAATGTGGGAAAACCTTCCTTTTTATAGGTAATATTCAATTTTAATTTTTATAGACAATAGATCCCTTGTCAACATGAGGTAGTTTCTTATTATTTTCTTCACTGGTGACATGATCATATTTTTTATTAGTATGATAGATGATTTGAGAATTCAATAACTTATTTGTTTTATTAGAGGTTTTATCCAAATCAAACACTACATGTTTTCACCAGATCTAAAAATTAATCTTATTTGGTTCAAATCAATAAGCACAATTATAGGGGTGAAAAATAGTCTTTATAAAATTAAGGGAACATCGACTTCCTATTCCATATCCAAAATGAGAAAATCAGTTGGGATTTTTTTTGACTTTTATTAAGATATAATTGATCAATCCTTGAGGATTCTTGAATGAGTGGTCAGAAAGTTAGAGTGTCACCCTTTTTGGTTTCAGTTCATCGAGACCAATATTCTTGTAAAAACTCATGGGCATGAGATTGATACTTGCACCTTAATCACATAAGTATTTTTCAAAATTAAATGACCTGATAGTGCAATGGATTGAAAAACTTTTGGGGTCTCACATTTTTGGATTTAGTTTCTTCTAGACAACAACGAATCATTTTTCATTGACTTAGATAACACCTAAGTCCTATATTTTCTTTTTTCTTGAGAACAATCATTAAAGAATCTTTCATAAGCAGGCACTTGAGAAATTGCCTTTGCAAGGTGAATATTTATATGAAATTGTTTAAACATCTCTAAATTTTTTTTATTGCCCGTCCTTTTTTCTTTATTTCATTTATTTAGGAAAGGGGAAAAGTGGATTATATGATGGTGGTCATTTTTCCTTTTTAGACTATTCATTTATTATAGCTTCCTCAATTAGTTATACTTATTTAGTTTTCCATTGATCAACTATATATACTCTTTTAACTGATTTTTCTCAAATTTGCATAGTTTCTAAAAATACACCACCTTTCCAATTTTAGAAACTATATTTATAGCCACCTCCCTTGGATGTGTTTCTGTATTACTAAGAAAAGTACTTGATATATGATCAAATAAAGTTATAGAGATATACCCCATTTGATGCTCTAGGTTGCATAGTGTAGTATTGTGGTTTTTCATATCCATATCTTGGGTTTTCATTGTAACAGCCCGAGATTTTATGAAAAATATTCTTTTTAATTTTATTAATGTCTTGTGTTGTACGCTACACCAAAAGGAGCTTGCACAACACGCATCCTTGACTTGCCTTGCATTACACGCAATCACGACCTTCCTCGATAGCGTGTGTAGTATGTAATACTGAGTTTCACTAAACAACGATATGCTATTAAAATATTATTAAAACTAGCCGTTATGAATAGTAATAACCACTTTTTAAATTTTAGAAATTTTAACTCTCAAAATGGACTTCATTTTTGGATTCGGAGTATCGAATTTAGCCTAAGGTGAAATTTTGGTACTTTTCGGATAACTTTCATATTCTGATGAATAGTGAAAATTACTAAATTATAATTAAAAAACAACTTTTTTAATCGAAATAATTAATAGTGATAAATTATTAATTGGAGTAGTTTTAAAGTATATTTAGAATATATTTTTACAATTTAATACAATGTTGGTCATTGGATGTAATTTCACATTTAAACTAGACATAAACAAGTGTCAATCTTTTGATAGATATTGTTTCTTAAAAACACGCTATTTGTTTTAACAGCGAGATTTAATTATAAAATTAATTAATGCAACTTTTATGTTATGAATTTGGTAAAATAGACTTCATTTTTGAATTCGGAATATGAAATATAGCTTGGGATGAAATTTTGGCATTGTTCTGAAAAACATCAATTTTTGATGAATAGTGAAACTACTAAGTGGTAGGTTAAAAACTGAATTTTGCATAAAACTTAATTTTACCGCTTCTGTGAATGGAATTTCGAAAATCCGAGAGACACGGTTAATATCAAGGACTAAAATGTGGTTCAATGAGATGAAAATAATTTTTTTGTGAATAGTAACTTTTTACTTTTTTTACCACGGTTAATAGTAAATAGGGTAACTAAGGGTAAATATGATATTAATATTACCCTAACACATGTCCTAATTCTATTGGACAAGTGTAATTCGACCAAAAACAAACTTAGGAATAAAATATGACCATTTAGGCCCACTTGGATTAGATTAGGACATTTATTATTAATTTATTTAAAGAAGGGTTAAAATAGTTAAAATCAAAGTTTAATAAGTAAATCATTTCTAATATGGGGTTATAAATAAGATAAATTCGATTGTAAATATTCATTAGAAATATAAAAAGATTTCCTACATGATGGTATTTTATTTGTAATTTTTAGACATCAAATAATATAATTTATTTATGACACAAAGATGATGCAGTAATTATCTTATTAATGAAATATTGACATAATTGATAATATAAATACCAAAATAAATGTAATTTAAGACTTTTTATGAATTCCACTAATTTTCTAGGTTACTATGATATATTAGTATTGATTTAATCAACTTGGTTCAAACATATAATTCTGTTATGACTTTCACAAAAATCATGTATCAAATAGTGTCAAAATTGACACAAAATAGTTTTTAAATCAAATATTATATTATTAATTGTTATTTTATTCCTAAAAATCTAAGGTTCGGCCAAATGACTTAGATAAGGATATATATATTAATAATAAACAATTTGGGGTTCGTTTGGCATGTTATAGTAAGTTTATTAACCATATAGTGAAAGAAAACAAAAAGACATGGTAAAAGTTAAATTAATTAACTTAGAGTTAAATTTAATTGATAAGGTTAAAATAATGTCCTAAACTTGTCTAAATTATATTGGTTGATAGCATTTCGACCCCGCCCCATCTTAGCTTCGAAATAAGACCCTTTGGAACCATTATAAACCGATTTTTACTTTAATATAAAATAATATTTTGAGATATTCCTAAGGTGCCCCTCTCCTCCCTTATAAAAGGACACCTCCTCCCCCTCCTCCTCACACCAATTTGAGCACTCAAGCTCGGCCAACCCCTGCCAAAATCTCTTCTCCACTTCCCTAGAAACATCCTAGAGGTTCTGGTCTTCCTCAAAGACCAATTCTAGTGCCCTAAGAGGAGGTCTCAAAGAGGCACTTCAAAGAAGAGGTAATTACCGTTACCAATTCTTTCATCTTTATTTCTTCTTCCACTTCTTCTTCTTAGGTTGTTTCATTATGAAGTAATAACATCAGTATCACTCATATACTGATATGTTATTATAAGTATGAAACAACCCTATTTCACCATCTATCCATCCTACGGAAAAAGAAATCACCGCGCGTGCGTACGTACAGAATACCGTCTCCACGCCGTGGTGTAATCTATTTTCCACCACCACCTTACATGGATGGGTATAATGGTGTAAAGAATAACTATACATAGTTATTACAACATCATATTGATTCTGATATATTGTATAATCCACTCCAATTCAATTCAATATTTATAGAAATGATATCATCGCTCGTGCGTACGTACGGACTACCGTCTCCACGACGCGATGAGATTCATTCTCCATGTTAACCATTTAAGAATGATTATAATGTATATATAAGAAATAATAATGAAATATATGACATTATAAAGCTACTGGATTTATGTATATATATACATATGTATGTCATATACTTACTTCCATTTCAAGACAATAAGGAAAGAAAAACAGCGTTCATGCGTACGTACGGACTACCGTCTCCATGAACGGTGTTTTTTCATTTTATTTATCTATCTATTATATATATATATATACTGAATATATATGATATATAAATCATATTTTATATTCTGGAAGTAAGTAAATCATGATATAAGTAATAATGATGTCAAGAACAACAAGTCAAAACACCTACGATAAATGAAACGATTTTACCCAAAACGCTTCTTTAACATGGAATTTACAAAAGAACGGGTAATATAATGTCATAAGTGAACCATATATGATATCATAACAATGAATATGATTCTGTAATAAGTCAATGACATTATTTAAATCATTATACAGGAGGTTCGGACACATACGAAGCAAATTGGACCTAAGGTAAGGGAAATATCACAATCTCATTTTTATCCGAGATTGTTTATTCGTAAGTATTTACTGGGGTGTATTTTGTCATCCACATCCATGTTTTATCAATATGTAATATTATTTCCATCCACCTAAAATTGTTTAAATCCATTTTTACCCTTCGGTGAGTTTTTAGTAATACGTATGAAAGGAATCTTTTGTCGTTTTTCGTACGAGGTACTTTTTGACTTTTCCGACAAAAGTACGAAGAATGTTTTTTTTTAACTTATACGGCACGAACGGATTTCTACTGTTTTATAAAGCCTTATTTTCATGAAGCTTCCTCTAAAAGATTTCATGACTATTTTCAATAAAATCTCTTTCTTTTAAAATTGCATGATGTTTTGTGAAAAGAAATTGATTTTGAAGAAGAAAGGATATTTTCCTCAAGAATTCAATTCAAGTGTTTTATCAAAATTATTTTCCATCTAAGATAATAAAGAGTTCTGTTTCTATCCATATTTTTACATTGATTTGACTATGTTGTGATGGAATTATGTTTATGAATTCCTTTATCTTATATGAATTGATTTATGATGTCATGATGTTTCAAGAATCCCATTTTTGTTACATGTGTTATGCGATGATGTATGTTTTATGATTATGTGGCACACATAAGAAAGGATTCATTATAAGATGGGTGGGACCTATATCTCCCTCCAATGCATTGGGTAATGATTTTATATCTCATGAGATAGACATGGCTGGAACGGAAGGTTATTTCGGTTCAGTGATACAGGACTGAAACGAGGAGTGAACTCGGTTCAGAAAGGGACTTTGTCCACTAAGATAGTCTTGGCAATGAGTCATGACTAACAAGAAATGATTTTCCATGATTATGTGTGCATGCCACAAAGTTTCAAGTTTTATGTTATGATTATGGGGATCTCATTTTCACTTCTATGATTTATCCCATGTTATGATATTATGAGCTCTTTTGCAGGTTAAGATTTCCAAAAGCTATGTTCTTATGTATATGATGTGATTGATATTTCTTTTGTTTACCCTTACTGAGCATTTGAGCTCACCCTTTTATGTTTTCTTTTCCCCAGGATATAAAGAAAGGTTTTTAGGTAAAAAAAGGGAAGATCTTTATGGGAGATATTGAAGATCTTTCACCACGATTAGAAGATTACGTTCCGAGTTTCCAAAGACACTAAACTATTACGATCCTTGTGTGTGTGTTTTTGTTATGTACTAAGTATTCCGCAAAAGTAATGTAAAGTCCATGTACGATAAGCTTCGGGTCTCTACAGTTGGTATCAGAGGAAAGGTTTAGTCAACCTTTGGAAACTAGGATGCGAAAACGTTAGTGAGATCCCTAGAGATATTTCTAAGGTATGTCTAGGGATGCCCCTAAGGATAAGTATACGTATAGGATATAGTTCTAGAACTATGGTAACGATATTAGATTAAACCAAAGATGATAGATATTTAAGTTACTCCCCCTTTATTACAATTTTTGCATCTAACACTATTCTGTTTGGGTTTTAGAAAATGGCTGAAAACAAGATGATTCACAATAATGGAGGATATGATGGACAATGGAATGATATTCTTCATGAGCAACCAAATGAAATGGGATTTGGATGTCCAAACATCATTATTATGCCGAATCAACAATCTCACAACATGATCAATAAAGTAACATTTTGTAAGTTTCCTGACTCGACTAATAAGAGAAAGATGGAGTTCCATGATGATCATAGAGGAAAGAAAGTTCAATTTCCCTTATGTAAATCATGTGGGAAGAGGCATCAAGGAGAATGTTTCAAGGGAACTGGAAGATGCTTTGGGTGTGGAAAAGAAGGACACAAAGCAAGTAAGTGCAAAGGAAAAGGGTCGGTTAACACCATGGATGAGGATAATGGTATTGCTACGACATCAAAAATGGTTAAGTGTTTTAAATGTGGAATGTATGGGCATTATGCAAACAAATGCCCTAAGGGAAAGACTCATGAAGAGAATCAGTATGGTCATATGGGTAGTATTTATGTGGATGATGATGAAGAGACTACAAATGATATGTGAGATGAAAGAATTTTTGAAGCTCGGTCAATGGTTTGAGAATGTGGTGGAATGATTACATGTTTATCATGTGTAATTTTGGAATAAAGAGACATCTATGGATTGTTACACTGTTGTCTTTCCTTGTGTTTTGAAAGTGTATGATTAATGTTACCAGTATCCATGAAAGGTTATTCAGATATTTTTGGAATGTAGATGATATGCGCATAATGAAGGGATAAGGAGAAAATTAAATGTTTGATAGTATTCATGAGCTCATGATTGATATAAGGACTAAGTGATATCATGGTTTGAGTATATATAATTTTGAGGATTTTGGTATATGGAAAGAGTTAACTTTTAATAGAATTCATGTTTTCAATAAGGTTCAATGGGTATTCAAGAGAGTACAAGATTAAGGCCTTTGAATGTTTGGAATGTGACCAACAAGATATATCTTATGATATATGGGGGATCAACGATAGTATTAAATCTCTGGTAATCGTTGTCACTATATTATGAGAGTGGACTGCAGTATTATGTATAAGCCTAAAGATTAGACTGGATTATGTTGGACATAAGTTAGTATTGTTTAAGGATAGAAGATTTTCGATATTATTGATGGGATGTTATAGTAACGTAGTTTTAGAAAAAGGACAACCTGCAGGATGGGCGACAACCCATCGCTTCGGACAAGGCTGTAGGAATCGAACCCACAACCGAAGTGCGACTGGCCTTTATCGCCTACCACTGACCTACAGGAAGTCCCTGTTTAGTAGAAACTAGTGTTATTATATTAAGCAGTATGATATATGATGTATAAGCCCATTTTAGGAACCATATATGATTAATCTCACTATAGATCGACTTATACATATAATTTTTGCTAACCTTTTGTTTGAGACAGATGGAATGACCCGTCATTCTATCACATGATCTGCTAACCCTTCATGAATAACAAATTCAACTTCATTTATTTAAGAGATGAAGTGGAAATTGTTCAAGGCACGAACAACAGTGAGATTGTACCAAAATAAAGTAAGTATTTATTCTAATTCAAATTTTCAACTTTAGGGAAATGATCTTGAAAACCAAAAATGTTGTCCTAGTAATCTTATACCTGATGAATCAGATGGTACCTTATATCATCACAAATCTATGGATTTGTGATTACTGGCTTTTCCATAGCCATGTTCTCTACCACTCTCCATCAGAACATGATGGTTAGATTTCTCTTCCATATCCATATTTTCACCTATGTGGAAACCCAGTGATTAGTTTATTTGGGTAACCGTTACGTTTCATACTTTTGTTTTTAAAGATTGGTTTTGGTATTCCTTTTTACGATGTGGGTTTCTATTAAAGAAACGTTCGAATAGTAAACCATTTATAACCCCGACGAATTTCGAGGGCGAAATTCATTTTAAGGGGGGTAGAATGTAACAGCCTGAGATTTTATGAAAAATATTCTTTTTAATTTTATTAATGTCTTGTGTTGTACGCTACACCAAAAGGAGCTTGCACAACACGCATCCTTGACTTGCCTTGCATTACACGCAATCGCGACCTTCCTCAATAGCGTGTGTAGTATGTAATACTGAGTTTCACTAAACAACGATATGCTATTAAAATATTATTAAAACTAGCCGTTATGAATAGTAATAACCACTTTTTAAATTTTAGAAATTTTAACTCTCAAAATGGACTTCATTTTTGGATTCGGAGTATCGAATTTAGCCTAAGGTGAAATTTTGGTACTTTTCGGATAACTTTCATATTCTGATGAATAGTGAAAATTACTAAATTATTATTAAAAAACAACTTTTTTAATCGAAATAATTAATAGTGATAAATTATTAATTGGATTAGTTTTAAAGTATATTTAGAATATATTTTTACAATTTAATACAATGTTGGTCATTGGATGTAATTTCACATTTAAACTAGACATAAACAAGTGTCAATCTTTTGATAGATATTGTTTCTTAAAAACACGCTATTTGTTTTAACAGCGAGATTTAATTATAAAATTAATTAATGAAACTTTTATGTTATGAATTTGGTAAAATAGACTTCATTTTTGAATTTGGAATATGAAATATAGCTTGGGATGAAATTTTGGCATTGTTCTGAAAAACATCAATTTTTGATGAATAGTGAAACTACTAAGTGGTAGGTTAAAAACTGAATTTTGCATAAAACTTAATTTTACCGCTTCTGTGAATGGAATTTCGAAAATCCGAGAGACACGGTTAATATCAAGGACTAAAATGTGGTTCAATGAGATGAAAATAATTTTTTGGTGAATAGTAACTTTTTACTTTTTTTACCACGGTTAATAGTAAATAGGGTAACTAAGGGTAAATATGATATTAATATTACCCTAACACATGTCCTAATTCTATTGGACAAGTGTAATTCGACCAAAAACAAACTTAGGAATAAAATATGACCATTTAGGCCCACTTGGATTAGATTAGGACATTTATTATTAATTTATTTAAAGAAGGGTTAAAATAGTTAAAATCAAAGTTTAATAAGTAAATCATTTCTAATATGGGGTTATAAATAAGATAAATTCGATTGTAAATATTAATTAGAAAGCTAAAAAGATTTCCTACATGATGGTATTTTATTTGTAATTTTTAGACATCAAATAATATAATTTATTTATGACACAAAGATGATGCAGTAATTATCTTATTAATGAAATATTGACATAATTGATAATATAAATACCAAAATAAATGTAATTTAAGACTTTTTATGAATTCCACTAATTTTCTAGGTTACTATGATATATTAGTATTGATTTAATCAACTTGGTTCTAACATATAATTCTGTTATGACTTTCACAAAAATCATGTATCAAATAGTGTCAAAATTGACACAAAATAGTTTTTAAATCAAATATTTTATTATTAATTGTTATTTTATTCCTAAAAATCTAAGGTTCGGCCAAATGACTTAGATAAGGATATATATATTAATAATAAACAATTTGGGGTTCTTTTGGCATGTTATAGTAAGTTTATTAACCATATAGTGAAAGAAAACAAAAAGACATGGTAAAAGTTAAATTAATTAACTTAGAGTTAAATTTAATTGATACGGTTAAAATAATGTCCTAAACTTGTCTAAATTCTATTGGTTGATATCATTTCGACCCCTCCCCATCTTATATTCGAAATAAGACCCTTTGGAACCATTATAAACCGATTTTGACTTTAATATAAAATAATATTTTGAGATAATCCTAAGGTGCCCCTCTCCTCCCTTATAAAAGGACACCTCCTCCCCCTCCTCCTCACACCAATTTGAGCACTCAAGCTCGGCCAACCCCTGTCAAAATCTCTTCTCCACTTCCCTAGAAACATCCTAGAGGTTCTGGTCTTCCTCAAAGACCAATTCTAGTGCCCTAAGAGGAGGTCTCAAAGAGGCACTTCAAAGAAGAGGTAATTACCGTTACCAATTCTTTCATCTTTATTTCTTCTTCCACTTCTTCTTCTTAGGTTGTTTCATTATGAAGTAATAACATCAGTATCACTCATATACTGATATGTTATTATAAGTATGAAACAACCCTATTTCACCATCTATCCATCCTACGGAAAAAGAAATCACCGCGCGTGCGTACGTACGGAATACCGTCTCCACGTCGTGGTGTAATCTATTTTCCACCACCACCTTACATGGATGAGTATAATGGTGTAAAGAATAACTATACAAAGTTATTACAACATCATATTGATTCTGATATATTGTATAATCCACTCCAATTCAATTCAATATTTATAGAAATGATATCATCGCTCGTGCGTACGTACGGACTACCGTCTCCACGACGCGATGAGATTCATTCTCCATGTTAACCATTTAAGAATGATTATAATGTATATATAAGAAATAATAATGAAATATATGATATTATAAAGCTACTGGATTTATGTATATATATACATATGTATGTCATCTACTTACTTCCATTTCAAGACAATAAGGAAAGAAAAACAGCGTTCATGCGTACGTACGGACTACCGTCTCCATGAACGGTGTTTTTTCATTTTATTTATCTATCTATTATATATATATATATACTGAATATATATGATATATAAATCATATTTTATATTCTGGAAGTAAGTAAATCATGATATAAGTAATAATGATGTCAAGAACAACAAGTCAAAACACCTACGATAAATGAAACGATTTTACCCAAAACGCTTCTTTAACATGGAATTTACAAAAGAACGGGTAATATAATGTCATAAGTGAACCATATATGATATCATAACAATGAATATGATTCTGTAATAAGTCAATGACATTATTTAAATCATTATACAGGAGGTTCGGACACATACGAAGCAAATTGGACCTAAGGTAAGGGAAATATCACAATCTCATTTTTATCCGAGATTGTTTATTCGTAAGTATTTACTGGGGTGTATTTTATCATCCACATCCATGTTTTATCAATATGTAATATTATTTCCATCCACCTAAAATTGTTTAAATCCATTTTTACCCTTCGGTGAGTTTTTAGTAATACGTATGAAAGGAATCTTTTGTCGTTTTTCGTACGAGGTACTTTTTGACTTTTCCGACAAAAGTACGAAGAATGTTTTTTTAACTTATACGGCACGAACGGATTTCTACTGTTTTATAAAGCCTTATTTTCATGAAGCTTCCTCTAAAAGATTTCATGACTATTTTCAATAAAATATCTTTCTTTTAAAATTGCATGATGTTTTGTGAAAAGAAATTGATTTTGAAGAAGAAAGGATATTTTCCTCAAGAATTCAATTCAAGTGTTTTATCAAAATTATTTTCCATCTAAGATAATAAAGAGTTCTGTTTCTATCCATATTTTTACATTGATTTGACTATGTTGTGATGGAATTTTGTTTATGAATTCCTTTATCTTATATGAATTGATTTATGATGTCATGATGTTTCAAGAATCCCATTTTTGTTACATGTGTTATGCGATGATGTATGTTTTATGATTATGTGGCACACATAAGAAAGGATTCATTATAAGATGGGTGGGACCTATATCTCCCTCCAATGCATTGGGTAATGATTTTATATCTCATGAGATAGACATGGCTGGAACGGAAGGTTATTTCGGTTCAGTGATACAGGACTGAAACGAGGAGTGAACTCGGTTCAGAAAGGGACTTTGTCCACTAAGATAGTCTTGGCAATGAGTCATGACTAACAAGAAATGATTTTCCATGATTATGTGTGCATGCCACAAAGTTTCAAGTTTTATGTTATGATTATGGGGATCTCATTTTCACTTCTATGATTTATCCCATGTTATGATATTATGAGCTCTTTTGCAGGTTAAGATTTCCAAAAGCTATGTTCTTATGTATATGATGTGATTGATATTTCTTTTGTTTACCCTTACTGAGCATTTGAGCTCACCCTTTTATGTTTTCTTTTCCCCAGGATATAAAGAAAGGTTTTTAGGTAAAAAAAGGGAAGATCTTTATGGGAGATATTGAAGATCTTTCACCACGATTAGAAGATTACGTTCCGAGTTTCCAAAGACACTAAACTATTATGATCCTTGTGTGTGTGTTTTTGTTATGTACTAAGTATTCCGCAAAAGTAATGTAAAGTCCATGTACGATAAGCTTCGGGTCTCTACATTCATCCTTTGATCCACTTTCTAGATGAAAATTGTGAGTAGGTTTTCTAGATTGGTTTATAGAGGTTGGGATTATTGTTGTGGTCTTTGTGGAGCTTGTTGGAATTTTTGCTGCTGATTTGGTGGAAACCATTGAACTATACGAAAAGGTCATGGGAATTTTTATTGTGGTTGATGAGATGGACCTTGTGATGGGTACCCAGTTGGTCCCTAATTTCTTAGTGGAACCTGTCCACTACTTTTCTAAAAATAACTTTGGGTTTGTTTTTATGACTTCTAATCCAATATTTTCTGATAATTTTTATGTTGCTGATATTGTTAGGTTTGTTGGAATTTTTGGACTTATTTATTGTAATTAACATAATTAAAATCTTGGAATTGATTTTCCTATAATCCTGCTCTGTGGTCTTGGTACTGGTGTGGACCTATGCACATTTTATAGGATTTAATTTTCATCACTGGAGCAAGAGGGGGTGGTGGCGTAATAGGTAACTGAAATGATCCCATATTATTTTGCTAGGCCACTACTTGGGATTAGAGGTGGGTAGTCTCCTCTACTTGATGGATTCCATGTCTAGGTATTCCCCTATAACTTTATCATATAATGGAATTGTGAGAAACCTCATCTAGAATTTCTTGGCTGACTTCCCATATCATATGATTAATTTCACCATCAGCATCGACATCTATTATAGTTCGTGTATCTTGTTAAAGACCTTAGTAGAACATTTAATGTTGTATCCACACATCTAGTCTGTGATGTGGGGATGTGTGCGTTAAGTAATTGAATATATCCCATGCCTCTTAGGCTGATTATCCATCTGCTTGGGTGAAGTTTTAATTTTTTTTTCTAGAGCATCTAAGTTTGGATTGATGGAAATTATTTGTATGGAAATTTCTTTTCTAATTAATACCAAGTCATGATTGACTCAAGAGATTAAATTTTTATCTAATCCTTAGATCTATCACACAAGGAGAAAGGAAAGACAAATATTAATATTGCGTCTAAAAGTAAACCCTGGTTGTGAAAGGTATCATAAACTTCTTGGAAATTAGAAATATTCTCATGGGGGTCTCTGCATTGAAGCCCACTAAACAACCCCATGTTCTGGATCATATGGATGAGTCTTGGATTGATCTCAAAAGTATGTTCCTTAATTGGTGTGTGAAAAATTCAGGGCACAACACCACTAATGTATGGAAATCTATAATCCATAATGGTATGCTCCTACGGTGTTGGTCACTCACCCAAATAGTCAAGTGATGCATATTTCTTGTTTTGGGGGTGTTCTCGAGCAAGATTTTTATGCTCAGTCATTGAAAAGTGGCAGCATGAAACAATTGATCAATCAATCTTGGGATTTAAGAGAATATTTTTTATGCGTCGAAGATACTTAAGCAAGTCAAGGGTCCATGATGCATGCACTATCCAAGAAGAAGAGAGAAGAGAGAGGGGGGGGGGGAATAGAGAGAGATTGAGAGAGATGGAAAGAGAGAGATGAAGAGATAGGATGCAGTTTTTTCTCAAGGATAAAAATGTAAAATATAAAAAGGGTAAGGAAAAGAAGAAAAGGGGGATGGGTGAGGTAATATGAAGTTCAATATGAAGGTCACTGTGCCTAAGAAAAAATCATCCTTGGTAATAGTTCCAAAATTTGACATGCCCACATGCCTCGTTGAATTTATGCGGGTAGTGGTCAAATTATAAATTTATAGTCCCAAACTACACTTACTATAAGGGTGTGGTAAAGTTATAGTGTGGGGTAGAAACCATGAGGATCACTGGAAGGTTAGAAAGTAATTAAACAAAACCCTTGGAAAGGATCCCTCACGTTCACTCTTTAGGCTTGGTTTTTTTACATATAGGTAGTTTGGATTTAATTTATATAATAAAGGAAGTGATAACGATCAATTTTAGGGTATAGGAAAAGGGGTAATCCTAAATCTAACTTAGTATAGACCTATAATATAGGCTATGAATTAGTGAAAAGAACACCAATTGACCTTGGTCCAACCAATTCGATCAACCTAAACTAGCAAAGAATTCTTGGTCTAGATTAATTGATAACCTAAGAGCAGGAATCTTGGATTCTAGGATGAAATAATTATTGGTTATTGGTCCTACCATGATCTTCTATAATGAGGTCATGGTCATTTAAATTTTACCTTTTATGGTTAGGGATAATGAAAAATAATGACTTTAAAAATTGTTCTAAACCTAGTTACTATCCATAGGGTTTCCCAGTTTCAATATTTAGATATTCATTAGGTTCAAACCACACCTACTCTCAACCCCTAACCCTAAGCGAATTAGTCATGCATGGAAGTGATGATCAAAAGAAATTAAATACAAATAATGCAATGCATAATCATGAAATAGTTGAGAAATGAAAAATACATGATTAAGAATCCAGATCAAATAATCAAAAGTAATATAAATCCAATAAAAAAATCACTGCACATCAAGAAATAATAAATAACATTGGTAGCATTGTTGAATAACGAAGAGCGGTGATGAAATGGATGTTTAAAATGGAAATGGTATCACAACTATCAATGAAATGATATAGATTAAGAAATAGTTAAAAATAATTTTCTAAAAAAATTAAAGGAATGAATTTAAATAGGTTTGGAATTGAAACAAATGAAAATAGAAGAAAACTACGAAAGAAAATGAGAGGAAAAATAATTATGTCGAATGTTTCGTATATGGAGGGTACTAAAAATATTAATAGCCCCAAAAAGTAAACTATTTTTAAGTCATGCACATCATGTAATGGATTAAGTTGATTTTTCCCAACATCTACACATCATGTAAGCTAGATTCATGTTGTGTAATTGAGATCTACATTTCCCACCAAATAATCAATTTTTATATCTAACTGGGTGAATCTTTGAACTTTTAATGTCACGAAACACTACACATCATGTATGTGATTCACTTTTGGCAGGTTCTGATCTTGGAAATCTTCACATTGTTTATTGGATGTACACATTGTGTACTATATTCACATCATGTAAAGTCTTCACGGGCTGTTCTTTGGCTCTTTAGGCATGCTGCGAATGAGGTCTACACATCATGTATGAGATATGAAACATATAAAGTCTACTTTTAGAAATGTTCAAAATTTATTCATTTGAGTCCATAATTCCTAATTCCTATAAAAAAACCAAAACCCAATGCATTATCAAATAAAACATGAATAATATCTTTTTAAATGTATCCAATATGTATATATAAATTTAGCTTATCAGAAAAATATCAGATTCTAAGGGCTTGGTCCTATGGGATAACATTGTAGGTGATGAACCAAATTATTGTTGGGGAATTGATGAGAATGAGATCTTTCACATTCATAGATGCATATGGGTTCCTACAGACATTGAAGATGAGTTGATGTGAGATTCTCATTCCTTTGTTTGGAAAGTACATCTCGTTATTACCAAGATGTATCATGACTTTCTCCACCAATACTATTGGACAGGGATGAAAATAGAGATAATTGGTTTCATTAATTGGTGTTCCACCTATCAACAGGTGAGGGAATAACACCAATAACCTACAGGTATTTTACAACCATTACTTATTCTTAAGTTAAATTGGGATAACATCACCATGAATTTTGTGACTGGATTCCTAGATCACCTCAGGGCAGTGACATAGTATGGGTGATCATAAACAGATTAAAAAAGGTCACCCATTTCCTACCTATTCGGGAGAACGTTTCACTAGATGATATTGGGAGTATCTACTTTCATGAGATTATATTCCTCTATGGAGTTCCACATTCTATCATACTAGATAAAGATGTTCACTTCACATCATGGTTCTGGAAGGGGTTGTATAGGGCACTGGGTTTACATGTACTTCTATGTATAGCCTATCATCCACAAATTGATGACCTATCTGACCATATGATATAGGTTTTGAAGGACATGCTCTGAGCATGAATGTTTGATTTTATAGGTTCTTGGGAGAAACAATTACCTCTCACCGAGTTCACTTATTATAATATCTTCAAAGAAACCATATAGAAGGATCCTTATGAGGCCCTATATGGTAGGTCATATCGTTCACCCCTGTGATAGTTGGAGGTAGTAGAGGCTATATTACTTGGTCCTTATCTTATTCAGGAGACTTTAGGGTAGGTTTATCTTATTAGGAAGAGGATGTATACATCTTAGTCTAGGAATAAGTCATACGAAAATCATCTCCATTGACCACTAAAGTTAAAGGTGGAGTGTCATATTTTCTTATGTATTTCACCTAGACTGGGGAGTAGACAGATTCAAAAAAAGGGAAGTTATCACCTCGTTATGTCAGGCCCAACGAGATTTTAGAGAGAGTTGGGTTGATAGAGAACTGGTGTAGTTACCTTAGAGGTACCAATCCATGCATGATTCCTTCCATGTATCTCATATTTATCAATATCATTTAGACCCATCCTATATTCCTCAACCCAAGGAGGTTGAATTAGAGGTTGATGCTCCCTTTGAGGATCACCCTATCCATATTATTGATTATGGAATGAAGGTTCTCTGAGGCTAGTTAGTTCTAATAGTATGGATTCTATGATAGAACGACCATGTACAAGATGATAATTGGGATTGGGAGGCTGAAGTATGTGCCCAACATCCATAGTTATTCTCATATGATACATTACCATCACTTGAAGGATGACTCATGCATGATTTTAAGGGAAAAACATTGTAAGAACCTAGATTTTATTATAGGTATAAAATCTTTTAATTTTTTTCTATTTCTTTAGTTTTATCTTAATGCATGTTCCTAATGAGTTCATGGGAGTTTTGGGGGTGTTTGGGGCTTGAACGGAGCTCAGAGTCCCATATTTTGGAGGAAATAGGTGGGCTACATGACTAGTAGAAACCATGAAACCAAGTCCGCATTGTTAGTTTAAACCATGCAGGGTGGTACAATGATCTATCAAGGGCCACATGGTTTGGCCTAACTATTCCATCCAGTCCTTAAGGTCATGCAGATGTTGTAGAACTCTTAACAGAGGGGTTTTTAAAAGGTTATGCATGGTTAGTCAAATCACGTGCATAACCCATGAGAGGGGTGTCTTAGGACAGTGTTGGGCGCACAGTTAGTGTTGGTACCACTTTTTGTATAATTTGTATTTGTTGTCAACTTTTTTCAATAATTTTCAAAATGAAGAAGGAAATCCAAAGTGAATGGAGGTTGATTTAAGTGAATATGTCTGGAGAATTGTTATGGATTCATAGCATTGGATGCCACCCTTGGGAAATTTTTCATGTTGATTAAATCAGATGATTGATGCACTGATCTTGAAAAGTTCAAAGAACATGTATCATGTGTGATACAATGTTTACAACATTGAAGTAGCATTCTTTTAAGGATTATTGAAGTAATTTGGATTTGATTATCCAAAAAGTAAAGGAAGAAGAAGAAAAGAATGGAGTGGAATGAGCTTGGCATTTGAAGGTGGTATCCATGCATGTGCGTTATGTTCTAAGGTGTCCATGAAAGTTTACACTATTATTTTTTATGTGGCTACATAAAAAATAATCCAGCCATGCATGTCCAGCCGAGGTCTTCAAACTCAGGTATATGCAGGAACTGAGGGTCAACTGGTCCCAAGGGGAGCCTCAAGGATAGCCCCACAAAAGGCACAAAGCATGCAGGCCATGTATAAGCTCGTAGGTGTGCGCACGGTGGTGAACTCGTGCGATGAGTGCATAGTGGGCGTTAGGAGCATGCTCGAAGGAGGAAGAGTGAGCGCTAAGAGATCGCCCGTAGAGAACCAGTGTAGGAGGAACCAGAGGGGGTAGAGGATAATTATAAACCGATGCTAAGATGACTTGATTTATAAATTGTGCCTCTCCCGCATCTCTGTTTCTATGTGGGAAAACATTTTAAAAATTAAGATGTAATCTCAACCACTCATCTCATCCCGCATCTCGGTCAACCGTTAAATCAGTCACAACATCCGATCATCCAATCTCCGTCGCTCATCTGATCTCATGCCCTGCACATTTCAACCTGATTCGTTTGATGATCTTGTATAAGTGTCATCATCCTCCTCTACCGCTGCTCAACACTGTCGCTGCATCTGCACTGGAGATAATGAATAACCATGACCAAACTATCCTGGCTTATTATTTTTACACCGTGAGCTTCGTTGGAGTGCACTGAATCCATGCATGCAACGTGAGGTGATCATGCATGCATAAAACGTGGAGAATAAGCTTCGGTCGAGGAAAACATAGTTTCTTCACCCATGAGGATCCATGCAAGATTCATGCATTAGAATCATGCATGTGACTTGAATCCATGCACGAAGATAGGATCCCGCATTTGGAAAAAGGAAACTTGCCACAGGTCTCAGTATATCTTCACCAGTGGGTTTGAAGAATTTTAAAACCCTAGAAATCCCAAGAATTTAAACCACGATTCCCATGGCCTATCACACGATTTGTGAATGCAGAAGATAAAGTCCCCTCGCCTATAAAGGGAGTATCCTGAGATCAGAATAGCTGGTGCTCCCTCATTCTCGAGAGCTCGTGTTTTTAAAAAACATATCATCTCCCTACGTATCACTTCATAAAGAGAATGCAGAGCACCGTGAGACTTCAAGGATTTGTGAAGAAGAGATCCCTCAAGCCTTCGACAGGTGTTACACACCCTCAAATAGATTTGTGAAGAACAGGTTCTCCTGAACACACAATCGGTTTTCTAAAAACCCTCATTGTGCTTTATGAAGTCCGAGCAACCGTGATCCAGTGGTTGAGACTTTAGCCTCCCACTATGCTTCACTAAGTCAAGCACACTCTTTGCAAAGACAAACTACACATCCTTTGCATGAAGGAGAAGACCCGTGGACATTCTATATTTAGGAAGAAAGGTGAGAACACCCTCCTGTTTGAATACTTGTATTCTATTGTTTTTAGGGGTTTATTTCTTGAAAAAGAAGGTGATTTCAAGTGAATGGAAGCATGGGTTTTCATGATTTCATGTGTATAATCTAAAGAAGCTCAAGGCCTTGTGTGTGTGATTGTGAAAAATCTGCCCAAGGGATATCACCCATTCGGGTGTAGTTGGTGTGAAGAGGATAAGAAGAAGGAAAGAGGCAGTGTGTGTGTTCCAAAAGAACTATACCTATTAAAGTTTTCACAAAATAAATTGAATTGTAAAGTGAATGAACTCATGCATGAACATTCACGTTAAGTCACTTAAATAAAGAACCAAACAAGTGTGTACATGTGTGTAAAAAGGAAGGAGAAATAAAGGGAAGAGAAGGTTAAAACTATATGCCAAATTCATGATCACATGCATTTATGAACAATAAAGAAGAATTGATTCAAATGATGCCAAGTGAACTGATCTTCATTTCCTAAATAATCACATTGGTGTATGTGATTTAGCCAAGAAGAGAGAAGAAGTTCTAGTGTAGTTGGTTGTTGCACTAGAGAAGAAGAACTAGTGTAGTTGGTTTTTTCACTAGGTAAGAAAAGAAAGAAGGGATAATCGCTTGCCTACTGCTTTGAAAGTAATCAAGTGAATATAACTAAAGAAGATCAAGAGTAGAACCTTACTTTTGAATAAGGAATAATACTGTCTCCATAGGCAGTATAAAGAACCAGCTAGAGGCTATACGTTGGAATCGGCTATCACCAGTCTAGGGAAGAGGATTGTTTCTCACCCCCCTATAATGTGTAGGGACCCACACTGACTAGAGAATTGTTTTCCTTGTTGATACATTGTAACAACATATCACATTTTAGTGGTGAATCCATGCACTAGTCATTCCCATGCATAGAAGGGATGTAGATGCTCTTATTGAGTGGTGAACCTTATAAAAATATTGTGTGAATATTTTTACTACTTTCTATTATTGCATTATATAGGGAAAAGAGAACAAGAGAATGAAGATCCTAAAAGGTTAAGATGTATAGGGATAGAAAGTTGTAATTTGTTTAAAAAGTCCCCAAAACTTATTCACCCCCTCTCAGTGTTAGGTATATCCCGAACTGGTCCTCTCAATTGGTATCAGAGGGATAGGTTCACCTCTTTTGGATTCTCTTCAGTGAAGTTATTCTATTTTGAAGACTTGAGTTTCATTCCTGAGTTATCAATGAAGTAAAATTTCAGTTAAGATTCAGTTATCTCTAAGTATAAGGCTATATCTACCAAGACCATGATGAAAAAGAAAAATAAGAAGAATATAAATTTGAAGAATAAGTACCTCTTATCTAAAGAAGAGGAAGAATCTGGTTCTCCATATATAGATGACATTGAAGACACACCGGACTTAGAAAGTAATGAGAAGGTGGCTCAAGTCCCCACCAAGAAGATGGACAACCTTCCGAACTCAACTGATCAAGAGGTATGTGTTTGTACATTTGGAAATTATTCTCATGATGAAAATGCTAGAACAAGTGGTGATGATCAATCTAAAACATCTCAAAAAATATTTGTTGATAGATTAAGAATTATTATGAATTTTATTCCTAAATAAAATACATCCCTGGTTTCTAGAGTATTTCAATGCATGCAGGAAAATATCACTCAGTTGGAATAAGAAACTGATGCTTTGGAGAAAGGCTTACAAGAAAAAAATGTTGAATGTTTAAATCTCCCCTAACAGTTTAGAGCCTTTGAAGAAACAAAGAGGATATTTAAAGTTAGTTATTAAATGTGGCTCAAAGATATTGAAGAGAAAGAGGGTTTAAACAAGAATCTAGAAGAGAAGATCCATTAACTTGAGGATGAGCTAAAAAGAGCAATAAAGTCAAGGAGGTATATTTGGAAGAAGACTACAAAAAGATCAAAGAACTTGATTCATTGTTAAAAAACAAAGTAAAGATGCATGAAGATGAAGTTTAAAGATTAAAGAAGTCTTGTGAAGATAAGATGACTATGATTGAAGACCAGAAAGTAATCCTCAATATGAGATGTCTAGAATTGGAAGTTGAGTTGACCAATCTTGAGAAGACACATATTGAGTCTCCACAAAAAAGTAAATAGTTGTTGCCAATACTCAATGATCACTGGAGGATTCTACTGTCAAAAGGCCTTCAACATGTGATAATAAGATCATGGATTCACTCATTGATCTATCACAGGCAGCTAAGAAAGTGAAGGTACAATCCATACCAACATGTACTAATGTTTCTAATATTTCTTCTACAAAAAGTACAGGTTGGAAGAAAAATTCTAAACAAGTATGGATTAAGAAAAGTGAGAAGAAACCTACCACCATAGATAGGGTGTATAGGGGAAAGAGTATGGAATATATATCCCAAAAAAACACAACATACCAAGAAGAATATTTAGAAACCTTATAAATAAGATGTAAAGAAGTCAAGGTTTGTTAGTAAATGTTGGTGCTATAATAGATTTGGGAATTGTGCACTGGATTGTTGGTACAATCCCTTAAATGTAAAAGCATAGAGAAAGCCCATCTCAAGGGGGAGAAATATAGATAATAAGAAGTAACATCCACATATCCAGAAGTATCTATATACTGCAAATAGATTTGGAATATTAGATAATATCTGTGATATATGAAAAAGGAGTGGTCACATGAATGGTTCATGTTCATTTCAATAGGTACCCAAATCTGATAAGAAAAGAATATCATAGGAGCTGGCTAATAAAGAAAAATCATCCTTGGGAAGTAGTCTGAATAATGTTGGAAAAACAAACATTCCCAAGAAGACTATAAGGAGGAAAGTTGAGAAGTCCTTGGATTGTAAATCCATGAATTTGAAGGGTAGTGCATCCAAAAAAACTACTAAGAAGTATGAAACTCAGAATATGCCATGTAGAAGATCGAATCTTGATAACTCAGCCCCTAATAATATATGGGTGTTTTGGCTATAAGATTTGTAAAGAATGAGAAAGATGGAAGATTCACAGACTAAGGCTATTGATAAAAAAAAATTCTACATGAAGAAAAATAAGTTCTGTGTGTGAGGTGCAACAAGGATGGTCACACTGTTAGAATATTCTTTGAATTTACTCTAGCCTAACAGGAATTCCTCAAGAAGATAAAAATTTCACTAAAAGATTACAGTTCTTTGAAATATCATAAATAAATAAGACTCACACACAAAGAAATGGAAGATGTACTAAGATCCACACAATCATAGTCACTATTGAAGATCAGCTGTGAAAGTGTGAAGAATAGAGCATCTGGGTTGAGAAAATCATCTCAACCTTTTTTTTCACATTGATGAAGAAAAGAGGATCCACCTTATACCCTTAAATCTTTTTTATCATATTTTTTCCTATCATACAAGGAATTTAAGCTGAAGCAATATCTCAGGGGGAGAACTTTAGATTCAGTGACGAGAAGTGTTCCCTTGAGGGGGAGACACATGAAAATGATACTAGAGTCATTATATCAATTAGTATCAACATCGGTTGATATAAAATTCAATTACTCTAAATATTTTCTGAAGATCATTTCATTGGAAAAGGTATGTCATTTCTTAATATCTTATCCTTGGTTACTAAAAATAAATATCTTTTTACAAAGGGGGAGTAACTAAGTCAGTTGGTGACATATGAAGTGTGAAAGTTTAACAAGGACACTTATCCTGTCAATTGCACTTGAATGTTATTGATCCTTTTTTTGGAGAGAGTGCATGTGTTTTAGGTTGATTATTTCATATAACACTTATTATCCTAAGCATGGAATGAATGTGAAAATACCTTGAAGACAATTACATGAGTTATCATCTCACGAGGTGTCATATTCAGTGGGTAATGAGAAGATTTGTTTTCTAAATCAAATCATCTTGTTTTCTACACCGAGCATTTCTCAAGTAGACTTAGAATGTAATTATTTATGACACATCGCTTAAGTATGAAATGATACCCTCTCTACCATGAACTTTGTATTTCTTGTCAATAAGGGGGAAATAATAAAATGAACATTTAGGGGAGATAAATAATTAAGGGTAGAAAGGGAAGATTCTAATTTTTAAATTGAAACATTCATTTTAGAATAAGTCTTAAGGTATTGAAAATAAAATACAAATGGGCGATTGTTGGGACCACTTTGTGTATGAGTTTTATTTCTTGTCAACTGGTGTTAATAATGGTCAAAATGTAGAAGGAACTCTAAAGTGAATAGAGATTGATTTAAGTGAAGATGCCTGGAGAATTGTTAAGGATTCATAGCATTGGATTCCACGCTTGGGAAATTCTCCATGTTGATTAAATCAGACTATTGATGCACTGGTCTTGAAAAATTCAAAGAACTTGTATTATGTGTAATACAACATTTACAACATTGAAGTAGCATCCTTTTAATGAAGATTGAAGTACTTTAGATTTTATAATCCAAAAAGGAAAGAAATAAAAAAAAATAAAGGAGTGGCATGAGCTTGGCATTTGAAGGTGGTAGCCATGCATGTGTGTTATGTTATAAGGTGTCTATGAAAGTTTACACAAGTGTTTTTTATGTGGCTACTTAAAAAATAGGCCAACCATGCATGGAAAACCGACATATTCAACCTTAGGCACAAGTGGGACCTGAGGGTCAACCATGCCCAAGGGAAGAATCAAGGCTATCCCCACAAGAGGCACAGGGTGTGGGTATAGCATCCCACCATTTTATAACATAAACTTTCATTACATTACACAAAACTGAGGATCGTTAAGGTTTAGTGTCTTGGAAACAAGGATCATAAAACATAAAAAAAACATAAAAACATTCTTCTTAAACACTTGAAAGGCTTCTCCTTTAGTTCATCCTATGTTCATTATGCATCTCATAACCTGGGGACATACATCAAAAGAAAGGGTGAGCAGAAGGCCCAATAAGGGAAATAAGAGGAACATTTTACATGTGAACTTGAGATACTTCAATAAGGACATGAAAAGAACTTTAAGGCATAAGAAAGAAATCATGAGGCATTTCATAATAAAAATAACATTTTTCATAACTTGAATATGTGGCTACATCATTTAACATAGACAATCATGAACATATCACCAAGGTCCATCCCCAAGGTGTCATTTGAAAATTACCAAGGTTATTCACCAAGGTATCGTGAAAATTGTAATCTCTAGTGGTTACATCATTACCCAATGCATTGGAGCGCTATCAGGGCGGACCCTTAAATTTGCCTTTATTATCATGTGAGCCACATATATCATCATCAAACATTTCATAAATAACCCACATAGCATAAAATAAATGGGTTTCATTTCATAATCATAACGTTTTAAAAACTGCTTTAAAGACATGATCTTTACGTCACTTTAAACCCACGGAAAGGGAAAGCGGGTCTCATGTATGTAAATCCCAGAATTTAAAATGGAAAATTTTGATATATATGTGAATACCCTTGTAGAAATAAGAGCTTTGAGTATTCACTTTATAACATAAAATAATTTTTGAGAAAAGAGAGAGGCATTTTGAGGGGAAAATTCTGCAGCATAACGGCTAAGTTTCGGGGTTTTAGAAAACGTTGAAATGAGAGGGGACATGGGTCACCCACTCATAAATGATCCATAAAACAGTAGGGTGAAAGAATAAGAGGGACATATGGACATGGTAACGAAATTTTAGGGACATACCATTTGAAATGAAAAACATGGAAGGAAAAAGATTAGATTTCTCTTATGAAAATTCGGCAGCCTTACGGCGTCACTTAACTTCAAAAGAAAATGATTTGACAAGATAAAAAAGGGTCCCTCATCATATGATCATAAGAGATCAGTATGATTGATATAGAGATCATACCCCAACATAATAAAAAGGAACTTGAAAGACTTGACATGAAAATTGAACTTGAAAAATGAGAAGGGTGAAAGAATCCCTTAAAAATTCGGCAGCCTAAAGGCGTCACTTAAACTTTCATAAAACGAAATGATGAGAGTAAGAGGGGATCTCTCATCATATAAACATGAAAGGGCAGTAAGAGGAATATAAAAGAACATCCTCTCACATAAAAACATGGAGCATAATAGGAATGACATAAAAGAGATTTCATGAAAAGAAAGAGAGGGGTCGGATCCCTTACCTTAAAATGTGACTCTTGAAACTCAAAGGATTGGACCTTGAGGGCTTGGGGGCACCTTGGGAGGACTCCTTGGAAGGTAAGAAGACCAGAACTTCGTTGGGGGAGAGTTGGGAGTGAAAACTAAGGGAGGAAAGGGTGGGTATTTATAGGGAAAGTGAGGGGACAAAGCATTAATGGTCAAGGGACACCTCACTAGTGGTTTTGGCAAAACCATGGGCTTGCCCATGGTATTTGCCCATGGTATTGGCCACTTGGGACACCTCACACCTTATCTTACTATTCATAATTCGACCATATTGAATATATACTTAATACATCATTTGATGATGTCATTAAACACCCGTAACTTAAAAACTATACTTTCACTATTCACCAAAAATTCAACTTTCTCAGAATAATCCCAAAATTTCACCTTAACCAAATATCAATGCTATGATTTCAAAAATGAAATCCATTTTACAAAAATAATTTTCTAAATATTTTTAATTTTATTTTTAAATAAATACACTATTCATCGAAAATTCATTTTTTCAGAAAAATCCCCAAAAATTACCATAACATAATATCGATGCTCTGAGTTCAAAAATAAAGTCATTTTTATAAAAATAATTTTCTAATTATTTTTAATTAAATTTTTAATTAAAAAACACTACTCATTCGAAAAAACTAATACTTGAATAATAATTTATGAAACTGTTATTTACCCATTTTATTGAATCACATTACTTAATCAAGGTGCCTAGATTATTTTAAAACTTTCTTTAAGTGAGATTACTAATCCATTTGGTCACATTACTAATCCTAAGCGTAAAATCACTATTCATAATTTACTATTCATCAAAAATTAAGTTGATCTTATTAGACTCCAAATTCCTTAATTAACACTTTTGTAGAAGACCATTTTTTGAAAATCATTACACATCATTAGTTATTTAGGGTTTACATAAATATTTCAAAATATCCCTTTTTCAAAATTCATCAATAAAATACATTCTAAAATTATCTAGACATTTGAAATTTCACAAACATCACTAAAGGAAGAAATCTCAATTTATTCATCCGAAAGGATTACACAAGGAAACTAGGGTCTCATCACATAGCCCCTTATAACACTGGCATAAGACCTAAGTGTAAGGTGTGCTATGGTGATAGAATCTGAGGGAGTCTCAGATAACATTGCCCTAGTAGCAATCTCCACTAACTTGAACTTCTCCTGCAAGCGTTTTCGTTCAAGATTGACGCGCTGGAGCTCGGATTGGGCTTGGTCCAAAGCGAAGCCCACAGATGCTACCTCCTTCCCAAGCTCTGATAAGTGGGCTTCGTAAGGGTTGAGTCTACTGGATGAAGCCATCGACTCTTCTTTCTGCATTAACCATTAACATCTTATTAAATAAATAAGAGTAAGTTAATATACTACTCAAAAATATTGGGTCGTTACATTCTTCCCCCCTTAAGAAATTTCGTCCCCGAAATTTATACTTGAGGCCTAGTTGAAAAGGTGAGGGTACTTTTGCTTCATCGTTTCCTCAGGCTCCCAAGTCGCTTCTTCATATTTATGATTCCTCCACAACACTTTCACAAGGTGGGTAGTCTTGTTTCGTAGGACCTTGTCTCTACGGTCCAAGATCTCCACTGGCTGCTCCTCATAAGAGAGGTCATGTTCAAGTTGTACCACCTCTGGGTTCAGTACATGCGAAGGGTCGGGTATGTACTTCCTCAAGAGAGATACATGGAAGACATCATGAACTTGAGCTAGGTTCGGTGGAAGTGCTAGACGATAGGCCACTGCTCCTATGCGATCAAGGATTTCATAGGGGCCAATGTACCTAGGGCTGAGCTTCCCTTTCTTCCCAAACCGCATGACTCTCTTCCATGGAGAAATTCGAAGGAAGACTTTGTCACCAACACCAAACTCCAAGTCCCTTCGACGATTGTCAGCATAGCTCTTCTGCTGACTCTGAGCAGCCTTTATGTGTTGTTGGATGGCATGAACCTGTTCTGTCATCTCTTGCACGAGATCAGGCCCAAGAAGCTTCCTCTCACCAGTTTCATCCCAACAAGTAGGAGTTCTACACCGCTTTCCATACAGAGCTTCATAGGGTGCCATCTGAATACTCGCATGGAAGCTGTTGTTATAAGAGAACTCCACTAATGGGAGGTGTTGATCCCATCCACCTTTAAATTCCATTGAGCATAATCTCAACATGTCTTCGAGTGTCTGAATAGTCCTTTCAGATTGGCCATCAGTTTGAGGATGATAGGCCGTACTAAAATTCAATTCAGTATTCAGAGCATGCTGAAGACTTCTCCAGAATTTTGATGTGAATCTTGGGTCACGATCAGATACGATGGATAGTGGTACCCCATGAAGCCTTACCACTTCCTTCACGTATATCTTGGCAAGCTGATCCAGAGAGAAATCTTCCCGAATAGAGATAAAATGGGCTGTCTTGGTGAGACGGTCCACAATAACCCATATCGCATTGTTTCCTTTGGATGTTTTCGGGAGACCAGTTACAAAGTCCATGGTGATATTATCCCACTTCCATACTGGTATGGGTAGCGGTTGTAATACCCCCTTAGGAAGTTGTCTTTCTGCCTTTACTTGCTGACACACCAGGCACCTTGTAGTGTAATCGGCAATCTCCCTCTTCATGTTATCCCACCAATAATGATCACGAAGGTCTCTATACATCTTAGTGCTTCCCGGATGTATAGAGAAAGTAGAGCTATGAGCTTCATCCATCAGTTCTTTCTTTATCTCCGGAATGGATGGAACACATAGTCTGGTACGAAATTTCAACACGCCTTCTTGATCAATATTGAAATCAGGGAACTTCCCATCCTTTACAGCCTCGAACTTCTCCTGCAGCAAAGGATCTTCTTTTTGAGCCTTCTTGATCTTCTCTAGTAATGAAGGTTGAGAAATCATTTGGGATAGGGTTGATGATGTCCCTTTCCTTATAATTCCCATGTCCAGTTTTACTAGATCTTTAATCAAGGGATCTCCCAGGATCCTCATTGTTGCCAGAACAACAGGATCTTTCCTGCTTAACGCATCCGCGACTTTGTTTGCTCTTCCAGGGTGATAATGAATTGAACAATCATAGTCTTTAATAAGCTCCAACCATCTCCTTTGTCTCATGTTCAATTCTTTCTGAGTGAAAATATACTTTAGACTTTGGTGGTCAGTGTATATATCACATTTCTCCCCATAAAGATAGTGCCTCCATATCTTTAGAGCAAAAACAACTGCCGCCAGCTCTAGATCATGCGTAGGATAATTCTGCTCATGAATCTTCAACTGTCGAGATGCATAAGCAATTACTTTGTCATTTTGCATGAGGACGCACCCAAGCCCTTTCAGAGATGCATCGCTAAAAATAACGAATCCTTCTCCGATAGAGGGTAGTGTTAACACAGGTGCAGTAACCAATCTCTTCTTCAGCTCTTGGAAACTTTCCTCGCATTCCTTTGTCCAGATGAACTTAACCCCTTTTCGAGTCAACTTGGTTAGTGGATTAGAAAGCCGTGAAAAGTTTTTCACAAACCTCCTATAATATCCCGCTAAACCAAGGAAACTACGAATCTCAGTTACTGTTGTGGGTTGAGGCCACTCCTCCACAACCATTGTCTTTGCAGGGTCAACCGAGATTCCTTCATTGGTTACGATGTGCCCCAAGAAAGCCACTTGTTGTAACCAAAACTCACACTTGCTGAACTTCCCAAAGAGCCTCTCCTTCCGTAGAGTTTTCAAAATAACCCTCAGATGATCTTCATGCTCCTCCCGACTTTTTGAATATATCAAAATATCATCAATAAAAACTACCACAAAGTTATCAAGGTAGTCCTTAAAGACTCTATTCATCAAATCCATGAAAATAGCAGGAGCATTAGTCAAGCCGAAGGGCATAACAGTAAACTCATAATGCCCATATCTTGATCGGAAGGCAGTCTTTGGAATATCTTCCTTCTTCACCCTCAGTTGATGATAACCAGATCGAAGGTCAATCTTAGAGAAGAATTGAGCCCCACGAAGTTGGTCAAATAAATCATCAATTCTTGGAAGAGGGTATCTGTTCTTCACTGTGATCCCGTTCAGTTCTCTATAATCAATTCATAGCCGCATTGATCCATCCTTCTTCTTCACAAAGAGAACTGGTGCTCCCCAAGGAGACACACTCGGTCGGATAAACCCCTTCTCCAACAAGTCTTGGAGTTGTTTCTTTAGCTCCTCTAGCTCCACATTTGCCATTCTATACGGAGTCTTTGATATCGATTGAGACCCAGGTACGAGTTCAATGGAGAACTCTACCTCTCTTTCTGGGGGAGGTCCAGGTAACTCCTCAGGAAATACATCCATGTATTCTTGAACAATCGGAACATCTTCAATTTGTATGCTCCCTTTCCCTTCTTCCTCATCACCGATTAACTCCATAAAGAAAGCTATAGGAGGTGCTTCTAGATAGGGATCAGTTCGGGATATCTCTCCTCGGAAGATAACTGTAGGTCGTTCATTCAAGACTACTGAGATTTCCTTACTTCTGCATTTGATCTTAGCATTATACTTTGAGAGCCAGTCCATCCCTAGTATAATGTCAAATTCCAAAATGGGAATGACTACTAGATTTGAGATAAGATTGTGCTCACCAAAGTAAACACTAGAGTCTCTAAACACTGTTGATGCATGGATAATCCCACTTGGAGTCTTGACTGACAACTCTACCACAAGCAATTCGGGGATTGATTCTATATTCTTTGCAAACTTGGAAGAAATAAAGGAATGCGTAGAACCAGAATCAAATAAAGCACTTGCTAGTTTTGAGAGGACAACAAGAGTACCTGCTACCACATCGTTCGGAACTTCAACTTCAGTTGTTGTGATAGCGAAAGCACGACCTTGCTCCCTTGGCCTCTGCTGAGGTTGATGGTGATTCCCCTCCACCGCCCTCGGATTTGGACATTGATTAGCAAAGTGCCCAAGCTGTCCACACTTGAAGCATGTGACTTCGGGTAGGGCCAGAACCATCTTTCCTCTGTCGTTAGTGTTGGGAAGTTGAGGTTTCACATCACCACGACAATTCCGAGAAATATGGCCTTCTTTTCCACACCTATAGCACTTGCCACTTCCGATCAAGCAGTTCCCCGGATGCTTCTTCCCACATTTATTGCATGTGGCATGTTGCATATGCTTTCCACCTCTTTCCTGATCAAAACTTCTTCCCATGCTTGGTTCTAGAGTTCTCTTCTTCTCATTAGATTTGTGAGACCACTGTGTCTCTCCAAACTCTAGTTCAACTTTCATAGCACTTCGAACTATTTCTTCATAGCTATCGTAGTCCCTGTTGGCTAGATTCTTCCGCAGATGTGGTCGTAGTCCGCCAAAGAATCTATCAACCTTCCCATTAGGGTCCATGACAAAGCTTGAGGTATAACGGGAAAGCCTTGTGAAGTTCATCTCATAGCTTCCGACAGATTCGTTCTCCTTCTGCTTCAGCTCGAGAAACTCTTTCTCCATTTTCGTTCTCATGGAACGAGGGAAATACTTGTTAAAGAAAATTCCCCGAAATTCTTCCCACTCCATAGCTTCCATCTCTCCTCGTGGCTTCGTGTTTTTGATCAGTGACCACCACTGATCAGCTTCTCCCTCTAGGCGGTAAACAGCAAGGGTGACTTTTTCTTGTTCCGAACAATGAAGTACAGAAAAGATCTTTTCAATGGAGCTTATCCATTGTTCCACAACCAATGGGTCAGTAGATCCACTGAATGTTGGCGGTCGTTGACGCATGAAGGACTCAACAGAAAGTTGTTCCCTTCGTGGTGAGGTCGGCCTCTCAGCTTGATTCAAGTTATTACTCATAACTTGAGTCAGTTGGTTCATCATCCGCATGAATGTTTCCATTTCGGCTTCCATCGGAGGGCCGTCAGCACATGGTGCATTGCGGTCACCATCGGCACGGTTTCTCCTATTGCCCGCCATTTTCTAAAAGAATAAAACCTTAGTGAGAAACTTATTTCATTTATGAATCTTTTAACTAAGACTTCGTGCTTAGACAATTATAGTTCTCTATAATTCCTTCATAATGATTCATAAAAAGCATGTGATTAACCAAACATATCCCCCGGGAGTGTCGTAACCAAGAGTGCAGCAAGGCCCGTTATCGTGCACCAGTTCCCGTTTGAGTCTAGCTCAAAGCGGTGTTTTCGGGTTTTACCCCTATGTACATCTGTGCCAGAGCCGCCTCTACCTGCTCGTATCCAGACAGGGATGTATTTGTTTGATAGACCACTTACTTAATACTTACCAAAATACCAGGAAGTTTTCCTATATTTAAACTTTTCTATAGGGTTCTTCCTAAAGTTTTTATATCCTAATTTCCACAAATAACTAAACCATCCTTTGATACCAACTATAGCATCCCACCATTTTATAACATAAACTTTCATTACATTACACAAAACTGAGGATCGTTAAGGTTTAGTGTCTTGGAAACAAGGATCATAAAACATAAAAAAAACATAAAAACATTCTTCTTAAACACTTGAAAGGCTTCTCCTTTAGTTCATCCTATGTTCATTATGCATCTCATAACCTGGGGACATACATCAAAAGAAAGGGTGAGCAGAAGGCCCAGTAAGGGAAATAAGAGGAACATTTTACATGTGAACTTGAGATACTTCAATAAGGACATGAAAAGAACTTTAAGGCATAAGAAAGAAATCATGAGGCATTTCATAATAAAAATAACATTTTTCATAACTTGAAGATGTGGCTACATCATTTAACATAGACAATCATGAACATATCACCAAGGTCCATCCCCAAGGTGTCATTTGAAAATTACCAAGGTTATTCACCAAGGTATCGTGAAAATTGTAATCTCTAGTGGTTACATCATTACCCAATGCATTGGAGCACTATCAGGGCACACCCTTAAATTTTCCTTTATTATCATGTGAGCCACATATATCATCATCAAACATTTCATAAATAACCCACATAGCATAAAATAAATGGGTTTCATTTCATAATCATAACGTTTTAAAAACTGCTTTAAAGACATGATCTTTACGTCACTTTAAACCCACGGAAAGGGAAAGCGGGTCTCATGTATGTAAATCTCAGAATTTAAAATGGAAAATTTTGATATATATGTGAATACCCTTGTAGAAATAAGAGCTTTGAGTATTCACTTTATAACATAAAATAATTTTTGAGAAAAGAGAGAGGCATTTTGAGGGGAAAATTCTGCAGCATAACGGCTAAGTTTCGGGGTTTTAGAAAACGTTGAAATGAGAGGGGACATGGGTCACCCACTCATAAATGATCCATAAAACAGTAGGGTGAAAGAATAAGAGGGACATATGGACATGGTAACGAAATTTTAGGGACATACCATTTGAAATGAAAAACATGGAAGGAAAAAGATTAGATTTCTCTTATGAAAATTCGGCAGCCTTACGGCGTCACTTAACTTCAAAAGAAAATGATTTGACAAGATAAAAAAGGGTCCCTCATCATATGATCATAAGAGATCAGTATGATTGATATAGAGATCATACCCCAACATAATAAAAAGGAACTTGAAAGACTTGACATGAAAATTGAACTTGAAAAATGAGAAGGGTGAAAGAATCCCTTAAAAATTCGGCAGCCTAACGGCGTCACTTAAACTTTCATAAAACGAAATGATGAGAGTAAGAGGGGATCTCTCATCATATAAACATGAAAGGGCAGTAAGAGGAATATAAAAGAACATCCTATCACATAAAAACATGGAGCATAATAGGAATGACATAAAAGAGATTTCATGAAAAGAAAGAGAGGGGTCGGATCCCTTACCTTAAAATGTGACTCTTGAAACTCAAAGGATTGGACCTTGAGGGCTTGGGGGCACCTTGGGAGGACTCCTTGGAAGGTAAGAAGACCAGAACTTCGTTGGGGGAGAGTTGGGAGTGAAAACTAAGGGAGGAAAGGGTGGGTATTTATAGGGAAAGTGAGGGGACAAAGCATTAATGGTCAAGGGACACCTCACTAGTGGTTTTGGCAAAACCATGGGCTTGCCCATGGTATTTGCCCATGGTATTGGCCACTTGGGACACCTCACACCTTATCTTACTATTCATAATTCGACCATATTGAATATATACTTAATACATCATTTGATGATGTCATTAAACACCCGTAACTTAAAAACTATACTTTCACTATTCACCAAAAATTCAACTTTCTCAGAATAATCCCAAAATTTCACCTTAACCAAATATCAATTCTATGATTTCAAAAATGAAATCCATTTTACAAAAATAATTTTCTAAATATTTTTAATTTTATTTTTAAATAAATACACTATTCATCGAAAATTCATTTTTTCAGAAAAATCCCCAAAAATTACCATAACATAATATCGATGCTCTGAGTTCAAAAATAAAGTCATTTTTATAAAAATAATTTTCTAATTATTTTTAATTAAATTTTTAATTAAAAAACACTACTCATTCGAAAAAACTAATACTTGAATAATAATTTATGAAACTGTTATTTACCCATTTTATTGAATCACATTACTTAATCAAGGTGCCTAGATTATTTTAAAACTTTCTTTAAGTGAGATTACTAATCCATTTGGTCACATTACTAATCCTAAGCGTAAAATCACTATTCATAATTTACTATTCATCAAAAATTAAGTTGATCTTATTAGACTCCAAATTCCTTAATTAACACTTTTGTAGAAGACCATTTTTTGAAAATCATTACACATCATTAGTTATTTAGGGTTTACATAAATATTTCAAAATATCCCTTTTTCAAAATTCATCAATAAAATACATTCTAAAATTATCTAGACATTTGAAATTTCACAAACATCACTAAAGGAAGAAATCTCAATTTATTCATCCGAAAGGATTACACAAGGAAACTAGGGTCTCATCACATAGCCCCTTATAACACTAGCATAAGACCTAAGTGTAAGGTGTGCTATGGTGATAGAATCTGAGGGAGTCTCAGATAACATTGCCCTAGTAGCAATCTCCACTAACTTGAACTTCTCCTGCAAGCGTTTTCGTTCAAGCTTGACGCGCTGGAGCTCGGATTGGGCTTGGTCCAAAGCGAAGCCCACAGATGCTACCTCCTTCCCAAGCTCTGATAAGTGGGCTTCGTAAGGGTTGAGTCTACTGGATGAAGCCATCGACTCTTCTTTCTGCATTAACCATTAACATCTTATTAAATAAATAAGAGTAAGTTAATATACTACTCAAAAAGATTGGGTCGTTACAGTGGGGGCCATGTATGAGCCCATAGGTGCATGCACAGTGGTGAAACCATGAGGCGAGTGCATAGTGGGGTCTAGGAGCACGCCCAGAGGAGGAAGAGTGGGCACTAAGAGTGCACCCGTAGAGAACCTGTGTGGGGCGACACCGGATGGGGGAGAGGATAATTATGAACCAATGTTGAGATGAATTGATTGATAAACCGTGCCTCTCCCACATCTCTATTTTGATGTGGGACACAATTTTAAAAATGTGGATGTAATCTCAGCTGCTCATCTCATCCTGCATCTCAGCCGACCATCCGATTAGCCGTGACATTCGATCATGCAATCTCTACTGGTCATCTGATCTCACTCCCTACACGTTTCAACCTGAGCTGTCTGATTCTCCTATAGCAGTTTCATCGTCCTCCTACACCACTGCTCAACATTTCTACTGCATCTCGACCAGAGATGATGAAGATCCATGAATGGACTATCCTGGATTATTATTTTGACACCGTGATCTTTGTTGGAGTGAATCAAATCCATGAATGCATTATACAGTGATCATGCATGCATAAAACGTGGAGAAAAATCTTCAGCCGAGGTAGAATCAGTTTCCACAACCATGAGGATCCATGTGATATTCATGTACGAGAATCTTGCACATGATCTTGACTTCATGCATGATTATAGGATCCCGCGTTTGGAAGAAGGAAACATGCCACAAGTCTCGACATATCTTCACCCTTGGGTTTGAAGAATTTCAAAACCCTGAAAATCCCGAGCATTTAAACCGTGATCCCCACGGCCTATCACATGGTTTGTGAATACGAAAGATGAACTCCCATCACCTATAAAAGTAGTATCTCGAGACGAGAGAGCCACTGCTCCCTCATTCCTGAGATCTTGTATTTTTTAAAAACATAACATCTCTCTACGTATCACTTTATGAAGAGAAAGAAGAGTACCATGAGTCTTCAAGGATCCATGAAGAAGAGATCCCACAAGACTTCGACAGGGGTTAAACACCCTTTAATAGCTTTGTGAAGAACCAGTTTCCATGAACACATGATCGGTTTTCTAAAAATCCTCATTGTTCTTTGTGAAGGCTGAGAAACCGTGATTCAGTGGTTGAGCCTTTATCCTCCCACTCTGCTTCACGAATTCAATCACACTCTGTGCAAAGATGAGCAATGCATCCTATACGTTAATGAGAATACCTGTGGCCATTCTGGATTCATGAAGAAAGGTGAGAACACCCTCTTATTTGCATGCTTGTATTTTTTTTGTTTTGCATGGGTTTTTTTCTAGAAGAAGAAGGTGATTTCAAGGGAAGGGAAGAAAAAGTTTTCGTGCTTTCATGTGCATAATCTAAAGAATCTTGAGGCCTTGTGTGTGTTATTTTGAATAATATTCCCAAGTGATATCACCTATTCAGGTGTAGTTGATGTGAAGAGAGAAGAAGAAGGAAAGAGGTAGCGTGTGTGTGCCAAAAGAACTAGACCTATTAAAGTTTTCACACTGGAAAGTGAAGAGTAAATTTCATTCATTCATGAATGCACATGAATGTGAAGTCACTTAAATAAAGAAACAAACAAGTGTGTACACGTGTCTAAAAATTAAGGAGAAAGAAAGGGAAGATAAGGTTCAACCTATATGACAAATGTGTGATCAGATTCATTCATGAACAAGAGAGAAGAATTGATTCAGATGATGACAAGTTAACCGATCCTCATTTCCTGAATAATCACATTGGTGCATGTGATTCTAGACAAGAAGATAGAATAAGTTCAAGTACAGTTGGTTGTTTCACTAGAGAAGAAGAGAGAAGAAGAACTAGTGCAGTTTGTTTTTCACTATGGAAGAAAAGAAAGAAGGCGGAATTTCTTGCCTACTGCTTTGCAAGTAATCAAGTGGAGATCACTAAATAAGAACAAGAGTAGAACCTACCTTTTGAAGAAGGAAGAAGACTGTCTCCATAGGCAGTATAAAGAACCATCTAGAGGCTGCAAGTTTGACTAGGCTATTACTAGTCTAGGGAAGGGGATTGTTTCCCACCCCCCTCTAAAGTATAGGGACCCACACTAACTAGAGTATTGTTTTCCTAGTCGCTCCACTGTAACAGAATATCACATTATAGTGAAGAATGCATGAACCAGTCATTCCCATGTATGGAAAGGATGTAACTTCTCTTATTGAGTGGTTAACCTTTTAAAAATATTGTGTGCATATTTTTACTGCTGTATATTATTGCATGCGACAAGGAAAATATAATAAGAGAATCAAGATCCTAACAGGTCAAGAGGTTTAGGGATAGATAGTTAAAATTGGTTTAAAAAGTCACCAAAACTGATTCACCCCCTCTTAGTGTTAGGTATATCCCAAACTAGTCATCTTAGTTAGCACATGATTTGTACTATAGTGCAGCCAAACCATGCACCCATTAAAAAGTGGGGAAATGATGATTTCCCCCTCATTTTCTTTAAAGGGTCTAACCCTTTTATTCTCTTCACATGAACAACAATGCCTCCCTCTCCCTTAGAGCTTTCTCTATGCCTAAATCTTTGCATTGGAGGATCTATTCTATCTAAACTCTGATCAAACCAATGTATATTTGTTGGATGTGTGGTAATCTTTACATTCAACTTGCAAGTTTTGTCATTTATCTTCCTATCGAGGTAGTTATTTTGGGGTGATATAATATTCCCTATTTTAGGCAATTTGTATATTAGATCAAATTATTTCATTCTAGCCCATATTAGAGGCCAACAATGGACTAGGAGTCAACTAACAAGATAAGGTAGGTGGTCTCATGATTTTCCCTTAAATCCTTGGTGTTTATATATTACATCATTGTGTTGCACACCAAATTTTCTAGGTGATGCTTATTAAATGGAATTATTATTAAATAAAATGGATAGTATTGAGATATATAACCTATGAGACCCATTTATATATCATTGGAGATTAAGGACATTGAATTAAACTACCCCTTAAACATGTTGTTAAATTGGATACAACCACCATGAGTGGCCTATGGATTATTTCACCTCTTAATTTGTATTCTTTTACCCCTAGCGTATGGGATGTTAAATGAATTGAATGAAATGTAAATAAAATAAAATAAAGTATTGAATGGAAGAACATGTCCCTACTCCTTAGTCTGTTGTTCCTTCTACCCTAGGCTTGAGATGTTCTTAAAATTTAAAATTCCCAATTAAGATGAATTAGAGGATTCATGGAAGGCTAGGACTTCTAAGCCTAGATTATTTTTTTGAGAAACCTTGTTAGGTGAGTTTAAATAATTATATAAAAGTAATGGATAATTTAATTAAATGAAAACATAAATGGTGTGGTTAGTCTTTGGGCCCATGAACATTCATTTTCCGATACTGAGGGTGAAATATGGTCTCTGACTCAAAACGCCATAAAAAAACTCATCAGGATTATAGAATTAAATGAATTATAAATAGAATTATCATGACCCATGGGTGAAACATGGGTTATTATATTAAATCCATGTATGAAATCACTTGGAAGCTAAATTATATTTTCCATGAGTGATACCTGGACTCCCTATGTAGACTACTAAGGATGGACACAAAGGGTAGATCATTATAAATTCCATGAGTGATACTTGGACTCCCTGTGTGGATTTCCAAGGATGGACCCATAGGTAAGATCATAATATATACCATGAGTGATAATTGGAATACCTATGTGGAATCAGAGGGAAGATAATTATATACACCATGAGTGATACTTGGGCTCCCTTTGTGGACTTCCAAGGATAGACTTCGAGGCTAGTGACTTTATACCACACCTAGAGTGATACTAGGGTTCCTATGAGGAATTATTAGGATGAGATTTTAAGGTGATGGGTTTATGTTATACCTAGATCGATACTTAGGTTTAAAATTAGGAACACCAAGGTTGGGCTCAAGTTTCTTATAATCATAATGAATTAATTTTATGACATGACTACCAAACCAAAGAACAAGCTTGGGTTTGGTTAGAGCCTTAATTTTTTATGATGGATTTATTATACATATCTTTCTCAAATATGATTCATGGGCGAAAAATTGGTCCATGAGATTATTCCCAAGACTTTATTATAAAGTAAGTCATGCCATATTGTTTACATAGAGATATTTTAGCTTAGGCCAAAGTAGGTAGTAGAGGACTTGTGTTCGATGGGAACTTGAACCTATGTAGGTTATTTATCTATCACATTTTATTTATATTCTTTACTATTATATACACACTATTATTATGTACTCATGGAATGGATGTTATTAGACACCATTGGTGGTGGCCCACAAAGTATATCTCACATCCTATCCAGGTCACCATTGGGTTCCCAAACACACTTCATGGATGTAGGTATGGACAAGGGAAAGAGACCTTCCTTGGACACATGATTACCTTACTAGGATGGTGTATGGAGGTAGAGGGTCAAGCCTATGCTTGAGATGTTACTAGAGATAGGCTTGGGTATTTTGATCATTTTTGTATAGAAGGTTTTATATACTTGTTTCACTCATACCCACATATTTCCCTTTTTATATAGCATTCCATGATCATCATTTTGTATATGACATTAATGGATGTAATTACATGGTTATTTATATGATGGATGTTTACTCTTCCAATGTTCAATGTTCAATTATCTATTATACTTCTACTATTGATTGATATTAATATACCATTTTGATACACTCTGATCATGAGGGTATAGTACCCCATTAATCCACCAAGGATAGTCACTACAAATTGGTAGCCTCTAGCATACAAGTAGACACGATTTGGGTCATGTGACCAACCGAGTTTTGTTACAATTAAGTAAACCGGGTCTAGGACATCACAAAGAGGTTTGGAGGGACATGGATAGATTTTAGGGATTTGGTGTGGGGGGTTTGAGGGGATTTTTTAGGGATAGGGAGGGATTTGAGAGAGTGATGAAAGGAGAGGTAGGGATGTGGAGGGTTATTTGGGGAGATAAAGGGTCATTGTGAGTTGTATAATTTCATTCTCCAATAAAAAAAATAATTTCTATATATTTGGATGTTTAATTTTTTGTAATACAGATATCAAGTGATTTCGCTAGGGAGGAAGGATAACAAAACACATGCACAACAACCTTCAATTTTACCATTCTTCTAACTCATGACGATGCACATTAAATTGAAATATTGTCGAATTAAATTCTAAGAAAAATGGATTAATTCATTTTTTTTATTTTATAATTTAGGTGTTGGTTGGATTTAATAAATAAGATATTTATTTTATTTTATTTTATTTCAAAATCAAACATTTATGGGTTTAATGTCCCCATAAATACCTTGTGGGTTTATTCACACATGACATGGGTTTCCCAGACTGGGCTATTTGTGGTCCAGATTTATATGAACTTTAATATTCAAAATACTAACCTGAAAAAATACATGGGATAGTGGATTGTCCAGTGGGATTGCAATTTTTTTGATATCTCTAAAGTTTATACCTATAATGAAAAAAAGTTAAGTTATAACACTTAAACTAGATGAAATGTACATTTTTTTATTAATATGAAATTTTTATTATATATATCAATATTATAGTATCATATATTATTCAAAATAAAAGGGAAAAATCCGCTCATCCTAAATTATACCTTCCACATTAATACCCACCCCTCATGTTTCTTATAAATTTATGAGTGAAATTTTTTACATAAAATTTAATTTTTTATAAAAACTTTTAAAAATTAAATATAAATTATCAATTAAAATGATCAGTGAATGTTTTTTTATTCACAATATAAATCTCAACTTAGAATTAAATTTCTAATAAAAACTCCCAAAATGCAAATCAAAATTATTAATGAAAACTCACAGTGAATATTTATAATTAATGGTGGGAATTATTGCATGCATACATAAATATTGTATTAAATTAAATTATAAATTTACTTTGAAGATTTGAAATGTAAACTAACAATAAGAATTTTCCATGAATATTTTTAATGGATATTTACATTGAAAATTTATAGTTTTTTTGATGTAGAACGTGAACAATGGAAATTTGCATTGAAAAATGACACATGCGTACAAACTAATATAAATATATATAAAAAATTTACATTGTAATTATTTATTATATATATAAATACATACAAAAATATTAAAACAAAATAAATTTTCATTGGAAATTTGTGGCCCAAATGTACACTTGAAATTTCATGTAAAAGTTTCTAGTGTACATTTGAAATATAAATATAAAATTTAATCTTCTAATACAAAATTTTCATATAATTTTTGAGTATATATTAAATATGATATTCCCTAAATACCTGTATATATACATATGATATATATGTAGTTTTTTATTGCATGAAAATTATTATTTTCATGCACTATATATCATCCCATGAAACTTAGAGAAAAAATTATGAACTACTATCATTTATTATTCTCACATATTAGCTATCATTTATTATATTGTTCTATGTGATAAAACATTTGGGAGGAATCACATTCATGTATAATATACATGAAATGACCATGGTATTTATTCATGTGTTTCATCACATGAATAAATGAGAGGATAATAAAAGAGTGTCTTTGATTTTCTATTTAACTTCTAACATGAAATGATAGTATATAGGGAATTCCACTATGCTTGGTTGAACCTCCTTAAACCCATTTATCTATCTCTTTTTATTCCTTTACATGCCGACATGCTAGGACATCATGGGTGAAAAAAGAATCTCGTTTATACGATATGTGATTCGTCCAACCCATGGATACCTATGAAGGCAGGATGCTTTTGTTTTCCACTTTTTCGATCTTTATCAATAAAATTTGAAGATGTTAGAAGGTGATCAAAAGCTGTAGTGGGACTTCGGTGTAAGGTACATGAATTTACAACATGTTCTTCAATTTACATTTTTACAAAGGTATCATATTATATTGCATGGAGATCATAGGATTTTGTTTCTAATTGCTTCCACTATGTCTAATAAGTGTTATTAAATTTGTATAAAACTGAGCATTGGTATCAAAGTGGTTCATGTTTGAGTTTTATGAAATCATTTTTTAAATGAAGAAGAAATCAAAAAAGACATCACCATCTCACATTTCTAGAAATTTGATTTCATAAATGGATTTCCTTTTCATAGTAAGGCCACATAAAGGTATCCAAGACCTTACCCATATGTTGATGAGATGTGTAAGGGTAACCAAGGATTTACCCTTATGTAGAGTGGTCTGTGTGAGGTTCATCTTGCCTTACCCTTATATAGAATGTCCAACATAAAGGACACATGATATTAGCTACCCATACGTGATACTCTGGTACGTAAGGGTAATTGAGTTTTTCTGAAATCCACATAAAGGTAACCAACTGCTTAACCTTACATGAAACACAACTTCATAAAGGTTATACCCTTATGTATTGAATTTTATTAGAGTTGCATAAAATTAATATGGTGTCTTAACTTTACTCAATGGTTACAGAAGGCCACATAAAGTTATATCATGAATTACCCTTACTTGAAGTGTTCACGTAAGGGTCTTACCCTTACACAAAATGGGCTGTGTAAAGGTAATATTCATATTACCTTTACGCACCATGTTAAATTTAAGTTACATAAAGGTAAGGAGTGACTTAACTTTACACAAGGGCCTGATATTCAGATTATCCAAATGTAGAGTGTCTACAAAAGGGTAGAGCGACCTTACCTTTATGTACAAATGGGAACATGTATAAGTGTTAACAAAAAAGGATTTTAATTTTTTTTGAATTTGTAAATGGTTTTAATGATTTATAATTTTTTATGAATAATTAGAAGGTTTATAAATTAATTAATTATAAATGTTTTATGATTAATTAAAAAAAATTTATAAAAAATTTTATTCTAAAATATTAATTTTTAATATTTCAAATAATTTTTACCAAAATATATGTAAATTCCCATGATATATAAATAAAAGTTTTATTTATAAATCATAATAAATAATTTATAAAGGGTTATAAATTATTAAATAAGACCAAAATATAAAATTTTTATATTTAAATTATGAATTGTTCATAATTAATTATTTTTAATTGTTCAAAATAAAAGGGGTATTTTTTGGATGTTATTTAAGCCACATAAAAAAGTGTTTCAATGATTTATATGATCAATGTTTAAATAATGATTAATTATATGATATTTAGATTATGTAAAATGATTACATAATAGAAGTTGGATTATAAATAGTTTATAATTCATAAAATATCATATATTTAAAATATAAATTCCATATAATGATTAATATGAAAGTTTTAATATTGGAATGAGTATTAAATCTCTATGTTCATAATTATGGAATTTACATAATATAATATGAAAATTATACAAGGTCTATAATTATATTTTATTTATGAATTGTTCATAAATGGTCATTTTATGTTTAAATATTTCAAATTTTTCTTTTATTTAAAGGTTATTCCCTTATATATAATGTTTAGTAAATTGTTTAAGAAATGTGAATATTGTGTATGATTTATATTAAAATGTTAAACTCCCTCTAGGATAGATCCTTGCATTACATGATAGGAATAAATCTATAATGAATTTAGTTTTTCATTCACCTTGACCTTAGTTTATATTTGATGTTATTGGAATGAATTTAGTTGTTGAATATATTTTGTGAGTCTTAGCTATTTGATTTATGATGAATTGTATTATCTCTTGAGTAAAGTATTTTTAGGTATAAGGATTTGGGGTCGAAGTACCCACCCACCCAAAGTTTTATATCTTTTCTATACTGGTGAATGGGGTTAGATATCTATCACTTCATGCTTACTCATGTGAAGATTGTCTGTCTCATATAATTTTATCCCTCTACATGAATTTTTCATAGTTCTTATTCATAATATGCATTCAGATATGCATGAATATACTTTAATTCTAATTTTGGGTGAGTAACACAAACTTGTGGTTAATGTAAAGAGTTACACATCAATATAGTTTGAACATATTAGTTTGGTGGAAGAAATAGGATTCTAGACTAAATTACTAAAAGCATGCATACATAAAATGGAATAATATGAGATAAGATGGTGAGATTAAAATCCCCTTCAAATACTAAGTGTGGGATTCCTTCCAAAGTGACACTTTTTAATACCTCAATCATCCAACTTCATAGTTTTATACCATAGTTGGGTGCCCTCGAATTATCTTATATAATGAAATAAAGTAGTAAGTTACTATGGATTGTAATGAACCGAACTCCAAAAACCTGAATCCAATGTCTAATTTATTACATTGGAATAATATATAAGGAATACAATCTTGAAGGACCAAATAGTTTAGTTGTCTTGGTAAACAAGATAAATATTTGAAATTCACATTAAAATAGAAAACATAAAATTCACACTTTTTTATTTTAGAACTTTATTATTCCTCACATCATATATGAACATAATAATAAAAAAACACTTCATGATATCATGGGGAAAATAAAACATAATAAATGGGTGAGCTCAGATACATAGTAAGGGTAAGAATACAATAAAATCTATAATGAATAAATAAGAATAATCAATATTGAAAGGTAAATAACTGAAACACATTCCATCTAATCAATAAATTGATCATAATATGGAAAAAATAAATAATTATCAAATAATTCCATATAAATAATCACATGAGCTTGAAACTTAACCAAAAATATTATAACTAATCGAATAATCACATAAAATATCTACAACTGAATTAATAATGGAGGAATGCATAATTTGGGACATCTTAAACAAACCTTCAAGGCCTTATTCCAAGTCTTCTTACAATCAAGGCCTCATTCCAAGACATCTTACATAAATGGGTAGGGTCTCAACCAAATAACCAAGATAATTTTTCTCATGATACCTATCAATGCATCAAGGGGATATGTAATTCTATTCCCCACACATCACTTAATAATTCAAATGTATTCCTCATATGAAAGGGGTGAAACATAATAAACATAAACATTCATATTGAAAAACTAATATATAAAATATTAAAACCTCCATCAATCAATAAACACAATCATAAACTATACAGAGTAATATGGTTAATGGTTATAAAATTGTACATCCCCAGTCAAATTGACCACAAACCATCCAAAGAAATAATAAGTATAATATCAATACAATATATCCCCAGTGCATCATAAGTACAATAAAGGTTTGATGTTTTAATGAATAGAAATACTATATAAATTTCCTTAAAACTATTTTGAGGAAAATAACATTTTCACTTGGAAAATATTTTTAAAACTAAACATACAAAAAATATTTTGAAAATAACATTTGAAAACTTTTAAAATAATATTTAAAACATTGACTTGTCGTGATGGTATAAAATTATGTTCATGCTATACATGTTAAAATAAAGGTTCCTTTTACATTTCCAGTAAAAGCTGAAAGATCCTTGTTTTGAAAATGACATAAAGATTCCTTTCAAAACATTTTGTAAATAGTAAAAAATGGGTAAAAATATATTTAATAAATCATTTGGGAAAGGATAAAAAAAAATTTTGAAAACATTTTTAGAAGACATTGATTTTGATGAAAAAAGATTTTTGACCGAAGAGAGAAATAAAATCATACTTTATTAAAACATTTACTCAATAATTTTAGGTACCAAAGTATAAAAATGGTACTATTACTTGAAAAATTTCATGAATAAACATAGGATAAGAAAATATATTTATTTTAATATATAAATATCAAATAATTCCTCCAAGGGATAATTAAACAAAAACAATCTGAACAATGATGAGATTGTGAAATAAACCCTTACCACTTTGTTAACTTTTAAATCATAATCACCATGAAATAAATAACTTAAAATGAAACTTTAAGTACCATTAATATAAATATATTCATGATATAACATATCAAAATGGGAATTATATGCTCCACATAAAGGAAAAAGTGTGATTATGGTGCATGCCTTATGAAAGTAAAAGTGAGATGAGAAACCCTTACCACTTGTTTGACTTTATTCATATATGTATGAACCACATATATAATAAATATAGGTTTATTAAAATCACATTAAAGAACCACAGTAATTTTTTTCATAGAAATATGTTGGTCGGAGTGGATACTCAAGAGGGGGGTGAATTGAGTTCCAATTAAAATTTCTGTTAAAAACTTATAGGATTAAAATCCCCCAAATTAAAATGGCCCATTCAATTAAGGAAGTATAGATATAAGTGACTTATTATTCAAAAGGTTTCTCAAAGGTTTATTACTCCTCATTTGAATCAGAATGAGAACTAATTCGACTTTTTAAACATGTTTACTAAACGAATCAGATATACACACTAACCAAAACTAACTATCAGAGTGAATGTAAAAACAGATTTATGTCTTTGCTAATATAAGAAAAACAGATAAGTATAAAATAGAGTAAGTTAAATATGAACACAAAAACTTAAACAAGAAGTTCAGTCTTAAGTCAAGACCTAGTCCTCTCCACTTGGTGATCACCTGCCACCAAGCAATTATATTAAAAAGTGATACACAGCCTGTATCGGGCTTTACAATAGTTTTCACAAACTATCCAGGTTTTGCAACCTCTACCATAGTTATATGTGGGAAAAATAAACTACCAACCCACACTAGGCTTCTTCCACAGTTATACATGGGAAACAAATGTAAAGAGAGTTTGGTATGTGGATTTTCAGTATCCCTCAGTTCAAGCACAAGAGTCAGTGTGTGTAACACATACATACTGCTCAAAAATGTAAAATACTTAAACACAATAGAGCTAAAGATAGTAGGGATAAGTTTAGAATGATCTGTTGTGTTGGTAGATCAGCTCTGGACTCGTTGGAATGAAGGAAATGAAGTTTTGGTCCTTCTCTGCAAGTTGCCTCCAAAACAGAGTGTCGCAACTTCCAGATTCTGGCTTCCATATGTAGAGATGATCAGCTTCTTGGGTTTAAAGCTCTTTATAGCACACCACTACAGTTTGAAAGGGTTAATTCAATATATCTTCATGAAGCTCTCTATTCTTTATAATACATGCTCGAGTGTTCTTCTTCTTTCTTGTATTTTGGGTGCTGTATGTGTCTCTCTTATGTATATTCAATATATTCTGTGTATTCTCTATGTATCTATTGATGTCTATCTCTACTCATATATATATATACACTTTTCTAGATCATCTTTATCTCATTTGGTTCAGCAGGGGCTGACAAGATAAATGTTTCAACCACGTGTGGTCTTCCTCGTACCTCATACTGTCTCATGATATGCCTGCAAATAACATTAAATAATGTCAGGTGAATTAATTTGTCCAGACATGACGGTTATGATAATAATAAAAAAATTGGTAAAGAAAAGAATCGAATATCATTAGACTGGTAGCAGATGCATGTCACTGGTAGACTTCAATGGTAGTCTCTCCAACTGTGAACTTCATTGGTAGGCTATTCAACTATGAGCTGCATCAGTAGGCTCTCTATCTGTAGGCCTGTAATGGTGGACTTTGTGTCAGTGGATGTCTTGTAATGATAGCTGTTACTCTATGTAACAGTAGCTCCTCATCAATGGACTTCATCGGTAGGTCTGTAACATCAGACTATTGAAATAGTGACCTTTCCACTGGTAGACTTCTGTTAACAGGTAATTTCATTAACAGTGGAATATGTCCATCAGTAGAATTTGAACAAAAGTTGACTATATTGACAGTAGTAGTTGTCTAGAGGTAGCCTTCTACTAACGGTAGACATGTCCAACTGTAGAATTGAACAGTGATGCTCTCAATAGAATACTTGAGCAAGAGTCTAGCAGTGAACTTCTAATAGAAGCCTTGTCACAGCAGTGACCTTGTGATGGTGACTCTTTGTCTGTGAGCTTTGATAAGAAGATCAATGGTAGACTTGTGACAGTAACAATGTATATATTCAATAGTAACCTTATAGGAGTAATAAACTAGAGTAACAATGATCTATAACGGTGACCTTTAATAGAAGGCTCTTACCAGTATCCTTTAACAGTGAACTTATATTTAGATAAATATAAACTGTAAGCTGATGCAACAAATTCATGAGACTGAGAATATAAATTTTTGAGGATAAACAATATAAATATAGATTAAAAATGGTTAGAAAATGTCTTAATATATCATGATCAATATTTAAACATGATTTGGGATTATCAAAACAGGTGAGTCCAACAATCTCCCCCTTTTTGATAATCACAAATTATGCCAGTATGTATTAAAGATAGATATCATATACAATACAGTTACTAAACATACATAAAAAATGTCTCAAGTATCAGAGATTAAAAAGAGTGTAAAACCAGAAAATATTGGTACATGGTATCAGAGAGAAAGGCAGAAAAGAGTCAACATAGGATCATATTAGCACATTTCTCCCCAATCACATGATTAGTCTAGAATTAACACAATATTTCTCCCCCTTTGTGATTAGAAAAATGAAACACAAATAGAGAGAACCAAGAAAGATTGTATTAATGAAAGTAACATTACATGATCCAAAAAGAATTAATAGTCCCTATCAAAAGACATAAACAGACTCAATACACATCATCTATAGGTAAGTGGTCTTTCCCTTTGGAAGAAGAAGATGGAGGATGAGCTGGTGGATCAGAAGGTTTAGGAACTGCTGAAGGAATGACTGGAGGGGCAACAACAAAAGCTCTTGTGGGTCTGCAGTGGGTAGCTCGTTGAGGTATCAGTGGAGTAAGGCTTCTTATAGCTTCATAAGGAGACATCATGGAAGAACTACTGGGTTGAGATGCAAGTAAGGCAGGAGGGATGATGACTGGGGTGAAATCCACATGGAGAAAGGGTAGAAGAAGTTTTCTGAAGTCCATAATAATGCTTCCTCCTCTTTCCATACCAGATAAAAAAATCATCTTTATTCTCCAAAAATTTATTGAAAGCAGGGGTCAACTCTCTTAGTTTGCTGACCTGCTCCCTGAATGCATGATTCACTAGAGGCAGCTTCATATTCTATATCAAAATCTTGAAGTGGTTGGTCATTTGTTGTTTGGTATAGATCTTCTCAAAGTAAGAATCTACCTTATTCTTAGTGGCTTCCTTAGTAGTAGTAGCTACTCGCAAGTGTTCACAAACATAATTGTTGACTTACCTAGTGGTAGAAATTACCTGAGAATCAGAGGTGACACTGGTACTGGCCTTAGAAAGATCTTCCTGGATCACATTTATGATCTGGTCAATGTTTACAGAGGTTCTAGATGATGGAAGGGGTTTAACCGAGAAAGCTACTGTCTCTTTGAAAGACTGAGTTAAATTACCAATTACCTTCTGAACAAGTGCATACTGACTGTTCATATGTTCTTTGACTGATGTATTAAAAGTATCAAAAACTTCCACAAACTACTTGAATACCTCTTTTATGTATCGAATCTCATCATTCACTTGGTTTTGAGAACTACTCATGGTGGTCAATGAAGAAAACAATTGTCTCAGAGCAACCACTGCTCCTGTACAACTTTCAATTTTAGAATGTCACACTTTAATCTCATTTAGCATTTCTTTCACTGGACTAGACATAACACATCCCAGAGATAGATCCAAGGATTTCTCCACACTCCTCAGCTCTTCAACAAGGCTATTCTTCAAATCTGCCACTGATTCTCTCAGGGCCTCTTTAATTTCAACCTTTATGGACCCAAGGTCCTCCTTGGTTGCCAAATTGTCAGCCACAACTATTGGAATACTTTCAGGTAGGATAACAGAATCTATTTGAGGCTGGTATTCCTCATCAGAATCTCCATAATTGAGTCCAAGTACCATGTACCCTAGATCTGATGACCAACCCTCTATGTCATGCAGCATAGAAACTGAACCAAGGGAAACAGGTTTCTCCCCTCACTTAGAGATCTCTCCTAAGAAATCTCCTTTATCTGTTTTTCTCTAGGTAATTCCACAACCTCCTCTGCAACTCCACCAGATTCAACAACAGTTTTCTCTGTTGGTTCACCAGTGGGGTGAGTCTCATCCTCCACTGAGTCATCAATGACTTCTATATCAATGTCAGTAAATTCCACTCATGCTTCCTGAACAGACACTATATTGTCTGTATTATCTATCAGAGGGCTCAAACTGAGCTCCTCTTATTCAATGTCCTCATCATCAGCTTCAAAAACAACCTCTTTTCCTTCATCCTTATCACAAGCCTCCTCTACCTCAGGAGCAGAATGATCTGACTCGGTAGCCTCATACTCTTCAGAGGTGTCCTTGATAATATTATGAGATGCTTATTCTTCTTCAGTGGTCTCAGTATCACTGTCCTTCAGAACAATCTTTATTCTTGGAAGTTCTTTTGGAGGGATAGCTGCTTCGAAAGATACTTTCCTTACAGGACTGTTAGGCAAATCAGGATCACTCCCATCAATAATGGGGGTGTTCTCTCTTTCAGGGTCCATAGCTCCTTCAGCTTCCTCATCCTCATCTGAATAAGATGGTTCTATCTCATTAGGCTTCATGCTTGGATCTCTCTTGTCTTTTGGCCTAGATGGGTGAGTAGTAGGGTCAAAATTTTCATACACATTTCCTTCATCATTCACCCATGCCTTCTTCCAGGGATTACATCTAATTTTCATGAATTTTCAGATAACCTGGGAGATACAAACACTGTTCTTGGCCACTATCATATCTTCTTGATTTCCATCCACACACTTTACCTTTAGCATTACTAAAATTAGCTTGGCATGGAATAGGGCATTGGATTTTGAGCTTGTCTTAGTCATATCCTCCAATTGTGCCATCAGTAACCTACATAGATTAATCTTCTTTCCATGATTCATTAAGTACATCAGGATTATGTCCTGGTACTTCACCACTGCAAAATCTCCTCTCCTGGGACTAATTACATGCTGAATGAATTTGAACAAAATCCTGTCTTCTCCATTCATCTCAACTGCAATGATCTTCCTTGATTTTTCATTTCCTGTCAGTTCTTCTAGAGCTTTTTTATACTCAAAGACATTACTATCTGGAGGATCTACTCCAGAGTAGTAATCATATACTCATTCATGAGGAACTCTCAAATAGGCAACCCACTCAGTAGACGAGAAGCTGACTTCATTTCCGTTGACTCTAGATATTAGCCTATGCACATAATATTCCTCTTCAAACTTCATAAATTCATAGAATTCTTTCACAAGTTTTGGGTAGTACAGTCCATTGTTTTTGGAAAAGCATTCAGTCCATCCTTGGGTATCTAGTGCGTCCATCACTAATGACTTTCTCGACAGCAACCATTCTTCACTTAACTCCTTCTCATCAAAGATTTATCTCTTTGTCAGATGCGGGTTGATAGGTCTCGTCGGGGTATTACTGGTGCCACTGGATTCAGCTCGAGTCCTCTTTGGCCTTGGCGCATCTTCATTGACAGTCAGGGGTCGCTTGGTTCTATCCATAGAGATTGAGAGAGGTTTGAGGGCTCAAATGATGAGTTAGGGTTTTGAGATTTTGAGAGAAAGATTCGAGATTAAGAGAGGAAGGTGGATTGGGATATGTTCTTTGCCTTTGGTTTTATCATGTAGGGATTAAAAAAAATAAAATAGAAATAATAAATAGGAATAAAAATGGTTTGAATTACCACAAAAATAAAGACAAACAGTAAGGTATCCAACAATGAGATGTACCAGTGAGGTATACCAGTGAGGTGCAACAGTGAGGTGTAACAATTAGGTTTATTAGTGAGGTCCAACTGTGAGGTCTAATAGTGAGGTCTGATTGTGAGTTCGGACTATGAGGTCTGACTGTGAGGTCTGACTATAACGAACCATACTTTACATACATTGTTATTACTTCAGAATCGAAACATATAACAAAACCAGGAAAGGACCGTATAGGTATAGTGCCTTTAGAAACTGGGAAACATAAACAACTGGTTCATAAAGCATCTACACTGTCTCCCATTTATTTCATCATATCTATAGTCCCTTTTGTCATATCTTACTTAATAACCTTCTTCCTGACCTGGGGAAAGAAAACATACAAAAGGGTGAGCTCAAATGCTCAGTAAGGGTAAACAAAAGAAATTCCAATCACATCATATACATAAGAACGTAACTTTTGGAAATCTTAACCTGCAAAAGAAATCATAATTTCATAACATGGGATAAATCATAGTAGTGAAATGTAATCCCAATAATCATATATTAAAACATGAAACTTTGTGTCATACACACATAATCATATAGAATCATTTCTTGTTAGTCAAGACTCATTGCCAAGACTATCTTAGTGGAAAAAGTCCATTTCTGAACCGAGTTCACTCCTCGTTTCAGTCCTGTTTCACTGAACCGGTTTAACCTGCCGTTCCAGCCATGTCTATCTCATGAGATATAAAATATTTACCCAATGCATTGGAGGGAGATATAGGTCCCACCCATATCATAATGATACCATTCTTATGTGTGCCACAAAATCATAAATCATACATCATTTCATAACCCTTGTAATAAAAATGGGAATCTTAAACATCGTGACATCATAAAACAATTCATACAAGATAAAGGAATTCATAAATATAATTCCATCACAACATAATCAAATCAATGTAATAATAGGTATAGAAACATAACCCTTTATTATCTTATATGGAAAATAATTTTGATAAAACACTTGAACTCCATTCTTGAGGAAAATATCCTTTCTACTTCAAAAATACTTTTCCTTTCTTAACATGTCATACAATTCTAAACTAAAAGAAGTTGATTAAAAATAAACTTTAAAACTTGTAAAGGAAGCTTCTTGGAAATAATGTTTTAAAAATCCATTCATGCCGTATAAGTTAAAAAAACATTCTTCTCGTACTTTTGTCGGAAAAGTCAAAAAGGTACCCCGTATGAAAAACGACAAAAGATTCCTTTCATATCTTTTACTAAAAACTCACCGAAGGGTAAAATTGGATTTAAACAATTTTATGTGGATGGAAATAATATTACATATTGAGGAAACATGGACTTGGATGATAAAATACACCCCAGTAAATTTCAAAGTATAAAGAATCTCGAATAAAAATGGGATTGTGATATTTCCCTTACCTTAGGTCCGATTTGCCTCGTAAGTGTCCGAACCTCCTGTATAATGATTTAAATAATGTTATTGACTTATTACAGAATCATAATTATTGTTATGATATCATATATGGTCATATTCTTAGCTTCTTGGTAGTAATATTTCATTGCTACTTGTTATTCGGGTGTTTATAACTTTTTGTTCTTATGCGTATTTTGTCGAATAAATTCTTATTCTTCTCTTTAGGTTATAGATACATCATTTAGAGAATGGTATTAATGTACTATATATCATATTTATTCATTCAATTCATTTATATAATCATTATGCAATTAAGATCATGTAGAATGAATCACATCACATTGTGGAGACGGTATTCCGTACGTACGCACGAGCGATGATATCGTTACCATGATCGTGGAATTGAATTGGAGTGTATGTATACTATTTCAGAATCAATATCACTTTACAATAATCATATATAGTAATTATTTACATCATTATACCCATCCAAGTAAGGTGGCGGGGGAAAATAGATTACACCACGGCGTGGAGACGGTATTTCGTACGTACGCACGTGCGGTGATTTCATTTTCTGTAGGATGGATAGATGGTGAAATAGGTTTGTTTCATACTTATAATAACATATAAGTATATGAGTGATACTGATGTTATTACTTCATGATGAAACAACTAAAGAAGAAGAAGTGGAGGAAGAAATAAAGATGAAAGAATCGGTAACGGGCATTACCTCTTCTTTGAAGCGCCTCTTTGAGACCTCCTTTTAGGGCACTAAAATTGGTCTTTGAAGAAGACCAGGACCTCTATGATGTATCTAGGGAAGTGGAGAGAAGAAATTGGTAGGGGTTGGCCGAGCTTGAAGGCTCAAAGTGGTGTGAGTAAGAGAGGGAGGAGGTTCCCTTTTATAAGGGAGGAGAGGGGCACCTTTGGAATAAGAAAACATATTATTTTATTATAAATCCAAATTAAGTTTTAAATAGCTCCAATTAATTTATTTCGAAGCTAAGGTGGGGATGGATCGAAAGCCTCTCATCCAATAGAATTTAGACAAGTTTAGGTTCCTATTTTAACCTTATCATTTAGATTTAACATTAAATTAAATAATTTTACTTTTACCGTGTCTTCTTGCGTTCTTATACTATAATGTTAATAAACTTACTATAAGCTGCCAAAAGAACCCCAAGTTGTTTATTATTTATATATATAACCTTATCTAAGTCATTTGGCCGAACCTTATATTTTTAGGAATAAAATAACAATTACTAATATTATATTTGTTTTAAAAACTATTTTATGTCAATTTTGACACTATTTAGTAATTGATTTTTGTGAGAATCATAACAGAATGATTAGTTCAAAAAAATTTAATTAAATAAATACTAACATGTCATATTAACTTAGAAAATTAGTGTAATTCATAAAAAGTCTCAAATTATATTTATTTGGGTATTTATAACATCAATTATGTCAATATTTCATTAATAAGATAATTACTGCATCATCTTTGTGTCATAAATAAATTAAATTATTTAAAGTCTAAAAATTACAAATAAAATATCATTATGTAGGAAATATTTTTAGATTTATAATGAAAATTTATAGTCTAATTTATCTTATGTATAACCTTATATTAAAAATTATTTAGTTATTAAACTTTGATTTTAACTATTTTAACCCTTCTTTAAATAAATTAATAATAAATGTCCTAATCTAATCCAAGTGGGCCTAAATGGTCATATTTTATTCCTATGTTTGTTTTTTTTTGAATTACACTTATCCAATAGAATTAGGACATGTGTTAGGGTAATAATAATATCATTTTTACCCTTAATTACCCTATTTACTTTTAACCGTGGTAAATAAAAGTAAAAAGTTACTATTCACCAAAAATTATTTTCATCTCATTGAACCACATTTTACTTACTGACATCAACCGTGTTTCTCGGATTTTTGAAATTCCACTCACAGAAGCGGTAAAATTAAGTTTTATGAAAAATTTAGTTTTTTTAACTACCACTTAGTGGTTTCACTATTCATCAAAAATTAAAAGTTTTCAGAAAAATACCAAAATTTTACCGTAGGATAATTTTGATATTCCGAATCCAAAAATGAAGTCCATTTTGAAAAATAAAATTTATAAAATTTCACAAAGTGGTTATTTCTATTCATAATGGCTAGTTTTAATAATATTTTAATAGTATATCGTTGTTTAGTGAAACTCGGTATTGCATACGACGCAAGCTATCGAGGAAGGTCGAGATTTCATGTAAAGCAAGTCAAGAAAGTGTTGTGTGTAGAAAAAGATTCCTTTGATGATTTATATAACATAAAAGTATCGGGTGTTACATTCTACCCCCCTTAAAATGAATTTCTCCCTCGAAATTCGTCACTTTGTAACAAACAGATTAGGATACGCCTCCCTCATCATATCCTCAAGCTCCCATGTAGCTTCTTCTAATTGGTGGTTCCTCCATAAAACTTTCACCAAGCAAGTGGTCTTGTTTTGTAGGACTTTTTCGCTATGATCCAGAATCTCTATCGGCTGTTCTTCATAAGAAAGATCTTGCTCCAGCGGTACAACTTCTAAGCTGAGTACATGTGAAGGATCATGTATGTACTTTCTCAGGAGAGATACATGGAACACATCATGTACTTGAGAGAGACTCGGTGGAAGCGCCAATCGGTAAGCTACCTTCCCAACATGATCCAATATTTCGAAAGGACCGATATATCTAGGGCTCAACTTCCCCTTCTTTCCAAATCTCATGACCCTCTTCCAGGGAGATATTCGTAAGAACACTTTATCACCCACTTCAAACTCTAGGTCTTTTCTTCGGTTATCAGCATAAATTTTCTGTCGACTTTGAGCTGCTCTTATGTGTTGTTGAATAGATCTGACCTTCTCTACCATTTCATCAATGAGATCATGTCCTAATAGCTTTATTTCCCCAACATCATCCCAGCAAGTTGGAGTCTTGCATTTATTTCCATAGAGAGCTCCATAAGGAGCCATCTGAATACTGGAGTGAAAGCTATTATTATAAGAAAATTCCACCAAAGGTAGGTGTTGATCCCAACCACCTTTGAAATCCATAGAGCAAGCTCTCAACATATCTTCTAGAGTTTGAATTGTTCTCTCAGACTGACCGTATGTCTGAGGATGATAAGCAGTGCTCAAACTTAACTCTGTATCCAGAGTATGCTGAAGACTTCGCTAGAACTTTGAGGTAAACCTCGGATCCTGATCAGATATAATAGAAAGTGGTACTCCATGCAATCTTACCACTTCCTTTACATATATCCTGGCAAGCTGATCCAGAGAGAAATCCTCTCTAATATCAATGAAGTGTGCAGACTTTTTAAGACAATCAACTATGACCCAGATAGTATCATTGCCTTTGGATGTTTTAGGATGTCCGGTGACAAAGTCCATAGTGATGTTTTCCTATTTCCATTCGGGTATGGGTAATGGTTGTAACATCCCCTTAGACTTCTATCTCTCAGCTTTAACTTGCTGACAAACCAAGCATCGAGAGACATATTCAGAAACATCTCTTTTCATTCCATCCCACCAGAAGTACTTTTTCATGTCCCTATACATCTTCGTGCTTCCAGGATGAATAGAGAATGAAGAACTATGAGCCTTATCCAGCTGCTCCTTCTTTAATTAGGGGATGGGAGGAACACAAACCCGATTCCTGAACTTTATTATCCCATCACAATCAAGGTTGAATTCAAGAACATTTCTCACCTTCTTTTGTAACTCTACATCTTCTTTATGTTCCTCCTTAATCTTCACATGTATAGATGGTTGAACATTCATTTGAGAAAGATACGATTTTACCCCTTCCATTATAATTCCAAGATCCATCCTTTGTAAATCCATAAATATTGGATCTTTTGTGATCCTCATCATGGATAAACTGTCATGGTCTTGTCGACTTAATGCATCTACCACCTTGTTTGCTTTCCCAGGGTGGTAATGGATTGAGCAGTCATAATCCTTAATCAGCTCCAACCATCTTCTTTGGCGCATATTCATCTCCTTTTGTGTGAAAATATACTTTAAAATTTTATGATCAGTATAAATGTCACAGCTTTCTCCATAAAGATAATGCCTCCAAATCATTAATGCAAAGATTATCACAGCTAACTCCAAATCATGAGTTGGGTAATTTTGCTCATGTATTTTCAACTGTCGTGAGGCATAAGCTATCACCATATCATTTTGCATGAGAACACATCCCAGTCCCTTCTTGGATGCATCACTATAGATCACAAACCTTTCTCCACTACAAGGAAGTGTGAGTACAGGTGCACTGGATAACCTTCTTTTCAACTCCTTGAAATTCTCTTCACATTCCTCCATCCAAACAAACTTAACTCCTTTCCGAGTCAACTTGGTGAGTGGATTAGATAATCGTGAAAAATCTTTCACAAAACGTCGATAATATCCATCCAACCCAAGAAAACTTCGGATCTCGGTTACTGTTGTTGGTCTCGACCATCTTTCGATAACCTCTGTTTTTGCTGGATCCACAGATATCCCCTCTTTTGAGATTATGTGACCCAAAAAAGAAACTTTTTGAAGCCAAAATTCACACTTGGTAAATTTGGCATAAAGCTTCTCCTTTCTCAGGGTCCTCAATATAATTCTCAAGTGATCTTCATGTTCTTCCTTACTCTTTGAATAGACAAGAATATCATCTATAAAGACTACCACAAACTGATCAAGATAGTCTTCAAAGACTCTATTCATCATATCCATGAAGATAGCAGGGGCATTAGTAAGACCAAATGACATCACTATAAATTCATAGTGTCCATACCTTGTACGGAAAGTCGTCTTTGGTATATCCTCCCTTTTGACCCTTAATTGATGATACCCTAAATGAAGATCAATCTTGGAAAAGTATTGAGCTCCGCATAGTTGGTCAAATAGGTCATCAATGTGCGGGGGAGGATATTTGTTCTTGATAGTGATCTTGTTAAGTTCTCGATAATCAATTCAGAGTCTCATTGATCCATCTTTCTTCTTAACAAACAGAACAGGTGCTCCCCAAGGTGACACACTAGGGCGTATGAACCCCTTATCAAGATTCTCTTGGAGTTGCTTCTTCAATTACTGCAACTCAATTGGGGCCATTCTATAAGGTGACTTTGAAATAGGCAAAGCACCCGGTATGAGTTCTATTGAAAACTCAACTTCACGATTTGGTGGAAGACCCGGTAATTCCTCCGGAAAGACATCCTCAAACTCCCGTACAATGGGCATATTCTTAATCGTGAGTTTCTCACCAACCATTTGAGATAAATAACCATCATTTAGTGGAATCAAGACCCATAAGATCGAATAAATTTCCACTGGAAGGTTATGTTCATCCTTGCATCAATAGACGATCATAGATTGATCTGGAATATGAAATGTGACTTCCCTTCTTTGGAAATTGATATGAGATACATATAAAGAAAGAAAATCCATGCCAAGAATCACATCAAATTCCACTATAGGAAGGATCACAAGATTTGCAGGAAGCACTATCCCACAAACTTCAATCGGAGAAGAATTATAAACTTTTGAGGCGACTGTTGTGCCATTAGGGGTTGTCACAGCTAACTCAACATCTAATTGTTGAGGTAATACGGTGATATCCTTAGAAAATTTTTCAGAAATAAAAGAGTGGGTGGATCCATAATCAAATAAAACATTTGCTACTTTAGAGTGGATGGTAAGTGTACCTTTCACCACATCGTTATCGTACTCCACATCGCTGATAGAAATTGCATGTGACTTTCCTTTGTCTTTAGCCTTAAGAGTTTGTTGACGTCGACCATCATCATCAACCCTTGGATTTGGGCATTGATTGGTATAATGCCCCATCTCCTTGAACTTGAAACATTGAAGTGTAGTAGGTTCATTCTGTGTATCCCTTCCTTTTTTTGCATCATTAGACATCTTCTTCCCATCATTTCGGCATTCAAATGCCCGATGACCTTCCTTTCCACATTAGAAAAATTTACTTGTCCCTTTAAGACAACTCCCTCCATGTTTCTTTCCACACTTTGAGAATAAGGGAAAGCTCATTTTCTTTTTAGTGTGCTCTTTAGATTTTCCTTTGAATTCCATTTTCCTCTTCTTATTAAACCCATATGACTGATGGGTTACTCCAATATCCGTCTCGACTTTGAGAGCACATCGAACGATTTCCTCATAGCTATTGAAGTCCCTTATGGCTAACGCCCTTCGAAGACTTGGTTTTAAGCCACTAAAGAATCGATCAATCTTACTCTCAGGTTGGATAATAATACCAGAAGTGTACCTTGCAAGTCTTGTAAAATTTGCTTCATAGGTACCAACCGATTCATCATCCTTTTGCTTTAGTTCAAGAAACTCCTTCTCCATATTTGTTCGGAGAATACGAGGGAAGTACTTATTGAAAAATAAGTTCTTGAACTCGTCCCATTCCATGGACTCAATTTCATCCCTTTGCCTCTTATTCTTAATAATATTCCACCATTGATCAACATCACCTTCCAAACGATACACTACTAAGATGACTTTATCATGTTCATAACATTGAAGAATTTAAAATATATTTTCAGTAGTACTAATCCATTGTTCAGCAACTAATGGATCAGTAGACCCGCTGAATGAAGGTGGACGCTACCTCATGAAGGATTCAACATAATGCTACTCCTTCCTTTTCTCGTTTTGAAGTCCTGCATGATTCATATCTTGAGAAAGTTGTGTGAGCATGGATACAAGATTTTTCATTCCAGCTCCCATAACGTTTGGTTGCTCAGGGGGACAATCATTGCATTGCCCGTCGTATTCCGCATTAACACGGTTCCTTCGGGTTCCAGCCATTGACTAAAACCAAGAAGAATAGTGTGAGCAACACTAATTATAATAGGAAAACCACATAATCAAGAATAAAATTTCACACTTAAGGTATTATCCTAGGTTATTCATGGCCATTTCTAAAACACTAAGATTGTGTTCTATGCTTAGACTTATCCATAGGGTTCTTACTAAGGCTTTCACATCCTAGTTTCCAAAGGTTGACTATACCTTTCCTCTGATACCAACTATAACGACCCATACTTTACATACATTGTTAATACTTCAGAATTGAAACATATAACAAAACTAGGAAAGGACCGTATAGGTATAGTGTCTTTAGAAACTGGGAAACATAAACAACTGGTTCATAAAGCGTCTACACTATCTCCCATTTATTTCATCATATATATATAGTCCCTTTTGGAATATCTTACTTAATAACCTTCTTCCTGACCTGGGGAAAGAAAACATACAAAAGGGTGATCTCAGATGATCATTAAGGGTAAAAAAAAGAAATGTCAATCACATCATATACATAAGAACATAACTTTTGGAAATCTTAACCTGCAAATGAAATCATAATTTCATAACATGGGATAAATCATAGTAGTGAAATATAATCCCAATAAACATATCTTAAAACATGAAACTTTGTGGCATACACACATAATCATAAATAATCATTTCTTATTAGTCAAGACTCATTGCCAAGACTATCTTAGTGGACAAAGTCCATTTTTGAACCGAGTTCACTCCTCGTTTCAGTCCTGTTTCACTGAACCGGTTTAACTTTCCATTCCAGCCATGTTTATCTCATGAGATATAAAATCTTTACCCAATGAATTGGAGGGAGATATAGGTCCCACCCATCTCATAATGATATCATTCTTATGTGTGCCACAAAATCATAAATCATACATCATTTCATAACCCTTGTAATAAAAATGGGAATCTTAAACATCATGACATCATAAAACAATTCATAAAAGATAAAGGAATTCATAAATATAATTCCAACAAAACATAATCAAATCAATGTAATAATAGGGATAGAAACAGAACCCTTTATTATCTTAGATGGAAAATAATTTAGATAAAACACTTGAACTCCATTCTTGAGGAAAATATCCTTTCTACTTCAAAAATACTTTTCCTTTCTTAACATGTCATACAATTCTAAACTAAAAGAAGTTGATTAAAAATAAACTTGAAAACTAGTAAAGGAAGCTTCTTGGAAATAATTTTTTAAAAATCCATTAATGCCGTATAAGTTAAAAAAAACATTCTTCTCGTACTTTTGTCGGAAAAGTCAAAAAAGTACCCCGTACGAAAAACGAAAAAAGATTCCTTTCATATCTTTTACTAAAAACACACCGAAGAGTAAAATTGGATTTAAACAATTTTAGGTGGATGTAAATAATATTACATATTGAGGAAACATGGATGTAGATGATAAAATACACCTCATTAAATTTCAAAGTATAAACAATCTCGGATAAAAATGAGATTGTGATATTTCCCTTACCTTAGGTCCGATTTGACTCGTATGTGTCCGAACCTCCTGTATAATGATTTAAATAATGTTATTGACTTATTAAAGAATCATAATTATTGTTATGATATCATATATGGTCATATTCTTAGCTTCTTGGTAGTAATATTTCATTGCTACTTGTTATTCGGGTGTTTATAACTTTTTGTTCTTATGCGTGTTTTGTCAAATAAATTCTTATTCTTCTCTTTAGGTTATAGATACATCATTTTCATAATGGTATTAATGTACTATATATCATATTTATTCATTAAATTCATTTATATAATCATTATGAAATGAAGATCATGTAGAACGAATCGCATCACATCGTGGAGACGGTATTCCGTACGTATGCACGAGCGATGATATCGTTCCCATGATCGTGGAATTGTATTAGAGTGTATGTATACTATTTAAGAATCAATATCAATTTACAATAATCATATATAGTAATTATTCACATCAATATACCCATCCAATTAAGGTGGTGGGTGAAAATAGATTACATCGCGGCGTGGAGACGGTATTCCGTACGTATGCACGCCCGGTGATTTCATTTTTCGTAGGATGGATAGATGGTGAAATAGGGTTGTTTTATACTTATAATAAAATATCAGTATATGATTGATACTGATTTTATTACTTCATGATGAAACAACTAAATAAGAAGAAGTGGAATAAGAAATAAAGATGAAAGAATTGGTAACAGGCATTACCTCTTCTTTGAAGCGCCTCTTTTAGACCTCCTTTTAGGGCACTAAAATTGGTCTTTGAAGAAGACCAGGACCTCTAGGATGTCTCTAGGGAAGTGGAGAGAAGAAATTGTCTGGGGTTGGCTGAGCTTGAAGGATCAAAGTGGTGTGAGGAAGAGAGGGAGGAGGTGCCCTTTTATAAGGGAGGAGAGGGGCACCTTTGGAATAACTAAAAATAGTATTTTATTATAAATCCAAATTCGATTTTAAATAGCTAAAAATTGATTTATTTCGAAGATAAGGTGGGGATGGGTCGAAATAATCTCATAAAATATAATTTAGACAAGTTTAGGTTCCTATTTTAACCTTATCATTTAGATTTAACATTAAATTAAATAATTTTAATTTTACCGTGTCTTCTTGTGTTCTTATACTATAAGGTTAATAAACTTACTATAAGCAGCCAAACGAACCCCAAGCTGTTTATTATTAATATATATAACCTTATCTAAGTCATGTGGCCGAACCTTATATTTTTAGGAATAAAATAACAATTACTAATATAATATTTGTTTTAAAAACTATTTTATGTCAATTTTGACACTATTTAGTAATCGATTTTTGTGAAAATCATAACAGAATGATTAGTTAGAAAAAATATAATTAAATCAATACTAACATGTAATATTAACCTATAAAATTAGTGTAATTCATAAAAAGTCTCAAATTATTTTTATTTGGGTATTTATAACATCAATTATGTCAATATTTCATTAATAAGATAATTACTGCATCATCTTTGTGTCATAAATAAATTAAATTATTTAAAGTCTAAAAATTACAAATAAAATATCATTATGTAGGAAATATTTTTATCTTTCTAATGAATATTTATAGTCGAATTTATCTTATGTATAACCCTATATTAAAAATGATTTAGTTATTAAATTTTGATTTTAACTATTTTAACCCTTCTTTAAATAAATTAATAATAAATGTCCTAATCTAATCCAAGTGGGCCTAAATGGTCATATTTTATTCCTAAGTTTTTTTTGGTCGAATTACACTTATCCAATATAATTAGGACATGTGTTAGGGTAATAATAAAATTATTTTTACCCTTAATTACCCTATTTACTTTTAACCGTGGTAAATAAAAGTAAAAAGTTACTATTCACCAAAAATTATTTTCATCTCATTGAACCACATTTTACTTACTGACATCAACCGTGTCTCTCGGATTTTTTAAATTCCACTCACAGAAGCGGTAAAATTAAGTTTTATGAGAAATTCAGTTTTTTTAACTACCACTTAGTGGTTTCACTATTCATCAAAAATTGAAAGTTTTCAGAAAAATACCAAAATTTCACCCTAGGATAATTTCAATATTCCGAATCCAAAAATGAATCCCATTTTGAAAAATAAAATTTATAAAATTTCAAAAAGTGGTTATTACTATTCATAACAGCTAGTTTTAATAATATTTTAATAGTATATCATTATTTAGTGAAACTTGGTATTGCGTACGACACAAGCTATCGAGGAAGGTCGCGATTTCGTGTAAAGCAAGTAAAGCAAGTGTTGTGTGTAGAAAAGGATTCCTTTGATGATTTATATAACATAAAAGTCTTGGGTGTTACATTCTACCCCCCTTAAAATGAATTTCGCCCTCGAAATTGGTCACTTTGTAACAAACAGATGATGATACCTCTCCCTCATCATATCCTCAAGCTCCCATGTAGCTTCTTCTAATTGGTGGTTCCTCCATAAAACTTTCACCAAGCGAGTGGTCTTGTTTCGTAGGACTTTTTTGCTACGATCCAGAATCTCTATCGGCTGTTCTTCATAAGAAAGATCTTGCCCCAGGGGTACAATCTCTGAGCTGAGTACATGTGAAGGATCAGGTATGTACTTTCTCAGGAGAGATACATGGAACACATCGTGTACTTGAGAGAGATTCGGTGGAAGCGCCAATCGGTAAGCTACCTTCCCAACACGATCCAATATTTTGAAAGGACCGATATATCTAGGGCTCAACTTCCCCTTCTTTCCAAATCTCATGACCCTCTTCCAGGGAGATATTCGTAAGAACACTTTATCACCCAATTCAAACTCTAGGTCTTTTCTTCGGTTATCGGCATAAATTTTCTGTCGACTCTAAGCTGCTCTTAAGTGTTGTTGAATAGATCTGACCTTCTCTGCCATTTCACCTACGAGATCAGGTCCTAATAGCTTTCTTTCCCCAACTTCATTCCAGCAAGTTGGACTCCTGCATTTCTTTCCATAGAGAGCTTCATAAGGAGCCATCTGAATACTAGAGTGAAAGCTATTATTATAAGAAAATTCCACCAAAGGTAGGTTTTGATCCCAACCACCTTTGAAATCCATAGATCAAGCTCTCAACATATCTTCTAGAGTTTTAATTGTTCTCTCAGACTGACCGTCTGTCTGAGGATGATAAGCAGTGCTGAAACTTAACTCTGTATCCAGAGTATGCTAAAGACTTCGCCAGAACTTTGAGGTAAACCTCGGATCTCGATCAGATATAATAGAAAGTGGTACTCCATGCAATCTTACCAATTCCTTTACATATATCCTGGCAAGCTGATCCATAGAGAAATCCTCTCTAATAGCGATGTAGTGTGAAGACTTTGTAAGACGATCAACTATGACCCAGATAGTATCATTGCCTTTGGATTTTTTAGGAATTCCGGTGACAAAGTCCATAGTGATATTTTCCCATTTCCATTCGGGTATGGGTAATGGTTGTAACATCCCCTTAGACTTCTGTCTCTCAGCTTTAACTTGCTGAAAAACCAAGCATCGAGAGACATATTCAGCAACATCTCTTTTCATGCCATCCCACCAGAAGTACTCTTTCAGGTCCCTATACATATTTATGCTTCCAGGATGAATAGAGAATGAAGAACTATGAGCCTCATCCAGAAACTCCTTCTTTAATTCGGGGATGGGAGGAACACAAACCCGATTCCTGAACTTTATTATCCCATCACAATCAAGGTTGAATTCAGGAACATTTCTCACCTTCTTTTGTAACTCTACATCTTCTTTCTGTGCCTCTTTAATCTTCACATGTATAGATGGTTGAACATTCATTTGAGAAATATACGATTTTCCCCCTTCCATTATAATTCCAAGATCCATCCTTTGTAAATCCATAAATATTGGATCTTTTGTGATCCTCATCATGGATAAACTGGCATGGTCTTGTCGACTTAATGCATCTTCCACCTTGTTTACTTTCCCAGGGTGGTAATGGATTGAGCAGTCGTAATCCTTAATCAGCTCCAACCATCTTCTTTGGCGCATATTCAGCTCCTTTTATGTGAAAATATACTTTAAACTTTTATGATCAGTATAAATGTCACACCTTTCTCCATAAAGATAATGCCTCCAAATCTTTAATGGAAAGATTACTGCATCTAACTCCAAATCATGAGTTGGGTAATTTTTCTCATGTATTTTCAACTGTCGTGAGGCATAAGCTATCACCATATCATTTTTCATGAGAACACATCCCAGTCCCTTCTTGGATGCATCACTGTAGATCAAAAACCTTTCTCCACTACAAGGAAGTGTGAGTACAGGTGAACTGGATAACCTTCTTTTCAACTCCTTGAAATTATCTTCACATTCCTCCGTCCAAACAAACTTAACTCCTTTCCGAGTCAACTTGGTGAGTGGATTAGATAATCGTGAAAAATCTTTCACAAAACATCGATAATATCCAACCAACCCAAGAAAACTTCGGATCTCGGTTTCTGTTGTTGGTCTCGACCATCTTTTTATAACCTCTATTTTTTCTGGATCCACAGATATCCCCTCTTTTGAGATTATGTGACCCAAAAATGAAACTTTTTGAAGCCAAAATTCACACTTGGTAAATTTGGCATAAATCTTCTCCTTTCTCAGGGTCTTCAATATAATTCTCAAGTGATCTTCATGTTCTTCCTTGCTCTTTGAATAGACAAGAATATCGTCTATAAAGACTACCACAAACTGATCAAGATAGTCTCTCAAGAATCTATTCATCAGATCCATGAAGATAGCAGGGGAATTAGTAAGACCAAATGGCATCACTATAAATTCATAGTGTCCATACCTTGTACGAAAAGACGTCGTTGGTATATCCTCCCTTTTGACCCTTAATTGATGATACCCTGAATGAAGATCAATCTTGGAAAAGTATTGAGCTCTGCATAGTTGGTCAAATAGGTCATCAATGCGCGGGAGAGGATATTTGTTCTTGATAGTTATCTTATTAAGTTCTAGATAATCAATTCAGAGTCTCATTGATCCATCTTTCTTCTTAACTAACAGAACAGGTGCTCACCAAGGTGACACACTAGGGCATATGAACCCCTTATCAAGATTCTCTTGGAGTTGCTTCTTCAATTCCTGCAACTCAATTGGGGCCATTCTATAAGGTGACTTTGAAATAGGCAAAGCACCCGGTATGAGTTCTATTGAAAACTCAACTTCACGATTTGGTGGAAGACCCGATAATTCCTCTGGAAAGACATCATCAAACTCCCGTACAATGGGAATATTATTAATCGTGAGTTTCTCACCAACCATTTGAGATAAATAACCTTCATTTAGTGGAATCAAGACCCATAAGATGGATGAAATTTCCACTGGAAGGTTATGTTCATCCTTGCATCGATAGAAGATCATAGATTGATCTGGAATATGAAATGTGACTTCACTTATTTGGAAATTGATATGATATCCATATAAAGAAATCCAATCCATGCCAAGAATCACATCAAATTCCACTATAGTAAGGATCACAAGATTTGCAGGAAGCACTTTCCCAAAAACTTCAATCGGAGAAGAATTATAAACTTTTGATGCGACTGTTGTGCCATTAGGGGTTGTCACAGCTAACTCAACGTCTAATTGTTGAGGTAATACGGTGATATCCTTAGAAAATTCTTCCGAAATAAAAGAGTGGGTGGATCCATAATCAAATAAAACATTTTCTACTTTAGAGTGGATGGTAAGTGTACCTTTCACCACATCGTTATCGTACTCCACATCGCTGCTAGAAATTGCATGTGACTTTCCTTTGTCTTTAGCCTTAAGAGTTTGTTGATGTCGACCATCATCATCAACCCTTGGATTTGGGCATTGATTGGCATAATTCCCCATCTCCTTGCACTTGAAACATTGAAGTGTAGTAGGTTCATTCTGTGTATCCCTTTATTTGTTTGCATCATTAGACATCTTCTTCCCATCATTGCGGCATTCAAATGCCCGATGACCTTCCTTTCCACATTTGAAACATTTACTTGTCCCTTTAAGACAACTCCCTCCATGTTTCTTTCCACACTTTGAGCATAAGGGAAAGCTCATCTTCTTTTCAGTGTGCTCTTTAGATTTTCCTTTGAATTCCATTTTCCTCTTTTTATCAAACCCATATGACTGATGGGTTACTCCAATCTCCATCTCGACTTTGAGAGCACATCGAACGATTTCCTCGTAGCTATTGAAGTCCCTTATGGATAACTCCCTTCGAAGACTTGGTTTTAAGCCACTAAAGAATCGATCGATCTTACTCTCAGTTTGGATAATAATACAAGAAGCGTACCTTGCAAGTCTTGTAAAATTTGCTTCATAGGTACCAACCGATTCATCATCCTTTTGCTTTAGTTCAAGAAACTCCTTCTACATATTTGTTCGGAGAATACGAGGGAATTACTTATTGAAAAATAAGTTCTTGAACTCATCCCATTCCATGGACTCAATTTCATCCCTTTGACTCGTATTCTTAATAAGATTCCGCCATTGATCAGCATAACCTTCCAAACAATACACTGCTAAGATGACTTTATCATGTTCAGAACATTAAAGAACTGAAAATATCTTTTCAATAGTACTAATCCATTGTTCAGCAAATAATGGATCAGTAGACCCACTAAATGAAGGTGGACGCTACCTCATGAAGGATTCAACATAATGTTTCTCCTTCCTTTGCTCGTTTGGAAGTCCTGCATGATTCATAGCTTGAGAAAGTTGTATGAGCATGGCTACAAGATTTTTCATTCCAACTCCCATAACGTTTAGTTGCTCAGGGGGACAATCATTGCATTGCCCATCGTATTCCGCATTAACACAGTTCCTTCGGGTTCCATCCATTGACTAAAACCAAGAAGAATAGTGTGAGCAACACTAATTATAATAGGAAAAACACATAATCAAGAATAAAATTTCACACTTAAGGTCTTATCCTAGGTTATTCATGGCCATTTCTAAAACACTAAGATTGTGTTCTATGCTTAGACTTATCCTTAGGGTTCTTACTAAGGCTTTCACATCCTAGTTTCCAAAGGTTGACTATAATTTTCCTCTGATACCAACTATAACGACCCATACTTTACATACATTGTTATTACTTCAGAATTGAAACATATAACAAAACCAGGAAATGACCGTATAGGTATAGTGTCTTTAGAAACTGGGAAACATAAACAACTGGTTCATAAAGCATCTACACTATCTCCCATTTATTTCATCATATCTATAGTCCCTTTTGGCATATCTTACTTAATAACCTTCTTCCTGACCTGGGGAAAGAAAACATACAAAAGGGTGAGCTCAAATTCTCAGTAAGGGTAAACAAAAGAAATGTCAATCACATCATATACATAAGAACATAACTTTTGGAAATCTTAACCTACAAAAGAAATCATAATTTCATAACATGGGATAAATGATAGTAGTGAAATGTAATCCCAATAATCATATCTTAAAACATGAAACTTTGTGGCATACACACATAATCATAGAGAATAATTTCTTGTTAGTCAAGACTCATTTCCAAGACTATCTTAGTGGACAAAGTCCATTTCTGAACTGAGTTCACTCCTCGTTTCAGTCCTGTTTCACTGAACCGGTTTAACCTGCAATTCCAGCCATGTCTATCTCATGAGATATAAAATCTTTACCCAATGCATTGGAGGGAGATATATGTCCCACCCATATCATAATGATACCATTCTTATGTGTGCCACAAAATCATAAATCATACATCATTTCATAACCCTTGTAATAAAAATGGGAATCTTAAACATCGTGACATCATAAAACAATTCATATAAGATAAAGGAATTCATAAATATAATTCCATCACAAAATAATCAAATCAATGTATTAATAGGGATAGAAACAGAACCCTTTATTATCTTATATGGAAAATAATTTTGATAGAACACTTGAACTCCATTCTTGAGGAAAATATCCTTTCTACTTCAAAAATACTTTTCCTTTCTTAACAGGTCATACAATTCTAAACTAAAAGAAGTTGATTAAAAATAAACTTGAAAACTTGTAAAGGAAGCTTCTTGGAAATAATGTTTTAAAAATCCATTCATGCCGTATAAGTTAAAAAAAACATTCTTCTCTTACTTTTGTCGGAAAAGTCAAAAAGGTACCCCATACGAAAAACGACAAAAGATTCCTTTCATATCTTTTAATAAAAACTCACCAAAGGGTAAAATTGGATTTCAAAATTTTTAGGTGGATGGAAATAATATTACATATTGAGGAAACATGGATGTGGATGATAAAATACACCCCAGTAAATTTCAAAGTATAAACAATCTCGGATAAAAATGAGATTGTGATATTTCCCTTACCTTAGGTCCGATTTGCCTCGTAAGCGTCTGAACCTCCTGTATAATGATTTAAATAATGTAATTGACTTATTAAAGAATCATAATTATTTTTATGATATCATATATGGTCATATTATTAGCTTCTTGGTAGTAATATTTCATTGCTACTTGTTATTCGGGTATTTATAACTTTTTGTTCTTATGCGTGTTTTGTCGAATAAATTCTTATTATTATCTTTAGGTTATAGATACATCATTTAAAGAATGGTATTAATGTACTATATATCATATTTATTCATTCAATTCATGTATATAATCATTATGAAATGAAGATCATGTAGAACGAATCGCATCACATCATGGAGACGGTATTCAGTACGTACGCACGAGCGATGATATCGTTCCCATGATCGTGGAATTGTATTGGAGTGTATGTATACTATTTAAGAATCAATATAACTTTACAATAATCATATATAGTAATTATTTACATCATTATATTCATCCAAGTAAGTTGGTTGGGGAAAATAGATTACACCACAGCGTGGAGACGGTATTCCGTACGTACGCACGCGCGGTGATTTAATTTTCTGTAGGATGGATAGATGGTGAAATAGGGTTGTTTCATACTTATAATAACATATCAGTATATGAGTGATACTGATGTTATTACTTCATTATGAAACAACTAAAGAAGAAGAAGTGGAAGAAGAAATAAAGATGAAAGAATCGGTAACGGGCATTACCTCTTCTTTGAAGCGCCTCTTTGAGACCTCCTTTTAGGGCACTAAAATTGGTCTTTGAAGAATACCAGGACCTCTAGGATGTCTCTAGGGAAGTGGATAGAATAAATTGGTAGGGTTTGGACGAGCATGAAGGATCAAAGTGGTGTAAGGAAGAGAGGGAGGAGGTGCCCTTTTATAAGGGAGGAGAGGGGCACCTTTGGAATAACTAAAAATATTATTTTATTATAAATCCAAATTCGGTTTTAAATAGATAAAACTTAATTTATTTCGAATATAAGGTGGGTATGGGTCTAAATCCTCTCATCCAATAGAATTTAGACAAGTTTAGGTTCCTATTTTAACCTTATCATTTAGATTTAACATTAAATTAAATAATTTTACTTTTACCGTGTCTTCTTGTGTTCTTATACTATAAGGTTAATAAACTTACTATAAGCAGCCGAACGAACCCCAAATTGTTTATTATTAATATATATAACCTTATCTAAGTCATTTTTCTGAACCTTAGATTTTTAGGAATAAAATTAAAATTACTAATATAATATTTGTTTTAAAAACTATTTTATGTCAATTTTGACACTATTTAGTAATTGATTTTTGTGAAAATCATAACAGAATGATTAGTTCAAAAAACGTTAATTAAATCAATACTAACATGTCATATTAACCTATAAAATTAGTGTAATTCATAAAAAGTCTCAAATTATATTTATTTGGGTATTTATAACATCAATTATGTCAATATTTCATTAATAAAATAATTACTGCATCATCTTTGTGTCATAAATAAATTAAATTATTTAAAGTCTAAAAATTACAAATAAAATATAATTATGTAGGAAATCGTTTTAGCTTTCTAATGAATATTTATAGTCGAATTGATCGTATGTATAACCCTATATTATAAATTATTTAGTTATTAAACTTTGATTTTAACTATTTTAACCCTTCTTTAAATAAATTAATAATAAATGTCCTAATCTAATCCAAGTGGGCCTAAATGGTCATATTTTATTCCTAAGTTTGTTTTTGGTCGAATTACACTTATCCAATAGAATTAGGACATGTTTTTGGGTAATAATAATATCATTTTTACCCTTAATTACCCTATTTACTTTTAACCGTGGTAAATAAAAGTAAAAAGTTTCTATTCACAAAAAATTATTTTCATCTCATTGAACCACATTTTACTTACTGACATCAACCGTGTCTCTCAGATTTTTGAAATTTCCCTCACAGAAGCGGTAAAATTAAGTTTTATGAAAAATCCAGTTTTTTTAACTACCACTTAGTGGTTTCACTATTCATCAAAAATTGAAAGTTTTCATAAAAATACCAAAATTTCACCCTAGGATAATTTTGATATTCCGAATCCAAAAATGAAGTCCATTTTGAAAAATAAAATTTATAAAATTTCAAAAAGTGGTTATTACTATTCATAACAGCTAGTTTTAATAATATTTTTAATAGTATATCGTTGTTTAGTGAAACTCGGTATTGCGTACGACACAAGATATCGAGGAAGGTCGAGATTTCGTGTAAAGAAAGTCAATCAAGTGTTGTGTGTAGAAAAAGATTCCTTTGATGATTTATATAACATAAAAGTCTCGGGTGTTACACTGACTGTGTGGTCCAACAGCGAGTTCTAACGGCGAGTTCTAACAGTGAGGTTTGACTGTGAGGTTTCCTATGCTGAAATTAATCATTCCTAACTCATGTTTGATGTAGTTTAACCTCTCATAATTCAATGGATTTGTGAATATATCTGCCAATTTATGTTCAGTGCTAATGAATTCAAGAGTGATATCACCCTTTTGATAATGATCCCTCAAAAAGTGATGTCTCACATCAATATGCTTTGTCCTAGCATGAGATACTGGATTTTTGGAAATGTTAATAGCACTTGTATTGTCACACTTTATAGAGACAAGTTTGAACTGATATCCATAGTCTAGTAAAGTGTGTTTCATCCACAGAATTTGAGCACAACAACTACCAGCAACTATGTACTCGGCTTCAGCAGTAAGTAATGCAACAGAATTCCGTTTCCTACCACACCAAGATAATAGTGACTTGCCTGAAATGTGACATGTCCCAGAGGTGATCTTTCTATCTAACTTGTAACCGGCAAAATCAGGATCATAATAACTCAACAGATCAAATGATTTTCCTTTTGGATAAAATAATCCTAAGTTGGGAGTATGTTTGAGATATTTAAAAATCCTTTTAACAGTAGTTAAATGAGATTATTTTGGATTAGCTTGAAAGCGAGTACACATTCATACACTAAACATGATGTCAGGTCTACTAGCTGTAAGATAGAGTAGACTCCCTATCATACCTCTGTAGTTTGTTTGATCCACTGGTTCTTCAGTTCATCAGTATCCAACTTACAAGTGGAACTCATAGGTGTGTCACTACCTTTAATACCATAAAAAAACGTTTTAAAAGATCCTTAAGATATTTACTTTTCTTCAAAACAATGCCATTTTTATTTTGAAAGATCTGAAATCCAAGGAAAAATTTGAGTTCTCCCATTAAACTCATTTCAAACTCATTTTGCATCATTTTTGAAAAATCAATACATAATGATTTTTTAGAAGATCGAAAAATAATATCAACCACATAAATTTGTACTATCAAAACATCTTTAGAAATCCATTTAATGAAAAGAGTAGGATCAACTATCCCTTTGGTAAAACCTTTTGAAATAAGAAAAGAGCTGAGCCTATAATACCATGCTCTTGGAGCTTGTTTTAAACCACATAAAGCTTTAGATAGTTTAAAAACATGATTGAAAAAATGGGGATTTGTAAAACTAGGAGGTTGTTCAACAAATACATACTCAACTATATACCCATTTAGAAAAGCACTTTTAACATCCATTTGATAAAGTTTGAAATTAAGATGAGATGCATAAGCAAGTAGTATCCTAATGGCTTCTAGTCAAGCTACAGGCACAAATGTCTCCTCATAGTCTATTCCTTCCTCTTGAATATATCCTTGTGAAAATAGCCTAGCTTTGTTTCTAACTATATTCCCAGACTCATCAACTTTGTTCCTAAACACCCATTTAGTGCCTCTGGTCAAAGTTTCCTTAGGTCTTTTCACTAATTCCCAAACTTTGTTTCTTTTGAACTGATTTAGTTCTTATTTCATAGCCATTACCCAAAATTCATCATTGATAGCATCATTAATATTTTTGGGTTCAAGCTGTGAAAGAAAAGCTTGATGTTCAACTGGGTTTCTTAGAGAAGCTCTAGTTTGTGTTCCTCTATTTAAATCGCCTACAACAGAATCTAGAGGATGATTCTTGAGAGTCCTAATACCTCTAGGTAGGGTTGAACTAGACTATTCATTGTTGTCTGTTGGTTTAGAATCAACAGGCACAGATTCTGGAAAAATTCCAAAACTGGATACTTTTACAGGGGATTCACTATTCTTATCATTAAAGTTCAGAATTGAAAAATCTTCCTCAAGATTTTAAAGAGAGTTTTTAGGCTCATGTGTCTTAGTCTCATATAATTTGACATGAACTAATTCTTCCACACATTTTGTTTTCTTATTGAACACTCTATAGGCCTTACTTTAGATAGAATAACCCAGGAAAATTCCTTCATCACTTTTGGAAGAAAATTTGTCAAGAATATCTTTAGTATTAAGAATAAAGACTTTGCAACCAAAAAATCTAAAGTAATTAACCTTAGGATTCCTATTATTCGAAAGTTCATAAGGGGTCCTTTTTAAAAAAGGTCTAATTAAAACTCTATTGATAACATAACAAGCTATATTTACAGCTTCAGCCCAAAAATAAACAGGTAAGTCATACTCATTAAGCATAGTCCTGAAAATTTCTTGAAGGGTCCTATTTTTTCTTTCTACAACTCCATTTTGGTGAGGTGTCCTAAGGGAAGAGAAATTGTGACTATAGCCATTGTGTAAGCAGTAAGATTCAAACTCATGATTCTCAAACTCATGGCCATGATCACTTCTCAGGGTCTTAATTCTAAGTCCACTAAGATTTTCTATAGACTTGGAATATTTGACAAAATAGGAACAAGCTTCACTTTTGTGAGCTAGAAAGTATACCCAAGTATACCTAGAAAAGTCATCTACAAGAAAATAAACATAGTGCTTCCCATTTAAACATGAACCTCTTGATGGTCCAAACAAATCCATGTGAACCAACTCAAGTGGTTTAGAAGTTGAAACTTCTTTCTTTGGTTTGAAAGAAACTTTGTGTTGTTTTCCCTTTTGAAAGGGATTACACACTTTATCCATTGGGAATTCTAATTTAGGTAAGTCTCTAACTAAAAATTTCTTAGATAGATTCCTAAGTGAGTGCACATTACAGTGTCCTAATATTCTGTGCCACAACCACGACTCTTTATGAAAAACATTTAACCAAGAAACATTTTGTTTGGCTAAGGAATTTAAATCAATAACATATATATTCTCGTTTCTACATGAAATGAAAACTAGATCATTTTTTGAATTAAAAACATGGCATGCATCATTTTCAAACTTAACATTAAAGCCATCATCACATAATTGAGATATGCTAAGTAAATAGTATTTTAATCCATAAAAAAAGTACTTTAGAAATTAATATTGTATCAGGGTTACCAATCTGTCCTAAGCTGACGATTTTTCCTTTTGCATTGTCACCAAAGGTGACATGCCCAACATTAACTTTAATTAGACTCTTGAAAAAAGAATAGTCTCCTGTCATATGTCTTGAACATCCACTGTCTATGTACCATAGGGTCTTACAAGAACTCTTTAATCAACTTCCCTCAGATATGTTAGTCATGAAGCACATGTTGGCATGATTATTTTCAGAATCAGTAGCTTCTGATTCACTTGTGCTGTCTTCCGAAGCACTCCAAGTTTCTTTCATGGCTTTCTTGTACTTCTTTTCCTTATAATCATATTTATTTTAGAATTTTAACTTCGTACAGTTAGCCTTGATGTGTCCTTTCCTCTTGCATTCATAGCAGACTATATCATATTCCTTATCAGATTTCTTCCAATCCTTCTTCCACTTACCTTGTTGATCATACTTACCCTTGTAGTTTGGTTTTCTGAAAAACATCTTCTTTCTATAGAACTTCCTAAATATTCTGGCTATTTGAGCCATTTCTTCATCACTATCTGAATCTGAATCTTCACTGGTTGAACTTTCAGTAGGTACATGTATTTTCTCTTTGTCTTTGATCTTTAAAGCAATAGACTTGAATGCCATGGATTTTCTCTTGGGTTCATCATCTTTTTATTTTTTCACCTTCAGTTATTCTTCATACATCATTAGTTTACCAATAAAATCTTTAACAAGTAGCTTGATGATGTCACATGACTCTCAGATAGACACAGAAGTGCCTCTCCATCTGTCTGGAAAACATCTCAATATTCTCATGATCTGCTCCTTCTCTAGAACAGCTTTTCCCAGTGAACTCATGGTGTTGACAATCTCATTAAACCTGAGGTACATTTCCGAAATGGGCTCATCAGGTATCATCTTAAAATTATCATATTTAATAGTATAAGTATTCAATATCATTTCCTTTACGTTGGTTGTTCCTTCATGAGAAACAGCCAAGGTGTCCTAGATTTCATGAGCTGTTTTACATGCAGAAATTCGCTTAAATTCCTCATCTCCTAAAGAGCAGTAAAGGGAATTCATAACTTTACAGTTATTCTTATAGTCAGACTTTGTAGCATCATCCCAAGTAGATCTAGAATTTTTGGGGATCTCATATTCTGATTCCATAGCATACCAAATATCAAAACCAATACTTTCCAAATGAATTTTCATTTTTATTTTCCATTGAGCATAATTCATGCCATTAAAGAAAGGTGTCATGTTAGTAGCAGCACCTTCTAGTCTATTTTCCATAACTAGATTTTAGAAAATATGTTAAAGAGATAAAATTTAGAACTAATATAAATTTAAGATCTTTAAGATAAAACTAAAATCACAGTTTTAAAAACAGAGGGTTTGAAAACTTTTTATAAATAAAAATATTCCCTCTAATACCAAATGTTGGTCGGAGTGGATACTCAAGAGGGGGTGAATTGAGTTCCAATAAAAATTTCTGTTAAAAACTGTTAGGATTAAAATCCGCCAAATTAAAATGGCCCAGTCAATTAAGGCAGTAGAGATATAAGTGACTTATTGTTCAAAAGGTTTCTCAAAGGTTGATTACTCCTCGGTTGAATCAGTATGAGAACTAATTCGACTTTTGAAACAAGTTTACTAAATGAATCAGATATACAAACTAACCAGAAATAACTATTAGAGTGAATGTAAAAATAGATTTCTATCTTTGCTAATATAACCACAGTGGATAAGTATAAAAAAAAGTAAGTGAAATGTGAACACAACAACTTAAACAAGAGGTTCAGTATTAATTCAAGACCTATTACTATCCACTTGGTGATCACCTGCCACCAAGAAATTATATTAAAAAGTGATACACATCCTATATCAGGATTTACAATAGTTTTCACAAACTGTCCAGGTTTTTTAACCTCTACCATAGTTATACATGGGAAAAAAAAACTACCAAGCCACACTAGGCTTCTTCCACATTTATACATGGGAAACAAATGTAAAGAGAGTTTGGTATGGGGATTTTCAGTATCCCTTAGTTAAAGCACAAGAGTAAATGTGTGTAACATAGACACACTGCTCACTAATGTAAAATACTTAAACACTCTGGACTCGTTGGAATGAAGGAAATGAAGTTTTGGTCCTTCTCTGCAAGTTTCCTCCAAAACAGAGTGTCATAACTTCCAGGTTCTGACTTCCAGATGTAGAGATGATCAACTTCTTGGGATTAAAGCTCTTTGTATCACACCACTACAGTTTTAAAAAGGTTCTTTCAATAGATCTTCGTGAAGCTCTCTGTTCTTCAGAATATGTGCTCGAGTGTTATTCTTCTTTCTTGTATTTTTGGTGCTGTATGTGTCTCTCTTATGTATATTAAATATATTCTGTGTCTTCTCTATGTATATATTGATGTCTGTCTCAAATCATATATATATACACTTTTCCAGCTCAGCTTCTTCTCATTTGGTTCAGCAGGGGCTGACAAGAGAAATGTTTCAACCACGTGTGGTCTTCCTCATACCTCGTACTATCTCCTAATATGCCTACAAATAACATTAAATAATGTCAGGTTCATTAATTTGTCCAGACATGACCTTTATGATAATAATAACAAAATCGGTAAAGAATAGAATAGAATATCATTAGACTGGTAGCAGATGCATGTCACATGGTAGACTTCAACAGTAGTCTCTCCAACTATGAACTTCATCGGTAGGCTATTCAACTGTGAGCTTCATCGGTAGGCTCTCTGTCTGTAGGCTTGTAACGGTGGACTTTCTGTTAGTGGATGTCTTGTAATGGTAGATGTTACTCTATGTAATAGTAGCTCCTCATCGGTGGACTTCATCGGTAGGTCTGTAACATCAGACTATTGCAACAGTGACCTTTCCACTAGTAGAATTATCTCAATAGGTAATTTCATTAACAGTGGAAAATGTCCATCAGTAGACTTTGAACAAATGTCGACTATCTCGACAGTAGGAGTTGTCTAGCTGTAGCCTTGTAATAACGGTATACATATCCAACTGTAGACTTGAACATTGATGCTCTCAATAGAAGACTTGAGAAAGAGTTTGGCAGTGAACTTCTAACAGAAGCCTTATCACAGTAGTGACCTTGTGATGGTGACTCTTTGTCTGTGAGCTTTGATAAGTAGATCAATGGTAGACTTGTGACAGGAACCTTGTAGATCTTCAATAGTAAACTTCTAGGATAAATAACCTAGAGTAACAGTGAGCTATAACAGTGAACTTTAATAGAAGGCTCTTACCAGTAGCCTTTAACAGTGAACATATATTTAGATAAATATAAACTATAAGCTCAAGCAACAAAGTCATGAGACTAAGAATATAAATTGTTCAGGATAAACAATATAAATACAGATTAAAAAGGGTTAGAAAATGGCTTAATATATCATGATCAATATTTAAACATGATTTGGGATTATCAAAATAGGTGAGTCCAACAATATATAATTTACTTATTTTATTTTATCACTAGTTTACTAACACTTATTTGTTAAAATCATTGTTTCGGGTGATAATTGATTCATTTTTCATGTATATTTTGGTTCAGTGTTTTTGATCATTTTATTTTGATCATGGTTACATAATATCCATATTTTTAAAAATGGATTAAATATAATATATATTCTTGAAATATTTATTTATAGTAATCTATAAAATTTTGAGACCGAAAATGCATTATACCATTCATGGAGATGGTAAACTGTACGTACGCATGAACGTTGTTTCCATTTTTCTCGATAGACGAAAAAAAATAAAAATAAATATTAATTAAAATTTAAAGAATAATTATTATGGTTTACATATCATTTATATTAATAAAATCTATACTTATTACCATCCATGTAAAAATTAAATGAAAAAAATTTCACATCGTTACGTGGAGGTAGTAGTCCACATGTACGCATGAGTGACGTTATTATTTTACAATGGATTGGAAGGTAAGAATTTAGATGTGATATTATATTTATATAGGTATAATTATATAATAAATATCACATATAACTTTTAAATTTTCTCCTTACTACTTTCCATATAAATCATAAGATAAAAACAAATCACATTGCTTTGTGAGGCTATTGTCCACCGTACACATGAGCGATGTTATCATATCCATCACAGAATTGAAACTAAGAAGGTATATGTGATACCATAATTAAATAAGTATAATAATATCATAGATATCATATAAATATTTTAACTACATCATTACATCCATCCTTGAAAGGTGGTAATGGAAAGTAAACTACATCGGTTTGCGAGACAGTAGTCCGCCATACACATGATCAACAGTTCCATTTTCCATTTGATGGAAGTGGAGATGGATATATTTTATGTCATTAAAATAATAAAATATTATTATTTATGAGGAATAATTTTATTATTTGGTGATAGTTGAAAAATATTATAAGGAGTAAAAATTATAAGTAAAATTAAAATGAATAGTTAAAAACATTACCTCTTTGTTGAGAAACCACTTTAGGTTTAACCTAAATCCTTCCTAAATTAGATTTATAATATAAAAAATACGTCTATAATGTGGGGATTTATGTAATTAAGGTATTTTTGTAGGTATTTATAGAACCAAATTGCTTTGGGAGTGTTAATAGGGGAATATAGGGGGTGGAATTTTATAACCAACGGAGAGGATGTACTTGGTATTTCTGAAAATAATCATTCACACCCACATTTTTATCATTAAAAAAGACTCAAAATGGATAATAAAAGAAAAATATATATTATAGGTTCCAAATATGTCCATAAAATGGGTTTTGGAAAATTTGGTAGGCCACTTTAACCCTTATATTTTTAGTTTAACCCCCTAGTAAACTCATTTTTACCTTAATCGCTGTAATTAATTTTTACTGTTTTTACTATTCATAGTGATCAAAAATTAATTTGACCTTATTATATAATATATATTATTATTATTAAAGATATGGTATACATTTTTATAAATTCAATTCACATAAGTGGCAGAATCCAATTCAAAATTATACCTGTGTACGCGATGAAAAAGAGGGCTTCCAAAGAGAAAAGTTACAAAAGTATAAAATGTTTAAATATCAAAATTTAATATGAAATTTATTAAAATGAACTAAATAAGTTATTTTTAAATATAATTAAACTAATTTTACTTTAAAATAAATTTAAAATATAATTTAACTATATAAATAATTTAAACAAAAATGCAGTTTTCAATTAAAATTCAGTAATTTTTACTATTCATAAAAAATTATCCTTTTCAGAAAATTCTCAAAAATTCACCCAAATATAATTTTGATATGTAGATTTAAAAATTAAAGTTTATTTTTTTTAAATAAAATTTTTAAATTGGTAAAAATATTTTAAATTGTGTGTACAAAGTGTGACTAATCCGCCATTCAGAAAAATACATTTTTTCAGAAATCATTTCTTTCCCTTTCAAATTGTTTTTATTTTATTTCTAATCAATATATAACATTTGAATTTATTTTATAAATTTGTTAACAATAAAAGTTTCATAATTTATTTGGTCTTATTCATACCTGCTAACTTAACAACTAGGTTATAATGGTCATGTTTAGAGAATAATATTTTATTGGAGTGTTGAGTTTTGTTTAAACCTAGTGTTTCATAGATCACAAGCTATAAAAGATATTGAATTTATTTTAAAAGAAATATATTTTTAATTATTTGGGTGTTATTTTTTTAATCATGGTGTTGTGTGTCGTACATGCTATCAAACATGATGTTCCTATTTTAAAATCTCAGTGTGTTACATGGAATGTCCTACTGGGTAGTTTCATTCCATAGTTAGTTGGCCCTAGAGTGTCCTTATTTAGATTTTTTTGGTTTTTTATTTGGTTAAAACTTATTTTGGAATCTCTAAAGGTTATTTTACCAAAGGAATAGAGTTTATTTTATCCATATTATGGATTGGACAAAGGGATGCCCACTAAGCTATCCAAGAATCATATACGATATGATTGGAATGATGCCTTACACAAATAATTAAGTGGAGAGATTAAATACCTATCAGGATCATTTCTTATTGAAATATTCATCTTATCCCACTAATGGTTATGGTGAATTTTAAAGGGGTTATCATTTTAGTGAGATAAAATTTAATAAAAGTCCTTATTAAATGATAAATAATCCATGATACTCATCTGATAAAAGATTATGTTATAGACAGTATCAACATAATAATTAAGCTAAAATTTGTGATCAATACCTAAATAATATAATATTAATGTAATATAATCCTTAGAATGGTAACTTATGAGATGTTCTTAAGTCATATTGGTGATTTAAGAAAAGTTCTCAAAGAAAAAAACTATGTGTCATAAAATTCCTTCTTGAGTAACCAAGTCTTGAAATTGTTCAAACAAGTGAATATAGGATCTTATGTAAGCATAGAGTGATTCATTTTTAAAAATAATTAAATGAAAAATGAAAAAAGGAATATTAGTCTCTACGAATGTACTAAATATGACTGGGTACATTAATTATTTTAGTCTCATATACTCAATATGATTGGATACATGAAATGATATTCAATATGATTGAATATGCTAAATGAATTGGTGAGACTAAACATTACCTTAAATATTTAATGTTTATAGAAATCCTTCATATTATTTTGAGATATATAGGATATCAACTGTATATTTTAGAAAATGTTGTAAATATAGAAAAGGTCAGAAATAGAAAAGAATTGAAGTTTGGAGCTTGAAGGTTTCTTTTAAGTAAGGGAGAAAATGAGTTGTTTCATTAATAACTTGGATGATTAAATATTAGATAAACTCATCATAATATGTGTATTTTATCTCATTTTTATCTTGTGAAGAGAATGAAAACATTTATTTTAATTAAATAAGATAAGGTTTTTTTTTATACACATAGTTATGATTTTTTAATCCTATAACATACTTTAAGGAGAGAATAAAATAGATTTTTCTAGTTAGGAATATATATAAACACTACAAAAAAAACTGGGTTTAGCGGTGGTTTTGTGGCGGCGGTTCACAAAACCGCCGCTAAACATTTTCGGTGAATGTTTCGCGGCGGTTTTTAATAAACCGCCGTGAAACCCAAATTTTTTTAAAACACCACGACCCTTTCCCCCACCCCGACCGCTTTCCCCAAACCCTCGTCTTCCCCGATCCCCCCCGGCCTCGGCGACCGCTGCGCCCCCCGCACCCTCCGGCGACCCCCGCACCCCCCGCACTCCCCGCGCCCTCTGGCGAAACCCGCACCCCCCAGCGCCCCCCTCGACCACCGGCAACCCCCTGCGCCCCCTGCGCCCCCTATGCCAACTGGCAACCCCGACACCCCCCACGCCCCCCGTGGCCTCCGGCGACCCCCGCACCCCCCGACGCCCCCCGCGACCCCTTTCGACTTTGGTAATTTTTAGTTCTTCCTTGATTCTTTGATTGCTTCTCATAAACGACGGATAAGTCATGCATAGTAATTGTGGATTATTTATTTTTGTGGTTTATATATTTCTCCTACATTTATTCATGTATTCATTACTAAAAGTCATGCATAGTAATTGATACCTCAACCTTGTTCAGTGTGTTATTTGATTATAGTTATTCTAATTATTTTATGTCTTCTTTCTTGGTATCCAACATAGGTTTGATTGTTGAATTTTTATTTAAAGTTTTCTCTCTAAATAATTCATTGGTAAAAAGATAGGATCCCATTAGAAGTTCCTAAATTATGTAGCTGATATTTTTGGATATGTATATCCTTGGAAATTGGTCATTATAGTGATGAAATATTTCATTGTAATTTTTATTATTGACTAGTTATCAAATTTTAAAGCATATATTTATTGTTATTAGAAAAGAGAGAAATTCTCTCCATCTTATGATAAATCATATGTTACTCTAGGTGAATAAGATTATAATTCCAATTGATCAAGATATGATTATTGGAAAATGGGGATTACTATATCTCTAGTGGTATGGATGGATATCAGGTTAGCTAATGGTGTTTCAAGTGTTGTTTTCCTCCTGCAATTAATAAGTATCAGGATGTTTTTTTGAGGACTTTATAAGGTTACCTCTAGAGATGGAGGTGGAGTTTATGATTGAATTAGTACAAGGTATCGAGACTATCACAATATCCAATTACTATATATCTCTATGGGATATTATATAGATAAATATTTAGTTGGGAGATCTTTAATCCAATGGATTTATTAATCTGAGTGTGTCTACATAGGGTTATCCATTTCTTTTTACCAATATTGCAAGGGTGAGTTATTGATTTTATATTATCTATTATAAATTAAATCATGTTACTCTTAATAATTGGTATCCTTTTCTATTAATTTATGATTTATTCAATCAGTTTAGAGGTTCTTTATGGATTTTGAAGATTGTTCATCGATTAGGTTATCAGCGGTTAAAGGTTTGAGCTAAAGGTGTGTCCAAGATAGAATTTCAAACACTATATAGTAATTTTGTGTTTTTGGTAATTCTATTTATGGTAATGGAGAAACCATATGTATTTATAACTTTGATAAACCATCTTTTATCCTTTTTTTCATTCGGGACTATATTTATCAATGATATATCGGTATGATCATGATCCTATGAGGAGCATGAAGAATAGTTGGTTATGTTCTTAGACACATTGAGATATCATAATTTATATGCCAATATATTGAAATGTTATTTCTATAATCAATAGGTGACATTTTTTGGTCGTGAGTTCTCTAAATCTAGGATATTAGAGGATATTGAGAAAGTAGAATCTATAATTTCTTAGTAGATTCATACTAATATTGTTGAGATTCATATTTTCATTGGTCATGTGGTTTCTTATTCTTGCATTATCTTGGAGTTTTCTCACATATTCATTAAAAATATAGTATTGACTTGGAATGGAGTGAATTTTTAGTGGGATGATAAATAAAAAGATTCATTTTATGAGCTAAAAAATATATTGACATCTACACCTATTCTTATTTGACCAAAGCCAAGGATGCATTATAAGGTCAATAATGAGGCCTCCAATGTGATGTTAAGGTTTATGTTGATATGGAGGAATGAGTTTTAGTAAATGGGTCTTGAAACTTATAATAAATTATAACAATTATCCAACTCATGATATTGAGTTAGTCATGGTTATGCATGCCCTCCAATGTTTATGAAATTAGTTATTCAATGATAATTTTGTGGCATTTACAAATAAAAAAACATTTAGTAAATATTTTATCATAGGGATAAAAATTTATGATAGAGGATATGGGATGAATATATTTAGTCATTTTATTTGGATTTTAATTATACTCCAAGAAAGTGAAATTTCATTATTGATGCTCTAAGTATAAATTATCAAGTGCATGTAGTTTGTAGGTCGAAAGATGAATGTAAATTTATATTACTTTTCTCAGAGATTCATCATGATGTAGTTAATTATAAAGGTCATGTCATTATAGAAACCTTGACCATCACTTTATCTTTATTTTTTTATTTAAAGAAGGTATGATTTCATATTATGTGTATTGGGTTTTCCATTAATGGTTTTATAGTATGGATTTCATACCTAGGTATATGCTTAGGGAGAATTCTCTATTGTATTTTCATGGGTGTAATTTTTTTATTGACCCCGACACCCCCCACGCCCCCCATGGCCTCCGGCGACCCCCGCACCCCCCGGCGCCCCCCGCGACCCCTTTCAACTTTGGTAATTTTTAGTTCTTCCTTGATTCTTTGATTGCTTCTCATAAACGACGGATAAGTCATGCATAATAATTGTGGATTATTTATTTTTGTGGTTTATATATTTCTCCTACATTTATTCATGTATTCATTACTAAAAGCGAGAATATCCATCCACAATTTGAGTAATTTCTTAGAATTTATATTGAGCAGTTGGTTCATTTGGGATATCACTTAATATTATTTACACCTCAACTCTTTCCAAGAATATAGATATGTTCAATAGATTAAATCCCATCCTATAGACCAATTTCAATTCCAATGGTTTATTTTACAAAAATCCATGTGACTTATCTCCCTTGTAAATTTGGTCCATAACAACATGTCTTATCATGGATAATGAATTAATTAGGTGCTTCTTGTTCTGTAAACATATCCCATTGGAAACCATAAAAAATAGTTGGGTAGATAGTGTTATGATAAGTGTGTAACCCGATATTCTTATTTCTCCTCAATGAGATGTTGATGCTGTCTCTTATGGACCAGGAATGCCAAGGAAGAAGCGGTACGCCATTTCATCTGCTTCTGCGACAGATGACGATCCGTCTGTCCCCACGGCATCTGAGGCAGCAGCTGCCTACATCCCTACATCATCTCCCCCTGCACTATCTCTGACACCGTCAATGGATGTCTCATTAGAGGATGAGTCATTGCCTCCCCCTACAGGAGCCTCAATAGTGGGGCAGCGACACGCCCCTTCCAGTTCATCACGGACATTCTGGAGGGTCACAGTCATAGGTACAAATTTTAATTAAATTAATTTATTGCATTTTGTTTATAGTAATTGTTTTCTAATTGCAGATGAAAAAAATGCAACCGTGGAAAAACACTTAAAAAGTTATGATGTTTGGAACATGAATGGAGAGAAGATAGTGGTGTCATTTGATTCTTATCGGGTCCCAACGGATGACGCCATAGGTTTACTTGGTCAGATTATAGGTCAGCTGGCAGCGGAGCCCATTTCCATGCCTATTTCATATGATGATTAGAGGCATATGCCTCCAAACTGGAAAAATGAAGTTTTTGATTCTCAGATAAAGGTAATTTTATTACTTTATGGTTTAATTGAATGTCATGTTACTAATATATTCAAAATGAATTTCTGTATACAGATGTTCTTCCACTTTACCGTTGCTGATATGATATCACGAAAGTGGACATTGAAAAATCTTGGAAAAAAATGGAAAGATTTCAAATGGAGGTTGTGGTGTGATGTCAATGATACTTTGTTGACCGTGCAACAGATGTATGAGAAGCTACCCAGTGGGGTACCGAAAGAACAGTGGAAAGTTTTTGTCAATAGCCATCGTGATGAGAAGCGGATGGTATTGAAATATATATTATTATATTATCCTCATTTTACATTTATAAATGTACATGAAGAGGAGATAGAAATTGAATAAATTACTATTAAATTGAATTTTATTTATTTCAGGATCTCTCAAGACAGAATGCATCAAACCGGGCAAAACAAGTCATCCCGCACACTACGGGCTCAAAAATCTTTGCTAGAAGCCGAATGTCATTGGTAATATTTTAATTAGTTTAAATATTTATAAGACAATATTATCTATTTAACATATTTAATTTTTGATTTATCTTTTTTTAATGCAGTCACAAAGTTTAGGTAATGAAGCATCCCAAACAGAACTATGGATGGATGTTCATAAAAAAAACAGATGGAAGTTTTTTTAATGAACCTGCCAGAGAAGTTGGGGTATGAAGTCAATTATTTATTATAATAACTTATTATCAGTTTTTACTATGTTAATATATATTGATATTTGATTTATAGGTAAAAATTAAAGAAATATGGGATGTCAATCCTGAGCAATCCTACTCTGTCTCCCAGGATGACCTGGTTGGTAAAGTCCTTGGGAAGGAGCATCCTGGTAGAGTGCGCGGGATGGGTTTTGGACCCGTACCATCTGAGGTCTTTGGCAGGCCATCAGGGATTTCAGCTACATCTACTCCTGGTTATAGTCATTTCATACCTAAAGATACTCAGAGGGAGATGTCTTCTCTACGAAACACAGTTCACCAGTAGGGGGATCAGATATCTGCTTTGCAGAAAGAGTTGCTTGAAATACGTCAGCATATGAGCAGATATGCCCCCGGTGGTAGTGCATCGGCTAGTGGTGAGCAGGTAAATCACAAAAAAATCAAAATCATTTAGTTTGCACACTTTTATTGGTTTTAAGTTTAATTATATATATGCAACAATATTTAATTTTCAATATAATGTTCTTATAGGTGGTAGCAGGTAGTGGAGATGAAGGTGGAGAGGGTGACGATGCAGCATCAGATGATGAGTAGTAGTGTTGTTGATGTGTTGAACAAGTATGAGAACAGTTGGTTTGTATATGTAACATGTATATGGCACATAGTTGCCACCAAACATTTCCATGTCCTAACATTTTTTTGATTTCTCATGTTTCCTTCTATGCATTTTATTTATTTATGATGTTTCATTTTATGTCTTGATTTCTCGAGTGTGGTATACATCATTCCATTTAGGCCTGTGTTTGAATTGGTACCACATCCAATGAGAATACCATATATGTAACCCATATTCATACCATTTCTACTATATAGCAGCATTCGGGTAGCCCCATTGTGTAAGCTCGATTCATACCATAACTGATTCATAGAAGTACCTAGGCAGTCCAACTGTGTAAGTCCCATTCATATCATTGTTGCTCCATAGCAGCACATGGGTATCCTAGCTGTGTAATCCGAATTCATACCATCACTATCAAGGCCCAATGAGCCACAACACATTACACAGGCATGAAGAAATTCCCACCTGACAGGATAATCTTAGACTATAAAACCAACATACCAATTATGCTGATAAAGAACTCACGCTCTTACTGACATGGAAAGAGTGTATCTTGGAAGCCTCCCACAATACCTAAATTTAACCGTTATCAGTATAACATGAATCTAAGCATGTATACACTCTATTAAAACACCTAATATGCATCATTACAATAACATCCAAATAATCATAGTTTAACTTAACTTATCCCCCAAATAACCATGTCAATTATTCATGTTAGACTTAACAAAACACAAGCACTACCCATGCTTTTACATTCACAATACCAAATACAATGATATTACTAACTGAATACCAGACCACAATCCACCTATATACCATCACTATAGAACAAAGTGTCTAAACTTACTTTAATTTTTTTAATGAACTCATAGACCTAGGATAAGTCCTCTCTTGGATTACATACATACAAGAAAACCCTCATCAGGTGGAAATGAGAATCGCTATTTCACTTGATTAGAACACTCCAATCACCAATATCCCAAGATACATCTCAATATTACTAGTCTCTCTCAACCCTAGTTCACATGTCACATCCTATATAGGATACAACTCATGGAGAAGCATCTATGAACCCATCTCAAATATCACGAGGAAAATCATAGGCCAATATACCCACTTGAGGGTTCTCATGCATATCACAAATCCCATACCCAATCCAACTATGAAATCTAGGTTACTAATCCTAACTAGAAATTGACACACCATACTTCCCCTGAAGGATAAAGATCACATACATGCACATATATATTAATGACATTATCTTATGATAATAACTATTGTTAAAAATCAATATCATTTGGTTTGGTTAAGTATAATTCCACCAATAAGGTATTTAGGAAAAAATTAGATAAGTTGTTGAAATTTTAAAAAACTCAAACCTATTTTCTTTAACGAAGTCAATAACAATTATATCATGATGCATCCCATCCAACCTACAACATAATGACCATCTTGGGATGTATACATGAAACTCTTATCTCATATCCAATGACATAACTCAAATCCTCAATAGGAATCATGTATAACCTACAAGATCATAAACCATACTCTCGCAAGCACCATGCACGGTTAGCGTGTTGTCTAACCTAAAACACACGCCAATTCACAAGTTACCCATTTTATATAGTAGGCATTAACAACCAACCCAAAACACACAACAAACCATACCATAACATACATTCTATAACTACTCAAACATCCATCTTTGGAACAAATTCTATACCCATATAAACATAATTTGTTCTATCCCATAACACAAATCCATTGTTAAAAAAACCCAACCCATATCACAATCCACCCATGGATGTTATATCGGCCAACTTAGAGCATAACCAATTACATATCATTACACATCACCATGGTTAGCATGATCACATAAATTGTATCAAAATTCATAACCATTTATTATATAGAGTATTAGTATCCATATAATATAAATCAACCCTTCTTAAAACACATAAGAAATTAAAGAATCTAAAAACACATATACATCTTGGGGGTCACATGGATTGGTTACTCACCAAATTGTGATACATACCTTTCCTTAGGTTGGACTCCATAACATACAACATTTGCTCATATCCTATTTTTCAATGAATACTACCATGTTATTTGTTTGTATGGTGTCTCCTGTTCAATATTCTGGTTTGATTTGTTTTTCAGGGCAGTGGTGTGGTAGGAGCAGAATTAATTTTTTTTCCAGGTCAACATTTTGCGGCGGTTTTAACTGCCGCTAATGCCTTACTGGTCAGCATTTAGCGGCGGTTATAACCGCCGCTAATGCCTTATTGATCAGTATTTAGCGGCAGTTATAACTGCCGCTAAATGTATTATGTTTAAATTGAGCGGCGGTTTTCACCGCCGCGACATAGGCACATCAAACGCCAGAATATAGCGGCGGTTAAAACCGCCGCAAAAAAAGTATCATCTATGCATAAAACCTCCGCGAAATGGAAAAAAACCGTCGCGAAAAGAGGCATATACGACGCTTTTCTTAAACCGCCGCAAAATAGTAAAAACCACCGCTAATAGATTTCCGACGCCCAATTTCGCGGCGGTTTTTGTAAACCGCCGCCAAACCCTATAGCGGCGGTTTAAACCGCCGCCAAATGAAAAAAAACTGCCGCTAGGGGCCAGTTTTGTTGTAGTGAAACTAGGGATATGATTTCTGGGTTCTGAAGTTCTATATAGATAGTATAAGTTGGTAAAATTTAAAACTATAAGAAGAAAAGTTGGTTAAAAAGTTCAAAAATGTTTCTTTAAGAAGCTAATCAAGGTCATGGAAACCTAGGTTTTTCAGGAAGGAATAATAATAATTCAATTTGATTGGATCATCCTTGATATACCTAAAGGATTTTTTCAAACCCCGTATAATTTCCATTTCAGGTGTGAATTTTATAGAAATCAATTCTTTTCTTTGAAAGTTACGTGACACTGACTGTATATTTTATAAAGTGTTGTGAATATACTTAAGTTAAAAATAAAAGGAATAATTGATTAATCTTGTATTTTTTTATTCATGAGATGAAGTAAATAGTCACTATATCAAAGATTTAGATGTAAAGGATTTTATCAATCTTGAATGAATCTAATTAAAATATGTGTATCTTCATCTCATTTCTATTATGTTATAATAGAAAATTTTTGATAACAAATATTTTCTATTAAAAACATGGTATGATTAATTATATACACATGGTTTATGATTCATCAATTTCTATAACATGTTTTGAGAAGATTATATGCATAAAAGTGTTCTATCTAGGATAAAAATGTGTATCTATTTATTTTTTAAAATATATGGGAATGTGTTCCTATATCCCATTGGTGGATTATATTAATAAAGTATTATTATTAAAAAAATGATCCAAAACATAGAATATCATATTTGATTTAGAAATAATAGTTTATTTGTTAAATATTCATACTAAAAGGAAATAAATATTATTCCCTAACACATAAGGGTTTGTGCATCTTAGTAATATATTTTGAGAAAATATAGTTTCTAAGTGGAGAGTAGGAATATTTTTGTAATTAAATAAGTTCATATTTAAAAAATAAATAATTTTACCAATCTAAGTTCAAATTGAGTTTTACTTAATACCATAAGATAATTAGGATGTATTAATAAGCAGTAATGTAAATAGTTACATTATTTCAAGTAAAAAAACTGATGGAATAGGGTTTTAAAGATGACGATGATGATGAAATTAGAAAGATTTCTAAGTAGAAAACTAAAGTTAACATTATAACATTTTATGTTGTGAATTTAAAAGTTTGAATGTGTTCAAGAAGTCAAATAATTAAGAATATGATTCCTAAATCTCACCATTTTTCAAACTGGATTTATTCATAAATTTTTCTAACTAAAATTTTTAGTGGGAGGGTTTTTTCAGATGGTCACATAGAGATGTGACATGGTTTACATATGATGTAATTTGTTAATAAAACCCAAAGAGTGCACAAAAAAAAGGATAACCTGGTAGTTTATCATATATGACATGATAAGAAATACTTATTTTGGTTTTGTTAAATATTCTTAATGAGTTTAAGAATATTAAAATGTATCATATTAAATGAAACCTCCATTTTATCATTCTTTCACATTGGAAACATAAATGTATATGTAGATATATATTTCATAAAGTGCAATGATAATTGACCTCTCAAATTATGAATTTGAGTTTATCCCTAACTGATGTTCTTTATGGAGTTTTATAGGTGATGAATAAATGTTAATATTAGCTTAAGTAGGATTCTTGTACAAAGATACAATATATTTTCATAAAGAACAAGATAAAGAATATGATTCTTTGTGTACACTAGATGTCCCACTAAATATACCACAAGGAGTGTCATGTGTATGTATTTGGAATAATAGGGGTGAATGGATAATATTTGAGTCCCCACTACCTAAAGTTATTGAGATACCTAGCATGAACACCTTTATACCTTGATACACTACTTACAAAAGTCTATATATTGGCTTAGCTAATACAGGGGTGGTTGGGTATGTTATTTATCATGTTATTAGTTAGAACTTAACCCATATGGGATTTTTACTCTTATATGATGAGTATGACATATGGGACATTCATTGAGATAAAACATTGGAGTTTTTAACCACACCTATATATTGTATATCTATATGGATCAGGGATATGTGATGTGTTTATACATAAGGATTAATGACATGTTATGTACTCATCAATCAGTTTATTCTACACTCATAGAGTAACGAAAAAATGATTGGGCTATATGGGATTGATATGTTCTATGTATAATGATCACCCGATGTCCTGGATAAAAGGAAAAAAAATTAGAATTTATGTTTGCATATGATGCAGACTGGTGGACACAAGTATAGATATACATGTGTTTGATTAAGATCACGCCATATTCCATTATATCTTGAGTAGAATTAATTATTTATTATAGGCCACTATTATATTACATATATAGATTCATAGATTTATATTTATTATTAATTATATAAAGGCATATGGGGACACACTTTGTGATGTACGGAATGGGGATTTTGTTTGACTTCAAGTGATACTCTAAAAGTGTTTTAGAGTTAATCCAAAAGTGTTTTGGATGGGTATTCACAACGTATTACATATGATGTAATACAAGGTGAAGTTAATGATAGATTTACAAAAGTGTTTTAGAATATATCAAAAAGGAGTTTTGGATATGGTTTCACAATTTATTTTATACGATATAATATAAGGTGAAATGACACAAAGTCTATTAGGATTTAGTGCAAGTGAGAGATTGAAAATGATATTCCCTAAATCCATGTATATATTTATACAATATATAAGGATTTTTTTATTTCATGAAAATTATTCTTTTAATACAAGGAATATTTTAGACAAGTTTTTGTGTAATTTTAAAACTTATCATTTTGATTAACCCTTAGTTAACCAATTTTAATTTTAACTGTGGTAACAAAATTTTTAATATCAAAGGGCTTTATTTTTTACTTATAAGGTGGAAATTGGCCCATAAATGGCCCATAAATGGCAAATTTATGTCATTTTAGACCATATAATATCATCCTTGTATTACTTAAAGTTTTTTATTATTTTTAAATAATTAAATAAAATATTATTTTGATAAGATATCATTAATGTTAATTTTGATACTATTCATTTAATTTGACTTTAAATACATTAAGAAAATAGAGGATTTCAAATACAATACTTTAAAACTTCCTTAAAATGTCATATAGATCTATAAAATTCATGGGATATATTAATTATTTCAAATTATATTATTTTAATTATTTTTATAATCATTTATCTTATTTTTCTATTAATTAAATAAATATTGTGTCAGCATTGTGAAAGCATTTAAGGTATTTATTTAATACCTAAAAATTACAAATAAATTAACATCCTGAAAATACATTTATTATTATAAAAATATCTATTTATATTCATTCAATAATTATTTAAACTCATATCTATATCATGACAACTTATTTAATATGATATTTTGACTTTTCCAGCTTTGCACAAGCATTGTACAAGCATTTAGATAAGCCACTTGTTATATAACTCTAAAGCTAATGTATAAACATAAAAATAATATTTAATATTTAATATTTAATAAAAATTTGATAAAGGAATTATTAAATCACAAATATTATATTTAGGATAACAAATTTGACTTTTTCAGGGATTCCCAATCTCTATGTCGGTACTGAAAATGATTTTCATATTTATCATGGAATAAATTATAATTTATATTTATTTTGAATTAAATTTGTATGATATTTTTATTATTTTATCATAATTTATTATTCCATAATTTTCAAAAAAATTATATTATGTTTACCTCTAGGTGATATCATAGAAGATACCATATTTCATAAAAACTGGTTTTTACTATTCACCAAAATTTAAGTTCTTCATATAAATTGAAAAAAATTCACAATAGGATAAATTTTACTTTATAAACCCAAAAATAAAATCCATTTAATCAAATTAAATTCCTATAATTGATAGAAATTAATTTAATATAAATGCATAAAACGTGATAAAAATTAGATTTTAGAGAAAATAAAAGCCTTTTAAGTATAAATTTTTTTATACCAAATTAAACTATAAAATAGATTATTATTAAATTAATTTTATTTTTAAAAATAGAATAAAACTATTTTTTGAGAAACCATTTTAAAATCATAGTGTTACTTTGTTTATGTTTGAAACAAAAATACAATTTTCAATAAAAGTCAATATTTTTCACTATTAACTTGAAAAATCAATCTTTTCAAAAAAATATCAATAATTTACACAATATTATTATTTTAAAATTTATATTATTTTTATTAAATTAAATTTCTAAAATTTCCGTAAATTAATTTTAATATTTTCTCACAAAAAGCAAAAAAATCATTTTAAAGGAAGACAAAATTTTAAAGTAGAAAATAACTTTACAAAAAATTGAATGATTATTTACTAATAATTTATCAATAAATTTATATTGAGTAGAATATATATATATATATATATATATATATATCATAATATAGTTAATCTTTTTCAAACTCTCCAATTTAACAGATAGGTTATAACCACCACATTAAATAATAATATTTGAATAGTGTATCATGGTTCGTTTAAACTTGGTGTTGCGTGTAACAAAATCTATCAAAGAAATAAATTTGTTTAAAGAAAATTATTTTATAATCCCACCCTTTAATAAATATAATCCTCATAATTTAAACTTATACTCGGTAATAAATGGTTTGATAGTTGAAAAATTATTTGTTAAAAACCCACATCATAAATAAGGATAATAAAACTTACCCTTAGAAGGAGGGAAAGGGAAGTTTCAAGGTCACCAAAAAACTAGGTTTCCAAATGGGATAAAATCAGTGTGAAGTAAAAATATGGACATGTAAGATAAAACTAACACCCAAGTTCTAATAGAGAGTGATAGAGAACATGTTCATGAGAATGTTAACCATCACAAAATTAGAAATCTATGATGGGTTAAAATATCATTGATTTCTTGGTAGGAAAAGTAAATGGATAATGCTTTTATTTCATGGTCCTTTTCCTAAATTCTAGGGTTCCTTTTACTATCCAAGTAAATCTCTTGATGAAGTAAACTTGATTTATTTCCATGTTATAAGAACAATCTCGTCCTTTGGTTTCACTTCAATCAATTTTCACGTCATTTCTTATGCCGAGAGATGGATATTTGAGATCAATTTTTCATGCCTGAAACACTTTTAACGAATCATGACATCCATAATTCATTTATTTGGCCTCTAAATGTTTACTAAAACAAAAAAATTTAGTTTAGGTTATGATAAATAATAATTTAACGTCAAAAAATGATGTCCAAATTTTAAGTTAATCAATTTCATAAGTAGTTAACCTTAAGAATCTTCCAATATATATTTGACCATATTCCAAACCCAAAAATGATTTTATCCTATATCCTTCCATGATCTACATTACAAAAATTTTAATCACTCATAAATTATCATACCAAAATGTATATACCTTGATCATATATTGTCAAATGTATACCATACATTTTCCAAAAGGTCTCAAAAAATCATATTTGATTCTAAAAGGTAATTCACCCATTATTCTTTAAATAAACACTTATCATATACAAAAAATATCTCCATTATAGATTTGGGTTCAACCATGCACTGATATATGATCATAGGTTGATTTAGAATATAAAAAATTATTTCCTTATTCAAAAAATATATGTGGAATATATGTAGGAAGAGATAATCAATGCTCTGAATCACATCCAATTTCACTCAAGGATAAGCTTTACATATGGATTATTCATAAAAACATCAACATAGAATCCTATTTTCTAGAGTAGAGGATAAGTGTTAACTAAATATCATGATTCATTTTAACTGTTCCAATTGAATAATATTTCCCTTTTTTCCTTTTAATTTAGAGATTTTTTTGGCTTATTATCTTCATTATCCCTTGTATTAGGGAATTGATTCGCATAATAACCAAAATCCTTTCATTTATAGAGCTTAAGCGTGAGTGGTGTATTCTATTGATGTCTATCACTATTAATTTCATTTAATAGCCTCTTTACATCACTTAGAAGTTTATTTTATCAATTTATAGGCATCCCACACTTGAGAAATTTTCTTGTTCCTTTCATACATTCACCTGAGTGCTTCTTCCCACATTTTTGGAAAGTATGAGGTTGAAATTTTTTCTTCCCTCTATGTGACAAAACACTGGAGCTTCCATGAATATATATCCTCCTTTTATTATCACTAGAACCTTGAGGGTTTCCAGCTTCCATTTCCACTTTCAGTGTACATCAAATTATTTCTTCAAAGATTCAAAATTTCATTATGGATAATTGCTTACAAGGAATTGATCAATTTTTCTTTTAGGGTGATGATTAAACCTGAAGCATACCTTGAAAGTCTTGTAAAATTTTTCTCATAGGTACAAATGGATTCATCATCGTTATCCTTAATTTCAAGTAATTTATTCTCCATTTTTATACATAGAATATGAGGGGAGTACTTACTGAAAAATATTCACTTAAACTCATACAATTCAATTAAGTAAATTTCTTCCTCTTTCTGTTTATTCTTAATAAGATTCCACCATTGATCCGCTTCACCATCAAAACAATAAACAACTGGACAACTATTTCATGATCTAAGCACCAAAGAATAGAAAATATCTTTTCCATCAAATTGATCTATTTATTAGCAACCAATCACTACTAGAATTTGAGGTATTTTCAACGAGCCATTTGCGACGGGATCCCGTCATAAATTAAATTTTACGACGGGGTCCCATCACAAATAGCCCGTTGTAGAAAACGACATCACAAATAAATCTCTGATTATATACATTATATATATAAAAACTTGTTGTGACGGGTCCGTTGCAAAAAGTATTTGTGACGGGCTCGTTGTCCCATCGCAAATAGTTTTCCATTTATATATGTTATATATACCTAAACCTTTTTCAACGGGCCTGTTGCAAGAAAGTATTTGTAGCATGCCCTTTTACTGTTGCAAAAACCTTTTTAAAAAAATATATAAACTATTTAAGGCAAGACCCCTTCTCAAAAGTTCCCGTCCAAAATACTAAATAAAATAAAAATATATATATTTAATAAAATTATGATTAATGAAAAAATAATATTAATATTATTAAAATAATAAAAAAAATAAAAAATATTAAAATTCTCAATATTCGCAAAAAAATATAAAAAATCATAAAATATTATTATTATTATTATTATTATTAGTAAAATAAAAAAACATTAAAAAATATAATACTAATAATAAATATTAAAAAAATAAAAATAAATAAAAATAAAAAAATTAAATTATGAAATATTTGCACCAATATAAAAGAGAAAAACTATAAATAGTTCATATTACAACAAATTTTGAATTCAAATGTTTTAAACATAAAATAAATCACCGGGGGATAGTCTTATGGGGGAGGTGGAAGAGATGGTGGTGATGGTGGAGGAAAATCCATCCCTAAACTACGAGTAAGACGTCGCATGTACTCTATCTTCTCGTGCTGCTGCTGCTGCTGCCATTGATGCATCTCTTCCTCAAGAGGTTATTTTTGCTGTTTCCATCGATGCATATTCTCCTCGTACTACTGTTGCTGCTGTTGGTGATGCATATCTTCCTGCTACTTCTACAAACTCTCTATAACCTCATTCTAAGCTCGCAACTGCTTCTGATACTGTGAGCCCGAAGATGATGCCTCTCTAAATACTCCTCTAGAGCTAGATACCGACATTGCAGTAGTACCATACTAAGTCCTAGTAGTCAAATGAGAGCCAATACCAACTACTCGACCCTTCTCAAAGGCATTCTGGGTCGCCAGCATCCATGCTGCCTCATCGAAATGGTGGGCACTTGTCTGATCAGCTATCTCAGCCTGATGCTCAGCCTATGTCTGAGAGGTCACGACTTCATATGACTCATTCAGTTCCAATTTGAAATTAAAATAGTTAAAATATTATATGCAGTTAATTTTCAAACCAAAAAAGAAATAATATTGACCACAATTTGACGCTGGCGATCACCTCTAATCTCTCCAGTGGCAGGATCACTATACATCCTCTAATAAACATCACACTCCGTAATATTGGGTTTCTCGAATGCCTATATGAATATAAAATAATCTATTTATATTTAATGTTATATAAAATATTTAAAAAAGATACTTACCAGATGCTTTTTATGCGTACTGAATGTACGACTACCAGCTCGATGTGTCACCTCCTGTCTCCCCCGGTTCAGCTAGCCCAATGAAGATCTCCTCTGAAATCCACCACTTAACCAGTGTGAACATAATCAATACCAAAGGTGAGATGAATGTACTTTGATCGGTAGGCTCTACATGACTCATAAAATACTTTCACTCCAACTTTCTTAATGACCATCCTTCTCAAATTGTTCAAAAAATGATGGAAATGGTCACACATAGACACCTATCAGGTCGCGTGGATAGCATCACACATTCTATCATCGATGAGATACCATAAACACTACAAATAATTTATAATATCATGTTATTAATGGAATAATTTTCAAATTAAATATTATTTATTTACGTACCAGCCAATGATTGAACATACTGAGTTGCACATCAACGGGAATCTATTCCCATGTTATCCATGACTGAGAAAAATAATTACACAAGATAGAACTCCCCTATTCAATAGCTACATGCACAAAACTGTGAAAAAAGAATAAATAATTAAACAATTAGTATATAAATAAATTAATGAAATCTTACTAAAGTACACAAGTTACCATACCTCTGCAAGCATGGATCGAAGACAAGACGTGGACATCGCTCAGGGATAGAGTCAGGAATCATCAATTGTGCAAGACCGCACCCCCTCCATGTACCCTCTAAATTACCAGTAGGCTGAGGGTCATATGATCCCAAATCCTCCTCATCCAAAGGTAGACCAGCCTCCTAAAACTCACAAAGTAGATCATGGTCCATCTAAAACCCAAAATTATTGTTGTTAGCAGATAGTTGAAAGAAAACTATTACATATAGATATATATTAGTTATGATTATAACCAACATTTTACTATGTCAATGTTCAACTTCATCATCATCTTCATATCTGACTATGTTAATGTATTCATATTCATCCTCAATATCATCAATATCCATATGAGTTTCAGTTTCATCATATATTTCCATTTCAAATTCATTTGTAACATCATTAACATCATCATCACCATCAACCCTTAATTGTGGGGTGTCATCATCGATATTCATGTCTCATTGTGAAAAATATGGATTTTGAGTAGTCACTTGAAAATTTTCAATTTCTTTCACTTCAACATAACCACATTCAGTTTGAGTAAACTGATTTTCTCGAGATTTCATTTTTATTATTCTCCATGAATCACTCAGGTCTCCTGAAGTAGCACAATACTCTGCGTAATATATTTGATGTGCCTATTGAGCCATTAAAATTATTTCATTTACTATAAGAAGACTTTTATATTTAATATTGATGATTCCATGAATGATATGAACACACAAGCCTCTCTCAGTATCCAACCACTGACATATAAACATCATTATGCAATTTTTCCCTAGATAACACAGTTCAATAATTTCATCCATCATGCCGTAAAATTCAACTTCAGTTTTTCTATGATTTGATCCTCTAAAGAAAACTCCATTGTTCATTATTATTTTTTGATTCCCCATATGCACGTGTATGAAATCGAAAACCATTCACCACATATGCATTATAAGATTTAACCATTTTGGATGGTGGGTTACTCAACATACACAGTCGCTTATCAATTTTATTAGCATGTTGAGACACCTAAAAATTTGTAAAGCAATTATTAATATAATAAATATTAAACTGAATTGATATTTTAAACCATTGATAATTTATTTACCAGTTTTTGAAACCATTGAGAATTTTTTTTGTCGGCGTTCTTCAAGAGAAAATACTATAATTTGTGGAAGCTGTTTCTTAATATGATTATCAGATAACCTACAAATAAAATAAGTTTACTTAGTGTAACATAAATTATAGAATAAGTGAAAGAATCACTCATAGTTCAAATGATGTCATTTCTTCATAGTTGAGCAGAACATATGTATGAGATCTATGATGTTCATCATCTGAAAGCCATTGCTCATGAACTCCACTGATTCCAAGATCTGGCTGATTAAAACCAGATAATTGAATATCATTTTCATAATCAGCATTCCCCTCATTCTATCCCATGCAATTGTGTTTTGAGGGATACTCAGATTTAAAATAATGATAGAAGAAAAAAGAAATTTTCTCTTCGAAATAATCTTTATAAATTAATCCTTGAACTGATGATTTGTTACGTACTTTTTTATTCATTTTCTAAATAAATATCTCAAATGGGTACAGCCGTAAAAACTGCACTAGACCTCCATATTTAGGTTCATGTGGTAAATGTACTATCATATGTTCCATTAATTCAAATAAATCCGGCGGGAAGATTTTTTCCAGTTTACATATAATTACTACAACATCTTCTTCCAGTTTTCTTAGTGCATCATAGTCTGTTGATACCACAAAAATTAGGATATATCTATTTTCGAATCCAAAATCATAGAATTCAACAAACCTCTGAATCCAATTAGCAATAGTCTTTCCATTATAACATGAAAATCATGACTTTTTAATCTGGTAATATGACAATTCTTAACACATCTTCCCAAATTGAAAGCATAGCCATCTAAAAGACTCAAATCTTAAATCCACTGACAAAATAATAAGCAACACTCTTTGGATAGTGTATAAGCTGTTTTTGGCTTTATTAACCTCTGTGATCTAAAATTTTGAAAAAGTTCAAGTTCTAGTCACCTGAAAATTTGGGCAAGATCTAATCGTATCTTCACATTATCTTTGGTCTTACATGGTGTATCCAAAACTGTATAAAATAAATTATCAAAACAGTTCATCTCAATATGAATGACATCCAACATGTGGTGGACTAACAAATCAGACCAATATGGAAAATCCCAAAAAATTCTCTATTTTATCCAATTGTGTTCTTTCCCAAAGCCATGAATTTTTTATTAGTTTATTGTTGGCCCAAATGTGATGGGAGGTAATGAAAATACAACTGATTTTAACTCTGTACCTGAGATCATTTTTGGAGGTTTATCCCTTTCAATTGTTCCTTTTTTAAAATGGGATTTTTTTCTCAGAAAAGGATGATCAGTTGGAAGAAATTTGCGATGAGAGTCAAAATAGAAAGGTTTTTTCATGGATGAGCATAAATGATTTGTTTTCTTTCATACAGTAAGGACATGATTTCAGACCATGTGTACTTCATCCAGATAATATGCCATATGTCGAGAAGTCACTAATTTTCCACATCAATGCAACTTTTAATATGAAATTTTCTTTCACAACAACATCATATCTACTAACACCATTACTTCACAATGAATTTAACTCATCAATCCATAGTTTCAAATAAACATCAATTTTTTTTGAATGTCCCGGGATTAATAAGGTAAAAAAGATATAGAGATCCTTCATAAACATCCATGGAGGTAAATTATATGAAGTTATAAAGACAATCCAACATGAATACTAACTACCATAAGAACCAAACAGATAGAAACCGCTAGTAGAAAGACCCAATTGCACATTTTGGATTTCTAAAGAAAAAGACGGATCCCGTTAGTCAAAATGTTTCCATGAATAACCATCATATAGATGATTCAAGCTTTTACTGGTTGAAATCATTGTTTTGTGCCATGAAATCATTGGAAATGTGTTATAAGACATAAATAAATGTCGTAACCTGGGTGTAAGAAAGAAATATCTCAACTGTTTTACAAGAATCGATCCAGACTTCCCCGGTTGAGCTTTTTTATACCTCGATTGTTCATATGTGGGACAACTATCCAATGACTCATTTCCACCAGAATATAAGATGAAATCATTTGTACATGCATGAGTCTTCCAATAATTAAGGCCTAGATTACGAACTGACCTCTTTCTCTCATAGTAATTTGTAGTCAACACATTTCCTTTAGGTAAAAATGTTTTAACAAAAGAAAATATTGGATTAAAACAGTTGTTTGAAATTGAAATATCTAATTTTATAGCCATAAAATTTCCAACCGCTTATAATTTTCTTATCTTGCAACCAGGATATAATGAATTCTCAACTGACCTAAACAACTCATAAAATTTAGGTGGTGCCAACTCTGGAGTTAAATCTATATCATCCTGAGTTTCAGTTTATTGAATAGATGGACCTGCAACATCATGTAGTAAATTTTGAAACTCTTATGGATCCAGAATCAAATTGTTAGTATCTTCTCTAAAACTGTGTTCACCTTGTTAAAACCAAAAATCATAACCTGGTTGAAAACCAAAACACAAGATATGTCCCCAAACCTTGTCAAATGTATTAAATGTTCTCAGAACACATTTTTTACAGACCAAAACCATTTGGATTTCTGTGCTGATTTATCCAAGCATGATCATATAATAATGACTATTTCCGACTCCCTTGTTCCATATTTTTCTACAAAATATAAAATCATTACTGTTTTTGAATAATTTGAAATTAGAAAAACAATATCCAAAAAAAGAAGATAAATAATTACAACTAATTCTTGATAATTACCATTAATTACGAGCGATACATTTTCCAGTGGATTGACGACTACTCTTTTGTCCGACAGCTCATTTACTTGAAACTTTATCACACAGAAATCATAATGAATAATCTACTTGAAGGTACACATATCCATTCTCGTGCATACAAGAGTGTATAAGCGTACATCCGAGAAGATTCTTCATTGTGATTTTAGTGTGATAAAGATGCAAGTAAATGAACCTTCGAAAAAAAGAGTCCCCTTTTCATCAATGAATCATATTCTTGCAACTATCACCGCCTGAAAACATTATAAAAAATGTGGTCCTACGAATGTATATCCAAACTCGTGCATACGAGATTGGATATGCATACATAGAAGCATATTTTTCATAATGTTTTGAGTCGGTGAGAGTTGAAAGGAGAAGAGTTATCTAGAAAAAGGAGTGCCACCAATCCATTGGAAATTGTGCCAAGTTATTACAATTTATTACAATTGAATTTGTTTCTAATTATTTCTAATTATTTCTAATTATTCTTAATTATTTCTAATTATTTATAATTATTGAAAATTATTTCTAATTATTGCCAATTATTTCTAATTATTGCTAATTATTTCTAATTATTTCTAATTATTGCTATTTATTTTTATTTATTGCAAATTATTCATAATTATTACTAATTATTTCTAATTATTACTATTTATTACTAATTATTACTAAATATTACTAATTATAACTAATTATTACTAAATATTACTAATTATTACCAATTATTACTAATTATTACTAATTATTACAAATTATTACTAATTATTAGTAATTATTACTATTTATTACTATTTATTACTAATTATTACAAATTGTTACAAATTGTTACTAATTATTACTAATTATTACTAATTATTACTAATTATTACTAATTATTACTATTTTTTACTAATGATGAATAATTATTACTAATTACTACAAACTATTACTAACTATTACTAATTATTACTAACTATTACTAAGTATTACTAATTTTTACTAATTATTACTATTTATTACTATTTACTACTCTTTACTACTATTTATTACTAATTAATCTTAATTATTACTAATTATTACTAATTATTACTAATTATTACTAATTATTACTATTTATTACTATTTATTACTAATTATTACTATTTATTACTAATTATTACTAATTATTACTAATTATGACTAATTATTACTAATTATGACTAATTATTACTAGTTATTACTATTTATTACTATTTATTACTATTTATTACTAATTATTACTAATTATTACTAATTATTACAAATTATTACTAATTATTACTATTTATAACTATTTATTTCCATTTAATAGTATTTCTACTAATTATTACTAATTGTTAGTAATTGTTACTAATTGTTACTTATTGTTGCTAATTCTTACTAATTCTTAATAATTATTAATAATTACCACTAATTATTACTAATTATTACAAATTATTACTATTTATTACTATTTATTACAATTTATTACTAATTATTACTATTTATTACTAATTATTACTAATTATCACTAATTATTACTAATTATTACTAATTATTACTGATTGTTACTGATTATTATTAATTGTTACTAATTATTACTAATTATTACTAATTATTAATAATTATTACTAATTATTACTAATTATTACTATTTACTACTATTTATTGCTAATTATTGCTAATTATTACTATTTATTTCTATTTATTACTATTTATTACTATTTATTACTATTTATTACTAATTATTTCAAATTATTACTATTTATTACTATTTATTACTAATTATTACTAATTATTACTAATTATTACTAATTATTTCTAATTATTACTAATTATTACTAATTGTTAATAATTATTAATAATTATTACTATTTATTACTAATTATTACTAATTATTACTAATTATTACTATTTATTACTATTTATTAGTATTTATTAGTATTTATTACTATTTATTACTATTTATTACTAATTATTACTAATTATTACTAATTATTACTATTTATTACTAATTATTAGTATTTATTACTAATTATTAGTATTTATTACTAATTGTAAGTATTTATTAATAATTGTAAATATTTATTAATAATTGTAAATATTTATTACTATTTTTTCCGAATTATTACTATTTTTTCCTAATTATTACTATTTTTTCCTAATTATTACTAATCAGCGTTAATTACTACTAATTACTGCAAATTACAGCTACTAATTACTAATTACCGCTAATTATTTTTATACATTACTAATTATCGTTAATATTTACTAATTATTACTAATTACTAAGAATTAGTGCTAATAATTTTAATTTATTATTACAAATAAATACCGATGAAAAAACAATTTAAATCTAATTTAATTACAACTAATCAACAATAATTAAAATTAATATAAAAAATGAAATAAATACTAAATTAAATAAAACATAAATACCTTTAAACTTGATCTCTTATAATTATAGATGGCTTCACAAATTTTTTGTAAAAAAAATAACTCAGAAAAAATTTCACTCTAAAATTAGAGTTTAGAGAGACAGAGAAAGTAGGAATGTGTGGAAGAAAGGAAAAAAGGATGGAGGGTATATATAAGGTAGATTAGTTGCGACATGAATATTTGCGACAGGATACCTGTCACAAATAGTACTATTTGTGACGGAATCTATCGCAAATATCTTCGACCGCATTGATTACTCTCGGCGGTTAAAAGAGTATTTGCGACAGGTCCCTTCGCAAAAAGTGATATGCCGACACACTTTTTGCGACATGACACCATCCCGTTGCAAATAATATTTACTGCTGCAGGGTATTTGCGACGGGTCCGGTTGCAAATACCGTCCGGCGGATGCACTATTTGTGACGGGGGAATTCCCCTGTCGCAAATAGTATTTACCGCCTCCCGGTATTTGCGACGGGAGGTGCCTCCCCGTCATAAATACCCTTCCATGCGGTTTGGCACGCAAACCGCGTCAAACCGCGCGTAACTTTTTACGACGGGACCCCAAGTCCCGTCGCAAATAACTAATTATTTGCGACAGGTTGATTCTCCCGTCATAAATAACCCGTCGCAAAAATCAATTTTTCCCATAGTGAGTGGATCAGAAGACCCATAAAAGGATGGTGGTTGTGGTTTCATAAAAGATTCAATAACATGTTTCTCCATCTTTGGTGAATTTAGAAGTTCAGCATGAACCATGTTACCACTAATATCTTGAGGGAGTTGATTAAGCATAATCATAGGATATCACATCATAGCTCTTAATCCATTTAATTTCTCATGGGGGTGGTCATTGTATTAGTCATCATATTAGTTTTTCACATGATTCCTTCAATTTTAAACCATTGACTAAAACCCAAAAAGCATAGTGTGATCAATGATAATCATAGTGTAAAACCACATAATAATGAAAAAAATAATTTAATGGATTTCTAAATCATGACATGCACTTTTATGACACCTTAGGTTTAACCTAGGTCATTCCTGATAGTTATGAAAACTTTAGGATTTTATCTTATACTTATAATTATTCCTATAGTTCGTTCTAATTTTTTATCATCCTAGTTTCCAAAGGCTCTGATACTAACTATAGCAATCGAGACATTTCCTATGTAGATATCACATCTTAATATATGAATATTCATTACATAAAATAACGATGCACATCAAAATCATATAAGTTTAGTGCCTTTGGAAACTTGGACACATGAACAACTAGTTCATAAATGATCTACATAGTCTCCTACTAATTCTTCATGACTAGCACCATTCATAAACATATCATTTATAAAACCTTTATTCATAACCTTGGGAAACAAAACAAAAGAAAGGGTTTGATCAAATGATTAGTAAGGGTAAATAAGGGAGATATCAACGATCACATAAGTATAACATGAGAATATGGGTGTGAAAACATGATCTTAACATTTGAAAATCTCACCCCTCATATCACAAATCATAATGTAGGGTCATGGTGTAAATCATGGTAGTTAATGTTGGATTATAAGTGATGGAAATAAAGACTAGATGGGGGTGAATATTCATTTAAAAAAATTAAAGAACAAATCCATCATGGATATAATAAATAAACTTCAGTGAGTGTTGTGTTCAAGATGTGAAATGCAACAGAAATAAAAATAAAGAACACAAATATTTTATAGTGGTTCAAATCACCAAGATCCTAGTCCACTCTTCAACTTTATCTACTTCATGAGAAGATTAGTACCAACTAAGAAACTCACTTATAAATGTGTGAGAACCTGTTACAAACTCTACCTTTTAAATATACCCAAAGTCATAACCCATACTTTTTATAGGAGTATTTAACCTATTCTAAGACTTGACTTTTGATCGAGGTTCACAACCCAAAACTTTCTTTCAAGTTGTGGAATAAAAAAACAAACAAGACCTGATTTTGATTGGGAAAATCATAAACCAGACATGAACAGATTGCAAATAGATAAAGGAAATAATAATATAAAGAAAAAAATGTAAAGAAAACCTATCAGAAAGATCTAATTATGAGGATGATTAAGTTCAATGATCTTAATCACAAAAGTAGTAGAGGATGGTAGAGTATAAGTCACTTCATGATCACAATAAGGAGTCATAAGTCACATATCTTATTAATTGAATGAGAAACAAGAAAGTTTATCACATGAATGTTGTCCAAGAATTATATCGAATAAGATATATGTAGTTGTTTTTATCCCTTTATCACATCTTTAATAGATTAATACATCTTCTTTAACTCAAATATCTTCTCGGAGCATCAAGTGATCTAATCACTGTGTGCCACTTGTTACCACATAACAAAATATATTGTTACAATTACATTTTTTTTGGAAAATCCATATATAATAACAATGAAATTTCATGGTCTTTATTTCCATATAAAATAAAAACATAAAGATTCCAATATGAACAATAAAAAAATACATTTTAAACATTAATATTATAGTTAAACTATATAAATTTAAATTTTATTTTATTAAAATTTTAAAAACATACAAAAAATAGAGTATCATAACTTTATGAAAGTAATTTAATACAAGTGTGTAGAATAAACATTTTATATACTCAAAATAATTTTAACACAACATGTAATTATATTTTTAGAAAAATATAATAACACAATATATTTATTTCAATTATGTCAATTAAAAATAATACAAAATTATATATTTTTTAAAAAATAATTTGAACTAATGTTGGATATATATACCTGGTGATAACATGGTATTTATACTACTGACAAGACACGATCACAATCTATCATTCACAAAGGTATACTATTCAGTTCTCTACACTTGCATAAGAGTATCTACTATTGAAGGAGGCTGATCTACTATCCCATAGTGTAGCACAAAACTATGATGGAGAAAAGATTAGTGCTACCATCTTATTGAACTATCGTGAAGGAAACTAATTGAAACAACTATTGCTAAATAAAGTGAGCTATCGTCACATAAGAATGAGCTAGTAAAACCATTGGATTGATGTGATACCATGAAGAAGGCTATCATAATGGTCAACCATTACTACTACCATTGTGGTTTGTAAATATTACTTTCATTGAGCTACCAAATTGTATAAGGAATTCATTGTTACAGTCATTAGAATGGCACTACCTTATGGTTGGAGCTTCTTTAACCATTCCTTGGAATGGTTCTACCACCACTAAGGTTTGCAGTGCTACCATTGGTAACAATGATCTACAAGTGGTGCTACCATTTCTAGTTAATACCACCATGATGCTTCTATCGATGGATGGTAGGTTATTCTACTATTTTAAAGTTTCATGGAATACATCACAAAGTATCATCCAAATTTTTTTGATCTACATACGATCATAAGTGATCATCCATATCACTTGAAACAATCATAGTTCATTCATGGGGGGTTCTTCATGCATATCCTGACAATTAGAAGAACCCTTGACATAATTGAGGTTAAAGATGAATGCTGAGATGATCGAAAAACCATCATTAAGACAATAGAGTGGAATAGAAAATATCTATATATTTAAATGATGGATGAATAGTGTATCACGTGCCTAAGTCCGACATTGGAAATCACCTATGTTGATCCTCCACTATATCATACATCTTATGTAGCATACACCTCAAGGCAGTTATGGGGGATCAACACTCGTTACACCTATAAACACACACATAGGCTACGACCCAACATGCTTACTAGGCCCATGCTCTCCTATGGGTGTGCTATGCATCCACTATTCTTAGGATTTTACATGGACCTACTTCTATGGCTGGTCTATGTGGGCTAATCACCCATAGGGTCGACCAGTGGTCCCCAATGTGGTAGAAGGGATAACACAAGTGGTGTTTCCATAGCTGGTTAATTTTTTAACTAAACTGAAACTAAAAAATTAAGGACTTAATATATTAAAATAAATGAGTAAAAAATAATAAATAAAATAGAAATTATAAATAATTATTAAGAATTTTAAACATTAATATATTAAATATAAGAAATGATTAATTTTGATACAAATTGAATTAAATTCAATGTGAGGAAATGGTAATTTATCAATAAAAAAAATTAAATAATTAATACATAGATTCAAAGTCTAAAAATATACCCATATTGTAAATTACAAAACTGAACATTTATTAAACTTTAAACTTTCAAAAACATTCTCCTCCTTTTTTATATTTATCAAAAAGTAAAATAAAATTAAATCTTTAAAACAATATCCCTTTTAATAAGAATCAACTACTTTGAAATAACAGAGTAATATTTTTTCATAAAAGTTAAAATTTAGTTACAATACTTATTTAAATAGATATTTAAACAAGATTAAAATTTTAACAATTCAGAAATTATAGAAAATAGAAATATTAAGATTCAAGCATACATAGTTCAAACTTCAGTTTCTCAAATTTCATAAAATATAAAGGTTTAGTGAATATGCCATCCAACTATTTATTAGTGGGTACAAATTATAAACTGTTATCACCATTATTTAAATGATCTATTGGAAAATAAAATCTAACATCTCTGCATTTTTTTATATAGTGTTGCATAGGTTTTTTAGAAATTGAAATTGCACTATAATTATCTCATTTTTTATTAATTTTATCAAAAAATATATTAAAATCACATAGTGTTTTTTAATCCATATACTTTGTGAAAAAAATATAGCAGCAACAACATATTCATCCCCAAATATAGATTTTTCTACTGATAGTTGTTTCTTAGAACTCCATGAAATTAAACTTTTAACTAGAAAATGACACATACTGTTGTGTTATTCTGATCAAGCCAACAAACTTCAAATTCAAAATCATAGTAATATGGTAAATCAAAACAATTTTGATTTGAATAAAATAAACCTGTGCTTATAGTTCCCTTAATATATATGTTGAAACTCCATTTTTTCATATGATAATGGGAATTATCACAAGGTAATTCTTAAATAAAAAGATAATTAAGGAAGATCAATGGTCACACATTTTTCCTAAGAGGTCCACTCAAGGCTCAAATAGCGTCACCACACGGGTCCTATCTATGCACCAATGGTACCACACATGCACCATAAATAAGAATACATGATATTCACATAGGGAACAACTATGTAGTACCCTATGAGACACACCTACATGAGGTGAATCCTTCACCCAGGGTCCTAAAACATCCTATAAATTGGAACCCAGGGTTCCTCATTTGACACTATGAAAAAACCCAAAGAAGCCTTGAAGCTCTACTCGGCCCAATCATTCGCCCAGACCCTTAAAACCATCCAAGTATCTCTAAAAAACCCAATTAAAGAGGTAATTAAGGTGAATAGTGGTATAAAATTAATTCTAGTGTGTGAAAAAGAAAACACCATGATGAGGAATCACTCCCTGCATAATCAACAAGTACTAGTGTGAAGGTCCCCTCATAAACCTAGGACCTGCACAAGGCCCTTCTAGGGACACCTGATGAAACCATTAAAGCCTTAAGAAATAACTCAACCAAGTGTTGTTTCCCAGGCTATCCATCATCCAAAAGTCACTTCTAGATCACACAGATCCACCATATGTGAAGCACTTATGGTCCACCCTGGTCCACCCTATGTGAGATATCTTTAGGATGCATAGGCCTTACCCTGCATGAGACCTATTTAGCTCACGAAGGATTACCTGTGCGGGCCCACTTCTTTTCAACTAGGTATTAACTATGTGAGACTCCTTTGTGCCCCCTTTTACAACACCAATGGTAGGGAATCACTTCCCTTGGACATGTCATTAGAGTGGGGCCAAACTAAAGCATCCATATAAGCCTCCAAACTTACATGACTATGAAAAATACACATCAGTGTGTCTCCATTTTAGTTAAGAATTCCTTCGATTAGAGGTGTCCCTCAGTTATACTACCTAATGGATAGGGTCCTCGGGGTGTGTAAAACTATTCATCCCTTTGGTAACAAGGACCCCAACCTTAGGGGTAGTTTTAGGGACCTCCATCTTAGACATGAGAAATAGGTCATTGTTCTCCCTATACCATATATCATATGTAAGGACTAATCCTTTTTACTCCCCTTATTGTCTCTATGACCAGTGACCTCCGGTTTCAGATAGTAAGGAATGGGAATGCTTGATTTTTTCCTTTAACGAGGGTTAGTGCCTTATCCTCATTGCTTTCTAGAACTAGGAGAAGATAATATCTCCTTGAGTAATCCCCTAATATTTCTTCTAGGAGGTCATATCCCTCCCATATTCCATCTCTCAAGGTTACCAAGAAAAGTGAGAATATGGTAACTTCAAAGCCCTTTCTCTCTCCCATCGCCTCGACGTCATCCACCAATGATTAAAGGTGATTTTGTGATATTCTAGATCTTTTAATTCCTATTTTTTCTCACACTGAAAATAAATCATATGGGATTAGAGGCTAATTAAGATCATGAAATCCATATGTTCAAATGCATGTCTTAGAAGATAATCCATTTTCAGATCTTCCTCCAACATTCCTTTAGAGGGCCTCCGTAGGCTTGGGTCCTCAAAGCCATGTATCCAACCCAAATGGACTCCTATCCAGTATAATCCCCGACCATATTCAACTCAAATGGTATCCTATCTAGTATAATCCATAACAATGTTAACACCATCTCAAACGACCATATACCCTATGAGACAAAATCTTGAGGGCCTCCATAGGTTTGGGTCCACAAAACCATGCATCCTATCAAAGGGCTATATCCCCAATGTGATAAACCATTCAGAGGACTTTTATAGGCATGGTTCATCAACAAAAACCAAACTATGTAGGGTTTTATTCCAATTCAATTGGGATATGTATAAATCCTCCCAGTGGTCCAAACCCAACACCCCAAATTCACCTTAATTTCCTCTGGGCTACATTCCCAATAGGGTTGCATCCAACCCATAAATCCACATCCCTTCTAGGTCCCTTGGGCAACTTTGATATAAATCCCCCACCATAATTTGACTAGAAACCTTTCACCTGGACATTCTTGACACATGACATTAAACTACACTATTTGGTCCTCATCACATTACCTTAAAAGGTATGATGTGTCCCATTAAGTGGCACCAAATTATATGGGTTCTAATTCCTTTCACAATGATAAATAGGAATCCCATATCATGATCTTGATCTCAAAATAAAAACAAATCATTCCTCCCTAGACGATGATAAATTACAAAGTTCCCCACTATGTGGTTTAAAACTAATATCATAATAATAAATGACCAAAGGATCTCTAACCTATTTGAAAAAGGATACTATCGATGGGACACCTTAGATACATACAGAAGTCTCCATCAATGAAGAACCTCATATGTATACAAATGATTCTAAATTTCATGCATGTTAATAATTTATTATTATGATAAGGGTGAACCATGTTATATTTACGATTTAATGAAGAAATTTTGAACATATCTTAAATATTTAAGAGAGTCCTGGAGTAGGCAATAATTCTCATCAAAAGTGTGTGATGAGCCTAAAATCGCACCCTCTAGACTAATGTGATTTAATAAGTTTCATTGGATCCATTTTATAATGACACCTACCTTTGGAAATTAGGTTCATGAAGTATTCTAAATGATGGGATTGTTGGGTGTTTCTGATTCTATAAACAAACCCGTTGAAATCTTCTCAAAAATGGTAAACCCAACATGAATGATTGTACAAAATTCAACCCTTACAATAAATTTTCAGGTTCCTAGATTTTAATAATAAATAAAAATGGTGAATACAGCATGAATTTTTAACAAAAATGACAGTGTATCCCACACATTATACCCCTTACTCACCCAAAATGAAAGAGGAAAAACAATAAAATTGAGTATGCATGTGTTTATTAGTTGAGATTCTGATTTTATGGGGTTTTATTGTTTTTTCTTGTCACATATATTTTAGGAACATTTGAAAAGACCCCCCTTCAAAATAAATGGTGACATACTATTTTCAACAGACATACACATCAGTTACTACATAGGTTTAGTCCTCAACTAAATAGAGGACAACATCACCAACCTAGCATCTCCAACACTGGGTTTCAAATGCACTGGTTAGGGAGTACCACCTAAATGGTATTATCCCATCCTTAGAGGTTGCTCGACGGGATCTCCTACTTATGAAGTCCCTCCATCCATCAACTCAATGATGGTTAGCATCCCGGAAGTAGACGACAACAATTTCTGTCTCAAACTATTTTAGGAGCTTATCCATAGATTACAACAATCGACTCATCTTTTATCTTAGGTAGTAAAATAAAAAGGCCACTGATGGCCTCATTCAAACAACATAGGGGTATCTGTAAAGGTATCCTACAAGTAGACTCTACCACAAATGTTTTTTGATGATAAACCCTCAAAATTATGGGGGTTTTTTTCCCATAAGTTTGACCTAGGTCATTCAGACTCAGGCATGCAAGACAGCCCGTCGAGGGTAGTGACCATATAATAGAGAGTAGGAAGCCACCCTTTCTCCCTCCCAATAATTACACTCATAAAATCTAGAGGCAAACCATGACTAGGCACAAACACCTGTCCATAACACCAAAGCATGTCGGAAGAGTTCGATAATATCTAGAGAATCCCACCAGTCAAATTTAGTGGGAAACTATGAGAAAAGACAAACACCTATCCACATCAACCAATCCTACAAACCAAATTTGGTGGAAAACCATGAGAAGGCACACACAACTACCTGCATCTATAAGTCTTGTTAGCCTAACTTGGTTTCATTCAAATAAATTAGCTAGAAAATCCTTACAATAAATAGGGGATGACCCATACCTATGCCCCCCAGACCCGAATACTATCAGTAAAGACTGGAAGGAAATAGAGGATAGGAGATGAAACCCACCGCTTCTTTAGACATGAAATGGGTATATATCCCTATTTTATCTACTGAAGTTACCCATCACATCTTGAAAATGGTGAAAGGGTGAACATAAATTCCCTCGCACATCTAGGAAACTTTTTAGGATATAATAATAGAAGTGGTAGTGGCATATGGGTGGACACAAAACTCTATCCGCACAATTGGGGTGACTCATCAACACAAAATGAGGGTTACTTAAGAGCAGACACACACCTTTAATTATATCTAGGAGGTTCATGGTCCAAATTCCCCCATGATATATAGACAACCATATCGATACCATTGTAAGAACCCATGTTTTTAGAACGGGTCAAAATCCCGGCCCTGTTTAAATTTTTAACTTGTTCTTGAGAAAAATAGGAAAATATTTGAAGTTTTTAAAATTTCCAGACTACATGCTGCGTACTCTGAAGTACATGCCTTTTATGGGTTAGGTGCATACTAGTTGTGTGCTCTCCGAGTACATGCCGTGTGGTGACCGTGTAGAAATTTCCTTCTACAGGGCATGTAGTGTTGCTCGACACGCCGTGTACCCTTGACCATGTGGAGGCCATACATGGAATGTAGGCCTGTTGGCTAGGTAGGATGTTTTTAGAAAGTACATATCATGTACTATTTGTACATGCCATGTTGAGGGGACGTGTATGGGGATATACATAGCATGTTGGGGATGTCGTTCGGGTAAAGCAGTACACGCCGTGAACCCCTAGGTACACACCATGTAGTCAGTCAACAACTCCTTAGTGAAATTTCAGCTGTCATGTGAATAGTAAAATGAAACATGACGTGTAGTCCTAAAGTACATGCTGTGTACTTTATTTTTTTCGTTAAAACACGTAGTAGCCTCGTTTTGAGGCAGAGGGCATAGGGGGTCACCGGGTTTCATGAACTAGGCCACTAGAACTTCTTTTATCTCCCGTTTCATCATCCGAGGTTAGATTCAAACACCATTTGATCCATTGGAACCCCTCGGTAAGGCCTTGATTCCTCTTGAGCCGTTATTCTTGATTTCTGTTCTAAGACGAGTTATAGGGGCTTGAGAGGTTTTGATTCTTTTATAGATCTACCATTTTTAGACCTAATTGGAGTCTGTTATCAGAGGAGTATCATCCTATGAGTCTTAGGTAGGTGGTACATACTTTATTTTTTGTTTTCGTAGACCTTTGGGTGGAGTGAATTAAAGCTCATATTTGGGTAAATTTAGAGAGACCCTAATTTATCTGTTATTGCATATTAAATTGATTTTTAGACCCATGGGATGCCTTTGGGCATGCCCTTTTGCCTATATTTCTTGAGAAAGGTCAGGAGAGAGGTTGGTCTTCTTTGTTTAAAACTGGTATGTTTGATCTGGTAAAGCATGATTACATTGTTTAGAGGCATTCAAGACCTCAGTGCTACTATGATAACTATTGGGCTAGTGCAATTAAACTATTTATATTGGTTTTCATGTTTATGTGACTTTTTTAAAAGTGTTATATATGTAATTGTTGAATTGCATATACTGGAGCCCTTTGGGTTGTATTGGGAACGATCCAGATATTTCTTGAGTGATGTTGATCACAGGTTGGGATTGGCCCGAGTTATATTGGGTGGTTTTGACCATGGGATTGAGAATCATGGACTTCAGCTTGAGGCAGTGTGACTTTTAGGTCGGGCATGGGCCGGGTTTATTTGGATGGCGAGACCATCATACTTGAGAAGCATGGTCGTAGGGACACGAGGTGTCAGAGGTGTTGTGGCTTGGGTACTATTTGTTGATTACCGCTCACCCAAAAAATTGAGTAGTGTGCACACAGAGAGACTCTATGAAGAGGTGGTTTTGACCACTCATGTGGGTAGAGGCCCCCGTTAGTTGCGATTTAAATACTATTGTTTGGGGGTGCTTGTCGTAGGAAGCCACATGGAAATTGAGGAGCCTTCAGGGGATAACATTGAGGCTATCGGTTTGGGGGCATAGGCTCACCGTTATTTGAGGGCAGACATTGCTATCCCTCTGATTACTTTATTTGAGGGCAGACATCACTGAACATCTAGTTACTTATTTGAGAGAAGATATCTCTATCCCTCCAGTTACTTATTTGAGGACAGACATCACTGTTCCTTTGGGTTACTATTTACTCAGCGTGCCATTGGGATGTCGGTACTTGAGACACACAGTGTCAGGGTGCACATGGTTCCGGGTTACATGACAGAGATTCCAGCATTAATTGAAGTAGGTGACAGTCCACGATGGCTGCTGAGCACCAATAGAGTTTATGTTTGGTTGTTTGCATCATATTTTTTACTATTTTCCTTATAAATTAATTCCTTCTTAAACCCTTATATTAGGTACGCACCATTGGGTGGTATCCTACTGAGATTCCTCTCACACCCTATATGGGACCTTTGGGATGTGTGCAAACTTTATAGATTTACATGCAAGAAAGAGGTTAGCTTCAAGAGCTGGACTGCATTAGCTATTGAATTGAGATGGTAATGACCTTAAAGTCATGCCTATCTGGAGTTTACTTTGTTTTTTTCTTTCCTGTATCAGAATAATTACTTGTTTTGTAGCTACAGTTGGTTATCCATTGGAGCCTTTACATATGGATATGTATGACCTGCTTTGGATGCATGTTTTTTGTTCAGTCGTAGTTACAAGTGATCAGCATGCTGTTGTGTTTACTTACCACTGCTATTGTTTATATTTATTGCTTCCACTGTTTGTCAATATTGAATGTTCTTCCGCTCTGCGGGTCTGGTTCGATTATACAGAGTCATTTATTCTACTGCATCTTTAATGTACATGGATTTTTACATGTATTTTTATAATTTTCTAACTTAGTTTTAATTAATTAGTTTAACCAATTTTTATATTTTTAGTTTATTTTTGTAGTTTTGTAGTAATTTAGATATTTTGATAATTTTTAGTTAATTTATATACTTATATTAGTAATTTAGTATTTCTATTAGTTATATTAATTTCATATATTATATTTAACACTATATTATTATTATTATTAGTTTCTATAATTTTAGTTAAGTTTATTTTATTAATTTTTATTTGTATGTATATTTTAATTTGTATTTTATTTCATTATTTTGTTGCATTAATAAAATAGTATTTTTTATTAGTTTATTATTTTTATATTTAATAGTACAATATCTAATTACATGTGCATTAATTTTTAGTTCTAATTTTATTATTATTATTATTATTATTATTATCTAAAATTAAAAATTTAGATATTTTTTTAATTTGAATTTTAAATTTAGTTTTAACTTTGACTTTACTTTTTTTTTGTTTTGATTATTTTCTCTCTCCAATCACTTTCCCCCCTACCCCCTTGACCCACTCCCCTTCCCTCTCTCAATCCCACACCCCCCAATTTTACTCCCCTACCCGCCGCCCCTTTACCCGCTCCGTCCTCCCTTGTAGACCGACCCCCCTTATATCACCCTCGGCCCCCCTTATCTCCCCATTCCAGTGCCTCCCTCTCCCTACCTTTCACCCATCACCTCCCCTCCCCAAATCGCCTACCCTCTACCCCTACCCCCCTTCTAACCCCTTGGCCGCCCCTCCTATTCCCCTGCACCCCCACTCCGCTCAGCCAACACGCCCCTCGACCATCCACCCTAATACCGCTGGACTCCGTCACCCCATTTCCCTCGGATATCCAGTGCCCTCCTCACCTCACGCCATCCCCACCTTCCCTTCTCGGCCACTTTAAGGTGCAGCAAGTACACCGGCCACAGCTGCGGGATCTCCTCGATTCGAAGTAGCGGAAATCCACCCTTGAATTTAACATAAAACATCATCGATGCAGCAGAGGTTTGGACACATCATCGACATTCTCTTGGCTTCCAGATATTCACATCACATGGAGAGAGAAAGCGCAAATAAGATCATATTTTCAGCGGCGCGGTGGTTTGATTCAGGTGTGGCGTCAGCGAATGCACAGAGCAGAGTGATGATTATTATTTTTCGATCGTTGACAGCGTCTTGTGGTGACCAAAGCAATGACATGATCATGGTGATATCTTTTATTTATTATTTTATGTGTCCTGTCTTCGTAATGGTTGGGTAATTCTTTTTGTGTCGGAGTTGTGATGAAAGTGACGATAATTGCATGTCTTTAATTTATCCTCATGTTGGATTTCCATTAAAATTAATTTTAATTGGATGTTTATCTAATTAATTATATCTGCATTGAAATTAATTATCACTTGGGATCTGCACACATACTTTGGTACCCATTCATGTGATACCTAATAAGTAATCATGAACATGAGTTCATCAGAGAATTTATTTATTCAGAATTTGATCAAGCGCGCGAGTGAAATCTGAATAAATAAATATATTAATTGAAAAATTAATATTTTTTTGTGCGATTCTTCAAACTTGTGTGAGTGATACTGAATAAGTAATCTCATGTGAGAGAACCCGACGCAGGTAGATACTTCAACTTTGTGAGAAACGAGTCATCGTATTTCACCAAGTGATTCAGTGCTATAATGACGCAAAAATTATTCGTCAGGACAGAGAACGAAATAACGGATAATTTGTGTGAAAATTAAAATATTATCTAATATCAGAGAACGAGACCGGATAGTATTTTGATTAAATTTGGAATCGGTGATAATTGAATAAATAAATATTCAAATGTGGGAATTAAATAATTGACACTGCATGCACTTGAACGGACGTCACGACTCTGAAACTTCCATCTCCTCCAGTTTCTTTCATAGCTCAATTCACTTAGATAATTTTAGTCAATTTAAATAGTCATTTAGTTTTTAGAACTTAGTTGTTAATCACACATGAAGAACCCATCTACCAGAACATTCTTCCAAGAGTACATTTCTAGTGTCTACTCACATTACCTCTGTGGTTCGACCCTGCTCGCCACTTCTACAGTAGTTGGTAGGATAATAAATATTGCATATTTTCATGAATTGTGATGCACATACCAAATTTATGACACCATTTACGGGGAGAATAGTAGCATCAGGAGTTCCTTTAAAAGAGTGATTTAGGTAACAAAAAAAAAACAAAAAAAAAACAGTTTACTACTCTCGGAATTTTTCATTGCAGGGATTTTCAAGACACCCAAAAGTTTAAAGTGATGTGGGCCGCACCAAAAAATTACAACCAGTACCTACCCTATACAGCCCCGACTCAAGGTATGACATATAATGATTTGACGCACATGAGCTATCCAGGTAATCCCGTTTATTTCAATGATCTTTATTCAAGTCCATTCTATGATCCATATGAGAATATTTCTCTATGCTATGAAACAAGTCCTTATACATCTATTGATCATTTTCAAAGTCAATTCATTCCTGAAAATTTAAAACTTGATAATTCATGTCAAACAAATGATTCAATAATTGAGAACATGTTGCATTGTGCTATCACTGAGACAAATTAGAGGTTTGAACTTCAAGATGAGTGAAATAAAAAGTTTCTTTCCTCAAAAAAAGATCTAGAAAATAAATTTAAGAATTTAGTAAATCAAATGAATCATATTTCTGAACTAGCTGCTTCATTACCACTTGATGATCTAATTCAAAAAAAATATTTTGAGGAGAGTGAAATAGAGTTTCCGTTTGAACAACATCCATGTCTTGAGTCAGATAATGAGATTCATCTACCTTCTTTTCAAACAATTGATGGCTCCCCCCCATCACAAAATAATTCTTCCAATCTAATCACATTTCAAGAATATGATAGCTTAATCTTCCACCCTGCTGAACATACTATTCGCTCGAAAAATGTGATTTCATGTCCTCCTTCTGTGAGTTCACAACCCACACATCCCAAAGTGAAAACAAACACATTTAATGTCTATCAAATTGAACCTTTTGAGGATGAAGAGGACATTGAACTAGGACGCTTCTTTACCATGATAGATTCATAATTGAACCAAGGGACAGAGGATTGCTACACTCAAGAGGACATCACTTCAAATAACATTGAATCACCTCTTTCTGAAAATCTATGTGAGTCCGAAACTTTTTCTAAAATGGAGACATCTGAAACTTTTTTTGAGTCGAAGAATCAATCATCATTGGTGGTAGAGAACACTCATAATTTTCTAAAAAAATGGAAGAATGGGATTTCTTGGAGGATCCTGAGTTCGTGGTGGCACATGTGCCAACAGAGAAATATGATGAGGGTAGTATGGAAGAAAATATTGAAAAAGATGTCATTATTGAAACAATGGAGTCATCTTCTCCAATTTATCCTGCGCCACTTTCTCCATGCGTCGAGGTTAAAAACACTTCACTTGAAATAACCACATATGTGAACAATATTGTTGACCTTGGCACAATCAATGAAGCTATCAATCATGAATTGCATTGGAAACCAGTAGATTTCCCTATGCTAGTGGTTGTGTGTGATACTGAATTGGGATACATCCTCAACCCAGAAAATTTATTCAAGGATGTGATAGATATAAGCCGACCACTGAAGGAGTCTTGTAAAGGCATCTTTGTGCACATCCAAAGAGGTAATCTTCTTAATCTTTCAGGTGATGTATTTTTCCCAAAATTCAATTATTCCATGAGTCTTTCTTCAGGAGAGGTATATTCTTTCCCTTGTGATTTGTCATATTTTCATTTCATTCCGCACATCTATTTTTCTAACAAGCTTCTGTTGAGTTTTTTTGCAGCTTACATGATAAATTAATCTTCAACGAATGGATTCCACACTCCTACTGAAAACAAGTAGATTCATGGTTTACATTTCCATTCGATCATGGCGGAGTTTCAACAATGTCTGGCTGAAGACAAAGTAAACTTAGCGCTCAATGGGAGGCAACCCATCATTTGTTTGTTTTCTTTTCACTGCATTTAATTTAATTTCATTTAGTTTTATTTTAAATAAAATGGTATGAATTTACCGCAATCTATTTTCTCCCGGCATAGTAGTGGATTTAAATTCATCATAAATATTTTTATCATCCACATTCTGTTGATTATGGTGTGACTTCTTTGATATGATGTGAGTATGTGTTATCAATGTGTAGGTTTTACAGGTATATCATTTATGAAGCTTCATCGTATACAAACAGCCTCTCTGTGTCAATATGCACTTACACAGGGAAGTGTTTTTTTTCAATATTTTATGCTTCTAAAAACACCATGTAAACTAACAAAAAACAAGAAAATTTTGAAAAATGAAAAAAAACTAACATTTCTGCCATTGATGAACCCACATGAAATCCACTGTATTTTTGTTTCAACATAGTCGGGAACATACCACTTATGTCCCTAGGCAGTTTGAGCACCTGATTCTTGTTTGGAATTCTTTGATCCTTGGTCTCATGACTTAAATGATTACTGATATTATTTCATGCTTCGAAAATGTTTTTCAAAAACTTATATTTTTTTGAGACACTTATTTTTTCACTCATGCTCATCTGTTCTGTCCAACATTATATTTCTATACCCATGAGGACTCTGAGCCATTTTAAAATCATCCCTTATTTCTCCTTTTCTTGAGGTAATCTCAAACATGTTTTGTCTTATATAACTTTCCATGTTTTTCCATCAAAGAGATATGAATTTTTGAATGTTTCACTAAAATGATTGAGGCATCTGTTTGATTATTCAGCCTCATTGACCCACTAAGCCACCCATACATATTCTCCATCGTATAGCCCTTAGAATCCATGAAGGAGCCTTTTAGGATGAGCCCAAGATGATACCCTTACCTACTAATTTCTTGAATTTTTGCATGATAATTTTCAATCTAAGTGTGGGGGAGAGATTTACTCATGGAGAGGGTTATTCGAGGGGCAGTGAGTCATTTGATGTACATGTATTGACATTCTCCCATCCTGATCATATGAGTTATTTTTCACATTAGCCACATTCATTACATATATTTTGATATAGGAATATAGAATTCTTTTGGTTCCAACAATTAGTACATTGGTGATCATTACGCGGTAACCATCCCTTTTGGGGATACCTATAAAAGTGATGATCCATTACTCCGGGAACTAGAGAGTTTTCTATATGACCAACCTTTATTGAGATGTTACAGAATATATGATACTTGTGTACCATTCTTTGGGATTATTGTCTGACATTTATTTCATGGGGTTTTTGAGTTGATACTCACCCATTTTTCATGACCATATTATTTCAGTGAGTTGTGTCTTAAAAAAAGAGAAAAAAAGAGTGAAAAATTGGATTATCATATGCTTGGGGAGAAGCAATGTTTTAAGTGTGGTGGAGAGAGAGTTTGAAGGATAAATTTGAGGGAGACATTTGTATTGACTTATCATGCATTTATTTCAATATTCAACCCTCCTTTTTACTAAAAAGATGTCATTTTTTACCCACTGTCTTGAAACCTCAGAGACATTTGAACCTCATGTAATGTCCTTGAGATTGGTGCATTCTTTTGATTTACAATAGTAGAGATGTGAAATTCATGGAAAGACTATGGTAAGCATTCATGTGCACGAGAATTGAGCATGACTTTGATCAAATATATTTTGAGCAATGAGAGTGATGGAGAGGTAGGTCACATGATACATGAGTGCACATACTTTTTTTTGAAAAGAATGAAAGTGAAAGAAAAATTGTTTTTGAAAATTTAAGTTTTAAATGAAGAAATATATTTTATGAGGAAATAGAATGAAAAATTTTGAAATTGTAATTTTGAAGTTTGGATTTGTCTATGGAACCAATTGTGTTTTGTTTCGGATTGTTTTGATGCGCGTCGCAACGTGTGAAAATTTTCAATATTTATTATCCTAACAACTACTGTAGAAGTGGCGAGCAGGGTTGAACCATAGAGAGAATGTGAGTAGACACTAGAAATGTCCTCTTAGAGGAATGTTCAGGCAGATGGGTTCTTCATGTGTGATTAAAAAATAAGTTCTAAAAACTAAATGACTATTTTAAAAATGACTATTTAAATTGACTAAAACTATCTAAGTTAATTCAACTATGAAAGAAAATGGAGGAGATGGAAGTGTCAGAGTCGTGATGTCCGTTCAAGTACATGCAGTGTCAATTATTTAATTCCCACATTTGAATATTTATTTATTAAATTATCACCGATTCCAAATTTAATCAAAATACTATCTAGTCTCATTCTATGATGTTAGATAATATTTTAATTTTTACACAAATTATCCATTATTTCGATCTCTGTACTGATGAATAATTTGTGCGTCATTATAGCACTGAATCACTTGGTGAAATACGAAGACCCATTTCTCACAAAGTCGAAGTATCTACCTGCGCCGGGTTCGCTCACATAAGACCACTTATTCAGTATCACTCACACAAGTTTGAAGAAGAGCACACACAAAATATTAATTTTTCAAATAATATATTTATTTATTCAGATTTCGCTCGCGCGTTTGATCAAATTTCGACTAAATAAATTCTCTGATGAACACCCGTTCACGATTACTTATTAGGTATCACATGAACGGGTACCGAAGCATGCCTGTAGAGCCCAAATGATAATTAATTTAAAGGTAGATATAATTAATTAAATAAACATCCAATTAAAATTAATTTAAAATGCAATCAAACATGAGGATAAATTAAAGACATGAAATTACCATCACATTCATCACAACTCCGACACAAAAAGAATTACCCAACCATCGCAACGAAACGACACATAAAATAATAAATAAAAGATATCACCATGCTCGTGTTGTTGCTTTGGTCACCGCAAGACACCATCAACGATCGCAAAATAATAATCATCACTCTGATATGTGCATTCGCTGATGCCACACAAGAATCAAACCACCGCGCCGCTGAAAATATGATTTGACCTGCGCTTGCTCTCACCGTGTGATGTGAATCTCTGAAAGCCAAGAGAATGTCGATGACATGTCCAAACCTCCGCTGCATCGATGATGTTGTATGTTGAAGTCGAGGGTGGATTTCTGCTACTTCGGATCGAGGAGAGCCCGCAGCTGTGGCTGGTGTACCTGCTGCACCCTGAAGTGGCCGAGAAGGGAAGGTGGGGATGTCGTGAGGTGAGGAGGGCACTGGCTATCCGAGGGAAATGGGGCGATGGAGTCCAGCGGTATTAGGGTGGATGGATGAGGGGCATGTTGGTTGAGCGGAGTGGGGGTGCAGGGGAATAGGAGGTGCAGCCGAGGGGTTAGAAGGGGGGGCGGGGGTAGCGGGTAGGAAGGATGGCTAGGGGAGGCATTGGGTGAAAGGTAGGGAGAGGGAGGCGCTGGAATGGGGTGATAAGGGGGGGGGGGGGGGTGAGATAAGGGGGGCCGGTCTAGAAGGGAGGAGGGAGCAGGTAAAGGGGCGGCAGGTAGGGGAGTAAAATTATGGGGGCGTGGGATTGAGAGAGGGAAGGGGAGCGGGTCAAGGAGGTAGGGGGGAAAGTGATTGGAGAGAGAAAAAAATAAAAAAAAGTAAAATCAAAATTAAAACTAAATTTAAAATTCAAATTAAAAAAAAATTTATCTAAATATTTAATGTTAGATATTAATAATAATAATAATAATAATAAAATTATAACTTAAAATTAATGCACATGTAACTAGATATTATACTATTAAATATAAAAATAATAAACTAATAAAAAATACGATTTTATTAATTCAACAAAATAATGAAATAAAATACAAATTAAAATATACATACAAATAAAAATTAATAAAATAAACTAAACTAAAATTAGAGAAACTATTAATAATAATATAGTGTTAAATATAATATATAAAATTAATATAACTAATAAAAACACTAAATTACTAATATAAGTATATAAATTAACTAAAAATTATCAAAATTTATAAATTACTACAAAACTACAAAATTAAACTAAAAATATAATAATCGGTTAAACTAATTAATTAAAACAAAGATAGAAAATTATAAAAATACATGTAAAAATCCATGCACATCAATCTTTATTAGTATACTCGAACTAGTACCATCATTATCCTTCGAGAGGGTATAGACTCCCCACTATACCTATAAAACCTTCACTGTAGTTGGAAGCCTTTGGCGTTCAGGGATGTATGCCTAAGGTAGTAACACCCATCTCGTTTAGCACTGTTTGGGTGGCTATTTAGGTCCGGGTTGTTACAAAGTGGTATCAGAGGAGTTCTTGACAGAGATTTAGTAGCAGTGTTTTGCTGGATACTAATGAGATTCAGACTTCTCTTTTTATTTCTGCTGGTTTTACTATTTGGGATATGTTAGACTGGAGATAGGTTGTGATTGGAACTGGGTTTCTAGCTTGTGTTTGGTTGACTGCAGCCCTAGGGACGAGTGATGGACCAAGTTTACTTGGGTGGGAATTGCTGCTTTTATTTTCCTCAGATTGCGATTTATATGATTTCCACCTCGATGGCTCACTTGGTGTGTGATGTTATTGATTGTGATATGTAACCCTTAACCTGGTGTGATAAGGGAGAATCAGACCTTGGCCTAGTATGGCAAGGCTTATTTTTTTGGCTTTTGATAGGCACATTTTAGGATATTTCAATTTCATAACTGCACGTATGCTTTGTGATGTGATAATAGCATGTGAAAAATGTCAATTGCTATGCTTTGTATTGTTTTGAAATGTGAATAGGTGAGATTCCTCATAGAATTTCTTGTTGATTGAAATGTGTTATGCCATGCTTTATATATTTTTATAATTTCATGTGGCAGAGTATTTGGTTTTGGCTATTGTACGAGCATGAAGGTACTATGCTTGAGGTGATTTTGATCACCAGGATTGAGCTTCTCGGTCTTTGGTTTGAGGCAACGTTGGTTGTCGGGACGAGAATGGCCCGAGGTACTTTTGATACTTGACTCTGTTGAGGGCGGGTAAGGAGGCCATGAGGTCGAGATGCCATGGGCATGGGTTGTGATATGGGAGAGTAAGGGTAATTGTTTTATGATACCTCTTTACTGATTTCCTTATCTACATTGAATATATATATATATATATATGGGTTGTCTGACCATTTATGGTATTCAACATGTTCCTTTTTTTCAACTCAGATGGAGTGTTAGGTGGGAGATGGTACAGTGCTGCAGGAGCAGGATCATGTTTAGGGTCTCGTGCAGGTAGAGCATGAGCTGTAGGAACAGGCTCAAGGATTGGAACAGGTCCAGGATCCAGTGCAGGTAGGGCACTAGCCGGGTTTGGCAGCGTTCAGACTATGGCTCGATGAGAAACTCTGAGCTAGCTTGGTATGTGTCTTGTAGGGGATTGATATAGGTGTGCAGGGTAGAGAGCCATCTATGGCATATCTGATGTGGGAATTCAAGTTACAAAACCCTCTGCTTTTCAGGGTGAGGGTGGTCCGTAGGCAGCTGAGAACTGAATAGAGAGCATGCATATGATCTTCAAGCAGCTCGAGATGCCTCCAGGGTGGAGGGTCAAGCTGGGGACGTACATGCTGAGAGGACCGACAAAGCGTTGGTGGGATGTGCAGGTTCAGACTCGCAGGCATGAGGGACTAGCATAAAAATACTTCAAGGATAGGTTCTTTGAGCACTTTTACCTAGAGATACTGAGGGCAGAGAGAGCTCAGGAGTTCTTGAGTCTTCAACGGGAAGACATGTCCATCATGGACTATGCAACTACTTTCACTGAGTTGTCTCGCTTTGCACCTGGTATAGTGAGCAATGATGCGGAAAGGGTGAGGCACTTCGAGGATGGCTTATGACATGCCATTAGAATCCTAGTGAATATCTTTAGGTAGGGATCTTTCTCAGAGGTGGTGAATCAGGCACTCATAGTGGAGGGTAACCAGAGGGATAGGCCCCAGGCTAGCCAGACGATGGTTTCAGGTGATGGTTCAAATAGTAGAAAACAAAGACGAGATGAGTTCCAACAAGGCAGTCATACCAATGACTCATCTAGAGAACATCATAGTAGTTATTCAGTGGTTTGTTTTCAGGGTGGAAAACCAGGACATGTTCGAACTAAGTGTGATAGGCCTCCAAAGGAGTGTCAGGCATGTGGACAGGTCGGGCATCTGGAGAGGTTCTGCTGGTAGCCTTCTCAGACATCAGGCAAGAAGGGACCAAGATAGACTATGGAATCTGGAGTTGGTTTAGGTTCAGTACTAGGTGATGACAATTGAGGTTCAGCTGCACACAAATGACATGACAGAGAATGTGGGACCCAACTGAGGGGTCAGTGGTCAGTGACTGGAGAAGCACTAGAAGGAGGTCAGGCATCAAGCAGACATACTTCAGGCCAGGTTCCTGCAGTGGAGCTGCCAGAGGCTGAGCAGGTTGGTGAGCTGATGATGGTTAGAGGTGCACCACGGGTGTGGCCGTGATTTTCATGTTTTCATTTTTTTGGCATGACCTGTAGAGGCATGTCTGTTTTGAGTGAATGTGATGCAAATGACCTATGTGGACTGACTAGCTGCTAGTCAGTGGGATTGGCGCTATATCAGGTGCATGATATATTATATATATATATATATGAGATGTGTAGCATCAGAAGCATCGAGGATGCAGGTTAATTGTGGTGCCTTGGGCATCGGGGAATCAAGGATGTGGGTTACTTGAGGTGTTAGGCACCAGGTTTGTTTTTAGAATCCATGGGATGCAGGACCTCATGGAGGTGGACATCGATGCAGTGCAAGATACTTTGGGTGTCAGAAAGAATGTGGGAGAACCAATGAGACGTAGGGGTGACAATGCGTCATGATAGGACCATGAGTTCGAAAACAAGTTAGTAATCCCTTTCCTTTTTGGTTTTTTTGTAGGTTTGAGACCGAGATAGGAAATTCCTAAGGTGAGGATCCCCTTGAAGAATTTATCCAGAACCTTTGAGATTGGGAGAGTCCAGGTTACATTGATATGGGTGGTATGTTCGGTGCCATCTTTAACATTCATTTGATAGCTCAGGGACGAGCTATGTTAAGGTGGGGAGATTGTAAGAACCTGGGTTTTTATAACGGGTCAAAATCCTGACCCTATTTGAATTTTTGACTTGTTCCTGAGAGAACTGGGAAAATATAGGAAGTTTTGGAAATTTCCAGACGACACGCCGTGTACTTTGAAGTACACGCTGTGTATGGGTTAGGCACGTACTGGTCATGTGTTCTCTGAGTACATGCTGTGTGGTGACCATGTGGGAATTTTCTACTACACGGCATGTAGTGTTGCTTGACACACCATATACCCTTGACCGTGTATAGGCCATACATGGCGTGTAGGCTTATTGGCTAGGTAGGATGTTTTTAGAAAGTACACACCATGTACTATTTGTACACGCAGTGTAGAGGGGCTGTGTATGGGGATGTACATGGCGTGTTGGTGATGTCATCCAGGTAAAGCAGTACACGCCGTGTACCTCTAGGTACATGCCATGTAGTCAGTTGGAAACTCCTCGGAGAAATTTCAGTCATAATATGAATAGTAAAATGAAACACGGTGTGTTGCCTTAAAGTATATGTCATGTACTTTCTTTTTTTTCCGTTAAAATGGGTAGTGTCCTCGTTTTGAGGCAGAGGGCATAGGGGGTCGCCAGGTTTCATGAACCAGGCCACCAGAACTTCTTTTCTCTCCCATTTCATCATCTGAGGTCAGATTCAAACATCATTTGATCCATTGGAACCCCCTTGGTAAGGCCTTTATTTCCCTTGATGTGTTCTTCTTGATTTCTTTTCTAAGATGAGTTATAGGGTTTTGAGCGGTTTTGGTTCTTTTGTAGATCTACCATGTTTTAGAACTAATTGGAGGCTATTATCGGAGGAGTATCATAGTACGAGTCTCAGGTAGGTGGTGCATACTTTCTTTTGTGTTTTAATATACCTTTGGGTGGCATGACTTAAAGCACGTATTTGGGTAAATTGAGAGAGACCCTAATTTATCTTCTATTGCATATTAAATTTCTTGTTAGACCCTTGGGATGCCTTTGGGCATGCCCTATTGCCTATATTTCTTGAGAAAGGTCAGGCGAGAGGTCATTATGCTTTGTTTAAAACTGGTATGTTTGATCTGGTAAGGAATTATTACGTTGTTTAGAGGCATTAAACACCTCAGTGCTACTGTGATAATCTTTGGGCCAGTGTAATTCAGCTGTTTAGATTGTTTGGCATGTTTATGTGACTTGTTTAAAAGTGTTATATATTTAATTGCCGAATTACATATGCTGGAACCCTTTGGGCTATGTTGGGAATGAACCAAATATTTCTTGAGTGATACTAATCATAGGTTGGGCTTGGCTCGGGTTACATTGGGTGGTTCTAACCACAGGATTGGGCGTCATGGACGTCAGCTTGAGGCAGTGTCACTGTTAGGTTGGGCATGGGCCGGGTTTACTTGGATGGCGAGGCCTTCAGACTTGATCGGCATGGTCGTAGGGACACAAGGTGTTAGAGGTGTTGTGGCTTGGGTACTATTTGGTGATTACCTCTCACTCAGAACTTTTAGTAGTGTGAATACAAAGAGACTCTGTGAAGAGGTGGTTTTTACCACTCATGTGGGTAGAGGCCCCTGTTAGTTGTGGTTTAGGTACTATTGTTTGGGGGTGCTTGCCGTAGGAAGCCACGTAGAAGGTGAGGAGCCTTTAGAGGATAACATTGAGGCTATTGGGTTCAGGGCAGAGGCTCACCGTTATTTTAGGGAAGACATCGCTATCCCTCCGGTTACTTTATTTGTGGGCATCCATCGCTGACCCTCCAATTGTAACGCCCCGACCCCAGCTACCCAGAGTCGGTGCATTACTTCGTAACATTGGCATGATCACAAAAGATCAAGTCTCGAAAGACCGATTAGTTTAGTAGCCTTGGAAACACTAGATAAATTCATAAGTCTTACATTACAACATAAAGTGAAAAACTAATAACAAAGTCTTCATAGTCCACACTCATATCCTCTTCTGACTATCCCTGCAGGTCATTCATAAAATACTTCTTCACATCCTGGAAAATATTAAAACATTGAAAGGGGTGAGCTCAGATGCTCAGTAAGGATAACAATATTGCGGAAGCTTTCATAAATAAACATAAACATTTAAGGCAATGTATGACTAAAACAAAACCCTTTTAAACTTGAACATCAACATAATATGGAAAAAGTAAAATGAGATAATGCCATTTACTTCTTCACATGGATATTCTACTGGTCGAATAATCACATGCAATATCAATAACCACTTTCATAATGATGGAATGCATAATGCCATACTATCATAACCACGTAGTCAAGGCCTCGTGCCAAGACCACAAATAAGATTTTGTCAAGGCCTCGTGCGAAGACACTAGTTTGTCTCATGAGACCTGCCGAAGCATTGAGGAGCTATAGTGGGCTCCACCCGTCACTTATTAAGTCCAATGCATTCCTCATATGAATAGGTTTAAACACATCATAAACCATAACATAATCGTATCACATAAAACATGCATAAAGGAAACATAAAATTTCCACATTTCAATCACAAGATATCAATACAAAACATTGATATAATAAAAACACTTTCAAAACCATTTTCAATACCAAAATAAAAGAAAGTTAAAACTTTGTATTTATTTTTCTTTAAAAAAAGTGATGGCTTGTAGAGGAATCCGAAACTCAAATAATGGTCACGGCGGTGGAGAAGTCGTTGTCACCGCATAAGTATGGAAATGAAAACATTCCCTTTTTGTCGTTTAGTAAAACGCTTCGTATAAAAAAATTTATTTTGAATAAACGTAAAAGTCAAAGGGGTTTATACACCGTATAAAAGAAAGTTGTGTATAAAACCAAATATTCCTCAATGAAAGGAGATTGAGACGAAGTCCTTAAAAAGATCATTTTTAAAATAGATCTATTATGTGTATTCACTATAGGTACACATAAAGAAAGTAAAAATACAAAATAGGACATAATAACATCATGACATAATTTGAAAGTAGGAGATTAACCCAAAGAATGGAAGTTGGGTTAAGAAGTTCCCTTACCTTGCGTCCTGTCCTGACTCGACCGTTCTTTAACCTCCTGAATAATAAACTAGAGTTAATTTCTATTTACTTAGAAACCTTTTTCATGTTTATTATTCCTTTTATATCCCTTATTACCTTGTTATGAACATTATGTAATTATTTAAGTTTATAACGGTCATTTTGTCGATCTTAGGTACTTGAGTCAAAAATAAAATTCTTATAATTACAAGTTGTTCATGTGGTGATATATCCATTATATCCAGAATTATGTTCATGATGTAGATATCATATATATAATATATATCCAGTATATACATGTATTTATAATATTACATAACATTTAGAGGTAAGAAATGAAATTCACCGTTCATGGAGACAGTAAGCCGTACGTACGCATGAACGCTACTTTCATTTCTATTTCGTATTTAATGGAATGAAATCATAATTATATAAAGGAATAATATATTTACAGTATAATATCATATATAATATCATTTATTTCATCCTTTATACATCCCACATATGGAATTAACGATTCACATCACTTTGAGGGGGCGGTAGTCCGCACTTCCTAAAATGAAATTATCGCGTTTACCCATAATAGAAATCATGAGGTATGCCATAAATGAGAAATACAGAAGCATAAGTAAAACATAAAAATATTATATATCCTATATAAATATAGTGACATCTTAATGTACACCTTTGAAGGTGTTATATGAGTGTTGAACAATCATCGTTTCATGAGGCAGAAATTCGCCATCCACAGAAACCGTATTTTCTTTAACCATTAGATGTAGGTGTGTGTAAGTGTAGCTCGAATACTTCTTATAACAACATCCTAGTATATTTAGGATACTGGTGTTGTTACAAAAGAAATGAATAAAAAGAGTTTAGGGGGTTGGAGAAGAAAAATAAAACAAAACAACATTAGAGAAGACATTACCTCAAAATCAGGTAACTCTTTTTGATTTGAGCCAAATGCTTCCTTGGGAAGAGTTCTGCCCAAAGTGAGGCTTATAGGAGTAAGGGAGGGAAGTTGGGAGAGTATTTGGGCAGAGTTTGGCCGAGAAAAATGGCTTGAAAGTGTGAATGAGGTGGTAGAGGTGGGGGCCTTTTATAAGAGGAGAGGAGGGGCACTCTTGGAAAGTAAGGAAATTTTACATTATTATACAATGATTTTCGGATTCTAAAGGTCACACACTTATATAATTCGTGGCTAAGGTGTTAAGGGTTCGAAATCTACCCATCCAATAGTCTTTGGACTAGTTTAAGCCTTGGATTGTACATTATCTTTTCATTTTATTAAAATCGTTAAATAATGAGGTCATTGCTGCATCATAATGATGTCATAAATAATTTAATTTATTTAATGTCTAAAAATTATAAAAAAACTACTATGATGTAGGAAATATTTTTATCTTTCCAATGACTATTTATAGTAAAAAATATGACTTGTATAACCCCATGTAAAAATTGTTTTAGTAAAACATTTCATGTTTGTGTCATTTTTTACTTTAACATTAAATAAAAGGTATTTATGTCATTTTATAACTAAAGTGGCTCCATGGGTTCCCCAAGTTGACCAATGGATTGTCTTGGTCGGCCATGGCACATCCAATGAGGGTAGAACATGTGTCAAGCTCATCTCATATTATTAAAACATTATTTTTACCTTAAACTACACTAATTACCTCTAATCGCGATTAAGAACTTAAAAGTTACTATTCACCAAAAATTATTTTAATCTCATTGAACCACATTTTACTTCTTAATGACAACCATGTATGCCGGATTTTTGAAAATCAAATCATAGAACTGGTAATATTTCATTTAAATGAAAAATCAGTTATTTAACTACCACTTAGTGGTTTCACTATTCATCAAAAATTGAAGTTTTTCAGAACAATGCCAAAATTTCACCCTAAGCTATAATTGATATTCCGAATTAAAAAATGATGCCTATTTTACAAAATTCCAAACTTATAAGTTTCATTAATTAATTTTATAATTAATTCCCGCTGTCACAACAAATATCGTGTTTTTAAGAAACAATTTATATCAAAAGATTGGCAATTGTTTATGTCCATTTTCAATGTTAAATTAATTCTAATGACCACCATTGGATAAAATGGTAAAAATATATTCCAATTATAATTTAAAACCACTAAATAGTATAATTTATCACTATAAATTATTTTGATTAAAAAAGTTGTTTTTAAGTATTTTTCACTATTCATAAAAAATTAGAAGTTCTCAGAAAAATACCAAAAATTCAACATAGGCTAATTTCGATATTCCGAATCCAAAAATGAAGTCCATTTTGAAATATAAAATTTCTATAATTTTAAAAAGTGGTTATTACTATTCATAACGGCTACTTTGATTAGTCGCGGTGTTTTAGAACTCGAAGTTGTGTACAATGCAAGCCATTGCATTATTGAATGAGAGGCGTATCGTGGAAGCTCGGGGTGTTACATTCTCCCCTCCTTCAATAAATTGCGTCCTCACAATTTGAAATTTTTTCTTTGAAAATAAAAGGTTGAAAATAGAAAATACCTTTGTGGAAAACCCACATCGGAAATAAGATTAATAAAATTTAGCCTTAATAAGAGGGAAATGGAAATAAGAAAGTCACCACCAAATTATGATCTCGATAAGGAGAACATTGGTGGAAATTAGAGACATATAATTGGAGGAAAAACGTAAATATTTGTAGGGAGTGATTGAGGTCATCAATCACAATCAACTGTCAAATTGAGGGCCTCAAAGCCTTCAATCTATGTTGATTTAAAATATCATCAGTTCAACAAGACATAAGGTATTAGGATAACACATTTTTTTTGTTTTAATATCCCTTTACTAAAGTTTAAGAATTAATTTATTCATTGAATAAGAGATAGGTATATATATATTTATGCTTGACAATTAGAGTTTCAACCTTCAACTCATCTTTCACTCAAAAAGATAATAGAACTCAAAAATATTATACTTATCCTAATTGTATAAGGTTACAAATGTTAACACATACCATTTAGATTAGTAAAATTATTTTGTAATAACCAGGGACTTCCTGTAGGCTAGTGGTAGGAAATAAAGGCCTGTCGCACTATGATTGTGGGTTCGATTCTTGCAGCTTTGTCCGACGTGACGGGTTATGCCCCACCCTGCAGGTTTTCCTTTTCCTAAAACTATAGTATTATAATATTCCAAAAATAATCTTCATAAATTTTTTAACCTTAAACAATACTATCCAAAGATTAACTTAATCCACTCCAACCTTTATAGTTATCCAAAATACCTCTGTCCAGAATTTCTCTAAAAGGTCTCTTAATTCCAAAATCAATTTATCAGATTCCCCAAACAAAGTAAAGTTTCTCTTATTGTCACATACTAAAATATGATTACCTTCATCATATTAAAACCTTAATGAAATCAACATGTACTGCAGTACAATCCTTATATATATATCACCTTATTCTAATAACCAGAATATAATCCATGATGTCACAACCCGACCTCGGGGCCCGTGCCGTGACTACCCCAAGCCCGCCTTCCATAGGCCAGGGGCTGGCGACTAGCACCAAGGCGTAAAATCCCGGTAAACAGGGAAGACATTGCCTTTATAAGTAACAACCACCACAGAGTCAGCAAGCGGAAAGTAACTACAAAGTGCAGAAAAGTAAAGGGGGCCAGAATACAAGCCCAACTGAAAGTACAACTGAAAAGGTAAAGAACAGCAACTGAAGAAAAGACGGCGGCCTCGTGTCGTCCACTGGCAATCCCACCTGAAGGGTGGGTACAGATAGCCTCCAGGCTCCTCGGGTCCCACGTCCGCTCCGAGCACGTCCCACCCAGTGGTCCGCCTCCAGGTACCGTCCTGCTCCACGCCCCAACCGAGATCAGCGCTGTCCGTCGTCTGCATCCAACACAACAAAGTGCGGGTATAGCCCCTGCAGGGGTGAGTATAAGCTACTCAGTAAGGACCCCGAGACCCCCGAAGGTCTCCCGAAATCCACAAAGGATATAGCACAAAAGGAAGGTGCAATCACGAAGTAACATCTGACTCGACTTAGGTATATGCCCATACATATACCTAAGTCCCCAATTCTAGCTCTGCTCACGAGCTCAAGAACAACTCAATCCACACAGGAAAGCAAGACTCAAATCCACAAAGGAGAGTAAACAGTAAATCCACATAGGATAGTTCAACACATTCCACAAAGGAGAGTAACATAAGATTCAGCTCAACCAGGTATACTTTTTCAGATGACGCCAAAGATGATCACTGATCCATCTAAGTCGTCGGACCCACGAAGGATCGATAGGTACTAACCCCCGCAAAAGACCCACACAGGATCGGGCTCACACAGAACCTGTAGGCAGTGGCTCACACAGAACCGGTAGTAAGGACCCACACAGGATCGGGCCCACACGGGACCTGTAGCACTGATCCACGTAGGATCGCTGAGTGCAGTAGTCGACGCAGTCCACTGAGGATCTCCGCACAGTCGTCGCCGCAGTCCACGAAGGATCTCAGCTCTGTCGTCGTCGCAGTCCACGGAGGATCTCTGCTCTGTCGTCGAAGTCACAGCCAGCACTAGGGTTCCCGCACACAGCGAGCTCGTTTAGGAGGGTCCGCTCCACGAGCCGAGAGGCTGATACATCAACTGACACGTAGTCCGAAGTTGATGTATCCAAAAGTTTTGTATCGACAACAGGATCTCAACGCAACAGACGACGCGTCAATCGGACGCTCGGTCTGAGAGTTATTGGCATTTTCGTCCCAGGGGCCCGGTTGGTTTTTAGGGCAAAACCAACCCGATCGTACTCCGCCTGTGTCCGATCCTCGGGCGGAGTATGACAAAAGTTCTGTCTCACTTAGAGGAAACTACCACAGCTGACGGTACGTCGATCGGACGTCCGTAGCTCAAGTTATGAGTGTTTCCGCTCCGAGGGCCCGGTTGGTTTCGTGTACGAACCAACCCGGCCGAACCCAAAGTCTTCCGAAACCTTGAGTGTAATATACTGAAACGACCGTATCGATCCAAGGATCGCGTAGCCGCTGACGGTTCGTCAATCGGAGGTCCTAGGCCCAAGATATGGGCAAAAGACCGAAGAGGGCCCGAAAACGGGGGTTCTGGGCCCGGGGCGACCCGGCACGAACCCCCCCCCCCCCTGGGGGTCGGCCGAACCGGGTCGACCCGACCCGGCCTGGGCGCGGCCCGGCCGACCGGACCGGCCGGCTCGACCTCGGCCGAGCGGCCAAGGGGCGCCGCGGGTTTGACCCGCGGCTTAGGTGGAACGCGGCCCGCGCGGGCCGCCTGTTGGGTGGCCGGACCGCGGACGCGGTCCGGCGGTTCGCCGCCGCCGCGGCCGAGCCGCGGCGGATCCTCCGGCGGTGCGCCGGGCGCCGCCGCCTCTGGTCGCCGGCGACCCGCGCCGCCGCCGCCTTCCGCGGGCCGCCGGAGTTGCTCCGGTGGCCCGATTCCTCTCTCGTCTGCGCCGTTGCTCCTCCCGGGGGCCGATCTTCACTGCGGGATCAACGGATCGCCCTTGCCGCACGGTTCGTCGTCGCTTGCCAAAACCGCACACGAAAAGGATCGGCGGAGGGTTGTCGGGTCTTGTTCGTTAGACCCGCACCCTCCGCGTTAGTCATAAACAACGGGAGAAAGGGGCTACAACAATTTTTAATCAAGATAAAAATTGTTCACTTCTTTTTCTTTTAAACGGCAATTCAATTTTAATTAATTGAAAATATTCATGCCGGTTCTTTATTCAAAAAGAAATAAAAACACGGGAATGAATCATCAAGAATTAAATCCCTACCTTGTCGTCGTCGTCGGACGAGAGGTCGTCGCGGATTTGGTGATCGTCGCGGAAGAGACGCTCGTCGCACCGCGGGAAGGAGTCGCGCCGACGATCTCCGGATCAAGATCAAACAGATTTAATTAATTTAAATCCGTTGATATCAAATTATAAAAAGGGAGAATTTAGAAGATTCGATTCTCACCTTTAACCGCCGATCGTAGGTTCGCCGCGGAAGAAGAAGCGCCGAAGAAGAAGAAGAAGGTCGCAGAAAAAGTTTGTCGACGTCGCGGATCACGGTGTGCGTCGTCGAATTTTGGTTCCGGCGTTCTTCGCGTTCTTCGCGTTCTCCGAGTTTTTCGCGGGGAGGGTGGAGGCCCATAGAATAAAGAGTAATCCTCCAAAATAGACACGTTGGTCTATTTTATTATTTTGCCAACAAACGCAAATGCGTAAGTAATGACCCATCAGTTCGTTGAATTAATTCAACGAACGAAACAACCCATTTAATTCACGAAATAAACCGCTCAATTAAATGGTCTGTTAAGAAGTTAAGAAAACGCGTCGGTTGACTTTTCAGTTACTTTGACGGGTTTTCGCGGGTGCGTTACTTAGCGGAAGAAACGACGGGGCTCGTGCGGGCCCCACCGCACAATTATCCTACCAAGAGGGTAGGATATTTCCAGATAGCACCCTATCCGCTTTAACTCAGCTCAAGTGGCTTTCAAGTGACTTCCAAGCGGCTTAAGTGAAATAAAATAAAGTTGTCGCACAACCTTTATTTTATTTCCGACTTAAAGCCCAAAATTTTAAAAACCACGGTTGAGCAAACGCAACTCCGGAAGAGGCGTTTCTAAGCAAATACCGGCGCTGCGATTTCATCGGTGCCCTCAGAATTCGATTCCGGGCACCGGTTCAAAAGATAGAAAAACCCGCTCGTCCGTTCACTGAACGTACCCGAGCCAAACTTCGGAAATTGATTCCGGGCACACCGGGCCTCAGAATCATGTGCCGTCTGAAGCTACGCTCTTGTAAAATTCCAAAGAAAATTAAAAAAAAAAATTTCCTTGAAATTTGTGTGTCTTTACATTACTCCCACCTCAGGGCTTTACGTCCCCGTAAAGATACATCAAAAACTAGGGGAACAAATGGGGGTACTGAGCACGCATCTGAGCCTCCCGCTCCCAAGTGCTCTCCTGGAGGTTCCAATGCTGCCCTCTGACGCGCACAAGAGGAATCGACCGCCCACGTAGGACCCACTCATGTCGATCCTCGATCTCCACTGGGACCTCCTCAAAAGTCGCCCCATCGTCCACGTCCAGCTCCCCAAAGGTGATGATGTGCGTTGGGTCGTGCACGTATCTCCTCAACTGAGACACGTGGAAGACGTCGTGCACCCGGTGCAACTGAGGTGGTAGATCCAGGAGATAAGCCACCTCTCCTATCCTGCTGAGGACCTGGAAAGGCCCGATGAAGCATGGAGACAACTTGCCGCCTCGGCCAAATCTCCGTAAACCACGTCGAGGTGAGACACGCAAAAAGACGTGGTCGCCATCCTCGAACTCTAGTGGCCTCCGCCTCCTGTCAGCATATGACTTCTGTCGGCTCTGAGCTGTCCTCATCCTCTCCTGGATGATCTGGACCTTCTCTGTCGTGGCTCGGACCATCTCTGGTCCCACGAGTGCTGACTCCCCAGGGTCTGTCCAGCACAACGGTGATCTGCAGGGTCTGCCGTACAACACCTCGTATGGTGCCATCCCGATGGTGGAGTGGCAGCTGTTGTTGTACGCGAACTCCACCAAGGGTAGGTGGTCCTCCCAGCTGCGACCAAAGTCGAGAACACATGCACGGAGCATGTCCTCGAGTGTCTGTATGGTCCTCTCAGTCTGACCATCCGTCTGAGGGTGGAAGGCTGTGCTCAGATGGAGCCGCGTCCCGAACGTCTCCTGCAACCCCTTCCAAAGCCGGGAAGTGAAATGAGCATCTCGATCGGAGACGATAGACGATGGCACACCGTGAAGCCGTACGATCTCCTGGACGTAAAGACGTCCCAAGCTCTCCACTGAGCCCTGCTCTCTGATGGGTAAGAAGTGTGCCGACTTGGTGAGTCGGTCGACAATCACCCAAATGGAGTCGTGACCTCTGGAAGTGCGTGGAAGTCCAGTCACGAAGTCCATAGATATGCCGTCCCACTTCTACTCCGGGACCTCCAAGGGCTGTACCAAGCCTGCTGGTACCTGATGCTCTGCCTTCACCTGCTGGCAGGTGAGGCATCGTGAAACGAACTCTGCCACAGCTTTCTTCATGCCCGGCCAGCAGTGCTGTCGTCTGAGATCCTGGTACAGCTTCGCCACTCCGGGATGCACCGCCAAGGGAGAAGTGTGAAACTCTCTCAGCACCTCCTCTCGTAAAGCGACTGGTACGAAGGTACGTCCTCTGAAAAGGATGTCGTGCTCTGCTCCAAGGGAGAAGCCATCAGGCGCCTGACCTGAGGATATCAGTGCACGCCGGGTCTCATAGTCAGCGTCCCCACGCTGAGCCTCTCTGACCCGCTGTAGAAGTGGAGGAGAGACTGTGAGAGACTGAAGAAAGGCTGCTCCGTCTCTATCCATGAAGGATATCTGTAAGGAGGCTAGCTGCTTTGTCGCCTCCTCAAGTAGCTGAATGCCCGTCCTCCTGCTGAGGGCATCGTCTACCACGTTCCCCTTCCCAGGAGTATAGACTACCTCAAAGTCATAGTCCTGGAGGAACTCAAGCCATCTCCGCTGTCTCAGGTTCAGGTCCTTCTGAGAGAAGATATACCTGAGACTCTGGTGGTCAGAAAAGACTTTGAAGCGCTCGCCCATCAGATAGTGCCACCAAGTCTTCAGAGCGAAGACCACTGCTGCTAACTCCAGGTCATGAGTGGCGTAGTTCTGCTCATGCGGCCTCAACTGACGTGATCCGTAGGCGATCACGGCCCGCTCCTGCATCAGGACGCACCCGAGTCCAGTCCCTGATGCATCGCAGTAAACTACGAATCCAACTCCCTCCTCAGGCAACCTCAAGATAGGTGTGCTGGTCAATCTCAGTCTCAGCTCCTGGAAGCTCTGCTGACATCTTTCTGACCACACAAAGGGTTTCCCCTTCTTTGTCAAGGCCGAGAGTGGTGCCGCAACTCTGGAGAAGTCTGGCACAAATCTCTGATAGTATCCGGCTAGGCCCAAGAAGCTCCGCACCTCCGTCACGCTCCTGGGTGGCTCCCAAGCTAGCACTGCCTCGATCTTCGCGGGATCCACTGCAACTCCCGCCTCAGAGATGACGTGCCCCAAGAAGTGGACCTCACGTAACCAGAACTGGCACTTTGAGAGATTTCCATAAATCTGGTGCTCTCGGAGTGTGTCTAGCACAACTCGCAGGTGGTAGGCATGCTCCTCCTCAGTCGTCGAGTATACCAAAATGTCGTCAATGAAGACCACGACAAATTGGTCGAGGTATGGCTGGAAGATCTTGTTCATGAGGCTCATGAACACTGCTGGAGCATTGGTTACGCCGAATGGCATAACCAAGAACTCATAATGGCCATACCGACACCTGAAGGCCGTCTTCTGCACGTCCTTGTCTCGAACTCTGAGCTGATGATAGCCTGACCGGAGGTCTATCTTCGAGAACCACCGCGCTCCCTTGAGCTGATCGAAGAGGTCATCAATCCATGGCAGCGGATACTTGTTCCTCACTGTCACCTGGTTCAGGCGACGATAGTCGACACACAGTCTCAAGCTCCCGTCCGCCTTCTTGGCGAACAGTATCGGGGAAGCCCAGGGTGAAACACTGGGTCGGATAAACCCCTTGCTCTGCAAGTCCTCCAACTGTACCCGCAGCTCTCGAAGCTCGGCGGGGGCCATCCGATATGCTGGAGTAGATATCGGGGCTGTCCCGGGGCACAAGTCGATGTAAAAGTCTACCTCTCTACGAGGAGGTAGCCTTGGAACGTCGTCGGGAAAGACGTCCACGTACTGGTCCACCACTGCAGGAAAAACTGGACATCGCACGTCCACCGCTCCTAGGATGAGGCTAGCCAACTGATGAGAGATGGGCTGCACTCTCCTCCGCAGAAGTCCATCCTGTGCTGCAAAGGTTCCCTTCTCGCCGGTGAAGGTAAACCTGCTCCCGTCGGTGCGAACACATCGCACCTTGCGCCTAAAACAGTCGATCTGGGCATGAACCGTGGATAGCCAATCCATGCCCAAGATGACGTCGTAAGGCCTCGACGCCGCTACAAGGAGATCCCAGCCGAAGCTCTCACCTCCTAGAGTAAGCTCACACTGCCGGCACCAGTGCGTAATCGTCGAGTCTGCTCCCGTAGAAGTCTCTAGCCGTAAGGATCGAGCCAACGGCTCAGTCGGAATCTCCGAGCTCCGAACAAGGGCAGAGGCTATGAAAGAGTGACTCGCTCCTGTGTCTATAAGTACTGCAGCAACGGTGGAATAGACACAGATCGTACCTCGAATCATCTCTGGCATGTCGGGGTCGTAGGCCTCCACTGCCTGGAGCTGGGCCTGTCCCTGCCCACCAGCTCCCTGTGGTCGAGGTGGCCCTCCTGGTGGTGGTGGGGGTAGAGCCTGGAAGTGTCGCCCACCACCCGCTGCTCGGCCATCTCCTCTGCCTCGTCCGCCTCCTCCCTGCGGACCGCCACGGTCGACCCTCTGCCTCTGCCTGGGTGGCCCCTCCACCGTCTGCTGCTCCTCTGATCGGCGAGTCGGGCAGTCACGAGCCATGTGACCCTGCCCGCCGCAGGAGTAGCAAAGCCTGCCTCTCGGAAGGCTGACACTCCGCTGTGTGCCCCGCACTACTGAGCCGGTGTCCTGAGGCCGTCTGCGTGGGGGTCTGGTCTGCCTGGACTCGAGAGTCATCCGTCGGCTACCTGCTGCCGAAGACTCAGCTACCTGCCGCCCTGCGCTAGGTCTCGCCGCTGAAGAAGGCTCTGCCAGGAAGCTCTCGATCAGGAGGGCTCGCTCCAGTACTCCCGCCTGGGTCGGAATGCTGAGGGAGATCAGCGACGCCCGAATCTCCTGCCGCAAGCCCTGCTCGAAGGTCTGGGCCCGGAAGAAGGGGTCCCGTACCATGTCGGTCGAGTAGCGAGATAGGTCAGTGAACCTCGCCGCGTACTGAGCGACCGTCATGCTGCCCTGGCGCAGCTGGAGAAGCTCCTGGATGCGCACCGCTCGGAGGGTGGCCGGGACGAACTCAGAGTGGAAGAGGCTCTCGAAGTCCGTCCAGAGCAAGGATGCCTCATCGTGAACCTGGAGCATCAAGCTCCACCATCGTCCTGCCGCCGCCTGCAGGAGGCTCGCCGCGAGAATCACCATGAGATCCGCTGGTGTCCTCACTAGCCTAAAGATCCGTACCACCGCCTCTAGCCAGTCCTCGGCGGCCTGAGGGTCCGCCTCACCGCAAAACCTGGGCGGTCGCTGGCTCTGAAACTCCTGCAGTGCCCTGAGGCAACGTGCATCGTCAGCGTCTGGTACTGGTAGCATCGGTGGCTCGGTGGGTAAAGCTACCGCCGGTGCCACTGCTGGCAAAGGGCCCTGCATCGAGGCCTCGTCGCTCGGTGGGCTGCCGTCGCGCCCTACACTCGGAACCCTAGCTGGCTGTCGTCGCGGGGCCATCCAGAAAAGGAGAACAAGAGCACCACAGTCAGAACAGTATACCTGGTGAGCTGGCACAAGTAATCACAAGGAAAACTTGAGACTTTCATGAAGCAGATCAGTATACCCGGTGAGCTGACACAAGTAATCACAAAGAAAACTTGGAACACACACGCAATCAATGTTTTCATGCATTAAGTCGGAAATCAGGAGTCAGGGTCCTGGTGTACGGATACGTCGGCCGCCGCACCAACACTGGGCTCCCTGAACTGATAACCACACTCAATACACTAAACACTATTGCTTCATATAGAAAGAAAAGACGATCAGAGTCTGCGGTAGAACCGACCACCTCTGATACCAATTTGTCACGACCCGACCTCGGGGCCCGTGCCGTGACTACCCCAAGCCCGCCTTCCATAGGCCAGGGGCTGGCGACTAGCACCAAGGCGTAAACTCCCGGTAAACAGGGAAGGGATTGCCTTTATAAGTAACAACCACCACAGAGTCAGCAAGCGGAAAGTAACTACAAAGTGCAGAAAAGTAAAGGGGGCTGGAATACAAGCCCAACTGAAAGTACAACTGAAAAGGTAAAGAACAGCAACTGAAGAAAAGACGGCGGCCTCGTGTCGTCCACTGGCAATCCCACCTGAAGGGTGGGTACAGATAGCCTCCAGGCTCCTCGGGTCCCACGTCCGCTCCGAGCACGTCCCGCCCAGTGGTTCACCTCCAGGTATCGTCCTGCTCCACGCCCCAACCGAGATCAGCGCTGTCCGTCGTCTGCATCCAACACAACAAAGTGCGGGCATAGCCCGTGCAGGGGTGAGTATAAGCTACTCAGTAAGGACCCCGAGACCCCCGAAGGTCTCCCGAAATCCACAAAGGATATAGCACAAAAGGAAGGTGCAATCACGAAGTAACATCTGACTCGACTTAGGTATATGCCCATACATATACCTAAGTCCCCAATTCTAGCTCTGCTCACGAGCTCAAGAACAACTCAATCCACACAGGAAAGCAAGACTCAAATCCACAAAGGAGAGTAAACAGTAAATCCACATAGGATAGTTCAACACATTCCACAAAGGAGAGTAACATAAGATTCCGCTCAACAAGGTATACTTTTTCAGATGACGCCAAAGATGATCACTGATCCATCTAAGTCGTCGGACCCACGAAGGATCGATAGGTACTAACCCCCACAAAAGACCCACACAGGATCGGGCTCACACAGAACCTGTAGGCAGTGGCTCACACAAAACCGGTAGTAAGGACCCACACAGGATCGGGCCCACATGGGACCTGTAGCACTGATCCACGTAGGATCGCTGAGTGCAGTAGTCGACGCAGTCCACTGAGGATCTCCGCACAGTCGTCGCCGCAGTCCACGAAGGATCTCTGCTCTGTCGTCGTCGCAGTCCACGGAGGATCTCTGCTCTGTCGTCGAAGTCACAGCCAGCACTAGGGTTCTCGCACACAGCGAGCTCGTTTAGGAGGGTCCGCTCCACGAGCCGAGAGGCTGATACATCAACTGACACGTAGTCCGAAGTTGATGTATCCAAAAGTTCCGTATCGACAACAGGATCTCAACGCAACAGACGGCGCGTCAATCGGACGCCCGGTCTGAGAGTTATTGGCATTTTCGTCCCAGGGGCCCGGTTGGTTTTTAGGGCAAAACCAACCCGACCGTACTCCGCCTGTGTCTGATCCTCGGGCGGAGTATGCCAAAAGTTTCGTCTCACTTAGAGGAAACTACCACAGCTGACGGTACGTCGATCGGACGTTCGTAGCTCAAGTTATGAGCGTTTCCGCTCCGAGGGCCCGGTTGGTTTCGTGTACGAACCAACCCGGCCGAACCCAAAGTCTTCCGAAACCTTGAGTGTAATATACCGAAACGACCGTATCGATCCAAGGATCGTGTATCCGCTGACGGTTCGTCAATCGGAGGTCCTAGGCCCAAGATATGGGCAAAAGACCGAAGAGGGCCCGAAAACGGGGGTTCTGGGCCCGGGGCGACCCGGCCCGAACCCCCCCCCCCCTGGGGGTCGGCCGAACCGGGTCGACCCAAACCGGGTCGACTCGACCCAGGGGCGCCGCGGGTTTGACCCGCGGCTTAGGTGGAACGCGGCCCGCGCGGGCCGCGTGTTGGGTGGCCGGACCGCGGACGCGGTCCGGCGGTTCGCCGCCGCCGCGGCCGAGCCGCGGCGGATCCTCCGGCGGCGCGCCGGGCGCCGCCGCCGCCTTCCGCGGGCCGCCGGAGTTGCTCCGGTGGCCCGATTCCTCTACCGTCTGCGCCGTTGCTCCTCCCGGGGGCCGATCTTCATTGCGGGATCAACGGATCGCCCTTGCCGCACGGTTCGTCGTCGCTTGCCAAAACCGCACACGAAAAGGATCGGCGGAGGGTTGTCGGGTCTTGTTCGTTAGACCCGCACCCTCCGCGTTAGTCATAAACAACGGGAGAAAGGGGCTACAACAATTTTTAATCAAGATAAAAATTGTTCACTTCTTTTTCTTTTAAACGGCAATTCAATTTTAATTAATTGAAAATATTCATGCTGGTTATTTATTCAAAAAGAAATAAAAACACGGGAATGAATCATCAAGAATTAAATCCCTACCTTGTCGTCGTCGTCGGACGAGAGGTCGTCGCGGATTTGGTGATCGTCGCAGAAGAGACGCTCGTCGCACCGCGGGAAGGAGTCGCGCCGACGATCTCCGGATCAAGATCAAACGGATTTAATTAATTTAAATCCGTTGATATCGAATTATGAAAAGGGAGAATTTAGAAGATTCGATTCTCACCTTTAACCGCCGATCGTAGGTTCGCCGCGGAAGAAGAAGCGCCGAAGAAGAAGAAGAAGGTCGCGGAAAAAGTTTGTCGACATCGCGGATCACGGTGTGCGTCGTCGAATTTTGGTTCCGGCGTTCTTCGCGTTCTTCGCGTTCTTCGCGTTCTTCGCGGGGAGGGTGGAGGCCCAGAGAATAAAGAGTAATCCTCCAAAATAGACACGTTGGTCTATTTTATTATTTTGCCAACAAACGCAAATGCATAAGTAATGACCCATCAGTTCGTTGAATTAATTCAACGAACGAAACAACCCATTTAATTCACGAAATAAACCGCTCAATTAAATGGTCTGTTAAGAATTTAAGAAAATGCGTCGGTTGACTTTTCAGTTACTTTGACGGGTTTTCGCGGGTGCGTTACTTAGCGGAAGAAATGGCGGGGCTCGTGCGGGCCCCACCGCACAATTATCCTACCAAGAGGGTAGGATATTTCCGGATAGCACCCTATCTGCTTTAACTCAGCTCAAGTGGCTTTCAAGTGACTTCCAAGCGGCTTAAGTGAAATAAAATAAAGTTGTCGCACAACCTTTATTTTATTTCCGACTTAAAGCCCAAAATTCTAAAAACCACGGTTGAGCAAACGCAACTCCGGAAGAGGCGTTTCTAAGCAAATACCGGCGCTACAATTTCATCGGTGCCCTCAGAATTCGATTCTGGGCACCGGTTCAAAAGATAGAAAAACCCGCTCGTCCGTTCACTGAACGTACCCGAGCCAAACTTCGGAAATTGATTCCGGGCACACCGGGCCTCGGAATCAGGTGCCGTCTGAAGCTGCGCTCTTGTAAAATTCCAAAGAAAATTAAAAAAAAAAATTTCCTTGAAATTTGCGGGTCTTTACACATGAGTCCAAAAGCACCTATACATTAATTATTCCGCTTCAACTGTAGTCACAACATAAGATTGTCCTTGATCCCTTGGCCTTTTCTGAGGTAAGTTTCCCTGACGCTTAGGACATTCATTTGCATAATGCCCCATTTCCCTACAATTGTAGCATTCAACATTGATAGCTTCTTTCTTTCCCTTACAATCATGTGCCTGGTGACCTTTTTCTCCACATTTATAACAAACTCCCATTCCTTTTAGGCAAGTACCGGGGTGATTCTTCCCAAAATTATCACATAATGGAAAATCCTTCTTCCCCTTTTCCCCTTTATCTGTCTCTTGTTCCACCATTCTCTTCTTCTCTTGCTTTACTTTGTTGTCATAAGACTTAGAGAATTCCTTTTTTGTCTTGATAGCACATGAGACAATATCTTCGTATGTTGAGAAAGATTGTGATACTAAATCTCTACGGAGAAATGGTTTTAACCCATCAAAGAAACGATCAATCTTACCTCTTGGGTTACGTATATAATCTGCAGCATACCTCGCCAACCTTGTAAAGTTGGCCTCATACTTTGCGACATTCTTATCCTCCTTTTGTATCAGACTCAGAAATTGCCTTTCCATATCTGCTCGATGGTCATGAGGAAAGTATTTTTCGAAGAAAAGATCTTTGAACTCCATCCATTCCATATTCGATACGTCATCATCTTCCTTTGTATTTTGAATCAATGACCACCATTGATCAGCATCTCCAGTGAGGTGGTAAACTGCCATGATAACCTTCTCCCTTTTGCTACTCCCCAAGGCATGGAATATTTTCTCTAAGGAGTTTATCCATTGCTCAGCTACTGATGGATTTATACCCTCATTAAATGTTGGCGGTTGTTGCCTCATGAAGCGTTCTAACATTGATCCTCCACGTTGCGGATCAGGGTGCTTAATACGAGTAAGGTTATTATTCATAACCTGAGTGAGTTGTCCCAGTATGGTAATAAGTTGATCAGCACCAGTTGTATCTCCATATCCACAATAATTATCTTGAGAAGGAGGGCAATCCCTACACAGAGTGCGTGCATTGATACAGTTTCCATTCCTTCCACTAGGCGCCATTTCTAAACAATGGCATAAACTAGATTAGTTTATGAATTAAAATACATAATTCCATATTTGTAAAACACTTTACATAAATTGAACTATTTATGGATATAATCCATAATCATAAAAAGGAATGTTTTCTTTGAGGAAGTATATAATCATAACCCTTCATAGTGGTTTGTAAAGAAAATGAGAATTATCCTAAGCATATCCCCCAAGAGTGTCGTAACCAAGAGTGCAGCAAGGCCCGTTGTCATGCACCAGTTCCCGTTCGAGTCTAGCTCAAAGCGATGTTTTCAGGTTTTACCCCTAGGTACATCTGTGCCAGAGCCGCCTCTACCTGCTCGTATCCAGACAGGGATGTATTGCTTGGAAAACTCACAAAATCTCTATAATACCAAAATTCTAGGAAGTTCTTCTATACAAATCCTTAAAGTCTATCTTCGGGCTATGTGCTCTAATCAGAGTTTATCTAAATCTAGCTTCCAAGGTTAGTACTAAACTGCCTCTGATACCAACCATAACGCCCCGACCCCAGCTACCTAGAGTCGGTGCATTACTTCGTAACATTGGCATGATCACAAAAGATCAAGTCTCGAAAGACCGATTAGTTTAGTAGCCTTGGAAACACTAGATACATTCATAAGTATTACATTACATCATAAAGTGAAAAACTAATAACAAAGTCTTCATAGTCCACACTCATATCCTCTTCTGACTATCCCTGCAGGTCATTCATAAAATACTTCTTCACATCCTGGAAAATATTAAAACATTGAAAGGGGTGAGCTCAGATGCTCAGTAAGGATAACAATATTGCGGAAGCTTTCATAAATAAACATAAACATTTAAGGCAATGTATGACTAAAACAAAACCCTTTTAAACTCAAACATCAACATAATATGGAAAAAGTAAAATGATATAATGCCATTTACTTCTTCACATGGATATTCTAATGGTCGAATAATCACATGCAATATCAATAACCACTTTCATAATGATGGAATGCATAATACCAGACTATCATAACCACGTAGTCAAGACCTCGTGCCAAGACCACAAATAAGATTTTGTCAAGGCCTCGTTCCAAGACACTAGTTTGTCTCATGAGACCTTCCGATGCATCGAGGAGCTATAGCGGGCTCCACACGTCACTTATTAAGTCCAATGCATTCCTCATATGAATAGGTTTAAACATATCATAAACCATAACATAATCGTATCACATAAAACATGCATAAAGGAAACATAACATTTACACATTTCAATCACAAGATATCAATACAACACATTGATATAATAAAAACGCTTTCAAAACCATTTTCAATAACAAAACAAAAGAAAGTTAAAACTTTGTATTTATTTTTCTTTAAAAAAAGTGATGGCTTGTAGAGGAAGCCGAAACTCAAATAATGGTCACGGTGGCGGAGAAGTAGTTGTCGCCACATAAGTACGGAAAGGAAAACATTCCCTTTTTGTCGTTTAGTAAAACGCTTCGTATAAAAAAAATTCCTTTTGAATAAACGTAAAAGTCAAAGGGGTTTATACACCGTATAAAAGAAAGTTGTGTATAAAACCAAATATGCCTCAATGAAAGGAGATTGAGACAAAGTCCTTAAAAAGATCATTTTTAAAATAGATCTATTATGTGTATTCACTATATGTACACATAAAGAAAGTAAAAATACAAAATAGTACATAATAACATCATGACAAAATTTGAAAGTAGGAGATTAACCCAAATAATGGAAGTTGGGTTAAGAAGTTCCCTTACCTTGCGTCCTGTCCTGACTCGACCGTTCTTTAACCTCCTGAATAATAAACTAGAGTTAATTTCTATTTACTTAAGAACCTTTTTGATGTTCATTATTCCTTTTATATCCCTTATTACCATGTTATGAACATTATGTAATTATTTAAGTTTATAACAGTAATTTTGTCGATCTTAGGTACTTGAGTCAAAAATAAAATTCTTATAATTACAAGTTGTTCATGTGGTGATATATCCATTATATCCAGAATTATGTTCATGATGTAGATATCATATATATCATATATATCCAGTATATACATGTATTTATAATATTACATAACATTTAGAGGTAAGAAATGAAATTCACCGTTCATGGAGATGGTAAGCCGTACGTACGCATGAACGCTACTTTCATTTCTATTTCGTATTTAATGGAATGAAATCATAATTATATAAAGGTATAATATATTTCCAGTATAATATCATATATAATATCATTTACTCCATCCTTTATACATCCCACATATGGCATTAACGATTCACATCACTTTGAGGGGGCGGTAGTCCGCACTTCCTAAAATGAAATTATCGCGTTTACCCATAATAGAAATCATGAGGTATGCCATAAATTAGAAATACAGAAGCATTAGTAAAACATAAACATATTATATATCCTATATAAATATAGTGACATCTTAATGGCCACCTTTGAAGGTGTTATATGAGTGTTGAACAATCATCGTTTCGTGAGGCAGAAATTCACCATCCACAGAAACCGTATGTTCTTTAACCATTAGATGTAGGTGTGTGTAAGTGTAGCTATAATACTTCTTATAACAACATCCTAGTATATTAAGGATGCTGGTGTGGTTACAAAAGAAATGAATAAAAAGAGTTTAGGGGGTTGGAGAAGAAAAATAAAACAAAACAACATTAGAGAAGACATTACCTCAAAATCGGGTAACTCTTTTTGATTTGAGCCAAAGGCTTCCTTGGGAAGAGTTCTGCCCAAAGTTAGGCTTCTAGGAGTAAGGGAGGGAAGTTGGGAGAGTATTTGGGTAGATGTTGGCCGAGCCAAATGGCTTGAAAGTGTGAATGAGGTCGTAGAGGTGGGGGCCTTTTATAAGAGGAGAGGAGGGGCACTCTTGGAAAGTAAGGAAATTTTACATTATTATACAATGATTTTCGGATTCTAAAGGTCCCAAACTTATATAATTCATGGATAAGGTGATAAGGGTTCGAAATATACCCATCCAATAGTCTTTGAACAAGTGTAAGCCTTGTATTGTACATTATCTTTTCATTTTATTAAAATTGTTAAATAATGAGGTCATCGCTGCATTATAATGATGTCATAAATAATTTAATTTATTTAATGTCTAAAAATTATAAAAAAACTACTATGATGTAGGAAATATTTTTATCTTTCCAATGAGTATTTATAGTAAAAAATATGACTTGTATAACCCCATGTAAAAATTGTTTTAGTAAAACATTTCATGTTTGTGTCATTTTTTACTTTAACATTAAATAAAAGGTATTTATGTCATTTTCTAACTAAAGTGGCTCCATGGGGTCCCCAAGTTGACCCATGGATTGTCTTGGTCGGCCATGGCACATCCAATAAGGGTAGGACATGTGTCAAGCTCATCTCATATTATTAAAACATTATTTTTACCTTAAACTACACTAATTACCTCTAATCGCGATTAAGAACTTAAAAGTTACTATTCACCAAAAATTATTTTAATCTCATTGAACCACATTTTACTTCTTAATGATAACCATTTATGTCGGATTTCTGAAAATCAAATCACAGAAGTGGTAATATTTCATTTAAACGAAAAATCAGTTATTTAACTAGCACTTAGTGGTTTCACTATTCATCAAAAATTGAAGTTTTTCAGAACAATGCCAAAATTTCACCCTAAGCTATAATTGATATTCCGAATTCAAAAATGATGTATATTTTACAAAATTACAAACATATAAGTTGCATTAATTAATTTTATAATTAATTCCTGCTGTCACAACAAATAGCGTGTTTTTAAGAAACAATTTATATCAAAAGATTGGCAATTATTTATGTCCATTTTCAATGTTAAATTAATTATAATGACCACCATTGGATAAAATGGTAAAAATATATTCTAATTATACTTTAAAACCACGAAATAGTATAATTTATCACTATAAATTATTTTTATTAAAAAAGTTGTTTTTAAGTATTTTTCACTATTCATAAAAAATTAGAAGTTCTCAGAAAAATACCAAAAATTCAACATAGGCTAATTTCGATACTCCGAATCCAAAAATGAAGTCCATTTTGAAATATAAAATTTCTATAATTTTAAAAAGTGGTTATTACTATTCATAACGGCTACTTTGATTAGTCGCGGTGTTTTAGAACTCGAAGTTGCGTACAATGCAAGCCATTGCATTATTGAATGAGAAGCGTATCTTGGAAGCTCTGAGTGTTACACCAGTTACTTATTTGAGGGCAGACATCACTATCCCTTCAGTTACTTATTTGAGGACAAATATCGCAGTTTCTCCAGGTTACTATTTCCTAGGCATGCCTTCGGGACGTCGGTACTTGAGACACATGGTTTCAGAGGAACATGGTTCCGAGTTACATGACAGAGATTCTAGCATTGGCCGAAGCAGGTGACACTCCCTGGTGGCTATTGAGCACCAGTGGAGTTTGTGTTTGGTTGTGTGCATCACACTGTTTACTGTTTTCCTTATAAATTCTTGCCTGCTTAAACACTTATATTAGATATGCACCGTTGGGTGGTATCCTAATGAGATTCGTCTCACACCCTATACAAGGCCTTCGGGATGCGTATAGACTTTATGGATTTACGTGCAGGAAAGTGGTCAACTTCAGGATCTGGACTCCATTAGCTATTTAATGGATATGGTAAGGACCTTTATGTCTTTCTTAGTTGGAGTTTACTTTGTTTTTCTTTCTTTCCTATATCAGCATGCTTACTTGTTTTGTAGCTACAGTTGGTTAGCCATTGAAGCCTTTACATATGGATATGTATGACCTACATTGGATGCATGTTTTTTGTTCAATAGTAGTTACAAGTGATCAAAATGCTGTTTTGTTTACTTACCACTACTATTGTTTATATTTATTGCTTCCACTGTTTGCCGATATTGAATGTGCTTCCGCTCTGCGGGTCTGGTTTGAGTCTGCAAAGTCATTTATTCTGGTGCATCTTTATTATTATACTCGGACCAGTTCTATTATTATCCTCTAAGAGGGTGTAGCCTCCCCCGATATACTTATAAGACCCTCGCTACTATTTGACAACCTTTGGAATTCGGGGAGGTGCGCCTAAGGTAGTAACACCCGACCCGTTTAGCACTGTTTGGGTGGCAGTTCGGGTCCGAGTTGTTGCAACTATTATGCTTTTCCAACTAGATTTTATCAATCTACCCCAGTGGATATTCTAGGGTAGGCACAAATTCCTTCCAAAATTCTAGAAACCTGTCATAAAATTACAACAGTGACATGAGAGTCTATCAAATAAGATTTCGTATATGAAAACTATTATACCCAGCAGATAGCCCCAGTTATCCATAAGAAGGCATTCAAAAAGATTCCTCACCAAAGGATATTGAAAAATGAAGAGCTGATCTATGATCCTTCTCTACTAAATGTTGGAGTTCTTCAATTACTAAGATGTTTATCAATGGTTTCTCAAGATCCTACTCTCCTACTACCAAATTATGAAAATAGTGGCAGTAGTTTCAGAGGTCCTCTTTGGACATCTTACCAAGAAGGATTTCTTCATGTCCATAATTAGATCAATATTGAGAGACCATCTCTTAATGAATGCCACAAACACCCTCCACATGGATAAAATATCAAAAATCAAAGAGGTCCTCCCATTACTATCATATACCCGGAAGGTCCTCCCCAAGGTATATACTAAAATAACTCTCCTTGTAGTCGGACATCAATATATGATGGTATTACTCCCCATAACTGAATTTCACTTCATCAAGGAGGTCCTACCCTTTGAAATTTAATGATGATAAAGCCCTCCCATCGTGATGCACTTTGGAAAATGTGGCAAGTCATGCTTGATGACTCATCATTACCAAGTGAAATCCTTTCTCAACTGGAAGACAACCCAATGTAATGGTCATTCTATGAACCACCATTGGATTGGATGCCATCTAATATAATAGAGGAAGTCCCTACCGATATTTTTGTTTATAATAAAGTAGTAGGGAAGTGTCAACTTTGGTCAGACCAAGCTGAAAAGCCTCTAGAAAATAAGAATAGTACACGTTGGACATGAGGGAATTTTTTTTATAAATATGACATATCAGTCATGTTATGTATTTTAGGCACTCCTCAATACAATATTTTAGAGGTATCATCAGAAGATTGTATGAAAGAAATTTGATTCAATGTATGGAATAGTCTTAATCACTTAAAATAAAAAGTATTACCTTTTGGTGAATATCCAAGACACATCAATTTAATAGAAAGGAAACATTTCCAAATTTACTTGGCATCTATCCTGGCTACACAACATCCAAAATTTTGAAAAAATAAAGGATATCTTCAGTGTTCATGTCTTGATGCATTAAAATAATTTCATTATCTGATCAAAGATACCCCATCTAGTGTTCATGTTAGAGGATGGGGTGAGCATGTAGCATTGCATTTCACCGCACTCCCCAATTAGTAAATCCTGTTGAAAGTGACATCGTAAAAGTTCATATATTAAAGATGAATTCAACAAACAAACTATGTCAGCAATAGACGATATAGTCAGTAAAAACTGGCCTTAACCGACTCTCATAGATGTCTTTCCATAAGAGAGTGATCCATCAAAAAACTCTTGTGTAAAGCATCAAAAAATATTGAGAAAGAGTCCCAACTAAGGGTGTCCAATCATCAAGAATTTTAAAAATATTTGGAAGTAGGTGGATTAGGTGAAAACAATACAATTCACCCAGCCCATGTTCGAACATAGTTCCATAAAATCAGGAAAGTAGTCATGATAATAGTATCCATGGAAATCCAAGAACTACCCCAACTTGCAAGGTTGGGGGATTTTTTAATACAACCTTCAAGGCCAAAAAAACATGCTTGAAAGATTATAGAAATGGAATGGGAGAAGCCCCAACCCAGAATTTTGGGGGATTTTTTACCTCAACAACCTCCTATTTAATGAAAATTAGTTTACTCCTAACCACAAGAACACTTTAGAATGAATCCTCCTAGTTATTATTATCCCATGACCTGGTTCCCTATCTTATAACATGAAAAATGTTTTTAGGGATTCCCTTATGATTACTATTAATAAAACAATTCTAGGAGGACTAATGAAGAAGATGACAAGGCCTTATAGTGGGAATAAAAAAAGAAATATCTCAAAGAGACTAAAAAAATTATTGAAATGAACTAGAAATTAGTGAAAATTATTAACAACACCCCTAGATATTCCACAAAACATGTGGCCAATACTGAGGAGAAGGAGGAGGAAGTTTTGGTTTATAATGTGGCCCACACTGAAATAATTAAAGGAGGTGTGCATACCTAGAACCAGAGGCTTTCTCTAAATTTGGGAATTCCCTCAACCACTCCATTAATACCACCTCAGCGGGTATATACCAAAGAAAATGGTAAAGGAATGGTTGTTCCCCCCACCTTCTGAAGATGTTTAAACCCTCAAACTCAAGGAAATATATTCTCAGCAAGAGGAAGAGATGAAAGTGTTAAGAAAACTCAACTCATAATTACTCAGAGGAAACATCACTACCAAATATGTTCTACAAGAATAGCCTCAACCAACACTCCCAACCGACATACCTCAACCAAGAGGGTTCTCCCGAACAAATGAAATGAAACCAAAATATATGATCAATTCATGAGACTGATGAACAATATATCTTGACCCAATAACAACATGATATTTGGAGTTCTTTCCCTTGGGTACATATATAGGGCTGGGTCAAGTACATCCTTTCGGGATAACCCCTATAGGCTACCCACCATAGGTACAAATAGGGCTGCCATAGATAGATCTCAATATTGTTACCCCTAAAAATACCCTATTCAACTAGACATCCATCAAGGTATTATCAATACTATCAAGCCATTGATAACTCAATTGGAAGACATGGAGGAACGATGTGCACCAGTACAACTGAAAAAAGGGACTTAACCCTAATGGGTAGATTCGACCCCTCCCCCACCAAATTTTGAAAACCTTACATTTACAATTTTTAATGGATATGAGGATCTTGAGAAACATTTGAAACATTTTTTGTACCACTGTGACCCCATAATGGGTACCTCTATACAACAAGAAGTAGTGAAACTCATATGCTTTGTAAAAATACTGCAAGGTCCGACCTTTGTATGGTACACTGACTTTATAGCCCAGTCAATCATGAGATGTGAAGATCTTCATCTTCAGTTGGTATTTAAATTCAGCTAAATTCTGTAAAATATGATAGTCAATAACCACACAAACTAAAAATAGAGAGATAATTGGAAGGACATATATTTCATTTCTTAGTGGAAAGGATTATCCTACTCTCTGAACCTATATCTCCCCAAGAATATTTTTTATCTGTATATATAGATAATATCCATGAAGAGTTGCGAACTCCTCTCATACATATGAAATATATATGAGGGTTTTAGGATCTCATATCACTTTCTCAAAAAATGGAAGACTTCATATTGTAAGGCAATGCCAAGTTTCGAGTAATTCCATCAGCTCAAGGGAATAGAACAGGGAAAGCAAATGTTTCCACCCTCATGATTAAGCCAACCCCTACACCGGCTTCAGATCCAAAACACACACCATATTTTGTGACACACACTTCTAATAATCAGAAAACCCCCACCACATCAGGATAAGTGAAAGGATCATAGGAAAAATTAGTTTTAGGAGATAAATAACAAGTTTTATTTGGTTCAATATGATCAAGTCTCTGGCTACTTCATCATGACTTTGAAGAACAATTTTCTTAAGTTTCTAAAGCCCAAGAGGCTTGATGTAGATACTATCAAATATCTAAAAAAATATTTACCCTAACAAGAAACATTGGGGAACACTATATAGGAGTTATTTTTTTCAAATACATCCTACAAAAAATGGTGGACTTCAGGAAAGTGAATCTGTGAAAACCGCCAACATAAGTGGCATGTGTTTCTACTGCTAATACAGTGGAAGAGGGTGAGTGGAAGGAAGTTAATAAAAAAGTTATGAAAAAGTTCAATGATTGGGTGACCATAAATAAAATTAAACAAACACATTCTATCCTCTAAGAATAGTTAAAAAAACTAACTATTCCCTAACTGCTTTTGCTATGGAACATTCGACTCTGTCAACACCACAACCCTCCAAGGGATAGTCTTCTAAAAAATGACATGGACAGAAGGGAAGGAAACAAACATAGGAAGATAAACCAATAAAAAGGATAAATTTGGATTTTAATCTCTTGGAATTCATGCCTTCAGTCCCAGAAGCACAAACACCTAAATAGTAAAATAAGTGTTGACCCACCAGACAGAGTCCTCATCAGACGAGGATTTAATCTTCAGTACCATTAATGTTATTCACTTAATGGATCCCTTATATGATTATGAGTATGTATATAAATCCAATTTTTATGCATCCATTTGGGGAACAAGAAGAAGAGTCCATAGTGTTCAAGGATATAAGGGAACATGCGGTCACGACTGAAATAAATACTCCAACCACATCCCCGATCGGACTATCTATGTTGAAAACAACTGTGGGAGATCCCTCCAAAGAGTCTAATGGTAGTAATAATGTTCACCAAAATGTATTAGGATATTACCTAGATTGATCATCTTATAATATTTATTATAGAGGGAACCATCATCAAATAAACCTCGTCATATAGACAGACTTGGTTGACCTAACTCACTAAGGACAAAAGTACCTTCGACTCCTGTTTTAAGAGCCAACCTTACCACATCAAGTACTTCAATACCTAAAGAACCTACAAAATAGAATCCTATTACAGGAAGTGCATGTTTTTATCCCATAAGTATGAAATTATAATGCATTTGTCCCTAGTTATAGATAATTTTTTGATCTTAGATGATCTATGTCTATCAAAATATCTATAGGTAGCACTCATAGAGGATTTGCTAATCCCTTAACAGTTTTAAGATGAATTTTCCACTGCTAAAGTTTATCATGAATAGATTGATCTTGCAGAATAACACATGATCATCTCTTTTCATGGAGTAAGATAAATGTTTTTTCATATAGGGAAATACCAGACCCTTTTATGTAACTGGCAGGATAAACGATGTTTACATTTGATGAGATTTCATTGAAAATGGATCAAGAGTCAAGCTCATTACAACATGAATAGTTTATAAAATGGGTTACAGTGAATCCCACTTTTTATATTTCCTTTTAATGATAAAAGGTTATGAAAAGAGTGATAAAATCCTCTTGGAATAATCATGATTAGTTCTCAGTTCGGGGATCTCATATCTGACTCATAATTTCTAGTTTTTCAACAAGACACATATTTAAACATTCTACTGGTAAGACCTTGGTTGCATCAGTATGCAGAAATCCCCTCAACCTACCACCAATGTATCAAATATTATATTAATGGTTAGATTGAAATGTTTTATAGTGACAAAGTCCCATTTGAATCTTGAAAAATATATTATATTGATGTAGGATTCTATCAGAGGGAAGGGAAAAAATCCTTGACTGATGGTGTCACTCGATTCAATACCCTGAAAAATTTAGAAATGACCCTGACTGATCCCTTAAAACAGATCAGTGAAGAATATGTGATTCCCATCAATCATATTGATGATTCAGGCTTAAATTTGAGTGCATATTCAACAACCTTCATGATATCAGTCATGAAAACTGATCTTAGTACCACTGAATAGGTTATTGAATCTCCATATTGTGTACAAATATTGGATGAAAATTCCCTCATTCCATACCTTAAGCTTCAATAGATTGTTACCTCATCAGATGAGTCATAATAGGTTGTTATGAAACTAAGAGAGAGTAAATATGATCATTTACTATCCCTAACTCCATCAACGCTGGAGATTTAAAGAGACCACACAACATTAGTCTGATTAGAGGAAGCTGCTTCCTCTTCTAGATATCAAAATGTTGACACCTCTCATAATTTAGGAAATCTTCCTTCATTAACTACTTCACCTAAGAGTAAGGAATAAGGGTAAAAGGAAGAAGAGGGATAGGAAGTGGAAGTAGAGGAAGACCTTAGGGATTTCCCTCCAACATTCCAGGAATGCGTCTCTATCACCATTGATGAACTTAGGAAAATAAACCTAGGCAAAAAGGAGGATCTACATTCCATATGATAATTTAAACCATGTATTCCGAAGAAAAATAGGTACATACCTCCTTTATGAAGAAAAATTTGGATGTGTTTTCTTAGAATCACATATAAATTCTAGATATTAATCCCTAGGTGGACACTCACCACCTGGGTTTGTACAAAAACCATTGGGGATACAAATAGGCATCTAGAAGGGCACACTTGACTCATGCTTCCAAAATTGGGGCTGACGTGGACAATATTATCAAATCCAATTTCATTTGGGAAGTATAGTATCCAAGATGTATAGCCAATATAGTCCCAATAAATAAGAATAATATGAAAATTAGGTCTTCATTGACTTTATAGATCTCAACTGGTACTATCTAAAAGATGATTTCCCAGTCCGAATAACAGAGCTACTGATTAAAGTTATGGATAGATATCAAGACCTATTTTTTATTGATGGACATTTAGGGTATAATAAAATATGAATGTCCCTATAATATTAAGAATCCACCACCTTTATCCCCTTAGGGATTATTTTTCTATCAGGTAATTCCCTTTTCCTTGAATAATGCAGGCACTACATACCAACATACCATGCATAACATCTTTGAACCTTTTTTGGGAAGTTTTTTGAATTCTACATCGATGATATGTTAGTTAAATACTGATCATGCTCTAACCTCATAGATAATATTGATACCATCTTCAAAAAACTGCAATAGCATAACTTGAATATGAACCCCTTAAAATGTGATTTTGGTTTCACATCAGGGAAATTTATTAGCTTTGTTTTATTCCATCATGGAATCTAAGTTGACCCTGAAAATAAAAAATATGTCCTCAATATGTCACCTCCTCAAAACCTCAAAGAGTTTAGAGGACTATAGGGAAACCTTTCATACATTTGTTTCTTTATATAAAACCTCACAAGAAAGTGTTTTACCTTCACCAGGCTAATGAAAAAGGGGGTAACATATCAATGGACTGATGAATTCTAGGAAGCATTCAACAATATCAAGAAATATCTCTTGATTCTACCAGTGTTAATGACACCTATTGAAGGGAAACTACTCATTTTTTATGTGAAATACCTAGAAAGATCACTAAGATATTTCCTTACACAAAATAATTATGTCAAGAATAAACACATCCTTTATTATCTCAGTTGAACCATGATCTACACTAAGACTCATTATTTATACATCAAGAAGAGATGACTTGAATTAATATTCACTGTTCAGAAACTAAGGCCCTAAATGAAACAACACGAGGTTCATTTGGTCTCTCACAATAACATAATAAAATACATTCTCAATAATACTATTTTTACTATATTTTTGGCATGGTGGGAGGCTATCTTATAGCAGTTTGACATTTAGTTTGTGCCCCAGAAATCAGTGAAAGGCCATGATCTAGATGACCTCCTTCCAGAAAATCCATATGCAAAAACAATGTCATTGAATACCTAATTTCCTAATGAAGAGATTATATATATTCAAAATGTCCTCCATATATAGGAAAAGTATTTTTATGGCACAAATAGAAACCCAAAAGGGGAGATAATTGAATACCCCAAGCTCAAAAAAGTTGGGTTGGGAGTTATGCTCATCTCTCCAAAAAAGGCAGTCTTTTCTTACTCCTTATTTTTAGAAGGATGCACAAAGAATGAGGCATAATATCAAACCCTCATTGTAGGTCTATAATTGGTGCTTAAAAATTCACCAAGACACTTGAAGGTGAAAGATGATTTAGATCTAGTAATCAAGCAGATCAATGGTGATTATTCCATCATAAAGGAAGAGCTAATCCCCATGTTTGACTATGTCCAAGGAAAAATAGAAGAATTACCCTCAGATCCAACATTGACTCATGTACCACAATTAAAGAATGATCAGGTTGATGAATTAGAAAATGAAACCACAAATTTGGTAGATCCATATCTAGATAAAATAGTCATCATTATTGCACACTGAAAAATTGTCTCACCTTTTGTTCATGTCAGTATTGATGAAATCAATGAGGTTAATTGCATCCCCAATCTAGATGGTCCTACGATGATTTGGATGATTCATATTGTGTATTAAATCCAAAATGGATTACTCTACTTGGATAGATATAGAAAAGAGAAAATATAATGATGGGTGACCAAATTTACTCTTTATGATAGCCCAAATCACCAGAAAGCCCTCTATAAATGAGTCTTTGATGGTGTCCTTCACAGGTTCATTTATGGAGAAGTGACTACTTTTATCATGAAATAAGTGCATATGGGAGCATGTGGTGCCTAATAGTTAAGTTTTAGGCTTTCCAATAAAATATTGATTCTTGGATACTTGTGGCCTTAAATGTTGCTTGATTGCACAAAAATTCACCAAGAAGTGTCATTCCAACTAGGTGCATGCCAAATTCATCCATTGACCCCTGAAGTTTCTACAAACATCCAAATAATCATGGCCATTTTATATATAGAGAATGGATGTTTTATGGAAATATAATCTAGCTACATCCAAGAAGTTCAAATACATTCTAATTGCCACTAAATTTATTTCCAAATGGGATGATGTAATACCTCTCAAAGAATTCGAGGCCAAGCACACTGTAAGCTTCATAAAAGCCAATGTTTTACCAGGTTTGGTGTCACTCATATAATATTGACATATAAAGACACCAACTTCTATTTTTTGAGTTGGAGAATCTATATCATGAGTATAATATCAAATCCAACCATTCATCCCACTACTATACAATAACTTTTGGATAGATAAAGGCCTTCAAAAAGGCACTATAAAATATACTCTAGAAAATGGTGGATAAAGATAAAAAGACTTGTTCTGAAGATCTCTTTCATACCTTATGGGATTACTGAACTACCACGCACACTACCACATGGGTGACCCCATATTCACTAGTATACAAGATAAAAGAGGTATTTCCCATTAAGGTCCAATTAACCTCACTTATAATTCTCATTTGTGATCAATTATCCATATATGAACAATATCAAATATGAATAGATGAATTGGAGTGAAATGATAAGAAGAGACTACACACTTTGCCTCACTTGGAGGTCCATGAAAATCATATAACATGGGCCTTTAATAAGAAAGTCTACCTATTCTCGTTTCTTCAAGGAGAACTGGTACTAGTCCTCAAGAACCTTATAATACCAAGGAGGAACCCTAAAAAGCTTGATCCAAAATGGGATGGACCTTATTCCATACACAAGTTCCTCTCTAACGGAAATTATTACCAGATATAAATAGATAGAGATATCGTTATGGCCCCTAACAATGAAAGATTCATCAAGAACCACTTAGTGTGATAATGAAATCCTCATCCATGTCTCAAGATGATAAACTACATGACACATTAATTCTCAGTGTATGATGTTAAACTGCATAGTTTACTTATCTTTATTGTGTGATGATAAACAGTATAACATCATGGTCCCACATGAATGACCTGAAAAGAAACAACATATGGTCTTATCCATATGACCTAAAACTGTACGACACCATAGTCTGAGTTTTAAGATTCTAAACTAGATAACCTAACATCCTAGTCACAAGATATTAAACTGTATAAAAAAAATCCTCATTGCACAATGTAAAATTTCATAACATTTTGGTATGTACATGAGCAGGTCACAATCCTATTTTTTTATCTCCCACCACACTCCCATTCTAGAACTATGTGTGGCTTGATTATTACCATTAAAGGATATTTAGTCACACTTAGATCTCTAATCCTAGGTTTATCTACAACATATAAATGTCCCCTCCCTCTATATGGGTGAGACCTGCATAGTGGAGCCTCCATTCAATAACAACATGTGTCTTCATTCTCTATTTTATGAGATATGTAGTGATGCCTAGACACTATGTCTTGGGCCCAGCCACAAAGTAAAAAAAATTCTCCCCACTTCTACATACAAATAGAGATCTGTACAGGAGACCTCAATTAAGGTACCCTCATTCTAGATCCCATCCTAAAAATAAGAATATACCTCTTCTTCATATCAAAGATATTTTTAGGTGGATTCACACTCCATGGTTAATATTGGTCCAAATGTTTCATTTTTACTCAGAAATATTCCTTATGCATATCGTACTCTTTGTCCTGGGAAATTTTGGATCTCCATAATATTTATTTGGCCATTGGTAATAGAATTTCAGTTTCTTGAAGAAACCTTTTTTTACTATGTAGTAATACACCGTAGTTTTATTTTCATAAGTCTCCCACCAAAGGGCATATCACCTAGATGATTCCATTATCTTACTATGCATTGATACACCAGGATCTATCTTTGAACAAGTCACCATTGAACCTCCATTTTTTCAAGTGGAGTGAAAATATTATGAATCATACCTTAATAATGTTAATGTACTAAAGAACCCTAAGTATAATCAAAGGTACTTTCTAAAATTGACTTGAGAACACACCACTATGCATCAGAAGGACGACACATCCCCCTACGCAACACTGAATGATAGGTCACCCCTACGCGGGTCACCTACATTGAGAACCTATGCCCAGGACCTGCGTGAGTACCATCATTCAACAAGGGTTCCCTATTTTCCTATAAATAAGACCATAGGGAACCTCATTTTCAAAACTAAAAATCAGAAGAATACCCCAAACTCTGGTCCCGTGACCCCTTCGTCCAGGTCTCCAAAATTTCTCAGGTAGCTCTCCAAAACCCAAGAGAAGATAGAATTAAAAGGGATAAGTGAGATCAAATTCCCTTAAAGGTATACAAAAAATACACCTAGATGATATCCCTTCCTCCCCCCAAGGGGAAAACACCTCCGTGATCCCCTTTCCTTTACTAGGGACCTACGAATGACCCATACAGTGACACGTAAGGAGACCCGTGGTTCCTAGGATAAATCCTCACCCAAGTTTTGTTAAAAAGTTGGTCCATTTCCAAAGGAGTACCTATCTCTCTTAGGCCTATACCCTCTGCTCAAAGCACTTTTAGTTCCTCCCAAGCCCAAAGAAAGGCACCACTTCCCTCTAATTCAAGACCTACATGATCCTAACTTTGATCCCTATTCCAAGCCAACAATGGAATGTCTTATCTTACTTTGGATCCCTCACCCAAGGGGGACTAATTTGAAACATCCTCTAAATCCTTATAACTTGAAATACCATGAATAGGGGAAAACTAGAGTGTCTCCGATTTGGATTTTCATTCCTACGGTCAAAGGTTTCCAAACCTTTTCCTACCAAATGGTTAAGGTCCTTAGGGTGCATGTGAATTTTCATTTCTATATTCCTAAGGACCCTGACCATGGGGGCAATGTTGGGGAGTTCCCAGTATTGGGTACTAGAGATAGAACCATATACTTATCTAGTCATCTCTAAGACCCAGATCCACCGATTTTAGGTGGGGAGGGTGAGGATCATTCATAAATTTCCTTTTGACATGGAATGACATCCTATTATCCCACTACATGACCAATTTTACGGCATCCTCCTCAAGAGTAATCCCCTATCCATTCTTGAGGGTGTTTTCACTCTTTCTCCTTCTCACTCCCTGCAGTCCATGTCCATATAGGTAGTCATATATGACTATCTTGGATATGAGTATCGAAGAGGGGTTGAGCATTAGAGCTCCTCTAATATCCCCTAGGCTCTTCCTCTTCCACCAATGAAGGAGGATAAGTGTGTGGTTTGCTAGATCTTCTACTTCCTTCTATATTTCACATTCAAGCATGACTCATGCTAATTTATGTGGACATATAGGTTAGTCACAATCATAGAATCCACATAGTCGGATGCATGTTTTGGTAGAGAAAATTCATTTGAATCTTCCTATAGATGTCCTTCAGAGTTCTCCCATAGGATTGGGACCTCAAGGCCATGTATCCAACCATAGTGAAAAGAAGATTGTGTGGTTTCCCAAACCTCATATTTCTTCTTGTTTCTCACACTGAACATGACTCATGTGGGATTAGATGTTTACAATTGTCCTGAAATCCACATTACCCCAAACATAAATGGGCCTCCTGCTTAGTATAATCCCCAACACCTAATATTTAGGCATCCTCCTCAAAATCAAGCCCCAAACGAAACTAATCTATGGGAATCATTCCAATTGTAAGCCCCAACTAGTCACCAGAGCATCCTCATTAGGAATAAACCCTAAAATCCAGTCTTTGGGCATCCAAATTAGGTGTAATAACTAACTGAACCGTACCCATTAATTCTATGAATCCTCCTTAGGATTAAGTCCCCAAAAAGCTTCAAAAAATCTGGGTATCCTCCTCAAGAGTAATCCTCAAACTAAACCCCCAAATATCCATGAGTCAATCCACTTCTCATGGCCCAAAATTCAATCATCAGGGCATCCTCCTTAGGAGTAATCCCCAAATTAATTATCTCATAGGGCCATACTCCCCTATGAGAAAAATCCAAGGGTATCCATAAAAATAACACCTCATCATCAGACTATGTGGGATTTGATTCCCATTAAAATGGGATACATAGAAATCCACCATGCAGTTCAAACTCGACACCCCAAATTGACCCCATTCTCTTTGGGCCACATTCCTAGTAGGGTATAATTCGACCTAAAAATACATATCCCTTCAAGGTTCCTTGGGTCTCTTCGGTATAAGTCCCACACCAATCATTGACTAGGAACCTTTCACCTAGACTTCCTCACCGTATGATGTTAAAATGCAAGGTTTGGTTCTTATCACATGACCTTAAAAGGCATAATGTGCCCTATTAAGTAGCACTGAACTATGTGGGTTTCGATTACTTTTATGAGGATACACAGAAATCCTATCACATGGGTTCAATCCCAACATCAAAACAACTCCTTTCTCCTTATATGACTATACACTCTAGATAACCCCACTGTGTGGTTTAAAAACTAGTGTCATTGTAATAACGACGGAATAATATTTAATAAGTACATAAGAAGATACCATCGATGGAGAACCTCAAATACATATAGATATATCCATTAATAAAGAACCTCATATACACAAAGATGATTATGAGTTTCATACATGATAATAATTGTTTGTTAATTCAAGGGTGACCTATATCATACTTGGAAATTAATGAAGGATTCATGAACATGTCTTAAATCTATAAGAGAGTCCTAGGGTAGGAAAAAATCCCCCCCCCCCAAAGGGTATGATGATCCTGACCTCCCATCCTCTCGACCAATGTGAGTTCTTAATCATCATTGGAAAAATTTTCCTACATGTTCCTGCCTTTGGAAAGTAGTTCCCCGTGGATAAATAACCTTTGGGTGTTTCTATTTACACAACCAAAACCATCAAAAACCATTAAAAAATAGTGAACCCAATGTGAACGATTGAAAAAATCTGAAACCCCTGTAATCGACTGTCAGGAAAACATGAATATCTCCACCAGAAACAAAAAATAGTTAACACAATGTGAATGAATTGAATGAAGAAATTATTTCACAAGATAAAAGGGATATACTTCCCATTTCTCATTGGACCATTTCATTCTTGACCCAAAAAAATTATGTTAGAAAAAATGGTGAACCTGATGTGAATCCTTGACCAAGATGATAGTATCACTGACCTGTTAGTTTCCTTTCACTATCAAAATGAAAGAGGACCAAATAAGACAATCAATCATGAATGTGTTCATTCAAATGAGATGTTTCTTTGATGGGTTTTTCTTGTTTTTTTTCATATAATTAGTCACTATCTCTCATAACTCTCTTTGATCTAATGGTGTTTTTTCAGCTTCCACGAATGCATGCCTTAGCTACTGTTCACACTAGGTCTTTGTCCAAGAAAACGACATTGTCACCAACATATCATCTTCAGCACTAGGTATCTAACACACTAGTATGAAAGTATCATCAAAAAAATAAAATCACAACCCTAGAGGTCACCTGATATGACCTCCAGATAACCAAGCCCCACCACTCATTCAGTCATCAACGACCAGTGGGTTTGAAGAAGATGGAACCGACCACCATCTTCAACTGTTTTAGGAGATTATCTTCGAAACATGATAACTAGTACCTCTTGTATCTTATGGAGGTGGATAAATAGGCTACATGTGGACTTATATAGAAGAAACATGGGTCCTTGTAAATCTATCCTTCCAAAAATAGACGCTGCTAATTCCACACAGTAATGAGTCCTCAACATGATGAGGGTGTCTTCCTCGGCTGACTGACCTAGGTCATCCATACCTAGGCATGAAAGACGGTATATTAGGGGAAGATATTGGTCACCAAGGAGTAGGACCACACCCCTATCCCCTCTAGATAATACCACTAATAAAATTTAGTGTCAAACTGTGAGAAGAAACATACACCTATCCACCTTAATTCAGCTAGCTAGTAGAGTCACCTAGTGACATCTAAGGAAACCCACAGTTCAAATCCAACGACATACCGTGAGAAGGAACATACATCATCTTGAACCCACCAAGCATGTTATTAGGATTTTTTAGAAGTTCTCGGAGAATCCTGCCAATGAAGTATGACATCAACTTGCAAGAAGTTTCACACACCTGCCTGCATTCATCAATCCTGCTAGTAGTTTCATTTGGCTGCACGAAGAGAAGTGAGTCGAAAAGTCCTGATAACAAATAGAGGGAAAACCCAACTCTCTCTCCCGCATAAAAGTAATTTGACCATCAAAAGATATAAAAGGGAGGATAGGGTCAAGCATATACACTTGATCTAGATACAAAATGGACATATATCCTCATTCTAATCACTGAAGTCACCAAGAATATCCTAATAGTGGTAAAAGTGAAGATGAAAATTTCTTCCCTATATCATACAAACCTTCCAAGAAATCATCAAGACAATAATCATAAGCTATAATATGGGTAGATCTGAATCCTCACCTATTAAACTTTAGGAATCTATCATTTCCCATTTTTAATGGATCAGGAGACCCATAGTAGCAATTGATGCATTTAACCTCTCATTGTGATCCTATGATGGGGAAACCTATATAATAGGAAGTAGTGAAACTTAGATTCTTTTACAATCACTATAGGGGATAGCCTTTTTATGGTAAATAATTTTTCTAGCTCGATCAATTATGGGGTGGTATGACCTCCATCAGAAGTTTCTCTACCAGTTTAGCTCGACACTAACGAAGAAAAAATTCCTCTATCTCTTAAACTAAAAAAAGTGGGATAATGAAAGGGTCTTGTATTTCATTTCTCAATGGAAATGATTTGCATACTCCTTAAACTGAAAGATCCCATAATAAAACTTGTTTCCCATATGTATAGAGAATCTTCATGATGAGTTTCACATGCCACTAATTCCTATGAAATACATAGGATGGTTTTGGAACCTTTCTACAATTTCTCAAAAATTGTAGGACTCCATTTCAGAGACTAAGGTGAAGTCCCAAGTAATTCCACCAACCCATTGGAGGAGAATAGGAAAATCACAGGCTATCACTATTACACTTAGGTAGCCCCATGTACCCACTCTGACTCCAAATCCCACACCATATAGTGCAGATGTACATCCTAAGTGCCAAAAAAATTCCAACCTCAGTAGTATGATTAAAAATACTAGAGGTGAAAATAGTTTGAGGAGATGAAGAAAAAGGTATATTCTTTCTGAAATGAACAAGTCCCAAGATACTTCATATTGGTATTTAAAAAAATGTGACCAGGTTTCCAGATCCCAGGAAGCCTAGAAAATAGGGTGAATAAGATCTTCTAAATTATTTTCCCTTATATCAAGTATTTGGTCACAAAATCTAAGAGTGTTTTGTTTTTAAATACCTCCTTTAAAAGATGCTTGATTCTGGGAAAGTGAAGTTGAAAAATTCACCTTCTCAAGTATCATGTGTCTATACCATTGATCCGGGGGAGGATAATTAGTAGTTAGAAGTTAAAAACCAGGGTAAATAGAATTTAAATGACTATATGGTTAGGAAAATGATAAAAAAACACCTGATATCCTTTAAGAATAGTTTCAACAACTAAATGTTCCTTTGACTGCTTTCTCTATAACACATCCAACTTCATTGACAACTCAGTCCTCTAAAATCCAATACTCAAAAAACCAACATGTATAGATTCTAAGAATAAAATTAAGGAAATGAGATTATGTTAAGGAAAATGTTGTCCTTGAACTTAGGGGACTTCACGCAGATGGTCTCAAAAGCACGAGAACCACCCCTCCGAATGGTACAACAAGGGTCCACCCACCAGATGGAATATCCATCAGACGAGGAGTTTATCATTAGATAAATTAACATTATTCACTTAATGGATCCCTTCTCAAATGATGAGAATGATTATGAACATGAATTTAATACACTTGATTGGAGAACTAGGGGAATAGGCTGTCAGATTTGAGGATATAGGGGAAGTTGTGGTTGTTCTAGAAGTCAATACTTCAACCATTCCCCTACTAGAACTATATACATGGAAAAAACTCTTGATAGAGATCTCCAATGATATTAATATAATAAAGGAAGATCCCCCAAACATGATATGTTCTTCCCTAACATGATCATCCTGAAATATCGGTTAGAGGATACTCCACCACCTAATCAACCTCGGCGTGTAGGAAAACCTAACCGACCTAATCCACCAAGAGTGGAATCAACTTCATCTCCTATTCTAAGGGGATTTCCATCTATATCTAGAACATCATCTCCCAAAAAACCTATGGAAGAACATCCACTTTCTAGGAAGCATAGACCATAAGACTAGAAGTATGATGTTTTGAAGCAATTAGCCTTGGTTTTAGCCAATTTTTCAATCCTGGATTCCTTGATTCTATTAAAGGATCTCTGGGAAGCACTCATTGAGGCCTTATCATGTCCTCAAGAATTTGAAGTTGAGGTTTCTGATGATGAAGTGTATCATGCAATGAATGATCCTACATAATGCCACACAATCATCTCTTTCACAAACCAGGATAAGGAAGCCATCATACAGGGACATGTCAAACCCTTGTATATATATCTGGTAGGATAAATGAAATATATATATATATATATATATATATATAATGATCCTTCATTGAAAATGGATCAGGAGTCAACCTCATCCCAATCTGAACAATTTATCAACTGAGTTTCAATGAATCTCACTTGTCCCACTCTTCCATAATGTTACAGGGTTATTAAAAGAATGAGAAAAGGCCTCTTGGTGAAATAAAACTTAGAAATCATTTTATAGATATCATTTCTGACTTAGAATTTATGGTTTTTAGGTAGAATATATCCTTCAACGTTTTGTTGGGAAGAACTTTTCTATATCAACACATTAATATCCCCTCGTCATACTACCAATGCCTCAAATATTGTATCAATGGTAAAAGTGGGACATTTCATTGTGATAAAGCCCTATTCAAATCATTTGAGTCACAATTAATTAATTTAGGATTATACCATAAGGAAGGGAGACAGTACATGGATGATAATTTTGCTCAGAACAATGCCTCAAATGGTATGGATATGATTCTAGACAATCCTTTCAAGGAGTTAAGTGCACAATATGTGCTCCCCATAAAAAAATGAATAAGTGGGTCAAAATGTGAGCACACATTCAGAGACTTAGTTGATTTTAATTATGATAGTTGGGCCTGATAGCGTTAGATAATATTTCATCTCTCTAAGAAATAATGAAAGCTTGGAGGAAAATATCATTATTCAATCTTCTGATCTATGACAAATCTATGTTCATTGAACTATACTAGAAGAAGTTGTAATGTCAATGGGAGAAAATGAGGAGACTCATTCTTAGCCCCTTATTTCCCCTTTGGAACTCCACGATGGACATATACTAGCAAGATATCCCAAAATGTCCGCTTCATCTTCTAGATGTCCAAAGGTTGACTCCTCTCCTAACACCGAGAAAATTACTTCATCAACTACTTTCTAGGTAGATGAGAAAGAGGAAAATATTGGGGAGGAGGAAGAAGAGGAAGATCTCAGGGATGCCCCTCCAGAATTTGAGAAAGGTATCTCTACCACTATCAATGAACTCAACTAGATAAATCAAGGTATGGAAGATGATCCATGAATAACTTTTATTAGTGAATCCATGACTCCCAAATAATAGGAGGTTTATACTTCCTTCCTAAAGAAATAATAGGATGTGTTTGAATTTGATTAAATTTAGATGTTAGGCCTTGACCCCAAGGTGGTCACCCATCACTTGATTTTTCTAGAAGACCATCGGGTATACAAGCAAGCATCCAAAAGGACACACCCAAATCACACCTCTAAAATTAAGGCTGATGTGGACAAACTCATCAAGGAAGACATCATATGAGAGGTAAAATATCAAAAATGGATAGCCAACATCGTTCTTATGATGAATAAAAATGGAAAAATCAATTTCTACATCAACTTTAGAGATCTTAGCTGTCACTTTATGAAGGATGAATTCTTGGTTCTAATCATAGAACTCCGGATTGATGAAATAAATAGTTATCAAGACATCTTCTTCATGTATGACTATTTAGGGTACAATGAAATTCAGATGGCCCCATAAGATGAATAATCCACCGACTTCAGATCCCCTAGTGGGTATTATTTTATCGGGTAATGCCCTTTGGTTCAAAGAACACTGGTGACACATACCAAAATTCCATGCATCAGATTTTCAAACCCTTCGGAATTTTTCTGAATGTAATGCTGATGATCTAGTGGTCAAGTCCCAAAAATTTTATAACCACCTAGCCAACATAGAGACCATATTTAACAAGTTATGCCAACAAAATCTTAAGATGAACCCCTAAAATGTGCCTTTAGGGTAACCTCAGAGAAGTTTCTCAATTTTTTTGTATTCCATCATAACATTAAAATTGACTCCAATAAAACAAAATCTATCCTTAGCATGTCACCTCATAAAAACCTTAAATAAATGATAGGAATTTAAGGGAACTTGGCCTAAATATATCACTTCATAACCAACATTACAGACAAGTGTTTTGTCACAAACTGAATTTGGTCTCCACCATTAATGGCACCAAACCCAGCCCATGGAAAGGCCCGAAGGGAATTCCCTATCCCCAAAAGCTGGAATAAGTTCCTGGGTATCATTTATCTTAGTTTGGGAATGATTTACCTGAATATGTATACATAAAACATCAAAAATATTTGATAAAATGAATCTGAAAAATTCATACAAGCAAGGTTTATACAAAAATACATAACTGAATTCATAATTTCAAAGTAAGTACAAAGGGTCCAAAGACATAATTAAACAGAAACAAAACATCCCCATGGACTCCACATGACAAGGGGTCATCACCCCCAAGCTGTCACCACAACTCCGTCCCAAGGATGGGGACTAACACCCTGAACCGCCATCAACCTTAGCATTTCCTTTACCTGAGTCAAACATAAACAAGTATACTTACACCCAAGGGGTGAAAGTAGGATTTGATCCTAATCTCAATAGTATACCACCCAATGACTCCAAATATAATTCAATACAATTTGAAAAAGCAAGCAGTTTTAATACGCAAAGAAAAGCAGTGATAAAATCCAAGAAATGAAACTTTCAATTGATAACAGTTTTCAAGCTAAAATTTTTATAATGTTCACACATTTAAATAGACATGCGAGTTACTATAAATTGATGCCAAAAACACCCCAATAAAATGGTAAATACCACAAATCCAATGAGCACCAAAACTGGGAACACCCCTAGGCAACTAGATAGTCTCGGGCCCTATGTACCTCGTACCTCGGTGTAAAGTATCCAAGTCACAATACTTTCCCGTGCACGATCAACTAGTAGGGAACATACCCATAACATAGTGGTCCCAAAATATCATCCACATAGTTTAGTTAGAGTTGTATTTATCCATTTTCTTAGTGAAACAGGGACACAACCCATTCGGTTCACTCGCCGTACTAGTACATATCTGCCCACCTAAGTACCTCAGATTCCCCTTTTTGTGATCAAACAATTTCAGAAAACAACACAAATCCTTTTGCATATAAAACACCACTAATGGTCACAAACAAAAAATAATGTATCTATACACACTTTATACCATTTAAAACACACAACAAAACATTTTTATTTTCAATAAAACAACCTCTCAAAATATCACATTGTTTTGCACCCAAAGCTCTTCAAAATATCCACTTTTCACTCTATGTTAACACTTTTAAGTCACAAAAAATGGCATCTCAATAACCTTTAATGAAACCAAGAATTCAGTTTTGGGGCAGCCCCATGTGAACCAAGAAGTTATATCTTTTAAAAACCCCCATTTTCACACAAACATGGCACTTAAAGCCCATTTGCTTCCCAAACACCATTTAAACAAACTTTCACAGCAACAAACAATAATAATAAACATTAAAAATATTATTTCAAGTCCTAATATAGTTCAATAAAATCATCTAAGTAATTATTGTTCATCCCCAAATGAACCAATAAAATATTTCTATGAAAACCACCCAATTTCACCAAAAATTGGAACTTAAAATTCATTTTCTTTATAAATGCAACTAAAACCAATTTTTGCAGAAAAATTAAAATGAAATTAAAATTAAAATACCATGAACACAAAAATATATGTCACATAAATTGCATGCACAATAAAATCACCTACCAAAAGAGTCAAGAATCGCAAATCCTAGTGTAGAACTTCAACCGCACCACCACCGCACCACAAGGGTGTGAGATCAAACCTAAAACCATAGGATTGGATCAAGAAACTCAAAATGGAATGATAGGTACGAATACCTGAATTATGTACATTTGGGGATTCAATAAAAAGGGAGAAATCTTAAGGAAAATAAAGGAACTTAGAAGGATAGTCACTTACTTGAGAAATCTGGATGATTTTAGAAACCTGAGAAGTTCGGCCCTAATTCTCGACTGATACGATCTCCAAAGAGAGTAAATAAAGATGGGGGTGCGGTTAGGTACAATGGGAGTAGGTGATAGGTGTAATCACCAAAAAAGGATAAAAAATGAATATTTTATGAAATAATTAAAAAAACATTTAAAACTGGAAATGAGCTTTCGGGTTAGACCAATACCTAATTTGATCACCCAAATCCAAGATGACAATAAATATTTAAGGGGCCAAAATTTCTTTGGTTATTTTAATAGTTAAATGAAGGTAATTTTTGAAGTTTAATTGGTCAAAAAGGTTGAAAAATGAAGGATTTATTAAAGAAAAAAAATTTACTTTCAAAACAGGAAATGGGCTCTCGGGTTGGCCCAAATTTTGGAAACCCACCATTTCCTTAAAAATGCATGGAAAACCCCAAAAATAAAGCAAGAATGTAAATTAAATGAAAAATAACTTTAAAATATTTCATTTATGTTATAATTCTCTCTACCATGAAGGACTTTCCACCCCTAAAAGTCAACATGAATCTTGATTAGAAAAAAAGAACGGGTACTCTTCCTCGACCCATGAATTTCGCTCCCATGTATCATGTGTATCATTCCCATGCTTCCATAGAACCTAGACTAATGGAATATAATTCCCTCGAAGTATCTTCTCTTGGGAGTCCACTATTTTCACCGGCCTCTCAACAACAGACAAATCAGGCTCTATCTTCAGTTCTTCCCAACTCAACACATGGGACGGATCCGGGTTGTATTTCTTCAACTGAGAGACGTGGAAGACATCATGGATAGACACCAACTGAGAAGGTAAGGCCAACCTGTATGCCACCTTGCCAATAAACTTGGTGATCTCAAAGGTCCCGACATACCACGACATCAACTTACCTTACTTCCCCAATCGACGATGGCCCAGACGAGGGGCCACTTTCAAGAATACCCTGTTAGCCACAGAAAACTCTAGGTCTCGACATCTCTAGTCAGTATAAGATTTATGACAACTTTGAGCTGTCAATAAGCACTACCTGATCAACTTGACCTTCTCAGAAGTCTCCTGCACAAGGCTTGGCCCCAATGGTGAAGTCTCTCCTACCTCAACCCAACATAGGGGGGACCGACATGGACGACCATAGAGCACCTCAAAAGGGGCCATTCGAATCGAGGATTGGTAACTATTATTATAAGAAAACTCAACCAATCCCAAATGTCTATCCCAATAACCTCCAAAGTTCAAGACACACGCACGAAGCATGTCCTCCAAAATCTGATTCGCCCGCTCGGTCTGACCATCCGTCTGAGGGTGGTATGTCGTGCTCATCTTAATATGAGACCTCAAGGCCTTCTAAATTCCTTCCCAAAATTGAGAAGTGAAGCAGGGGTCTCTATCTGATACAACTACTGATGGTACACCATGGAGTCTCACCACTTCCTAAAGATACAAATGGCCCAACTCATCCACTTTAGTTGTATCTTTTATCGGAATGAAGTGGGCTGATTTGGTTAGACGATAAATCACCACCCAATTGGAATTATTACCCCGAGGTGTATGAGGTAAGCCAAAAATGAAGTACATGGTGACCTCATCCCACTTCTAGGTAGGAATGGGTAGTGGTTGGAGCAAACCGGAAGGCCTTTGGTGCTCTGTTTTCACCTGCTGGCATGTGTAGCATCTCGAAACAAAGTCCACTATGTCCTGTCTCATACCAGGACACCAAAACTGCCAACAGACATCATAATACATTTTAGTGGCACCCAGATGGATAGCCCACTGAGACTGGTGGACATCCTGCATCACCACCTTCCACAGAGATAACGGTACTACTGAACATCCCTTGAAGCACAAAATGCCCTCGGGAGATGATGACCAATTAGAGGATGTCTCCCCACCATGAAGAAACTACTTTGACCACTGACAAAGATCATCACTGGGCTATTCCCGCTGAATCAACTCCAACAGAGAAGGATTCAACTAGACGCTCACCAAGAATTCCCCTCCACTATGTTCCCTGGTCTCCACATGCATCTGAGAAAAGAGCCCCATCAATGTCCACTCATCACTGGACTTCCTCAAAGCCTACACTGGAACCCTTCTACTCAAGGCGTCAGCCACTACATTACCCTTGCCTGGGGTATAGACAATGTCAAAGTCAAATTCCTGCAATTACTCAATCTGTGGACGTTGCCTCAAGTTGAGGTCCTTCTGCGAGAAGATATAAGCCAAGATTTTGTGATTAGAGTAGACCACAAACTTCTCCCCAAAGAGGTAGTGATGACATGTCTTCAAAGCATGCATCACCAATTTCAACTCCAAGTCATGGGTCGGGTAGTTATTTTCATGTGGTCGAAGTTGGTGAGAGCCATACGCGACCATGTGATCATCCTGCATAAGCACACACCCAAGACCCATACCTGAAGCATCACAATAGATCACATATCCCTTTCTATCCTCTGGAAAAATCAGCATGGGGGTGGTAGTAAACCACCTCTTCATATTCTCAAATGATGCCTGACATTCTGGACCCCATACAAACTCCACCCCTTTCTAGTTGAGGGCAGTCATCGGTGAAGCATGCTGAGAGAAATCCCGAACGAATCTCCTGTAATAACCAGCCAAGCCAAGAAAACTCCTGATCTCAAACACATTCTTCGGTTGCTCCCACGACATGACCGCACTAATTTTCTCGGGGTCCACTGAAACTCTATGCTCTGAGATCACATGCCCCGGAAATCTCACCTCCCTGATCCAGAAAGTGCACTTTGTCAACTTTTCATAGAGGCGGTGATCCCGTAATGTACCCAAAACAATCCTCAAGTGATGTTCGTATTCCTCCTTAGAGCTAGAGTATACCAGAATGTCATCCAAGAACACTAGAACAAAGGAATCAAGATACTGATGAAACAAACTGTTCATGAGTGCCACAAAGAGCACTGGAGCATTGGTTAATCCGAAGGGCATGACCAAATACTCAAAGTGGTCGTACCTGCTTCGAAAGGTTGTATTTGGGATATCTGACTCTTTCACCCAAAGTTGTTGATACCCGAACGCAGGTCTATCTTTGAGAACCAATTTTCCCCCTTAAACTAATTGAACAAATCATCTATTCTAGGTAAAGTTTATTTGTTATTAATTGTTACCTTATTCATCTTTCAGTAGTCAATGCACAACCGGAGGGATCCATCAGCCTTTTTTGCGAACAACACAGGAGTAGCCCAAGGAGAGACGCTCAGGTGAATGAATCCTTTGTATTCTAAGTCGTAAAACTATATCTTTAATTCCCTCATCTCGGTGGGGTCCATGTGATAGGAGGGAAGAGATATCGGTTGTGTTCTCGGTGCCAGATCAATCGAAAACTCGACATCCCGCTCCGGAGGAAAACCTGAAAAATCATATGGGAATACCTCCGGAAACTCATTCACTACATGAGGTAGTGAACCTTCAGGGGAAAGACCATCCTCTATCATGAGTGAAGATAACTGGAAGATAACACTTCCCATCTCTGGGAGTGGAGGCCCTGCATGACCTGACCGATGATCCCGTTCTCTATGAAAAACCTAACGACTCCCATTAGGTGTCGTGAAACTCACACGCCGTCTGTTGCAATCGATGTGTGCCTAGAAGTGTACTAGACAATCCATCCTGAGTATGACATCAAAAAGGTCCATATCTAAGACCAAGAGGTCCCACTCCATCTCGACCCCTGACACAGAAAGCGCACACAATGGGAACTTGAGACCCTGCTCCTTCTTCTTTCCTAGCGGTGTCACCAACTCCATCGTGAAAGACATCAAATCGGTTGGAAAATTCAGCATGTCCACAAAATGGACTGAAATGAATGAAACACATGCACCAGTATCAAAAAGAGCAGCAGCTATAGAATATGCGATCAAAACGGTACCTCGAACTATCGACGATCCTGCCTCTGATCCTGCTGGTGCCTGATCCACCACATGGAGATGTCCGGTCTCTGCCTGAAGATGACCGCTGGTCTGTGGCTGTGACCTGAACTGGCCCTTCCCAAAAGATGACCCAGCCATACCACCACGGCTTCCAAATCGAGATCCCCCAGTCCTTGACGGCTCAGACTATGTTGGAAATCCTCTTGAAGCCACTGACCCAGCCCCACTCGGAAGTGGATGTTCCACACCACAGAAACACTGTAAATTCCCCATACCTCCACATTGGTAATGTAACACCCCGAGATTTTATGAAAAATATTCTTTTTAATTTCATTAATGTCTTGTGTTGTACATTACACCAAAAGAAGCTTGCACAACACGCATCCTTGACTTGCCTTGCATTACACACAATCACGACCTTTCTCGATAGCGTGTGTAGTACGCAAACCGAGTTTCACTAAACAACGATATGATATTAAAATATTATTAAAACTAGCCGTTATGAATAGTAACAACCACTTTCTAAAACTTTGTAAATTTTATTTTCAAAATGGACTTCATTTTTGGATTCGTAATATCAAAATTATCCCAGGGTGAAATTTTGGTATTTTTCTGAAAACTTTCAATTTTTGATGAATAGTGAAACCACTAAGTGGTAGTTAAAAAAAACTGAATTTTTCATAAAAATTAATTTTACCGCTTCTGTGAGTGTAATTTTAAAAATCCGAGAGACACGGTTGATGTCAGTAAGTAAAATGTGGTTCAATGAGATGAAAATAATTTTTGGTGAATAGTAACTTTTTACTTTTATTTACCACGGTTAAAAGTAAATAGGGTAATTAAGGGTAAAAATGATATTATTATTACCCTAACACATGTCCTAATTCTATTGGATAAGTGTAATTCAACCAAAAACAAACTTAGGAATAAAATATGACCATTTAGGCCCACTTGGATTAGATTAGGACATTTATTATTAATTTATTTAAAGAAGGGTTAAAATAGTTAAAATGAAAGTTTAATAACTAAATAATTTTTAATATAGGGTTATACATAAGATAAATTCGTCTATAAATATTCATTATAAATATAAAAAGATTTCCTACATAATTATATTTTATTTGTAAATTTTAGACTTTAAATAATTTAATTTATTTATGACACAAAGATGATGCAGTAATTATCTTATTAATGAAATATTGACACCCAAATAAATATAATTTGAGACTTTTTATGGATTACACTAATTTTATAGGTTAATATGACATGTTAGTATTGATTTAATTAAATTTTTTTTAACTAATCATTCTGTTATGATTTTCACAAAAATCAATTACTAAATAGTGTCAAAATTGACATAAAATAGTTTTTAAAACAAATATTATATTAGTAATTGTTATTTTATTCCTAAAAATCTAAGGTTCGGCAAAATGACTTAGACAAGGTTATATATAATAATAATAAACAACTTGGGGTTCGTTTGGATGCGTATAGTAAGTTTATTAACCTTATAGTATAAGAACACAAGAAGACACGGTAAAACTAAAATTATTTAATTTAATGTTAAATCTAAATGATATGGTTAAAATAGGAACCTAAACTTGTCTAAATTCTATTGGATGAGAGGATTTCGACCCATCCCCACCTTAGCTTCGAAATAAATCAATTTGGAGCTATTTAAAACCGAATTTTGATTTATAATAGAATAATATTTTTAGTTTTTCCAAAGGTGCCCCTCTCCTCCCTTATAAAAGGGCATCTCCTCCCTCTCTTCCTCACACCACTTTGAGCCTTCAATATCGTCCAACCCCTGCCAATTTCTTCTCTACAGTTCCCTATAAACATCCTAGAGGTAATTGTCTTCTTCAAAGACCAATTTTAGTTCCCTAAAAGGAGGTCTCAAAGAAACACTTCAAAGAAGAGGTAATGTCTGTTACTGATTCTTTCATCTTTATTTCTTCTTCCACTTCTTCTTCTTTAGCTGTTTCATTATGAAGTAATAACATCAGTATCACTCATATACTAATATGTTATTATAAGTATTAAACAACCCTATTTCACCATCTATCCAACCTACAAAAAAGGAAATCACCGCGCGTGCGTACGTACGGAATACCGTCTCCACGCCGTGGTGTAATCTATTTTCCACCACCACCATACTTGGCTGGGTATAATGGTGTAAATAATGAATATATATGATTATTTTGAAGTTATATTGTTTCTGAAATAGTATAAATACACTCCAATATAATTTCACGATCATAGGAACGATATCATCACTCGTGCGTACGTACGGAATACCGTCTCCACGATGTGATGCGATTCGTTCTACATGATCTTCATTGCATAATGATTATATAAATGGATTTAATGAATTAATATGATATATATAACACTAATACCATTCTGGAAATGAGGTATCTATAACCTAAAAAAAATAAGGATAAGAATTTATTCGACAAAACACGCATAAGAACAAAAAGTAATAAACACCCGAATAAACAAGTAGTAATGAAATATTACAAATAAGAAGCTACTAATATGACCATATATGATATCATAAAAATATGTATGATTCTGGAATAAGTCAATAACATTATTTAAATCATTATACATGAGGTTCAGACACTTACGAGGCAAATCGGACCTAAGGTAAGGGAAATATCACAATCTCATTTTTATCCGAGATTGTTTATACTTTGAAATTTATTGGGGTGTATTTTATCATCCTCATCCATGTTTCATCAATATGTAATATTATTTCCATTCACCTAAAATTTTTTAAATCCAATTTTACCCTTCAGTGAGTTTTTAGTAAAATATATGAAAGGAATCTTTTTTCGTTTTTCGTACGAGGTAACTTTTTGACTTTTTCGACAAAAGTACGAGAAGAATGTTTTTTTAACTTATACAGCATGAATGGATTTTCAAAACATTATTTACAAGAATCCTCCTTTACAAGTTTTCAAGTTTATTTTTAATCAACTTCTTTTAGTTTATAATTTTATGACATGTTAAGAAAGGAAAAGTATTTTTGAAGTAGAAAGGATATTTTCCTCAAGAATGGAGTTCAAGTGTTTTATCAAAATTATTTTACATCTAAGATAATAAAGGGTTCTGTTTCTATCACTATTATTACATTTATTTGATTATGTTGTGATGGAATTATATTTATGAATTCTTTTATCTTATATGAATTGTTTTATGATGTCACGATGTTTAAGATTCCCATTTTTATTACAAGGGTTATGAAATGATGTATGATTTATGATTTTGTGGCACACATAAGAATGGTATCATTATGAGATGGGTGGGACCTATATCTACCTCCAATGCATTGGGTAAAGATTTTATATCTCATGAGATAGACATGGCTGGAACGGCAGGTTAAACCGGTTCAGTGAAACAGGACTGAAACGAGGAGTGAACTCGGTTCAGAAATGGACTTTGTCCACTAAGATAGTCTTGGAAATGAGTCTTGAGTAACAGGAAATGATTCTCTATGATTATGTGTGTATGACACAAAGTTTCATGTCTTAAGATATGATTATTTGTATTACATTTCACTACTATGATTTATCCCATGTTATGAAATTATGATTTCTTTTGCAGGTTAAGATTTACAAAAGTTATGTTCTTATGTATATGAGGTGATTGAAATTTCTTTTGTTTACCCTTACTCGGCATTTGAGCTCACCCTTTTTTATGTTTTCTTTTCCCCAGGATATAAAGAAAGGTTTTAGGTAAGAAAAAAAAGGGAAGATCTTTATGGGAGATGTTGAAGATCTTTCACCACGATTAGAAGATTATATTCCGAGTTTCCAAAGACACTAAACTATTACGGTCCTTGTGTGTGTGTTTTTGTTATGTAATAAGTATTCCGAAAAAGTATGGTAATGTCCATGTACGTCAAGCTTAGGGTCTCTACAGTTGGTATCAGAGGAAAGGTTTAGTCAAACTTTGGAAACTAGGATGCAAGAACTTTAGTAAGATCCCTAGAGATATTTCTAAGGTATGTCTAGGGATGTCCCTAAGGTTAAGTATAGGTTATAGTACTAGAATTATGGTAACCCAAGATGTTAGATATTGATGGTACTCCCCCTTTATTATGTTGTTTTCCTTAGGGTGATTTTTTCCTCTCACACTATTCTTTTGGGGTTTTAGATGATGGCTGGAACCCGAAGGAACCGTGTTGATCAATGTAATGGACAATGCAATGATTGTCCTCCTGAACAAACAAATGTTATGGAAGATGGAGTGCAAAATATTATTGCTATACTTACACAAGATATTAATCATTCTGGACTTCCAAATGAGCAGAGAAGGGAACAATATTCTATTGAGTCCTTCATGAGGTAACATCAACCTTCTTTCAGTGGGTCTTCTGATTCACTTGTTGCTGAACAATGGATCAGTACTACTGAAAAGATATTTTCAGTTCTTCAATGTTCTGAACATGATAAAGTCATCTTAGCAGTATATCGTTTGGAAGGTGAAGCTGATCAATGGTGGAATCTTATCAAGAATACAAGGCCAAGAGATGAAATTGAGTCCATGGAATGGGACGAGTTCAAGAACTTATTTTTCAATAAGTACTTCCCTCATATTCTTTGAACAAAGATGGAGAAGGAGTTTCTTAAACTAAAGAAAAAGGATGATGAATCTGTTGGTATATACGAAGAGAATTTTACAAGGCTTTTCAGGTATCCATCTGGATTTATCATCCAACCTGAAAGTAAAGTTGATCGATTCTTCAGTGGATTAAAACCAAATCTTTGAAGGGCATTAGCTATAAGATACTTCAGTAGCTATGAAGAAATTGTGCGTTGTGCTATCAAGGTAGAAATGGAAGTTGGTGTTACTTATCCATCTCATAGTTTTGAAAAGAAACGAAAGATGGAGTTCAAGGAGAAATCTCAGAATAATGGTGAAAAGAAGACGAATGTTTCCTTATGCTCAAAGTGTGGAAGGAAGCATGGTGGAGATTGTCTTAAAGGGACTAGAAAATGTTTTAAGTGTGGAAAAGAAGGTCATCGAGCAGCTGAGTGTCGAAGTAATGAAAAAATGGTTTCTAATGATAAAGAAAAGACTGCAAAGAACGCACCACCAACACTTCAATGCTTCAAGTGAAAGGAAATAGTGCATTATGCTAATAAATGCCCTAATCCAAGGGTTATTGATGATCGACATGAGAAACCACTTAAGGCAAAGGACAAAGGGAAGTCACATGCGATCACTATTGGTGATGTTGAATATGACAATGATGTGGTGGAATTATTAAGTGTTTATGTAAGGGGATTCCAAAATAATGTTGTATATAGTATCGTGGAATATTGGAATATTTATGTATTGTTCTATTGTGGTTTTCAATAATTAAATGGTACCGATAACCATGGAAAGTGATTGAGATATTTTTGGTAAGTAGATGATATGTTCATAATGAAGGGATAAAAAGATAATGAGATGTTTGATTGTATTCATGAGCTCATGATTGATATAAGGACTAAGTGATATCATGGTTTGAGTATATAGAATTTTGAGGATTTTGGTATGTGGAAAGTGTTAACTTTTAACTGCATTCATGTTTTCACTAAGGTTTAATGGGTATTTATTTTTCAAGAGAATACATGATTAAGGTATTCACATAACTGGAATGTGACCAACAAGATATATGGGGGATAAATGATGACATTCACGTGATTGTTATGTGACATTTCAAGTAATCATTTTATTTATACTATGATCTTGGACCGAAGTATTTTAGATAAGCCAAAAGATTGGAATGGATTATGTTGGACATAAGTTAGGATAAATTTTTTTTCGATATTATTGATGGGATGTTATAGTAATATAGCTTTTGAAAAAGGACAACCTGCAGGATGGGCGACATCCCATTGCGTCGGACAAGGCTGTGGGAATCGAACCCACAACCAAAGTGCGACTGGCCTTTAGCGCCTACCACTGGCCTACAGGAAGTCCCTGTAGAAACTAGTTTTATTATATTAAGCAGTATGATATATGAAGTATAAGTCCATTTTAGGAACCATATATGATTAATCTCACTATAGATGGACTTATGTATGTTTTGATAACTTTTCTAACCTTTTTTTTGAGACAGATGGAATGACCCATCATTCTATCACATGATCTGCTAACACATCATGAATGACAAATTCAACTTCATTTCTTTAAGAGATGAAGTGGAAATTGTCCAAAGAATGACCAACAGTGAGACTATACCAAAATCAAGAAAGTATTTCTTCTAATTCCAATTTCATCAACTTTAGGGAAATGATCTTGAAAACCAAAAATGTTGTCCTAGTGCCCTTATATCCAATGAATCAGATGGTAACCTAGATCTTCACAAATTTATGGCTTTGTGATTGTTGGTTTTTCCATAGCCATGTACTCTACCACTCTCCATCAGAACATGATGATTAGATTTCTCTTCCATATCCATATTTTCACCTATGTGGAAACGCAGTGATTAGTTTATTTGGGTCACCGTTATGTTTCATACTTTTGCTTTTAAAGATTGGTTTTGGTATTCCTTTTTACTATAACACCCTAAGATTTTATGAAAAATATTCTTTTTAATTTCATTAATGTCTTGTGTTATACGCTACACCAAAAGAAGCTTGCACAACACGCATCCTTGACTTGCCTTGCATTACACGCAATCACGACCTTCCTCGATAGCGTGTGTAGTACGCAATACCGAGTTTCACTAAACAATGATATGCTATTAAAATATTATTAAAACTAGCCGTTATGAATAGTAATAACCACTTTTTGAAATTTTGTAAATTTTATTTTCAAAATGGACTTCATTTTTGGATTCGGAATATCGAAATTAGCTTAGGGTGAAATTTTGGTACTTTTTGGATAACTTTCATTTTCTGATGAATAGTGAAAATTACTAAATTTTAATTAAAAACAACATTTTTAATCGAAATAATTAATAGTGATGAATTATTAATTTGAGTGGTTTTAAATTATATTTAGAATATATTTTTACAATTTAATACAATGTTGGTCATTGGATGTAATTTCACATTTAAACCAGACATAAACAAGTGTCAATATTTTGATAATTATTATCTCTTAAGAACACGCTATTTATTTTGACGACGAGAATTAATTTTTAAATTAAGTAATGAAACTGATATATTTTGAATTTGGTAAAATAGACATCATTTTTGAGTTCATAATATCAAATATATCTTAGGCCTAATTTTTGGTATTTTTCTGGAAACTTTCATTTTTTGATGAATAGTGAAACCACTAAGTGGTAGTTAAAAAAAATGAATTTTTCATAAAACTTAATTTTACCGCCTCTGTGAGTGGAATTTCAAAAATCTGAGAGACACGGTTGATATCATTAAGTAAAATGGGGTTCAATGAGATGAAAATAATTTTTTGGTGAATAGTAACTTTTTGCTTTTTTTTTACCACGGTTAAAAGTAAATAGAGTAATTAAGGGTACAAGTGATATTATTATTACCCTAACACATTTCTTAATTCTATTGGATAAATGTAATTCGACCAAAACCAACCTTAGGAATAACATATGACCATTTATGCCCACTTGGATTAGATTAGGACATTTATTATTAATTTATTTAAAGAAGGGTTAGAATAGTTAAAATCAAAGTTTAATAAGTAGTTAATTTTTAATATAGAGTTATACCTAAGATAAATTCGTCTATAAATATTCATTAGAAAGATAAAAATATTTTCTACATAATGATATTTTATTTTTAATTTTTAGACTTTATATAATTTAATTTATTTATGACACAAAGATGATGCAGTAATTATCTTATTAATGAAATATTGACATAATTGATGTTATAAATACCCAAATAAATATAATTTGAGACTTTTTATGAATTAAAATAATTTTCTAGATTAATATGACATGTTAGTATTTATTTAATTAACTTATTTTGAACTAATAATTCTGTTATGATTTTCACAAAAATCAATTACTAAATAGTGTCAAAATTGACATAAAATAGTTTTTTAAACAAATATTATATTATTAATTGTTATTTTATTCCAAAAAATATAAGGTTAGGCCAAATGACTTAGATAAGGTTATATATATTAATAATAAACAACTTGGGGTTCGTTTGGCTTGTTATACTAAGTTTATTAACCTTATAGTGTAAGAACACAAGAAGACACGGTAAAAGTAAAATTATTTAACTTAATGTTAAATCTAAATGATAAGGTTAAAATAGGAACCTAAACTTGTCTAAATTCTATTGTATGAGATTAAGTAGACCCATCCCAAACTTATCTTCTAAATAAATCAATTTGGAGCTATTTAAAACCGAATTTGGCTTTATAATAAAATAATATTTTTAGTTTTTCCAAAAGAGCCCCTCTCCTCCCTTATAAAAGGGAACCTCCTCCCTCTCTTCCTCACACAATTTTGAGCCTTCAAGCTCGGCCAAACCCTTCCAAATTCCATTATCCACTTCCCTAGAAACATCCTAGAGGTCCTGGTCTTCTTCAAAGACCAAGTTTAGTGCCCTAAGAGGAGGACTCAAAGAGGCGCTTCAAAGAAGAGGTAATGTCCGTTACCGATTCTTTCAACTTTATTTCTTCTTACACTTCTTCTTATTAGGTTATTTCATTATGAAGTAATAACATCAGTATCACTCATATACTGATATGTTATTATAAGTATGAAACAACCATATTTAACCATCTATCCATCCTACGGAAAACGAAATCACCGCACGTGCATACGTGCGGAATACCGTCTCCATTCCGTGGTGTAATCTATTTTCCACCACCACCTTACTTGGATGGGTATAATGGTGTAAATAATAACTATATATGATTATGTTAAAGTGATATTGATTCTGATATAGTATACATACACTCCAATACAATTCCACGATCATGGGAATGATATCATCGCTCGTGCGTACGTACGAAATACCGTCTCCACGATGTGATGCGACTCGTTATACATGATCTTCATTGCATAATGATTATATAAATGAATTGAATGAATGAATATGATATATATTATACTAATAACATTCTGGAAATGAGGTATCTATAACCTAAAAATAAGAATAAGAATTTATTCGACAAAACACGCATAAGAACAAAATGTAATAAACACCCGAATAACAAGTAGCAATGAAATATTACTAATAATAAGTTAATAATATGACCATATATGATATCATAACAATGAGTATGATTATGGAATAAGTCAATGACATTATTTAAATCATTATACAGGAGGTTCAGACAGTTACGAAGCAAATCGGACCTAAGGTAAGGGAAATATCACAATCTCATTTTTATCCGAGATTTTTTATACTTTGGAATTTACTGGGGTGTATTTTATCATCCACATCCATGTTTCCTCAATATTTAATGTTATTTACATCAACCTACAATTTTTTAAATCCAATTTTACCCTTCTATGAGTTTTTAGTAAAATATATGAAAGGAATCTTTTGTCGTTTTTCGTACGAGGTACTTTTTGACTTTTCCGACAAAAGTACGAGAAGAATGTTTTTTTAACTTATACGGCATGAATGGATTTTCATTAAAACATTATTTACAATAAGATTCCTTTACAAGTTTTCATGTTTATTTTTAATCAACTTCTTTTAGTTTAGAATTTTATGACATGTTATGAAAGGAAAAGTGTTTTTGAAGAAGAAATGATATTTTTCTCAAGAATGGAGTTCAAGTGTTTTATCAAAATTATTTTACATCTAAGATAATAAAGGGTTCTTTTTCTATCCCTATTATTACATTTATTTGATTATGTTGTGATGGAATTATTTTTATGAATTCCTTTATCTTATATGAATTTTTTTATGATGTCACGATGTTTAAGAATCCTATTTTTATTACATGGGTTATGCTATGATGTATGGTTTATGATTTTGTGGCACACATAAGAATGGTATCATTATGAGATGGGTGGGACCTATATCTCCCTCCAATTCATTGGGTAAATATTTTATATCTAATGAGATAGACATGGCTGGAACGGCAGGTTGAACCGGTTCAGTGAAACAGGACTGAAACAAGGAGTGAACTCAGTTCAGAAATGGACTTTGTCCATAAGATAGTCTTGGAAATGAGTCTTGACTAATAAGAAATGATTCTCTATGATTATGTGTGTATGACAAAAAGTTTCATGTTTTATGTTATGATTATTGAGATTACATTTCACTACTATGATTTATCCCATGTTATGAAATTATGATTTCTTTTGCAGGTTAAGATTTCCAAAAGTTATGTTCTTATGTATATGATGTGATTGATATTTCTTTTGTTTACCCTTACTGAGAATTTGAGGTCACCCTTTTATGTTTTCTTTTCCCCAGGATATAAAGAAAGGGTTTAGGTAAAAAAATGAAGATCTTTATGGGAGATGTTGAATATCTTTCACCACGATTAGAAGATTATATTCCGAGTTTCCAAAGACACTAAACTATTACGATCCTTGTGTGTGTGTTTTTGTTATGTACTAAGTATTCTGAAAAATTAATGTAATGTCCATGTACATCAAGCTTCGAGTATCTACTGTTGGTATCAGAGGAAAGGTTTAGTCAACCTTTGGAAACTAGGATGCGAGAACTTTTGTGAGATCCCTATAGATATTTCTAAGGTATGTATAGGGATGTCCCTAAGGTTAAGTATAAGTATAGGTTACAGTACTATAATTACGGTAACCTAAGATGTTAGATATTGAAGGTACTCCTCCTTTATTGTGTTGTTTTCCCTAGCATGATTTTTGCCTCTCACACTATTCTTTTTGGGTTTTAGACGATGGCTGGAACCTGAAGGAACCGTGTTGATCAGTGTAATGGACAGTGAAATGATTGTCCTCCTGAACAAACAAATGTTATGGGATATGAAGTGAAAAATCTTATTGCTATACTTACACAAGCTATGAACCATTCTGGACTTCCAAATGAGAAGAGAAGGGAACAATATTCTATTGAGTCCTTCAAGAGGCAATGTCCACCTTCTTTTAGTGGGTCTTCTGATCCACTTATTGCTGAACAATGGATCAGTACTACTGAAAAGATATTTTCAGTTCTTCAATGTTCTGAACATGATAAAGCCATCTTAGTAGTGTATCATTTGGAAGGTGATGCTGATCAATGGTGGAATCTTATCAAGAATACGAGTCCAAGAGATGGAATTGAGTCCATGTAATGGGACGAGTTCAAGAACTTATTTTTCAATAAGTACTTCCCTCATATTCTTTGAACAGTGATGGAGAAGGAGTTTCTTGAACTAAAGAAAAAGGATGATGAATCTGTTGGTATATACAAAGCAAATTTTACAAGGCTTGCAAGGTATGCATCTGGCTTTATCATCCAACCTGAAAGTAAAGTTGATCGATTCTTCAGTGTCTAAAAACCAAATCTTCGAAGGGCATTAGCTATAAGAGACTTCAGTAGCTATGAAGAAATTGTGTGTTGTGCTATCAAGGTAGAAATGGAAGTTGGTGTTACTTATCCATCTCATAGTTTTGACAAGAAACGAAAGATGGAGTTCAAGGAGAAATCTCAGAATAATGGTGAAAAGAAGATGAATGTTTCCTTATGCTCAAAGTGTAGAAAGAAGCATGGTGGAGATTGTCTTAAAGGGACTAGAAAATGTTTTAAGTGTGGAAAAGAAGGTCATCGAGCATCCGAGTGTCGAAGTAATGGAAAAAGGGTTTCTAATGATGTGAATAAAGAAAAGACTGCATAGAACGCACCACCAACACTTAAATGCTTCAAGTGCAAGGAAATGGGGCATTATGCTAATAAATTCCCTAATCCAAGGGTTAGTGATGATAGACATGAGCAACCACTTAAGGCAAAGGACAAAGGGAAGTCACATGCGATCACCATTGGCGATGTTGAATATGAAAACGATGTGGTGGAATGATTAAGTGTTTATGTAATGGGATTCCAAAATAATGTTGTATATAGTATCGTGGAATATTGGAATATTTATGTATTGGTCTATTGTGGTTTTCAATAATTTTATGGTACCGGTAACCATGGAAAGTGATTGAGATATTTTTGGAAAAAAGATGATATGCGCATAATGAAGGGATAAGGAAAAAATGAAATTTTTGACAGGATTCATGAGCTCATGACTGATATAAGGAGAAGGTTATATCATGGTTTGAGTATATAGAATTTTTGGATTTTGGGATGTGGAAAGAGTTAACTTTTGACTGCATTCATGTTTTCACTATGGTTCAATTAATGGGTATTCATTATTCAAGAGAATAAATGATTAAGGTATTCACATGTTTGTAATTTGACCGACAAGATATATCTTATGATATATAGGGGATAAATGATGGCATTCACGTGATTGTTATGTGACATTTCAAGTAATAATTTTCTTTATACTATGAGCTTGGAACGAATTATTTTAGATAAGCCTAAAGATTGTAATGGATTATGTTGGACATAAGTTAGGATAGAAATTTTTTCGATATTGTTGATGGGATGGTATAGTAATATAGCTTTAGAAAAAGGACAACCTGCAGGATGGGCAACATCTCATCGCATCGGACAAGGCTGTGGGAATCGAACCCACAACCGAAGTGCGGCTGGCCTTTATCACCTATCACTGGCCTACAGGAAGTCCCTAGTTAGTAGAAACTAGTTTTATTTTATTGCACGGTATGATATATGAATTATAAGTTCATTTTTGGAATCATATATGATTAACCTCACCATAGATGGACTTATGTATATTTGATAAATTTTGCTAACCTTTTGTTTGAAACAGATTGAATGACCCATCATTCTATCACATGATCTATTAACACTTCATGAATAACAAATTCAAATTCATTTCTTTAAGAGATGAAGTGGAAATTGTTCAAAGCACGAACAATAGTGAAATTGTACCAAAATCATGTAAGTATTTCGTTTAATTCACGAACTTTAGGGGAATGATCTTGAAAACCAAAAAAATGTTGTCCTAGTGCCCTTATATCCAATGAATCATATGGTACCCTAGATCATCACAAATTTATGGCTTTGTGATTACTGTCTTTTCCATATCCATGTTCTCTACCACTCTCCATCAGAACATGATGATTAGATTTCTCTTCCATATCCATATTTTCACCTATGTGGAAACCCAGTGATTAGTTTATTTGGGTAACTGTTACGTTTCATACTTTTGTTTTTAAAGATTGGTTTTGGTATTCCTTTTTACGATGTGGGTTTCTTTTAAAGAAACTTTCGAGTAGTAAACCATTTATAACCCCAATGAATTTCGAGGGCGAAATTCATTTTAAGGGGGGTAGAATGTAACACCCCGAGATTTTATGAAAAATATTCTTTTTAATTTAATTAATGTCTTGTGTTGTACGCTACACAAAAAGAAGATTGCACAACACGCATCCTTGACTTTCCTTACATTACACGCAATCGCGACCTTCCTTGATAGCGTGTGTAGTACACAATACCGAGTTTCACTAAACAATGATATGCTATTAAAACATTATTAAAACTAGTCGTTATGAATAGTAATAACCACTTTTGTAAATTTTATTTTTAAAATGGACTTCATTCTTGGATTCGGAATATCGAAATTAGCTTAGGGTGAAATTTTGGTACTTTTTGGATAACTTTCATTTTCTGATGAATAGTGAAAATTACTAAATTTTAATTAAAAACAACCTTTTTAATCAAAATAATTAATAGTGATAAATTATTAATTTGAGTGGTTTTAAAGTATATTTAGAATATATGTTTACAATTTAATACAATGTTGGCCATTGGATATAATTTCACATTTAAACCAGACATAAACAAGTGTCAATCTTTTGATAGTTATTATCTCTTAAGAACACACTATTTGTTTTGACGACGGGAATTAATTTTTAAATTAAGTAATGCAACTGATATGTTTTGAATTTGGTAAAATAGACATCATTTTTGAGTTCATAATATCAAATATAGCTTAGGCCTAATTTTTGGTATTTTTCTAGAAACTTTCATTTTTTGATGAATAGTGAAACCACTAAGTGGTAGTTAAAAAAAATGAATTTTTTATAAAACATAATTTTACCGCTTATGTGAGTGGAATTTCAAAACTCTGAGAGACACAGTTGATGTAAGTAAGTAAAATGTGGTTAAATGAGATGAAAATAATTTTTGATGAATAGTAACTTTTTACTTTTTTTTACCACGGTTAAAAGTAAATAGGGTAATTAAGGGTAAAAATGATATTATTATTACCCTAACACATTTCCTAATTCCATTGGATAAGTGTACTTCGACCAAAAACAACCTTAGGAATAAAATATGACCATTTAGGCCCACTTGGATTAGATTAGGACATTTATTATTAATTTATTTAAAGAAGGGTTAAAATAGTTAAAATCAAAGTTTAATAAGTAGTTAATTTTTAATATAGGGTTATACATAAGATAAATTCGACTATAAATATTCATTATAAAGATAAAATTATTTCATAAATAATGATATTTTATTTGTAATTTTTAGACTTTAAATAATTTAATTTATTTATGACACAAAGATGATGAAGTAATTATCTTATTAATGAAATATTGACATAATTGATGTTATAAATACCAAAATAAATATAATTTGAGACTTTTTATGAATTAAACTAATTTTCTAGGTTAATATAACATGTTAGTATTGATTTAATTAACTTTATTAGAACTAATAATTCTGTTATGAGTTTTGAAAAAAATCAATTACTAAATAGTGTCAAAATTGACATAAAATAGTTTTTAAAACAAATATTATATTATTAATTGTTATTTTATTCCAAAAAATCTAAGAATCGGAAAAATGACTTAGATAAGGTTACATATATTAATAATAAACAACTTGGGGTTTGTTTGGCTTGTTATAGTAAGTTTATTAACCTTATAGTGTAAGAACACAAGAAGACACGGTAAAAGTAAAATTATTTAACTTAATGTTAAATCTAAATTATAAGGTTAAAATAGGAATCTAAACTTGTCTAGATTCTATTGGATGAGATTATGTCGACCCATCCCAACCTTAGCTTCGAAATAAATCAATTTAGAGCTATTTAAAACCGAATTTGGCTTTATAATAAAATAATATTTTTAGTTTTTCCAAAAGAGCCCCTCTCCTCCCTTATAAAAGGGCACCTCCTCCCTCTCTTCCTCACACCACTTTGAGCCTTCAAGCTCAGAAAACCCCTACCAAATTACCTTATCCACTTCCCTAGAAACATCCTAGAGGTCCTGGTCTTCTTCAAATACCAATTTTAGTTCCCTAAGAGGATGACTCAAAGAGGCGCTTCCAAGAAGTGGTAATGTCCGTTACCGATTCTTTGAACTTTATTTCTTCTTACACTTCTTATTCTTAGGTTGTTTCATTATGTAGTAATAACATAAGTATCACTCATATACTGATATGTTATTATAAGTATGAAACAACCCTATTTCACCATCTATCCATCCTACCGAAAATGAAATCACCGCGCGTGCGTACGTACGGAATACCGTCTCCACGCCGTGGTGTAATCTATTTTCCACCACCACCTTACTTGGATGGGTATAATGGTGTAAATAATAACTATATATGATTATTTTAAATTGATATTGATTCTGAAATAGTATACATACACTCCAATACAATTCCACGATCATGGGAATGATATCATCGCTCGTGCGTACGTACGGAATACTGTCTCCATGTTGTGATGCGACTCGTTCTACATGATCTTCATTGCATAATGATTATATAAATGAATTTAATGAATTAATATGATATATATTACACTAATAATATTATGGAAATGAGGTATCTATAACCTAAAAAGAATAATAAGAATTTATTCGACAAAAGACGCATAATAACAAAAAGTAATAAACACCCGAATAACAAGTAGCAATGAAATATTACTAATAATAAGCTAAGAATATGACCATATATGATATCATAACAATGATTATGATTCTGGAATAAGTCAATGACATTATTTAAATCATTATACAGGATTTTCGGACACTTACGAAGCAAATCGAACCTACGGTAAGAAAAATATCACAATCTCATTTTTATCCGAGATTTTTTATACTTTGGAATTTACTTGGGTGTATTTTATCATCCACATACATGTTTCCTCAATATGTAATGTTATTTACATCCACCTACAGTTGTTTAAATCCAATTTTACCCTTCAGTGAGTTTTTAGTAAAAGATATGAAAGGAATCTTTTGTCGTTTTTCGTACGAGGTACTTTTTGACTTTTCTGACAAAAGTACGAGAAGAATGTTTTTTTAACTTATATGGAATGAATGGATTTTTTTTTAAAACATTATTTCCAAGAATATTACTTTACAAGTTTTCAAGTTTATTTTTAATAAACTTCTTTTAGTTTAGAATTTTATGACATGTTATGAAAGGAAAAGTGTTTTTGAAGAAGAAATGATATTTTCCTCAAGAATGGAGTTCAAGTGTTTTATCAAAATTATTTTCCATCTAAGATAATAAAGGGTTATGTTTCTATCCCTATTATTACATTGATTTGATTATGTTGTGATGGAATTATTTTTATGAATTCTTTTATCTTATATGAATTTTTTTATGATGTCACGATGTTTAAGAATCCCATTTTTATTACATGGTTTATGCTATGATGTATGGTTTATGATTTTGTGGTACACATAAAAATGGTATCATTATGAGATGGGTGGGAACTATATCTCCCTATAATGAATTGGGTAAAGATTTTATATCTCATGAGATAGACATGCCTGGAATGGCAGGTTAAACCGGTTCAGTGAAACAGGACTGAAACAAGGAGTGAACTCGATTCAGAAATGGACTTTGTCCATTAAGATAGTCTTGGAAATGAGTCTTGACTAATAAGAAATGATTCTCTATGATTATGTGTGTATGACACAAAGTTTCATGTTTTAAGTTATGATTATTGGGATTACATTTCACTACTATGATTTATCCCATGTTATGAAATTATGATTTCTTTTGCAGGTTAAGATTTCCAAAAGTTATGTTCTTATGTATATGATGTGATTGATATTTCTTTTGTTTACCCTTACTGAGAATTTGAGCTCACCATTTTATGTTTTCTTTTCCCCAGGATATAAAGAAAGGTTTTTAGCTAAAAAAAGGAAGATCTTTATGGGAGATGTTGAAGATCTTTCACCACGATTAGAAGATTATATTCCGAGTTTCCAAAGACATTAACTATTACTGTCCTTGTGTGTGTGTTTTTGTTATGTACTAAGTATTCTACAAAAGAAATGTAATTTCCATGTATGTCAAGATTCAGGTCTCTACATTTACGATGTGGGTATCTATTAAAGAAACTTTCGAGTAGTAAACCATTTATAACCCCAACGAATTTCGAGGGCGAAATTCATTTTAAGGGGGGTAGAATGTAACACCCCAAGATTTTATGAAAAATATTCTTTTTAATTTCATTAATATCTTGTGTTGTATGCTACACCAAAAGAAGCTTGCACAACACGCATCCCTGACTTGCCTTGCATTACACGCAATCACGACCTTCCTCGATAGCATGTGTAGTACGCAATACTGAGTTTTACTAAACAACGATATGCTATTAAAATATTATTAAAACTAGCCGTTATGAATAGTAATAACCACTTTTTGAAACTTAGTAAATTTTATTTTCAAAATGGACTTCATTTTTGGATTCTTAATATCCAAATCAGCCTAGGGTGAAATTTTTGTATTTTTCTGAAAACTTTCAATTTTTGATGAATAGTGAAACCACTAAGTGGTATTTAAAAAAACTGAATTTTTCATAAAACATAATTTTACCACTTTTGTGAGTGGAATTTCAAAAATCCGAGACACATGGTTGATGTTAGTAAGTAAAATGTGGTTCAATGAGTTGAAAATAATTTTTGGTGAATAGTAACTTTTTACTTTTATTTACCACGGTTAAAAGTAAATAGGGTAATTAAGGGTAAAAATGATATTATTATTACCCTAACACATATCTCAACTCTATTGGATAAGTTTAATTTGACCAAAAACAAACTTAGAAATAAAATATGACCATTTAGGCCCACTTGGATTAGGTTAGGACATTTATTATTAATTTATTTAAAGAAGGGTTAAAATAGTTAAAATCAAAGTTTAATAACTAAATCATTTTTAATATAGGGTTATACATAAGATAAATTCGACTATAAACATTAATTAGAAAGCTAAAAAGATTTCCTACATAATGATATTTTATTTGTAATTTTTAGACTTTAAATAATTTAATTTATTTATGACACAAAGATGATGCAACAATTATCTTATTAATGAAATATTGACACCCAAATAAATATAATTTGAGACTTTTTATGAATTACACTAATTTTATAGGTTAATATGACATGTTAGTATTGATGTAATTAACTTTGTTCGAACTAATCATTCTGTTATGATTTTCACAAAAATCAATTACTAAATAGTGTCAAAATTGACATAAAATAGTTTTTAAAACAAATATTATATTATTAACTGTTATTTTATTCCTAAAAATCTAAGTTTTGGCCAAATTACTTATATAAGGTTATATATATTAATAATAAACATCTTGGGGTTCGTTTGGATGCTTATAGTAAGTTTATTAACCTTATAGTATAAGAACACAAGAAGACACGGTAAAAGTAAAATTATTTAATTTAATGTTAAATCTAAATTATAAGGTTAAAATAGGAACCTAAACTTGTATAAATTCTATTGGATGAGATTATTTCGACCCATACCTACCTTATCTTCGAAATAAATCAATTTGGAGCTATTTAAAACCGAATTTTGATTTATAATAAAATAATATTTTTAGTTATTCCAAAGGTGCCCCTCTCCTCCCTTATAAAAGGGCACCTCCTCCCTCTCTTCCTCACACCACTTTGAGCCTTCAATATCATCCAAACCCTGATAATTTCTTCTCTCCACTTCCCTAGAAACATTCTAGAGGTCCTGGTCTTCTTCAAAGACCAATTTTAGTGCCCTAAAAGGAGGTCTCAAAGAAGCACTTCAAAGAAGAGGTAATGTCAGTTACCGATTCATTCATCTTTATTTCTTATTCCACTTCTTCTTCTATAGTTGTTTCATTATGAAGTAATAACATAAGCATCACTCATATACTTATATGTTATTATATTTATGAAACAACCCTATTTCACCATCTATCCATCCTACGGAAAATGAAATTACCGCGCGTGCGTACGTACGGAATACCGTCTCCACACCGTGGTGTAATCTATTTTCCACCACCACCTTACTTGGATGGGTGTAATGGTGTAAATAATGAATATATATGATTATTTTAAATTTATATTGATTCTTAAATAGTATACATACACTCCAATACAATTCCACGATCATAGGAACGATATCATCCCTCGTGCGTACGTACGGAATACCATCTCCATGATGTGATGCGATTCATTCTACATGATCTTCATTGCATAATGATTATGTAAATGAATTGAATTAATTAATATGATATATATTACACTAAAACCATTCTGGAAATGAGGTATCTATAACCTAAAAAAATAAGGATAAGAATTTATTCGACAAAACACGCATAAGAACAAAAAGTAATAAACACCCGAATAAACAAGTAGTAATGAAATATTACTAATAAGAAGCTAAGAATATGACCATATATTATATCATAAAAATAAGTATGATTCTAGAATAAGTCAATAACATTATTTAAATCATTATACAGGAGGTTCGGACACTTATGAGGCAAATCAGACCTAAGGTAAGGGAAATATCACAATCTCATTTTTATCCGAGATTGTTTATACTTTGAAATTTACTGGGGTGTATTTTATCATCCACATCCATGTTTCCTCAATATGTAATATTATTTCCATCCACCTATAATTGTTTAAATCCAATTTTACCCTTCGGTGAGTTTTTAGTAAAAGATATGAAAGGAATCTTTTGTCGTTTTTCGTACGAGGCACCTTTTTGAATTTTCCTACAAAAGTACGAGAAGAATGTTTTTTTAACTTATACGACATGAATGGATTTTTAAAACATTATTTCAAAGAATATTCCTTTACAAGTTTTCAAGTTTATTTTTAATCAACTTCTTTTATTTTAGAATTGTATGACATGTTAAGAAAGGAAAAGTATTTTTGAAGTAGAAAGGATATTTTCCTCAAGAATGGAGTTCAAGTGTTTTATCAAAATTATTTTCCATCTAAGATAATAATGGGTTCTGTTTATATCCCTATTATTACATTGATTTGATTATGTTGTGATGAAATTATATTTATGAATTCCTTTATCTTATATGAATTGTTTTATGATGTCACGATGTTTAAGATTCCCATTTTTATTTCAAGGGTTATGAAATGATGTATGATTTATGATTTTGTGGCACACATAAGAATGGTATCATTATGAGATGGGTGGGACCTATATCTACCTCCAATTAATTGGGTAAAGATTTTATATCTCATGAGATAGACATGGCTGGAACGGTAGGTTAAACCGGTTCAGTGAAACAGGACTGAAACGAGGAGTGAACTCGGTTCAGAAATGGACTTTGTCCACTAAGATAGTCTTGTCAATGAGTCTTGACTAACAAGAAATGATTCTCTATGATTATGTGTGTATGACACAAAGTTTAATGTTTTAAGATATGATTATTGGGATTACATTTCACTACTATGATTTATCCCATGTTATGAAATTATGATTTCTTTTGCAGGTGAAGATTTCCAAAAGTTATGTTCTTATGTATATGAGGTGATTTACATTTCTTTTGTTTACCCTTACTGAGCATTTGAGCTCACCCTTTTTTATTTTTTATTTTTCCCAGGATATAAATAAAGGTTTTAGGTAAGAAAAAAATGGAAGATCTTTATGGGAGATGTTGAATATCTTTCACCATGATTAGAAGATTATATTCCGAGTTTCCAAAGACACTAAACTATTACGGTCCTTGTGTGTGTGTTTTTTTTATGTACTAAGTATTCCATAAAATTATTGTAATGTCCATGTACGTCAAGCTTATGGTATCTACAGGTAACTAGTATTTGGAGGAAGTGGACATGCTGCTCGGATGTGCCCGGGCTTCCCACACTGTTGGCACATGACCAATCTCGCATCAGAAGTCGCAGAAGAAAACTTCCTGGAAGAGTGGCCTGAACTGCCACCTCCTTTCATTACATGATCAACTGGCTTTCTTTTCTTGTCTAAGGAGGTGCCACTTCCCACTACTGATACTGAATCATATAAACCATACCTGCCTTTCCTATCAATCTCCACCATGCATGCCCGATCAACGACCTCAGCATAGGTCATCAACTTAAACAAGAACACTTGGGAGTATATCTCTGGTCACAAGCCTTTCTCAAACCTCCGGGCCTTCACTTGCTCATTAGAGACAATTTCTGGAGCATACCGAACCAACTCAACGAAATGGTTGGAATAATCCATCACATATAGATTCCCTTGAACAAGTTCCATGAACTCTCTAGACCTAGCATAAGACAACACCTTAGGTCAGTACTGTTCATTATAGACAACCTTGAATTCTCCCCAGCGCATATGCTCATTCTTCCCAGCTTGAAGCACTAACTCCCACCACTTACGACTGGGAGCCTCCAATAGAAAGGAGGCAAACTTCACCCTGAGCTCCTCAGGTGTTACCAGGAACTCAAACATACGCTCGATCTTCTCGATCCATTCCTCTACATCCTGGGGTTCTGAGCTACCTCGGAAGGTAGGAGGCTTGTTTTTCAAAACCTCTTGGGCTTTATATTTTCTAGGACCTGTCTCTTATGCCCTAACAGGAATATAAGAAGGATCCGGTCCTTTTCCCAAAGCTTGGTTATCCCAAACCAAAGCCTCTACGAGCCTCTGATCAATTGGTGTGGGAGAACTCTCTCCATCTTCCTCCTGTGGGCGCGTGGGAGCTTTCCAGATAGACATGTTGCTACAAAATGAAATAGTCACAAAATAATATTCAATACCACAATTCTGAAAATTGTAATCAAATACCTCAAATATAAATAAACTAAACACATTTCAGTAATAAAAGAAACAACTACTCCACATCTGTCTGATGTCCATATGTGGTCTACAGCCCACACGTCTCACCTGGAAGTGAAGTCAATCCGTAAATTAAAACATCCCCTGGTGACTCATGGTTTTCCATGAGAGGTGCAGGCCAGACACCCTACTCACAACCAAAACCCCGATCCCCGACAGTCCTAGCTCCTGTCTATTCGGACTCATCCCAAAATAGCAATATAACCCAAAAACTTTAACCTACTCTGATACCATTTTATCACAAACTGAATATGATCGCCACCATTAATGACACCAAACCCAACCCATGGCAAGGCCCAAAGGGTGTTCCCTATCCCCACAGGCTGGAACAAGTTCCCGGGTATCATTTATCTTGGTTTGGGAACGATTTAACCAAATTTTTATACATAAAACATCAAAAATATTTTATAAAATGAATCTGAAAAATTCATACCTGCAAGGTTTATACAAAAATCCAGAACTGAATTCATAAGTTCAAATGAAGTGAAAAGGGTCTAAATACACAATGAAATAGAAACAAAATATCCCCATGGACTCTACATGACAAGGGGTCATCACCCCCAAGCCGTCTCCACAACTCTATCCCAAGGATGGAGACTAACACCCTGAACCACCATCAACCTTAGCATTTCCTTTACCCGAGTCAAACATAACCACGTCTACTTACACCCAAGGGGTGTAAGTAGGGTGTGAGCATAAGACCAATAGTATACCACCCAATGATTCCAAATAGAATGCAATACAATGTGAAAAAGAAAACAGTTTTAATACACAACGAAAAGCAGTGATAAAATCCAAGAAATACAACTTTCAATTGATAATAGTTTTCAAGCTAAAATTTTCAGAATGTTCAGACATTTAAATATACATGTGATATAATGTAAATTACTGCCAAAAACACCCCAATACAAGGGTAAATACCACAAATACAATGATCACCAAAACTGGGAACACCCTAGGAAACTAGATAGTCTCGGGCCCTATGTACCTCATACCTCGGTGTAAAGTATCCAAGTCACAATCCTTTCTCGTGCACGAGCCACTAGTAGAGAGCATACCCATAACCTAGTGGTACCCAAATATCATCTACATAGTTTAGTTAGAGTTGTAGTTATCCATTTGATCAGTGAAATAAGGACACAACCCATCTGATTCACTAGCCGTACTAGTACACATCCGCCCACCTAAGTACCCGAGATTCCCCTTTTTGTGCTCAAACAATTTCAGAAAACAACACACATAATTTTGAATATAAAACACCACTAATTGTCATAAACAAATAATACAGTATCTATACACACTTTATACCATTTAAAACACACAACAAAACATTTTGATTTTCAATAAAACAACCTCTCAAAATATCACATTTTTTTGCACCCAAAGCTCTTTGAAATATCCACTTTGCACACTATATTCACACTTTTAAGTCACCAAAACAAAATGGAAGCTCAATAACCTTTAATAAAACCAAAAATTAAGTTTTGGGGCTTCCCCATGTGAACCAAGAAGTTATATCTTTTAAAAACCCCCATTGTCACACAAACATGGCACTTAAAGCCCATTTTCTTCCCAAACACCATTTAAACAAAATTTCGTAGTAACAAAAAAAAGAATAAACATTAAAAATATTATTTCCAGTACTAATAAAGTTCAATAAAATCAACTAAGTAATTATTGGTCAGCCCCAAATGAACCAATAAAAGATTTTTATGAAAACCGCCCAATTTCACCAAGAATTTGAACTTAAAATTCATTTTCTTTATAAATGAAACTAAAACTAATTTTTTCAGAAACATTCAAATTTAATAAACATGAAAATACCATGAAAACATCAAGCTATGTCACAAAAATTTCATGCACAATGGAATCACCTACCAAAAGAGTCAAGAAACGAAGCTGAGGGTGCGGCTAGGTACAGTGGGAGTAGGTGAGAGATGGAGTCACCGAAAGAGGATAAAAAATGAATATTTTATGAAATAATTAAAAAAAATTAAAACTGGAAATGGGCTTTCGGGTTAGCCCAATACCTAATTTGATCACCCAAATCCAAGATTCTAATGAATATTTAAGGGGCCCAAATTTCTTTGTTGGTTTTAATAGTTAAATGAAGGTCATTTTGGAAGTTGAATTGGTGAAAAAGGTTGAAAAATGAAGGAGTTATTAAAGAAACAAAATTTACTTTCAAAATTGGAAATGGGCTCTTGGGTTGGCCAAAATTTTGGAAACCCACCATTTCCTTCAAAACTGCATGGAAAACCCCCAAAACAAAGGAATAATGTAAATTAAATGAAAAATACCTTTAAAATATGTCATGTATGTGACATGTTTCCCATTCACCAGACTAATGAAGAAGGGGTCATATATCAATGGACTAGTGACTACCATGAATCATTTAACACCCTCAAGAAATACCTCTTGAGTCCACTTGTATTAATGCCACCCATTTAGGTAAATCACATAATTCTATATGTGAAATCCCTAGAGAGATCACTAGCCACCTTCCTTACACAAAATAATGATACTGGGAATAAAAAAACCTTTATTATCTTATTATAACCATGTTCAACATTGAGTATCGTTATTCAGATATCGAGAAGAGCTCTCTGGAATTAATATTTGTGGTCTAGAAACTGAGACACTACATACAACAACATGAGGTCCAATTGCTCTCTCACAATAACCTACTAAAATACATCCTTATCTTTCCTATGTTGATAGGACATCTGGCACATTAGCTGGTTATCCTACAATAGTTCGATATACAGGTCAGTCCTTAAAAAGTAGTAAAATTCTAGGGTTTGGAAGATTTATTTATAGAATATTCATTTGAAGAAACAACGTCATTAAATACTAAATTTTTTGATGAAGAAATATTTTACATTAAATATGTCCCCAAAATGTGGTAAATTTATTTTGATCGTACCTCTAGGAGCTCGATAGGGAACAAGATAGAAAACCCTAAACTCAACAAAGTCGGGTTAGAGATCCTTCTCATTTCCCCAATGAAGGCAATTTTACCTTACTATACCCTACTATCTAAAGGTTTTAATAATAGTGAGGAATAATATTATTCCCTCATTATAGGATTGGAATTGGAATTACAAATACCATTGGACCACAAAGATTTTAGAGGTGATTCAGAGTTGGTAATCAAAGAGATCATTGGGGATTGTTACCTCAAAAAATAAGAATTGATACCCCTACTTGATTATGTAAGAGGGTTAATTGTAGAGTTCTCCTCAGGGAAACAATCAGCTCATGTTCCACAATCACATAATTCCCAAGTAGATGCATTGGTAAATGCAGCTATAACACTAGTGGATCCAAACCAGGATGAAATAATAATAAACATTTCCCACTACTGAATGGTTTAACCTTTTGTTCAAATCAGAACAAAGGAGATCAATTAAGTCAGCCCTATCGCTGAGCCATATGGTCCCACCATAGGATGGATGATTTCCATCATTAAATACCTCCCAAATGTATTACTTACATATGATAGAGCTGAGAATGAGAAAATTAAGCTGCGGGCATCCAATTTCACTTTTTATAATATCCCAAATAACTAGAAATTCCTCTATAAGCAAAGATTTGATAGATTCTTTCTTAGATGTATTGATTTAGAAGAGACAATGACTACTTTGGAATAAGTACATGTAGGAGCTTGTGGTTCCCACCAATCAGGGTACAAAATTTATGATCAAATCTGAAGACTTGAATACTTATGGCCTTCAATGAAACATGATTTCATAGAATTCACCAAGAAATTTTATTCCTACCAACCACATGCAAAATTCATCCATCAACCCCTAGAGTTTCTACATACATCTAGATATTCTTGTACATTCACTATATGAGGAATGGATGTTGTAGGTTCATACCCTCCAGCTAAGGCCAAGCAATTCAAATACATCTTAACTTCTACCGACATCTTTTCCAAATGGGCTGAGGAAATAGCCCTCAAATAAGTAAGAGTCAAAAAAATGTTAGCTTCATGAAATCCAAAATAATTTCTAGATTTGGCTTCCATCATACAATACTGATGGAAAATGGAACCATTTTTTATTTTTATGAGGTAGATAATCTATATCTAGAGTACAATATCAAATCTAACTATTCATCATGCTACCATGAAGTAGCTAATAGACATATAGATGCCTTAAAAAAGACCTTATCAAACATACTCTAGAATATGGTGGATAAATATAAAAAGTATTGTCTTGAAAAGGTCTTAAATTCCCTATGGACTTACCAAAACACAACCTGTACTACTACATGGGTGAGCCTATACACACTGGTATATAGAACAAAAGCATTCCTATACATTTAGGTCTGGTTTACATCACTTTTTATTGCTATCTATGATTAGCTATTCATAGATGAGAAATCCCAAAAATGACTGGATGAATTTGAGAGACTAGATGAAAAAATATTGCATACATTGAATCACTTATAGGTTTATCAAAATCGGATAGCGTGAGCCTTTAACAAAAAGGTCTGCCTCAATTCCTTCCTCCAAGGAGAACTTGTATTGGTCCTCCTAACTATGATTATACCAGGAAAAAAGCCTCCAAATCTTGAACCGAAGTGGGATACACCTTAATCCATACACAAGGTATACTCTAATGGAGATTATTCCTTAATCTCAATGGATGAAGAGATCATTAAGACCTCAACCAATGAAATATTCTTAAATAAATATTTCATGTGACCACAAAAATCACGTCCAAGCTGCCAGATGTCAAAATACACAGTTGGTATTAGTCTCATGATTATAAATTTCATGAAATACAGTCCTAGTCATATAACCTAAGACTAAAATACACCATTCATCATCACCGCATGGAATTAAACTACATGGTTAACACTCTCATTTGATGTTAAGTAACCCCCTAAATACCATGAGGTAAGACACTCCTCGTGATCCCTTAAATATGGGCCTCCACCTTAGGTATAAGTCCCAACCACATCCCTCTAATCCATTAGTGTGTTGATATTTCCTCTTGGATAGACATGAGGAAGAAAGGATGGGTAGCTCCCATGCATAATCCCTACTCATATAATTGCCACTCCATGGTGGAATTTGGGCCCCCTTTATGGGCAGAAGTACAAACACTATCACATCCTCATCATATGAAAATAAAGTAAATAATCCTATCAAGAACTATGTGTGGCTTGATTCACACTCCAAGGAGATATGTAGTGATACCCTGACCTCGCTTCCAGGGTCCGGCCATGATTAAGGGAAAGAAAACCCCCATTCTTTTCCTTGTGTGTGAACTATATCTACAAATAGAACCTTTTTAGGATACATGGCTTGATTTCCATTACAATGGGATTATTAATGATGCTTAAACATCATGTTTTGGGCCCAACCATCATCCTAAAAAATATTAAATCCCCTTTCCCTACATCAAATCCTGATTGATGTTGGGAATAATTTTCAAGAACTATGTGTTTCTTGATTCTCATTTCAATGATATATGTAGTGATTCCGGAATCTCCAATCCTAGGCCCAAACACAACAAAATATGAAAAAGGACCTCTCCATGTGCATGGGTCATACCTACATAGGGAATTATTTTTTAAAAACTTTGTGTGTCTTGATTCTCATTCCAATAAGATACAAAGTGATGTATAAATCTCCTGTCTTGGGTCCAACCATAATAAAAATTCCCCCACTCCCTATTTACAGATCAAACTTTCATAGGGAACATCCCAAGAACTACATATGGCTTGATTATTACTTCAACACAATACATAGTGATACCCAAATTTATATCTTTGGTCCCAAACACACAATCTCTATTATTTTACGCCAGTTCATCATAATACTCACCACATGACATTAAAATTCACGGGGTTTCAAGAACTATGTATCGATTAATTCTCATCCTAATGAGATACGTACCGATTCCTGGATCATATAAAATGGCGCATCCACTATAGAATATAAATGAATCTATCCTTAACTTGTGTTTCCCTTGTGTTGTGGAATAAACCTTTCCTACTCTATGTTTCTCACACTGAGCATATCTCACATGGGATTAGGAGTTTTAGTAAAAGGATTCCCTACACAAGTAAGGCATATCAATTCACATTGGGGTTACCATGGTCCTATTTGAAAGACCATAAAAGTCAAACCATATGTCCTCATCGTATGATAATAAACTTCATGATTTTCCTCAAGAACTACATGTGGATTGATTATCATTTTAATGAGATACACAGTGAAGTTCAAGTCTTCAATAATGGTCCTAGACACAAAAACATATGGGAAATTCCCTCGCTCTCCCTTGTATGAGTCATATCTATATGAGGGGATCCAATACAGGTTCTCACCTTATGCATAAACCCGTATTCAAACCCCCATATTTCCTCCACACATGAATTTAATTAGTGTGGGAGAACTTTATTTTAGTACTAAATATAGTAAGATTATTTCTTCAATAGGATATGTAGTGATGCTCGGGTTCTATGCATTAGCCCATCCATAGTATTCTCTTACTCTTTACATCAAAACACCTTCGTCCTTACCGAATGATGTTAAATTTCACAACTAATGTACTGACTGCATGACTTTAAATTTCATGATACCTCAAGAACTATATATGGGTTGATTCTCATTCCAACGAGATACATTGTGATGCCTAGGCCTCATTTCCTAGACACAACCATAGGGTAGAAAAGTAGTACCACCTTCTCTTGTGTATAAACAAAGATATATGCATGAGTTATTAATTTGGGTCCCCTCATTAGGGGGTCCACTGAGGAAATAGAGTTTCCCCTTCTATATATGAGTTATATCTATGCAAGGGACCCTACACTTCATGTCCAATATCAATTCATTTTTTGTACTTGGATATATCCCTTCAACAATTCATACTACTAATTTTGGACCCTTTCAAATCTCTATAAACTTTCTCTTGCTTTCGATGATAGAATTTATGATACATGAGGTCTCATTTTCTTGACTATGTTGCAATATGACCCATATGGATTTTCATAAAGTATCCCAAAAAATGGATTTTTCATCCAAAGGATTTCATTATTGACTATGTTGTAATATGCCCCGGTTGGATCTACATAAAACAACCTACAAAACGATTTTTTTAACCAGTGGTAACTTCACCCTTAGGAGAATTCCTTTCTATCCTTATTAGATTTAATGACATTGTGTTGGAACCCATGATTCAAATTTAGTCTGGAGTCATCCCTTTCATAATTGTCCCATATCCTTTCTCCTAACATGAAAACTCCCAAGATTATGGATTAAAATTTCCTCACTCGTGTATGAAGTATACAAGAATTATATTGGTCTGGTGGGACACATATCAACTATTATTTCTATAATGCTATGGTCCTAGGCATATGACAAAAAAATACAGGCATTATATTTCCCATGTTTGAGTGAGAATTTCACAAGTAACCTTTTCACCTAATTCTGGGGTAATTTTGACTTGAAATGCTCCTACCTTATTCAAGTACCTCCTTCTAGAAACAAAAATCTATGCCTAGGGAAATCTGAATCGTCATAAAGATCCTTCATCCATCAGAAATTGAATTATGGAATTCCTGAGAAATTATTTTCCTGAAAATGATGTAACATTCCTCAGATTCCTTTGCATAATGTAGCCTACAAAATGGGATTTTCATCCAAAGGATGCCACTAATAACTATGTAGTAACATGCCCCAACTGGATTTTCATAAAGAGACCCACAAAATGGGTTTCTCAACTATTAGTAACTTCTTCCTTAGGAGATACCTCCTATATTTCCATAGGACCTTTCCCTATACCACTTTTTAGATCTGAAAATACCCATATTATAGATTACGAAATTCCCTTCCTCATACCTAAATATGATGGTACATTCTCAAACAGATTACCCAGGATGGAAGATTCATTAACCATTTGGTAATCACTAAAGACCTTAAATTATAACCACCATAATTTCCTTACTAAATGAATTTAAACTATATAATATAATGTTTTTGCTGGATGACTTTAAACTACAGAGCATAATTTCCTCATTGCAAGACTTTAAATTGTATACTATAATGTCCTCGATTCATGATTTTAAACTAAATAGCATAATTTCTTCGATGTATGATCTGAAACTATATAGAATAACATCCTCACCATTATACATTAAACTACAAGGTCAACATTCTGGTCACACAACATTAAACTGAACAATACTTCAACCCTTGAAAGAGTGGGATCTTCCCCCCCTGAAATCAGTCATTTAAAAAATTATACCCTTCTTCCTACAAACTAAATTCATGTAGGAGTGGTTTCCCATTCCAGGATAGTGCCAATATAAATTCTCTCTTAATTCTCAGACATTCCCCTTAGAAAAACCACCTATCATGGTCTTTATAAATACAAATCTCTATAAACTCCCTTCATCTATATTTAATAGAATGTAATATTTATTTATAACTCCTACGTCTGACTGTGTTATAATATGACCCAGTTGGATTTTCATAAGATCCCTTCGACCATCTATAATAGAATTTTAGAATTTTGGAATATCATGTTTTAGATTTATATACAACACAATCATGGTTTAATATTTCCCATAAAGTATCTAAAAAATTTCAGAACATTCTTGGCCCACAAGCCCTATTTGGGTCATTATTTCAAAACCCCTTTGGTCAAATATGTTCGACCTAAAATACCAGTCTCATTAGTCTAGATTTCATGAATTTAAACCACCCAAAAAATAAGAGACAATACTCACAATTTTAAAAACCCTTAAAGGGAACTCTAGAAAAAAGTCAAGTCTCATATCACTAGACCTACTTTCCGTGTGGTTAAGGAAAAAAATAAAGCAATGAAAAAAATAGGTGCAAAACTTGTTAGGCTGAAAACCAGAGAAGGGAAGCCTAATAAAAATCCAAGTCTCACTGTGCTAAGTCATATTCATATTGGACTTAGGAAAAAAGATTAAGAAAATTACATAAAAGAAACAATGTTTGTAGGGTTTTTCATATGACCCTAAAAACAGTCAGAATATGCTCATTAGGCCACATGGATTAGGAAAAAAGTTAGAGTGCTCCCTCATATTTGTCATTGTAATCTTGATGCAATGAAATTAAATCAATTGATTCATTTTCAATGATATATTATGAGCATGTTAAGGATGGAAATAATAGAAAAAGTGACCAAGAATAAAAATTCTTTTCATTTATGTTGCAAAGTACAGGGGAATTTCTACAAGCTGAAGCCTCTCTACCAAATTTTTTAGTTCATCCTAAAAATAGGATTTGAAAAGTTGAACTGTACCTCAAGAAATTTCTATAGCATCCCATAGATCAACCATTTGAGTAGCAACAACCTCCTCATCTTTATAAAGATTCTTCTGCTATGCATCAATAATGTATTCTTTTTGTGCCAAAGTACCTACCAAGGATCATTGAAGTTGGACTACCTCTTCCTTTAAAAAATTTTATTCCTCTTTGAGGTGAATTATTTGGAGAGAATTCTCACCAAAGAGATCTTCGTACTCCTCTACCTTCTTGGAGTGGCTGAACTCATCTTGGATTATGGTATCTCTGAGTTCTTTAAATTGGACCGCTAACTGCACCTATTCTTACCATGATCTTCACTGATCATCCCCTTTTCATATGCTCATCATCACCACATTATGGATCTTGCATTAATTAAATCCTCCATATCCAAATATGGAAATTTTGAATGGGATTCGATGACATTGTAGTGGCATTTATTCAAGAGGTGTATCCTTGATTATCTTACAGATTTCCCACCACAACAAAAGGTGTGTTATTCAGAAAGCCTCTTCAGTCTCCAGATCAGACTCATAGCTACTCTCGAAGGGGGAGACATATTCTAGAATCAGTGCACTCAATGATCCACCTTGTTCCATTCCCCCCAAAATAACCTCATATTTACCTAACAATGTTGGTGGATCTCGCATGGAATCCCCCATTTCAAGACCAACCACTAAAGATGGTGGCACTTGATAACATGTGACACTTCTCATCAACACCAGAAGGTCAACATGAAGCATTGATAGTGAGGTAAGAAAAACATTCAGTAGCACTCACCCATTTTTGGACCAACTATTTTAATTGATACCTGTCTAGTACCCCTAACCTCAACTATTGGAGTGGGAACCTCCTAACATGGGAGAATCCTCTTGTGTTTTCTCCATTGCTGGGATCAGAGGCTCTTGAGAATCTCCCACTTCAATATTCTCAGCCATCACTCCCTCGATAATAAGAGTAGTGTGTACTTGTATTCCTTGTTCATGTAGTGACTTAGAGACATTCCTTGTAGGCAAAGATACAGAATTTGAGATTTTATGGGATGAATCATATGAAAGAAAGATCCAATATGTTTGGAAAATGAAAGAATAAATGAAATTACATCTATTCAATTCCTTTTGAAAATCCTTGAACTCCTTGAGGGAACCTAGAATATCAATGTCTAGACTAATTATATCAATCATTTCATGATATATGGCATAAAGATTCACATTATCTTCACCAGTAGGGGAATATGAGGTGTGTTTCTTGGGACCTAAATTGTAATCTCCATTGATCCCCTCTTTTGAATTCTTATCAGTCAAAACATCATTAGCACCCATAGAGTCAGGGTCAGCATAAACACCTTCATCAAACCATCTGAGATCCCTATCAACCCCTTTTGGGGTGACAAAGGGATCAATATTGACTACCTCAAGGTCCTATGGTATGGGAAATGGATCTGTAATATCATGAGGATAGGAAAGTCATAAAAAGTACATGAAACCTAAGGGAGTGTTTATGACATTACCATAGAAATCTACCCTATCTATAGGACTAGGGTAAGATGCAGCCACATTTTTGGATGCTTCATCCATCAGAATAATGGATTAATTAGCCTTGATCTATGAATCCCTTGAGGCATCCTCCTTGGACCTTTATGTATTTGTACTAGACCTCTTAAGGGAGGAAGGTGATGTGAATTATACTAGAGAAATTCATGGTCAGAAAGAGTATATCAAGCAATTCATGATATCAAACGACAACATGAATAATTTCCATGGCACATGTGACGATCCAACTTTAATGAACTACTTTTCTTCCTCTATCAATATGGAAAAGTCCCCATCTCGATCCTCTTGGAAACTGAGACTTGAGGTGATAGTCGAGGGGTTCCCACTATCATCTCCTCCATCATGGTCTTTTGGATTGTGGATAATTCCGAGGACCCAAGGGCCTCATCCACTACCTCGATAAGAGAACTTTTTTGCTCGTACTTCGATGAATCAAGTGCCTATATTGCTAATTTTTATCTAACTGGTTATTATTCTTCTTCTTATCGTGTGAACTATAAAATAAAATCCCCTCAAAATTAATGTGGGTGGAATAATGGGCACAAAATGATAATTATAAAATATCAATACATTGGTAGGGTTGAGGTAGATGTCCCATTCATCCTAAGAATGAACAGTTACCCCCTTAATCACTCCTTGGTCCAGCATGTCAGACACTCACTTTGTGGCCAGGGTTTGATCATCACTCGTGTATATCGAATCCTCTAACTTCTAAAGATAATTTGTTATCTCATTAAAATCATTTTCAGGGTGGAAATCAAAGAATGATCTAATATCACCTAACTCTATGATTCATAGTCCATCTTGGAGAAACTCCCATGAATCTATGACCTCATGAGTTATGGTCTCACAAACTCAGATCACTAAGGGTCACACATAATTTGACTCTAATGTGGCTGGCTGTGAGGAAGACTTGACACCCTTTAATGTGGGAGCCCTTTTAGGCATCTTTCCTTTCATGGGATAATAAGGGGATGGAACATGAATCTCCTCCCAATGATGAAGACTAGACCACATTAGTGTAGGAGGTGTGGTCTTCTTGACCCCAGACTTCCTGAAAATCTTTACCAAAGATCTCTTTGTAGGATTTAGAGCTTCAACATCATCATCTTCAACTTGAAAATTTTTACCACACATACCATGACCAACAGTTTTCGGGGCCTTGACCCAGTGAATGCCCTTCTCCAATACCCCCTGAGGGTATGAAAAGATCCACACCTTGGAATACGCGACCTCTATCTTGATTGATGCATCCGATATAGGAAACATGATTGAAATTTTATATACCTAAATGACCATTTGGATCCAAAGCTATTATACTACCATCATATTTTTCTCAAGCCTAAAATGCATAAGGGGATATATGCATGATTATTGAATACATTTAAACTAGTTTCCAAATTGATATGGAGTATAATCCTCAAATATGATCTCATTAACAATGTGAGATTTCAGTATGTTGTATCTAAATGCTATCATGTACGACCTCATCTCGTAATTAATTTCGTTGACATCATCATTAAATGTCCATGGTATTGGGTTACTATGCAAAAAACAGTTAAATTCCCCTCACACATTTATAATTATCATCACTTCATCATACTTCGGGTTTAGAGGCTAGATTCCAGAGACAACCTGAATGAATGGGTGGAATTAGTTTATATGGATTTTAACTAGGTTCAGTGCGGCATATGAACTGAAGTGTGCTATGATCAACCCCCACAACACTTAAAACAACCCTAAAATTCCAAATGAGTCATTTCCATTGTATGTATGTAGAAAAAATGTCAAATCCTTTCCCAGACAGGGGTATCCAATCCTATACACTCCCCCTTTTCTAATTTATACACTATAACAAAAGTCCATGGCCTCACACCTCCATTGGACTCACATATTGGAAGTAGATAAATACTTATCCACATGGCAAGGAAGATGGTCATGTAATTGTTTGCATCAAATATGGGGTTGAACATATAACCCTAATAAGTGTATTAGCCCTTCTCAACCATAGGCCAAAATGAGCCAGGGGCACCCTGATTCTCCATGGTGGTACAAACAATATGGATCTTATAAGTGGTAAATTCTACTACTTGTTATATAAAAGTGTTGATACATTTTGTAGCATGGATTTCACCCCTTAGGAGAGGATATTTGTTCTGCAATTTCTTCACCATCTTTAAAAGATCATGGTCCAACAACAGTGCCCTTTCAGCATCATCCCATGTTGTATTAAATGAGATGAACTCATATTACATTTCTCTAATAATGGGAGCTCCATAGATTCTGTAGACATATCATAGGCTGATTCTAACTTTACCATACATTTAATGAAAAGAATTTGTCTATGGACTCCATATACTCAACAATTCAGGGATGATATCTGGGTTCTTGTAGGAATAGGTTTGTCCTTCCCAAACAACATCATAGATATAGATATCTTGTAGCTATTTTTTAAATTTTGTGAAAGTCTAGTGCAATTAGTATTCCCAAATACACTCGGTCTTCACTCTCCCTATAGAATTGAATTCTCAGGCCTCCTTCCAACCATGCATCTGATATATATGTGAATTTAAAAACATTATTTCATAACAATGAGGCTTCTATTATTAGATGCGTGACTTCAAATCTGGAGTACATCTACTGTGATTCATAATACAACCAATGGGAATTATTACTTTCTTAATATAATCACCCTTAGATGAGATTTTAGTAGATGGGTAGTAAATATGCTTCATGAACCAGGATGCCTGGAAGTAACTCCAAACCTCAAGGATAAAGGAATCTCTAAAAATTTCACGATCATACAATTATAGGAAGTAAATTTGTGGGTAATAATATTGGTATGATTTCAAACACATCACCATATATGGAAGAGCATAATCAACCATTTTGTAGTACTCTGGACCAATAAATTTGATTATCTCAGAGGAATGTGTAGCTGCATGTTCATTAGAAGTCATCAGGGATGCCATTGAGAACCTGAAAAAGGATCCAATTTCCCTCATTGATTTGAAATATTGAATTATAAATGTTAAAATTTCAACTTAAAGGAATTAAAAATTTTGGAAATGGAAGAAACTTTCCCAGCCTCTTTGCCTAGGTTCTACCTGTAGCAACTTCACCCAGGTTCCACACGCATCCCCTTTGACTAGGTTCCATGTGTAGAACCTTCGTCCAGGTTCCACATATAGAACCTTCACTCAAGTGGTTGTACCTTTGGAAATTTTATAGGATAACTTCATGAAAATGAAAGTGTGGTAGAGTTGAGTGGACTACCTGTGCATTGAGATAAAAAATCACAAACCATAAATGAGGGGAAAATGGAAAATGGGCCAGCAATATTTATAGACACCACTAGCCTATGTCGTGGGATCTGAACACTTGGTATTCACTAAGGACCCACACACCATACCTATTCCTTCACCCTGTGAAAAATACTTTCAAAATTCTCCAACAAACTCTTCATAATATTTCCTTTGTTCTACCTCAGGACTAGACCCTCCTCTTTTGATCAGATCTAATCATGGGGTGGGGATTTTTTAACACTTTGTTTTTTTTCAAGTGGAGTTAAATGTTTATTAAGCGTACCTTAAGAATGTAAAAGTCCTAAATATATATAATGAAAATATAATGGACTTTCCCAAATCAACCTGAGCACATATCCCTATACATCAGAAGGTTGGTGCAGCCCCCTTCAATGAACTAAATGGAAGGCCACACATATGTAGGTCACCTATAACGAGAAACTATTCTCAAGACCAACATGGGTACCCTCTTTTATCAAGGTTCCCCATTTTCCTATAAATAGGACCCTAGAGAACCTTATTCGAAAACTAAAAAATTGGAAGAAGCCCCCAAGCTCTGGTCACACAACCCCTTTGTCCAGGTCTACAAAATCCCTCAGGTAGCTCTCAAAAACCCAAAGTAAGAGAGTATTAAAGGGGATAAGTGAGATAAATGTCCCCTTAGAGTCTGAAATGAAGGGAACCTATACTATAAACCTTCCTCCCATAAGTGAACAACCACCTATGTGAGGACCCTTCCCTCATTAGGGACCTACAGAAGACCCATCTAGGGATACTTATAGAGACCCATGATGCCTAGGTTAAATCCTCAACCAAGTTTTTTTACCCAAGTAGTTCATTTACCAAGGAATAATTAGATCTTATAGGCTTATACCCTCTATGTGAAGCAATTCTAGTCCCCCCCAGACACTGCGTGAGGCACATATTTCCTCTAATCTAGGATATATGTGAGCCTACCTTTGATCCCTCTTCCAAGACACCAATGGAAGGGATCCTCTTCCTTGGGATCCCTCACACAAGGGGGACTAATTTAAAACCTCCAAATAAGCATCCAAACATGAAATAATATGAATAGGGGTACACCAGAATGTCACCAATTTGGATTTTCACTCCTATGATCAGAGGATTCCCACAATTTCCCTACCAAATGGTTAGGGTCCAACGGGTGCATGGGGATTTCCATTCCTATGTTCACGAGGATCCCAACCCTAGGGATAGTGTTGTAGAGTTCCCAATATTGAGTATTAGGGATAGGAACATTTCCTTCCCTAGTCATCTATAATACCCAAATCCTCCAGTTCCTGGCGAAGAGGGAGAGGATAACGCTTTCATTTATTTTTGACAATGAATGACATCCTCCTATCCCACTATGAGACCAATTTTAGGGAATCATAATTGGGGGTAATCCCCTATCCTTTCTTGAGTGAGGTTTCACTCTCACTCATCCTCACACCCCAAGGGATGTGTCTGTATTGGTATTCATATATGACTATCTTAGATACAAATATCAGAGAGGGGATGGCCACTAGATCTCATCACATCTCTCATAGGACATCCTCTTACACTGGAGGACAAAGAGAAGTATGTGGTTTGTTGAATCTTCTGCTTCCTTTTATCTTTTAGATTGAATCATGACTCATCCTAACTCATGTGGACACATAGGTTAGTCATAATCATGACATACACATAGTATATGTATTTTTTGGTAGAGAACCTTCTTTCAAATTTTTCTATTTTCTTCCTTCAGAGTTCCCCCATAGGCATGGGTCTTCATGACCATGTATCCAACCTTTGGGCAATGTAGATTGTGTTGTTTCCCATACCTTCCATTTCCTCTTGTTTCTCACATAGAGCACAACTTATGTGGGCTTAGAGGTTAACGATGGTCATGAAATCCACATGATCCCAAACCTAAATGGTAATCCAACTTTGTATAAGCCCAAAACCTCAACTATGAGAATCCTCCTCATGAGTAAGCCCCAAAACAAACCAATCTATGGGAATCATTCCAAGTGTATGTCCCAACCGATCACTAGGGAATCCTCATCAATAATAATCCCTGAAATCCAACCTCTGAGCATCCTCTTTAGAAGTAAACCCAATCTAATCCATACTGATTCAATCTGGGCATCCTATTTAGAAGTAATTTTGAACCAAACATCAGACAATCTGGTAATACTCCTTAGGAGTAATCCCCATACTAAACCCCTAAATATTCAGGAGTCTAGACACTTCTCATGTCCCCAAATTCATTCATTAGGGAATTCTTCTTAGGATTAATCCCCAACTTAATCATCTCAAAGGTCCATACTCCCCTTTGAGACAAATCTAAGGGTCTCAATACACATGATCCATCCTCACCGAACTATGTGGGATTTTATTCATATTCAAATAGGATATGTAGGAAGCCTTCATGAGGTTCAAAATAGACACCCCAAATCAACCCTATTATATCTGGTCCACATCCCAAATAGGGTCTAATTCAATATGAAAATTCATGTCCCTTCTAGGTTCCCTAGGCTACTTTGGCATAAGTCTCATGCCAAACTATGACTAGAAACCTTTATCCTAGAATTCCTTACTATATGATGTTAAACTACATAGTTTGGTCCTTATCACATGACCTTAAAAGGTATTATATGACCCATTAATAAGCACTGAGCTACATAGGTTTGGATTCTTCTTATGAGGATACTTAGGAATCCTGTCACATGGGTTCAATCCCAACATCAGAACAATTCCCATCTACCTAGATTATGATACACTACAAATCACCCCACTGGGTGGATAGAAAACTAGCATCATCATAATAACAAACAAAGAATCTATAATCAGTACATAAGAGAATACCATTGATGGAGAACCTCATAAACATATAGATGTCTATATTGATGATGAAACTCAGATACATACAGATGATTCTATGTTCCATAAATGCTAATAATTTATTATTAATTCAAGTGTGACCTATATCGTACTTGGGAAATTAATTAATTATTCATGACCAAGTATTAAATCTATAAGAGAGTATCGGAGTAGGAAAAAATTCCCCCCAAATGGTGTGATGATCCCAACATCCCATCCTCTTGACCAATGTGAGTTCTTAATCATAGTTGGCCAAATTTCCCAATGACCACCTGACTTTGGAAAGTGGTTCCCCATGGATAAAGAACCATTGGGTGTTTTTGATTCCATGACCAAACCCATTGGAAACAATTCAAAAATAGTGAACCTGACGTGAATGATTTCAAAAAACTAAAACCCCTGCAATTGAACGTCAGATAAACATGAATATATCTTCTGAAAATAAAAAATAGTGAATATGATGTGATTTAATTTAATGTGGAACCTCATTCATAAGAAAAAAAGGATATACTACCCAGTCCTCATCAAACAATTTCATTCCTAACCCAAAAATATTTCCATCAGAAACAGTCACCCACCAAAAGGGCCTATTAAATAGAGGCACATTTTTATTCGGGAGACACCCCTTCTATCTCTGTAAGCCACAAAAAAATTATACTAGAAACTACTTTTTGAACATAGACTACAATCATTCCTTTAATTTTCTCCCACATCACTTCTCTTAATCCAAGAACCCCCAAGACCATGGTTTATAATTTCCTCTTTCATTTCTAAAGTATACC